>CM050654.1:3414346-4614835 GCA_027574665.1 Rhynochetos jubatus | reverse complement strand
AATGCATTTCCCCTCACACACGCTGCTTTTCTTTCCTGCTAGAAGTATGCCCTTTGTTATCTTGTATCTGATACCTAACAGGCCTAGGCACAGAGCAGACACCTTTGGCTCTTGAGTCCTCAGAGATGTCTCCTCATCTGCTTTCAGACAGCCAGGCTTCTGCTCAGAGGGCTCGATGAACAGCGTCCCTTGTCCCTTTGCGATGGTGACCGTGGGATTTTCAGCCTTTTCCTCATGCAAATCTATACGGTCATTCCTGCTGCTAGACTCCAACAACCTTGGGGAGCCAAAATGTTCACTGACGCAGCAGGAATGCCACGGGATCCTGAGCCTGTCGCTGCCTCACTCGATGGCTTCTTCACATGACAGGTCATGTCTCAAGAGCTGGACAGGTGACAAGGGAGGGCAGGATCACGCTGGCCTGGAATTCGCAGTCAAAATAATGCTGCAGTGGGAGCCGGGGGGAGTTCTGCAAAATTAAAATGGTCAGCGAGCAGGGCTGGAGTCTGCCAGAGCCATGCCAGAGTTGCCCTGTCAGAAGCTTTCAGCTTTAAGTCTCTGAGTGATTAAGCTGTGTCTTTCCATCCTAGTTGTGGGTCATGGGAACTGAAATGCGGTTACTTGTGTCCTTGTCTCCCTTTTTCTTTCCTGAGGGACTGACTCATGGGAAATGTATTTTTGCAAAGACCTCCAGCCCTAGCGGGAGAATCAGACTGGGAGGTGACACTTCTCCTGCTGTGAGCCACTCCACCTTCTTGATGGGGCACAGATTGATGCTGAAGCAAAAGCAGCTAAAATAAAGCATTAGGATATCTGAGTTTACGCCTGAGCTCAGGATACCTGAACAGGAAAGCGTTCAGCCTTGTATACAGAGGATGGGAGGCTCAAATTAGGCCTAAGCTTGGCATGAGTTGCAGAGGATCAGGCTGGCTGATCCCGTCTGGCGTGAGGATTTGTGAGTCTGCATGGAAGCCAACAAGCATCTTTGCAGTGACTCCAGCAGGGCTTGGAGTGAGGTCCAGGTGGGCAGGTGTCCATTCTCACTAAGAATCACATCAAAACTAGCAGTGACTGGCAAAGTGACAGTGTTGGCCAAGAGTGGCCAAAACCTGAGCCGCCTGCTGCACTCCCAGTGCTTCTTTTCAAGCTGGACCAGTCAGAAAACACACCATCCTGCAAAACATGTTATTGCTTTGCCTTTTTTAATTCAAATTTGAATTGAAAAGTAAGATAAAACCCCAAACTAACACAACAGACCACTGGATTTGGTCACTCAGGTTGCTGTGTTCTAGTAAATTAGAAATCCTTTTGTTTATTTCCAGAATTTTGTTTTGCAAGGATTAACATGGCAGTTTCTCCAGCAAATAAAAAGGTGTTGCAAGACTGATGGAAGCCATGGGTCTGGAAAGCACCCTCTAGCTCTTGTCAAAATATTTGCCATAATTTGTCCTTTCAGTCAGAAGAACCAAATAAACAAAGTGCCAGGGGTTCTTTTAAGGGTGACAGTTCACAACTGTCAGCAACAAAACTCTGTCCTTTTCTCCCCCCTCTCTCTCTTTTTCTGTTTTCCTATATTTTTTTCTTATTTTGCAATGAAGACTTGCTGGTGAGAGCGTGTGTGTGTAATTTCAGTGCCATGCTGAATTAGGGCCCTTCCAGGTGAACTTGCTGCGTGGCAGTAAACAAGACATACCCTAAAAATAGAAACCGTGGTTAAAAATGACAAAAATTGGCAGGGAGGACCTGGTCAGATGCAGTTTTGGAACTGCTTTTAATTTTTTTCAAGTCAATTCCAAGTCAAACATCCCTTTAAATTAATTAGAGCAATCCCAGTATCCTCAGAATATCAGTGGAGAAGTTGAAGCCACGAGTATAATTTTAATATTTCCTGATTTCTGAAGAGAGCCTAAAAAAGCCAGCTTAAGGAATTTTTTGCGCACAGTGAAAAACAAAGTGCTGACCAAAAAGGCTAAGCTGAAACGTCGGAAAGCGGAGAGCTATCATGAAAGTGCTGGAAAGCTTCTGATGATAATGGAGTCAGTGTCCCAGGGTATAATGCAGCTCTACATTTAATATTGAGCTACTGAACCGTACTTCTCAACCTCGCTCAACTCGCTGGGTTCTCATCAAAGTCCTGTAATGACACTGTGCTCTGTTTAGATGCCAAGCAAGTCTTGAAATCGCTCCAGAGCTTTTTCAGCAGCTTCAGCTGAGTACAGATGTCTGAATTCAGAAGGACAGCTACTGCCCAGAGTTCATGGAATAGAACTCCTTCTTTATGTATACTTCCACCCTCGTTAATGATTGCATGAACTTTTAGAAACCCAATTCTAAGGCTCTTGCACGCCGACGTATGAAATCATGGCAGCAGCGCTGAACCAGCAAAGCGAAAGCCTGTCCTTTGCGCTGCAAATCCGCGTTGTCTTTATTAATGATAGGTACATAACGCATTTAATTTGATGCCTGCTGTTGTTTGCCTGTTTGTTTTTATTATGGTATCGACTGGAGTCCCCATCATGTCAGTTACAGTCTGCGCACCTTATCCTGAGCTGAATTTTTCTTTCTGTGTATTGTTTAAGATATTGACTTTGCCAAAGGGGAGAAGAAAGCGCATGCATCCACTTAAGCACACAAGTAGTCAGATCGATTTCTGGCTGTTAAATATACACATAAATACACGTATATCCAGTGGCGGCAGGATGTTGCAGGCGTGGAATGAAGTGGGCTTTGAAAACTGTGTTGGAGAGAGACTTTCCAGCATGGAGATCTGGTTTCTGGGGGCAGTTCTGGGCAGGAGCCATCCCTCAGCCTGTGTGAAGTCCTGCTGAGGATGGTGGGACTCTGTGCGAGCGCTGAAATGGTGCTTTTCAACAGCGTTTGCGGATTTGTAGGCCATTCATTTAAATTGCTTGGAATGAACTTTGTTTTCTAAAAGAGCACACTTTTATAGATATATTTTTTTCCTTTCAAAAGACATCTTAGTTCTGTTAATCTTTTGGACTTTGAAAAACAGTTTCTAGTTATTGGCTTTTGGGGTGTTTTGGTCCTTTACAACCCAGGCAATCAATTCGTGAGTATGAGCAGGAGGCTTATTGAGTAGTTCATCTAAAAGAAACAAAGATTTCAGCCAAGCCAAAGATGCAGCAATCATTTTGCTAAAGGTTTAGATACCAGTTTCGATCTGAGATATATAGCATGTGTAGTTCCAGTTCTTCCAAATGAAACTTGAATCTTTGCAAATATCCAGTGATTGATTTCATTTAGAAGTACAAGAGTGGCTGTTAATACCTCTGTGCTATGTCTTTATTTACTCTTCCAAATCTGTCCCCTGTTTCTACCATTCCACAGGCATCTCTCTTACCCCACGTTGTGTCCCTTCCCTCACGTCTCACCCTGGAACATGCTGTCTAACTTGCAGACAGACAGTCTTACCTGAGCCGCGGCGTTGTCCCAGTGGATTCTGCTCGTGTCCTGCAGAGGCCTTTGACCTGATCTCTGCTTTGAGTTATGCAAAGTCATCCTTTGATGCATCTTTAATACACACTGAGAACTTCTGCTCAAGTTTAATAAAAATTGAAAGAATGTCTACCTCTTTATTTTCTAGTTTTCCAACCAGTATCGCTAATAAGCTCCGTTAAATTGAGATGTGATTCAAATCAGTAAGTCGAAACAGAATTTGTTTTCCAAAGTCGGTTTTGTCCTTGAGTACCAGCACCTCATATTAAAGCATCTACTATATGAGAAAATCAGAAGAATAAAAAAAGGACCGTTTCTAATGTGTTTGTTTAATTTTTGTCTTTCAGTCTATTCGAGAAGTCACAGGCTATGTTTTGGTGGCTTTGAATCAGTTTGAATACCTGCCATTGGAGAACCTGCGCATCGTTCGTGGGACCAAACTCTACGAAGAACGCTACGCTTTGGCGATATTTCTTAACTACAGAAAGGATGGTAACTTTGGACTCAGGGAACTTGGCTTGAAGAACTTGACAGGTCAGTGAAACTCGCTAATATTTTGGATTAGTTGCAAGGAAAAAAAATGAGCTAGTTGAGTAGTTGCCCAGTGCAGTGCCCTCAGTCACTCATTCTGCCAGTTCCAGAGGTACAAGGAGAGCCTGGCAGTTGTGCATTGTTTCAGAGCCTCGTTGGTGCTTCATTTCCTTTCCTTTTTGGTTCACAGCTGTATTTTTCTCAGCACTGATCAAAGGCTGTGTGTGGAATTCATGCCAAGAGCGCATTTGAAACAAAAATAGTTGTTGAAAGACTAGATGAACCTTTTTCTTAGTTTTAAGATCATGAGCATGTTGGTTTCCTTGTGTTCCTTGGTTATTGGAAGTATGTTTCTTCAGGTGTTTTCTGCCGAGTCAGCTTAGCTTTAGCATCCCCTCTGCCTCTGCTCTTCCTGCTGTTTGTGTCACGGTTGCTCCTGCACTGGGGGGTGGTCAAAGAGGAAGGGGATAGGAGGGAGAGACTACAGCTTTGGTGTATTCCATTTTATAACTCCTTTTTCTAAGCAAAAATAGTGTATTATGTATAGTGAGGAAAGTGCTTCTTTTCTTGAGACAATAATGTAAGCCAAGTCCATGTGAATTCAGGGCTGAATCGTGATGGGTAGATCAGCATTTCATTTCTCCCAGCTGAGGGTCTACAGTCAGTGGTTTGGGAGATTAAAAATTGGCTAAATATCACTGGACTGTAACTTAGTAAAGCGCAGGCAGTGGCAAACTCTTCAGGGAATTCACTGGAAGCATTTTATTTGTACCTGGTCCCTCATCAGCTGTGATCATTTCTACCTAAGCTTTGGTGATTGGGAAATACCCTTCTTTCTGCAAGTGGCTAAATGCTGACTGAACATCACTGACCTGAGCTGGGTGTGGAGTTTGAACATGTGCGCAGAGAGGTGGGAGCCTTCGGAACTATGTTGTGGCACCCTTCACTGTCTCCGTTTTTAATGTCGCAGTATTCAGGGCGACACACAAGTGCTTACAGTTCCATGTTGCTCAGGCCTCGCTGGGCTGTATGGCTAAGCTTTCCAAAACAGGAGGAAAGGAGGCTTGAACTATTTCACAAAATAAACCAGATTTGGCTGACTCTTTCTGATCAGGCGCTTTCTTCTGGTCATATTTTTCTCAATTTTCTTTATTGAGACTATCATGCTGATATCAGAGTGCTTCCCAAAGCCTCTAAATCCCTGCCATCTACTACTCTCTATCACTGTCATCATCCAATTTCCTCCTCTTCTGTTTCCACATTTCTTCACATCTTTGTGATTTAGGGTGTTCATTGTGACTGCCTGTTCCTTCACCTAACACAGAGCCATAGCACAGGGTAGTAATAGAATTATCTGTTTCTTCATATATGTTTTTTTGGCTGTGGGCCTCAAAGTGCTTTGTAAAAGACATTAGGCTGTGTGAAACTGATACGGAGAGGTGATGTGAGGCCAAGGCCAGGGAAGAACTGGAATCCTTTCCTCTTGACTCTGGGCTGTTGTTTTGCCAGGAAGTGAGGGTTGTATTTTCAGTGCTTGTTTAGACATGATTTTGCCACTTAGTATGGTAACAAACCTAGGCTCCGGCTCAAGATTTTGTGCTGGTACCAGCTGCCCTGCACTGACAGACAGTTCCTCTGACTCCAGAGATTCTCTCTGGAAGCCGCTTTTATGTGATAGGCACAGCACCAAAGCTGCCCAGCAAACAGCTTGACTTTCTTTTCAAGTGTTGTAGGAAAAACTGCCCTAGCTCAGCCCCTGGATCTTTCCTAACATGAGATCATCACAGCCACTTCATCTGATTTAGGTGTTTACAAAGCCCTCTGATGGGTTTATTTGGCTCAAAATGTATTGTTGTCTCATGGAAGAAAAGTGCCCTAATAACACTAGCTTGTCTCCACTGAGCACTTAAAATAGCTTCTGGGTGCTGAATATGAGCCAGTGCATGCTTCAAAATACTCTTTATATTTTCTCGATAGCATGTGCCAGGGCCTCATGAGTCTCTTCAGCAGCTGTTCTTTGACCATTTTGTATACTGGTTAAGATGCACCTGGCTATTTTAACCTACAACCTGCTGCTTGTTGCAGAATCTCTTCCTGGAGCATATTCATTTATTTTCCTAACACATCCTTAGCATTAGTAGCTGTATAAAAATAACTGGTGGAGGTGGGTGTCGGTGATGTTGCTGCGATAGATCAGCTGCCTCTGAACCTATCCTGTGTCTACCAACTGCTCCATATTTACATCAGAAACAACCATTGATTTGTTATTAAAATTAAGGTGAAGCAGCCTCTGTGAGCTTGCATCCTTCAGACTTCTAGTCCACTGCAGATCTCCAAAGATTGGTGTTGAACGGTGCATCTCTTCCACTTGAGTGAAAACCAAACGTAACTCCTGCCTTGCACGTGAAGAACTGTCTTTCCAGGGCTCATGCCTTGTTCACAGAAGTTTGGGAAGTTCTCTTCTTACTTGTGTGTTGTCTAGATGAAGGGGTCCTGAAGCTATTTCTGCCCAGTACTGTGCAATATACACAAACACTACTCCCTGTGTGGAAGAGATGAGGAAGCTGCTCTCACTAGCAGATTATCCTCAGACTTAGCCAGAGGCAGGGTTTCAGCCTCGTGTGCCGTACCATTGCGTTATTTTCAGTGTGTTGTTAACAGCTGCGTTTTGATTGCCAGATATGTCTATCAGGTTTTAATATTTAAATGTAACCTTAAATGCTTGAATTTCCTCCCTTACACTGTAAAAAATGACAGCTATGAAGGCAGTAAGTTTTATTTCCCACAGAAAGCATCCAGTTTTCACTCATGATGCCTGTCAACACATAAGGGAAGTTCTGTTTGTGTAGCACAGGCCAGGACAACGTCCTAAAATTCATGTGACGCTTGCAAAAAATCTTACCTATAAAAATCCTTTTCTCACTTGTTATGAAAACGTAGTCAATGGTTCCACTAAAGTGTCAAAACCAAACAGACATTGAGCTAATGAAGTGGCTGCTGCCATCGCAGCTGGACTCGTCTCAGCTTGCAGATTCAGCTGCGGAGTAGCCTTAAAGCAAAAGGAAGGTTTGACATACTGAGCGTGCGATGCAGCCTGGGATGAGCAGAATGACGGATGCTGAGGGAGAAGGTAAGCCACCTTCTTCCATCCATTGCCAGTGCGCTAGCGCAAATCATTCCTGTCTTCCCCAGGTAGCTAGGCAGTCAACCTTAACTTACCCAATGAAAGGGCACAATCATCGTTCACACTTTGAGTACCGCAAATACAGAGAATACCTGATGGCTGCGTTTCATTACGGCATTTGTCTTCATGAGTGGGGAAAGAGGGATAACTCACAAGTGCCAGAACCACTTACGAAGTATCCCATATTTCCCTCTGAGTGAATGAATAAGAGATCTACGGCAAATGATGTATCTTTGACTGAGCAGTGATAACCTCATCACCCCCCTTGGCCCCGGGGACAGAGGCTCCCCTGCCTGTGCCTGTGCAACCCTTGAATTCCTTTAATGTTAGAATGAAATGGACTTAGCAGTGATTAGTTCAGTAACACAAAGAAGCAGCAAAATCTGTAGTTTCTTATTTACTCGCTTTGCAGGAATGCAGGTGCATGAGAAATGAAGGTAACTGAGGTGACAAACGCATAGTGTTGCTGAAAGGATTTGGCTAATTGGAAGGGCAGGAGAATCACAGGGAAAGGACCGTCTTTCTATAACATTTTCTGTAGCTTTTTTACCCCTGCAAGAAATAGAAAATGCTAAGGGTTGCTTTGGAGGGGGAAGGAAAAGAATGCCATCTCTTATGCAAAAGGTTGCTTTTCAACAAGGTTCTTGGTTGGTTTTGGCAAGGACTGCTCATTTACTATAATTACATTGCAGCTCAATCACGTTTGAGGAAAGGGCATGGGAGGAGTTGCATTTTCTTTCCCTTTCGTTCACTCTGCGCATTTTGGACCTACAGCGTTTTTGGAAATCTTATTTAGACACCTGCTCAGGGCCTGAGCTCCTCCAGCACTGTGTGACTGCACATAAAGCAGTTCTGCGGTGGGGATTAAGGCCACCCCCTTTTTATTGCCTTGATCGCAAAGCCCACAGCCTGTGTCAGCAAGACCTTCCCTTGGACCACATGCTCACCGCATGAGCCACTGCTGAGTTCACGGTGTTCAGAGATGCGAAGGCCCGTGTGTGACGCCCGGCCTGAGCGGACGAGACTGGAGTGTGCTGACTGTGGCATGTTCCTTAATCGCTGTGGCTTCGTACTAGTGGGGCGAGCTGGGAAGAAAGCAATATGTAACTTGCCTCAGGCTTCCTGTGGAACAGGTGAGCAAGGCATTGCATCTCTAACCTCGGAGAGGTGTTGCTAGGATACATGGAGGAATGAGGAATTTGTTAAAAAATCCCTTTGGTACCTTCTGCGTGCAGGGCTGCTGCAGGAGCTACCTGCCCTGTAGAAGCAGCTGCAGGGTCTTTATGACTGCCCAGGAGTGCTCCTTTCCTATATCCTTAGAGATGCACGGACCACGGAGACATTTGTATCTCAGCACATCTTTGCTGGCAGGATGGTGGGTAGGAGAAAAGGGAGGAACACGTCGAGCACAGCTATGCTTCCCTTGGGAAAGAGGGGCTCTCTGTGTGGTGGCACAGACCTTGGGGGCACATTGCAAGCAGGGCCTGCCATGGGTCCCTTGCTCACCTCATCCAGGTGGAAAGAAGGGCCAAGGCTTGTGGCTGCCCCCGCACTCATAAATGTGAGTGTGCCAGCTAGTGCGTGACCGTCTCCTCTTCCCCAGGACACTGTTAAGACTGTTTCCTGGAAAAAAAATTGCCCCATTCCAGCCACTGCTCACCTCAGGCATCATAGGCATGATTTGACAGCCAGGAATGGCCAGAGACGGATCCCTGCAGGCAGTCGGTACGCAGCCACCCTGTGCTGAGCACTGAGCACGGAGGCAGTTACGAGCACGCATTCAGGCTGCTCCCTGACAGTTGGCATCAGTGCCTGGGAACGCTTCCAGGCACTCCTCGGCTTAGGGCTGCAGACGTGGCCCCAAGGAATCCCAGATAAGGGACCTGCAGGCTGAGGAGCCACTGCCTCGAGCTAGCAGAAAATTGCTCACAGGTGGTATCAAGGCAAATAGGTATCTTGTGCGTACAGCCAGAAGTAAATACTGATTTTGAGCCCCGTGAGATCTATACTCGTGAGGTTTTTATGTTCAGCAGCAAGGGCGGGACATGGTTTTTTACATTTCACTAAGGCTAGAGTTTTGCACACTCTCTCTGAAGGATTCAGTTATGCTTTTGTCATGCTAAATGGTATAAGTAATGGCTGTGATTCTTTGCAACCTGGTGATCAACAATTTATGCTCAGTTTTCTTTATTTCAAAGCATTTTACTGTTTTCCGTTCTGTCTCTGGTATTAGAAATGCGCAACCTTGTTTGGAATGATATGGCGAGGAATTAAACGAAAAGCTCATCCCAAAAATGATACTGGTAAATGTTAAGTGGAAATTCAGAGGATCCCACAGAAAGTGGTTTGATGGTGTCTCCCTGTCCCCCAGTAATTTCACATAAACTATGAAATGCACGTATAGTGGGTTGCAAATGTTCTAAAACCCTTTACTGGAAGTAACACACAGAATATTTGATGTGCGTCTCCAGCATCACGCAGCAGGATAACTTCACGTCACACAGCTTCTCCTGCAACAAAACAGAGCTTAGGAGAGGAGAAACCAGGCCAAATCCTTAGCTGGTGTAAATTGGCTTACTTGCTTTGACTTCATAATGAACTGAAATTTAAATTGCCCTTTACTTTCTTCAGTGGATAATTTAATTCGCACTTTAATTTATAAGTTAACTAGTGCCTAACTCCCACTTAAGCCCTTTTAAGGATGTTGTGTTCAGGGTGCTCTGTCAGGATTAATACCAACTAATGATAGCTGACTCAAAGCATGTCTACACCATGCAGCGGGGCTCTGTACAGGGTTCCTGGAGCCGGCATCGAGCCTAGCTAGCTTCAGAAATAGCGTTAACCACACTACTTGGGTCCTGTGCTTGGCAATATAAAACAACCTGGCAAGGTGGACACCGCAGATCGCTCCTGGCTAACTGTGGTCCCTGCACACAGAAGCACATTACCCTGGGCTTCCAGGGATGGAGAAGATCCTTCCTAGCCCTGTGGTAACCTACACTTCTGCTGCTTTCTGCTGTGAATCACCACTTTACAACAGAGCCAATAATGCTTGCCTACTTTAATTAGACTTATTTTGAGAGTTTGGTATGAAAATGCTACTTAGGGAGGATCTGGCGTGATGTGAAATTCAGCTTTTAACACTGATAAATGTTAGTTTAAATGTCATTATAAGTCCTTATAATAAAATCGTCCTTCCAGGTATGCTGCCATTGTCACCTGATAATGCCATGCAAAATAATAATGCCATTCATTCACTTTTTCTTGGCAGTTTCTCTTCTTCACCTCTCTGCGGTAGTTCTCTCTATCTGTACATTTTTCAATTATGAAGTAAGAAATTCTCCGAGTTCTGGAAGTGTGAAACACCCTTTAGCTTTTTTGAAATACGGGCAATCAAGATAAATCCAGTAATACTGGAGCCTTCTAGTAATTGAGTAGCTTTGCCTGCCTTCAGTGACTCGAGCTTTAGCAGCACAAGGGTTTCTCTGGCCACACACTTCGCAGGGAGTTAAACACCTGAACTGAGTAATCCCTCCGTTTCAATCACACGGGTCAGGAATGGGTGGCATTTCAAAACATCCAACCTTGGCAGATAGATCTGTGTTGAGCTACACTATAACCTAAGTAAAATGCAGTAAGCATTACAGTCGGGAAGAAATCGTACGGTTTATAGTGACAACACTGCTGGAAAAATATATCCCAACTTCCCACCTGCTCGGACAGGAGAGAAGGAGCTGGGTTGTACTCCTCAGCCCAGACCAAGTTCAGTCTTGACTAGGTATTTTAGAAACGATAAACCTTGTTACTCCAATAACGCATCTTCTCCAGTTCAGATGAATGAAAGAAGCATTAATTTCAGTGGGTTTTTTTCCTTTTTCTTCCCCCCTTTTTCTCTACAGTCTTCTGAATTCATTGATTTTCTTATTTCCTTCTGACAGGCTACAGCTGACAAGGAATTTGGTGCTGTTGTAAAATAATTACTCTTGTATTACATGGGGGATATGACCTATCAGCACTCTGTAGCAAAAGACAGGTTACTGAGCAAGATAGTTCAGTTGCCACGGGGTGGTGGGCTCTCTCTGCCCACCCGCAACGGGGATGGGAGCTGCGAGGCTCTGGTGGGGCAGAGGGACCAGGCTCCAGCAGTGTGGGGCTGCTGACGTCTAGGGCTCAGGTGTCAAGCTTAGTGCCTTTACTTAAAGCTCAGCAAAGCTCAGCAAAGGCACGTCGCTGGCTTTGCAGCCTATACGTACACAGCAAGGCAGCGTATGTCTGCAAGGCAGCGTGTGCTTACAGCCCCGAATTTAAACCCAAATCCAGGAGTGAGCTCCCCTTTCTAGCTTTTCTTCCCAACCTTATAGGAATTAGGAGTTGAATAATGAAGACCATCATTGCAAACACAAAAGTCCCACTGAGTTCAAAGAAGATTAGATCAGCCCCCTGAGTTTACAGGGTGGAAATAATTGGTGTTCCCAGGATATTTTCATGCCTGTTCATTTTCATGTCATTTGCTGCCTAGGGATATTCCCTAGAAGCTTATATGGAGGGACTGGAGAGGCAGTGAAACAAACGCTCCTTTATTTACTACACCTAGCTCCAGAGAAGCCCTTGCAGACAGAGGAGCCCAGACTCTTGGCACAGGGGTGAGACTGTCATGTAGCCTTCCCTGCCTGCAGGCAGGCAGAGGCAAATGCTCCCACCTTCCACTTGGCCAGCTTCGTCACAGGATGCCTGTTCCTTGCCTGCCCACAAACCTGTGTCTGGCAGCGTCTCAAGACTTGGCCTGGCCAGCACTAGGACTGGTCTCGTCAAAGGTGGGGTCGTTTTACCTTGGGTGGGTCTGCAGCAGCCTGAGATGTGCGGCAGGGCACGGCAGGAGTGAGGAGCTGGTCATTAAGAGTTTGTCTGGAATGGAATTTGATCGCACAAGCTTCCTACGTTGGGATGTGAAAGGGAAATGCTGCCGTTACGAGGATGCGTTGTGTGTTAGTCTATGCAAGAAGTTCCAACAGATTGAACCCATCTGCAGCGCTATGCTGACAGGTCCTGCCTGCAGTTTCCAGGGTGAGGAAAACTCTTTTTAGCTTACCCACGTGAGCACTGCTTCTGACTTTGCAGACAGCAGCAGTTCCTGGTGGGGAGCAAGGAGCTCACCCTCAGGAGCTTTCCTTACGTGACTGGGGGACGTAAAAGGGGGCTGCCAATGACAGTTGTCTGCAGAGACCCTTCTGGCCTCCTTAGTTTGCTACCCACACTCTGCCCCACTGGGGTGACAGGGATGCGTTCAGGGGCAGCAGTTCTAGGCAGCTGGGTGTGCTGGGATCGTGAGTGTGCTTTGTAAACGTTGAAACACACAGTCACCTGCCCTGCATCTCTGCAAAGCCGCGGAGGCGAACGCAGAGATGGGCAGGGAAAAGTAACCTTGAGGGGAACATAAAAATAGCAATGCAGAGCAGTCAAAGGTGGGAAATCACCATGTGAGCAGAGGTGAGGAAGCGGGAAACACCCGAGTACGTGCCCCACAATCTGCTGGCAGAGCAGAAGCACTCACCTGAACTGGAACAGCGTTACAGATGAAGGAGCAGACAGGCTGGGCAGGAGTGTGTCTCATACTGGAGTTCTCTGGGATGGGAGACTCCCCAATCAGTCCCACCTACCTTCGCAAGAGCCGCTTTCCATAGAAAATGAATTTTGATTGGTCTGAAGTGACAGCGTGAGGTAATCAGAGTGGGAGACAGGTAATGCGTGTGGACGCAGAGCTGTCCGTGGGCTGTAGGAGCCTTTTGTGCGTCGCTGGGAACATGCCTGCAGGCATGGAGTGGAGGAACAAAGGTATTGGATGAGGAGAACAGGCTGGAGGCCTTTTGCTTTGATGTTTGGAAATCGCTCAAGGGGCTGTCTTCTCTGAAACCCCTTTGCCTTGCTTTTTTTTTCTCCATTTTTTTCTCCTGTTGGTGAAACTTTCATAGATGTGCTTTCATTTCTTTAAGGCTCAGAAGCGAGAGCGCATCCATCCGTCCAATCATTGTACGAACGCCGTGTTCGCGCTGGGGTTCCCACGGGAGCTGCCTTCTGCTTCTGCCTGTCAGAAATAGCACAGCCCCGTGTTTCGGGTTTGAAACCGCTGGTACTCCCGACGTGGGGGCACCGACGGAAGGGCAGCATCAAAGACCTCTCTGTCTACAGTGCTGGAGGGAGGAGATTGTGCTGGTGTTTTTGGGGGGGTTTTGTGGTGGTGTTTTTTAACTGGCCGGCTGGGCCTGCATTCCGATTGATGCTAAAGGCTATGAAAACTCTGGGAGCTGGTCTCATCCTAGTGGAGGGGCCGTAGACTCAGGAAGTTTTGAAAATGGCTCTGGGGCACAGGTACCTGAGGGCAGGATGCAGAAGCTGAGCTTACATGGAGAGGCACAAGATGTTCTTGCCAAGACTGTTGCACAGGGTGGGAAGCTCCTCTGCTCCATTCTCCTGTATGTAGGCTTCAGTTAGAGCTAGGAGCAGATTTTTTGAGAACTTTACTAAAATTGAAAAATGTCTGGCAGGGAAGCTTTCTGTGAGAAAGGATTAGTTTAAAAAACAAGTTGAAAAGTACTGAAATTGTCAGGCACCAACTTCATTTAAAAATGAAAACGTGTGGCTTATGGTATTTCACAGCTTTTCATGCTTTCTTCTATAAATTAACTCACCTTTTCATAAAAAAATAAAAATAATTTGTGTTAATTGAACATTCATAATTAAATCTGGTTTAGACTGAATTTTCTTTTCCTCATCTGATTTCAGCTCACTGAATCATCTGGTCTTGACTTGCTTACCTGGTCTAGGAACTGAAAGGGTTTTAAAAAAAAAAAACTTAAAAAAGGTTAAATAGTTGTTTTCTGCTCATAATTCATCCCAATATCAGTCATAAGATACTTTCTTTGTTGTAAGAACGTGTCCAATGGAAAATAGACACACAGAGCAAGCTGTAAATGAATCAGCTCAGCTGCTGGTTGTGGTGCAGGTCTGTCAGCGTGGTTCAACATGAGCTAACTGCTTCTTGGCATTGTAAATTGTTTTTCAGGAGCTGCTTGCTGCCGTGTTTGACTTAACATACTAGTGTCAGAGCACTGTGGATGTCCCTAGAGCAGGTGACAATCACTTCTGAGGTTACACTGCATGCATAGCCCTAACTTCTGTGCATCTCTGCTAATTTTTAAGTGATATGATGAACTCTGGGCTCCCAGTGTGTGTGTCTCTGCTTCTGGAGTGGAGAATTAAATGCAGGAGCACGTTGTGTCTTGGAGTGGTGCCCTTGGTTTACTGTTGGTTTAATTTCCTTTATGAAAGCATGCTGGTTCCTTTTTTTTTGTAAGCCAAAGCAACATCAAATACACCTGAATGAGTGGCAAGCTTTGCACTGAGCTTTAGGTCGTGACTAATTCTCTGGCTTGAAGGGCTGGTCCAGATCCTCCTGAAATAAGTCCTTACTGGCTTTGTATGAGAAGCAAAGTGGATATGTAGCCCAGGAGATGGGTTTCTCATCTCTGATGGAGTTAACTGAGTTTCGTTTCCATGAAATACTAATGATTACCTTGCCTTACTACTTGAATTCTTTCCAATCCTCAGCCAGTTAAAGATCCATTATCCTCAGCACAGTGTTGCAAACACTAATAAAAAATGTAATGCAGAAGAGGCGAAAACATTAATAATAACCAAAAAGTTGTAATGCAGAAAAGGGTAAGACAAATAGAGGGAGGATAAAGGCAAAGCTCCTTGTCCCATGGTGAACAATGGGGACACTGGGGTGGACACAGCTGAATGTGCCCTAGGCTGTGTAAGGAAAGGCTCTGGAAGCCTTCACAAGGTTATAACAGACGAATGGAGAGTTACAGTCTGTGCTGGGGGAGCGTTGGGCATTGACCAGCATTGGCAGGACAACCAAAGTTTGACATATCCAGAGCGTTGGTGCTTTGCTGCCAGCCTCACCGAGACTGAGCAGGAACGGCATTTTGTTCTGAGATGGTGATACTACGCTCCCTAATTTTTATTTTTTTTTTTATTCCTCTGAAAAGGAAGCACACCGCTGGCTTTTTTTTGCAGCCCAAAGCGCTGTTTGTTTGTTTCTTTAACAGGAAACGTATGCTACTCTTCAGTTAGATGTCAAAGCCCCGCTGCCGAGAGTTGCCCTCGGCTGGCGTTTGCAACACGCGGGTGCAGCCAGCCAGCTTGGACTAACGCTGACGGCTTGGAGCCCCCGTTGGGGGCTGTGCCAGGGAGCAGCAAAGGCGGTCGAAGGTGGAAGTGGGTATTCTGAAATGACGCTGTTGTGGTTCTCTTCTGCTGATGTTAGCTACTGCTTGTGGTAGCTGTGCTTCTGGCGGTCACGCTTGAGTACTGATACAGGCCAGTTCCACGTGTGCGCTGCAGTCCTGCCGTCAGGGGAAGGGGACAGTCATGAAACACTTCGGCAGTGGCTCAACCCAGAGGCTCTTCTGCTTTAAAGAATGCTGATCTTTAAGCAAGGCTTCATGTCTTAAAAGGAGGCACCGAGCTAAAATATGCATAGGGTAAGGTTGCAAGGGCAGCATCCTCCTCTTTGTGTGTCAGAAGAAGAGCTGAGAGGGATATTTTAATGGCTGTGACTGCATAACGGCTTAATCCCATGGGCTGTACGGTTAGCCCCACGCGAGCTCAGTAAATCTCACTACAGCCCCTGTTTCATCCAGGAGCAAGACTTGGAGATGTTCAGAGCTGAGTGGTTTTTGATTTAATATTCAGAAGCATTCATCTTCCCAAATAAAGATAATAGTTTTGCTAGTTGAGAGATTTCTTAATATCTTTACATGGCCTTACTTTTAGCCTTCTATTCCTTCCTTTTGAAAAAAATTTCTTACCACAAACCAGCCTAGAAGTTTGGAAAAGTAATCAAAGCTCTGCTGAGCAAATTTGACTGTACTGATGGGTTGAATGAGCTATGATCTCTGCTGACCTAATTCTGCTCCATTTCCCCTTCAGGCTGGTAGCAGTGGCTGGAAGTAAACATTAACCTGTTAATTTGTCCTCTGGTATAAATAGAAAAAACATGTAATTGCAATCACTGTTTTGTCGGTGGGCCTATCCAACCTTACTGCTTGGATTCTGAGGACGAAGTGGCAGTGCTGCCTCTGTGCTTCTCTGCTCAGAGGACTTTCCATCCCACAGTATTTGGGATTATTGCTTGCTTGTCGCAGCAGGAGGGCCAGATGGGACATCCGCTTCCTGGGTGTGTATCCTCCAACATCCCCCTTTAATAACTCTTCTTCTTTCTTGCATCCTTCTCTGGAGACAGCTGCCCTCCATCTTACTTTCCTTTGGGAAGTGATGAAGTTTGTCTGTCTGGTGACAGGTTGTGACAGGTTTCCCAGGACTGGCACAGTCCTGGGAAAAGGAACTCTGGGACGTGGAAGTAATGTCCTGTCACTGAGGAAAGGAGGGCTGGAAGGGACTACCTTCAGTCTGGATGAGTTCAGATAAACATTATAGGATGTGTAATCATTTTACAAAGTTCTCAAGGGCTAGACACGGATTTCTGGAAGGGAGGAGGGAGCTAGGCAAATGGAATTGCAGCTCCCACCCTGCTTTCCACGGGGATGGTGAGTTTGCATGCTGTGTGGCACACTGACAGCTGTTTGGCCGCGGAGGCGGTTCTGGCCAGGGTTGTGCCCCCTGGCAAGCACCGGTTTACAACCAGGTAGAGGAGTTGTCTGCCTATGCCTTACAGGGCCATTTCAAAACTCCTTTGTGCCTGTCTGTTGTTGGTGTCCACACCAAGTCTGAGGTCTTTCCGCGAGCAGCACGAGAAGGCTGCTTCCGACTCGGCACAGGCGTAGCCTCGAAGACAGAAGCTGTGCGGTTTGCAGCATCTCCAAGGTTACTGGGGGAGGTCGCTGGCTCCCTCTTGGCATTAGCGTGTGACTGGTGCTTTGGCATCGCGTGACGGTGGTTTCACTGACCCAGCCATGGGAGGTGGGTTCTGATGGCTGGTTTCGCGTCATCTTCTGCGGGACCCGATGCGGACTCAAGATAGCCAGCTCGAAAACACAAGGGTTTCCTTCCTCTGTGCTTTTGTGTATGGGTAATCAGTGTCATAATCTAGGGTTTAAGGATAACCAACAAAGAAACCTTACTTAGGTTAAACTAAAATTGCTTCTTAACATGACTTGTTAAATTGAAACAACCCCCACATGTATGTTCTTTTAAATCCATTTACAAGTGCCTTGTATTGATTTAGCCTACTTCAGTACCTCAGATGAGCTAAATTGATGTCTGTGCACTATGTTAAGTGCATTCACTTGGGATTTCATACCTGCTGAACTGACTTGACTTCACAACTGATTTTAGTTAAGCCAATGCAAGACTCGTGTGAAGAATAGGCCTGTCTTATCTGTGCTGCTGGTTTGACCAAAAGCAACACGGCAATTTAGGGCAAAGGTGTCTGTTGCCCTGCTGACTGTAATGCTGGGGTGCTGTACTAACCTTGTCCCTAATTTTGACCTTGAGTTGGTACTGGCATTGCCTAAATACCTTAGTAGCTGCCTTCCTTCTGCAAGGCAGCTGTTTGAAAAAAGGATTATTTAATCCTTTTGCTCCCAGGTGCACTGTTAACCTAGTATCTGGAGAAAGGAAGGGGAACAAAAGGTTTTCAGACCTACTTCTCTACTGTCCTGCTTAATGTCCTCCAAGCCAAACAAGAACTTGAGCAAATGTTTCTTCCCCTTTTCTGACAGTGTCCTTAAGCTTTGACTGAACTTGGTGTCTCTTTGTGCTATATTCCAGTGTTCCTTCAGCCTCTAAGCCCAGAGACTCTTTATCTCAGCCCCCAAGAGCTAACTTAAGTACCCAAACTAACGCTTGTGACCAAATCTCTGCTCCGCTGAGGCTTCAGCGAGGGCCGTGGTTACCCTGTAATCTTCCATGAAGACAGGGTGCAGAAGATGACTGCAGAGTTACCACAGGTTCATGAGTCACTTGTTCATAAATTATCACTCAGCGGTTAAGCTGCCATAGCTGGTGATGTGTATGCTCTTCGTGCCCTAAATGGCTCTCAGGAATGTGTTCTGCCTTGTGTTTTACATAGGATTACCAGACCTATTGCCGATATTTAGACCGTGGGACAATGTCAAATGGCAACGACAGTCTCCTGAAGCTACTGTCAATAAACATTGAGTTTCCTCTTACCTGTTGAGGAAAGTGTTTTTGCATAGGCATTTCTGAATTAGGGGTTGTGTTCATGGTTTAAGTGATGAGTTTTCAAGTAAATGTAAACTTTTGTCACGAGTTTACACCGGACTCCTCTGTAAGCAGCACTTTACAGTCATGGCTCAGAAATCGTAAGAGTGAAAGTATAGCCCCTGCCCTAATTAGCTCAGTGTGATTAAGACAGGAGACCACCAGCGGATCCGGAGAGGTGGGTAATGCCGATGCAGGGAGACATGAGTTCTGCACATCTCTAACTACCGTGGCAGCCAAGTTTCACTTCTGTAGGAAAGCAAAGGTGGTTTGAGAGACGGAATTGAAAGAGGTCAATGAGTAACTTGCTGGCTGTCCACGTCTTTATTTGAGATACGGCACAGAAGGAAGAACAAGAGATGTTTGAAAAATGTATCTTGTGTTTGATGAAAGGCGGCTTGGCTGGCTTGCTGAAGGTGGGAGAAGGCATGAATAGTGTATGAGACAATGATAGGCTCTGGAAGATCTTGGGAGTGAATAAAATTTGCTTTTACTTGATGCGATGAGGAGGCATGAGATGGGGGAGGAGAAAGAGGTATGTTTAGAGTGGTGAGCTAGAGCAGTAGTCACACAGTGGAATTGGGATGGAAACGGAGAACAGCAAAATTGCTTCTTAAAGGAGAGCTGCTGTTGTCAAGACAGGAGAAGAGCCTGGACAGGAGCTCTAGATTCAAGAGAACAGAGGCAGTATCAAGCGTGTCACACGGATTGAGACTCTGGAGAAGAGGCGAAAGGAGAAAGGACTCCAGGTTGCTGGCGCAGTCGGCAGCACCAGCCACAGGGGAGCGAGAGAAGAGCTCGCGCAGGAGAGGGGGTGCAGTTTGTTCTCTTCAACAAACATTTGTGGAGTGTCTAGCCCAGCACTTAGAAATGTATTTTTTAGCTCTAATCTGCTATCACAATCTGCAGGTGTATCTCCACATGCTAAGTACCTCCTGGGAGGGTTTTGTCAGGAACTAGGGATGCTGAGCAGTTGGGGAGGGTTGTCCAGTCTCACCTGCTATCAGAGTCTGTGCTTTCTTATGTCAACGAACTGTCACGCTCACGGATGTCACCAGGAAACAAACACCAGCTTTTGTAGCACAGACTCCTTTCTGGTGAGAGACGCGTATCCCAGAAGGGAGAGTTTCAGTAAGTGCACAAGGAAGCTGCAGCAGTTGAAGTTTATACTGTGTTTTTCTCGCTGTCGTGCTTGGTGTATTATCTAAAGGGATCTGTGAGTGAGATGGTAAAACAGGGCTTTTTTAATTATACATCACCCAGAAAGCTGATAAGGCAAACAAAGCAGGCAGCCAAATAACACAGGCGTGAGCCACTTCAAAATAATAATGTCGCAGGAACAATAGGGGAGTAATTCACAGCTCCCTAAGAAATTTTTGCAGTTCAGAGGGGGTGAGAAAGCAAGCAGCTATTGACTGTTTTCCTTTCATGTTTTCCACCTGTCTGCCATGTGACTGGGACGTATGTTACCTGAACCTTTGCCAGAGGTTTTTGCACTGTTGTCTTGCTCTGCAAGTAACGATCCTAACGGAAACTGAGGTGCATGTATGAAATGCATACGGGGGATGGATGGAGAGTGACAACTGATTTAAATATGGGTTTTATAACTTTTGTTACATGTAGATGTACAGGGACAACTCCAGCATTCCCCTGGCCACTTTGTGAACTGGCAGCTGCCCAGAACAAGGGAGTCAGTTCCCTCTGAGGTTGTGCACCTTCCCCTGCGCCAAGGCCAGGAGAGAGAGGAAGGGTTGGTGAGAGCTGACAGTCTAGCACCACGCAGGGTTTCTCCAAACAGGTTCCCAAGTGTGTGTGGTTGACAAAGGTATTTGCGAAGACGTGAAGCATCTAGCGTGCGCAGCACAGCACTGCGGAGGCCAGGGATTTAAACCCCAGCTAGCTGCCTGGCTCAGCTGCTTTTGGCAGTGGAGCAAGGGAACCCAGCGTAGGCCACAAAGGCTTCCCCAGATACTAAGTAAACATTTGGGCTGCAGGCCAAAGGCAATCTCCACACTACCCAAGTCACACTGTTCACAGTATGAGATCTTAGTGGTCTGAAGCCAGCCCAGAACATCTACTTGAGATACCATGATTTCAATACAGACGTAACTGTAAATGAGAAAAGACATTTTGAAGTCCCAATCCACGTCAGAATTGGGTAGCAGTTCACATTTGATCTGCAGTCCAAACTGGGGAATAAAAGAAAGCTCTCACAAGCTTTGTTGTCCTTTCAGCCTCAAGGTGAATGAAGAACTAGAGGACTCAACTAACTCATGGGTGAAGTTCTTCACCTTTGATTTTAGCGTCTTTCTTGAGAAAGGAACGTTTGCGTGCTGGAGAGATTTAGTAGAGGTATTCATTGCAAATACACTAAGGCCTGGGCTGTGTTTTCAAAGACTGAGTAGAGTAAGAATCCTGCCTGGGTTGTGTGCCTGTGAAGGCACACATTGCTGGTTTTACAACAGGCCAAAGAGAATTGACTGCAAGACAAAGCTACCACAGTCCAGGGTTTGTGGGGGTAAGCTGTGCTGTTTGCCTTGTATAACTTCATGCCATTTTCAAGACTAAAGGGCATTCCTGTGTCTCTGTCTTTGAAAAGCTAAAGGTGTATTAATATATAAAAGACTGGCAGCTTTCAGTCGCTACAGAGTTTGCTTTGATTCTGTCAAGTGTTAGGGAGGTTTGCAGAAACAAATTCCACTTCTCTAAGTCTGCTCCAAACACAGATAGAAGCAAATTTAATCAGTGTTAAGAGGATCCATCTGTTCAGCTTCCCAGTGTTACTTCTGCTTTTTTGCTAATGTGGCAATATTTGAAGTACAACTTTCAAAATCCAGAGACCTAAAATAATAAGCACTGTATTCAAAAGATGGCGAGGGCCACATAGTTAAAAATAGAGAAGCATCTAACTCAAAGTAGTAGGAGTTAGCCATCTAAATACCTTTTAAAATGGTATGCACCCTAGGAGCACAAGTCCAGTTTGGAAAGGGTGGGACACACAATCCTGAATGTCTCAGGTTCCTGTGCTATTCTGAAAAAGAGATTGAACATCTTAAATTACACAGACAAGTTTGAGGATTCTTGAAACTGTAGGTGCTCAAGTTTTGTGATGGCCTGAGAATTTCAGCTTCCGTTTAAAACCAAATAAATCCATTTCCAGCCACCGCAGATGTGGAGCAAAAATGAAAAATACGAACCCTGAATTCTCAGAAGCTAGAATGCACGTACAAAAAATAACATTGATTATTTATAACGTCTCAGCATTTTTTAGTCGTGACTTCTCGGGGGCTGACTGAGATCCTGGTATGCTGGGGGCTGGTTATCCCACATTTGTAAAAATAGCACATGTCTAGCAAAGGCAAAAAAGCTGAAGGACTTTCCAGACCACCTTTTATTGTGCTTGCAGGGTGGGGTAGTGTGACATCCTCTCACTTTACTTTTAGAAGGTCCAGGTACTTATTAGGAATTGCACACGTCATTTCTATTTCTGTGAGTACATTGTAGATGATGAAACTTTCTGTTGTTGGCCACTTTCCAGCCAGCACTATCTGGTTATTACAGGCTGCGTGTGAGATTGGAATCATAAACAACCTCTTACTTTGGCAAAACCAGAACACTAATCACTTTTGTATTAGCTCCAATAAATCCTGAAAAAGTAAATGCTGTGGATTAAAAAGATAATAATGTGCTAATCCTTTCTGTGGTCACTGACCATTTTAAGCTGTTCCATCTCTCATGCCTGAAGGATAAATCCTCTGGCTCTTGATGAAAGGCTAGATAGTGAAGTATGTATGCACATCAAACACCAGGCTTGTTATCAACAAATGCATTTTTTCTCACTATAGCAGATAATTTTTGATCCACTTCTACCTTCAATCCGAGAACTCACTTTTCCTCCTCCACCTTGCCCCTGGTCTTCTGTCACCAGGACTCCTCCATGGCACAGCGAGGAAGAGGTTGTTCTACAGAAAGACCTTCCTCCGCTCGTGGTTGACAGGGATTGAGAGCGCTGGCAAGAACTCTTCTGTACTGGAACCGAGACGTGGAATTCCTGTAGGGGCAAAGAGACTGACAGACTCAAAGTGGTCACATTAAGGTCACTTGGTTTATAGAATCAGTGGATCAAAACATGAACAACAGTGTCTTAAGGGCATACCCTGACACCCACTGAAGTCAGGGGAGAGGTTCTGCCGTAAATAGGTTCTGGATCAGGCCTTGCTGGGGCGGGCTGTCTCCTCTGGGAATGGAGTTACTCTACACAAGAGCCAGAAGAGGGGGAGAGAGGGTAGCGATGCAGCTGAAAACTTGGACATGATGCAAACAGTTTCCAAACTTTCTTCCTTCTTTTCAAAAAAAATAAATCACAGCTTGAAAGCACTTCTGACTGTAGGAAATTCAGTAGCTGGTTGTAGTTCAGTTGCAGGTGCCAAGCTGAGACGTGAAGGTGCAAACATTCTTCAGATCAGTTTCTGCTACTAATCTCCAATAAATATTTTTAACGGGTGTATCAAACAAAGCTACAGCAAGTGCCAGCATTGTCTGTAAGCAGTTACTTACAAGATTATTCACATTATACAGAGGTCAACACGCATCTGATTTTTCACATTTGGCACTGGAAGCGGTGGTTTTCCTTTGCAAAGTGAATATTGTTCTTCGCACAGGAACGCAGGAACCACATAGTGCATGGAACAAGCAGTTGATTAAAGATTAGAATAGTAATGAATGTATTAAAGTGAAATGTACTTGGATAATTGATTAATTGGTGCAGTCTAAGCTTCTTGCAGAGCATTACATTCATTCTCCGTTAAATCAATCTCTGTCTTCTGGCCAAGCCTTGTGACTGAGAGCTAAAAGGCGAGCTAAAACTTACTAAAGTCACCCAGATTGGTTCTGCTGGAACGGGAGGATCCTGAGCACTGTTCAGCCTATTGAAGATGTAATTAGTAATGCTCTCATCTTCCCATACCCCACTTTTGCATTTTCCCACCTTGTTGCTGCATGCTTCTTAAAAAAAAAAAAAGAAAAAAAAACATGAAGGAGTTGGGGGTGTTGGTTGATGAGAAGCTCAACATGAGCTGGCTGTGTGCGCTGGCAGCCCAGAAAGCCAGCTGTGTCCTGGGCTGTATCCAGAGCAGCGTGGCCAGCAGGTTGAGGGAGGGGATTCTCCCCCTCTGCTCCACTCTGGAGTGACCCCACCTGGAGTTCTGCGTCCAGCTCTGGGGCCCCCAACATAAGAACATGGACCTGGGAGTGAGTCCAGAGGAGACCACAGAGATGCTCCGAGGGCTGGAGCACCTCAGCCATGGGGACAGCCTGGGAGAGTTGGGCTTGTTCAGCCTGGAGAAGGGAAGGCTCCGGGGAGACCTTAGAGCACCTTCCAGTGCCTGAAGGGGCTACAAGGAGGCTGGGGGGGGACTTTTTACAAGGGCCTGTAGTGACAGGACAAGGGGTAACGGGTTTAAATTGAAAGAGGGGAGATTTAGATTGGACATCAGGAGGAAATCCTTCCCGGAGAGGGTGGGGAGGCACTGGGACAGATTGCCCAGAGAAGCTGTGGGTGCCCCATCCCTGGAAGTGTCCAAGGCCAGGCTGGATGAGGCTTGGAGCAACCTGGTCTAGTGGAGGGTGTCCCTGCCCATGGCAGGGGGTTGGAACTGGATGGGCTTTAAGGTCCCTTCCAACCCAAACCCTTCTGCGATTCTGTGATCTCATACAGAAAGAAATGTCACAATGACATTTTAATTAACACGTTTTCCAAGGAAATATGATTGCTGTGAGAAGCTTCCGTCTGGGATAGAAAGCATACATTCCTTAGCAGTACAAGAATGCCAGGAAGGACTCCTTTACTACAGTTAAAAATCGCATAGCAACTGAAAGCCGCAGACTCACTGCTTTGGGGTAATACCAGAGAAACAAGCTCTGTAAAGCAAGACTGTGTACAGGACTAGTTATTGAGGGCTAGGGAGAAGAACGAGATGGGATAGGACAGGCTTCCTAGAGAGCCTGCTTTATGAAAAACTTCGGTTTCCCAATTTTAATAACTGTTTTGCCAGTTGTGAGAGATGATACTTTAGCTCCTTTCAGGGCACAGCGTACAAGAAGGTCAGTGATCTGATGGATGCACATACATAAAATGAATGGCAAACTTTATGCCTTTCCTGAGGGTTTTTCCAGGCTTTTCATGGTCCATTCTGTCTTCTGCTTTCCTGTTGCTTTTCTGCGTCTGCTCTCATTTGATGATTGACACCAAGTCAGATAGAGGAAACCTCATTGTATGTGCATGCACAGGGTGTGTTTAGAGGGTGTAGGCTAGTTACTCACTGATTTTGATCTCTCAGATGTCCTAGAGAGGTGAGAAAGCCCTTCTTCTGGGAACGCTCCTCCTCTGCTCTTCTACCGTGAAGAGCTGCAGCTCATTGCTCTTTGTGCCATCTTTCTCCCTGGTCCCTCTGTCCCAAATGGATTTTTCAGGCATCAAGTATGTTTGTGCTGCTCACAGTTTGTTGAAACAATGAGTGAATCTTTCTGCAGTATTAACGAGCACAGGCTGGAGGAAGGTGGACCCCTTGATTGGTAAGCAGGGCATGGACCCGCTTACCAGCATCCTCTTCTTTTGTTATTTGCTTGGGAGTGTTTCAACAGGCTGTGGGCCTAGGATTAGAAAACAAAGTGCTGAAAGTGAGGCATCTACATGCAGTAATTTCCCAAATATTTAGAGAAGCATGTGTATAAACACTTGCAGAATTACGGCCTAGAGTGGTTGGCTTGTTTCTAAACCCTACAAGTATGCAGTTTTTTGAATGTTTCTTTTATTTTGATGCCTGAGTGTGACCTTTTAGGAGGCTGCTTTTCATTTGCTACTGTAAAGATGGATCATGTGTCTAGCTTTTTATTTCTTTCACATCCTAAAGCACTACCAAAACTCAATGACATTAAACATCGACTACTGTTAGCATCCAAAAATTACGGCTTAATTTCCCAGCATGAATTTTCAGAGTCTAGAGCCCATAATGCTGCAATGTGATAAACACCAAGGCTGGAGGCTGCCACATTCACTTGCATAGGAGCCGTTTATTATCAGCAAACATGGTTTTGACAACCACTTTGAGGCAACACTGCTCTATATCAAATATCAACAGAATTAGCATGCGTTTTCATGTTAATTACTGTAGTGCACCGTGCTGTGTGATGGCCAGGGAATGCAACAGGGAGGTCTGAGCTTTGCCAGTCACTTGCAATCTAGAATTCAGCTAATGCGAGTGTATTAGCTCTGAGGAACAGCATTTAATGAGCTGCTAACCTACGATAGGCCTTCTTTCCAAATGGATAACAGGGCCTGCCAACTCCTAAGGAATGTATGAGAGAGGAGGAGGACACGGCAATAGGTTTCTGGTATGTATTAAGCGGGCCTGCAGAAGTCACGAGTGGCGAAGTGGGGTTACCCTGTGGCAGTCTCTTAGAAATGGAAATATAACGTGTATTCCACTGACTGGCTCGTGGGCAATTATGTTTACAACACTGTTAACCCAAACGTATGGGAAGGCAATACAGACATGCTTTGTTTTTGAGCTCCTGCTTTGTTCATCAGTCTCTGCAAACTTTATGAAGGTGCTGTTCATCCATAGTGCCATAAAATCGTGGGTGTTTCCATGGGCGGATACTCCTTTGTGATATAGGGTTAATTGTAAATTAATAAATCAGGTACTCATGTTGTTATTGAATGTAGGTGGAAAAGAAATGGCCTTTTCTTCCTCATTAGTATGGTGTGAATATGCTTAAGACCTTCACTGTAAAACGCCGATTTCAAGAATACTTGGAATCCTATTCAGGGTAAACTGCTCCTTTCCCACTGCTGCTGTTACTTTGATTTATGCCTGTAGTATGGCTGCTCGTTTTGACTGGCATGCTGGCTTCTCCACTCTCTTAATTGATCGTTGTATTGGTTTATTATTTTAATCAGGACTCTAAGCTGCACTGAAAAATGAAAAGGAGCCCATTTTGGAGAGACAGACAGTCAAATCTTTTATCTCTGGTTTCTTTAGGCGACTGTCTGTAACAGTCTCTCTGACACTGCAACACTGATTGGCGAGAACAATTTACCACTAAGGCATAATAAGGGAAAATGTAATAAAATGTCACCAGGCACTGCTCATTTGCAGTTGTTTGGCTAAAAAAATAGGTTTCATAAAACTTAGGTGAACTTAGAAATCACCTGAACACATTGCTTCCTGGATTTATGGCTCAATAAGCCTGCATATATGCTCATAGCCACTTCAGGGTACTGTGACGATTCATCTCACCTCCAGTCAAAAATTGTGCGGAGGGTTGCAGTCAGATGTGTCAGGGAACATCGCCCAGGCGGCAGACACTGGCCTGAGGCTCCAGAGACATGGCTACTGTTGTGGGTGCAGGCACCCCATTCCTGGGCGACCTTTGACAAGTTGCACCTCTTTATTGTACCTTTTGCTGGCCATCCTTGTTCAGCCAGTGGAATTAATTTAGCCTGAAAGTTACAAAAAGCATGTTTCCTGTGAGATGCATAAGATGAGGAGGGGTACCAGCCTCATGTGGGCCCTGGCCACCCGTCTATGGGCCAAGTATTTAAGGACAATGATATGTTTCCATTATGGTACTCCTGAATTCATATTGCTGTGCTTATTCCTGCAAACACATGAAGTGGCAGCCAGCTGTAAGCTTTCTACGAAACATGCAGCAGTATACAAAACCTTCCTCAATTACCTGAGCAGTGTGAAGAACAGAAATACAGTCCTATCAGAGGGTTTACAAATTCACGGACAGCTCAAAACTAGTTTAGTCCAATGCTGTCCTGCAGCCTGCCTAATATATTTTAATGCTGGTATCTTGGAGTATGGACTTATCTTCAAAAGAGGGACAAAAGTAGCATCCCTACTCAAATAGTCTGCTCAGATTACTGCCGTGGAAATTGTTTCCTGCATGTCACCAGCGCAATTGCTGAGCAATATGCTCCATCCCAGAATAGCACTGAAGTTGCAGAGGAGAAATGGAGTCTCTGCCTTGTCTTATCATTTCAGACACCAGTAGCACTGTCCCTACTGTCAGCAGGGAGATGCCTTTCTCCTTTCTCTTCTGCTCTGAAAAGGCAGTTTCTCACTCCCGTCCATGCGTGACCTCCTGGAGTGGGATGTTGTGCCTGTGGCAGGAGGAAAGTAGTGGCAGTGCTTTGATAGTTTTGCCAGGATAGGGAGTGGGTAGCTGAGTCCCACACCAATATATCATTATCGTTACTGATTATAGAATTCATTATGGAGAGCTTAGTTTTAAACTTGCTTTCAATAGGTGTAAAGTGACTGCTTGCATGTTTCTGGCCTGGCATTGCGCAGATATTAAAGACTGAGTCGGCATTTTGAAGTCAGACACATGGTTTTCATCTAATACTGTCTTTAGACACACTTGTACAGTGTTGCTGTGTTTAGTGTCACAAAGCTGTGTTTGGTTGCCCACAGCATTTGTGTGTTCAAAGGACTTTCTCGCTTTCAAGATTCCTTGTTACCTTAAACTTACCATAAAAAACACCGTTTGTATAGGGATCTTTATTTTCCTACAGTCTTTGGGACTGTAAGGTCCCATAGTTAGTGTCCTGGCATATGTATGAGCTCATTACCTTACAGGTTGCTGTGTTTACAGTTGCTTTTCTTTAGAGGAACCCGTTTGAGCTGGGTCAGTTTTTGTGTCAGGAACTCACTCTCTTGCCAGCAAGTCTTGTCTATGCATGGCCCGAACCCAGTTTGAACCTCCTTCCATCAGGCCCAGGCTGGGCTGGTCGCACCAGCGCTGCCCTGCCCGCTGCCCTGCCCGCTGCCCTGCCTGCTGCCCTCTGCACACACCTTCCCTCTCTTTCTTTGTTCATGGCAAGGCAGTTAGTCCTGACACGGAGTGACGCATCTGAGAGAAATCCAAACCCAAATGAAATGAATTGACTTCCTCCCTTGACTTTGGATGAGACCTTTCATCATTAGGCTGTTATATATTTTAATTTCATAAATTGTCTTACATTTCCCATGACAAAAGAATGATTTAAAATGAAAATGAGGAAATTCCTTACACAGTATCAGATCCTGTAGTGATTTGCTCTGTGAAAATTGTGCATTATTACAGTGTGAATCAAGTAAGACGAATGTTTGCCCAAAAGAAAGGTTTGTATATATATGTATCATAGAATCATAGAATGGTTTGGGTTGGAAGGGACCTTAAAGCCCATCCAGTTCCAACCCCCTGCCATGGGCAGGGACACCCTCCACTAGACCAGGTTGCTCCAAGCCTCATCCAGCCTGGCCTTGAACACTGCCAGGGATGGGGCACCCACAGCTTCTCTGGGCAACCTGTCCCAGTGCCTCCCCACCCTCTCCGGGAAGAATTTCTTCCTGATGTCCAATCTCAATCTCCCCGCTTTCAGTTTAA
The DNA here is from genome assembly GCA_027574665.1 of Rhynochetos jubatus. Lineage (NCBI taxonomy): Eukaryota > Metazoa > Chordata > Aves > Eurypygiformes > Rhynochetidae > Rhynochetos > Rhynochetos jubatus. The sequence continues at coordinate 4,585,977 of CM050654.1, read as the reverse complement.
ACCCATCACCCCTTGTCCTGTCATATATGCCTACACACACACAGCCTAAAGCCACGGGGTTTGCCTTGAAGTTTTTGTCCTACTGATCATACCTAAATTAAAATCTTATATATGTATTAAAAGCATACACGTGTTACATACAGTATTTCCCCTTTTCTGTATATGTTTCTGATAGCCATATGTTATGAGTTGTGAAGGCTCTAATGCACAATCAACTCCTGCTCAAGAAGACTGTATACCTGAAGTTCCAAAGCTGAAGTGCCTAGGTGTCCCCACCTGTTTGTTGAAAGTGTTCTGCTAGTTTTTTAATCATTTTTGTTGTGAGGAAGCTGCTTTCCTCTGGTTTCTGGGTGCTGGGTGGAGCGGGGGTGGGAGCTGATGGGTGGGATGCGTCTGGGAATGCATTTGGCACCCACATACCACGAAGCTGTGCCTCCCTTTGCGTTAGGCAGTACTAAGCTTCTAAACCCCATAGTTCAAAAAGGCCTTTCTAAAATCCAGTCATAGGAAGGGAAGCATTTATTTGAGAGTGTTCCTGGAAAGGTATTTTAAATAGTCCCTCAGCATACAGATGTATTACATTTACTGTGAAGAGCCGGAAGAGCAGAGAAGGTGGAGTGTTGGCTTGCAGATGCAGGCTCGAGTTGCTCACCCAACAAACTGAGGGAAGTTGGGTTTAACTGTTTGGTCAAGCGGATCATGTGAGCCTAACAGGAATTTCGAGAGCATGGGGCTGGGAGATGCTTCTTTTCAGTTCCCACCTTGTGTGGGTGCACTTGTGTGTGTAACTGTACACAGCGTGCCGCTTGGCTGTAAATGTGATCTGGGTGCCTGACACTGAGCTCGGAAGTGAAGTTTTTCAGGACAGTGACTGGTGTAACTTGGAGGAGCTTTTAAGTTGTTTGAGATAGAGTTTCACAGGACTTGTATGATGATTTAAATTTCAGTGGAAGAGGGGTTTATTAAGCAGATGAAGACTTCTCCTAATATCTTAAATATCTAGTGAAAGACACTACTTGTATACCTGTGTAAGAGCATCCACAGAGGCTGTGCTCTGGTTTGATTATAACACCTTAATTTCATCCTTTAAATGATGCTGGCACCACGAGCATGTACCAGCCCTTAGTCAGGCTGCTGCCCTTGCTAAATACACTGTGGTGCAGCTCCACTAAGCCTTACTTTAAGGCAGATAAAGCCTTTTGCTTGTAAAGGGGGATTGCAAAACGAATGGTTGGTGTTCAAGCCACAGCTTAAATGAGCTGCACAGTCAAGTAGTAGGTGAATGGAAGTTCATGTGGGCTTCAAGCACAAGGACTTTTTCCTGCTGTTCTTATCGATTTATAAATACTTGAAGTGGAGGGGGACACCACTGCAGTCAGTGTTGCTGCCGTGTTGAAAGTTGAGGGTTTGTTTCTGGGACTCGGGCGCTGGCATAGTTATTTGGGTGTAGACTTAGGGTTAGGTGGGGTGAGGAACTCACGAAGGAATCTCATGTGGACATGTTCCTGATCCCTTCATTCCTTTATAGGATCTGCTAAATAATTGCCTTTTTGATCTAGGAATAGCAATTACAATTTGCTGCTGGTCAGGGAAAGGTTAAGCCTTCCTCCAGGGCTATTTTTAAATGTGGCAACAACTGTCTTCAGTGTTTGTAATCTGTCCAGAAATAGATGCCACTTAACAAGAGGGCTAAGCAAAGAGAAGGGCCTTTTTCAGGAATTCCCACTCTTCTCAGGCATTTCGTTTTCGAGATCACTTTCAGCCCAAGGACACTTGTGGCTGCCTGTGGTCAGGTTGGTGACCCTAGGCCCTGCCGGAGCGGGAGCCGCGGGCGACAGCAGCTCCTTCCGGAGCTCAGCCTGAACCACAGTGGCTCCAGGAAAGGCTGGAGTGCGAAAACCTGCTCTCACCACAGCAAAGGGCTGCACTGAGATGAGGAGTGGGAGTCAATGCGAGTAGCATTTGTGTACTTCATTGACAGGTCCTGTTAAATTCAAACCAGCCAAGCCAAACTCCTCATGGCAGGGAGATGGGGACAGATCTCCGGACTTCCCCAGCTTTCTTACCTGCTTCAGCGCAGTTCATTCTTTGGGGGGTTGACGATGTTTGCAGAAAATGCATCTGCTTTTCCTATTGCTCATTGTATGTATTGTGTTAGCCTTTATACTGCGTATCGAGTGCTGCTGCCTTACGTACGCATACCAAACACACGCTCTGGAAAATGCATAAGGTCAGCAAATGCCTGGTTCCCTGGGTCACTGCCTGTGATGGGAGGGGCATGTGCTCACTGCTTTGGAAGCTGAGTACCACAGTGGGAAGAGACAGACTTCTTGTCTTCAGTATCTCTTATCGGTATCCCAGTATGCCCAGGCAGTTAAGCTCTGGACCTCTAATTCTAAGCAAGCCAGAGACCTATATATATGCACGCTAGGCTGGACTAAGTATGTCTTTGAGTCTGCAAATGCCATCAGCTGCCTTTGTAAGACCATGTTGAGTACGGGAAGGTGCTTGAGTGTTAAGACAGTGCAGGGGAACTGAAGGGCATTTGTACGTTCAGCAGGCAGGGAGCCTGGTATGTTTTTCGGCTTGCAGCTACTAGAAGCTAAGGTACCCATCCAGGGGTGCCCAGGTAGAATATGAGCCGAAATGTTAGAGGTGCTCTCTTGGCTCACTGAATCCACTGTACATTTTGCCTTACTTGAGCAGGATCGAGGCCTTTATGGTGTTATTTTCCTCAGATTTAGGAAGCTGGCAAATTTTTATTTTAAGATAGAATAGAAAACAGCTTAATGTATGCAAGACATTGTCAGTAGCCGGAGATGTCTCTGGCATACTGGCAACAAGTAGTACTTTTAGCAGGAATTGAAAATGTGTTTTTCTCTGCCAGGGGTTGAAGATTATAGCTGGCTGTGATTTCTGTGTCTGATAGTTCTGAGCTGTGAAGGGAACCGTTCATTCTCAGCCAGCTCTGATATGCGAGAAACCTGGGATCTGGTGTTAGAATATCCCCGAAGGCTTAATTTGCAACAGCAAAGTTAAAACACCTTGTGAGCAGTTTAGCAGATACAGCCGGACCTGCATTACACGGGTCATGGTACACACTAGGTTTTAGCTGCACTGTTCTTAGCAGGCAGACAAAGAAGTCGCTTAACAAAAACTGGTGACTTGCTTTTGGTTAACCAAACACACATGTGCATAATAGTAATGTAATAACGAGTTTGTGACAGCATGTTTTTACTTTATGTTGCCTGTCAGCATTCATTCCAGGGTTTTTAAATCCCTAGATACTTAATAGAAGTGGAAAGACTGACTTTTAAATTAACTGGACTTCAAAACAAAGTTACAGAAAGTGCCAGGGACTGACAAGACATCTGTGAAACTTAATACACCTCTGCATGAAGACACGGTTTAAGAAGAACAAAATACACAGCCCTGTCACTGTTCTGTTGAGGGCAGAGATTTAAACCCCTGCTTCACGGGTGCGTAACGAAGATGGAAGTGGCTGAAAAAGTACAGGAAAAGAGAAATGGAGAGGAAGTAGTTACAAATGCTAATCATGTCTGTAGAAAATTATGTAATTATTTCCTTTTCTCACCTTTTCTGTTTTATGATTTAATAAAAAGAATAGTTTGGGGAGGGGGAAAGTTGAGGAGAGAAGAGGAATGGCACCGTGGCAAATGAGGGACTTGATTTTACCACCCGCCTTGTCGCTGCAAAGGGATGTTTCCCTGTGTAAGCTATGTGTGTGTGGCTAGGGACAGTGTGGTAGAGCTAAGGCCAAGCTGAAGCTGGAGAGCTGAACCTCGCTCCATGCTTTTGCGCACTGGGGGGAACGGGCAAGCAAACTGGTGGTTCTTCTGTGTTGCTTCCCCTCGTTGCTGCAGTTAAACACACAGCGAGGCAATGCGACGCACACAAAAGTTTCATGGGGTTTTCCTGCCACGTGGATTAGTCAGTTTGGCAGATTTGACGTTGAGGGCGTTGTGCAAGTACAGAGTTGTGCTTGGTCACCGTAACATAGGCATTCTTACTTGCACTGGCTGAAGAAACTGCATGTGGGTAACTTGGGGTGAATTGCTTTTGACAGCCGTATGTAGTTTGATTTCCATTTACACCAATGCGTAGGCACTTTGGAGGTGATCTATCACCTCTTCCGGGAGGATGGATCAAGTATTGATCCTTGGCTAAGGAAGACCTCCTCGTTCCTGAGTGCTGCAGGAACCAGCGGTATCTGATGAGTGGGCTAAGTACTGTTCCCACTGGAAATGACAATATATTCTGTTGACACAAAAAAGTTTTAGCAAAATCTGAAGATTGTTTGAGATTAAAAACTAGCGCCCCAAAGCTGCCGGCTATTAAAGAGAGTTCAGCCCGACTTCATTCGCTGGCTCCAGCCAAAGGACTAAAAAGAACAGAAGTTGAGATAAAGAAATTACTTTTGTTAGGTCAATATGCTACACTATTCGTTTTTAATTAGGCCATGACAGCGAGGCTCTGCCTGTCTTGCACTGATCATATATTCAAAGATCATCCAGAATATGCTAATGTAAGGCTTTTAGTATCCTTTTAGGGATACATTTAGCATATTAAAAGCATACTCTGAGCATTAGCGAGACTTACTGTACTAGTGGTTCACAGTCAGGCAGACCTGAAGTTTACTTAGGCCATGGTATGCTCTGTGTCCTGTAAATTATTACTGTGTATATTTTTTAAATTGAAAGCAGGTCACTGTTTTCCTTACTAATTAAGGCTGGAAGCTTGTTCTGCTGTGCCCGTCTGCTTTAATGTGCTGCTCAATAAAATCTCTATTCTTAACTAATTTATTCAAAACATGTAGATGCTTCTTTCATGCTTTGAAATCTTTTCCATTAAAGCAGTCATAAGTAAGTAATCATAAATGGGTGAGTTTATCTGTTGGTAGTCAGAATTTGGACTTGGAGGAATTCAGGCCGAAGGGAATCACTGTGTCCACTGGTCTCTAGCTGCTGGGTGTGGAGCCTCTGCCAGTGTTCAAGGCCAACCACTCAGGATTGCAGCAGACTGCGGGATCCTCATTCATTCCTCCTCCTTCATTGAAAGTAGGAAGACATTTTCCCTCCTCTCTGAGCAGCATTCCCCTAGGACTCCCCTGGCTCCTCTGTGCAGCAGCAAGGACTCCCATCCTCTTTCCATCCTGCTTCACTGCTGACCTAGAAGAGGCCACCTTTGGATAAGCAATATGTAACAACAAAGCTGTCTGAAAGCTGGAAGGGACCTTTGAAAGGATCTGTAGGGAGTGTGAATTAGGATATGTAAACAAGAAATAGTTCATATCAGAAATGGCAACAAATGTTGTGCAGGTAAATCTCATTGCATTGTATTAACATGTCTCCTAGGCACCTGCTCCTGGGGTACCTATTGCCGAGCAGTTTGTGAGACCTAGTTTGAGGATGGTAGAGGTACAAGCTTTTGTTATTCACTGACTTCCAGTCCAAATTTGCAAACAATGACTTCAGTTTTCCAGAGGGGTGAGGAAGTTAAGGGGAAGAGGTGCAGACAATGAAATTCCTCCTGTTAGAGAAGTAGCTGGCTGCCCATGCCAGTTCATTGTGGTGGCTGTGACAGCAGCAGACAAGTCACCGAGCCCATATGCTTCTGCTCCCAGCATCCCCTACTGTTTCTTGTACAACTGGACCCTAATGAGCAGCTACGGTTTCCTGTCCTCTGGAATTGCTTGGGGCCTCTTGGAAGGTGCATGTTTCCTTCCCTTTGTGCTTCTGTGACATTGTGCGATACATTGTGCTGCAGGGCTATTCCAACACCTTTGCTTGTTCACACCTCTGAAGGAGTGTTTCAAGAGCCAGCTCAGAGCAGGACACTAAAAGCTGCAGGCATTTTATAAAATTAAGTAATTTCAGAATTAACATAGCAATTTGCATAAATTACTGTGTAATCACTTTAATATTTTTTCAGGCTCCCCAGGGCAGAGTTTTAAGGCATGTTACATAGTAAAAGTGGAATGAAACAAATGAGTGTTCATGCACTAGGGCAGGAATTTCTAAACCAATCGTTGGTGGTGTACTGACAGGATTTCGCTTCAGTTGAAATCATTGGTGAAAATCTCAGTAGATCCCTGCTGAAAACCCTACCCTTGGGTTTTCACCACAGCATGGTGCTGGTCCCAGCGAGTCCTGCAAGGTATGAGCACGGTCTAGCAAAGAGTTTGCCTCTAGGAGTAGGCTCAGAGACTTCCATGTTACTATTGCATGTTTTATTTCAAATGCTCAGGCTCTTAGGGGGCTAAGCACCATTTCACCCCATGGTTTCCAAAGATCACCTCATCATGAAGCCTGAAAAGGGTATGTCATTATGTAGTTACATCTCCTGGATGAAGCAGCCCAGAAAATGTCCATTGATTCTTATGTACTGGCAATGGCCTGTTTACCTTTTGAAGGCAGACTTCCACCAAGGAGCTTTGCCCCAGCTCTGGCCCCTTGCTGGGCTGGTTGGTAACATTTCCTCTTCAGAGCACACACAGTATTTCTTGCCTGAATCCCTGTAGCATTGTTTGTCACGTCCAGGATATTTGCCTGCTAGAATGAAGAACCTTTTCCTACCCACTGAGTGTTCCCTATGTTGGTAGGTGCAGATTGCAATAAGATAAGTGCTTAGCTCTATTTCAGAAAAGAAAATAGGTGGAGATTCAGAAGCCTTTCACTATAAATTGTGATTTCTAATCATTATGGCTCATTTCTGCGCCTTATCAGTTCATCTGTATCCTGATTTTGTCACCAAATCTGGACACAATGCTCCAAGGTCCTACACAACACTTACTCAAGAGCGTTTTGGCCAAAGCCCTGACTGGAGGGCATCGGCCTCCTGCATGCTTCCTGCAGCCCCCTCAGTGCAGCCCTCCACTTGGCTGGAAAACCAAGAGAGTTGGTTTCCAGATGGGGTTCAGCACTTTGCAGCCCATAGGTAATGTTCTCTTTAGGTCAGGCAAAAGTTTAATGTAAGTTTGTCAGGAGGGCAAAGAGAATTACTTGCTGGTGTCTGTTAGCGCTTGGTTAGTGCCATGTTTGTATGCTGTATTGTTTAAATTGGGGTTTTGGTGTGACTCAAAGGCATCTCAAGCACTGTAAAAAAAGTTCCTGCGTGCAAATTTGTTTTGGAACTGATATTGCTGTGCGTAACAATAGTTACTGAAGATTATCAAAGTCATACGAAGCGTTAGAAAAGATTACAACAATTATTTCTTTTTATTTGTGTGTCACTTTTACTGTTCTTTGTTCTAGCTGTCTCTTTTTAAAATCTGTACATTTTCAAAATGGTTTCACCATTCTGTCACTAAAGATTCAGCTTTTTTAGTGAACCATCAAAGAATCAGTTATTGACTTCTTTCTTGGCAGGAGAAATGCTTACCTTTCAGCTTCTTCTCTGTGTAACAAATCTACTTCAATTTTCCCTTGCTAGGCTTAAAAAGAGTACAGTTTGGTCGGGCCTACTGTGCAGTAAATTAATTCCAGGCTGAAGCTGAGAACACTTTCAGCGGGGAAGAAACTCCAAGAGTAAGAGATACGCATCTGTCTAGGCACACTTTGTTTTCCTTCTTTATCTTTTTAAAAATAATTAAGGCAGGCATGAGTTGGTCTCAACATGAGGCGCTTATTTCTGTTGTAGTTTCGGTAGAACTTGCTATAAAATAAACCTGATATACACCCAGGCATGCGCACGCGCACACGTGCACATGGCACGTACTTTTATGCCCTTACAAAAACTCCTACTCTAACGTTCAAAGTAATAAGTATGAAGGTGTGAAATGCGTTTCCCTTGATTATTTTCTCACTAAAGGAATTGGCGCCAGAATCATTATGGGACTAATTTTGATGATCTTGTTTATACTGATATTTTACATTGTGGGGATTTGATGGATCTCAAGGAATACAGCATCAGCATGTTTCCTTTAGTGGTTAGTAGATCTCATTTGTCATCTGAATTCATTTGTAAATGCAGGTAGTGTGTAGTGTACTTTTGGACAAAGGCCAATACGATTTTGGAGTATTCCAGAGTAGATGGAGCTCAGAAAAATAAACCATGAAAATATCCGTAGGAGAGCCACAGAAGTATTACAAATTAAGTGAGTACTTCTGTATGAAATCAGATTTTGTTCGCAGCTGGGGAAGAGAGCAGTCTGGGGAGGAGACTCAGGAACATCATTTGCAGATAAAGAAATGGGAGAGGGTTGAAGCATTTCTGAACATGCATGATTGGATTCACATGGACAGCCCTGTTTCGTAAAGACTGTTCATGTATGCCGTAATCCAAAGCCTGCCAGGAGGAGCACATATGTCCTGCAGATTCAACAGTGTGTGTAGCACTGCCACTGTGTACCTACACTTTTAAGGAAATGTGAAGTATCTTTCTTGTTTGTGCTGCTTCATCCCCTTGCTCTAGTTCTCTGTGTAGCTCACGCTCATTAATTGGTTAGTTGCCATGTCATTCCTGTGAGCAGACTTCAAAAATGCTCTTTGCTTCTTTTCTTGTTTGGGTTAATTTTAAATCCCACATACTAGCTATTGGCAAAATTTATATTTTAACCTCAGAAGAAATGGGATTTAGCTAATTGAGCAATCTCATCTTTTATTTTATCCCTGAAAGAGTTACCGCCTTGGGCAGCGTCGTATTCACTGTGAGGTTTGCGGATTGGTGAGGTGGCTCCACTGTCGGTGACTTATGCTGGGGAAGTTTTGCTCGGATCCTCCCAGCAACCCTCCATTGGTGTCTACAGGCACTTTCATTCTTCTTCCAACAAAATAGAAGAAGTGAGGGAAAATCGGAGAAGTAATTAAAATGACAAGCAGTAGACTCATCATCATCAAAGCCTTAGTTTATACAATTCTTTAAATTAAAACTGGTGCTTGTGAAGGTACCACACCAAGGTAATTAAACTTGTTTTGTAGTTTGGTCACTTTGCCTGTTATCTTGCTGATTTGGGTGGTATTTTATTAATGATCTCTCAAGGGAAAACTACTGTAGCTGGGAAATTAATGAAATATTAATAGCAACCAAAGCGATGCGTATGATTCCACTTTGGAAATGCCTGACCTGAATGTGCTCTGCACTTACTGTGCTCCGGGAACAGAAAAGTCAGTGCAGAGCGTGTGTGCCCCACGCTACCTTGAGCATGTCGTGCGCGGTGTCCCTGGGGGGACTTTTATGGGTTAGCAAATAGGAATCCGCAGGTAAAGCAGCCAGGTGTGGGCAGCAGAGCAAGATCTACAAATGAACCTAAAAGAGCACACCAGGCAAGGTTAAACCTAAGTGAACAAAACCTCTGTGGAGGTCTGGAGGAAAAAAAAAAGCATGGGACAGAGCTGTAAACATGGCTTGAAGAGATGCTAGCGAAGCCCATTTTGGGCCTGAGAGGACAGAGTACCCAAGCACATTCCCTGGTTTTTTCACATTGCCTAGAGTGAACAGTTGCAATAAGTAACAAAGCCCCCTCTCCTAGGTGTTTTTGTCAGGGTACATCTTTGACTTTGGCCTCTTCAGGGAAGTTGAGGTGAAAGCTGTGTCTTGGATGTGTTTTCCATTGGTAGCATTAGTTCATTTACCCTGGTCATGATAAATACATGATAAGAAACTGACTGGAGGCTGGAGTAGGCTTGAGACAGACGTGTAATATGGTAACAGTTAAAATAGCCCAAACAAGGTTTGTGAGACAGGTTACTTAAAATTTTTGCTAGGCCTTTGACAAAACGAGAGGGTTTTGGAGTCATTCAACCTCACCAACTCTGCAAGTGTTTATGTACCTCCACATACATAAAACAAACTGTTTAAAAATAACAGCATTCAGAGGATGGCCCAGATTTTTGAAGAATAACAAGTCATTTCCAATTCCTGCAAACCTTTCCCCTCTCTTTCCCTGAGTGTGCAGCGTTTTCTTAGTTTAGAAGCTTTTTGATCATTTAGGAAATTAACATTGCAGCAGCTTCTGCAGGGATGCGCTCATCAAGGAAACCAATTCAGATAACAAAAAGGCACACTTGTTAGTTGTCTCTATCGTTGCGAGAAGAAAAGGCCCTGCAAGCTGATCAGAGTTCTCCCTAGCTGCTGGCTTACCAGGAGCTCTGTGAGCAACACCACCATGAAGATGCTTCCTTGCTGAGTGGTGGTATGTGATAGGAAATGGGACATTGGCCATTACAGAGCTATCTTGTGTTCCCTCTTGGAAAAGCGTGCTTCCAGCTGGCCTGTGGATGACCGTCTGGGGAAAGGAGAGGTCAGAGAGGGAAGGGATGTGCATGTTTTGGAGAGTTTTCCCATGCTGAATGGGATGGATGGATAGATGGATGGATGGATGGATGGATGGATGGATGGATGGATGGATGGACAGATAAGAAAGTGAAAGGAATCGTGTAACCTAATAGGCTCTCCTTGGGAGTTCTGGGCTCAGAGCTTACTTCTGACTTGGGTCAGCTACCTGTATTGTCTTTACCTTGTTTCTCCATCTGCAAAGCAAAAGGGTGGTACTCATCTTTGGATTTTCCTTTTTCTTCTATTTTTCTTGTGCCCGCATAAGCTTGGGGACACAGGCTGTCTCTTCCTCATGGTTCTTACAGTGACTGAAGCCGTGGATTGCCATGAAATCAGAAATAGCCACAGGGTTGAGTTGTTGGGTTTTTCCCATTTTTGAATATGAAGTCACAAGATGAGAGACATTTTAGCAAGGGAAATATTTGTGCAGGTACTTACACGCACATGGCTATTGACGTAGTGAGCGGGGCTGCTGAAAAATAAGCCACTGCCAATACTGCCTCTTAACGTGTCTTACACCCAAGTGCACACAGCAACGTTATTGACTGGTGATGTGGAAATGTTCTTTCAAACTAGGCATTCATAATTAAACCGAGATCAAATACCCAGCCTTTACTCCAGTGCTAATGATGTGGAATGTCTTCCTTTTCTTGTATTATTTTTTCATGTTTGTGTGTGCGCGCGTGTGTGTGTTTTTGCAGCAAGCTGGAAATGATATTTTTAGTCAAGAGGACTAATTAATAATTCATTCATGAATAATGATGAAAGTAGCTGATTAAAATGTATGTCTAGCTTCAAAAGGAATAATCTTTAGAAGTTATAAGTGTTTATAAAGTCCATCTCACTCCCCCCACCTCCGTCTTCTCTTCCCAGCCTCTGCAACAGCTGTTGTTATTCCTGTTCACAGCTATCAGATAATAACTATATGAAGGACTATGATCCAAAGTAGCCAAGCCTAGGTTCCTGAGGAGGTGGACATCTCCTGTTGACTTAGCGTGGTTGGTGCTGGGCTCCCCTGGGCATGGCAGGAAGCTGGACTGCATCTCCTGATGGCAGTACAACGTGGAGCTTCAAAGACAGAGCGCTGCAGCTCAAGTGGTGGTGTGGTGTGCGTGTAGCACAGAAATCAGAAAGGCACATGGGCATTAAAGGGGTTTGCAGTCGTAGCTCCTGCAGCACAAGGGCTTACCTGAAGATTTCCTAAAGGCAATCTCCATTTGCGAGCGTCGTCCCGCCAGTGTTTTCAGCTATTCCTGACAGCACACGGGATGGCCTGGGGCGGTGGTGATCAGCATCGTGATTCCTCTCTTCGGTGCCTTGTGACCATGGAAGTATCACATTGAATGTCCTTGACCAGCAAGCGGGCCTGGAAATGGCCCATTGCGGTTCTAGGAGGTGGAGATGAGAGGGGAGTCAGCTGCACACCTTCCTTTAGCCTTGTATCTCTTGTGGGACTTTGTTGGATTGTGGCCTACCTATGAGTTCCTCAGTGTCTGTTTTTCTCTCTTTTAATCTTTCTTTGGAAGAAAAAAAACCCCTAAAAACACAACACACAGAGAAAGACCAAGAAGAGGAAAGGGATCAAAGTCTTTTGTGAACATAGTGTGTGTAAAACCACCTGCAGGGGCAGATTTTTCATGGTACATTTTTGCAAAAATCATTAGCTTGTCATGGCAAAATGGAGAAAGTAATAAAACAGCAGTAAAAACAAGTTAAATTCTGAGCCTGGAGGATCGGCTTGTCGAAAATAAATGACACTTTTTTTAGGGGTCAGCTCTTACTTTCTCCAATCCTGTGCGACCATCGCCCTTTTCCTTTTAGCTTAGCCCTTTTCCAGGCCTCAACATTTCTGCAGTGTTTTGTATTTGACATGTTGAAGAACACTCATTATTACCCTTTCCCCTCTGGATGATCTTTTTTTTTTTTCGTCCTGGTGATGTAGTGATGGCAGTACATAAAATTATAGCTCACTCCACTGGCTTACTCCTTCCTGCTACTCTCAGTTTATATCCTCAGCTTCAAAGTTCCAACAAGTTTTTAGGCAAAAGAGCACTTGCTTGTCAGATTGCTGAGGCCTCTCATGTTGTATCACGTCTTCCTGAACTGAGAGTCCTTATTTTTTGTTAGTGCCGATATGCCTATTAGTCCTCGTGAAACAAAGTCACATTACATGCACAGTTGGCAATGTTCAACTCCTAATAACTCATCTGTGTTTGTGTTCAGAACTAAACGACCTGAAAAATTGTAGGTTAAAATGGAAGGAAAAAGGAAGGGGGGTAGACACATTAGAAAGGAGAGAGGTTCAGGAATGCATTTAGAACTGAGAAATCTTAATTTTCCAGCCCATCTAAAACTGGAAAGCCATTGAAAGTGTAGGACTAGATGTTCATCTGGTGTAAATAGATATGGTTCACTGTGTATAAGGGAGCTATGCAAATTTATATCTGCTGAGAATGCAGCCCACGCTTTAAAAACGGCATTTAGAGACCGAAGGGAGAGTAAGAGAGCTGTTTATGTCTCACTAGCTGTGCCAGGTTCACCCCAGGTCAGCAGTGAGCAGGTCAGTGTTCTCTGCTGGTGCCTGCATCTTTACAGCCCCAGTCAGCCCAGCATCCCCATTAGCATTCGCCCCTGCAGGAAGCTGCCTGCACCCGTTACTCCCTTTCCAGGCTGACAGCCAACTGGTGCCACAAACAGCACCTTGTTTGGTGATCTCAGGTGGAAGAACCAGATGAGCTGCCCCTCGAGGTGCTGCCTGTAGGACAGAGGCAATGTGGAGGTGGTGGTGGCATCAGGGCCACCTGCTTTGCGCTCTGTCCTGCTCCTCGACTGATGCCTCATGTAGTCCCTCCTGGCTGGGACTTATTGCTGCCTGCCCCTCATTAAAAAAACCATGGAACCCATGGCATTGAATAGTACTGCAGGCATTTAGCCGGAGTAGCATTACCTTAGCTAGTGCCATTGCAAGTTGCTCTTGTTTATTAATTGGCACCTTTCTCTTTAATAAATAAAGATGTGTGTTGATGAGAGAGCAGCAAGAAGGTAGCATGATATAATGGCAGAGTTGGTAACAAACTCGGGAACCCACAGGCGTTTACACACACAAAATCTATCAGCCCCTTTAAAAACAAATATGTTTTTCTGGGTTTTTTTACTAATTTATGCCCCAGGGGTAAAGCTCCAACATGGACTTTTGCAAGTGTCAGTTCCACATCCCTTGAAATTCAATTGCAAAACTCCCCTTTGCTGCTGAAGGATTAAATGTTACCTCTGCAATTCTGGATGTAGACCCTCTGGTGGAGCGACATCTTTCCTGTGCCTTGCGCTCAGTGTGACGTGACAGGCTGGATGGTATTTGAAAATATACTGTGGTTTTAACATACCGGGGCCCTGAAGTGTATTAAAGAAGCCTTTGGAAAATCTCGGGAACAACAGAAGTTTGTATGCTGGGCTTTTTGTAAAGCAGTTTGAACAAGTGGCCTTTTCCTTGTGGTTCCACCACACTGTGGCAGCTGTCCTCATAACACAGAGACAAGGTGAACTCTCCTTGTCTTCAGGCTGAGGAGGCTGCAGAGACCTGAGCCCACCAGGGACCAAAAACCTGATTCAGAACACAGTGGGGGCAATGGTGGTATACACATGCGTGTGTGTATTTTACAACGCTAAGACAACATTAATGTGGAAGATGAACTTGAGTGCTGAGGGTGGGAATAACTTTGGCTATTTTGACTCAGGATCCTGAAATTTGGAAGCAAACCCTTAACTGATGAAAGCAGCACTTCACTAAAAGCAGCGGACTGATGTTTGACATCCATTAGCTGTTCTTTTTCTGTTCCTAGCTTGATCATTTCCCTTCTTTCAATCATCAGACCTGGCTTCAGTCCTCAGCATCATCCTGCTCATCTCCCACTCCTTAAACCAGCTAATCTTAGCCCTCTGCCAGTGTTTCAGTAAAGGCACTACTTCTTCAGCATCCAACTCGGCTCTGCTTTGGCTTTAGCACCTCCTGCCCTGTCGATCAGTCACTTGGACTTTGATTTTCATCTCTTCTTGGTCTCACTAATGAAACAGTCTTGTTGCTGTAATAGTGCCGTGGTCAGGTGTGGGTTTGATGCCTGTCAGTCTGACAGCTTTCTTAGTTACAACCGTAACCTGCAATATATTGCAGTTCCTCTTACTGTGAGAAAGCAAGCATTTGAGAGCGTACCAAAAGAAAGCAGGCCCTTATGGTTTGGAATGTTTAAAGCAAAACTGAAGCCTGCTTTGTATCAAATTAGCTTTTGTGTTTCTCCTTCAATCACACTGCCAGATTTTTCTTTTATTACCTTGAATCAATTGTCCCTCCCTTCTAACTTCACCCTCTTTATTTTCACAGCATTGCTGCTGTTCAAGCTTCTAGTCAAGCTCAAACTTCCCTTCTATTCAGTGGTGATCCTTAGGTGGCCATAATCTGGAAAATGCTGCTATTGCTTGGCATTCTTTTAATTATTAAAATTTCAGTTGCTAATATTCAGTAGTAACTCATTAGGCAGAGTTTATATCATCCTGAAGAGTCACAGCTTTAGCAGAGTCCAAAGCACCAGAGGTTTCCTATGAGAAAATAAAAATTTATGATATTTACTGTCAATAAACTTGTAAGGTAAAATTGTATCAGCAAGGGGGCAGAAAAGCAGAAAATTGCAGACTAAGATGTGTGAAGAGCTTACAGAATAGAAGGGTTAGTTAATTATTTATCTTGGATGGGTAGGATGGTGTAAAACCCACAGATAAGTGTAATTGGGGTGACTCATTCTGTGTTTGCTTTGTTAACACTTAAAAAGAGTAATCTTTTTTAAATCGAAAATTGGACACAAATAAACTGATTCCATTAGTTTCATGTAAAAGATAGAAAACAAAAAAGCGATGAGCTCAGCTGCTTCTTCCAAGGAGGATGCCTGTTTAATTGCTCCGTTCGAGATCTAATGGACGTGATTGAGGTCTCGCTCGGACCGCCTGTAAATCAGAACATTCCCCGGCCATCTTGGTAGATGTAAAGCAGGAGGTGAGACCGTGCCTGGTCGATGTAAAGCGATCAGCAACCTGCCAAACAATCAGGAGGTAATTTGGGTAATGGAGGAAAAACTGTGATATTCATCAAGTCACGGAGACGCTAGGAAAAGACACGATGCTTTTGTCCACTGCGGTAAATCTGCCAGCCCTGGGTTCTTCTTATCTGCAAAGGCTGCTTCTGACAAGATTGTGACGTACAGCAACATTCGGGCTGTGGCTCCACGTTTGCTGCAATGGGGATCCAAATTGGTTTTTGACAAATCCTTCGGAAGGCTGCCAGAAGCCTCCTGGCACACACTAACAACCCGTTTATGGTTCCACACAAATATACACACTCCTGACAGAGGTTAAATGTACTGCATTAACAATCCTATTCTGTTTTATCATAAGACCGGAAGAGAGTTGTTGTGAAGTAATTCTCTTGAGAGCAGTTTGAAAATACTGCAGGCTTGGCAGATGGCAGAAAGATAGCTTAGCAATGTCGTATTATTCCTGTTGAGTTTTAATTTTTAACACCTTTGCTCATTACATATTAAAACCAAAAGCGTTAGGCCAATACTTGGCATGGCTTTTTGTTGCGGATTTGTGAAATACACAGTTTTCACCTGGGGAATCCTTACCTTCATTTCCATACTAGAAATCACAATATTGTCTGTGTGTAACAAAGAGTCAGTGCAGGCAGGACATCCCAGCCCCGCAGATTTCAGAGTGCCACAGCCACCCAGCTGCTGCTTGCTTTCTTGATATTCCACACAGCTGAAGTGAAAACGTAGAAGGTGGCGCATGAAGCCAGTTAGTCTCGTAGCCCAGGTTCAGAAAAGGCTTTCCCTGTGTCTTTTGATGTGGAAGGCTTTGAAGGTGTGCTGGTGGAACAGGGAGTCACGTAACTGTGACCATGCAGGATGCCACCACAGAAGAGTGCAGAGTATGCAAGTCTCATTGCAGACAGCCTTAAGGTAAAGAAAGAAGGGATGGCAAGATAGCAAACTGGCCCCAGTACAACCAGGGACAGGAGCGAGGCTGGGGCACTGCGCTCAGCACAGCCCATGGGCTGGCCGGCAGTCCTGGTGCAAGCAAGAGCCATTTCAGGGCAACTCAGTCCCTTCGATGAGAGGCAGTTGCCACTGGCTCATGCTGCCCACTTCAGAGGGCTTAGTGCCCAAACCAAGGAGGGGAAGGAGGGCCAGTCAGTGTTAACAGCCAGTGCTGTTTCCATTCAAGGCTTTCTCACTTTCTGGGACTCCACATGCCTCTGCAGTGCAGCTTTTAACATCGCAGGCAGAAAAGGGACCTCAGAGGGGATGGCCCAGCCCCCTCAATAACCAGTGAACCGCCTTTGAACTCTTCATTCACGGGTGTGGAGCTGGACAAGACTCCTGGCAGTTTCCCATTCCTAAGGCTAACGATTTCTATAAGCTACGTCACCATGCCCGTCACATTACATTTCAAAATCTGTCATTCATCTTTTCCCTGTTCTTTGTACTTCGTCTTGGTTTTGCCAAAGGAAACATTGTCTGTTCTCCCATCCGCAAAAATTTTTGCTCTCTTTGCCTCCCTTTTTTAGTTCTTTCCTCTTTACATCGAATAAGGCAATGCTAGGAGTCCTTTCCATGTAAAAAATGAATCCAAGAAAGGGAAAGAAAGCATGTTTGGGTACTTTGTGTTATGCAAACATATTCTTCAGGACAAGCATATTTTATCCATTAGGGAAGAGAATAACTTTCTTTCACACCGCGACTTACAAGCTGCTGTGGGATGATGGAACAGGCAGTTTTCAGACATGGTAAAACCATCCATGTGAAAAAACAGACTAAATGTTCCAGACAAGATAGCTTTTCAAACCCCTGACCTGGGGACTAGTACATAACCAGTAATTCTGTGACCACTGATTGTTTGGCTGAAAAAAAATAACACATCAACCTCTTGCATTAACGGGACACTGTGTCACGGAGGTGTTGCAGTTCCCCGTGCCAGGGCCTGGCAGTGCCCAAAGCCTGATTAAGATACTCTGTACAGTTTGAAGTGCAGCGGTTTACCAAGAGACCAAAAGAAGCCCCAGCACCGGTGGGAATTTCTGAAGCTGCTGAGCTGGTGCCTGGGAAGCATCATGGCACAGAGGACCTGCTGCATGGCCTGAGGCTGTGGCCCCTCTGGTTCGGCCCTCATCAGTGCCCAAGTGTGGTGAGCTGAAGCGGCGTCAGTGCACAGGGCCTGCTAGGAAATGCCAGGCACTGCAGGGCACTGGGTGAGGACTGCCTGCAGCTACAGGTGTCAGACAGCCCAGCCCATGTTCTACCTCCATCCTGGCTGCCCAAAGCTCTCAGGGAAAGGTGGGTTAGCTGAGCCTTGTGGCAAGTTCTGGAGAGCCAGTGTTGTGGTTTCTGTGCCCCATCGTCCTTTTCAAGTGCTTGTTGGTGGAAAGGGAGGAAGATTTAGGGGCCTGGAGGGAAAAGAGATGTGAACTCGAAGTTGTTTTGATGCTCAGAAGACCCCTGTGAGCTGTGGTGGGAAAACAGAAGGCGCCTGCTCTAGGGTGTATTTGATGGACTCCAGGGAAAAGGGTAGGTTTCTCAGCATTTGCGTTTCTTCCTGCTTTTTTGTTGTAAATAAGCCTTATCTTCTGGGATGCTGCAGTGATAGGTATGTCCGTTTGTGACGGGGGGCGATACTCTGATGGTAGTTTGGGTAATGCGGGCATGTTACATGGTTTTCAGAGAACAACAGCCCCGTCCCATTTGCTGCCTGGTGTTTCAGTGAAGGAGTGTTAGAGAATTAATCAGACTTGACTCCTTAGGGGGAGGTCTGCTTACCCTGCTAACTGCAGGGTGGCTGAAGTTGCGTCTGCAGTCTTCTATGGGTCAGTATGAGTTTACTTATGCCTGCAGCTGAGTCTGAGCTGCCTCTCTTCAGCAGTACTGTGCTGTGTTGTGCGTCAGATTATATTAGCCCAAGCCTAGCACAGTGCTAAAGCAGCTGTATAGCTTGTAGGGGACTCGGAGCATGGATAAAGCTTGCTCATCCATATCAGAGGAGTGCCTGCTCAGAAAGGTACCTAAACTAGCTTGAAATGAACCAGCTTAGCTACCAAGCACAGCCTAGCTCTTGCAGCATAGTAAATGACCCCATTTGAAATGCCTCTGTGTGTGAGTGTTGTGGTTTAACCCCAGCTGGTAACTCAGCACCACACAACCGCTCACTCGCTGCCCCCTGGTAGGATGGGGAAGAGAATCAGAAGGGTAAAAGTGAGAAAACTCATGGGCTGAGATAAGGACAGTTTAATAGGTAAATCAAAAGCCGTGCACACAAGCAAAGCAAAACAATGAATTCATTCACCATTTTCCATCATCAGGCAGGTGCACAGCCAGCTCCAGGGAACCTGGGCTCCATCACATGTAGCGGTTACTTGGGAAGACAAATGCCATCACTCCCAAAGCTCCGCCCCTGCCCTTCCTCCTTCTTACCCCATCTTTATATGCCAAGCATGACGCCGTATGGTCTGGGATATCCCCTTGGTCAGCTGGGGTCAGCTGTCCTGGCTGTGTCCCCTCCTCACTGCTTGTGCACCCCTCACTTCCTCGCTGGTGGGGTGGAGTGAGGAGCAGCAGAGGCCTTGGCTCTGTGTAAGCACTGCTCAGCAGTGACAAAAACATCCCTGTGTCAGCGACTCTGTTTTCAGCACAAACCCAAACCACAGCTCCATCCCAGCTACTGTGAAGAAAATTAACTCTAGCCCAGCCAAAACCAGCACAGGCAGCTTGCCAGCTCATGGTAAGCCTGAGCTAGTTCCTTAGTCACCAGCCCGTGGGAGAAGCGGGGGTTTCTGTGTTACGTTTGAGGACCACATTTTTCTGATGCTACGCAACAGAGAAACATTTGGTCTGTACTACACGGCTCTCCACAGAGAGACAGGCCTTTGAGAGGGATTTCAGTTATGTTTTGTTGGGTGTCTTTAGGAGGCTCAGTGGGCTGCAGGATATGGCCTTGGGTGGTGCATCCAGAGACTGTGACTCTGGCCATGGTGTTGCCACTGCCGCTCTGTCCCACTGTGATGCCCTTTTGCACCTTCATGCCTTCGTTTCACCTGCCCTGTCCACCCTCCGTGCGAGCTGCTCAGGGCAGGGGCTGTTACGTGTAACTCTGTGTGCAGGAATCGGGTCTTTATGGAACGCAGAGGAGCTGATTTTATACTAATATTGATAATAAACAACATCACAACATATCAAAAAATTGATTTCATCTTCTACCCCTACTTTTGGATGGGATTATTCTGTCTGTTAACCTTTAAAGCTATGGTACTAATTTGCTTTATTGCTGAAAAACTAACGTGAATTTCCCTGAGGCTGTTCCAGAAATCACTTGCTTTGTTATCAAAGGATCAACAATTCAATGAAAACATCTGGGTTTTGGGGTTTTTTTGTTTTACCCAAAGCTATTCTAAGAAAAAAATACTGAGATGTGTAGAAAGAACAACTACTGAAGTAGTTCAGAGAGCAGTGCTGCTCCTGTACCAAGCTGTTCACAGTGCTGTGCAACAGTTGTGCCATCCCAGAATGCTCACTCATCCCTAGAATCGTGTGCGTTGTGTCAGGAACCTCATACAAATCTTTGCATGGAGATGTACGAGCTGTATTTCACTCTGTTGTGCACTGTAAACTGAGCAGAGCCAAGAAGATTGTGCAGGTTTCCAACGGAAATACGAGGGCAGTCGTTCAGTTTAGCGATGGCACATGTGAGCAGACAGACTGATGCTCTCTAGAACTCTCCTATTCATAGGTTTTCATCACACGGATGAGAAAAACTAACACCAAAAGCATGAAAGAAGGAGTACTGAATACACTTGTAGGCAGGCGGCTGATCTGTGGGACTCACTGCTGCAGTACCTGCTGCAGTCAGGAGCGTAGCAGGCTTGAGCAGTGGGGCAGCTGTTGGGGTAGGTCATAGCAGCTTTCACCGCTGTAGTGCTCTTCAGAGCATGAAACTGCCGCAACTCCTCGCTGGTGGGAATGCATTTTCCTTAAAAACAGACACTTCTTTCATAACAACAGAAAAAGGAGGGGCATAGAAGAAAACCTAGTCTGAGCTGGGTTGACTACTTTTGTGCTCACATCCTTCTCGGGCTTTGTGACTAAGTTTTTGCATTTGCTTGTGTTTGACCTTGTAAGAGTGCCCCTTTGACTCTGAAGCTGTGTTATTTTCCAGATACGGCTGCAGGAGCAATGTTTTGGGTCCAAGCTATTCTTCCTGCCTTCAGATTTATGTTAGACGTAGAGTTTTTCTGCCATGAAATCCTATCCCGGGTTCACTGAAGGCATGTTGTAATTAGTTCATTTGTTTGACATGATACTTTTAAACTATCTTCTGTGATAGCTCCAGTCTGCAGTTGTCACCTGCTCAGGTCTGCAGTGGTTATGTTGCTCTTCCTTTTGTTCTCAGTCGTTTTTATGATTTAATTGGAATTCAACAACGACCCTGACGGAAATGAAGAGAAGGATACAGGCAGGAGAAAGCAAGGTATGTGAAAATGAAGCACAGTATAAAGGAAGTTCCTGTAAATTGGATGCCACAGAAGGTGAAATCTAAGCAACTTAGTTTTCCGGGGAGCGTCTGATTTTATTCTTCGTCTGCTTGCTATACTTAACGAGTACGATTGTCATTAACACTGAGGCTATTTTGCATGGCCCATTTTCTGCAATACCTCTGAGTGGTGTAAGCTTGTCTGCTGCGGAAGCGAGACTGTTGGAGACCAGCTTGCAAGAGCATGGCGGAATCGCCCTCCGCGCCTGAACTTTGTGGCAAGAACAGCTTATTGCGTCAGGACCACTACCGTCCCACATCTCATGCAATGGTTGATGCTGGCAGTGAATTAAGCTAACGCCACTGCTGCTTTTTTTGTTTAACAACATTTTCCAGTCTGAGGATGACTGCAGCGGTGGAGGGCAGCGAGCAACAGAGCTGTGGTGTATGTGAAAAATGACTTTGTGCACATCTAGATCGCACTGAAATAAGTGTGAAGTGGGCCTGAAGTGCTGCCCGACTGCCTGCTCTGCGGTCATTGTGGAAACACCTACTTAAGGGGTCAGGAAAGTGGAGCAGCTGACCTCTTGATGGACCTTGATTGCCTCCTTATTGATGTTACTGTAGATCAGCAGAGAAGGAGATGGCACAGGCAAACGTAAAATGAAGCGAAGGGAGCTTGCTGCGTCTTGTGGGGTTATGCAGGTGAACAGCTAAAGCCGCAGTGTAGGGAACATGCATATTAAATGCATTAGTATTATCTGTCTCCGTGAGACGGGCAGTATAGCAAATCAGGTACTGCTGCATCACCCCTCCCTGAACTCAGAGGAACGTTTCCCCTTGACTTGGCTCTGACATTGAATGTGGCCTTTTGGCCTTTCATCCTGGTTTATGAGACTGGCCTGAAGCGCTGCTACAGGGGTTTCCATGATGTGAATCCTTGCATTTGAAGCGTTAGCTGTTCCAGGGCATCCTTATCCCCCCTTCACCATTTAACGAAGATTTGCAGTTGGTTGTGCTATACGAGAGATCCACCAACCTAATCAAAGAGCCCTAATGTGATATTCATGTTTCTGGCAGCCTGTTTTACATAGGGTTTTCAAAAGCCTATAACCTTCTTCAGTTGAATTCATGGAATATTGTAATTTTTTAATTAAAAAAAAATTAGCTATTTTTGCAAGGCAATTTTTTAGAAGTAATAAGTATTTTACTGTTTCTATAAATCAGGAATAGCCCTTTTCCATGTGTGACAGTAATAACCTAGCAGCTGAATAAAAAGTTGAAATTTTCATCATGGGGGAAAGAAGTCAGACTCTCTGAGCTATTGGCTTTAGCTAAGATTGTTTCATGCCTACTAGGAACCAGCTTATCAAATAACTCTATATTTAACAGATTTTATGTATGTTATATTTTACATTTATAAACATGCAGGAATACATATATGAAATGCTATTTTTTTCTGCATTTCACCCACATGGTTACTGATCACTACTGTGTCTGTGTTGGAAGGCAAGCATTCTCCATCTTCTCTAGGTATGATTTCAGCTATGAAAAGAGAAAAGAATCTTTATTATGCTCCTGGAAGAGCCATTTTCTTGGAGACCCAAGTTCTTTTCGTAATTCAGTGTCTTTAGAACAAACAAAAGACGAAAAAAGAAAAACAGAAGAGAATTACAGAACAGCAGTAGTTTCTTTAACTGGAAGCAACGTACAAATTGTTCCATCTGGCTGCGTTGACACCTTTTTATAGTTTATTGCTCATTTGGAAATGAGTCACGATTCCCTTGTGCAGAATGCTCTCATCCCTCTCGATGGAAGAACTGACAAGAAAGCCCAGGTCACCCAGGGGTTCAGGCAGCTCTGTGCTGGGCCACCTTCTCTGTGTCCCTTCCCTGCAGCCGGAGGAGAAATGTGCCTAGGAACAGGGTGACACAGTCTCCTCACCAAAGTTGTCAGCATGATCCAATCAAAATATTATCGTGATTTTGATGGATTTCCCTCATTTAAGTGAGGGAATTTAATTGTTGTTGACACGTATTTTAAATGAAGAAAATGAGCATCACCCAAAAGGACCTTTGGTTTTGAGTAAGTTGTTACAGAAGATGAAATGGAAATGCCAATAATCTTAGTTCAGGTGAACAAAACAATGGGTGTCATTATCTCAAAATAAGTGGTCTTACAATGGCACAAGACCTTTAATCACAATAATGATGTATTTCTGGGAAACCTTGAACGTCATCTCCAGAAATATCTCTCTATTCCAGTATTCCCAGTTGGTAGTGAGTTACAGTAGACAGCCCAGGAGGAGAAGTGCAGGATGTCTCAATTGGAAGAGGGTACATCAGTGTGCATCTGAGAGGTTGAAAATGTGACCCGGCAGCTTTTTGAAGGACCTGTTTAGGATGCTGCTGCTCTGTGCCTCGAAACCGGTGGCAGGATCACTGCTGCTCAGTGGTTTCTACAAGGAGCGGGGGCAGTTTGGTGGAGTGTGCTCGGATACAACTATTTCACAAAGTTCCTGCTCGCTTCCACAGTGCCAGGCTGAGGTATTGCAGACACTGGATGGTGACAGCTGTCAGTCAGACTCAGATGAATGTCAGCTGGTAAAATATCATTGTACTTTGCTGCATGTAGCAGTACTGAGTTTTGCCCAGCTGTGATAAAAGACCGCAATTTTCCGGCGTGTAACAGCATCACAGCTTAATTTTGTAGAGGAGCAGTTGGAGGGCCGTGTGAGGAGCTACCGAGGCTTGGCAAGTTACTGCCTCTAGCTTCTGGTCCACTGCACAACTTAAATCGTAACAGCCTTCGTAATGCATGTGCAGGGGAGTCCCCACTCATACTCAGCTTGATGTTGTCCCAGACAGTCATAAAAACACTAACCCAGTCCGTCTCAAAACACTAAAGAGACTGATACAATGTTAATTAGATTAATTTCTGAGCCCTAATTTGCAGATTATCCAAATCATTAAGCCAGTGCCATCCCTGTCCTTCTCTGATTGTGCACAGCAAGCTATTGAGTGCTTGAACCTCTCTGTCGATGCACAGAGCACAGTAAGAGCTGCCGAAGGTCTATCAGCTAACATCTGAGAAGCAGTAGAGACAGTCCTGTTAAACCACCCCCCAGCAGCTGGGAACTGCCCCTTCCATGTATCAGAAAGGTAGCACAAGGCGACCTGTGTGCTCCGATATGAAGGAAAACTAGCGGTTTACTTGCAAGCCTTTGGTTGTGCTTGAGTGCCAGGGAACTCAACTGGGACAGGATGTGCAGCAGGTCGGGGCTGGGTGCGCGGGAGGCTCTGCGGGAAGCTGATGGTGACAGCCTGTATGGACTTCAGTTTTACCTCTCAGTGGGAGGAGGAAAGAGGTTTCGGGCTTCCATTGGGTTGTAGACTTCGATAACAGCAAAGCCTTTCTGGTAGGAAGAGGAGGGCAGGAGAGGGAGTGAAGGGGGGTGTTACTGCCCCTTCCCCAAACCAGCTGATAGCTCGGTGGCCCAGGTGATGGTCTGAACACAGGACCACCTCACTCCTTGCTCTGTCCCAGGAGAGAGAGCCAAATCCCCCCGCAACCAAGCCTGAGCATGAACTGCTTGTGAAGGAGGTGACTGAACAGGATGGGTCTCTCCCGGGGAGCTCCCTCCCGAGTCAGAAATGTGTCTGTGCTGGAAGACTCGGTTGAAGTTACATTTTCTCAAAAAGTTTTGGTTTAAACAGGTCGACATTTCTCCAAGAAAAATCCATTGGGTTGGAAAATTTCCAAACAGCTCTGGTGCAAAAGAGTGTGATTAAAGTTCAGAACTCCTTTGAAACTGCAACACGGGGGAAATGCTCAGAGAGAGGTGCAGGCAGACACATGGATTTGCTGTGAAAATGGAGTTAAGAAGGAACTCATTTGACAACTACTTATTAAAGCCATAACTGCAGAATCTCAAATTCTGAAATTAGCCTCCCTGCTTCAGTAGAAATATCGTTGCTCACTGTCTTATTTATCTCTTTTTTTGTGTCTCCACTGAGCAGTCTTGTGCAGGAACTTCTAACCAGCTCTTCCCCCCCCCCTCCCAGTTTTTGTGTATGTTTTGGGCAAAGAGGACTTTAGCCTAGGGATCAGATGGTTTACAGAGTGGAAAAATATTGCTTTATAATAAAAGGAGGATATTGAATAAACCCCAGATTTAATACCCAACCTAACAGAACACCCTGATGAATGTAATTGCATTTTAAGCATTCTGATTGAATTTTTGATCCATATTGCATTTGTTTTGCTTGTGAATCTTTTATAAAAAAAAATAAAGTGTCTGGAGATTAAAGGATTACTGAGTTCTTAAGAATCCCAGGCAGCTGCTAAAGCATCTGAATATTCTTGCCTAAATTTGGTGGGAAAGCTATATTAATCTTGTCTATTCTAGCAAGCGATATGTCTTAAGGCAAAATAGCCCAGGGGAAGGGGGACAAGAGAGGAGATGTAAGGGACAATTGCTGCTACAGGTGAACAAACTGCTGGGTATTAGCAAGAGCTGGTACAAAATAGTGCTGTAATGGAACGAAGAATCCATCTGAAATGATTATGGGGAAGGGGGAGGGTGTTCTCGTTTCCTCTCTCAATTTTTGATGAGGTGGAAAGAGCGAGCAGTAACTTTCATACACTCGGGTCATGAGAGTCACTCCTTTCTGATCTCCCTTAGTGGTGAGGAGTGTGGGCAACGTGCTGGAGCCTTTAACTCCTACGAAGAAGGTTCCTGCAGGAGACATGGAGACAGCAACTGAGGTTGCAAAAGGGGTTTCAGCCGTAGGACTCCAGCAGGCATGTGCAGTCGCAGAGAGTATGTGATGGATTTGGCCAGGGGAAGTGATTGAAGTCATTTAGGGTCAGGGTGTGCCTTCAGGCAAGATAGAGGGCAAGTGTCTCCGCTTTATCCATCAACACACACAGCTTTGGGGAGTTCAGAAACTCTAGTGCTGGCTGGAAACTCATTGTCTATGTGTGAAAAACGCCGTTTATTATTAGGTTCAAATGACCATTGTATGTACATGTAAAAAAGGAGTAAGCAAACTTAACATTGGCAATCGTTTTGTTGTTCTGAAATGATACAAACAATATTTATTTCCAGTGTTCCAAAACTGTAAATATATTTTATAGGTAGCACCACTTGAAAGTATGCTGAGCATAATTTCTGTGCTAGGCGAAGCTTCACAAACCATTCAAAGCGAGGACAGAACTAAAGAGCTGAACAACAAAAACAGCATTGGGAAAAAATGCCGAGGAAAAGAACTTTTTAATTTCTTTTACTTCTACCTAATGCTTTGGATTAGGCACACAACATGAGGTTGGAGAGGGAAGGCTTTTTCTCCCAGTCTAGGCTAGGTGGATAGGTTTGCTGATATTTCTAAATACCAGCCTTTCCAAATCCGCTGCTGGTGGGTTGATCCCCCCCACACACTGTAAAGGCCAAAGTGGTTGTGTTCGGGACAAAGAAGCCCCTGATACCTCTGGGCAGGGGCAGAAATCTGCATTACATCTAGAGAGCAGTAAAAGTTTGCAAGGGGAAAATTGATGCCTGCGTGAAATCTCTGGCTTGATTTAAAACCAAGCTGGAGAGAAAACTTTTTAGTCTTCTGCACAGTTTCCAGAGCTGCAGATTCATGTCTGTTCCTCCCTTTTTTCCTTAGAAGTCCTATGAGGTGTTTACACTTGGATTGAAATTTGAACTTTTGGGCATAATGGAGACATCTGAAATACTCATTCCGTATACACCCGACTTGGGGCAAATTTCATATCCTTATGCCATGTTGTTTGGGCTCGCTTAACCATTTTCTGGCGTCAGAAGCAGAAAGACAGATATACCCAGAAAAAAGGGGCAGCTTTGGGAAATGCGTAATTGTGGGACGGTCTTGGTTTCTGTGGACTTTCCAAGCCAAGTGCAAGAATTGCAAACAGCTTTCTGTGTGTGCTCCTGCTCTGGAACGAAGCTGAGCTGTGCTGTGAATGTGTTTCAGGTATCGCTATATCTACCAGATTCCCTCTGTTTGATAAAGCGCACTGGCTCTTGGATTCTTTACTTGTTCGTCCATCTGTATACAGCAGAAAGTGGTGGCTGCCTTTGAAAACGCTCACACCGTGCACTGCATCAAATGCAAGGAATTACGAGGCCTGGCTGGATCTGCCACTCTCACCCACAGCAGTCGTGTCCTGCCCTAAGAGCTGCCATCTTCGCTAACCACGTTCTGCCATCGAGGTCTC
Organism: Rhynochetos jubatus; assembly: GCA_027574665.1. Lineage (NCBI taxonomy): Eukaryota > Metazoa > Chordata > Aves > Eurypygiformes > Rhynochetidae > Rhynochetos > Rhynochetos jubatus. The sequence continues at coordinate 4,558,878 of CM050654.1, read as the reverse complement.
GTGGATTGACCCTTTTGGGCTCCATTTGCATATGGAGGATCCGGTTTAGCAGTACTCTGGGTGTATTTATGATCTTTTTTGAGGTTGTCGATGGATGCAAGCAATCAGCTCAGAAAACTTTAGGCTTTACATGCAAAGGCCAACATTTTGTCATGTTATCTGAGTGGCAGAGATGCCATGCCATCACAGCAGTGGTAGTGCCTGGACAAGCCTTCCGTGCTGTCTCCTGCAGTGGTCTTTCCTGTGACCAAATGGAACACAGTTTAACAAAAAAAAAAGTGTTACCTTCTTCCGTTACATTTTTTTCTCCTCATTATAGATTCTCCTTCCAACATGGGGGTGAAACCGTCTGGTTTTTACTGCCCAGTATGCAGAGCTAGAGCGGTGTGATGTCAAAGCTCTACAAATCACTGAGAATGCAGTTGTGGGTAGCCACAGTCCTCTGCTGGGCTCAAATAATTCATCACTGGATTTGCTGCTGTCTGTCATTGCTTTGCTTATGGTGATAACGCTTATGGAGATGGAGCTTAGCAGCTGGTTTTTTTGTTTTGTTAGAAGAAAAAATCCTTAAGCCCCATGTATTTAAATGAACTCTTGTAATTCATAGGAGCTAAAGAATGAAAAAATACGAGATCATAATTATTTTTGCCCAGAAAAAAATCCATTAATCCTACCATCCCTTCCCTGCTAGCGGCAGTCACAAAGGCAAATCACTGAGGTCCTTCGGCAATAATTTTCCAGCAAGCTTTTTGCACTTTCTTGACCTGTTCTCTGCTCTGCTGTGATGGGAAGGAAAGGGCAGAAATGGGGGATAACTGAGAGTGTTGCCCCGTGCTGGGAAGTAAGTATGTGTGAACCGAGCTGTCACTGTCCTGCTCAGAGCAAAGGCAGCTTAGTGGTCCCCCCTGGTCCCCGGGCTGAGGAGCCAGCCTGCTCTTCAACTTCACTCTGTTTGCAGCAGTTGCGTGTCGCAAACAAAATCAGCTAATTGCCTGATTCTGATGGGTCAGATAGGTTTGCTTTTCAAATAGCCAATCCCCTCAGGGCCAATTTTCTGGTAATAAGCAACTTACACTAGATAGTGGTCAAATGTTAGAAGTAAACTGTTTTTCCATTCAAAATACTACTGCAGATCCTACTGCAGATATTAATGCTGTGAGGAATAATCATTAATAGGTTCAGAATGCACAGTTGGCACTGTGGCGTATATTAAAAATTAAGATTTGCCCAGGCTAATGTTCTAATGTTAAACTTTTTCTAAATATAATTAGATGTTTGTGTTAAACCAACAAGTAAACCCAGAGTATAATTTGGAGTCACACATCACTGAAGTTAGAGAATGCATTTTATTAATTTCGTGAGGGACCTAGAAGGTTGGGGGAAAGGGCACGGGAAGGGTGCCCAACGAATGCGTTTTTAAAACAGCGCGACACATCTTCCCATCAAAGTTTGCTGTAAGAGAACTGCGCGGTTGGGTCTCACAGCGCTTTCTGAAAACAATCGCCCACCCCCCACTTGTTGCCTGGGCCGTCTGATGTTATACAAGTATAAAATGGGGGGGTGGTCGTAGCAGTGAAGCTGCAGATGTGGGGCTCAAGTGATGATGCTTAGCTTTTGGATTATAAGGAACAGCAGGGTTTGTGGTGCAGAAGGAACAAAACAACATGTATCTCAAAGGCTCAGCAACAAGGCAAGAAACAGAATCTGTCTTCAGTGCAAAGACAAGAAGGACCAAAGCCAAACCCTTCAAAATTTTGAACCATTCAAGGGGGATTTGGGGGCCTTTTTACACTGGAGAGTTAGGTTTGACCTTGCTAACCCTGTTAATGGATATTGTTGCTCCCTGGGCTTATCGTGTTTAGCAGGAAGGGTGGAAATGGAGCAGGCCCGGGGAGACGCTCTGTAGAAGGGAAGCAAGCTACGGCCTAACTGGAGAGAGAGGAGGTAGCAGTGCCTATCAGTTCTCTGCAGATTTGGTGCCTACCCTCAAATGTAGTCAAATCTTCAAAACATCGACTTTGCAAAAGAACCTTTCTCCAACTTGCCTTCTCCTCAGCTGTTGCAGGCCACACAGCATTTGTCCTTTTTACGTCTTTTTATGTCACAAATTATAATACCGTTAGGGTGAAAAGAAGGAAGAACATTTAATTACTGGGAATAATACATTTCCAGGAATAAGAATATTTTAAGAGTCTCGGTCACTGTTCTTCAGGAAACTGGTTTCTCTTGTGAAGCCTTTGTTGTTTCTATAGATACGATTAATCAGACATCTTAGTCACAGACAGGTTCCTTTTGCTTCTGTGATAACTTGTTTCAATACTAAATGTGCTCCTAACAGCCTCACAAGTAGCATGCTTTGGTCCTAAATGTAATTCAGTTTACAAGAAGGATAAAAAGCTGCTGCAGGGAGAGGAGGTGTTGGAGCTGAGCCCACATTTTCTGAGGGGCTAGCCTTGATCCCTTAAAGGGTTCACTGCAAACTGTTGAAAAACAATTGCATGAGGGTAGAAAGTCTTGTGTGATTCGCTTCAATTACTATGCCTGAACTGTGATACTGCTGTATACTGTGGGCTGCGGCCCCACTTACCTTGCGCTTGCTTATTTAAAGCGTGGTTGTAAAAATGTGATTTTCAAAATTGTTACACCTGGGATATCAGCTGTTCATCATTCAGGGTTAAAGCCAGGTTTGCCGAAGATTTCCTTTCTTGTTCAGGCCTGGAAATAACAGCTGTTCTTTCCAGAAACATTCAGTGAATGCCTGCTGTCATGAAAAAGGAGAAACATCTTTTCAAATGGCTGAACACACTGGCCTATTTTGGACTTCTTTTTTCATAAGGTGCTTTGATTTTTGGAGGTCTGAGTTGTCATTCCTCAAAGTAGTTTGTTTTTCCAAGAGCACTGGTTATTTTCCCACTAAAAACAGCCCCTTTCTCAATATGTCAGCTTTACCCCATTCCAGTGTCATTTGTCACTTCTGAAAATCTCAGCCCAATGGAATGAACAAGAATTCTTTGAATCCTTGGCTTTAATGAGGGGTATTAAACAATTGGGAACTTTCTGCCTTAAGCTCATCTGATCACAGAAGTGTTTAAGGAAATAATTAATTTAAATTTTATTAAAGTTCAGTGAAGAAAAAGACATTGCTGGTGGCTTTCAAAAGTTTTTTACGTAATGTGTCCCCCTTCTGTTTGGGTGCTGAACCTTTCTCAGTGTTGGTTGTGCTGAACAAGGTGTTGTACTTGGTGCACATAACAGTAAGGGACATGAATTATATACTGTAATTAACACCCTCCTCGAACCTGCTGCTTGTCTCTCAGCTGTGCAGACATCCTGTCAGGATTGTTTGTCATTACAGTTGATGGTTGCCAAAAATTCATTTGAAGGCCTAGACAGAACGTGTAAGAAAAGCTGCCTTAGCTGTATGGCTGTGAGTTTCCTTCGGTTGTTCACGCTGGGATTTGCAAGCACTGATGACTCCAGACAGAACAAAACGGAGCGTGTCACCTGGCTTTGCCAGGCAGATTTGTACTCTCTTATTTATAGATGGCATGCTTCAGTGAATTTTGATCTTTTGATGAGTGAGGTTTCATTCACTGGAAGCACTATTTTGCTTTAGTTTTGCTTCATTTTAAGCTTAAGAGGATGGGAAGCTGAGTGCTTCCCATCTCAGCCAGGCACTACATCTCTTCAGCAGAGAGCGTTGAGTCCCCTGGACAGTAGAAGTGGCTTGGGCTGAGGAAGCACCTCTTACGGCAAGCGAAGTGATCTCACAAGGGCTGCCCAGAGGAAATCCCCGTGTCAGCGTTACAGCAGCTCTTAGATCACAGATGGCTCCTCAAGGCAAGTTGGAGTTGGTCCCTGTGCTTCACTTCCGTACCTCTCTTCCCTCTGCTGTGCTCATTACTCCTCGCCTGTTCACCATGAACAAAGGAGCAGATTATTCCCTCCCTCTGTATAGGAATGACTTTACTGACTTTTATCACCATCCTCCTCAATCCTCTTTTCTTTCTCTGAGACCATGTAGGTCTCTGCTCTCTTCTCCTTTTCTTTCCTCTGGATTTTCTCCGTGGGTCCACCTCGTTTTGAAGTGCAGTGCTCAATCTCAGCTAGTGTTTGAGCTGCCATCTTGCCAGGGATGAGCAGCATGAAAGGATTATCTCATAAACATTGCAGGCTGTGTGCCTCTCCGTGGGCTGCAGTATGGTGTTTGCCTCTTTGTGACAAGGTGTCACAGCTGGCTTGTACAATATCTTAGGGCTGTGGATCAAAATGTTTTCCTGAAGAACTTCTCTCTCTCCTCTTTTCTCATTCAGTGTTTGTACAGTGGGATATTTCTGTCTAAGGATAGTCCCCGGCACTTGTCTGTGTGAATTTTCTTCTTTTCAGACCTTTTCTTCGATTTGTCAGGACCATTTGAATTTTAATTTTACTCTCCCCTGTATTCGAGGTCCCTCACAGCTTGTCATTGTCTGAAAACATATGAGCGTACATTATTGTCCATCACCCAGGCTGCAGTTGTAGGGGATCAGACAGGCTGCTCAGCGTCACTCCCTGTGGGGCTCTGTTCCGACCTCGAGCCAAGGATAGCTGTTGCCTGCACACAGCTCCTTGACCAGCTTTCACCCACCTCCAAGTTTTCCCAAGACCGTCCTTCTCTAGTTGGCTTATTAGGCAGGACAACCTTATGTTCCCTCTCAAGTAGAAGATGGTACATTTTCTAAAAAGATGCTCATGTTTTACAAAGTTTTGGCCTCTGAAATGAGCCCGTAGCTCCCGAGGTGAAGTCCTCTGTGATGTTTTGCACTCTCCTGCAGGGCTGGCTGGCGGGAGGCAGTGCTCCAGGCACAGCAGCTCTTCCCACAGGTACTTACAAAGAATAGAAATGCTTTAATCAAGGCTGAAGAAAGGGAGCGCATTGGTAGAGCACCGTTCTGGAATCAGCGCTTCCAATCTCCCGCAGAGCAGTGATCCTAAGCGTGATTTGGCAGACCTAACGCTCCTCAAAATGGACACGCGCGTGGATCTATGTGAAAAAGCAAGCTACAGGTGTTAGGAGGCATCTGCACGGGGAGGGAGGCGTCGAGCTGATGCCAGGCTTTTCCAAAGGGCTTGCGTGGAGAGCTTGGAGGCACCTCTTCCCGCTGCTCCCATGGGTCTAGGTTGCAGCAGCCACCTGTTTTTTCCCCAGCGAGGAATAGGGTGGCTTCTCACCATGGTAAATGGTTTTGTCATAAAGACTTTTTGAAAACATGGTTAAGAAACACAAGATAGTAAATGAGCCAACCTGACAAGGCCATAGTGTACACCAGAAAATCTAGATGCTGGCCCTGCATTAGAAATGGTATTGCCAGCTTTGTAAACGCAGCAGAGCAGGCTGTGACTGCATTCAGTCATGGAAGAGGGGACCATTTCGGAATAAATGGTATAACACCACTCTACCATCTGGGTGTAACTATTAGAAGAAAATGTGTGTAGTTGAAAATATTAGGTCTGTGAAATTCCTGCTTTTGCAGAGAGTTTCTTACTTGGATGGTGAATTATAGTGATCAGTACCGCATTCCTTTAGGGGCATACAAGAGTCTTTCCCCTCTTTACACCACGTGAGGCTCCAGCACTGCTGAGAGGACGCTGTGCTCTGCCATCGGAAGCAGGTCTCTGCACTGACCCTGTCCTTTTCCAGTGCATCCCGGTTGACAAACACAGGTGCTGATGTCAGGATTGTGGTTCTCCAGTCTTACGGCACACATCTGTATGTCGTGTCCCTTGCCTTGCTGGCACTGAACTGCATCTCCTGAAGTCTGTCGTGCGGTAGCTTGGCATACTGTGATACCTCCTGGGACGTGGTGTTTCTGCAGGCTCTCAGTATCCGTATTGCTGTTGTACCCCTCCTGAGATTCACTGAGTACATGAACTCAGTGGCACGGCCCAATATGCTGGGCTTGGAGCAGAACCCAGCCCAGCATGGACCAAGGTTAAATGCTGAGGGTTAAACTGAGCAGACGGGAAGGAGAGGTGGGCAGTCTTCATTTGGAGGGGTCAGAGTACTTCAGGAAAAAACAAGTCCGTTCCAAGAGCCATGGATTCTTCTCAACACTGAATCCTGTGTAGGAAAAGTGTCTTTTGTCAACAGCAGGTTAAGGAAACAAAGTGCTTGGGGAGCTGCTGAACAATGAAAAAAAGAAAAGCAAGTGCTGCAGGTCACCATTAGCCACTGTGTGCTGCCTGGAGCCTTTCTGTGCTCTGCCACTGCCGTCTAATCTGGTTTGTTTGTGTAGAACACAATCCCTCCTGGTTTTTTTGTCCTTGGACCAGTAATTTCAAGGACTGTGGCGTCCCTGATTGGGGAAGCAGTGACCATTGCTTCTAGCCAGGTGCTGGTGAAATCCCCGGGTCTTGCCACCACAGTTAGAGCTGGGGAAGACAGGTTCTGGCTGAGCATCCTGCAGCCCTTCTCAGCATCCAGACCTGCTTCTCAGCACTGAAGCGGGAGCCGCAGGCTGGGTATGCTGCTGTGGCACCTGCAGCATATTTCGCATACAGTGCCATGAAGGATGGGGTGAGATTTTGTTTGGAAAGGACTTTGCTTCCCCTTACATCTCATAACTCCTCCTTCCTGTGCAATGATGTCGGTAAATACAGTGAATGCTACGAGAGCAGAACGCAGATCTCTAAAGCACTGAGCTTTTACTAATGCAGCAGGTGTTGTACTGAGTTACAGCAGACAGGCTGTGGTGGTTTAGCGTTTGGGTTTTAAATTTCCCTTTTTTCTTTTTTGACTCGGGATAGCTTTTCTTTCTTTCTTTTTTTTTTTTTTCATTTTTCTGTTTGTGATTATTCTTGATTTTCTGAAAAAGCAGTAGAGGATTTTGTGTATACAGCAGCAAAGTTCAAACAATCAAAACACTTAGTGGGATTTAATTACAGGTTGGCAAAGCAATGGTGTTATAAATAACACACATGTATGAGCAATTTTTGTTTCTTAGGCAAACATTCTACCTTGTCTGGAAGTCGTTCTTCCATTTCCAACGTCTGTTTTAGCCCAGTGATTGCAAACTTAACAGTTTGTATTTGACGATTATACCACTCTATTACTTTTCTTGCCTTTTTTCCTTTTATAGGCATGAAAATAATATAAAAACACTTTAGATTTACACTGTTCGGAGTGTTGGTTCATTTCTTCTGTGAGAACTGAGGGAAAAAAGACAGAAGCATTAATTTCAAACCCTAGCCCCAAGGATAGCTACAGAGTATTGTCTTCGATTAAAGAAGGAGACGTTCTAAAATTCCTGAGGGGAGTGTCTGTATTTTTCTAGACTGAATCATTGAAGTGAGATATCAGTTGTCATTCTTTAAAAAAAAAAAAAAATCCAAACCAAAAAGCCAAAACCCCAAAGAGCTCAAAACCTTCAAATAAGTACAAACCCTACTAAATATAAAAAAGAGTAGGGAGTACTGTAAGTGCAGTAGTCCTAATTTAAACCCAACTTCATAGCAATAATTTTTTCTTGTGTGTTTTTTTTTGTCACCTCTTGCTCCAGTAAATAATCCTGCATTTCTCCACTCCTCATACGAGCATCTTCAGAACCCAGATGTTTATGCGTGTATTGGATTGCAGCCTACTTTGAGGTGGAAATCAGCCTTTGAGAGAACCTGCCAAACACAGGGTGCCTGTTTGGCAGAGGAAGTTAAAGGGCATATTGCTTGGTAACTGAAAGTGCAAGAGGAGATTATTTCTCTTTTTTGGTATTGGGAAAGAGCTCTCTCATACGCTGCTTCATGGTAACTTTTTTTCTTTTTGAAAGGTGGTGACGGCTAGTTCTCCTTTGATTTTTAACAGTTGATAAAGCTTTTGCTGAGAATAAATACGCATTTAGTTTCTAAAATATCTTGCTGTTACACTCTCCATAGGCTGTGCACACAAACAAGTAATCAACCTATTTTAAAACACCCAACCCAGTGATTTTCCTATAATGGTAGTTAGCTTTAATCAAAACTTCATAACATTAATGTTATATTAAAAGCAATCACATTTGCCTTCACAGAACAATGTGGGTATGAATAAACCAATTTCTTAGGGAACTGAAGAAAGCAAGATCCCTCACGGGGCAAGGAGCCAAGGTGCATATTAGTTGTTTAGCCAATGAGCAAACTTGCAAGCTAGTAAGACCACTTAATAATTCTGTTTTAGTGCTGAACCTCTCTTGTACTTGTGGGAGCACCAAGGTCTCGAGACACTGCGGTACTAAAGCCCCTGCACTCAGAGGAATATACAGTGCAGAAGATGAAAGATCTTCCCCAGAGCCACTGTGATGTGCACTTCCAGAACGGAGACAATAAATAATTAGTAGGTGGCTCTTATATAGATATCGAAGTGCTTCATAAAGACCAGGAGACAGATTTTGTTCCCCCATCCATTGCACATACACAGAAGCATGTTTTTCTTCTTCCAGATCTTCAGTAGCCTCTGGTATAGCCTTTCCACAGCCAGAACGTAAAGGAGCGCTTTACGATTTGAGGTTAAGATAATGTTCTTTGTTCTCCTGGCCCCAGGGAGCAGTCTTACGCGTTTGACGAAGGGTTGAAAATGGGAGCCTTCCAGGCAGGAGGTCGGTCTGTGCTTCTCTGATGAAGCAGCTGTTATTATTTTATGTGCTGGTTTCAGCTGACGGAGGATCTCGTAGTTGTTAATATCTGTAGCTTTACAGCATCCTTAGGAGTCAGAGACTTGTTGCTGTCTGTGTTGTACCGATGGGGACCAGGACAGGGATGGGTTGCTCAAGGACGCAGAAAATTTTGTGGCGTAGCAAGAAAACTACACCTGGGTCTTCTGAGTCCCAAACCTTGCTCCAGCCACCAGCACGTTCTGTTCTCAGGATTATAGCTCTCCTCTTGTAGCATGGTGTCCAAAGTTGCTCAAGTGCAAGATGTGTAGAAAAGTAGATTAAAAAAATCATAATAATCAGAAGAGATTATGGTTGGAGGTTAAGATAATATTCTTTGTTTATAACTCAGGAGATGAGGTTCTTTTTATCAGGAAGTCTAGAGAGGTTTGTCTTTAGTAGATAAAGACCAGGAATGCCATCTGTCCTGCTGGGAGATGTCCCACACTACACTACTGCATGCAGATCCTGGTCTTAACATTTCAGGATGATTTTTGTGGGATTGCAGCAGGTACATAGAAAGGCAACTAAAATGACTAGGTGCCTGAAGCAGCTACTTTATAAGAAGGATCTAAAAAGTCTTGAGACTTCACTTGGGAGGGTTGAAAGCTGTGGGGGGAATATGATTGTGGTTTGCAAACTCAGGAAGGTGATGGGTGAGTTGATGCAGAACTGTTCTTCACCAAATCCTGCGATACTAGAGCAAGGGTTGCTAAGCAAAATGAGAGGCGATTGCTTTGTAAGAGTCAAAAGACTTTCTTTGCACAGGAGGTGGTGAACACCTGGGACTGACTGCCCTGTGAGCCTGGGGAGACAGGCACTGTCAGCAGGCTCAAAAGGGTTTGGACAAGCTCATGGACAACAGATCCGTAAGTGTGGGTAGGCAGGAACCTGACATCCCCAAAACCACAGCTGTGGATGGTGGGGGATACTGGAGGAGCGTCCAGTCAGCCTCCTCTCCCTAAGCATCAGCTCTTTTGCCATGCAGACAGACTGGGCTGGCTGGACCACTGGGCCATTCCAGCAGGGCATTTCTGGTGCTTAGCGGGCACGTTGGCAACCTCCCACAAGTGCCCAGTTTGTGGTTAATGTTGGAAATACCCGCGTCGCTTTCCACTTCAGTTTCTTTGGGGGGTTGTGGTGTTTGTTTTACACCAGAAGGAGACAGCAGCTGTTTATGAATCCTGAAAGTTTCCTGATTTTCTGGGTAAATGATTATTCCTTCCGGAATTCATCCAGGAAGCGTGTTACCCATTAACCTCCTTCGGCAGAAATGTTCCAGTTACACAGGCAGGGAGCAGGAGGTGCCAACATCACCCTCAGGTGACTCCCGCTGTCCCAGGTGGCTACAACTGTGGCTCTTGTACTAAAACCAGAGGTGAATGTAGTGATGGTGAGAGGAAATTACTCTGTAAGTTGCTAGGGCCAAAGAGGCATCGTCACGTCAGGAACTTTTCCTACATGCCCTGACAGCTATTTTAGCTTCTTCCCTCACTTCAGGGGTAATTAAAACATGTAGCAATGCTCAGAAAACAGTGTCTCCTTGAAAAGTTGAAACGTTGCTGTGTAAAATTCTTGTGTATTATCTGTAACGAGTGGCTTGGAATTTACCCAGCGTGAACATGCCCAGCTTTCCAGAGCTGTGAAAGTTTCAGGCAAACATCATGAACAACACCTTGAAAATAAGAATTTATCATACAGTGCTGTCATCCCTTGTCTTAAAGATGATGGGAAGCCCTTTCATGACCTTTCTTGTGAAGGTGATGAGGAAAACATTTCTTGGCTTTTTATGCATTTCTAATCAATCTGGCAGTGTGAAAAAGTAGTTGACTCTCTGATAATATGCTTTATTTCAGTCATCTTTGCTAGTTTTGTGCATGTGCTAATATCTCATTCATCATCATATTCTCTTGTCAAAATCTCAAGGCAGGAGGGAGCTTTCTGACAGCACACCCTTACTATTGCCTGGGGAAGCATATTTTTAGTTTCCCGAGATAATATATGTTTTCTTTTTATATTCTGCATATTTTGAGACAAGATTTTAATTAGAATTAGTTCTGAACATGATGAAAATATAAAACCTGTTTATTTCAGATGTCATACGCTCCTTTTTTTGTTTGCAAGACATTTTGAGTACTGAAAACTAGTAACAAAGAGCAGAAAATACTCTTCTAATTAAGTCATATGCTTAATACTCCCTTTACAGTAGCCCAGTTGGGGAGCTACCTCTTCAGTCACAGCTGGGAACATGTTCTTCTGTTCTTCAGTACGCTCTGGAGAATGTGTTTAGCCTAATTCATGGAAGGACACATCTTCTCAGGGCTCATTCTATGGTCTTTTTTAGTGCAGGAGCTGCCGAAGTGGGACCTTGTTGGCAAAGCTGCAACTGCACCATGTTCAGTGACAAGACGTGGCTCTGTCGGACCTGAAATGGTTTTGCAGAGGAGGCTCTTCCGGCAGAAGTTTCTGTAGGGATTTCCTGACTCTCCCAAGACAGTTCTGACGATGCACTAATTCAGCTTTTCATTTTAAAAATATGTTTTGCTTTGAATATTTTCCTTTGTAAGATATATTAATTTTTTCTAAGGGCAGATCAAAAGGAAATATTTACATTTGCTGAAATGAAATGCTTCTAGTAATCTGAGAGAGATCTTTTTGCCAGAGGAATTTAAATTTTTGACTTTCAGCTTAAAAGACAACGAAGTCAGACTTCAGAATTTCAAATCCTCTGAAAACAGGTCTTGCACTCTTCACGTAACATGCTTATGAAACCATTTCCTATGTTTTCTCTCTGTAGCAGCTCTACAGCTGGATTATTTTCTGATCTAAACCAACATGTCTTCTCTTACTGGTTCAGGAAACTAGGCCAGATAATGCTAATGACTTAATCCCAAATCAAAATATCACTTATAGATTTATGTCCGTGCTGCAGCAGTTCACTGCTATGCGGTGGGGAAATTTCATTGGCCAAACTAGTTAGTGCAGAAAACAGTAATGGGCAAATAGAATTAACATAGCAAATTTGGCACGCTCTGGATGCAGCATGATTTGTCAGAAGAGCTTGTAAATACACAATAACGATAAAAATCTCCCGTTCCTCTGGTCCTCATGCTGCGCCACTGAAGTTTGTTGGGGCTTTGGCCAAGCCTGTATCACCTAATATTTTTTGTCAGGTGAGCAGAGTGTTGGTAGCAGTCAACTAACAGAATATCCCTATTTCTCACTGGTATGGCCAGCCTGGGAGCTCCTGGAAACACCATCACATAAAGTTCCTGCACTGGTTTATTACTGCTTAGGCCAAATCCTCCGAGAGGTTTGCGTAAACAGCCCTGCTTTCTGTTCCCGTGTTGCGGGATCCTGCAGTCACTGTTGACCTGTGCCTGGCTGTGTAGATACATCTGTTCTTTCACTGCAGCTTTACTGTTTTCATTGTAAAGCACCCAGAACAGTACGTTGATTTCTTTATTCGTACGGCAGTGGTACCCAGAGATGTACTACGTACTGAATATTGGTCGATTGCTGATCAAGTCCCTGGCAAGTGCCTAGTTAATAAAGAGAACACCAGTCATCAGTTCTGGTTATTTTAGGATTTGGCTATCCACTACAAATGAGCAAAACTTACTCTACAATTTACCACACATGGATAAGCCCCAAAGGAGCAGCACATCTTGTGCTTTGTGCCTTAGTGGTGTGTTTTCATCTCACACTGCTCTCCGTCTGTCACATCATTCGCTGATCTGGTCTGGTGTTTCTAGCACCTAGACCTTTGAGGTTCTGGCTAAGCGTGGATGTAGGTATGATTATGCCTTTTTATCAGCTGCTTTTGCTTTTCTGTTGTTTGTGTAAGCATTTTCCATTTGCCTCCACCCTGTCTTGGTTTAGGAGATGCATTCTACTCTAAGAGAGTTTCACGTTTCCTACATCCTTTTTTTTTTAAGTTCACAATGTTATAATTGATTTCAGGAATTAATCATCTCAAGGTGGCTTGTCATAGGAGTGATTTGTTGGGTTTGAATCTTCTGTGATGTAACATTGACAAAGTCAATGAGGACTTCATCCCAAATGTTCATTCCTGCTGCCACAAGAAATGAGCAGGCAAACTTCATAATGATCCCCTTCCATGGGGTTCTGCTGCACGTGATGCACTGCTGGAATCCAGGCAGGCCTCGGACAGGACATCAGATCCAAGCCCGTGTCTCCTAAATACTATGCAGGATTCTACTAAATTCCACAGGCATCCAAGAAAAGCGTTCTACTGCCGGGCCTTAGACTTTTAGCACTACCTCTCCAACCCATTTTCCTAGAGAAAGCTACAGTTGGGCACAGTACACATAATACATGGCATTCTCAGGGGATATTCATCAGCTTTTTTGACTCTCAAGAGGCCAAAAATATGACCCTCTGCACAGAAACTTTCTACCAGCAACCTCAGTCCATCTTAGATTTCACCTTGTTCTTCCTACACTCTGCAGGGGCAGAGACTACAACGGCGCAGCTTTTGCTCTGGTTGGTCCAGGGGCTTGTTAGAGCTGAAACATCCTGCAGCACTAAAATCAGTTATTTGTGATTACTTGACAGGAGCAATCTCTGCTGGTTTATTTCTGACACCATGCCATCAAAGCTCTTCTGAAACAATACGCACCCATGTGGGAACAGCAGCGTGTTCGCAGTATATGGGCAACGCTTCTAGTCCTGATGTGCTGTGGGTTTTGTTCTGGCTTGTTGTAAGAAACTACAAAGGAAGCAAGCCTGCCATTACAGAAATGGGGTGGCAGCAGGGAATATTAGAAAATGCTTCACGTTGGTAGAACTTTTCCAACTCCAAAAGAATCCAGATTTGGAAGGTCTTCAATTTTGCATGAAATACTGTGGAGGGCTGTGAATGCCACAGCGACGAAAGCTTAGCTTGTTGCTTTGCTTTAATTCAGAAAGGTAAAGCCCAGGCACAGGGAATGAGCTGTAAGTAGAAGTAACAGAATAAACTGGACACAGATAAATTTTGGTAGGAAATTTTTTCCAATACTTAAGCCTGCCTAGGCTATGATGCAGACTTCAGAAGTGTCAAAATTCCGTTGTCACAATTTAGTTGAAGTTATCCTAGACCATTGGGAGTGTTTTGCCGGTGGCAATGTGATGCAAACTCCAACTTCTGAATGGCCTTTCTGTGCCACCCTGCCCGTGAAGCCTGTGAGCATCCAAAGCGGGAACTTTTCACGTTCAGTCATGATGAACGGTTAACATTTGTTCTCCAGAAAAGTGATTTTTATGAGCCATTAGGTTGACGCTTACTTTGTGTAGCCCATTCAATTGTAAAAAACCTTAGCAATCCAAAGCCCTGCTGCAACCACAGACTATTGAAAAAAGTGAATGTGTTCAGCGCTGCCTCAGTGTGTCCAGGTATGAAGTAATGCAGTCCTGAGGCAGAGTCCACTTCCAGAACGAATCCAAGGTACATCCAGCATGAAAGCTGCTCTATTACAAGTCTCTCTAAAGGGCAGTTGGCATTTATCCTGATGGAGCATCTTTTTCCTGAGTGGTGACTTGTGAGCTATCACAGAGAAGGGCGAGTACATTGGAAAGCAAAAATATGGGCTTAAAGGGCAAAGCAGAAGATGTAGGGCTGAATTTACAAATGCTGTAAGTCAGCATGGCTCTGCAGACTGAAATGTGATCCTCAGCCATGCCAAGGTCCCGTCACTGATAAAATAAGGGCACGCAGGTCCTCCTGGTTTTAAAGATGCTCTGATTAAAGCTGCATGTTGATGGCCTCCAGCAGGCCAGGTGGTAGCCAAATCGTAGCGAGCCACAAGAGGTGTCTCTGCAACCCTTTCATGGGCTGATAACCCTCAGTGGGTGTATGGGAAGGTGAAGGGTAGGGCTGCCCTGGGAGTGTTATACCCCACGAGGAATCCCTGCGAAAGAGGAATCTGGTACAAGATAAGAACTCCACTAGGACAGCCCTGGCAGCCACAAGTGTTTAAGGGTGGCCTAGACACAGAGCAGAAGGTCTTAAAATAGCTCTCTGGCCTTTGGAAGCCAAAGTTTCTTGCTTCCCAGCCTCGTGGTGTCAAGACCGCAAAGTGTCAACTGTAACTGAAGTACAAAAGCAGACTTTGAGGTTTGGCGAAGTCAATCTGTTATGGATATTCAGCTATCCCTTTTCCCTTTCACCGATGGTACCGGCACTGGGGCATACAGGGAACTGAGAAGGTGACAGGGGTCGTTGTTCATTTTTATTTAAACTTCATTTTACATTGGAAAGTGTCACTTTTGCACCAGGACATAATTCCTGGGAGAAAATTAACACCCCATGACCCTCAGAGGAATAGAAACCTCAATTAGAATCAGCGACATCAAGAGAGGAAATTGAGAATGCAGCATCACATCTTCCAAGTGGCGAAGCATTGAGACCAGATGGCTTCAACTCAGTTTTACAAGTACTTACAAGAACATCTGGTTCCTTGAATGCATCAGCTGTTTCACCTCTTTCTGAGCTGCAATGAGTTACTAGTTTCTTGTGTTGCTACCTCTCTCATGCATAGACCTAAAGAAAGGCTAAAATCAGTGCGCAAACCATAACTTCTTATGCCTGTGATTAATCAAGAAATTAAGTCTTACAAGTAGCAATCAGCTTTGTTTACTTCAGTCAGCTACAGCACGAGGAAAATGCTGTTCATCAGCTATTGATAAACATCGCCAAGAGGGGCCTCGTTTTGACGAGCAGCTGGACTCCTGACTCTACGCACACCCGTATTCTTGGCTCTGCTGACATTTCAGGAGGCTATTTTAATTGCTTCTGAGTATAAAACTCAATCTGAATTTTAGAGAGTGAAGGGAAATCCTGTGTAGAAACTACTCTTTGCAGATGGACTGTTTTCTCATGGTCTTGTGGTCCTACAGCTCTAACAGTTTCCATGGTTTATCATTGTGTGCTATGAAATCACAGGAAGGCTGAAAGAGCTTGTGCTGTTGGAAATCACCCTGCAATGGTTCTTATCACCAAAAGGTTGTTCTTTGTGGCCTTTTCACCACAAATATCCTGGGCAGGTTGCTGGTACTTTTGATTTCTGGACTAGGAACCTCACAGGTCTGCCAAAACCAGTGTTAAGCATAAAACCTTACAGTGCTGAATGCTGTAGGAAGCTTTCCTGTTTCAAACGTGCTGGCTTCGGTGGTAACTCGGAACGGGTTTCAGATCTCCCTGGGCTGAAGTTTTGCTAAGGGAGTGTGTATGAGGGAGAGGGAGAAAACGGGAAGTTTGTTTTGGTTTGCTTCACTTTATTACCTAAAACCCTCTAGTCATAAATAAGTAGGTGTGGTATTTGATCCAGCAGTCTGTAGAAAGCAGGAATCAATGGGAGCTTCGTTCTGGAAGTGCATCTGAGAGTCAGGCAAGGAGAAGCAGCAGCGCTTGCATGGTGAGCCGAAAGTACGTTGTGTTACCGGCGGGGAACACGAAACTGGGTCTTGCATTATTGACCGTATTATTGACTCCAGCAGCTGGGATGTGTTTCAGTGACTTCAGATTTTATCTCAGCCTTTTAAAGCCAGCACTCTGCATCTGTTGAGGAGAAGACAGCTTCCACAAAACACTGAGCCCGCACACGGTAACGTTTGTGCACGAGCTGGTAGAGCTTGGTGCCTCAGTCATGGTGCTTGGTGCTTCCGCTGCTGGAAATGCAGGAGTGGAGGGAGGACTCGAGCAACGTGGCAGAGCTGGTTGGGTGCCAGGACTCTTAGCTGGCCTCTGGCAGCAGAGGGGTGGCAAGGGAAGAAGCAACTGAGATCAAATCACTCATGTGATGCTGTTGCGTATATTTATGGCAGATGTGATCCAAATGGATCCTTCCTGCTACAGTGTGTTGGTCACATAATCTGCCTGGATTACAGGAAGGTGAGGTGTTAGAGTTTGAATCCCTTGCGTTTCCCCTGTGCATGTAATACAGACATGGAGTATTTCAGAGCTCCGAGTGTCTGCACAACTGCCTTTTTCTTTCCCTCTTTCTTTTCGGTAGATGCATGTCGCTCTTTATGCTTCTGGCCATAAATAAACAAAAGAAAAGTGCTACTGTTTTAAAGTCTTAAGTGTCACATTTGGTTCATATATTTGATAAAAGGCACGGCTTTTCATCCTTTGAACATTATACTTTTAGCAAGGCTTATGAAGTTTTGGGGGTTTGTTTGTGCAGTGGTATTCAACCAAGAATTTATCCAACAATTTATGAAGGTAGCGACGCTGCCATGTGTAAGTGAGTTTCATTTGGTCCTTTTGTTACAGCAATGGTGACATCTTAAACTGGAGAGGTTTTGGCGGAGGTTCCCAGGCCCTGGGTGTTTCTTTGTTTTGTTGTTATTTCTCCATTTGTTTTTAATGACAACCTCTGGCACTCTGACAGATGCCTTCCGTTTGCTACTCCAGAGAGCAAGCATGCTCCTCGAGAGCTTGGCAAGACAAGAAAGTGGATGTGTGACAGGTACTAGAGCAAAGGACATCATATCTATACCAAGGTTATCTCTCTAATATTAATCCCTTATAGCAGTAAAGCTTTGGAAAAGACCGCTTGCCTGCGTTTACCAAAGGTGGGCATTAAACCCCGTGCCTTAGGCTGCTGTCCTAAATAAACTAGTACTTGTGTCTTCTCATGTCATTTTACATCTTCAACAACTTTTAAATTAGATCAAATCCATTTATCTTTTTTACTCACTTAGACTTTTTAGAAGAATGATTTTTCATTCTTCTCAGACAGCTGAGTTGGAAATGGACTTTTGAAGGATGATGGTGCTGCCAGTGATGGAGAAATATGAAGCGTCAGGGTCTGGTGATATATCTTCCAGTTAGTCTGGCTTTCTCTGTGGGAAGCTGGCAAAAGGCCAATTGCAAAAAAGCCTGAAATATTCCCCAAGGAGCGCCTACAGCTCCACCGGAGTCCACGGAAAGTTCCCATCACTGAGAAGAGGCACGGTGCTGGTGCGTCATCAGACGTGGTTTCAAGTCTGTCATAAATGAAAACACTGCATGCTTTCACTGATTCGTGGATGTGCTAAGTGGTCAGAAACATTCGAGAACAGACTTTGAAGTCACTGAGAAAAGGGGACGGTTTCCAGAGCGTGCATTTCAACATACAAATCCGTCAGTACACTTCCTATCTGCACCAGATCTGAGCGGTTCTGAATTTCTGGCCTGCCAACTGATTGCCACTAAATAGCAACAGCTTTTCGGGAGAGGCGACTGAAATTTTCTGTAGGTTTCACATCCCATAAACTTGCAAACTCTCTGGGATTTATTATCAAGCAAGTTGGCATTTTAATGGAAACTGCTGTGTGCGTGAAGAGGTGAAAGTCTCTGTAAAATGAACCACGTTTAGTAAACATACTGAAGCACAGCTGAAATCAGAACAACGCAACTCTTTTGTGGTGTAATAACATGCTACCTAGACCCTTTCTAGGTTTTTCTCCTTGATTATAGGCGTTATCTGCTTCATTAATTTAAGTACTGTTATTGTATCAATCAAGTACTTTGCCAATTGCTAATTGCCAGGCTGGGAGCTGAGTCACTAACTTATCTTGGCTAAGGAACAGGAATGACAGTTAGTCGGGTATTAATTTGTTTTCCTAAAGGCCTTGATTATTTTAAATTGACATGAATGAGTTTCTTGTATTTTTATTAGCTTTGGTGCATTTTATTGGCCTTTAAATGGGACACCCTGTTTATTGGCCTTCAAGTCCATTTTATGCTGTTGAGTAGTGTCTTAATCATATGTACAGGCACTGATACATTTCAGCAATCGAACATTTCAGTGCTGGGACAAGTATTTTCAAGTCACCGAGGATTGTTTTATATTTGTTTCAAATTAAAATAATATAAAGAACATTAGAAATGGTAAGAGGGTGTGTTCCTCAGCTGTGCAAATAGGCATGAGACCCACCGGATCGAGAACACATGAAGACCTGTACTTGATGTAACTGTGGTTTGGAATAGTTTGCAGCCAGGTTGGTGCCCTCTTGGTGTATCATCACTGTTAGTTTTTTTAGCCTGATTTCATCTTTCAATCAAAAGAACACAATAGATATTTTTGTTGGTCAGGTTTAGCTAGGAGGTGCTGATAAGACCGTTGCAGCAGAGTTAAATCTAGTTGTTATTTGAAGGGTATGGCGGCTGGTCACACTGATCCTGGTATTCCTTTCTGGTCCTTGGTGGAGTGATTGAAACTCCCATATGCCAGAACAGGCAGAGAGAGACATTTCAGCTCATCCACATGGATTTTTCCGGTTCAAAGTTACACGCAAGCTCTTTACTGTGGGTATCTGAGACATTCTGGTTTCCTCTTGAGAAGGAATTTAGTTGCGCAATCAATCACAGCAAATAGATGAAAATGTTTGGGAGCTACAGCAAACATCTTTGTAGTCTTTGAGAAATATCACTGGCAGGGAAGGTGAAGAAAGTCTAAGCCTTAATGTTATTTTTTTATGCAAGAGAATGCAAGTTCCTGACAAGTTTCGTCTCCCTCTGTACCACACACAAGCCATATTCAGTCCTAAATATTTACTGTAATCATTTCTAGAATTACACCAGGCTTTGTTTTTTACCATTGCTAGTACAATACCATTTAAAATCTCTGAATGTATTTTATTTAGAAAGGCGCTGCCATGTACACGGGGGTTTTTAGCTATTCATTGAGTTGTAAACATGAGGTTAATTACACAATGAATCAACAAACAAACAGAAACTTCTGAAGTTGGTACATCCTTCCTCATATTTATAGCAAGGTTAAAAGTTAAAGACTCCTCTCACTTTCTTATTTATTTTCCAAGCAGTGAGGGAAGAGTACAGAAGAAATACATCTTAACATCCCGCCTAGTTTCTGCCGTACCTCCTGTCTAGCCCAACAGGCTCTTCAAAAGAGCCCGGTGATATATTCATCCTGAACGAGCGCTCGTTGTACTCCTTAGCAACGGGAAACACATGAAAGCTCTCAGGGCAGGTTTGCACTACTTCTCTTCAGTGTTTCCTTTTAGCTCCCTGGCTTGCTTGCTTGGGCAAAGAGCATTGGTTATTTAATGAACAGTTCAGAATTATTGGAAAAAATTCTGAGGTGAAGAACAGCATGGTTTTGGTATCCCTCATGTATAAAGCGCTATCTACTCCAACTTCTGTGCGTCCAGGATACTTGCACTGAATTAATTTCTGAGATAGGTATTACTAGAATAATAATAATGTAGCGTAGGGAGTACCTCAGAGGAGAAAGACCTCATACTTGCAGTTGCCTGTAAGGAACGCCATTCTGTATTTTGTGGAATAATGACACATGCTGCTGATAAGCAAAACTTTCCTACATCAGCGGGATGTTGTTTTATCATTTTCTGATAGGCACAGTCCATTTGTGTATCCGTGTTCGTAGCTGATTGATAGCCTGCTGTAACAGCTATACCAAGGGAAATACTTTTGCCTATGGTGGCTTCTTCTTTATTGGATTTTTAAGTTACAAATTTAATAAATCTCAGTTTTAATTAACAAAGTAAATATAAAACTGAGTTATGGGCAAATTATGGGAAAATGTACAGGAACCCCATGACTGAACAGAGGTTCTGAAATTTCTTTCAGCCTTGAGATGTATTTATTCTTCAGTTTATTCTTGTCTGGCAAGAAACATTTCAGATGCTAGGAAAGGTTAATTATTCCTGGAAGTGAATCAAAATTGCCAAAGAAAAAAATTCCTAAATTTGTAATCACAGGCAGTTGTTTCATCATCATAAGGTTGTTCTCCTGTGTATTTCATGTGTGGCCATATTCTCCTTCTTTCTTCTTGAACTGAGGACCTTTACGGTTTCTTCTTAGCTGAGATGCCTGTAAAACCCCTCCAAGTACCTATATGCCATAAGGTAGGTTTGACTGACAGTGTGGGTGCTACTGTGGCCTGCTGGCGCTGCGAATCCCAGTGTCAACAAGGCACGCTGAGAGTAGATGCAGGTAAGAGCTGCCAGGACTTCCGAGTTCTGCCTGCTCTGCCAGAGAGGTGAAAGAGAGGATTTGGCTCCGGCGTAAGTCGCGCTTACCAGTGTACTGTGTGGTACAGGGAGGGTGGGCAGCGGCCAGTGGAGTTCAGCCTGCTGCAGTGTGCGTGTCCAGTGTAGCACTCGCTGTACTTGGGAGAAGCAGCTGGTGTTCTAGCAGTTGCATTTCTCTGTTGAACCAGCTATCATCTCCATGTCAGATTAAGGTGACTGTGAACAGAAATTTCAAGTTCAAACTTGTTTGGACTTAAATCACCTCTTCCATAACTCAGAAGCAGGTGAAGAAGAGCAAGTGCAGGAGAGGTGTCAGCACTTGTGGCAGTGGCTGTTGGGTCCTGATGACACTGACAGCGTGCTCTTAGAGCTGCTCGGAGCTATATTCAGCATCCCAGACCAGTAAATGTGTGAATCCAGAGATCTCAGAGTGCCTGCTGGAGCCCTGAGTACTTTGTCCCTCTTGTGACAAGTGCTGGCAGGCAGTCAAGGGCGTTTTAACGTCGGTTCATATTACGGGAAGGCTGGAGCTTGCTTAGTCTGAGCTAACATTCCTGCAGGTGGAGTGCTTCACAGGGCTTGAGGAGTGAGATGAGCCTAAGATGAGATTGCTTATCTAAAGTCTTGCTCTGGCCCAAATCTTCCTTCCCAACTGTTCAGCGTAACCCCTCAGAGACAGCCTCACACAAGGCAAATTCATAGAAGGGGGGGATGCAGTGGAGATGATGTCCTTCCCCTCTGGGGAGAGGTGGATGCAGTGGAGATGATGCCCTTACCCTCTTGCATGCCCTCAGCTGGGATTTGCTTTGGTTGAGACCAGTTGCACAGTGCTGCTGTGCTAGGCCTGAGCACTGAGCCCCATCCTAAAGAACGTGTTTCCTCTC
Organism: Rhynochetos jubatus; assembly: GCA_027574665.1. Classification (NCBI taxonomy): domain Eukaryota; kingdom Metazoa; phylum Chordata; class Aves; order Eurypygiformes; family Rhynochetidae; genus Rhynochetos; species Rhynochetos jubatus. Next base: position 4,537,328 of record CM050654.1, on the reverse strand, counting down.
ATCAAACCGTGGTGTTTCCTTGCAAAAGGGGGAGGAGTAGTATTGCATGTTGTTTGCAAAAATTCCTTCGACTGTTCTTAGCATTCCTAAGCTCCCCTGGGAAGCACCTGGCATTTTTTGAGTGCAAAACAACCAAACATCTAAAAACTGCAGACCAGAGTTGACAACACATGTGAGCCCAGTGCTGTGCCCCAGTGGGACACTTGCTGAACCACTGAGTTGGTATTAAGTTAGAAGGGTGTTGAGACAGGAGAAAGGCAGAGTCAGTGGTGGGAAAACTTTGCTTGGGACAAAAAAAAAGTGCCTTAAAAAGCCAATAAAAAGACCCAAACCTATAATTAGCCCAGAATTACCAGTATGGTTTTAAGTGGATGTTGTTCCAGTTCATCTGAGAGCAATATGTCTTTCCAAAATACACATATATGAGCAGTGTGATTTCCAGAGATCACCCTGACATGCCTCGCCTCTGCGTGTGGTGCCTCCTGCCGTGGCACATCATCAGAGGTTCGCGTGTGTTACATGTTTGGGGAATTTCTCCTCTTTCCTGTGTCGATGAGGACAGCCAGCGGTGCTGTGCCATCGTGTTGCATCCCTGGCTTGGCTCCTGGTGGGATTTCTCCATAGGTGCTTGTGTCTGCAGAGATGGTGGGTGCTCAGGGTTGCTTGTCCCTTGCTAGTGATATACAGGTGTTTCTGTCTGACACGTGGGTCATTCACAGGACCCTCTTCTAAGAATTTAATGCTGTAAAACGGGAAAAAGAGAAGGGAAAGATCTTTGTGTATGTTAAAAAATGAAAGCCAGTGATTAACGGGCTTATGGCACTGGAATTTGGGGTTTTTTTACTCACACCACAGCACTCAGCCTAACTGCCCCTTTCCCATCCCATCCCTGCAAAGCACTCAGTAGAGTTCCCTGCCTTCGCCCTGTCCTCTTGTCTGACGTGCTCTGCAGCACCAGGATTCCCCAAATTACCGTCAGGCCCCTCACCCTGCAGGGGTGGGAATCTTCATTTGAGCTTGGGACCGACGTTGGCCCTGGCTGAGGGCCCCCAGTGCCATGTGCTTTTGGAGGGCAGGCTGGGGCAGGCGGGGAGGCTGTGAGCGAGCCCCAGAGCAGGTGAAGACCCAGGAGATGTGCGAGAAGCTGGCCTACGGGGAGATGTGGGATTCCAAGGAGGAGATTCTCCTTTGAATGTAGGGAGGCTTCAGAATGCAGTTTGTTGAAGCGGCTGAAGTTTGTCAGGGGTGGACTGGAAGAGAAGGCCACCTTTGTTAGAAGACAGCCTCTGACAAGGTGTGGGGAGGATGGTTTGGGAGCCATTCTATTTTCTTCTCTTGGCTCCGTGTCCCTGGAATCGGCTGCTCTGAGCACCCGCCCAGGCGCTCCGCGTGTGGGGAGCTGTGTGTGGGAGACTGGCTAGTACATTTGACAGGCTTTTTATTTTCTTTATTTTCATTTAAACATTTACATCACATCTCATTACCTTCTCTTGGCTGTAATTAGAAATCCTGTGGAATTAGGAACCATTAAATTCATTGAGATTTCAGCCTTGGGAATTTGCCCAGAGGCACACAGCTTACAGGCCTTCACAAGGCTTGACTTTCCTGGAGTCGCCTCCCCCTCCCCTGCTTCATCCAAGCCTTTGTAAAAAGGAACCATCTTTTCAATTTCGCTAATTAATTGCTCTTGCCAACCAACAGATATTTTGTAGCCTTTGAAGACCAGGAGTAGCCAGGTGTATAACTTCTGCAGCCTTACGCTGACTGCCTATGCAATTTGAGCATGAACTTCTGAAGCTCAGGAGAAAGACAAGCTATTAAAGCCAAATAAGGAGTTACAATAACTCAGAAGTATTTTTTTTTCCTATATTTGATTGCATGAATATTCTCATCCCTTTAGAACATTTATTCAGTTCTGGAGCACAGCACTCAGTAGGCTGAGAGAGAAATTATCATTCAGGATCTCTCTTATATATTTATTTATAGCTTGTGTCTGAGACACATCCACCTTAAAAGGCAATGGTAAGAAAAGCCGCAAAGCTAACCACGGGCAATGCTTGTTCTTAATGCTAAGGATAGCAGTTAGTAGGACAGAATTGGTGAGTCTGGGCACTTGCTCTTCCCTCCTGTTGTCTACATTATTAAAAATGATCTCACTGAAATAAATATCATCAATCAGTGCCAGCTGCAGTTTAGCTAGAGTGTAGACAAGGACAAACTGTGCGCTTTCGCTGCCTGCAGACAGCAACTGTTGGGACTAGTTTAACTGCAAAGCGGCAAAACGCTGGAAGCAAACCAATCCTTTTTCCAGGAAGCAAGTGTATTCTGCTATCAGATATGACAAGGAAAGCAGCCCTCGCTCCTGCCAAGGTTGCATGGGTACAGAGCAGAAAGGAGTTAGAAGAGGGACTGTCCACCCTCTGACAAGCCACTGCTAGGAGCCGACCATGTCCTCCGTTCATGGGGGCAGGGATCTTACTTCATTTCTACTCCCCTGTTACTCCGGGCCACAACATCACTCTTGATGTGCTGCGTCATAACGGAGGGCAGCTCGGGGGAAAGACAGAGGTGTGTTGGGAGAATGTTTGCAAGCACATTGGTTACAATCAAAATATTGATGGGAAGAAAGATGAGGATGTTTTCGTGTGGCTTTTAGGAAGCTAGATGTGTAGGATGAGGCGTTTACAAAATGAGGAATGGTGGGAGATGAGAAGGGCTCATATTTAAGAGTGGGCAGAACTGGAGAACACTTGAGGAGGGAGAAGGTAGTCTTGGAAAACTGAATGAACTAACCCTGAACTCTCTTTCGTGCTTAGGACTTTGTCACCCGTTGTTTTGACTGCCACTATGCAAAGTGGTTATTTTGGCATGAATTCACATGTGCTTATCTGCCTCACCTAAGCATCTGGTTTGAGGTTAATAGTTTAAGGAAAATTGGCCTGAATTCTGGAATTTTTCATCTAACAGCTGCATTTTAGTTGTTGCTACTGTTTCACTATTACCTTCTAATAGTTGCAGAGAACATGAGCATAATTAAGGTCAAAAAGATGTGGTCAAACATGATGGTCACCGAAGGCATGTGCGTTTTGGGGAGAGAGAACAGTCAGTAGGAACATGTTGGCAGTGTTTCCACAGGCCGGCGGCTCAGCAGCATGGACAAGTTCCCTGACATCCTCTCCTATTTGAAACCTGAATTTAGTGTGCACGCAAAAGCGAGAAGTAGGACTGACAGTGACCTCTTAGAAATTACCGCAGTTAAAGGGGAAAAAATGTGAGTTGGGATACTTGAGGCTCAGACCTTATCAAACTCATGAACTTACAAAGAAGGCCTTACTGATTGCTGTGATTAACATGCACGTTTCTCAGTTTACAGGCCTTCTTTTGGCTGTCTGGCTGTCCTCAGCCACAGCACTGGGAGGGCAAACGCAATCCAAGGTCCTTACAGCTCTTAGGAGCCAAAGAAGAGTCATGCCGCAGTCCTCCGTGTGGGAGGAGGATTTTCAGCATGTCATTCGCACGGTTGCAGTACAGGAGAGCCAGGGAAAGGCACAGGCACTTCCCACCTCAGACAAATTTCAATTAAAATTCCTCTTCGAAGAGTTGACACCGTATCTCAGGAGAGGTTAACAGTGTGGCATAGAAATGTAAGAGCGTACTCGAACGGATCCCATATAGAAATTTGAAGCTCAGCGGACAGACTCCTCTTTCGAGCGCAGAAAAGAGATGAGTTAGGTTATGCAATTGCAGGAGCTGGCATGAAACCAGCTGCATGCCAATTACCAGCCCGTATGCAAATCCTTGTACTGAAATGCAGGATGCAGCTGGACGTGGGTCTGGGCACCCTTCCAGGATTATTCCAAGCCACATTATGACAGTTTTAAAAGAGAAGGGCTCTATGGAGCCAGTAATTTTTTACAGCTTTTGAGAAAATGGAGGAAATTACCACTGCATCCAGATCTTAGCTATTTTTTTGAAAAGGAGAAGGAATTTCTGCATGTTGATGCCAATCAGGATGTACTTGAGGCACTTAGGCTCCAAGACAGAAGGCCATCAGTCTGTTTGCCAAGTGCACGGCCTGAGTGCCAGATGTGTTTGGGACAGAAAGCAGGCTTCTTGAATTTGGCAGTGGTTGTATGAAAAGAATTAAAAAAGATACCACCAAACAATGGCAGAGTTGAAGCTCCTGGGGATTCTGCAGGGAAACCCTGCTGCTTTCAGATGCCCCAGGACCAGCCAAGGTTTCTGTTCCCGCTGCTGCTTGACTTCCACGTGAAAAGCCCACTTGGAAAGGGTGCAGCAGCAATGGCAGACACGCTGTCGTGCAACATTTACTTGCAAGATGCCTCTTATAAAGAGCTGATGCCAGGAGAACAGGGACATGGTAGTCTCACAGTTAGTTACATATCTTAGCAGATGAAAAAGATAAATTGAGAGCCACCACCAGCAGACATGAAACATTACAGGTTTGATCAAAATATTATATAGCAAATGTCCTGACACAGAGAGGCATTTAAAATGCTTGTGTCTGTCTTGGCAAGACAGAATTGAATCAGTCGGCGTATGTAGCCTCATCCTGGGTGGAGAAACGATACAAACACCCTATGAGGAGAGAACTTTTTACAAAGTTTAGGGGGAAAAAATAAAAATAACTACTCTCAGTGCCGTTCCTCACATTTAGCCCACACAAATGATATGAAGTGAAAGGTAGTCCAGTGGAGAGCCACCCTTAAGGGTGGCTCAGTGGACCTCATACCTGATAGGTGGCTCTGACAGGACAAGGGTTTAAATTGAAAGCATGGGGATTTAGATTAGACACCAGGAAGAAATTCTTCCTGGAGAGGGTGGGGAGGCACTGGGACAGGTTGCCCAGAGAAGCTGTGGGTGCCCCATCCCTGGAAGTGTCCAAGGCCAGGCTGGAGGAGGCTTGGAGCAACCTGGTCTAGTGGGGGGTGTCCCTGCCCATGGCAGGGGTTTGGGACTGGATGGTCTTTAAGGTCCCTTCCAACCCAGACCACTCTGTGATTCTACGGTTCTGCTTTTTCTGGCCTGGAATAGGACTCTTTCTCCACTTCTGCCCCATGTTGGCTTCCTGCCCTTGAGATTAGGGAAGGAAGGAGATGGGATGACTCCCCATTGGAGCAGTGGTACAGCAAGATTTAGTGTTGTTCACCAGGACTTTGCATCAGCAAAATAGCTGGTCATCAGCAGAGGAGGACAGTTGAGGGATCAGTCTGCAATCTTACCCCTGGGAAGCCTTGGCTGGTGGTTCTCTGTAGAGTTTGTGGGTGAACCTGAAGCTGCTGGAAATATCCTGCAGGCACTAGGGAACTGCTGGAATCCACTTGTGTTTTGTGTTGTAGGACTGGCAAATAAACATACTGCCCCTCAGGAGCAGAAGCCATTCATCTGGAGAAACACTTCAGTCACAGCACAAGCCCTACAGAACCTAAGGGGAAAAAGGAGTGTGAAACCCATCATGGTGCGCCCGGAAGGGTGGCTTGGTTGTGCATTTTTGGTGCACTTCTGCAGAGGCTGATCAGTGACAGATGAAGGAACCTTCCACACCTTCCGCTGGCTTTCTGCCAAACAGTAAGAACAGGGCAGAAAAGAGATGATTTATTTAGGATTCAGCAGGTTTTAGTAATGTTTGAATAATCCCATGCCCACAGCTGTGCTTCCTTGCTGAAATCCATACTCAGAGGTATGGTTTTTGGAACAACTGGAAGGTAAGCACTGCCAAATAGTGCTGTGTTATCGGAGGACTCACGGAGGAGGCACATAGCAGCGCACTACAGAAACGGCTCACCTCTCCCCAAACATGCAGTCGCTGCTTACCGGGACACAGATATCCCCATCAGGTAGTGTTGTGCTACCTGAATGTTAAGTTGTGGCTCCTGTGCATGAGATGGCTGCTTATTTCTGACTGTTGGCATATTGCTGCTGTTACTGAGCTCAAAAGTGTGCCTTCTGGGGTGAGCTAGCAGTGCGTCATGCTCTCTGTAGACAGTAATTTGAAACTCACCAGTGATTCATTACAGTGACTTAAATGAATACAATTGTCTTTTTGCTAACCAAAATCAAAAGATCAAAGGGCAACAGTTCTTTCGTACTGCAAGCTGCAGTGTTTCCTAGTCCAGATGTCCCCTTTGCATGAAATGGGGGACAGCGGTGGTGACACAGGTTCTGTATTTTAAATACATGCTTTTAAATATATGTTATCTTCCAGATGGGTGTTTTGCATCACCAAATGCTTATCAGTGGATAAAAGATTTAAATTAGGTATACTTTTTTAAAAATGGAGAGAATGGATTGCTTACGGAGTGTTGCAAGTACTGTAGGAGTAGATGATTAATAATCATAGAAGGAAAAAATAATTTAGGTTGGAAGGGATATCTGGAGGTCATCTGGTCCAATCTTCTGCTCAGAGCAGGGCTAACTGCAGACAAGGATCAGGTTGTTTACGAAAATCTGTAGAGATGGAGATAGCACCACTTCTCTGGTCGGTTGGTTCCTGTGCTTAACTACTTTTGCTGTGGAGAATATTCTTCTGGTGCCTGATCAGTGTTTCCCATGTTGCAGCTTGTGCCCACCGCCCCTTGTCCTTAGGCTGTGCACTGCTGAGAAGAGTCTGACCCTGTGCTCCCCTATCGCCCTCCTGTAGGTAGAGGCAGACTGCATTTAGGTGTCTTCCTTCCTTAGTCATCACCTCTTCAGGCTAGGCAAGCCCAGGTCCCCTCATCGCTCGTCATGTGACAAGCCCTCCAGCCCCACACCACCGTAGTGGTCATTCCCTGGATTCCCTTGTAGTTTGGCAACAAGTGTGTTGCACGCGGGTGCCCAAAATGGACCAGGGTTTCAGATGCACCTTCACAAGTGCCCAGCAGAAGGGTGTCATCACCTCCCTCACTGGCTGGCTCTGCTTCGGCATCCCACTGTGTGGTTGCCCTTCATCACTACGTGGGTGCACTGCTGACTCACGTCCACCTTACCACCCGCAAGGACCGCCAGGCGCTTTTCTGCCTCAAAACCCCCAGGAAACCAAGTGGGTTGTTGCAATGTTATGCTTTATGTCTGTTAATCTACCTGTCCTCTTCCAAAATCATATTTAAAAACCAGTACATCAAGCACTCGGCTGCTAACATCAGGATCAGAATTTCCCTGGACAAAGACAATTAGCATCTCCTCCTGAAAATTAATATCCCCGTAACAGAGTCAACACGTTACATGAAAGCTCCTCACCTGCAAAGTCACAGGGTCAGACAGCTTTCAAAAGCTAGCGATGGGGAAAAAAGCAAACAAATGAGGTGGGTAGTGTAAACAGCTACTGCTGCTTCTGCAGTTAACATCTGGAAAGGAAATGCGTGAGCTAAGGCTGGTCATACAGCGTTATCTCTGTTGTTAATTAGCGTCAGGGGTACTGTGATACTGATGGCAGGTGCGTGGTTAACAAAAAGTAGTGTTGGCTGGAATCAGTACATCCTTTTACTCTCTGTTGTCAAAGCAGAGTAATTATTACAGGAGCAGGAAGCCTCCTCCAGAATGGGAGGGCAAGGAGATGATTTAAACATAAACCTGGGCTTAACCACTTTGGGAAATCACTATCCAAGTAGGCAGAAACCGCTGTGATCCCTGCGAGATGGGTTAAATTGTGCAGGCACTAGGACAGGTGAATCGAGCTGGAGTCTGGAGAGAGACCATTTCCTGTAGCACAAGCCAAGTGTGGTCAGCGAGCCAGATTCTACCTAAGAACAGAACTGTTTCTTGTGAGAAGCAGCACATTGTAAACTGAGTTTATACCCGACTGTTTTCTTCCCTTTTGGATGGGTGAGCGTTTTCTGTGTGTACTTGTTTGATTCAGCTATTTCTGATCTTTTGGTGACTCTCTCCATGCACAGAACCTTTTGGGACCACGAGGCTGATTCCTGTGCCCGATGGCCTCGGTAACTGCTCAGGGTGCAAGGTAAAATGGGGCCCCTTGGGCAGACGCAGACTTGCAATCTGGCTCGCCCTTCCCTGAGGACAGTGTAGTCGCGGAGCGCGTATTGCAATTCTGGCACGCTTGCCACAAAGGGCTGGGATAATTTGCAGTGTTTTCCTTTTCACAAAGTAACCAGTTAATTGCTGTGGTGTCTTAATTTTAATAAGGCTGTGAGAAGGAAGAATCCAGGGCATGCAGGGACAGAGGAATAACCCAGGCAGATACAAACGTCGTCTTTGTGTTGGTTTAATGCGGCTGAACCCGTTCATGAAGCAGATACTCCCTTTGGGGAGATCGCTAACGAAAGAGTTGACCGGAGCCTGTTGTCCTTTAATGAAGCAGCTAAGTGATTCACAAGGACCCTGTGAGCCCATCTTCAGGCACATTTGTGGTGAAATGGTAAAAAGGTACCCCATCAAACTCAGTGAAAGGTAGTCAAACGACTCCATTTTTATTTAAGCAGCAAAATAGGTAGGTAGATTTGGAAGATTGATGCTCGAGTGCTACAGTCCAGAGTTCTTAGTCATTGAGCAGTTGGAGCTACAGACCCACAGGCTGCACGTAACACTGAATGCTTTTGATAGAAATAAAGAATATCGTGCTGTTACCATCAGGCCTTGAAACTGACTTCCAGCTAATGACCCAAATAATCTTTACTTGAAATTGTATAATTGAGATCGAAGGCTGTCTGGGGCTTCTAGCTGGTACACAGATTCCACATCCATGAGCTTTTGAGTATGGTCATTGAGCTGAAATGGAGAAGGTTAAAACTCTCATTTTCATTACCAAGCTCCCCCCATCTCCCAATACAAATGTGACATTTCAATTTTACACAGTCCGACTCTTCTTAAATCATCTGTATAAAAACTTCAGATCTTGATTGATGGTGGATGAGCTATTGTCTCCTAAAGCACCCAGCTCTCATTACCCTTTAAGACATATCTTATTAATGAAGGACCTGAAGTGCTTTCCCACTGGGTCATCAGCAATCAACTGTGCTAAGAGATCAAAAGGCTTGGTTTGGCATGAAATTTCCAGCCCACAGCCATTTTCGAATAATGCGTTCAGCATCTTGGGTGAAATATGACAGTGTTTTGAGAGTGATGCAGTGTGTGACAAGAGATCCCCATCACCTGGGTGAGGGTGGTGAAGACGTAGCTCTGTCAGCATGCAAAGATGCTTCAGCTCTAATGGAGGCTGACCTTGGAAATTAAGGTGTCATCAACATCAACCTCTGTATGGTGTGGTGTAAGAGACAGCTGTCTCCTTCGCAGATGTCGGCTTGGACAGTATCAGATATCTTCTGGTTTACTTTTGGGGTGGTTGGAGAGGATGTGCCCAACAGTTTTTCCTGATTAACTCTTTCCCCTTTCTCTGCCTACTTTAGACCTAACTCTTTTCCCTCTCATGAGTCTTCTTCTGGTTCAACGTGACAGCTGGCTTTACAGTACCAGAGAAGGGTTTTTAATTTACAACCTTGGGTAGCAATAACAACTTTGTAACCAATCTTATAACAGTTTTAGAACCAGATACTATTGGTAAATAGGTGCCTCCAGCCCCCACTGCGTATCAACACACACGAGTTACTTGCAGTTCGGGATACGTTGCAGAATGTGAACATGTTTTGCCAATTTAATCCACATTAGAAATTAGGTAACGGACCGTGAGGGATTACACTGTACACAAGGAAAAGTGAGCCGAAGAAAATGCCCTTTTGACAGATGGATGATGAAGGGCATTTCCGTGTCTACTCTATGCAGCCAACGCACCTGTAGAGCTAGTGTCCCTTTGCCGTAGTTAGAGTGATCTAAAGCTTCTGGTGGCTGCTAATGCATTTTCACCGACTCTGGGCAAACGCTTCATTAGAATAGATGTTATGAATTTAACCCCTTGGGGAACTTCCAGGCTAAGTATAAACTGTGTGTGATGTACCTATGTGTGCTCCAGGGCACTTCATGGAAAGTGTGATATACTTGTGCTTTATGGTTGCCAGGGAGCTGTGTGTTTCCATTTCTCCTAGTAGGATTGTAAGTATAGTATGGTAGGCTACCAGAGGCCTGCAGTAATGGTTCTGCTTCATCACTGGGCTAATGGAAGCAAGAAAATATCAGATAGAACGGATAATATATTTCTGATTTAACTTCCCGAATAAATAACCGTTTAATAGAATTTTAATAATATGCAGATATAAGCTCCCCACGATCATTTGGCAGCCATAAGCAAAATAAGGACAGGAGTCAGTGGTGAGTGCACTTGCTGATTTATTGTCATCTAACTTTGGTTACAGAATTAAACTGCTTTTAGGGCAGTAAAGTAGCTCCAGGAAGGAAGGTGGTAAGATTTTGCGTTCACTTCAGAACCAAGTGGCAAAAGATCTTGGAGCTTCTCCTTTGCTCAGAGCACCGGCTGCAGCCCTGGCACCAACATGGGAAATGGTGATACTCTTTAAGCGTGGCCATTCGTACCTTACAGGAAGGGGTCCAAAATCACCCGACACCTTTAGGAACTCTTTTTCCCAATGAAAACCAGTGGGACTTGTGCTTCAAACCCCTGTCTTGTCCCTGAGCGGTGCGGAAGTCCCAGGGTAACGTTTGCTGCCTGAACGGTACAGTAGGGATTTCAGGCAGCAGGTGGTATAGCCGAGTGCTTTGCCTGCTGTCCCAGGCAGCAGTGTTGTACTTAGAGTAACAATTTTCCAGTGGTACCAAAAATCATTTTAGAAGACAAAAAGTCCCTCAAATGATATTTACATGTTCTACTGTGAGCAGTCCTTTTTAGTGGTCCTTTGGAAGGAAGTAGCTTCTTTCTTTGCAGTAGAAATCACAAAATTCTCTAGAGGCCTTGGCATTCTTTTTCCTGCTCCAGCCTTGGAAAGGGTTCAGCAAGAGGCACCTCAGGTGTTGCACGCAGGAGAAGGAAGCTGGTTTAGTCTGGCTTCCTTTGCTAGCTCATCTGCGTAGGCAGGGATGCCTGCCTTTCTCCTCCTGTTTATTGTTTAACTTTATCTCTCACTTTCAGTGCTGTAAATTAAAATGAGATGATGACTTTATGATGATGAGTTCATTACACAATAGCTCTATTGTATATTGATTACATTTATGCTTCATTTGCCTAACATGTAACAGGGTTTATTAGGTCTTCCCAGGCATTGTTCTTGCTAAGAGAGGGCAGAGAAGTGCAAAATGCGTTTGAGTTTAAGTCAGCGGAGCCGATGCATCTGTGCTGATTTACACATGCCGAGGCATAAAGAAAAGGAGGATAGCAGATTGGAAGGGGAAGGTAGAAAGGGAATGAATCTGGACCACACAGAGCAGGAAGAGTCAAGCAGAAGTACTTTATAGATTGTACTAAATTTTGAACTCAGGGTTATTTAATATCTGTAAGAGCCCATCTTTGATACTACTACTCAGGTTTATTAGCACCTCACTGCATGAATAGACCTATAAACTTTAATCCTGTCGCCTGGGAAAAATGGTACGGTGCAGGGCAGCTAAAGATACTGCATCACATTTCTGGGGAAGGGCAGCAGGACCAGCGCTCATTATTCAGCCATGAGGGAAGTCGGAGTGTTTTCCATGTTTGCTTGTAGTAAACCACAGGGAAAGCTTTCAACTTTCCTTACAGGACAAAGGGGGCACTATCTGGTTACCTTTATGCTGAAAAGACTCTTTCTCCACAGACTGAAACTATTAGAATTACTTTTAGAGTGAGATGCTGCCTGATATAGAAGAATGCATCAAAGTTGCTAGCAGAAATGAAAATTTGATAGGTATTGTCATGAGTGAATGCTTTAAAAACCAGAAATTATGCCAGTGGCAGGTGTTCAGATGTACCAAGTGATAGTGACACGGTTTGGAATCATGTGCAAGTGTTTAACAAGCTCTGAATGTAGATTTTACAGGTTTTCATGGCTTGTTAGATGTTATTTTTAATAAAAAAACTGGACCATAATGGATTAGGTAATCCTGTATAGCTGGGACAACACGGAGAAATCATCACTAGCCATGTTTGCAACTTCTAAGTCCCACTTTTTCCCCAGACCAGAATTGCTACCAGATGCTGTATGTTTTTTTCAGGGATCATAAGAATATCATAGGGACAGATCATTGCTGTATCTCTAATCTGGACTATTTTCTGTAGAAGATTATTATTATTGTTTTCGCTTTTAAGCTCCTTTTCAATGAAAAGCCAAGCTTTTAAACCGGAGGTTTCTAAGAAATAGTAATATTCTGAACTGATTAATATTGTGGAAGGATGTATTTACAGATGATCCTTTATTTAATACGTTCTTTTCTTGGGGGCTATCTCCTCTACGTGTTGTGGCCTGAATTTTTTTAAAAAATATGCAGTAATTCTTTCCTTGTTGTTTGTCAACATTAGCACTCCCACTGCAGCATTGAAAGGTTTTCTTGGGAGATGAAAACTATCAGATGACCTTAATCATTGCTACCTCAGTCAAGATTTACTCTTAATGTCTCTGTGAGAAGTGTGGGACTCCTGGCCATATAGCAGCCCTTGGTGTGATTCTAAGGTGCCATTAGTAACTAACCTTCAGCGCTGCTGAAGGTGAAGTCTCTGACACTAAGTGGTACGGGAGGTTTTGGCTGCATAGCTCCTGTTAGCTTTAATCAAAGTCACGTGGACTGTCCTCTGCTTTGGAAATAAAACAGCCAGGTTAATTAGAGAAACTGTTCATTCAAACAAGAGTTTAGTGGGTAGAAAAACCCAAGTTATTGCACCAGAGGAAACCTTGGTGCTGCAACTAGCAACTGTGACGTCATTTTTGTGTTCAGATTTGACAGATCAAGTCTTTAGAGACAGGGCAACAAAGCATTTTTGGAACCAGCTGATATAAACATGCACATAAAAAACAACCCCAAAACCACGTCAACCAACAAAACCCAAAACCTTTCATGTGCTCAGAAACCATCTCCCTTCAATACAAAGCTTCCAGCAAGGCATGCCAAAGGTAGTTATGGATCATAGTATTTGAGATTTGGGTCATAGATATCGGATATCTGAGGGTTATGGACCATGGTATTACAGCAGCACAGTCTGATCAGAAAAACATGCTGCTCTGGTGCAGCCCTCTGGTTATTACCCACTTTTGGTCATGCAGGTGGCAGTGATGAGGTTGCTGAGAGAAGTCTAAAAGCGATTAAAAGGGATTTCAGGATACTGGGACGGTTGGTTGAAGGATCAGGAGCACAGGTCGTATTTTCCTCAGTCCCTTCAGTGGCAGGAAAGAATACGGAGAGGAACAGGAAAACACACCTGATGAACATGTGGCTCAGAGGCTGGTGCAAACAGTGGAATTTTGGTTTCTTTGATCACAGGGAGGTTTACACGGCACCAGGCCTTTTGGCGACAGATGGAGTACGGCTTTCTCTAAGGGGGAAAAGGATTCTCTCTCATCCGTTGGCCGGGCTCATTGAGAGGGCTTTAAACTAGGTTTGAAGGGGGAAAGGGATAAAACCAGGCTCACTAGAGAAGAGCCTAGGAACGGAAGGCCAAATTTGGTGGTGCAATCAATAGCCCACCTCAAGTGCACTGAGGATACTGGTTGAAAGAGTCCCTTGGGAGTCTGTCCTGAAGGGCGAAGGGGTGTCCAGGAAGGCTGGTCATCCTTCAGAAAGGAAGACTTAAAGGCGCAGGAGTGGGCTGTCCCCGTGTGCTGTAAGACAAACCCTCGGGGAAGATGCCCGGCCTGGCTGAACAGGGAGCTTTTGCTGGGACCCAGGGGAAAAAAAGGAGCGTTTACCACTCCTGGGAGTGGGGGCAGCCAACTCAAGAGTACAGGGATCTCATAAGGTCATGCAGGGAGAAAATTAGAAAGGCTCAAGCCAGGCAGAGATGGACCTGGGCGTGGTGTTCGACGGCCGACTGAATATGAGCCAGCAGTGTGCCCAGGCGACCCAGAAGACCAGCGGCATCCTGGCCTGCATCAGGGACAGTGTGGTCAGCAGGAGAAGGGAAGTGATTGTGCCCCTCTGCTCGGCACTGGTGAGGCCGCAGCTCAAGGTCTGGGTTCAGGTTTGGGCCCCTCACTGCAAGAAGGACACAGAGATGCTGGAGTGTGTCCAGAGAAGGGCGACAAAGCTGGGGAAGGGTCTGGAGAACAAGTCTTATGAGGAGCAGCTGAGGAAGCTGGGAGGGTTCAGCCTGGAGAAGAGGAGGCTGAGGGGAGACCTGATGGCTCTCTACAGCTCCCTGAAAGGAGGGTGTAGGGAGGTGGGTGCTGGTCTGTTCTCCCAGGTAACTGGTGACAGGACAAGAGGAAACAGCCTCAAGTTGCGTCAGAGGAGGTTTAGATTGGATATTGGGAAAAACTTCTTCACTGAAAGAGTGGTCAGGCACTGGAACAGGCTGCCCAGGGGTGTGGTGGAGTCACCATCCCTGGAGGCATTCAAGGAGCGTGTAGATGTGGTGCCTGAGGACATGGTCTAGTGGGTACGGCAGTGTTGGGGGGATGGTTGGACTGGATGATCTTATAGGGCTTTTCCAACCCCAGTGATTCCGTGATTGCTTGTGTTTTTGAAGTCAGTTAAGTCTTGAAGCTCATTTTAAAAATACCAGTGCTGTTCCATACTTGATTACACTGGAACAACAGATAAATCGACTAACTCATCCAGCAACTGTGTGGCTGTCTTCATCAGGATTCCTTTGCATATAAGCAAATGAAACCTGTTTTCAAGTACTGTAAGCTAGTTCCCTTCCAGTTTTCAGACTATTGAGATTACAGTGAGAATTTTTTGTGCTTAAATTTCATGTCCTCTCTCCAGCACACAAAGCAGCACTAGGTTTCATCAGCTACATGTCTAAAGTCTTACAAGTATGTTCTCTTGTTCTTTTTATGCAGAAATACTGAACGGAGGGGTGTATGTTGGCCAGAACAAATTTCTTTGCTTCGCAGACACCATTCATTGGCAGGATATTGTGCGTAACCCCTGGGCCTCCAACTTCACTTTGGTTCCAACAAATGGCAGCTCAGGATGTAAGTACCAGTTTTATTCTTACCCTTGTCATCTGCTCAGCGTGAAACAGTATAAATATGACCACAAGTTTTCCCTAATCCTGTTAGGGAGAATTGTGTTTGTAAATTTTCCCTGCATTCTTCAGGGCATTTTTCAAAGTTTGTATACTGCTTGTAGGAACACTTAGTCTAATCGTAAAAACACTTTGTCTGTAGAGATTATTTGTGAACATAGTAGGTTTTCTGAATTTTCTCTCATCTGTTTTCTCTCTTCTGCATATTCTTTCTATTTTTTGCTAAAGCCACTCAGCTGCCTTGGAAGCACAGACGTTATTGTTTGCTTTGCATTTGTTCCTGCTGCTCAGTCTGGTCCTTGAGTCACAATGGTCTGTGTATGGCATCATAATTAGCTGCTGGAGTAATTAAGGTACAGGCTCACAGATATTCTCACTTCAGATGAGGAATGAACCTCAAAGAAATAGTTATACTGTTGTCTTGAGTGTGTCTCTGAAGAGAGAGTGTTTGCAGAGGATAGGGTGGTCTTCACAATATAGCCAATATTTATCTGGTTTTATTATATTCTCTCTGTTTTAATGCTGTTTCAAACTGGGAGTATCTATGTACTTTGATTTACTTGTCTGATCCATTTCTCTATTTCCCTTCCCCAGCATTACACACCTTCCGTAGTATTTTGATGATTCTTGCAGCAATAATGAATTCTAGTGAATGGTGGTAACAGTGATACAAAGTGTTTAGGTGAAATATTCCATAATATAGTAAAGCACATTAATCAGTACCATCAGGATGTATCAACGTAGAAATTCAGGGATAGGCTGGGAAGAAGTTTTTATCTGATGTCAGGATTGACACCAGAGCAGACATACTGCTCTGAGCGTTCTGGGTATGGGGACATTCTGGGTGGCTTACCATATCCTCAGGTGTCTCTCAAAGCTGTGTAAAGGACTGATTGCCTCTTTGGCTTCCACTACAGCCAAGAAACAACTCCAGTTCTTCAGCTGTATGTTAGGAATTCAGAAATGAAATTAGACTCTGGGTAAAGACCATTTGATCAGAACCCATCATTTCTAAGCAGAAACTTGTTTTTAAGCAAGTGCTTTGTGGTACCATAGTCTTTATGTAAGGCTGACTTGCTTTGATATGTCTCACCTGCAACCCTCAAAACCAGAGCACAGCTACTTCAGATATGACTCCTCGATCTTCCAACTTCAGAGCTGAGGCTCATCTCTTCTGCCTTCTGGCTGGAAACCTGACATAGTTGTCATGCAGCCAGCTATCTTATTTGCATATTAAAAATTCTTATCACTGGTGATGATCAGTTCTAAGCAGAACTGATAAAACCTTTGAAAGTTAGGGAATGCCTGTACCTTTTTATGAGTCATTACTTCAACAAGAAAAAAATTGGTTGTTACTCTGGTTTGTCCTGTTATCAGATTTTCTTTTAACCTTTGCCAGTTCTTCATGAAAAATGCTGCAGCAACGCCACGGTAGTAAGCTCTTTTAAAAAAGCAACCAACATCAATACTGTCTTTTTGAGCCAACACAGGTTTCACTGGTGAGTTCAGAGGAGTCGGAACAAGATCAGTGCTGAGTATTTTTGGAATCAGACCCTGAAAGCAATAAAGGCGAATATTAGCTTCCACAGCAAGGTGAAAGAATGTGTGTACCTAAGTTCAGTTTCCTTAAAATGTTTTTTCAATCCTTTTGAGTTGTTTTGAAACATAGAGAAGGAACAATTTGTGCTTTGTCATTTGTGCTTCATAAACCTGATAAACAGAATTTTTTCGATGATGACTGAGAGCTGTGTACCAAGGCACCTTCATTAAGATAGCCACCCAAATTTTACTTTATTTTTCCTGAATTGGGATAGAGCAGAGCACAGTTGGACTGTATTTAATTTAATAAACATAAGTCATCTTCTCCAAGAAACCAGATTCCATCTCAATACTATTTGTGAGTCCTGTGAAATTTGATTAAATTAGCTCATCCAAACCATTTCTGTCTTCACAAATTACACAGGTGAAAATCTAAACCCCGTTGCGCAGCCAGCCAACAAATGGCTGAAATGCTTTAGCAAGGGTGTTAAGGCTTTGGGAAACAAAGAATTCAGGTACAGAAATCACCATTTAAAATAACCTGAAATTAAATAGCTGTCCGTGCATGTGTGCACTACACACATGGGTGTACATATTTTATATATATATATATATATATATAACGCTTTCAAATGAAATCACTCAAATGTGGAACCTTATTACTACCTGTCAAAAGGTAGGAGAAAGGGAATGTGCTACACTGGTAGTTTACCGAAGAATTAAGACAAGTTATTTGTACTGGTGCAGAAAGGACTTGGAGAAATGAACATTGAATTATAACCCTAGAATGGAAATCAGAACAGAATATCATTAAATAAGGTATATGCTTCTCAGATTTGGCTCACATGTCACTTTTCATAATCCGTTCGGCAGCGTGGGTGCTTGCCTCACCCAGCCTCGCTATTTTTCCACTGCTGCAAATGATGCTCTGGTACTTCTCTGCATAGACTGTGACTCACGCTTTCTGGGATCAGCATGTGTATGGATTTACTGTTTATTTTACATAACTCTGTTCAGTTGCCCGAAGTCTCAGGTGCTTCCTATCAGATGCAGGTTTTGGCCAAGTCCATTGGAACCGAGTTGCTTGGCATTACCAAGAATATCCTAAGTGCGAGAGATGTCAGGGAAAGCCCTGTGGGACTTCCCATGTCAGAACATCTCGAAAAGAATGAGTGGGCTTTATTGCTTATCTAAAACCCTTTACAGGAGAGGGAGAAGGTGTGTCAGGGAGGTTGCATCAACCTGGGAATGTACACCAAGCAAGCCTTCTGTGTCAAGCTCAACAAAGTCCATACTAGCAGTAGTTTAAGAAAGGCTGTAAATGTGGGATCATGTGAGACCTGGGTAGATGCATCGGTCTATGTGGAATGTTTAGGCACGACTGGAGGGTAGCTTATGCCCCAGGAATTGTTAGGGCCGTCTCACTGTGACCACCTCAGTAGTGCTCCCTCGCAGAGAGTATTTTAGGGCCAAAAGGCTGCAAACTGCCATGGGTTTCAGAATCAAACTCTCCATCATTCCAGCAGGTCTTAAAGCCCAACCCCAAAGTTTGGGGTTTTGGCGTTGCCATTGTTGTTTCCAACCATCAGTAGCAGATAAAATGTCCCCCAAGGTGTCTACACGTACAGGGCCCACTTTCAGAGGAAAGCCCCATGTACAACGCTGCCCGGGTTTTTGCTGATGCCAGCGTGGACTCCAGCAGGACAAACGCACGGTCGTACTGGGAGCATCAGCGTGCGTGGGCACTCAGGGCTCAGCCACGGTCCTTGTTCATCTTCCACGGTGAGCGCGCTGGCCCTGCAAGCTGCCGGTGCTGCTCTTTTCCCCAGCCAGACAGAAGAGCTGATAATGGTCCCACTCAGGGATAATTTCAGTCGCAACCCTCCCCGCTGCTCCAAGGCAATCAGCAGAGGAGGAAGGCAACAGGACGGAGTGAAACGAAGACACTTTGAAATAAAATCAGTCCCCTGCCTCTGTGCTTGTTTCATACCTTGGATCTGCCGGCTCTGGCAATCCCCTTCATTTACACCAGTGCTAGACAGAAGAGAATACGGCCAGTGAACTCTGGGAATAAAGCTTTTCTGATTCCCTTCTTCACAGGCTTTCATTGTCACATCAGTGTTAAGAAGCCAGTTGAAAAGGCCGCAGCATCTTAACCGCTATGTTAGAGATACTGCACACATATGAATCCTAAGTGCTGCTTCTCTTTTTTCTCTTTTTCTTTATGTGTTCTACCCATTGCTTCATGTTCTGATCAGATACATGCAGGAAAGCCCATGTTAGAGGCCTCTGAATTACAGGGTCTTACTGTTGAGTACAGCCAATGGCTGCCGGCACAGAGCTCAGCGGGTACCGCTGAAATGTGATAAACAAGTACTGTGCCGGGGACCACGCATACTTCAACTCTCCGAGGACAGATAGCTCTGTGCCTGACATTTTGACTCGTACTCTGAAATAACACTAGTATTTACTGTTCGCAGAGCCTGCCCATACTGGTATCTGTAGCTGAAGCTTTTAAAATCAATTCTAATTTGAAAACAGCCTTCTCTTCCATTTATCTGAAATCAGCGCTATCAAGCCTGGGCTTTTTAAGCTCGGCACCTTGCAGTGGGATTCTCAAAAGTGCTTAAGTGTCTAAGGAACAACATTTTGCCTTTAGGTGTATGTTACTGGGTTTGTTTCTGTAATGCTGAAAATCTGTTTTCTCTCCTTCCAAAACCAAGCTATGAATTCAAGCATTAGCCAAGCATGCTAAAGCCACGCTTTGCGAGAGCCTATTCCCCTGTTACCACATCCACTTGTTGGATTTAGTCCCTTAACTGAAAAACTGCAGCTCTGCCTTTCGGAGCTAGAAACCCCAGCACCATCGCGGCAATGGTGCCAGAAATAAAGCAGGAAGTAAGGAGTAGACTTCTTGCCTAAAATGACTCGAGATTGGTGACAGAAGTGCAGTGAAAACTCATCAGCTTTGGTTGGTGTCCTCCTTGGTTTGGTAGCAGGCGTTGGACTAGCTCCCATGGTGACAGGTGAGCTCTCTTGCAGGATTTGGCAAGGACCTGTAGTGTTAAATCAGAATTTTCAGTGAAGCTTTACTTGAAGGTTTTGTTTCACAGAAATGCTGAAGGTTTGAATTATTGGGCTGAGGTTGCTTGCATAGCTAATGGCATGGATTCAAATAAATCAATAATGTATTTAAAAATACTGAAACTATATGGCTGCATGTTCGTGATGGAGCTGGGAACTGTTTGTCTAATAAAGATTCAAAAATTACTTTCCATTTTCAAGGTTAAAAAAAACAAAGCTGCATCGCGAGAAATGATTCAAGAGGAACGTAGCACTGCATGTCGGCATGTGCCCAGGGTTGTGAAAACTGACCACTGTGAAAATTAAGCCCATTTTAAAGTATTCTCCTGAACTGAAATTTCTGCTCAGACTTTGAAGTGCAGTGAGATCTGTGGAAAAAAATTTCCCTTGGCTTGATCTGGCTTTTCGACTGAGCCCCTGTCAGCTGTGAAAAAAGCTGGAGTTTATGGCAAGCTATTTTTTGAACAGAACAACTTGAGGTACTTGTGGTTCGTAACATAGTACTCCTCTGTCACTGCTGTGTGTCTAATTGCACCTGGTAACGTGAAAGCACCCGCTTTCTGAGCTGTGCAGGAGTACTTCTACATTGTTAGGCGATGCATAGGACGAAAAGGCTTGGGTTTAGCTCTGTACCTGTGATTCAGTAAATCCCAGGATATATTCAAGAGAAACGCTACTTTAAAATCTCCTCCCTCATTTTTACCCATTGATTCATAGAGTTTTCAAGGGCGAAAGAAGCCTTGGAACATCACTGGCTCTGATTTCCTGTATGCAGAGGCCTGAGTACATCTTCTTGCCTGGTGCTGAGCTCGGTAACTGTCCTAGCGACAGCGTATCTTCCAACCCGGCTTCGAGTTTCGGAAGCAGCCCCAGTGCTGGGGCTGGAGATCCCGCAGCCACGGGGGTGGGAGGGTGCGGAGCTTCAGTCCTCTGTGCGCTCTTCTGGCACTGGGCTGAAGCTGTGGAGTGCAGCCATCCCTCAGGATGCTGATTATTTCCCTAGTATTAAGAGAAGTAATACTTGGGTGCCTTTATTTCTACTCTGAACGCAGTTTTAAATTGCAGATGGTGTTGCCTCTTGCACCTTCTCCAGCTAGCTCAAAGAGCTCGCTAGCAGCCGGCGTTTTCTCCCTGCAGAAATGGCAGGTACCGTGTAATCAGCTCACCTCTTGATCTTTTCTCGTAAGCTGGAAGGACAGACGGTCTCCTATCTCTCACGGTGAGGAACTTCTTTCCAGCTCTAAAATAATTTCAGTTGCTCTTCAGTGGGAAATATCTGTATTTTCCAAGGCGCTTTAGAAGGCGGAAACCCAAACCATGTGTAGTGTTCTATTACTGCTTTAACCGATATCCTCTAGGAGCAAAAATCGTATCCTTTGTGTTTCAGTTTCACGAGGAACCCAGCATGCAGGTAGTTCTGACATCTGTGTGTTTCAGAGATTCCCTCTTTTCCAGAAAATACAGCCTGCATGCATTATTCGGAAACGTGCGCTCTTAGCTTGGGTTTGTAGTGAGTGGCTCACATTTGGAGTGAGTGGCTCCAGCTTACCTGGCTCACTCTCTAATACCGCCTGTGCTTCACTGAAACGTGCTGCGGTGTCAGTCTTCCTGTCAGCTGTATGGTTTATTGCCTGGGCTCTTTAAATTGTTTCCAAACCTTTGGCTGGAGTGTTTGAAAGCATCAGTCCTGCGAGGATCCCTAGGGAACCACACCCCAGTTGTATTGTAAGTGTTCATTTGCAGCTACTTTTGGAGAACCCCCAATTAGCTGGCTCTTAATGCATTTTTCATGTGTTTTATTAATATTGAAACATAGAGACAAATCTAATTAAATGTTTACCATTCAGCCAGTGCTTTGCATTTTAATCAAATGGACTAGCCAGCTGCACACTTGCTTAGGAAGTCAGCTCTGTTCTCCTGGTGCAGAGAACATCCAGGCTGTGATGGACCTTACCTGGGTGCAGGTGATTTTGGGGCATTATAGCTGAGTTTGACATACTTATCCCTCTGTATTATGTATTCAGTTCACATGAGTCAGTGCTGGCTCCGTATTCTTTCTTTTTTTCCTCCTATCTTTCTAAGAAGATATTCTAGAAAATATTGCAGCAATGGGAACAATTGGATAGAAACTTAGTTTAGTAGAAATGTCTCTTTATATCAGACTAATTTAAGGCTAAAAGCTCCTTATGTTTTTTTAAATTGGTAAAAAATCAGCCCTGTGGATACACGTACGTCCCTTTCAGCGTACATAGCGTGTTCTTGGGGTGTGTTCCACAAAAAGCCTAGGTTAAAATTTGCCTGGAATTTTGTATGAGTTGTAAGGGTTTTTCTCCTTTGGGTGTTCACACTCGGTGTTTGGAGTTGCTGGCAAGGGTTGTGGGTGAAGTTGTGTACGGTCATTTGATGCAGCTACAGAGTGAGGTCTGACGGGTAGCCAGCCCATTGATTTAATGTTCAGTAGTAGCCTTGTAATTCCTCACAGAGCGCAGTAACTCATTTTTTGTACCGGTAGTCGCAATATTAGAAAGGGATCATTTTTACACACAGTGGCTTTTCTGGAAATTTATACTCAGGTCAAACCATTGGACATTTAATTCTGACGTAATTATGTGATAGTTATGAAGAATAGGGGTTCCTCGGGTCCTTGCAATCTCTCCCAGAAGTCCCAGCCTTCCACCACTTCTCAGTTACATGTGGCTGAGCTGTGTAAGATGTGCACACCAGTGTTTCCAACTGGACCATCCAAAATGGACCCTTGTGGAAGACCAGGCCTGCCACCATCGGGAAGCCACACTGGTGCAGTGGGGAGTCTTGGATCAGAGCGGGAGGCAGGATAAGGTCTTTTCCCATGGTAATAATGCCATCGGTTAGTAAAAAATCAGGAGAGCTAAACACAGCGTAGGCTTAAGTACATGGAAAGCTTTCCTTTAGACGAGCGGATGGTCCTGTAACAGGAGACAACTACGTGTAAATGATGAATAGGTGCACATCGTACTCCTGGCGTTTTGACCAGTTACTCCTGCAGGGTGTTTCGTGCTTTTTCAGAGCACAAGGATCTTGCTCTACAGAAGGCCAGAGTAACAGCAGTATATTTATGTGTGCTGGCGCGAAGAAAAGAGGGAAGTGACTAATTCACACTTAAAGCCAACTTTCAGAATAGCTAGTATATCATTTCTGGTGTAGATCTAAATTGGAAACTACCTACGGAGAAAATGGCATGGCAGAAAGTTGCACTGAAGACATTTGTTATTGCAGAGTTTGTTAAATTATAACCTTTCATTTAGGTTATTACTTGAAGCTCAATTAACATTTTAAATGTATGTTTGGAGACGGGCGAGCGGGGCCTCTGCAGACAGGTGGTCTCGGTGCAGAATATGTTCCCTGCCGCCGGCGTCACCGTGGCGAAGCCGGGAGGAGGAAAAGCCACAAATAACTAAACTGTTTGGTGGAAGCGCTCGCTGTGCGGAACGCGCTTCAAGGGCTTGCAGCATTGCATTTCAGCACAGTTACGGTTCCATGGCTATCGCAGTTGGAAAGAACATGTATATCAGAACTGCGTAGCAAGTCCCACAATCGCTTTCTTCTTGTTTCACTACACTTGAAAATTGTTTTTCCTACCACTGAGGAATCTCTGGTCGGGAGAATTTATTTATTTACCTGGAATTGAAAAACAAATACAGTAACAGAAGAAATTGATTTTAAAGAATAGCTTTTACCAAGCACGTGTAACTGAACGCGGCGGAATACGTGGAACCCAGCAGTATAATGAACTGGTTTTGCACTAGTGTGGCAAGCTGAAGTGCTTGGAGTTGCCTGTAATGTTTTTCCTCAACCCAGAACAGTGTGTTTTGTTATTCAAACACAGGAATCGGTTGAGTTTCCTAATAAATACCTTCAGCCGGCATTTTCAGAAGGGATTTGTCAGCTGGCAAATGCCCTTGAAACAGGTCTGAAAGGCAGACAGACGTGGCATTTAATGGAAATACGATGCCTCTGACGCTGAGTTCACTGAATAAAGAGTAACAAACACAAGTACACCTAGCTAATACGAATAAATAATGCTGTGAGGGACAGAACTCCTTAGCCTGCTGGAGCTTAATCCAGAGATCTAGCAAAGAAACTGTTACAAAGCTGGGGATCTCCAGGAGTCAGGAACACAGAAAGGAGGGCACGGAGAAAGCCAGCATCAGCAGTTTCAGAAGAACCTCTGACACAGGGCATCACTCTGTGGGGAAAAATACATTTTTCAAAAAGGTAACCAAAACCCAACCAACCCCCAAACCGACCCCTTCCCCGCCAAAGCGCTGACCGCGTTTCACTGAGTATCTCCCTCCCTTCTCACCGAGTGGTCCAGCTTCCCGTGCCGATGCATTAAAACTATTACAGAGCGGCAGTAGTTCATAGCTGCCGAATTCAAGTAGTGCTCCACAGAGTAGCGCGTGGCAACTGTTGCTAAATGCTTATCTTGCACTGGCAACCCGTGTGTGTATAATGTATTGCTGTATAGCACCTGTTTATGAGCAGATTGCCGTTTAAACACTATATTGCACAAGGGAGAGACTTTCAGTTTAAATGAAAGCATCCCTTTCCATCATAAGCAGCTTGCTTTATCACAAACACCAGTGTTTCTTGAAAGTAGGAAATAATCCCCAAATACTCCGAATATTTAAAATAGTCTAATTGACTGGTAATTGGCAGATTTGTAGTGGGTGGGTGGGTGGGTGGAATTGGTCTTTCACAGCAAGCTCCAGCTGCTCTAGCTAGCTGCCTTTGAAGAGCTGCTTAGGGAAAGAGGAAGAAAAGAAAGACTATAAAATCAGCCACTTAATGGCATCTACTGTTTCTTGAAGCTGCTGTGTGCCTCCCACCCTTTTGAAGCTGGTGCACATTCCGGTCACCAGCTCGGCAGGCTTGGCTGGTGCCATGTGCAGGGGCACAAGGAGGGGTACATCGCTTGGTGGCAGCGGGTGGGTGCAGTGTTGGGACTAGCCAGCCGGCATTGGGATGGGTTTCTCCTGACAAACCATTCTGGTGCTTTCCTAAAACACAGAACCACCCCAAGCCCTTGCTGCATCATACCTGCATTTTTTAAAAGGATTTTGTTACACACGCGTGTTTTGGCAGAAATTCTCAGAACTATCACTAAAGTTGCTGTCCTGCTTTTGTGGAGAGCCTGGCCCAAGAGCTCTGCCCACTGGTCTGCTCCAACCCAGGGCTGTTTTGGGGGCTTCTCTCTGATCCCTTCCCACCTTCTGCAGGGAGGAGGACAGTGCTGTGGCTTCAGATGAAGCTGAGTGACTAGAAGGGAAGTTGCTGTCCGCGAATCAACAAAGTGTAGGAAGTAGCAAAGCAAAAAAGAAGAGTGTATTTTATGTTCCTGCAGTCCCTGGTGCTTTCTGTGCCTGTGTACAGGATCTCCACGTTCATATCTCCTTGGGTTAGTGTTCAAAGGAGCTTCTGCATCTCAAAATCTTCTTTCTGGTCCTCTTGTGGGAACTTAAGATTGACTTTCAAAACCGCATAAAAGCCTTCATCACTGAAGTGTTCTGGCATGGGGGAAGTGTTGGGAATATTTGCTGTGTAAAATGCTTAATTCAGGGTTTTCAAATGGTTTTATACAAATTGCTACATATGAAAACATAGCGAATTCATTGCATCACACCTGCGTGATGTCCCAGAAATGTCCACAGCATCACCTCTGTGCAGATCTCTGAGAGCTGAAGACTATCCAGCAAATTGCAGTCTGAAATCTGTTTGTGTGATTGCTTTCGTTGAATATTTGTGTACAGCACACACAGGATCTAAATATCAGTGTATATGTCCAAGCACTGTTTCCCAACAGAGAAAGGGCTTCTGTTGCCCTAGTATTGTTTTGTAATAATCAGTTTTGTTTGGACTAGCCAGAGATGTATTTTGAATAAGCAATTATATTTGAATAAGCATTTTATAATACTTATCCAAAGCTTGTCTAAAAACGGACTCAAAATTTCATGAGAATTGGGAGTTCCTTTCTAGTATTTCCATCTAGTTGAGTCAAAAGTTGGTTAAAACATTACTACACCTAACTGCACCCAGCCAGACTCTAGGAGTTTGACATGGCATTGTAAACCAGCACAGGCATCAAGAAAAAGTGAAATGAATTAAAAAGCCACTTCAGTTTTGACTTCTCATTTCCTTAATTTGAGGTTATGACTTTGTTTAAAAATGCTAACTGTGTGCCCCTCTGTTCAAACTTTATTACTGCTTCGGCAGCATTTCAGGGGCATTATTGCAGGGCATTATGTGGTATTGACAGGTATTCAGGACACCCCTATGCAGAGGAGAGAGCCCATTAAAATAGTAGCTGCCAGGAGCAAACCAGAGGGAAATGCTGAAGTGAACATAAAGGCATTGAGGATGTTGGCTTTTTTATGTCTGCTGGGAATCTACAGTGCCTACTTGCCTGCGGCCTTCCCCTCACAGACCTGTCTGCTGCGTACACTCAGATTTCCTCAATAAGAAGGACTTTTCTCCCCTTTTACGAAATCTGTTAGCAGCTCAGGAGTTGCCCAGCATGTGGGGGAGCAGGGTTCAGTTTCCTAGCTTGCCCAAAGGCATCCAAATCTTTACCTCCTGTCTCCCACCTCCCAGTGGAAACCGGCCCAGGTTGGTCTGGGTTGGGGTCTTTTCTCCTCCTTCTGTTGAAATTCTGAGTATTAAGTAATCATCAGGTCATCTAGAGAAACAGCCCTAGAGACATGGGCTGATCCTTAGATGTACCCCTTCTCCAGGGATCTTAACCGCTGAGCAGTGGGGCAAGAACCCAAGAATGGCTGCATGCGGTGGCCAGCTCTCTGCTCTCGGGGCTGGTGAGCCCCCGGTGTCTCAGGAGAGCTGCCACCGGGAGGGACGGCTGCCCACTCTGTGCTCCCACCTTCCGGAGAGCAGCCTGGTTGCTGTCCTGGGAGGCGAGGGTCTTCATCACAGGAAGCGCAGCAGAAGGTGGGATGCCTGCCCCGGCATCCTAGGTGTGTGTCAACGCCTATGGATGGTGGAACATTGTCCTTTCAGAGGAAAGGCGAAACCGAGAGCCTTCCCGGATTTTGAAGGAGTCCGGGGTTGTTGCTCTGTGCGCTTCAAGGATGGTCCGTATGAGGGAGGGGGTTTCACTCTGACCCAGTGTAGACCCCCTCCGTTAGCCAGGGACCAAGCTGCTCTGCTGTTGAGGAACCCAGGCCCTGCAGCAGGTGCACGAGGACGGGCAGGTTTCTGTGGCTTACCGGGGGGAATATATTTTTTAACAATAATGCTAACAAGGAAAGATTCCTGAGGGCTTGTTGTTCTTGATGAGCCCGCCAAGCAGCAGGTACGACTTGACCTATCCTTTTAACCTCCCGGCTGTGTCGCCCCATTTGCTCAGGATCCCTGTGTGTGTGTTCAGAAGGGCGTTTGATGCTGATTGGAACTAATTCACCACCACAGTGGGGGGAATTCACTTCCATAGCTCTGTGCTAACAGCTATAAGCAGTGATAATTAATAGCTCCTAATTGCTTAATCAGTGTAAAGTTTTAGACTTTGTCATATGTGAAGGTTTTTATTTTGTGTGGATGACTAAACCCCCAATTAATGCATCGAGTCATACGGCCTTACCGGTGCTGTCTGTTCCAGGCAGAGAAAAATAACTAGTGTCTTCATTACCCCCCTCAGGTCCCTTTCTGTAGTTGTTCCTGTGGCCTGAAGACATTTCTCTGTAGCAGCTGAAGGAACGTTACAGTGACTTTCCTGTCAGCCCAGAGCTGTCAGCGATAAATATGAATCCACTGGCCTGAGCCCGTGCTGACATGCTCTTCTTGACTTTCCATTTATTCCTTTACCACTGGTGGCCAATCTCCCTTCAAATCAAATCCGTCTGCCACCAGCGTATCTGGCGATACTCTGTAATTTCAGAGCTCTCAGCAGATTCCCGCTCCCTGTGCGCACACGAGGGGTGTCTCCATCCCACGTTACTCAAGCAAATGCATCCCCCTTTGGCATTCGGTTTTTGTTTTCTGCGGTGCTGGTTCAGGTTTATCTCTGTTCCCTCTCCCTGCTCTCCCTCGCGCTGTCCCGTATCTCTCTCCACGCCTGTCTTTCAGGGCGTATCTCTTGGATTGTTTCCATTTCCCAGACCTATTTCCCATGCCAGATTCTTTTCAGCTGCCTGTGCCTGAGTCCCTCTCCATTTGTGAGCGTCTCTCCTTATCTACTGAGGAAGATGAGGGGAAGATAAAGGGGTTGAATGGCAGAGTTGGAAGGCCCCACTGGAAGCGATCGGCAGAGGGAGTTTGCTTTCACCGTTACGGAGCCCCAGTGATCCCCGTATGCTGGATGCGCACCCCGGGCAATTGGGGGGTGGGCGCTAGAGATCTTGGGGTTATGGATAGGGGTAGTATCCACAACAGGCGCTGCGCTTTGCCACAGGAGTGCTGTGCAGGTTTTCCCTGGAAAGGAACCCCATTAATGTTAGTGCAGGGTACCTCTACTGGGCATGGAGACTTTGGGGTAGGAGCAACGAGACAGACAGGAGGAGGGAAAATGAACACTAGATATTTCTGTAAGACGCTCTCTTCTTTTACAGGAAGTTTTACTTTCTCTTGTGACATGTGTCTCTCCTGCCACAAAGAAAGGAAATCCTGCAAAGTGTGAGTCTCTGTTAGGTAATTAACTTTCAAATCAATAGGAGAGATCTGAAGGCTAGCACAGGGCTGAGAGAAACCACGAAATGGTTTTTACTTAACAAAGAAGTGTGAGTGAATGAATGTGTGACAATAGGAATAGTCAGACAAGGACACTGAAAGCATTACAGCCTGACAGAGGCAGAACAATCCATCACAACAATAGTATCTTTAATTCTCGTTACTGCTGGGCTGCAGTGTTAGAATTATATTTTGATGTTGTTATCTCTTCATACATAAACCTAAGGCGTTTCAGCTGCCTAGAAAACAACACGCGTGCGTATTTTGGCCTTCTGTCCCATCTCAGCGACGGAAAGGAGACACTGGCACCCTCACCGCAGAGTATGCCTGGAACTTCTTGGAGCTTAGGGCTAGTTCTGTCCAGAAACACCTATATGGCATCTCTAGCATTTTTGAAGGAATGAAGTTTTTAGGTGAAGGATGAGTTTATGAGTAGCTTACAAAAGCTAATAAATTATTTATAGAAGCTTTGATAGTTAATCAATTATTTTAGACTGTTGGATAAGTAAAGAGTGTGGTTATAACCATGGCTTGTAACCATCAAAGCCGCTTTATTTGGGCTGTGTTTATTTGCATTTCAGTATCGGTGTGTTGCTGATATGCTAACATTTATTAATGATTTATTAACCTTACAGAAACCATCTGTAAATGCAAGCTTTGTGCAAAGTGAGACCATTTCTTCTCTTATTTCTGCTTTCTCTCTCCTACTGAGAGAGGTCTGCTTGAGGCAGCTGGCATAGCTGCTGGGGAAGAAGCAGTGTTTCTTCTCTGTACGACACTGAGCTTAGAGCTAAGAGGAGGACTTCATTTTTCTTGTCTTGTCAGTAACTTAAGCCTTTGCGGTTTTACTGTTCCTGAAATAATAAAGTCAGTCTGGAGCCAAAGGAAAGCCCTTCTCAATCCCTAGGAAAGCACAAGGATGAAGTAACCTTGGTCTTTCCCGAGCTAGTGAGCAAACATTTTTTTGCTGGCGACTTTCCCCAGCTGGGAAGGCAGAAGCATCTCCTACAAATGAAACTCTGTCCTGGAGGTTACAGTGCTATCTGCACCAGAGTCCGTAATGAAGATCTGCTGGAGTAGTGT
The DNA here is from genome assembly GCA_027574665.1 of Rhynochetos jubatus. Taxonomy (NCBI): domain Eukaryota; kingdom Metazoa; phylum Chordata; class Aves; order Eurypygiformes; family Rhynochetidae; genus Rhynochetos; species Rhynochetos jubatus. The sequence continues at coordinate 4,507,882 of CM050654.1, read as the reverse complement.
TGGCTAAGGGAAGATGAGCCCAGGAGACGAGCCGTTGGTTTTCTGTGTGGAATTTGCCAAAGCAAAATTAATTCTCATGTTCCAGTGGGAATCTGCTCTTTCTAAGCTTAGATTTCATAACAAACCCTGTAAAAATTATGTAAGCCTCCTTTTAACTCCTTCCCTCCTCCTCTGCAATCCAATGAATAAAATGTCATGGGCACTGCCAAACAACGCTACTATTCAGGAGCAGGAATGTACTCTAACATCATGTCTGTAATGGGCCAGGAGACTTTTCCAGCTTCTTCCTTTCCATACTCACTTGGAAAAGAAGAAAAAACCTTTTTCTTATGTGCCTTCACTAACATGCAACAATTAAGAAAATGAGCAAGGTAGAGCCCTTCAGGCATTTTCTTTCTGCTACATTCCAGCTAATTCTTGGCTGTCAGAAGATTTAATCTGGCTGTAATAAGAACATATATCATGAGTTGTTACAGATGGGCTGTTTCACTGCAGCTGAGCGTTCCTAGGTTCCCAACTGCCACCAGGACTTCAAGACATTCAGCATCTTTTGATGTCAAGGACCGGTGGAGGAAATCATAGGAAGGAGTTTGACCTCTTGTGCTGCATCAGAATGAATGGAAGAACACTTGTGCACTTCCATGGCTTGCCATTTCTTCAGGAGTTATTTCTTTTAGCCCTTACTGCTGTGTGTTGGAGGGTCTAGAGATGCAAGGAATAACAGGAATAGTTCAGTTTATGCCAAGAATTGCTTGAAAATTTTTTCTTGAATCTGTTGGCTCACTACAATCAATAACTCCTAAGAAATATATACAGAAAGATCTGTGAGAAGTAGTACAGTTGTGTCAAGGGCCTCGTCACTCCTGGGGTACGTGCATTACTGTTTAAGCCTGACGGACAGATCTGATCGTGAGGCCTGTTCCTGCCATGAAGGGGCCTTACGCTCCTGGCTACTGAGGTTGTCTTCCATGAGACTGTGTCTGTGTTAGACCCACAGAGCTGATCTTTAGCAGGTACCGATCTGTGCTTATTACAGTGAGGAGCAACAGGTGAAATAGCGAGTTACGCCAGGGCAGAATCTTCACCAGTTCATACTGAGAGCAAAGAAAGTTATTTTTCTTGTTAAACAAACAAACGGATACAGACACACTGTTTGGGGTGGGGTTCAGTTTTGATTCTGGGTGTACTTGACCTTCAAAAGGACATGTAACACTGCAATTCAGAGGTGGGCTGCCTACAAGCGCAGCTCCTTGTTGTGTCTGTTGCAGCTGAGAAAAGTGAAAACAATGAAGCAGATATACTTTGAGTTCCCAGTGAGAAAAAAAGAACACTGGCAGCCTTTTCTTGCTATATTGTTAAATATCTCTATTTAAATGCAAACTATCACCTGACACTGCCAAACAAAGTCAGGTACCAAGAAGCAGGCATGTAAGATTAAAAAAAAAAAAAAAAAAAAAATTCAAAATCACTTAGAAGATGCTGGATCCCTTTTATTTCCAGGAGGAGTAGAGTTTGGTTGTATACCAAAGATGGGCTCAGCACCTAGGAGGTTCAAATATGAAGATTTTTAAGTGTAGCTTTTGCAGAAGTGTGGGCAGACTCTCTGCTTAGAGGTCACTTGGAGGGATACCTGAAGTTTCTCCTGTGTTATCTCGCTGCACGTATTGCAGTGGAAAGCCCAGTGCATACAGTATGTTTGGGAAGGGGTTAGAATCCAGGGACTGAGAGAGGAAGAAACAGCCAAACTGGTGCATTGTTCTGCCTTGGGAATATGTGGTGACAAGTGCCTGTGCAATGCTTGATACTGCATCCACCTGCAAGACTTCTGCCTCTCTCCGTAAACTCCAGACCTCTTAAGCTACAGAGGCATGAGATCTGACTGCAAGGAAGGATCGGGCATAAAACAGTCTTGCCAGAGGAGGCTCTGTTGTCCATGGGCTGTGGTTCCTCCCCAGCTGCTCCCAGCAGGGATGCTCCAGCTCAGGTGAGGGCCAAGCAAAGCAAGTGGTGGAAAGGTTATTTGACTGTGCATCCAGGGCCCTACCCTTACGTCTTCCCACTCCTTCTGTTGGTCAGGGACAGCCACTTTATAAACCCCACTTCCTGTGCATCACTTCAGTTGAGTGAGCACCAACCAACAAGCTGTATCTTACTGAGTCTCCTTTGTTAAAGTTCTTCCTTAATTTGCTGTTTACCTCATCTTCCTTTTAAACTTCCATTCTTATCAGTCGATATGGATATATTTGCTTTCTGCACAGGATTCCAGTAGTCTCTTAATAATCATAATAATCGTTATTACTGATTAAAGTTGCATTATTCATGGCAGATGGAGTCCCCTCCCTGTCAGCCAGAATGAGTTTGCATTATGTAGTTACGGTACATTTGTGATCTCAATAAACAGATGGCGCAACGTGACAGCAAATTATGTGCTGGTGATGTCAGCAACAACGCTTCCCGAGTGTAAGTGCTTTAAATGAACACGGATGCAGCAAGGAGCTGGTGGTTTTAACACGGGAGTTGGCGCACAGCGTGGTAATTACCGTACAGCATCATCAGTAGAACGCTAGCTTGACGAAGTAGTGGCAGAAAGTCTGGCTTGACACAACTGTCACAGCTGGTTCGCTCAGCTGTGTGACGTCTCACAGGTGTAAGCACACTGCTAGCAGAGGGGCGGTGTTTACTTTTGGGGTGATCCAACCTTAGCTGAGAGACACTTTGCATTTTCTCCAACGCTGTCGCCCATCAGGGCGGGTGGGAAGTGTTTGATTTAGTGTAACGGAGCAGTGTGAGCGGGAGCTGCTGCTAAGACAGGATGGAAAGGTAAGCTTCAAAAGGGGAATTCGCTTAATCGAATCTCAGCAGTATTCAGGGATGAAGGAAAGTTTAATCAAAGACGAGGTTAGGTTCCTGTGGTCAGAAGAGCAGCGACAGGCCTGTGCGCAGCCTTTAACGATGCTATTGTTGGTTTCACAGTTCATGCCCTCGAGTCTGGCTTGGGGTAAAGTGCTTGGCTGCCTACACCTCGGGCACTGCCGCGCCTGGGGTCTAGCAGCTGGGGCGCAGGGTGCAGTAAGGCAGCGCTCCGTGCGTGCTCCGGGAGCACTTGGCATTCAGGAGGGAGAAGCACTAAGAGCAGGAGGGTGACTGAGCTCTGGACACGTCTAGATGAGGGCTGTGGTCTCCGTTCGCTCAGTCAGGACTGGCATGGGACTGTCCGGGTGTACTCTCAGGTAATGTAAGATGCAGCCAGAGGCAACGTGCCAGGCCTGCCTGCTTTCCGTGTCCTCGCATAGTGACTTTTAGCCATGAAGTGGAAGATGTGATCTCAACTCCTTATAAAAGGAACCACTGCCAACTCCTTCTCCTCCATCGGTTTTTTACAATGAAAGCACCTACAGTTCCTTTTCTCTTGAAGGACTAAACCTGTCAGCATGTGGAAGGACGATGTGGAGCATCACCTCTAGGTTCTGAAGGAACACGAGCAACTAGAGAGTCAGCAGTCAGAAAAGGAGAGGTCCTGTGAGCTTAGCTGTCACTGGGGTTAAGCGGTTGCACAGGGCACCTGTCCTTTACCATGACATTGGACATGAAGACTGTGCAAGCTTTAGGGGCTGAGGGGTGGCTTTTAATCAAAGGCACTGAGTGTATGGCCCCACAGTTGAGATGAAATTGAACGGTCGGTGGGTGGGTGGGTGGGTGGGTGGGTGGGTGGGTGGATAGATAGATAGATAGATAGATAGATAGATAGATAGATAGATAGATAGATAGATAGATAGATAGATAGATTTCCTCTCTACCACAGCATCCCTTCTCCTGTGGAGGCATGAGTGGGTCTTACGTAGGATGTGGAGAGCAATGGTAATAGCACTGGGTGATGAAATTGTTCCTCAGTCCTCTGGACTTGTTCATCTTTTTTGGTTTTAAAATAGCCCAGTCACTACACACAGCAGAGAGGTATTTAGGATATAAAGCACTTACCAGCTGCTTATCTGAGCCTTTTTCACAGGTGCTGTTTCAACCTTGGTAGAGCATAAGAACCTTCCAAAGACAAGACGGACCTTCCTCTTCAACTGTTGCTGGATGTTGAAGAAGGGAAAGGAAGTGAAAGCCGCGTTTCTGATCTCTCTCTTTCTGTCTGTCGTGCAGGTGGTCGATGCCACAAGTCCTGCACAGGCCGGTGCTGGGGACCCACAGAGAATCACTGCCAGACCTGTAAGTATGCAGGACTCTGAGAGATAAAGGACCGAAAAATGATGTAACAGGGATCCTAATTTTTTTCCAATTGTGAACTGATACTAAAACATTCTGGATTTAGTGTAGTTCTAAAATATTTCAAGTTTTTTCCATATCATTTTTCCAAGAGATTATCGGCTTTTTTTCCACCCATGTGGATTTATGTTTTTCTGTTCTCCCTTGTGCTTTCTAGAAATGTTTAAGCTACCTTGAATTTTCCTTTCACTTCTTGGCAGCAACACAGAGCATGGCTCCTGAGAATATTAATGGTTATTTTGGAATACACTGGAATGAATACTGTCAGCACATAAAAAAACTACAAGGCAGATTTGGAGATCTTTAATGACAGCCTGACGCTTCAAAGTTCCTAATGCCAAAATACTCTGTTAGTTTCTGTGGGAGCCTGGGAATATTAGTTATCTTGCAGAATTGTTCTCTCTCTAATAATTTACAATGTATTTGAGTTGTACTGCAAGAGAGTCATGGTTGGTTTTTTTTTTTTGTGAAGGCAGCAGTAAGTGAAGGGTTGTTTGCAGTGTCTGTTTGTCCTCTTGAATTTAGAGAGCATTAAAATGAATAAAAAAGACCTATATTGAGAGAGTTTTTTCCTTGTGTACACTCAGCTCCTTCAGATAGGCACTGAAGAGCTACAAGTATAGTCACAATATTAGCAAATATAAAAGAGGAGAAAATTAAGAGCTGTCTTTTCCTACAAGCTTTTTCTTTTTTCCTCCTATTGGGAATAGACCTATCCTGTACTTTCCTGTTCTTTGAAATTTAGGAGGGTGGAAATTGGTTGCGTTTACTGGAGTCACTCTTCCTAGGAAATGAAATGGTTGCTGATATCTCCCCCAGAGAGCATTGCTCTAGCAGGTGCTTGTTTCCTTGGCTGAGTTGTAGATAGGAGGAAGGGATTGTGACAAATTAACCGCTATCAAGCGAGCACACCAGCTAACTCTCTGCACTGATGATAGCCCAATGTCATCAGCCTTTTTTGTTGGAAATATTAGGAATGGTACAACTATGCCCCTTTTTTTTTTTTTACTACTTGGAGAAAGAGATAAGAGGAAATTAGAAATGGCAGTCAGCTTGACATGAGCATTTTACAAGTGAGCACAGGCACGAAATCCAAGCTGACCTCCTGTCCGTGGCCAAGTGAGGGGCATGGGCGACAAAGCTGCATGCCTGCACAGGCTCTGCCACCCTGCCAGGTGCTGCCTTTCATCCAGGAGCATCAGCTGGTGCTGCTGGTGAAGCTGTGACAGTTACAGCTCCGCTAAAGTTAACATGGTCTTATAGGGAGGGCTGTTTCATATTGAGCTTTATCTGCAGATGCGATTAAAACCGCTTTAGGACAGGTTGTAGGAATCACTGCCTAACAAACCAGGTACAGTGATGCTAAGCAGATTCTTCTTTTTCTACGCCAAGCTAGTAGGTCTCCTTCCTTTGCTCGCAGTCTTCATGAAAGCAACAAAGTGCCTGTGCTGAGAGGCTCCTTGTGTCAAGGTTTTGTCCTGAAGTAGGTAATGGAAAGGGACTTAAGCCCTAGCTGGCCAAATTATTTTATGTTATGGTTAAGTTGGAATTAATTAATGCTGGATCTTTCTCTCTTCTAATGAAGAGGCCTTGTTTGTCTATTAAAGCTGGTAACTCTGTAAGGAACTGGGTAATTCATCCAAGCTTGAGTAGACTTACTGAGGTCACACGGTTAGCTTATCCAAGAATACTGTAGAAGCTCGGCAGTTATATTCTGTAAGGATGCTCCGATCCCGGCGCAGGCCTTGGCGCCAGCCAGCAGAGGCTCCAGCTGTACGTGAAGTTGGAAAGTCCAACTGGATGCTGTGTGGCTGCAGAAGTCCATGCGGCAGGAGCAGCTCCCATGGTCTCAACCTCTACAAAGCGCAGCTCTCAGATAAGCGAACTGATTTGGTGGATTAATGTGGTAATACCAGAGAGAGCAAAACTTATCTCAGGGTTGTGTAGTCAGAAGCTTAGCAGAGCTGCACGGTAGGTTAGCTCCAGGAGTGACAGCTATCTCTCTCTTCACAGTGACTGCCCTCTCAAATCCAAACTGTGGGGACAGGCTAAGGCACTACCGGGGATCCAAACTGTGGAAAGACGTACGCCATCTATGTTCCAGGGAGATACACAGATCACACATTTCTAATTTGAAATGGCTACTCTACAGCCTTTTACCTTCGTTCACACTCTGCAGCCTCTGATTGTCAGGGACAGGACTAATTTTATATCGTATACTTCCTCTCTGCCTCCCTGACCTCGCTGCACCTTGAGTAAACAGCAGGATTTAAGGAAACGACTGAATATTAGGCCGGCAGTGGGCATTTCTTCATGGCACTTTCTCAAAATGTGGTTCTCTGCCCACTGTTTGAAGCCAAGGGTATGAGCAGGGAGTACAGACATAAAAATGCAAGTGGCGCTGTGTCTTTGCTGCCTTCCTTTCTGACTTCAAAAAACACACCTGGCTTCCAACCTCATCAGTGTTACTCTTAGATACAAGGCGGAGATAGGAGGAAGGCTATCACACACGTAGCGTATGTCTTAACCTAGTCACGCTGGGGATGCACGTCTTTCAGACGCGTGTAAGAAACACTTCAGCCAGTGCTGCATCCCAGTGTCAAACTATTTTATTCCTGGAAACAAGTCAGAGGTACCTTTGCATTTTAATAATTTCTTTTTTTTAATTCAGTCACTGAAGCAAAAAATTCTAATGAGCCCCCCTCCCAAGATAACATTTGAATTATTTTCCTAGGAACGGATAAAAAAATGAAAGATCTTAATCCGTGTCTTTCATTTCAAATTACATATGGAAAAAAATCTAAATCCTTTTGTTTTTTGCATGAATATCATCTACCTAGCTTCTTCTTATGTTGCCTTCCAGCGATGTCTCTTTGTACTCTAGCTCTGTCTGAAACACCACCTGCATCTAACTCTGTCCTAATGTCTCTAAATGTGACACGAAAATTTACGTATTGAAGAAGACAATTAACAGGAAATTTAAAATAAGCTGTTCTATTAGGAGGTACGGAAGAGGTAATTTCAGGGTACTGTTTTATGCAGTTAACAATCCATTTCTCTTTTATAATTAAAATATTAATATCGGACATTTGAAAGCTAGGCAGTATTCTTTGTTTCAGTGTCAGGAAGGGCTAAGGTGGAAATACTTTTAAAAATAATCTGTTTTTCAGAGTATTGGGCACTCAGTAAATAAAATGTAAACCACTAAAAAGACCCACAAGAATAAACACTTTGGGAAGTTGTTAATCAAATTTGACAATCTGTGGTTAGGTTGTTACTTAACCATCAGCATTTTTGCTGCTGATGTCTGTTAAGAGCTCGGCTTGGTTCTTTTTCGACTTTCAGTATGAAATTAGATTAAAACTTTTACAAATTCAATACATTATTTTATGAAAATGACAGATTATACGCTTTGCCCTAGAGGAATGTAAGGGAAAGAGAAGAGAAAAATTTAAATTGAAATATAGAATCATAGAATATTGTGAGTTGGAAGAGACCCGTAAGGATCCTCATGTCAACCTCCCTGCTCCTCAGGGGACTACCTAGATCCTATGACTAAGAGCATCATCCAGACACTCCTTGAACTGCGACAGGCCCAACTAAGGCGGTGCAAAAAAGGCAAATAGCCTGTAAAGCAAACCAAAACATAAACATTCAGCAGATGTAAAATGCTGTGTGGCAGTGCATGTACAGGAGTTTGGCCTGAGCATAATTGTATTTATACAGTCCTTGTGCAGCTGATGTTGCTGAGAAAAAGAAGGTGCCGTTGCAGTAAGTACCCAATTAGGGCAGCAAAAGGCAAGCGGGGGCCTGGTGGGGGAGACAGAAAGAGCTGAACCAGCAGCTTAGATCAATCAGGGTAACCCAGCATTTTTGCTTGGAGCCAGCATCTTTAATTAAAATCCTTGTATTTCTCTAATAACTTTGCATGTTCATAAGACTTTTTCATTGATTTCAGTTACTTCCCATTTTTTCCATCATGGATTTATAGTGCCCTGACATAATTAAAGATTAAGGGAAACAATGGGACTGATTAATTGCACCTATATATGAAGTGCCTGTTCCACCCCATCCCCAACACAGCTTACTGCTGTATCGCAGTGAAATACTGATAGAGACTGACAGCCAGTGCTCTGCACTCCCCCAGAAACCCGTGCCAGCACACAGCATGTTTTTTCAAGACCTTGGTGTCTGCCGCTGTCCTTCGCTGCTCCAGCCCAGACTGTGACAGTTCTGTGAAGCTGAAGCCTCAGATTTCTTGGAATCCCACAAAGGGTCAGTAGGCGTCTGAGTGGGCGGTTGTGTTGACCCTCAAGAAGTCTGGTTTGAAACTTGGGGCCTCCTCTGTGGTTGGTGAAGGCTCCTTCACAGTTACCCTGGGTGAAGAAACAACTCTCTGGCACCTAAAATGCCCCTGGGGTCCCGGCCCAGAACTCCCAGATCTCATGTATGTGTCTGGGCTGCCAGAAGAACGTGAGGGCTCCCGATCATCCCAGTCCACCAGCTCCCCTTGAACAGTCTCTGCGCTAGGTAGCAGGAGGAGGTCAGTATTGCTCCGCTGCTCTCTCATCTCGCAGCGGGGTGGCTCTGCATTGACTGCCTGTCTGCCCAGTTCCCAACTTCTGTCCCCGCTCTCTTCTCAGCACCATCTCGAGCCACATATCCCCTCTAGGAGCGACCCACCAGCGTTCATCAGCCTGAGCATATAGTTTGATACCTTGGGTAATAGCTACCTTTACCTTTCACTGTTTGGGATAGTTCTTGAGTCACAGCTATAAAATCAATTGATTGCATTTGGAGGAGAGTTTTGGGGGAAAAGCTTGCCATCTTTTAAATGGGTGCAGCTATGTATGTTTTCCATAGGGTTACCCTGTGGTGTAACGATTGCGGGAAGCGTAACTGCTGAATTATGTTTATTGGAGTCTGAACAATCAGATTGTTTCACAACTTCAAACAATACACAGTATTGCCTTGTATTTGTTTTGCTTTGGGGAAAACCCTTCATAGCAAACCGTCTTGAATTCGAGTCCTTAAAAACGTTCAGAGCCCGCTAAGCTCTCTTCTCTCTTGGTGTGTGGTGCCACTGAAGATACCCGACGGGTCCTGCTCTGAGCTGGGCCCTCAAGAGCAGTTGTAACGCGAATACAGCATGCAGTGAGCCACAAGATAAATAGGTTACGTTGTGGCCTTTTCCTGGAGTGAAATGTTGGCATTTCTGTTGGCGTTGTTTGCTTCCCCCGTAAAATAAACAATTAGGGCTGGGATTGTAAATGTTACAAACCGCTTCATAACTTTCTAGGCTTCAGGAAAACTCGGAATGTTCCCTGTTCTGAAGAGCGTGGCAGAGGCCCTCATGAAGCTGGTGCGTAATCGTAAGCAGAGTGTGCTTTTTGTAGGCACTGTGTTTAAATACTCTGCTGAAGAGGGGCCCAGGTCAGCCCGGGTGCAGGGGATGCTCCTGCAAGAACCCCAAACAATGTCTGTACCTTTATACACTGCACAAGCCTTGCAGTGAGGCTCTAGAAGAGGGTGAATAATTTAGATGATTTTGTCCTGCCTTAGTAGTGTGAAAACTGCTGAAAAGGCGTCAGTGAACTGCTTAGATCCATTGCTGCTGTCGGAGCTCGTTTCCCACCGCCGTTTAAACTCCACAGCCTGGAGAAGCGCTGTTATCTGCAGCTCAGCTTAAAAGAAGCGTGTAATCCTGCAAGTACAGATCTTCGCTAAAAGTAACACCTCCTCAGGGCTCGTTTTCGGGGAGGCAGCAGTGGAGGATCCCCAGCACCTCTTGCAGCCGGTGGTGCAGGACACTGCTGGGCCTTGGCCCTTCAGCCCCTTTAAAAGTGCCAGGAACCCTCCTCCATGCAGAAGCAGTACGTCACTGTGGGCATCTTGACCCGCTCCAACAGCAGCCAGCACTGCGGTGGTGAGGGGAACCCTCAGCCTGCAGACCCTTCTAGAAGGGGGCGCTGAGCGTGTGTGGCGGGGAGGAGCGCACTGAGCGGGCTCGGCCGGAGGGAGGGGCAGCCACTGTAGTGCCCCCCGTGCCATGCCACGAGCGGTGGTTCAGCGCACAGCCGTGGGGCCTGCCCCACCACTGGCAGCGGGAATGCCAGCCAGAGGGGTGAAAGGGGTGGCAGAGGAGGGGTCGTTTTAAAAACTGAGGTACAGATGGTCATGAACGGTCACAGTGTAAAAGGGAGCGTTTGCGTGGCGCCCCTTGGCTCGGGGGCCAACTCCTTGTCTGAGGAGGGACATGGGTAAACACAGAGGATTTGGGTTGTGGGACAGAAGAAAATGAACATCCTCCACTTCTGTGCCTCTCCACTGGTGGCAGAGAGGCAGCCTCTGGCAAGTAGGGTCCTCTGCCAAGTCAGGATAAACCTGGGCCTCCCTTTGAGGCCAGAGCGGAATGGTGCAAATCAAGGTGCTGCGGATCGATTTCTGAGCTGGCAGAAAACAGCAGGCGGTCGCTGACTGAATGAGGTTTTCATTCATCTCCATGAGATGAGGCTCTGTCCCTGGCAGCTGACGGGGCGGCGGTGGCATACCGTGGCATGTGCGCTTTGCTTAACATAAGCAACTGTTTCACATCTCTGTCCTAATGTTTATCAGTGCAAGTACTTAAATAAACAAATCCTTTAAATCTGTTTCTCTAGTAGTGTTGACAGCAAGTGCATTTGCAGAAGTTTCCCTCATTTCTTCAATCTGATTGCATAAGGCACAAAAATGTTTTCTGTCTGGGGGGTGGTTGCCTCTGGTATCAGCAAGATGGAATTACTCTAAAAGTGCATTGCTTTATTCCGTAGATTATAAACGAGGACTTTTCTTTGGTTGTTTACATTTTTATGTCCTAAATAAATACCGTGCGTATCAAGAAGTTTTGGCATTATCCTAAGTGTTTTCAGCAAGTCGTGGAGGGAATTTGGATTGGAAATTACTTTAAAGGACTTACAGATATACCAAATAGTAGAATTGAGCAGAAAGTTGGGTGGAATTTTGCATCCTCTGGCTTCTTGAAAAGTGTTTTCCATAGAGTAGTAATTAAATGCTTTTAACAAAATAAGTGGTAGAGGTTAATTACAGAAGCGTAACATCTCTGCTTTCATCAAAAGACAGCCAACAGCACAGCTTCCTGGCATTCTGTAAGTGGTTGGAATAGTCCTGCAGATAACATTTAATTTCTTTTTCTATAATACAAAGGTAGAGGCTGTAGCCAAGTGAGGGGAGGAAGGTGGTCCACTCCTTGACCATCCTTTGCACCAGACTAAGCCCCGCAGTACGGTAGTGTGGTACCACTTAAATCACTGCTTTTCAGTCAGTAGAATGTAGTTGTTTCCCTGTGAATGAAGGCTGGATTGTGTTATTTAGAAAAAGGTAAGTGCTGTTTCCAAATGTGTTCCAATCTGCAGGTTGTATTCTGTTCTATTATCTCATTGCCTGTTTGTCAGATTGGTTGCCATCAAAAGCAGCGTTTAAGCTCTGAGATTGCTGGCCTTATTCTGAATTTCATTCAATTGCACAGTGTTGCTGTTCTTCATGGGGGAAAACTCACGCAGAACTGGTGGGATCTTCTGTTATTTTGGGGGGTTTTGTTCATACCCTTCTATTAGCGGTTTACAAAAACGAGTAATTTGAAAATAATATTCCACCTGAATTTCCATGGGTAAGAGAAACTTTAAAAATTCTTCCTCCACAGTCCTCGAGCAACATATACGTTCCTAAAGAGAGGGAATTGTGAAGGTGTTCTGGAGGATAGGAGCAATTACCTTAAAACTTGATGTTTTTTTCAGCATGCGGTTCGGTTTGTTGTTCTCCTTGGTGTGCAGTTAAAGATCTCTCTCCTTACTTCTGATTCTGACGTGATAATTTTTCCTGCCTCCTCCTAGTAACGAAGACAGTGTGCGCAGAGCAGTGTGATGGACGGTGCTACGGGCCCTACGTCAGCGACTGCTGCCACCGGGAATGTGCTGGAGGCTGTTCCGGACCTAAAGACACTGATTGCTTTGTATGTGTGAGACTTGTCATTTTTCTTCTTCCTGGCAGTTCACGCTGCAAATTCTTAATGCTTTCATCCATGAGATTCACAGTTTTGGTCCTTTTAATGTATTGCATGCACACTCCCAGATTTAGACCGCAAATTTTAGCGTTTGCTATTTTTCACATTATATTAACATCACTTACCTACTTAATATTGCCCATTAACGGATTTATGAGATTTGTAAATACAGATTGGGAACCATTAATATGCTAATCTCCGTGATTTTCATCTTTTGCTTTTCTAAAATTAGCTTTTAGATGCGATAGGGAATTTTTAGGAGTATCTGTCATTACCTGTGAGCATGGCTTTTGTTACTGTTGTATGTGCTTTTTATTTGAAAGTCAAGAATACAGTTTAGCGTCTCTGGGAAAGGTGTTCCCCCTTACTGCCAGCCTTGATTTAAACTCCGCTTTTTACTGGGCTTGCTTTTTCGTGGAGATGGAAGGAAAGTGGTTTCCAAAGTGCACTAGCTGAAATGCTTCTGTTATGTGTGCTTAAAATGAAAAGAGGAAAAGGCTACCTTTCTCCTGGTCTCCAGAAAGTGTGGCTCGTCACACTCGGTTGCAGACATGAGTTTTGCTAATGTTTTCAGGGGAGGCATACCGAGGCCTGATGAAGCCTAGAACAAGCACATGCACAGAGAGGTGGATTTTCAAAGGTACCCAAGTGACCGTAGAGACAAATAGCTCTGAAGCTGGGTAGGCTCCTTTTCAAACCTGCCAGATGGAACTGGGAGGAGGGATCTTACGATACGGACAATTGCAGATGTTTTGATACTGTAGGCAAGTGGCTTCATAATGAACCAGCAGAAATGAGTCTTTCCCTGGCTGGACCTGAAACACTGTTCAAATATTGTTTGATAGCGGCAGGTGTTGTGCTTCAGAAACACATTCTAAATGCTGTTCTTCCGCTGCTGCCGCTCAAGTGCAGCGACGGCCTGAGTTAACTGCTGTCAGGTTTTAATAAAGCTGTTCTTTGTGGCTGGAGCTTTGCACAAGGAGATACTCAGCACCTGTGGTCCCCTGACCCAGCGCTCACTGGGAGTTCTGTGTTGGCTTTGGACTAGAGATGCAGAAATAACATGTTCCCATGTCATGTACAATCAAAGTAGGAAAAGGAAAGAGGACAAGTGCAGTTACTGTTTCCATATGACTGTTGAGGAGCATCCTCAAAGCTGGTGTGTTGATGTGTGCCCATTGTCAGAGGTTCAGGACCAGTTATTTGCAGCTGAAATTCGGTAATACTGCAGCCTGAACGAAAAGGAGTTAGACCTGGTGAATTGTGGCAGTTATGGAAATATGTATGCTAAAAATCAACTGGTGTGTTTGTTCTGATCCAGCAGAGAAGCACCCAGGGCTTTATTCTCATTCACTCCTGGCCCGAGAGCCATGTAAAAGAAATTCAGCAGGGGTCTGGCAATTTTCAAGACTAGTCATTACTCGCTTAGTGCACGCTGGGTGAAGAGCGTAACCCTTCGGGCTGTAGACAACTGTGCTTAGCTTTCAGCTGAGAGACACCGCTTTGGTTTGGCACGGTGTATTTTCCTGTGCTTTCATTCACAGATTAGTGGCATTTAGCACCAAATGCTAGAAGTTTGCATATATTATCGATGCAATTGCGAACGTACACAAAGCATTATAGTCATAAATTAAAAGTTCCCAAATCTTCTAGATGAGTTTTTCCCAAGAAGTGCCATCTCTCCAAGGAGTATGGGTTTGCTTTACTTCATGAATTTACTAAACCGCTGTCAGAGGATTGTCGTGCGCATGACAGAGTGCCTCTTAAGTCAAGAGTGGATGTAAAAAGTGTGTTGAGGAAACAAACTAAGTTAGTATTTATTAATAAGCAAAAGTACGGCTCCTGAAGCATTGCAAATCCTTCCGTTTATTACGGCACCGTGCAACAGCATCCTGTTGTAAATGCGATTTTAATATTTCTAGATAAAATTCACCGTCCTCCTCCATATGCTGCCATATTCAGTTCTAAAAGCAAGGCAATAATCATCATCTGACACAACTGCAAACAAACATGCTAAAACAAAGTTTTAGAGATGTTCCCGTCTTGCGTTCAAAACCGAACTGGATCTAAAACTTGAAATGCATAGGAGGGCCTGCTTGAGTGCCCGATGGAACCAGAGAAGTGACACAACCCCATTCGTAAGGTGGGCCTCCCATCGGTTATAGTAAAGAAGTAACTGACTCTGTTTATCTTTGTAAGAAAAAACAAAGTCTGGTTCTGGGAGAACCTGGCAGTTTTGGTACTGTGCATTTTCCAGAGCCAGAAAAGACAGGATGAGCAGTTTGCCTTAGCTCGTGCTCAGTATAGGACAGTGCCTTCGTCACGGAACTCCCTCTGTCCCTTTCAGCAGCAGATTTGGTCCTTCCTTAATGAGGCGGTTAGCCTCTCCCTTCTGAAATCCTCTGACGTGCCATGTAGCCTCCCTCAGTCCTGCTGGTTCTGAGCTGAACGGAGGTACAACCTGTTAGCAAGAACAGCAGAATCATTTCTGCTTTTCCCCCAGCCCTGGAGGGGACGTGACACACGTGTTGGTGTACTGACCGACTCTTTAGTTTCAAAAGGATCGGTATTTTTTTTACGACCTGGAAAAGGACCAGAAGGATGGACGAAAACTTGGAAAGCAACCTGGCTTCTGGAAGGCGGGTTGGTGGGGAAGCTGAATCCAGGACCAGTGGTTGCTTAAAGTGCTGGAGGGACCCGAGCCAGGCTGCAGCTTTCATCATTGTAGGAAATTTATAAGCAGTGGTTAAAACCATAGGCGTGATATGTGGTCATGAGGAATGTCAAAATCAGTGAGGTTTTTCTGTTACTAATTATCAACCTTGCACGGTCAATTATTTTCCCCGCATACCATTGCTCTCTTTATCCACACACTTGCCTCTTTATTTGTCAGGGCCCTGTCCTTTGTCAGCTGTGGGTGGCTGAGCTTGAATGCTGAGTGATACAAAGTCCTGTTTTCCCAGTGTGTGAAGCAGCTGACCTTGTTAAACTTGCCACTTAGGGAAATGACCCCCTCCTGTGCTAGCTCTAAAGAAGTTCCTATCCCTCTTACTTTCTAATTGGGAATTTCAGTTTTCAGCTGGAGGATGGACTCCTGCTCCAAGAGTCCCGAGTCATTAGCATTTGTTTAGACTGACTATGATAAACAGCAGTTCACTCTTGGCAGTTTGAGAGTGCCCTGTCGAGTTGTGAATTAGTTGATTGCTAACAATAGTTATGAAACAAATTACAGTGTTGTTATGGTTTTGTTGGAGGTGCTGTAACAGTTGACTGTGTTTCTAACCACGTCTTTCCAACGCACAGAGGCCCTTTCATAAGTCGGGTATTTGCCAAGATCCTAGCAAGAAACCTTAAGTAGCCAAAATGAAGGTTAGAAAACTCTGCATCACATTCCTGACTGTTGCAGCAAATCTGAAAAATCAAGACTATCTTTTAAACTAAAAAAACCCCAAAGCAGCTATATGATTTCATTTAATATTTTTTCTCCCTTGCTTTACAGGCCTGTATGAACTTCAATGACAGCGGCGCGTGTGTCACGCAGTGCCCCCAGACTTTCGTATACAATCCTACCACCTTCCAACTGGAGCATAATCACAATGCCAAGTACACCTATGGGGCTTTTTGCGTCAAGAAGTGCCCACGTAAGTGCTGTTTTAGCTGCCTTTTCCTGCAGTGATGGAAAGTTTGAGTTGCCTTTCAGGAGCCGTAGAAAACAAGGAGAGAATGAGAGCTAAGTGCAGTATCTCAAATCACTCCACATGTGCTTGCAGCCTGTAATAACTCGGTCATGGTAGCTAACGGCAGTGACATTCCGGGTTGCCGACACTTTCCAAGTATCCTGTACTGTAGTGATTTTCTTAAAGGAAGGGAATTCACCAAGTTTCTGTTTTCATGACCCACCACTTGTTAGATTCACGCTTAGATCAGCGTGTGCACATGTCAGAATGAGCTGCTAAAATAGTGGGGTTGTAAAGGGTAAAAATTCCTGTTTCAGAGAAGTCAGTCAACCACCAGTCCTACCCGGCACCAAACGTTTTCATGATACCAATGCCCTTTTCTCAACTTGGAATAATGATGCTTTGACAGAAAGTTACCATAAATACTTCCTGAGCAGTTCTGTCCCAATGAGGAAAAACTAGGCAATACTGACAGCAAAACAGTCTTAAAGCTCCAGAGTAAAATTAGAGAGGAGGAGGGTGTTGAAGAATAATCCCGTGTATGTAACACACGCATGCTTCTGAGATGCCAGACAGATGATGACAAGCAACAGAAAAACATAGGGGTCATCACTTGCATCATCTTCGATACTGATGCTTTATTAGAAAGAAAAATAAGGGAGGCAGTATTCTTGCTCTCCCTTTCATTCCCATTTCAGCTTTATGAAGCAAGATAATTTGTTTTACAAAACCGGCGTACCATGCACTACTTAAGGGATACAATTCTTTGTCCAAATACTTCATTGGACTTTTTTTTTCCTTTTTTTTTTTTCCTTTTCTTGACATTATTAAGCTTTCAATTAGGTAGGATCAGTCTCTATTCCCTTTGGCAGTTGTTTTACAAGGTGAAATTGAAATACTTGTCATTGTCTTGTGCAGTGTTTTATCCCAGATGTATATATTTGTGTACGTATGAAAGAGACAGGGCACAGCATCTTGTTTCTCTCCAATTACTGTAGCTTTTGTTACCACAAATAATGAGATAACCAGACTGGGGGAGGAGGGGGAATCAGGCCTGACAAGGCCCCAAAACCATGCCTCATTTGCTTGCTTATACCCTTCTGAAAACACCAGCATTAGATGTTAATGTCAGTGTTGAAGTGCTGAGGGAAATAATCGTATGGATTAACATAAAGTCCATGAACGAGCGTCCCACTATTATTTAGGCCAGTGGTTCACTTTTTACCAATATCTTCTTTTTCTCCTCAGACAACTTTGTGGTAGATTCCAGCTCTTGTGTCCGCGCATGTCCAAGCTCCAAGATGGAGGTTGAAGAAAACGGTATTAAGATGTGCAAGCCCTGCACTGACATTTGTCCTAAAGGTAGGCAGTAGTTTAGTGTAATTATTATTAATTCCTTGCATGTGGTCCACACTGGAGCACAGCAGGGTGTTACTTTGGCATGAAATCCCCTCCATGAATGTGTTGTAGTGTATTAGTAGCCTTTGGATAGCCACAGAACTTTGAGCTGTGTAGGCTGTGTGTGAAATATTAAGTTGTAATGGTAATAGATCCAAACCAATTACTTTTGATTAGATAAAAAATGAAGGGGATTTCTCCGTTGGTTTTAGAGAAATCTGAAAGAATTCTTTACTGTGTTATTTTCATGGCAAGTATTTCCAGGAGGTGTTTTAGAGCTGTCCTTTTATCTTTCCAAAGGGAGCCCTACTAAAGCCCTGGCTCCCATGTCTCATACTTGTCACTACAACATTAGGTTTCTATTTATTTCCTCTGTTTTTTAGCAATGTCTGTTTTCCCAGAATCTTCTACCTCCTTTCTAAGTGTCTACAAGGTAGACTAGAGATTTTCCAGTGCTGGTACTGTTGAGAAGACCAAAATCTGTAGGTTGCTTTGCTGTCCAAAGCTCCACTTTCTGCTCCCTGCCTGAAGATCTTGGGAGCAAAGCCCCATCCGTTTTCCCACGTGGGCCTGTGCCACTTTTCAGTCCTAGTGGAAGCCATGTCTGGCAGGGAATTCCCTAGGAAGCTACCAAAACCTCTGCTTAGCAGCAGTCGCTCCACATGGCTGAAACAGTCAAACACAGAGATCTCTGCCGAGTCAGGGAGCTGACGTGGTGAATTCTAGGTGAAGGCAGTGTCCGAAGAGCCTCATTGCCATAAACTTTTTTGCTGGGTAGATAGTTTTATGCGTTCATGTGTGCTGCTGCTGGTAGCTGGCACCAGACGAGCCCGGTTAGGGCGATGTGAAGTCATGAAGGATTTGTTCCTGGATGCATCGTGTGTGCCAGAGCATGCAGCTGAACTACACAGGAAGGCTACGCAGAGAAGCTTCCTTGCTGGGTACCAAAGTTTCTCCAGTTTGGTAGCTTATTTGTTGGGGTGACAGTTAAAGAGTAATGTGTACGTCCTTCCTAACGGTCCTTATGGCACCTGAATGGTTAAGTTCACAAAGCCACCAGAGCAAAGGGGACCTCTTGAGCTAGCAGTGTTAGGCCCCCTCAGTTTCTGCAGTGATTAGTGCACAAATAGACGGCGTGGCCACCAGACGAGCCCAAGCTGTTATCGACTACATGTTTTTGGCTGGCTTGAGTGGGATTTTGTGTGGTTTCTACTTGCCTTTGGATCCAGTGAGAAACACCTTAGCCTGTGTGCCAGATGTCCTTCTGTGGCGGGTACTTCAGCTTATTGTTTGTTACAAATTGGCACGTGCTTCTTTGGGAGTATGGGTAAAGGGTGCCGTTTCAACACCTCTCTGCTGCTTTGTCTCTGAAAGAAATAAAGACTCCTGTCTCTGTTGTTGCTGGTTCCTTACACCAACTCCTTGTTTTGGCAGCATGTGATGGCATTGGAACAGGGAGTTTAGTGTCAGCGCAGACGGTGGATTCCAGCAACATTGACAAGTTCATAAACTGTACCAAGATCAATGGGAACCTTATCTTCCTCGTTACTGGGATTCATGGGTAAGTGACAAAATGCTGAGATGTTATGTCATGGTGCCAGCTGAAACGAATTGCGTCCACCTCTTAATGATGACTGCAGGCTTCTTTTACAGAGTAGCAGATCCAGGATAAATTAGCTTTCTGCCTTCCATTATGAGGGAGACTCTTACCTTGATTCTTACAATTCAACCTCTAGGAAAAGCAAGGACGAAGTAGACTGTTTGCACTAGAAACAGACAGCTGTGATCTTTGGTTACTTTGAGATCCTCGGTACAGGCTTACAGTAACGACTGATTCGGGAATAGAAGGGAGAAAGGGAAGTTACCTTCCACTTGTTTGTTTTAAATTTCGTCTGACCAGCAGCCTAATGTGCAGACTGTGCAGAGAGAGTGCATCAGCCGGCATGAAGTCACAGCCTGGGTGGCTGTCACTGCACATACATGCGGAAAAACTGTCCTCTGGTCAATCGGTTTTGAAGTGTATGTTCAAGTTTCAGAGATAGGCAAAACTCACTCGTATTTAAATCCGGTATTTTGGTTTAGATATGGGTGTATATTGAATAAGTCTTAGTAGCGGCTGAAAATGGGGAGATACAGAACTGGTATTTAACAGTCTCAACCAATGGCTCCTTCTAAAAGAAGATACACCAGCCAGCTAACCTGTGCCTTGCTGTTTATTGTTTGGAGCACTGCGTGTTTGCCCGAGTAGCAAAGGGGAACGCGTGGTGCAAATGCTGCAAGGGCGGGACGTGTGCAGGGAAGACAGACATTCTCTCTTTTCGGTGGTCAGGTGAGCTCCAATGCGACTGGCCACTTTCTTGCTTTGTATTCCTTCTGTCACTGAGAGAACGTAAGTATGATTGCATCTTGCTAATTCAAGCCTTCATGTGGGAATCAGCCATGGTGAATTACATGTGACACTTTGAGATATTTCTGGGCCTATTGAAATGAGCAAAATCCTCAAAATGCAGAAATAAGATTAAACCTTTTGCCCCTTTGTTGTGATATAGATATTTCATGGTGCATTAACAGTGTGAAGTACTCAATTGTTTCTGCCACTGTGTAGGCTTCACATTTTAACTTGCTGTTAGGGTTCCTCAGAGCTTTCAACATTGCTTGCAAGTTGTCAAGATGTGATACCTTAAACACAGTTCCCAAACCAACTCCGTGTTTGCAGCTTTATGGCATAGCAAAAATGCAATTAGCTGCATGTCTGCACGTTGATCTGAAACGGAAGTCTGCAATGAGTAGTGCCAGCAGGCTTTGCTGTGCTTTCCATAGATTCAGGTGGGTTTAGGTCAGAATAACGTGGTTGACACTAGGCTGCCTGACTCAGATTTCCCTACTGGGTGAGGTGGAAAGAAACAACTTGTTTCCATGATTTGATACTGTGATTTGTTGTAATGCTTCACCTGCAACTTGACTCCAGCCAGGAGCAAGACAGTTGAAAATCCACTTCAGTGTGGCCCTACAGCTCAGTGATTCTCAAAAGGCCAGCGGATGTGGGCCTTGATGTGTAGCTGGGCTTCTCATCTCTCAGGCAGGGAATGCGGTGGGAAAGGTTAACGTAGCGTAGGGAGGAAGAAGGACTTTGGTTCAAGTGGTTTAAGGAAATGCTGCTTTGAACTAGTTGAAACCCTGGAGTAGGTCACACAGGAGTCAGCGCCCAGGCCATCACACTTTCTGATCTGGCCAAATGACCGAGCGAGAGGAGGGATGTAGCGCTAATAAAACTCACAGGACAGGAAGTACTCTAGTGAATGCAAGGCAAGCGCCTAGACGACATGAGCACTTTTGTGTGGATTACTCCAGTGCGTTATATGACATGTAATTTTGAGTACTAGAACTGCTTTTGTTGCAAGAGTTATATTAGCTGCAAACTTATGTCTCATTAAAAAAAAATCTAAGTTAAAGGGACCGAACTCAACCTTGAATAAAACTGTATTTTTCTGAAAAATACCTAAAGTGTGCACAATAAAGCAGAGGGTTAAAATATTTTGTTCTATTTTAAGAGAAGAATAGAAGTCTAGGACATGTAATTTTGAACTGTGTAGCATTTTGTCTCTTGTTCTTTATGAGGAAAACGAACTCCAACAAGTCTCAGGTATGAGGACGCGGAGTTCTGCAACCCTCAGTGTTTCCAGCGCCTAAATTACAGTGGTATATATTAAAAGAAGAGAAGATTTGAGAAATAATCAAGTTAGCTTTGTATTTCTGGAACAGCTTTTTGTTTACAGTTTCTGTTACTTTTTGCAATCAATAATACAGAAAGGAAATTAAAAAAATGCCACTAGCTACACACATAATTCATTATACAGATGGACAGCATAGAGCAACATCAACAGTGCATGTTTCCACTCCCGCTTTTAGTTAACTTCTGTTACAAGTTCCTGTACTCAGAGTGAACTGCAGGGCTTAAAAGCATGAATTTTCAGTGTTTCAGATTTTAGGGTCTTAGGGGAATTGAGAAACTTTTTGCAGTGGCAGAGGGTAACTTCAGTGAAAGATGCTGAGTGGATATCTGTTTTTTTTCGTTGAGAACTCTGCTATTACTATTGATCCTGTGATATTTTTGATCCTGTGATTCTACAGACTGCCTTTCCCTTTCCTGACTACTTGAACTTCAAGCCTTTGTGAATTTGTAATAATATATAAAAAACCCCTATATGCATTGTTTCATGCACAGCTATTAAAATAGTTTATATATCAATTAGATAATTATGAATTGTCTTTAATTAGCATCCAGAAGTTAGGTGGGATGAAGGTAGACCTAAATTTTGGTGAGTCAGTAGTACTCATTCTTCTAAGGCAAGGCTTTGCTGTAGTGTATGGATCGTCATTAGGACACATAGCTGCTGCCTGCGGCAGACAGAAAATACAGTGGCTGGAAAACGGTCGGATGCAGCCGACCTAGAAAACTGCTGTTTTCTTCAGGTTGGGGTGCTAACAGGCCAAACTGCCTTCTGCTTGTGTTGCTGCCAGTGAAAGGGTGGGAGATACCAAGGAGAGCTCTAGTTTAAGGGTGGACAGCCCCAGCTAGCAGCAAATGCTGCCTTCTCCCCTGTACCCCCCTCAACTTGCAGCAGGAGCAAGAAGCCTGCGGTGCTCACCGGCTTTTTATCTTCCCTTTGGTTGTCGACCTCCAGTTCCACAGTGAGCTGAAGCTCTCATTCTCAGAGCTGTAAAATTCAGCTGTGCCTGCTCTTCTGAAAAATCCTGGCTCTGCTATTGAGAAGACTGCATTATTCTACAATTTTATATGGCGATAAAACACATCAGACATTCGGCAGTATAAGGGGTTTAAGTGTATGTTTGTACCTTTAAACACTGTCTTAGGGTTGGGAGATGCCTTTCATCAACTTCATGTTTATTACAGTCAAGGGTTTTCCTTTTTTAATAGTAATGCATTTTAAAAGCAAAGTGCTCTGTTTCTGTAAGGTAATCAAAACTTGTTATCTGGTTTTCAGAGAGCCTGAGATTGTTAAAATTAAGTGCGTATGATGTTTCTGTGGTCCACTGGGCTTTATCTTAAGGTTCAAGAACTCATTTTGTTGCTGCTAACCTCAGTCACCTCCAGGATGGTTAAAAGTGACCCCATCAGTCTGTCACCTCATAGATTTGTGAGGCTTGGCCCCAGAGACAGTCTGGTTGATTATCTGTGTGTTCCAATTCCAAGAATGATGTCTTGGAAAGCAGGAGAGATGGAAATATATGTTCTACATTTACTGAGTGTTCCCTACCCTCAGAAAACCCACAAAAATACCGTAACATGGCATTACAGAAGGATCTTTAAAGGGTTTTTGTTTGGGTCAGGCTTCTACTTGACTTCTTAAATAGTTGGAGTGTCTTAACTCCTTTAAAATTAGGGGGCTAAAAAACGTATTTAATAAATGCTAACACTGAAAATCAAGGTCAGCTTCATCTTTTTACACTGTAGCGTATCTAACACTGAGATTGTGATGTTTGGTGGGGGTTTTTCATTCCTTAAGTGGCCAACCTGCTTGGCAAGGATCTGTGCTTTTTGATGTTCTCTGTTCAACACCTTCTAAAAAACGTACCCTTTTAATGCCACGTGTCAGCAACTGCTGGCGTGCTCTCAGTTTTGATTTGCTTGTAGCCCATCACTCGTTTCAGTAAGGGTTTTGTTAGTCCAGGTGGTACAATATCACCACTGTACCAGGTGAGCTGGTACGCCTGGAAAAAACGTTGAACACTCATCTTTCCTTTGGGGAGATCACCCATGGTTGTTCAGAATCCCATAATTTTCCATAAGCATAGATATTTGCTAAAACAGTAATGATTTGAACCTTAAAGATGCTAAGCACCCTTATTTTCCTTCAAGATAACTTGGGAGAAGTTAGACACGGGTTGTGTAGGAGCAACGGTCTGGAGAAATTAGAAGCACTCTGAAGACACCTGGAGCATATGCTGCCTAAGAGCAAAGTGTTGACCTCCTAACTACCACTTTCTACATGCTATAGCTTTGAGAATCTGATCTTTCTTTATTCCGGGCATCACGGTTTTCCTTTTGATCTTTCAGGGACCCGTATCACACAATCGCCGCAATCAATCCAGAGAAGTTAAATATCTTCCAGACAGTGAGAGAGATAACAGGTAACACGATGATTTCCTGTAATCTGAGCTTCTCACTTTCCTTTTATGGTTGTCATTTACTGGGTTTTCCGAAGAACACAAGGTGCTTTTTTTCTTTAAACTCACTGTCAGTTTCATGCAAGTTTAATACACGATAACCTGGATATCAGTGGATATTCACAAGTGTGTTGCCCTTTGCTCATGAATACAGAATGCCCACTACGTTTGGGGGACACGAGCATCATAAGACCACGACCTTACTGTTGGGTGGGCGAGAGGTCTTGATCTTCACTGGAAAGCATTTGAAATATGCCTTGGAGAAAAACAGACAAACCAATCTGGTTTTGCCCTACTTCACTTGGTCTGACAGCAGATGCTGCTGTAAATTAGCTTCTCTAATTTAAAGACAGATGTATGATGTGCGGGGAGGTGGTCCCACCCATCTCTTGTGACTTTGCAGCGGGGTCATATAGCTAGACCTCAGTACTTTTCTTGCATCTTGCTGCTTCTTATTTCACCCTTTGGGGGCAGGGTGGAAGATAGCGCAGCTTTGAGTTCTCAGTTGGTTGCTGATGACGTATAGATAGGGAAAGGCAAAATACTGTTTCATACACAAAAAGGGGTTTTTGGACACTACAGCATGATTGTAGCTGGGTGGAGCTCAACGTGTGTTTGGCATTTGAAATGAGTTCTCTCTCATGTGCTTCACCTATCTCAAGTTGTGTATTTCAGCAAGCTAGTAGTATTAAAAAATGAAAGTAAGCTCTAAATCTCTCCCTAATTAATGTCAAAGATAATCTGGCATCTGGGTGGCTGTAATTTGCCATTCTTAAGCACACTGTCTAATTGACAGTCTCAGCTCTGCTGCTTAAGTGGAATTACCCCTATGCTTAAAGACGGGCTGCGTGTCAGTCCAGCACTGGATCAAAATCACAGGGAAGTGCACTCCGTAGAGCTCTGTAGCACAGGGTAAGTAGCCCCACGTACTCGTGCAGAGAATGCTCCTGGTGATGAACAGTCCTTGCACACGCCCTAGAAAGAAAGGCAAGTTCTTTTTTTTAGGAAAGTCTTGTCATCTTTTAGTGCATCACAAGGGCCCTCTCAACTTCTGTCCTAAGTCTCTAGCACATTTTAAAACTGAATGTTCTTAATTCAGGCAAATGTCCATTGTTTCTTCTGCTGCTGCTGTTTAGAAAGGGCTGGGAGGCCTTGCAAGATTCAGCCTGTGATTGGGTTCACCTTCACTGGGGAAAGTGGGTGTAATGCTGCTGGGACTGAATCCTCCTTTGCCTTCTTGGAGGAGACAGCGGTGAGCAGCCCGCTGAATTCAGAGACAGCAGTCTGCAGCATTCCTTACCTATTTATTTCTTTCCTCAAACCAGCCTTCCATTTATAGGCTAAGCCTGTCCTAATCCCTGGATGTGATAATGCAGTGTGCATGGCTGAAGTCATTGATGTACGTATGCTTGCCTTTTTCTTCTTCAGGGTATTTGAACATACAGTCATGGCCTGAGAATATGACAGATTTCAGGGTGTTTTCTAACTTGGTTACCATCGGTGGAAGAGCTCTCTATAGGTAAGGTGCTTCTGTTGATGTTTTTCATTATTATTATTCAATGATTCTTTGCTCGGTGGCACAGAATGCAACATCCTTTGGGAAGAGCATCGTCAATTGTTATGGTTTTCGCTGTTACCAAGGTATTCATTAACAGTATCTTTGCTAATTAGTTCTTTATGCCTTTTGAAATAATGATTTTTTAGGAAAACAACATCTTGGCTCATTGCTGTAGCTGTTAACTCGTTGCCCGGAGAGTGCATTTACGGTGTGTGAACGCGGAACATAACTTAAAAGACATTAATAGTAGAACTTAGCCCCGTTATCAGGAAGTTGGTATGGTTGCGATTGGAAGTGCAGGCTCATGTGCCCAAAGAACTGTGTGGCCTTAGGAAGTGGGAAATGATAAATCCAGGGAGGAGCACTGCAGTCACTCAGGTACCTTGCAGGCGGGGCCTACGTTTGCTCTGTAGTGCCGCTTTTACCTGAGATGTTTCCCTATGGAAACTCCCATGGAGGAATTGGTTTGAAGGGAAGAAAAGGCGGTGAGCAATAATGAGGGAAGCACGAGAAGGTACCTGAATGATATATACAGCAACCCCTGGTTCCCCATTGTGTAAAGGTAGTAGATCAGTCAGGGATTCTGCTGGCGTCTTAAACACCAACCCAAGCAGCCTATGAACAGCAGTGAAACCTTGGGATTGAATTACAGCCCAGCATTCTTTTTGGAAGCAGCAATTTTTATTTGGAACAGCTGGAAAACAATTATAATCATTAAAATACAATAACTTAAAGGATGCCCAGAAACTGGATATTGTCTTCGCTAGTCTTCAGTCATAAAATACATGCAGTCATTTCCATGTTACACAGACAATCATTTACCATTCCTTTGATGAAGAAAGGCGATAACCACATACTGCAACAAAAGACAAATGAAATGTGGAAAGTGGGCTGGAAAATTTTCCTTGGAAATAACCATTTCTTCCTGTATTACTATAAATGACATTAATTTGATGCCTGACAGAAGATGTTAATAGGTGTTGCATGACTCTGTCATTTTCTCCTTAGCATATACAGTATTGCAGTATTAATACTGTCATCTTAAAAAAAAACCACCTGCATTTTATTCAGTTTTCTCAACAGAAAACTCTTAATGGATTTTCATTTTTTTCATTTTATCTCAAAAAAACTGTTAATGGATGAAATAGAACTGGCCCACTTGGCCCAGTGCTGTGAGCACCACAGCTTGCGGTGTCACCAGTCTCACAGTGCTCATAGTTTTCTAGGCAATAGAACTGGAACTTGACACATAAAATATTTGTGTCTCCCCAAAATAAAAGTTTTCTGGCCAAATTCTAGTTTTGCCAGAAAGATCATGATGCTATTAGGAACTAATCCTAGTGGGACATTCCCAACCTGCTTTAAGTTTCACCTTCTGGAGCTAATACCCATTCTCTCTTACTTTTTTCATCACAGTGGCCTTTCCTTACTCATCCTAAAGCAGCAAGGCATTACCTCTCTGCAATTTCAGTCCTTGAAGCAAATCAGTGCTGGCAACATCTACATCACAGACAACAGCAATTTGTGCTACTACCACACTGTCAACTGGACCAGCCTCTTCAGCACACCCAGTCAGAAGACAGTGATTCATCGAAATAAGAAGGCAGAGAACTGCAGTAAGTACTGCTGCTCAGTGCAAATCTTCTTGCCTGTGATTGTCTCATTTTGGGGAAAATGATGCAGTTACTGACAGGATACAGTGCAGGGAACAGGCCTGGAACTTGGATGGTGTCTCTGGCAGCTCCACAAGCATCAGTGGAGCTGTGGTCATTCTGCTTCCTTACCATGACGTCAGCTTTCCAGATTAGAGATCCAGTTTCACAGATAGGAATTCTGAATGCTGTAAATGTGGAGTGAACGTAGTGTCCATGAAAGGCACTGACTTTACAGGTTGGAAAGCTACAACCCTTTCCTTATGGAGTGAGATGGGCATCGTTTGCTATGCTGCTGCCCTGCTTCACCGAAGTGGCCCTGTCTTCATGCACAAAGGTGACTTTTAGGACTGGTTTTGATCACTGAGTTCCTCCTTTCTGCACTTGACCTCTCTGATAAGGAAGATAACTGTTAATTGGGCCTAATTGTCTTTCAGGAAATCTTACGTGCCAATACCTGGCCTGAGATTATGGTACTGAAAAGCAAACGAATGCTCTGCAGCAGATGAAACAATGTGGTTACGCAGAAATCAGGCAGCGAATTGCATTAATACAGTCATATTGTAGCAGCAATACAGTTCATTTTAGGCATCTGTTAGACTGCTAGCAAGAGAGGAGATTCATTAAACTGCTGGATGTTTAAGTGGTATTTCTGGGCTTTGTGCTTTTGCCAGCCAGAAACGTTTGCTTTGGTTTTTTTCAGGCTGTGATCCTACTTTTAATTTATTCTTTTAGTCCTTTTTTTTCTTCTTTATTTTTCTTCCCTCCCTCTGAAGTACTATCCTGCTATGCTTTGAGAGAGTTTGTGTCTCTGCTCATCACTGTAATATGAGTGTACCTTCCAGTGTTAGGCGAAACACAAGTGTACATCTATCACTGCTGCTCAGTTGTTTTTCTAATCTTCTCTGCCATGTGAGAGCTTCGTGGAGGATCTTGTTTCGTAGGTGTCTGCATGGTTTGGGGGGGGGTGGTTGTTGTTAATATTTCACTATTTCTCTACACACAAGCCAAAAAGCGAAGGTTAAAGAAATGCCTCTTGCAGTTGTTGTAGATTGTTTAACTGTGATCGTGCCTGAGGTGTAGAGGGCAAGGGTTGTCAGCAACCTCCAGCAGACCACCGTCCACTTTTAAGCTGCAGCGTACTTTATCCTTTGATGTAAACATTCTGTTACGTGAGACAGAAGGATGTGGTGAACAGATCTCTTCTTGGTAGATTTGTGTATGTTTGTAAAATGTCCTCGGCGTCAGCTGGGAAAGTATGGATTAGACCCCTAAATTCGGTAGGACGTTTTGTGGGAAGGCAATACAGAAGGTGGAGGCGAGATGCAGTGTCTGCTTGCCACTTCTGTGGTGAGGAAGTGCACAAGGGTGTCCTGTGCGTCGCACAACTTCGTGCCCTGGCGTCCTTACTGCTCTAACCCAGCCCAAGGCAGGAGTAAATGAATCCAGGGGGCTGTCTGGGAGAGCAGCGTAGCGCTCTTCGTCACCTGGCGATGGTCGAACATGTGATGATAATCTCGTGTGGGAATGGAGCGTTGCTGAAGAGTCCAAGAACAGTCCTGAAAAATGGGATGGGTAAACCGGTTACAGGACAAAGAAGGCTGCACAGGCTCTGATTTTCAACACACCCAACTTTATCTTGTTCTGACTTAGCTCCAGTTGTTCAACATCCATGAGCTTTGTATCTCCATCTTAATGGCTCCTGTACTCATTCATCTTTTCCATCTCAAGGCTTTTTCTTTGCTTTGAGTTCTTCTGAGGGTTAATATTATTTGAACATTGAATAAGATCAGCCTTCCAAGGGAAAAGCATGCATTTTCTGGCACCATCAGCTCCTTTGAAACTTGAAGGAAAGCTTCTGACTTCCCATGAATAACTAGTGCCTGCAGTCAAGAGCATTTGTAGATTGCTTATAGCTCTGGTACGCAGTCAGGTTTTTCTGCCCCACGTAGAAAGCCAGCCATGAAAAATGGTATATTGTTCAGCAAAAACAGGAGTTGCCAAGAAAGAGAATGACATGTGCCCAGCGATGGCAGATTGCTAGTTCCTTTCCCTGCAGTGGGCTTGGAGTTTAATAGGATCAAGTGGTGGGGAGGAACCTAGTTCTGTGCTACCGGTCTAGTAACAAGTCCTTTTCCAGGAACAAAAATACTCCTAAAATAGTTTATGACATTTTAACACCAAGGCAATTTTCATGAGGACAACACATCTCATTCATTTCATTTAAGAAGTCACAATGTAAGCTACAGCAGCAAGGGACTAATTTCAAGGAGGGACTGTAGGCTGTGTCCATCAGATGGGCTGTATATAATGAACGTAGGCTAGGGGCCAGGTTACCCTGGTCAGAAGGTGGTGTCTGACAGCTGACTTGTAACAGTGCACGTCCGTGTGAATGAATTGACTAATGTTTTGTGGCCTTTGGAGAGTCAGCAGGACATGAGAGGAGCTATCCTGCTGCTTCTGCTCTGCGTGTCAGTCAGCACCCCTCTGGAGTTGGAGGGGTTCTGCTGCACGTTAGGTGTCTAAAATCTTCACAGTTACTTGGAGTAAGGCGGAACAGTTCCTTAGAGCCAGGTGCCTATCTCCAGCATGCTTTGAAACATCCGGGATTTTCAGGATAGGTCAACAGACTGGCATTTAGGAGAGTTTTCTCTGTAGGTTCCAGTGCCTGAATGTTTGGGATCTGAGGGCAAGCCTTAAGGGTTTCAGTTTCTGCCTTCCCGTTATTTTGCCGGTTCTAGACCCCGATCCTGCGGGTGTTTGGGCGAATAAGGCTAACCAGATGGGGAAGGGAAATGCCTAAGTACATGTTTGCAGGATCCAAATCTGTCCCCTGTGATAGAAATACTATCTGCTTGCATGGTAACTAGCAGGGTGTGAATTGTTCATAAAAATATCCATTAGAGGTTATTTCTGTCACATGGTTTCCAGTGAAGAAACCAGTCCAGACCCTGTTAATTATTACAGCCACTCTGAGGTATGTTTATTATTATTCCTTTGTATATTTTGAGTCACTATCAGCTTGTCTTTGCTTCCCTCCCTACCTAGTGATTGTTAACAGCTTAAAGCAAGTTAAAGCAAGCATTTAATATCCGTGTGTAGCTTCTCTTAAAACTCATGTAAGAGCTTCCAAGACCTAGGCAGAATCATATTTCTATGACTTTCAGCATGTATCATAAGGTGGCAATGTCTTTTCCATACTCTTCAATGTGCTGTTCAGCTGACTGTATACATCAGTAAGGAAATATTAGAGTCATTGTTGGAGTAAAATGGTTGTCAGAAAGTTTAATCTACAGTGATGCTTCATCTTTGAGATAACACTGACATTATAGGGTTTGGCAGAACTCTTTTTTTGGGTTTATGTTTTTCCGATAAGGAAGGTAACGACACCAAACTTCAGTCAGTGGAAGATGCTACAGAACTATCCAATACACAAAATATACTTTATTCTCCTGCTACCATCAATGGTTTCACCTTGCTATTTCTGCCACTTCTTCATATTAGAATAGTCAATAATATTTCACCACCTTCGAGGTGGCTTTTGCAAAAGCTGGTTAAAAGCCTAGGGCAGACTACACTTATTTGTAGAATGTTGAAAATAGAGGAGCAAAACATATGTGTGTTCTCTGAATCAAAAAAAGCTATAAGCCCCACAATCTCTATTGCTTTGTGCTGGCTTTCTAATATTGTCGGATGAAGGGCCAGAGAGCGGTGGGTACCCAGAAGCAATGCGACGTCTCTCATCTCCACTTTCCCTGCACGCCTTCAGGGATAGAAATGTCAGTGTCCAAGCCTGTGTGCACAGGGAACATAGAAGAAGGTGTCACCCTTGAAGCTGAGCATCGTGTTAAGGGCGACAGCAGGTGATCATCAGCAAGACGCTTCTGAGCTGCGTAGACCCTTAAAGCCGCCCAAGCGTGGGGGCAGGTTACAGGGAAAGGCTTGAGGGCAAGGGACAGGTTGAGGCTTCAACAGCCAGTGCACCTTGAGCACAATCTGATAGTGTCTCCCAAGGTTGCTTTAGAGTTCAGGTGGCAAATGGGCATCTTCAGGCTGATAATCGAGTGGAAATTATTGGGAGAGCATTTCCATAAAATGCAGTGCATGAAGCTCTCGTCTAATGTCGATTTTTAATTGTCTACTACTATAAGCTGTAATGTTAAACACAGTTTGTGCATAAAACTTACTTCGTTATGAACATCATTAATGCAGAATGAATGACTGTAAAGTTATTTGCAGGAGAATGTGCTCTCGTAGTTAGGCTTTACCATTGCTCTGTGCGGAAGCGAAGAATCTGCCTTTTCCCAGCATGGGTTTTTTTATGGAACAGTCAGAGGTGACTCACGTTAAATAGGAGTGCACACAAAATAAATGCAGAAAAAATGTTTTTATACAAAGTTATTTAAATAATTCCTTTCAGCTTTAGTGACGCCTGCGGTGTACAGAGAAACCTTTGTAGGCAAAGGTTGCTATGAATGTGATTGTTATGAATTATGTCAATTTAGCCACCAATTAACAACTTGAATAAATGATTACATTCATGATGCAAAGCTAATTGAAGTCTGTGGGAGCTTTTCTATTGAGTTCATGGAGCTTTGGATCAGGCCCCTAAGTGTATAGCCAAATAACAATAATTTTTCTTTTTTTAGCTAATTTTCTTGTGTTCCATGTAGGTTGGGGAAAAACACTGAACCTTTCTGCTCCTAACCTGTGTGACCCCATTAATAAAGAATGAACATTTTTTCTGAAACTCCCAATGAAAATGAGTTGCTGTCAAAAGCATTATTGTTCTTTCCTTCCACACATGGCCACGTGATGTGCTGGAGCTTCAGAACATTCTCAGCCCATGGAAATGCCAAATAATGGGTCTAAAATTGAAACATTTCTTTAGCCATCCCTATAATGAAAGAAGAGGAAGACAGACAAGCGTAATGGGGTTTTATAAGTTGTCAAAAACACCACTCCCTTCTTGCCAAGATTCCTTTATGAAAACATTTCCATGACTTAGAAATAAGCAGAAGGAAATAGTGTGGGGTTTTGTTTGTTCTGCTGCTTTTTTCACAGAGTACAGGCACAGCGTTGGCTAGATTTCGATAGGGTAATCATGATTTTCTTTAGTGGAAAGCTCTCATTTTATTTGCATACCATTACTCAGTGTATTTCCTGAGCTATCTTGTAATAGTGTCACTTGCTGTTTGAAGGGCTATTGTAGTGCAACACTGTGTGTGTGTAAATAAGTTCTGATCCCAGAGTAGTCTGACAGCTGAGAACAGCGAAAAGAGAGATCACTGGTAATAAAAGTACAATTTCAAGTTACCAAAAATAAAGGTGAGAAAGCAAATAGGAAACTGCCTTTCAGTGCCGAGAAGCTGTAAAACAAAAATCAGAAGAATTACTAATGTTCTTAAGACTGAAAGGGGAACAAAGGGATCTCCAAATCAAAGTGTTTTTTGTTACTGCGTGACAAGTACTTAAAGTGAGTCATTGATTAGAAAATTAAACTACTCATGGAGAAAGTTTGCTTAATTAGAACTGTGATAGTTTCTGGGTTTGGGTTTTTTCCTTTTCCTTCTTTGCTGGCACGGTTTGAGCCTAAAGCAGTCTGTTAATCCCAGGTGTCCCTGTGGCAGGCAACCTGAAGCAGGACTCATACATCTGCCTGATCCGTGTCAGTCACACGTCACCATGGGACTGGATGAGAGGAAGGGAGATTGGCAGCCCAGGCATGAAGTGCTGGAGTCTGCTCTGAGGGATCCCTCCACTGTGCCCTAAACCCTAAGGCATGGTTGGGGTTCCCCTGAAATGACCAGCTGGTGCACCCAGAGCTTCATCCTGGGTGAAAACCCGAATTTTTTGTCTCTGCTCCTGCTGGCTTTGTGTGATTCCTTTGCAGCAGAATGACTCCTGATTTACAGCAGAGCTCAGGGAAAGAGAAGGAGACATTGCTGTGTACTGGCATGCTAAATAGCTCGGGTCTCTCTCGATGTGCTGGAATCTCTGAGAGTTAATACGCTTTAAAGGAAATTAAATGACCACCTGGAATTCCTCCTAAATTTAATTTATGTTTGGCTGTACCTGATTCGGGCTTTGAGGCAAAAGAAGAACAAAAAAGATCTTCTGAACACCTTCTAGATGTTGTCATTGAGAAAGTGTATGTGATACAAAAAAAAGAAATGCACATATTCAAGCATTCCAGCCTTGATAAGATAGGAGTGTGCGGACTTTTCACGTCTGAGGTTACCTGTGGTATTGTATGGAATAAGATAGTGCTCATCTCCCCGCTGAATGGCCTGTATTGTCTAGCAGAGCCACACAGGGTCAGCCACAGCGCTGTGCTAGTAGGAAGCATGCTGGTGAGTCTCTTGTTCTCAGATCAGTTTGCCTGCGAGGGCTGGAAGATGTGAAATCCCTGGTTCCTATGCTGCTTGTAAAGTGTAAAGGGAAAATGTCCTTCTTTGGCACTGAATTATGAAATGTTCTAGGCAGAAAACCGAACGAGTAGGTGAAGTTGTGCCGTTTTCAGTCTCAATAGAGCAAAATGTCCTATTGCAAGAAGAAAGGAAATACAAAAGAAGCTTCACTGCTCTTGCATACTCACTGCATGGGCTAGGAGAGAGACAGCAGGCACACAGTTGTCGCGTACTTTGTTCTAAGAAGTGCTTTCTAGTAAATGCAGTGGACAAGAGGCAGGGTGACAGTGACAGGACAGGACAGGTAGCGCGTATCAAAGGAAAGCACCCTGCCAGCGTGACAGGAACTTCCTGCATTTCAGCAGGCAAAAGGGGGTGCAGGAATTGCCCTGTAGAAAACAGAAGAGGACATAGGCTAGGCATGCTGTATGGATCAGGAAAATGTTTGACAAACGTGGTGCCAACATCAAAAATGCTGCGTGATGAAGAGCAGTGGTTAGGGAGACAGTGGCTGCGTGAAGCAGCGTGCCCTCCTGCACAGCAGGCTGCTGTGACAGGTGTTCAGTGGTTCAAATGTGGGACATTATGTACACCATAGCACAGAAAACCAGTGCTGAAACATGCTATGGAGAGCAGAAAGCATCTTTCTGCTGCCTCTTCCATGATTTAGAAGAGCTTTGTGATTCTCAGGTGATAAAACTCAGGAAACTCTTTAATTGTTTAGGTAGATTGTAAGGGAATATAAATAATAATAAAAAAGATTTTCTGTTGATTTTGCTATTGCCCCTCTTTAAATGTGTGCTGGGCATATGCCGTTGCTGTTTTATACCTGTATTGAGTGTGTTTGTTCCTGCCTGCACATAGAACCATAGAATGGTTTGGGTTGGAAGTGAAAAAAATCTCAGTTTGGGACCCTGGTGCCTTCCTGTCTCTCTGGATGCCCGTGAGGGACTTGGAAGAAGCAATGGACAGCTGTGTCCTGCTTACTTACCTCCTTCTTATCCTTCACAATGTCACAGGCCTTTACCGTGTTCTCTCTCACCTGTATCTAAGTCCACTCGTCTGTTTATTCCTGGTATAGAGACTGTAGTTCGGATGATCCTTGCAGCACTCTTTTAAACCGTTTCTCACACCGCTGTAGCCTTCCTGAAAGGAACAGACCAGAAGTGTGTACAGCATTCAGACTGTGAGTGCACTGTGGTGTGGTGGTAACTTTCTGCCCTTATTCTGTTTCTAGAAAATAGGAATCTTGAGTTTACTTTTCTGAGCATGGCGGAATGCTGAACGTAATGTTTTCGTTTGGATTTCAGAGGACTAAGGAAATGACAGTACCCTCTCTCTCTGCAGCTGCTGATGGAATGGTGTGTAATGAGTTATGCTCAAGCGATGGCTGCTGGGGGCCAGGGCCAGACCAGTGTCTCTCCTGCAAACACTTCATCAGAGGAAGGACCTGCATAGAGTCCTGTAACCTGCATGATGGGTAAGATACTTGCCTTGCACAGAATGGTTTGGGTTGGAAGGGACCTTAAAGCCCATCCAGTTCCAACCCCCCTGCCATGGGCAGGGACACCCTCCACTAGACCAGGTTGCTCCAAGCCTCATCCAGCCTGGCCTTGGACACTGCCAGGGATGGGGCATCCACAGCTTCTCTGGGCAACCTGTCCCAGTGCCTCCCCACCCTCTCCAGGAAGAATTTCTTCCTGATATCCAATCTCAATCTCCCCTCTTTCAATTTAAACCCATTACCCCTTGTCCTGTCACTACAGGGCCTTGTAAAAAGCCCCCCCCAGCTTTCCTGCAGCCCCTTCAGGCACTGGAAGGTGCTCTAAGGTCTCCCCGGAGCCTTCTCTGTTTCCCTAAAGTTGCTGACTCCATTGCTCAGGACTTTCATGAGTAAGTTGTTTTACACGAATCGATACCTGGTTCTGTTGCCAGTATGACTGATTTTGAGTGAAATATATTGTGGGATAAGTTTTAAGTAACTCCAAATCTGAACTCGTGTAGAAGGCTTTATTATCTCGTATTCTGCTGACTAAAATTTTCATGCAACATCAAAAGTTTGTTGCACCTTTTGCATTCCTGATGCTGTGAACGATTTGATTTAGGGGCAGACTTAAAACCCCCACCATTTAGCCCTACTTGAATACTGACACCCTTATTCAGATACACATACAGTTACGTTCTTTCGAATTACTTAGAGTTAGGCATGCTGTAGAGAATACGGACCCCACATTGACAACTCTTTTTTTCATTAATACACTGTATGTGTACACACAGATATAAAGAATAAAACCAGCATGGGTTCTTTCCCCTTTCCATCATGTGTGTGCATCATCTTGTGTGGAGGATGGGTGGGGGAATACCTACATACAGCACAGCCAGGGTGGCTGAGCTGGCCTCATGACAAAAAAATAGAGCTTCTATTAGCTGCAGTGGAATAAATTCATAATTAGGCAGGTGGAATTTTACTTCCTGTGTAACCGTATAGCAAGGTCTCTGGCACCTCTTTTAAAGTCAAAATATAAAACCTGGATTATTTTAGTTATCTGGCAGGGCAGCACCAGGACTTCAGGGTAGGGTCAGCTGTATTTGACTTCTCCTTTAGTCCTCAACAGAAAAGCTCCGTCTCCAAAGCCAGGGAAGGATGAGCTCGCGTGCCGTGGCCAGGTGTGGTTTTCCTCAGCTGTATTGTCACAATAGATCCTAATGGCTGTAGAGGAGCAGAGGGCGAACATGGATAAGCTAAGCACGGGGGCCTTCACCTTAAGCTGAATATGACTAGGGCCCGCTGACATGCGTGTGAAGCACATCTTCAGCTGTTTCACGCAAATATTGTATCTGGTTAATGCAACAAGACAGGATCCACCTGCAAAGCCTAGTTGTCCACTCTGAGCTGGTTCCACAGATTCTCTCTGGTCAGTGGGAGTGAAGATGTTTAACAGCAACTGGTACAGAGCTGTCCAGATGTTAATGCATCTCGGCCTGGAGGAAGGTGGGATGGATTGTGTTGAGAAAGTGCTCGAGGGGTTCTTTTGAGTGGCAAATGGAAGCTGAAATGAGATATCTGGTGTTTGATGAAAGAAATCCCACCTACTATCACTACTTCCCCCTCCTAATAAGTGTTTAATAAAAAACAAATAAATCACTTGGGTGATAGTTTCTTGTAGATACATGAAACAAATGAGCAAAAGGATTCGCTTTGACATTTTAGAGATTCAGACCTCAGTCTGGAATTGTTGATGGAAAAAGTTATGAGCCTTTTGGAGAATGGGCTTTAAAACAGGAGCGTGCGCGGGGACGTGACTAAAACAACAGCACTGCGATCAATGGTCCTTCAAATCCCTTCCTATCTGATAGTGATGTCTCACATGAAACGAGTGGCTTCCTGAATCTGAGCTGTGAGGGACAATTCCATAGATAAAAATCAAGAAACTAACTGCTTTGTCTTGTGTAACGAGGCACTTATTTCTTAAGGAAAGAGGAGAAAATACACTCTAGTTTTAGACTGGTGAACAAGATGTCTTCTGCTTCACCTGCCTGGGGGTGGGGTGGCTGCTGGGCCGGATTTCCAGCTGGTAGTGTCGTTAACAGAAGCCGTCTCAGCTGGCACAGCCTGATGAAATGATTTCCACCAGCTGAAGAGGTGGCCACTTTATCTTGCTTTCAGTCACGCTTTTCCTTTCTCCTAACTGCCTGCCATATATTTTCCTAGGGAATTTCGAGAATTTGCAAACGGTTCTGTTTGTGTGGAGTGTGATCCCCAGTGTGAAAAGATGGAAGAAAATATGATCACGTGTTACGGGCCGGTAAGAACAAAATTCAGTATGTTATGGGCTAGCTTCTTAAAGTGTGCTAAAGCACAGGCATTTTCTGCTTGTAGGATTTAGAGCAGCTATTGAATGTTAACAGAAGCAGAAAATATACGTAATCTGTATGTAGGGAAAGAATTCTGCTTGTGTTAAACTGGTGCTGGAATGGGTTTCCTTGGATTAGCTTCCTTAAGAAAATGGTTTAAACAGTTGTGTCCTTTTCTTTGCTGAGGTGTCTTAAGGCTGTAGTGGTG
This sequence comes from Rhynochetos jubatus, assembly GCA_027574665.1. Lineage (NCBI taxonomy): Eukaryota > Metazoa > Chordata > Aves > Eurypygiformes > Rhynochetidae > Rhynochetos > Rhynochetos jubatus. The sequence goes on along the minus strand of CM050654.1, from coordinate 4,470,607 downwards.
CACATGCACCAAGTTTTTAAATTACAGATAGCATTCAGTTGCCATTTGAGTGCCCTCTTTTATCACTGTTTTCATTCTTTATGCCTGTTCTACTACAACTTCGGTTACTATTTTGTTTGGGGTCTTTTTTCTCCACAGAAAGGTGTGGGAATTTGTCTCAATCTCTCAGTGAGCTCCAACAATGTGTTGTTTGGGTTTTTTTACTTAGGTTAGCCTTTTAGATTATTTTCATAAAGGATTTTTTTCATGCATTGTGAATGAATGCTGACTTTGTAATGGCTAGTGAGTCTTCTATCAAATATTATTGCTCTCCTGTGAGGTATACATTGCCTCTTTCCTTTGGTCTTTTGTATACTGCCAAGATTAAATGTCTCAAGTATCCTTGGCTATTGTTATATTTTAGCTTTTCATCATTGAGAAAATTTAACTGGTAATTTATTTCTGTATATCTGTGACTTACCTACTGAATGGGAAAAAAGGCATTACACTGACAATCACTCACCATCATTTTTGTTGCAATACAGGGGTTTATGCAACACAACCACAAAGCAAGAAGCTAATGTTCCAACTGCTCAAGGCAGGAGGGAAATCTGAATTTGTAGCAGGGCTCATGGACATAAAATCCTAGACCAGTGCCCAACCTGAATACCAGATTCGATTAGACACTGACTTGTCAGTGCAGCTTTAACATTTCACTTTTACATTGTCCAGGAGCCTTGGTTTATAGTTTCTAACAGTCTAGTCTACAAGAAGAATTGGACCTTGTAGTTCTTCAGTTCTGTTGTGACCAGGTACCATAGGGAGAACACAGTGTGGAAGGTATTCTGGAGCTTAGAGGTAGGGGATCCCACCGAAAGGCCATTGCAGTTGCTTTTCAAATGTGGTTCAGTATTGAACAGCGTTGCTGGAAATTTCTCAGAGTTAAAGTGGGCGTGAAGCCCTTAGCGTTATGCACGCTAATGATATTGAAGAAGCTGGAGTTTAGTCTTATGCTCTACAGAATAAGTTTATGGTCCAAAGCCCCAGGATTTACATGTGTGCTGCCTCTTAACAGAGACTGGAACCACACAGCAAACTCGCTGGTTGTTAGGAAAGAGATGCTTCTGCTGTTATTGCTGAGTGAGCTGTTGTGCTAGGACCTGCAGTTCTAGTGCAGCAGGAAAAGACAGAGTAACTTGAATGCCCTGCGCTTCTTTCTTCCGTGCTCTCCAGGGACCTGACCACTGCACAAAGTGTTTCCATTTTAAGGATGGTCCAAATTGTGTGGAAAAATGTCCTGATGGCTTACAGGGGGCCAACAGCTTCATTTTCAAATACGCTGATGAGGATCGTGAGTGCCATCCGTGTCATCCAAACTGCACCCAAGGGTAAGTGCAAATTCTGTGGAGTGAGCCATCCTATTCACTGTTTATAGCACATCGTGATTTAGATACAGTTTGGCTTCATAAAGCACTTGTCCCACTCCAGAAATCAGAGTGTGTGCAGCAGTAACGTAACCTTTGATTTCCAGGTCTCTCATGTCATTCAGGTTCCAGTCATGAACGTCCAGCAGCTTATCAGAACAAAAGCTTTTCAGAAGGGATGTAAGCATAGAGAACAGCTTTTCGCAGCCGTGCGCTTGGCTTTCCTTCCAGCTAGCACTGGTTTGTAGCAAAAGCTGCCAGTGACACTTATGTAAATGTAGGCCAGCACAATGACTGTATTGTTAGTATTCACTGTTTGACAGAATTTTCGTGTCTGTTCCTTGCAATTGATGAACTAACCCGGCAGCACAAGTGTGAGATGAAAGTGTTGCGGCCCTCTTTTTCATATGGGGACTGATGCGAAGGGTTTGTCTGAATGAAACCAGACTCTGTACACAGTCCAAGCATCGATTTCTCGAGTCCTGCCTAAGGGCCCCGAATCACTTGTTACATTTAGAAATACACAGCCCACGTATCTCAGCCAAAATCTGTGCAATAAAATAGTAATAGTCATGCACACAACTATGATTTTGCTGGGCCGCGTAAGTTATGACGTCTTTGAGATGATTGGTGGTGTCCAGCATACAGACAAAGGGAGCAGCAGCCAGGGGGGAAAAAAGAGAACACTTTAGCCAGTGAAATAATCTTCGACAAGAGGCTCTTATTGTTTAGAAGCTAAAATTAAACCAGTAAATTATTCAATGTAATCTTGATGTCAACAGCTGTTGCCATTCAAAATGAGACCTTTTGCTGGTTTTGCAAATCTAATTACAATAGAGCCATTAGGGAAATGAAAGTGAGATCGCAGAGACACAGCCAGGATCTGTTACGGATTTATCTTCCCCTCAGACCCTTTAAATCAGTTACGCAATAAGAAAAATGCTGCCGTTGTGGAAGAAGCGTGTAAAGAAACAACGTGAAAGGATGAGCTCGCTTCAGGAGCTCTGGTCCTAGCTTTAATAGATGGTGGAAGGGCCAATTCTGACCCAGTGTGACAAACCCAGCGATGGATGATAGATTTACTGTCCACCCTGCGTAAGAAACACCTATTTTTCTATTTTTTTGTGCAGCTAAGCAGGTGAAAGAGTGCCTCATTTAGCATCCCATGCCAAACCCCAGGGAAATGACCCAGCATCACTAGTAAAAGGGCCAAAGGACCTGGGTTACCTGTGCCAAAGTGCAGCTGCCTCTCGGCTGAGGAGCTATCCCCTTGCCATGAGTCAAGTACTAGTCCTCACAGAAATCCTCATCCTCTTATTAAAGGGTCAGTTCACAGGTATTTTGTCACCCCCTCATAAACAGCCCACCACCTCCCAAATCTGGGTAAGCATGGGTATTCTTTTCCAGTGTTCCTAAAGAGTTTCTGGCATGCGATTATGTTAATGAATCTGTTGATGACTGCCCCAGATGTTTGGGGTTTATGGGTTGTCCATCTTCTTGCCAACATTGTCAGCAGCTGAACGTGCCCACAGAGAGAAGGGAAAGCAGTTACTCTCTCTTCCTTTCTCCTTCCATACTGAATTCCCGAGTTTCGTACCCTTCCTTCAGAGGTTAGTATTTAAATTCCCTTCAATCAGGGTTCTCCGGTGAAATAGGTTGTTGAGGGAACGCATCTTGATACTTGGCTCACGACTGAATGGTACAGAGAAACCGTAATTCTCCTCCATCTAGCATGTCTGTTCTCTTTGTCAGATCAGCTGCTGCGGTAAAACCGATGCCCTCGCAGTGCAGCTTGGGTGCTCGTCACAAAGTGGTGAGCTGCTGCAGAGCCCTGCTCCTGCTCCGGGATTCTCTCATTCCTGCAGTGCTGCTCGTCTTGAATCGGGGTCCTTGCTGAAGCGGTTTGTTTCTAGGCATCCCCACCTGTTGCTGTCACTGAGGAAGAGATCTGTCCCACCCCTGTGTTTTCTGGGAGCCTTTTGCCACAGTTTTGCCATGGCGCTTGCAGATGATTGCTTTATACCCTAGAGTGTGAGATTTGATAGCGCCATTCTCCTCCCTTATGCAAGTATAATGACCGTTTCTGTTAATAGGTGTGTAATTATCCAGCCCTGGTAACGATCTTACGTTGGCTAAGAGAGCTCTCAAGGAGTGACTTCCTTGGATGCAACAACTGTGCTCTTGGCCTTGCATCCCCATGATAGACATCGGCTCCTCGGAGCCAGTTTGGAGCAGATCTGAGGCACGTGGGACAGCTATCCCATTTAATTCAAGAGAGTCAGAAAGCATTTGGCACCTCCTCTTGCAGAGCTCGCCAAAATGGAATGCTTTCACAGGGATAAAATACTAATTGTATAATAGCATTTGACAGTCAGCTTCCTTGCTGGGCAAGACGCAAAAGGGAGGTCTCACCGGACAGCACCCCTCATCGTACAAAGGCGTTTTCTCACACGGCATTTTGAAGGAATTTTGTTGCTCTTCACCAAAACCTTATTATCCTTCTAAACCAAGTCCAGAGAAGTCATGGGAGCCTTATCAACACATGTGGTCCAGAAGGGATTTGAAGGCAGTAAGACTCTTTTGCCTCTAAAGTTGAGGTGTACTTTTAGGAAGGTGTTGTGAATTCCAGGTGAAACAATAGAACAAATTCAATGACAACAAACTCTGAATAAGAAACTGTTACTATTTTGTTGATTTTTCTCCTACTCCCTGCCCCAGTTCAACTTTCTTACTATGTCACCATCAGTATGCACTGCCCGTTAGCTATGTAACCCCGTGGTTTTGAGCTGTCTGGCCTTATCTGTAGCAGTAGGTGTCGAATCAGGTCATTGCCACAACTAAGGTTTTCTCCTGTCTAGAGAAAAAACAGCTGTGACACCAATTGTTGACACTGTTTTAACTCATCGTTTTCTTTCAGAGGATGATTCTCTGTAAAGCTAGGATGAACTCCAATTGTAATTTTCTGTATAAGCTGTATTGGACTGTTGTAAGTACAGAATGTATCATTAATACGTGACAATTTTTCGGTTAACCAGTTCATTTTACAGAGCAAACTTGGAAATGAAAACATCATCTGGGCTCAGAACAGGAGGAGGAACCCTGAGGGTGAATGGAGTACCGGTGTGATGTATGATTGTGTCACGCTTGTACTTCTGCGGGTCAAAAAGCCTGAAACTAAGGAAGTTGCTTCCAGAGCAAAAGTAACTGATGACTTGGTGGTGCAAAGTAACTTGCAAACAGAGATTGCCGTTCCTCGCACAGTATTGTGCTTTACTGCGTGTAACCAGGACAGAGAGTCGGCGACTGCTCCACGTGACCAGGAGTAATGAAATTGCACCTGGACAGTTTTCTGTTTGGGGCTGGGAAATCCACTGAAGAAGACTATAGGTTTAAATAAAAATCAGCGGTATTTCTGCTTGGAGTGGGTGAGGTCCAAATAGCGCTCTTCCTGGATTCGAGTCCTCCAGAAGTCTGAGAGAATAACCATACAGATGCGAAATGACTCCAAGAGAAGAGGCTCCTTCTGTTAGTCTGTCAGTTATCTGAGCTGGTAATAGGCTCTCAGATCTCTAATTTGAACAGGGCCAGCTTTTTATTTGTAGTGAGAGTCTGATCCTCGATTCCATTTCCTAGTAAGTCAAGAGAAGAGCTGAAAAACTTTTTTTCAGCCTCCTTCCTTACTGAACTGGTTTTCTGCACGTTGCTGAGCATGCTGGGAGAGGAAGAAATGTTGTATACATTTGAGACTGGTTAGAATTCAGACAGTCCTGAGGCTAAGACAGCTGAAATTTCAAAAAACAGCCATCAGGAGTTCTCTCCATTAATTTTTTGAGCTGCCTTTAAATCTACCCTTTCCGCTTTCTGCCTTCTCTGGCCAGCTGGGTATCTAACGAATGCTTTTCATGTCTGCACGCTTGCTGAAGGAAACCGTTACTGCGGAAATCCTTACAATTTGTGTCTGCGTGTCACAGGTTTTATGTAAAAATAAAACTTCAAGTAAACAAACAAGGTGAGGTTCAGTATGGCTCTGCACTCCCTGATGGGCAGGTGGGAGGAAATTGAACTCGCTGAATTTATTCTATAATGGCAGAGCAATAGCTAATTTAAATGCAGCAAAAGCTGGTGAGTGGCAAGTGATGGTGAAGTGGAAAGATCATCTCATGGGAGCATGTTTGAACTCTCAAGTTTTTGACGTGCATATCCCTCTATCAAAGCCAAACTGAAAGCAGAGGACTTTAAAAAGAGTTGGGGATCATACCTTAAATTCGAAATGGTACTCAGCAGAAGTGAATTTCAGTCCCTTGATGTCAGATCGCCTGCTCCCCAGGTAGACGTTCAGCGAAAGACTCTGCTAATAAAATGGTTCTGGAATCTTCTGAAGCAGTGGAAAGACGTGGTTTGGTGTCCATGAAACGCCGACAGCTGGAGACTCCCCATGGCTATGCAGGGACTGATGCGCTAAAGGGTGTCCGGTTGTCTTAACCCCTAAAAACTGAACTTTACGGATCTGTGTGAGAGTCGTGCCTGCCGTCAATGTGCAGTTGAATTGCAGTCTGAATGCAGAGTCCCTCGGACACCGCTTCGCCTACCGCCCTTCATCAGGGCAAGGAAAATCCACGCGTATCCGTGTTTTGCATACAAACTCCCCGTGGCTGCGCTTTGGTGGTGCTGCATAAAGTGATTCCCTGCATCTCTGTTGCCTGTGGTGAGCACCTGCTGATTTTGCAGCTGGAGGACTTTGGGCAGCATCAGAGGAAAGCAGAATAAAACACCTGAATCGAGAGACAACATTTTGCTCTGGTTTGTCTTTTGTTGTTGGAAGCTCATCCTTGAGCTTCCTTCATAAAAGTGTAGTCAGCCTCCAAAGTATCTCCGCAGCGGCTCTAGCCTGGCAACTTACAACAAAATGAACAATTGCATCGATAACAGAAAGGAAAAGAAGTTTTGCATTGTGCTTCTGGAGGTCTCGTCTTGCAAATGAACACCTTTTGTGTGGTAATCGCTGGTTTGATGATTCAGACAACATCCAGAAAAAGCAGCTCTATTGTCAGGACTCCCACGTACGCAGGTGAAACCTGCCCAAAGTGTTGTTTGAGCCAAGATACGTCCAACCTTGAGATGCTGTTTATGTTGCTATTGTTATTCCCATTGCAAGCTAGTATTTGTCACAAGCTATAATTTTGTGGTGCCTTGGGTCTCTCTTGAGAATTATAATTAAGATTGTGCCACAGAGAAGGGGATTCCGGGTTCTTGGGTCTGTAAATAACGGATTTCTCTCTTTCTCTCCTTATTTTCAATTTGGATTTGCTGCAGGTGCATAGGGCCGCGTATTGAGGACTGCATCGGCCTGATGGATAGGTACTTGCTGAGTGGTCGTGCCCTGTGTGTCTTCCATCCTCCACGTGTGGACAAGGGCGCATGCGTGTGCATGTCCTTGTGAATGGCAAATGACGCCTTTTGTTCTGTAATTGCCTGCAGGTGTAGAGGTCCCGCTAGTCATGACTGCATTTACTATCCATGGACACGACAGTCCGCTTTGCCACAACATGCTAGGTAACATCCACCACTTCATGGTTGTACGCACGGTCCTTGCCTGGTTACCATAGGGATGTCATACTATCCAGTTTGTTCAGAAGCGCAGGATATAGTTTGTCCTTAAATAAAGTATGCCTCGGAACATCCAAATTTGCTTTTCCATTTGAAAGCCAATGAAATACCTTACTCGTTTAGGCTGATTCGAAAATGCCTTTATTTTTAGGTTAAATCAACAAGGATTCAGTTCTTTATAGATGCTGTTTCTTAATGAAATTTTTCTAGAAGTAAACATGATGAAAACGCTGGTCAAATTGTAATTTTTTCCCACTTTTTTTTTTTTCTAAGACAGCTTAAAAGCAAATGGAGCTTTTCCATACTACTTTGGAAAACAGTAAATGTTTTGGCAAAGCTGCATTTATTCATTAATTTACATAACACAATTATTTAGTTTGGGGACTTTTCCCCCATTCTCTGTTTTAAAAAAAAATAATTGTAACCTTGCAGCAATTTTATTTTTCGGTAGTGATGAGCTAAACAAGTTAATGTAGGAAGCCTACCAAAACATTTCGGTTATACTCCACATTCTTTTTCATGAAAGCCCTTCCTTGCCATTGAGTTTGTTTATTTTAAAATTCAAACTGGTTAGTATGACTTCCAGGCTTTGGGATTACTGTCATGAGCTAAGACTGGGTGGAAAAAAATCTATCATTTCAATCAGCTTCACCTCATTAAGGATTTTACTTTGATTTTTCCCCCTCTCTTTCTTTAAACCAAGATGTTAAGGTTGTCTTTCCTTTCTAGTTGTGTACCTAATGTGAATATTCCTATTTCTAGGTGTTGAGGGAGAACGTGTTTAGACCTGAAGAACAGTAGTCTATAAATGCTGTCAAACTGCAAACTTGTTTAATTAATCAATATAATTTCTGACTTGTTTCTTTGCTTATTCCTTGGCCCGTGAATTAAGAGTGTTTCAATATTTCAGTAATACTTTTGATTTTGCTGCTTTGGGTGTCCAGTTTGAGATCCTTCTGTGGGGAACTCATTTTCAGATGTACTCATCCAAACTGAGTTGTCCAAAACAAGCAGTCGGTTTTAGAGGTCACCATTTCGTCAACTTTATTCAAAGCACAAATAGAGAAAATGTATTATTTGCATAAATTTAAGGGACTTACCGAGCTACAGAGAATGAAGCCATGCTGAAGTTCTTTGATTTAGTAACCTTTAAAAATAACATACTTTTCATCAATTGGATTTTTAATCGGTTTTTGAGGGAACATTAGGGGCTTTATACTAGGAAGACAACTTCTCGGCTGTAGTGAAACTCTTGCAGGCTGCTCGCTCTATAGCTTCCCCTGTTAGCCCGAAAGGCAGTCAGACCTTCTGCGCTGTTTAATTCAAGTTGTATAACTCCACACGTTACCTTTGCTTTGAAAATGTTCAGGGAGTAGTAGAGTCCCCGAGGTACTGCCAAATACCCACTGAATTTAACAGAATGACTCCTGTTAACAACAGTGGCTGCTGGATTGGGCCCTGTATATTTGAAAGTGGAATTAAAGCAGCGGGGTTAAACCGCGACACCCTCGAACGTGACATCACAGCGCTAAAGAAAGTGTTGCCTGGTAGGGTACCAGGCTTAAGCTGTGTGTTAGCAGGCAGTGCTTAATGTGGGGTTTATGTTGTGTAAATTGTAGGTTTGGTCTCCTTCAATCTGCTGTCAAGGTAGCAAAGCAAATTATCAAGGGGGTTGGAAATCAAAGCAACTGTTTTACTCTGCTCAAATGAATTCTTTCCTGCTCCATTCAGTGTGAGGGCGAAGACCCTCAAATGTTTCCTTTACATCTGATGGATTTGTTTTGTTTTGTTTTGTTCCAATATTGCTGAATATATTTTAGCAAAATTACTGCACTGTGTTTAAATGTCAGCATGTAGCTATTCCTTCACTTTCAACCCAAAGAAGGAAACTTTTGTACGTTTATATTAGTGAAATCGTGCGTTATTTTTTTCCTGTGACAATGGTTTCTTTTGTTTGGGCTAAAAAAAGGCAAAACTGCGCTGGCAAAAGTGACACTTGTTATTGCAGTAGGGGTATAAATATAAAGTGGATGTGCTTCACTTCAGATAGAACCTTCTTCGTGTCCCTTTACCAATTGCATGCCATCCCTAAGCTTACTGACCTTAAAATAATTAATAATCAGCTTTACCTCTGTCCATTGACTTGACTCTCTTCCACTGATGTGAACTGGTGAGTTGAAGGGCAGGATTGTCGGCTGTTCGGGCAGCTGACAGTGAGGGCAGGGCTCTAACCACAGACGGCGAGATATTTCCCTTCTTCACCTATTTCCATTTTCATACCAGTGTTGCTTTTCTTTCCAGTTGTGCAGTTTGCAGATTGGCTTTGCCATGATCCAGTGACTTGGGGGGTGTTGTAGGAGTCTGGCAGAATAGCAAAGGAATCCTTACTGTCATGTTTAGTAAAGATGAATCAGATGTGCATCCCATGGCTTGTTTTCCAGATGACCAATGAAGCTTCAGTGTTTCTGCGTATGTTTAGTCCTTTATATTTTGGGGGGGAAGGGGGGGCGGAATCCTGACTTTTGGCATCGCATGTCTTTCTGCACAGGTGTTTGGGGGTTTTAAAACCTTTAGGTTCAATAGAGTCCTGTCTGAAAGGATGCAGGAAACCCTTTTCTTTTCCCGTTTCCAGCTCAGTGCCATGTATAAGGGCTGTTTTAGCCCTTTTCCTCTAGACCACTTGGTAGATTTTTCAAATGGCTGTTAGGTCACTTGCTGGATCTCATGTGCCTTTTTTTCCCCCTGTGAGGAACCACATTAATTTTTGATGTGTTCAGTTTATCCTTACAAAGGCTTTCACTGTATTCTTAACTGCCAGGAAAAGTTTAAACTCTGAAGCAAAAGTCGCAGGAGAAGCGAGTGCCTCTTCTGCTTGTGTTTAGTTGCAATGTCTGGTTATTGTTCTTAGAGCTCTTGATTTACTGGAGTTGAAATTGTACGGTGGGGAAAGCCTTTCCTCACATCTGTGACATACCCTGTCTGTGTTTATACCATGTTTAATTCATAGCAGGATGTTGTTTGGCTGTGACCTGTGTGATTCACTGAGTCAGTTGGCTGAGCAAGTTTTCTGGCTGACCTCTTTGGGCTGCTCAGCTGATAGAGGCCTGAAGGAGTGGGAGAGGCCAGCAGAGAATTCCCCATGCAAGGTGGGGTCCTTAGCTGGCATCTACTAACATCGCTGCTGCTTTCTCTTCCTTTCTGTCTCGTTTCTTCCTTCCCTGCCGTGCTGAGAATCTCGGCCCAGGGAACAGAGGGGAGACCAGAACTGCATGTTCCAGCTTTTCTCTGCCTCCTTCAAAGTTTTGGGTACCCATTGCCCAAAAGGAAGATTGAAAAACTGTAAAAATAATACTCTGCCATTCATTAAGAAAATGACCCTGGGCAGTCATGAAATGCTGGTTCGTCTCTGCTCCCTGGTTCTCAAGTCCACCAGAAAAGTTTGGCCAATTCAGTTATTGAAGCTAGGCCGGGGACTATGTTTTTACTTCACATATGGACGTTAAATGTGTTCATCCTGCCTATGGTTTATTCAGCTTGATACTGAGGGGAGATCAGAGGAGGAGGGGGGATGTTTCTGTGCTCCGGTGCGTGAGAGATGGCAAACCTGCAGCTGTGATCAGAAGCACGTTGGCTGTGATAGAACACGCACCTTGACGTTACTGGTCTGAGTAGGCTGATGTCTCTGTTTACGCCCTAAGAAAGTTTCATTCACGTTTCCCTTTTAAGTAACAGAAACTAATTAGCCTGGACCATTGTTGTGAAGTGGTTACATAAAATGATGTGTCGATGTTAACTCAAATTACAATCCTAATGCTGGCTTTATATCAACAAAGGACGTCCTCTCAACAAATCATCTGCTCCTAAACAAAAAAGCTGTTTTTATGTACTGAGTGTATGTACAAGAGCTAATTAACAGTAAACCCTGTGTAATACAGGCAAATCCTTTCATAGCTGTTTTGTACCCCTGCACAGTGTGACTTCAATAGAATTTCACAGCAGCTCTTGAGTAGATGACGGGGAAGGGAAACCACCTCTAATAAACTGCTAATGTTCATTGCTTTTATGGCGCTCTGTTCCATTGCTTGGAGGAAAGCGTTCCATATGCTCTGTATTTTTATGGAATAATTATCGTTCTGGAGGGGGAGAGGAAGAGAATCCCTGTATAAAATACAAGGAACAATAGGATCTGTGAGTACAAACTAAGCTACGTTACTTGTTTGGTACAAGATGCTACTCTTGAGAGACTTAATGGGGAGCTTTCTGAAACTGTATCAGAACCAAGCAGTTGAAGAAATAGATTTATTTTTATTTTTTAAGAATCAAGACTTAGAAAAACAGGCAGCTTCTTGTTCTGCCTCTGTGGGTTGGATACAGCTTATGTCTGTGTAGGACAGAATGATAGAGAAATCCCTGTTCAGTGTGAGAACTCACTGCTACTGAACTGGTTCTCAAACAGACCTTTGCTGTGGGCACTTTCACTGTCATAACACCTCATTGCCTGGAACTTTAGGGAGTATCCCAGTGATTCCTCGACCTCCCCCACTTTTACCACCCCTGCTGTGTAAGACTGGTCTTCTTAGGGAAGGGGCTGTGTGGGTTTTCCTTCTTTTCTGCTGTACAGATCTGACCACAGGTAAAACAGCTCTCGCTGTATTGAAACTTCTGTCCTGTTATGGTGAGAAAGAATTGTCTGGAATCTGCCAGGGCTTCTAGTCATTGGCTTCACTCAGCAGGGTTGGCTGGGGTGATCTCACAGTATGGAGCCGTTTGGTAGGGTTGGCTGCTAAAGAGAGAAAGAAACTGTTAAGTTTGGAAGAAAGAAAGGACTAGAAGCAATTGTCACACAGGTGCTTTTTAAAATCCGTTCTGTGGCTCTGGTAGTTTGAAGATCCTGTTGAGAGTACGTGGGATAGAGTAAGGCCGGAAATCTGATGTTTGTAGCAGTTTGTCACACAAAGAGTGGAATAGGAGTAAAATACTCTTGCAGTATATTGAGATTGTCAATACTCATAGACCGGCTTTTTCAGCAGCTGTGCTTGTTTGATGAGTTTGGGTAATATTCCTGATGCACAGTGGTGCATGCCAAACAGCCAAATGCCCCAGTGTGGCTATGGAAGTTGGCTTTGCGTGTCTTCTTGTGGCTGTGTGGCATTCCTTATTGCCTCGCTTGGTGTTGTCCCAGCCCTGGCGCCTTCTTCAGCTGCTGAGCTCTGAAGAACCATTCGCGCAGCACCCAGCTGTACAAAGGCGGCAAGGGGCTTGTATGTGGTCTGTTAGCCCTCATCCATAGTGGCTCTGTTACCCCTGACCTCCGTGCCAAGTGTTCATTCAGTCTTACCCTTCTGTGGCCTGAGTACAAGGTCCATCTTGTTGAGCTGGGTGTGTGCGCTCAGCCCCGCCTTAACGGCAAGCTTCTCGGTTTTAGGAAGAGTGTCACGGAAGATACGCAGAATTGACCGAGCGCCGGAGTTTTGTCAGGTCAAACCCAGATGTCTTTCCAGAGGCTTCTCAATAAAAGTGTATTTAGGGGTTTTTTCTTTGCTAATACAAGTTGCAGAATAAATTTTCAAATACATTTAAAATGAGAAAATTCATTGTTCTGAAAACTGCATGAATTATTTTTACTGAAACTGTGAGCAGGAAAAATAAGCCGTGATTAGGCCAAATGTCTTAGGTTACTGCTGGAAGACAAGAAACATTAGGAAATTCCAAATTGAAAATGGTTCGTTAGAATGGGAAACAACACGCAGCCCAGTTGCAGAGGTCACTGTTCTTATTTCTCATCAGGCTACGTAAGCCTTGTGGCGTGTCTGTCCTGGTTTGGCTACACAAATAATATACGATGTAGAAATGAAACTATGTCATGAAGAAGTGACCTTTTTATAGAGCAACAGTATATATCTCGCTGCTCTCCAATGGGTTTCTTTTATGGCTTAGAAATGAGGATTTAATTTAGAATTAATGTAGTTATAAATTAATTATCTATTATTAAAAATGCATTTGTAGAGCTTTAGAAATATGTAAGATGTAGAGTTGTTTAAACCTCAGTGAATGGTTTCTTAATAATTCATTAATATTTAACATATAATAAATCAGAACTAAAGCTTGCGGTCTTACTTCCAATCTACCTGCGTAATGCAGGATTTGCCGCGCTTTCGTGTTTAGGCAATTTGCATGACAAATGTAGTTGAGTTTAGGGTCCAGCCAGGACTTAATTCTCTGCATTCTGGCTTATTCACCGTGACCTGTCCGGTGATGAAGGAGCTGCAGTCCTGGCGAAGCTCGGGGTCGGGGTTGCTTGGAGCAGTACGTTGGTAGTGCTGTGCTTGTGCTGTAAGCGTAGTCAGGTCTGCGTAGTTAGATCTCTTCAGCTCAAAGTTTGTAACTCAAGCCATGCTATCTACTCTAGGTGGGGACTGCGTTTGGGATAGATTTATTCCTTTCTGGTATGCGTAATCTTGGAAGAATTTCATGCTTTCCACTTCCTATTAAAACTAATGAAATGCTTGCTGGAATGATGTAGGACACTTGATGCAGATCAGAGTTGGTATTTGAAGCCTGCGATTGATACTGCTTTTCTTGTTTTCCATACAAAAGTGTATGTTCTACTTCCCAGTTAATTTGTGACGGTTTTTCCAGCGGATAACGTGTTATTGATGAGAATACAATTCACAGTCATGTCTCTTTCATTCATTTTTGCAGAAATGGAAACACCAGTTTTGAATTTGGTAAGATGTTTTCCAGTGTTGCCAGTGTGTCACCTGCAAACATGATGGTAAACGCATAAAAAAGCTATAGGTTGGAAGGAACTGACAGGCTTCTGTCTTTTGGCGCTACGGGCGGAAAGTTGTACCGCAGCAGCTACCAAAGGTGGAAGCATTACCACAAATGCCAGTAACCACGCAGGAATAAAGCATTAGTAAATCGAGCCATCAGGCCAAATTGTTTTATTTTACTATAATTTTTTTCTTGTCATGCTGTAACATGAAGTAACAGAGCGGGAAAATGTTATATAAATTATCTGTACCTTTGGGCTTTTTGTATGAAGTCTCAAATAACTACATTCACACTGTAGTGGGAAAGAGGGCCTGGTACTAAACTCATTCCCCATGCAATGCCTTCTTTCTGTTAGCTCGGCTTACTTTGCGTCTCTCCTCTGTAGAGTAGAGTTATTTTGCCTCTTTTCTCCCTTGTTAGAATGGTGGTGGATAGATGTGGAACTTGGAACTTCAGAAAGACTGTTTTCTCAGGACTGCATGTCAGAGAGGCTTTACAGAAGAACCACCAGGAATAATTGAAGCTTTGTACGTTGTGCCTAGTAGAGAAGAAGTCTGGGAACTCAAAGAGCTGAAGCTTATTTTGGCTGAAGGTTAAAGTGTAGCGCCTGAACAGGATGACCGTGAGCCAGCAGTGTGCCCTTGTAGCCAAAAAGGCCAGTGGCACCCTGGGATGCATTAAGGATAGCGTCGCCAGCAGGTTGAGGGAAGTTCTCCTCCCCCTCTACTCTGCACTGGTGAGGCCTCCCCTGGAGTGCTGTGTCCAGCTCTGGGCTCCTCAGCTCCAGAAGGACAAGGAGCTACTGGGGAGGGTCCAGCCAGGGCCACTGAGATGGGGAAGGGCCTGGAGCACCTTCCATCTGAGGAGAGGCTGAGAGCTGGGGCTGTTCAGCTGGGAGAAGAGGAGGCTGAGGAGGGTCTGATCAATGCTGAGCAATATCTACAGGGTGGGTGTCAGGAGGATGGGGCCAGGCTCTGCTCAGGGGTGTCCAGTGACAGGACGAGGGGCAGTGGCCATCAACTGGGAAACAGAAGGTTCAGCCTGAACTTGAGGAAACCCTTCTTCCCTGTGAGGGTGACGGAGCCCTGGGACAGGCTGCCCAGAGAGGGGGGGAGTCTCCTTCCCTGGAGCCTTTCCAAAGGCGCCTGGACTTGTTCCTGTGTGATCTGCTCTGGGTGATCCTGCTCTGGCAGGGGGGTTGGGCTAGATGGTCTCTAGAGCTCCCTTCCAACCCCCAACACTCTGTGAATTATCGTCTAAATGTATGGAACAAGGGTTTGCTGAAAGATGGCATTAGTCTGGCAGAATGAAAAGGTGAGTTGGGTGCCTGTCTCTGTGAGTTAATTAAAGAGATGAAGTCCGAGGAAAGAAGCATTCAGAGCCGCAAAATGCCGGTGCATTGCTAATGAGGATTATTAATCCCTGGAATGATTTTTTTTTTTTCCTGTTAATGGTCTGTTCTCCAGCACTAGACTTGTAAAGTCAAGACTGGTACTCATTCTTGCAAGCATGATGAGTTTGTGCCAAGCCTGTAGGCTCTGCTATACAGATATTTGGGCTGGAGGATTTCATTGGTTCCTTCTGTCACTGCAGGCTGTGACATGGCACTTTCATGTCTGTGATGATAGTTTCCAGCTTGTTCCAGATAGAGCATGAGCCAAGAGTTGATTGGCTCTGGAAACTAAGAAGGACCCAGAGTTCCTCTGAATTTTGATTCCTGGTACCAGTTTGGACACAGACAAGCAAATCTAACTACTGAATGCTGGCTTTGGTTCCTGTCAGCTTTGGTGAGGCATAGAGTGGGAGTTGCACATGATTTTACACAAGGTTCCTTCTACATTGATATATCCTTGTTCATTAGCAGTTAGGTCAGTTAAAATTCTGAGTTTTCAGACTGTCCTTTGCTAAGGGAGAGGAGAAACTCATCCAGATCTTACCTGTTTGAACTGTCTTTGTCATACTTGCGTTCACTTGAATAAGATATCTTGAAAAAATACACGGACTGTTTCCCATGATCAAGTTTCTGTGCTAATGACACAAATTTAAAGGCCTAATTTGCCCATCTCTACCAGGTTTTCTGAGCCTTGGATACTAAAGAGATACTTAAATATCTTACATTGTTCTGCACTGCAGACTCTTCCTTTTCTTATATATATTTTTTTTTTTTTTTTGGTCCTCTCCCTCTTCATGTTGCCCCTCCCTTTCTTTCCTGGGAGATGCTCTGGTGGAGCTCTTATCTTTGGTACTATCGAGTTTGAGAAAACATGGTATCTAGGTATTGGTTTTATTTGTATGTAAACTTGGAAAGTGAAGTTTTCTTTAGGGATGACAGTACTTTTGTCAAAAGTCTGCATGCTTTTTTTCAGTCTGATGTAAATTTTTAGTGACACCATCTTCACCCATTGAACAAGCTCTTTTTCAGACATATTGGCTGTTGAATCAATAGAAGATAATGCAGGTAATTTCTGTAGTTATCTGAGATTGAGCAAATGATCAAAAAGGCAAGGAAAGATTGGGATAATGTGAAAAATATGTGCTTGCTAGCTCTGAGTGAGCTTTTCATTGCCAGAGAGCTGTGAGGAGCTTATTGTGTAATTGCCTGTTGTGGTACGGCTCTCATCAGAGCTGGTGGTCCCTCATCCTGAAGAGCTGTGGCATTATGCAGAAATTTGAGAACAAATGCAGCCTTGTGATCAGGCCAAAGACCAAACTTTGGTTAAACAAGGTCCAGTCATGATGTCACCCTTGATTTGTAAATCATATTACGCTTTTCTTGTAGTACCTGCAGGAGAATTGTCCAAAATGCACTTTTAAGTAAGAAGTGGGAACTATTTCCTCAGCTAGTTTGTGTTAGACTCCCAGTACCCTGCCTGTGGCATAGTTTGTCCATTAGAAGCCGTGGACTGGAGGGAAGAGGACTAATTGTAGTTGGGCTGTTCACCAGTATGGCAGTGGCCAAACTGGTCTGTTCTACGTTCCCAGTAGGCTTGAATCAGCCATCGGGAAATTTTTAGCTCATGTCAGTGGGCCTTGCTTTGTGTGGTTTAATAACCTGCCTTAAAGAAAACATGTGCATTTCAGAAACAAATTGCTTCTTTCCCTGTCCCTCCCGCTCTCATGTAGGGGGGAGGGAAAGTAAAAAGTATTCCTGCATTAAAAATGGCCCACTGGTTGTTAATATGCGTAGTCTGATTCACAGTGAGGATAACAGACAAAGAACAGATTGAAGCGATAATATTCGAGCCTTAAAATAGTCCCATCTCCCGTAGATATGTTGTTCCCTCCCTCGTGGCAGTGATACCCTCTGCATGTAAATGCCTTGCATGCAGGCCAAGTTCAGTGCTGTCTGGCCACTTCAGCTTTGCTCTCTCATCTTTATTTCCTGGATCAGGCTCCAAATTTCCAAACTTTGGGATGTTTGAGTCGTCTCTTAATCAACAGATTTTTAAAGTGAGGGAGCTCTTTCCCTTTCCAGGAAAAATCCAGTGGGAGAAAGGCAGTTACTGACACAGCAAGCCAAAACCTCTCACTGTAGCAGCACGCTTGTGTGTATTCTCTAGCTGCTTTCAACTTTTTTGTGCTTGTCTCACTTCAAAAATACATATATTTGAAGTATTTAAGTGGTATGAGAGGCAATCCCTATCCCCTCTCTCCCTTACAGTAGAGACAGGGAAAAAAGATGTCTGAGCCTTCTCTCTCCTTGTTTTCTTGAGCCCTGAGGAGTTTCAGAAGCTGTGAGACCCGAGAGGCACAAAAAGGTCAGCAGGACCCACCGTCTGTTAGAGAGGCTGCTACCTGGGTGTGGGGGTTCGGGGACTGAGGGAGGGGATGGGGTTTGTGGTTGGAAAAGGAAAAAGAGATTTTAAAGCTGCATCACGGTTTCCCCAGAAGCTTGGCCCATGCTGTTCTGGGAGTTCAGCAGCTATTGGAAGGGTATTTTTAACATTTGGAAGGTGCATGGGTAAGGTGGTATCTGCAGTAAAATCTGGAATGTTCTATTATACTGAAATTTGGGAGAAAGAAAAGCTGTTTTACCAAACTACCGTTTGCCTTTATGTTGGCCGTGCTGTACTGCAAAATAATCATAATAAAGCAGCTGTTGTAGAGTCTAGGTTACTCTGAGCAGTATCCTCACCATGGACACAAGCTGTTTTTCTAATCAAGTCACATCTGTGACTATCACAATGAGAGGACGTTGCTGTGTGCATAGGCACAAAAAAAAAAATCATCGGTGGAGCTGAGAATAGAAGCTGAGGATAATATTCACAGAGACTGGTTTCCCTTGGCTCCCTTTACAGCCAGCCAAGTGAAAGATTCCTTTGGGTGGCTGTGGATACGGAGGAGAGGGGTGAAGGTGGTTGGGTTCGGAGCACAAGTTGAAGTTTTTCCTTCTGAATGGCCTCTGGGGAAGTGCTGGCAGTGGGATGATGACTGGAATTAAGAGGAGTTGCAAGATACACCAGAGTTTCTCTGTGCTTCCCTTGGTGTAACGTAAGAACTACCTGGAGATGACTGATAAGTTAGAGACACAGAAGAATTTTTGGGCATATTGTCGTATGGGAGATGATCCTTATAAGCCTTGTTTCAGAAGGGAGGATCTCAGTTTATGTGAGTTTTTCCCCATAATCAAATGGGATTTTCTGATGAACTTGTGTTAGGCATTTAGACAGAATGCTATCCTTGTAAAAATAATAGTGATAAATCCAAAAGTATCATCAGGCATACTGAGAAATAAATTCCTTATACCATGCTTTTTGTCTACCTTGGATTTTCCTTGATATTTATGAGCACTGGCCACATTTATTCCCTGCTATGCTCCACAAAGATAAATTCTGCATATTTAGAAGTCGTTTGAGGAGCAGCTAAAATGTATGTTGAAGTAACAGCATCATGGCCATGATTAGTATTCTAATAACAGTCTCAATGCTATATTGATAGATACATTTATACCAGTGCTGAATGAAGTGGTACTGTTTGGATTTAGACTTTGAGGGACACTTTTTAAACATACATGTGTATGTACGTAATACAAACACAAGATACGTGGGTGCATATTTCCAAACACATTATTCTATAAATCCTCCGTGCACTTTAATCTTAAACGTAGGTCCAAATGATGCTTTAAAGCCATCACTTCTTAAAAAAAAAAAAAAAAAAAAACTCAGCTGAAACTCACATAAACTCTGCATTTATCACAAAACAAAGGATTGGATATGGCAAGAAACTTGAAGGTCAGGAACGTAGTGTGACAGTGCTGTTCTCATCACACCAATACATGTTCAAATGAAAGAGGATTGGTGAAGTAAAGTAGAAATGAAGGTCATAGGGCAGAGAAATCTTCCTTTTGCAGGTCCTTGAAGTTAAGTAAGCTACCTGCGCAGTCCTACAGCCGAGATTTTGCTCAGTCGTGCATGGCTTTGGATATTTCATATGTTGAATAGCTCCATTTCAGCAAACACTTGGCTGGCAGTGAATTGCAAGCACTTTCCACCAATGGAATTCGGAAAGTGTTTAAAAGAATATAGCGGAAGGAAGAGCACGGCATTCAAACAGGGTTCCCCCTGTTGGCTATTTAAAATATTCCCGAACCTTTCTTCCTGTTCTCTGTTCTTTACAGTTTGATTTATCACCCACGATAACCACTACCCACCCAAAATGCAGCAATGAAGAAAACATTATAAAAATCATAGAATCACAGAATGGTTTGGGTTGGAATCCGCCCTGAACACCCATTGCGGAGGGAAGGCATGCTCCTGCTCGGTTTCAGTGGCCACTTTCATGCTAGCGTTTATATTCTCGGTATGACCCAGAGCCCACGGAACGTTGTGGCTACCTATGGGTTTAACGTGGGCGCTACCTTGGCTT
This sequence comes from Rhynochetos jubatus, assembly GCA_027574665.1. NCBI lineage: Eukaryota > Metazoa > Chordata > Aves > Eurypygiformes > Rhynochetidae > Rhynochetos > Rhynochetos jubatus. The sequence continues at coordinate 4,450,955 of CM050654.1, read as the reverse complement.
TCTCCAGCTCCCCGAGCCGTGTAACGCGCTCTGCCTCAGACTCTGCTGTGGCACTTTCGCATTGGACAGGTGATGGATAGAAAGCAGTGCCGCCGGACAGAGTTGTCTCTCGGCACATGATGTCGTACAAGAAAATGCACTTTATGTTTCTGTTTGAGAAAAGCATGTTTTCTTATTAATAATTTAATGTACACGGATATAATCATAGAGGCGGTTGGCTTGCGGAGAAGCAGGCTGTTTATTGCTCCTAACAGGAATGCTTTATGCCGAGAGAAACTCTTGGAGCTAATGTGGATGGGTTTCGTTTCGGAGCAGTCCATCAGTGCCCATGGTCATTACAGGTCTCATTTTCTTTATTTAAAGCAAAATATTACTCTTCCCAAAGAAAATGGGAAATATGACAAGTTTATAAAGGGGATTGTTCTTTTGCTTGATGAACTGGCTTCACCTGTGAGTCCAATCTAGTGGATTTAACTGGCTTTCTGTCACAGATAAATCCATCTACATTATACGGGGCCTGACTTGGCATATTTTACAAGGGAAGTTAATCTGTGTACTTAAAGCACAAGCCTCAAAACAAAGTCACCGTGAAAGTTCTTAACAATAGCATTTCTTTTTTATGTTGTGGCTGAAGGGAAGTATCTCAGTCTAAAACCACCGGGGATGCAAGTGACGTCAGATGGGCTGTTTAGTTCTGTGGGGCGAGAACCACGTGAAAAGCCTCCATATTGATACAGAAATCACAGAGGTTTCAGTATTGGTTCGCATTCAGCTGTATTAACAGGGAGTTAAAACTGAGAGTTCTTAGTAATTTATGGTGAAAAGATGGCGGGAGCGTGGTTGTTCACCTAAATGATGCCAATCAGATTTAAAACTAGCTTTAAAGAGATCCGTTGTGCACTGCGTGTGCTTAATGGTCATAAATTTATAATCAGTACATACTAATGTCTAGAATTCTAGCTTCTATTCGTTTTCAGTGCTCCAATTCATGTTTTTTTCTTTGTCCTCATTTATTTTGCTGAGTGAAACGAGGAATCCTATCTTTAAAAAAAGAGCCACGAGTAGGATGCACTTTTACAATTCAAGGAATGCACGTAACGTATTTGTTCCCATCTTGGTGATGTGTTTTTTTCAGTGAAGACTGACGACCAGAATATGTGCAAACCTTCAGCAAACGGCATCACCGAATGTTAAAGGCTTGATGTATCCTAACAGCGCCGCTGCTCTCGAGAGCACGTGGTGGTCAGGGCTGTGCCAGAGGAGGAAAGGGTGCACGCTCTCCATCAGAGACTGTAGATGTGTTCTGCACGTGCTCTTCTTGTGTGGCAGGCAGGGAAAAAACTGAGCACACAGATAACTTGATTATAGTGATCTGGAAATGACCTTAAATACTCGCTTAAGGAAGGCTTTAATACAGATGCTGGTGTGAGTAAGGGAATAGCAGGTTTGCCTCTAGGTGTTTGTCAGCATCAGCCTTGTCCAAAGTGAAAACCGTGTTTCACGTGCAGAACGGGCCTGGGCAGTGGCCAGCGTTGTAGGCTTTTTGCATACTGAAAAGCTGTGGCTAGAACTACCTGCTGCCAGAGTTTAACTGTACCATGAAGTGCAGTTTACCCCTGTCGAGGTGAAATGCTGATTTGGTAGTAATTGTGAGAACAGCTGTCTGTTACACCTTGTGTTCAAGCATGATAAAAACTCCTAATGCGTGCATAAATGGTGACATTTGTCAGTGTTTAAACACCCTCAGATTAGATGGAGAAAAGGGGGAAGGGAGCCTTGTTCCTGCAAAAGAAAAATACAAAGCAAACCAGCTGTCATGTGAGTAACAGTAGATGAATTCTTCCCGCCGCCGGGGAGCACCGTTTCGTGAACACCAGGCACTCTGGAAGTTGTGGTTGTAGAGCTTTGCCAGGGGAGTGCACAACAGAGAGAAGCTATTTAAACATATATAAATTTGCTTCCCAGTCTGGTTGTGTATCTGGTATGTTTTAAATACTAAGTTTATAGTTCCAGGATTACCAGAATACATTAGTTCTCTAAATCTGGAGCTTCAAAGTCGGCTGAAGCCCCCACTGGTGGAAGGGGTGAGGAATGCAGAAGATGTGAATCGCCCATCAGGAAAAAATAATGCTTTGTTAACAAAAATTAACAAGAAGCGACTACTTAGCAAATGTTCAAGGTCGGAATGAATCCTGTTTGGATATATAGATAAAACTCAAAGGTGGGGAAGGTTGAGGCAGGAACTTGAAGCCCTCTAACAGCTTGGCTTCAAAGCTCAATTTATTTACGTATCCTATTAGGTGGGTTAAAAAAAAGTGTTCTTTCTCAGCTTTACTCCACGGACCACAATTCTGTTTCCTTTGCCGCTTCTGCTATGCTCTGCAGTCAAGAGTGTGAGACCGTGTACTCATCTAAATGAATAATTAGGCTTGAATACCTGGTCTGAAAGCACTGTGGGAATTGCAGATGTTGTGATGTTTTGGAGAGGATGGAATGATACGATCCCCCCTGCTGAGCATCCTTGTCCATCTTGGAATACTAACTTTGAATTTTTGTCTCTGTTTTGGTCTGTGGGAGTGGGTGTTACGTGCTACTAAATACAAAAACACAGTACACATTTAAAAAGAAATATATATTATTCATTTCTCCTAAGGGAGTACTTGAATCTTACTTTCAACTTTTAGCCACAAACACACAGTTTCCAGTTTAAAAGGCAGAATTTTTCGCAAGTGATATATTTTCCCCTCCTACTGCCTCCCCTGCTGCTGCCTTTTCCCAGCGTTAGCTGGGTGTCCTCTCCTCAGCTGAGGGAGGGGTGGGGGATAGCAAACTAATTCTATGGGGTTGAATTATGATTCAGGGCCATATTTCTTGGACTTTTAAGTCTGTTTTGAGCATAAAAGTCCAGTGATGTTTAGCAGAGGGGTTTTTTTCCATCCTCTGGGGTAGATTTTCAGGGTGTAGAGGAAAGTAGTGGCTGTATTAGGACTTCCTGGTTGGTGGGTTTGTGGTGGAACTGGAAGCAACGTGAGCTAGAATCGACGATGGGCTGTGCATTATTTATGCTGGACGGGCAGGACTGACATGGAACTACCTCTCTGCTTGCCTTTAGCCTTTCTGAGCCGTAACAAAGAAATGGGGCCTCTGGCCTTTTCAAAATGACTTTAACATAATGTGGGGGGTTGATAGTGGAAATTTTGTCTCTGCATCAATATTGCTCCTGTTGACTGTCACAGAATTATAAGTGGGCAGTAGTCTGGGGTGGACAAATGTAGGGAATTGCATTCGCAGAGGTCGTTGTGGGACACTAATATAACAAAAATGTAAGTGGATTAAGCCCTTAATGCCACTAGAGATAAGGAGATTTGGGTGTGCGGCTGTATGTGAAGCTGAACTGTTGCTTAGGTGCATATGCAAAATAAAAAAAGGATTGGATTAAAAAAAAATAAAATGGGAGAAAGGTTTTGTGTCTTCTTCAGCAACATCCCTGATCAGCGTCACCTTGCAGGGATCCATCCTAAACAACCTTAGCAGTTAAGTGGAAGAAAGGTAAACAGCACGTTAATGAAATCCGCTGGGCTATGAAATGTAAGACACCGCGAACGTGAAAATAGTAGATAAGCGGTAGAGGAGAACTGCAGATCTTAGCAGAAGAGAGAGGAGAGCCAGCAGCCTAACAAACCTAAGCAAAAGTAACCCAAACGGGGTAGGTGACACGCGCAAAACCGGGTTGAGAAAATGACCTGCGTTTGGTTGGAAACAACAGCGAAGTGCGCTGAGGGTACCCGAAAGCGCTGCAGGCGGTGCCTTGTCGTTCCGGGGCGCGGCAGGTAGCGCGCGTGACCCTTGACCGTGGAGCTCGGCTCGGTAGCTGAGCGAGGAGGAGCCGCGCGGTGGGCAGTCGCATCCGTTTAGGTCTGCGGTGTTTGTGTCGGTCAGGGTTTTTATGCGAGGACGGCTGACTTAGGGGTGGAGGCAACTGATCACTATTTGAGTTGAAAATGGAACTTTTTCTGTATTTCGGTTACTTGTTTAGCATTTAAGCATGTTTTCTCTCACATGCCATATTATTCCTTTTACACTCCCTTTTTAAGCTTGCTTAGCAGTGTGTTTAGATGGTACCTCCTGTCAATTCGGAAATAATGTGCGGTTACGGCATATCTCACATTAGTGACTAAATGCTTGTTTGGTGAAGTTTTTGAAAATTATTTCCTTTTGGTTCAATTCACTACAAAAAACGCTGAGGACTTTCTTTTAAAGCCAGTGAGAGCTGACATGATGGGTCATAAAGATTAGTTTCGAACCCCTCTACTCTCTTAATAATAAAAGTGCTGCAAGGAATGTGTAACTTCATTTTATTTTCTTGACTAGTCATTATGTCTCCTTTGGAGCCGTTTCCTTATTATGGTCTATCATGTAAATATCGTTTGGATCGGTTTTGGTGTATGCAATACCATAAAACAGTAATTATTTATTTTGACAGCTGTTATGATAGTTATTAATGTGCACTTTAAAGCTGAGCGATCTCCTGCCTGTTTTGTCAGTCTGTGGTTTGGTGGTGTTTGTTAAAAATTATATGATCATACAGCATTAAAAATACATCTATTCCTCTGCTCAAGCACATTAGTCAGTACTGGTTCCACGGAAGTCTGTTGATGTCCAGTGTTTTTCATAACTGCCTGTTAAAGAGTTTCTTGCGTTGACCTCGTGGAAAGCCCGTGCTGGGGAAGAGGAGCGCTCTTTTGGGGTGGCTGTGCCAGGTCCTGTGATCTGAGCTCTGCACTCAAAATCAGCAGAGTACCCTCTGGGATTAGAAAGGGCAGTGTGTCTTAAGGCCAAAGTAGATGCAGGAGGAACGCCTCTGCCTGAGGAGCCGGTGGTACTGGACTTGTATTTCCCAAACATCGTAATCCATTTTGCAGCCAGACAACATTCAGCTTCCTTTATTTGCAAGCTTTATGGTTTCCATCGTAAAGTCTGTGAGCTATAATAGGCCTTACAGTGTTGTGCAGTAATGTGTTTTCCCTGAGCAGCCGTGATAGTGGTGCTTTAATAACTAGATGTGGGAGAGTGAGGCTTTGTCTCTGGTAGCACAAAGTGAGGACACAATCTCATTGGCTCTGGAGGATGGAACAGGTAGATCCCAATGCCTCGGCTACGTTTGCTGCAGGGGTTTGTTCTTTGGGTTAGCTCTAGTCTGATCCCATGGACCTTAATGCCAGTTAGGGGTTGGAGCACATTAGATGCACTCCACAACCATACCTGCTGGTTTGTATCTGAAGTGAACCCAGACTGTGTGCTGTGAGACCCCTCTGAACCAAACTGCAGTGCCCAGGGACAGTTGGGCAGTTTAGAGATGGGCTCCAAAACGGTACTCGGTGCTAATGTAGACACACCTTAATATACCAAACCAGGTTAGATGGCACTGCTTCCCACTGCTCTGCTTTATGGTAGGACATAAAAAGAAGGATAAAGGATCAGATAAATCAATTTACAATTTCTCTGGGAGACTCCTTTAAATTTTCAATAGCTGTGTGGTACGTTTTTATTAATAGGCCATAATATAACTTTCATCATCAATCAGACATAACCGAGGAAGGCTGTTAAAGCATAGCAATGATATTTCCACAATCCTGACAATAGTTAACCGATTTCCTCTCGTTACCAGGCAGTGGTTTTGCCACTGTCACGTGTCATGCTGTCTCTTTTTACCCATCTTTTCAGCTACTCGCCAGCCGTTGCTGGAGGGTTGTTAAATGCTGTGAGTCTGTTTGTGCGGGTAGGTTGTTGGTATGCTGTGATGAAAATGCCTCGTTTAAAGTTTTGGTTTGGAGGCTGCTACCCACCCTTTAGAGACAGAGTGGGGAGAGAGAGAGAAAACAGAGGCCGAGCGGCTATTGCTTGGAGTTCTTGTTCAGAGGGAGCCTGCTTCCCTCCACCGACTGTGCAGGCAATCTCCAGATGTGGGAAGCTGAGTCAGACTGGCTTCCTCAGACAGGCATTTTGTTTTGTGCTTGTATAGTATCTACCGTGATGCCAGCCTTATTCTGTCTTATCGCTGTGGAAAACCAAGTTAGTAGCTGTAGCTCAGGCTGCTCAGGAGCCTGGAAAGCTGAAAGGAGTTACAGAAGTAGTGGGGGGACAACAGGTCTCGTACAAAAGTTGAGCCTTGCTTAGCAGTGTTAACTGGAGTTTTTTGGCTCCAACACACCAGTCTTTTGGTGTAGGATTTGGCTGTGCTGCAAAGCCACAGCAAAACCAGATGGGTGCAACCATAACCCCCAACCAAAATGCCAAAATAGTAGAACCAGGAGTTCCAAGAGGGTGTGAGGTTCTAGTAATGAATTAGGTTGTTCAAATATAAATATCCTCTGCATGAGGACAGGTGTAGGAGTATGATGCCTCCAGATTTGTCTGTGAAACACCACGTTGACAGCTGCCTCTCGGTTCCTCCTTGCTCAGGAAGGCACATCATATTGGTAGCTTGGGAATTTTTCATCAGTTTGTTTTCCCTGAAATCACAAGCCCATGTGTTAATCTAGATGGAGCCAAGGAGTAAGCACAGTTAAAGCTCTCACAGGAAAACTGCAGGTACCTGTATCCTCATTTTGCCATTGCAGATTTGCGTTTGCCATCAAAGTGCATGTTGTGTCTCCTTGTCCACACGACTCCTCACGTGTGCATGGCCGTTTGAAAAAAGTGGAAGTGGCATATTGATTAAAAACAAGACAAGTCATACCGTATGTTAATGTGTTTCCCTGGACTTACCATTTGGTCTGACTTAGAAATCCTGGTCATAAGGGAGTTGTTAAGCTTTCCAAGTGATTGTGTTTTATGTACCCAACCGTTCTTTTGTCTCTCACCCTACCTAAAAATAAAGTCTGTGATTCTGATTGCTAGAACCCCTCTGATTGCTGCGGGAGTTATTGGTGGCCTCTTCATCATCGTCATTGTGGGCCTGACGTTTGCCGTGTATGTTCGACGCAAAAGCATTAAAAAGAAGAGAGCGTTGCGAAGGTTCCTGGAGACTGAGGTGAGAGCGTGCTTTTGGTCACAGAATATTTGAAAAGATACGCAGAGTGGTACCGCTTTATGTAAAAGATGTTCAGGTCCTCGATCCAGTTACCAGAGGTCTGTGGAAACCCTTCTGTGAACTTCTGTAGAATTAAAGTGGTGGCGGGAGTAAAGCTATTTGGAGGTGCTAGTTTTCTGCACATATACATACCTTCGTGGCTTCTGAAGAAAGGTAGTTGTCATTGTGTTTGGGAAGTATTGGCTTTGAAGTCCAGCTCTCATTCTCCATTTGGTCAGATAAAAGCTGTGGCTGTCAGTTCCTGAGGGACCAAGGCCTCCTACTGAACATGTGGCAAAGCTGTTGTCTTGGCTTACAACCTGCAGATGTCATCAGGAGCATCCTGAGATAAACACACAAGCAACTGTGGCTTCAGCTAAAGTCTGTTTCTAGCTGGAGGCTATTCTTTCCTAGGCCATTCTCCATAAAACACTACAAAACACTTCTTTAGGCCCCTCCCTGCCATACCTGTGTTGGTGAACTGCTTTCACCCTTCACAGACTGCAGATATGGAAGCGTACTCCCTTTGTCGACTTCGCTTCTACAGTAAACCTTTCTTTCACGGTGTAAGTACCGGACATCTAAAGCACGAAGGAAGAAAGAGAAATCACTCTAAAAAAAGTACAGCTCACAGCTTGTTTGTGGTAACCTGACTTGGTGCTGTTTTCTTACCCCAATAATTTCCAGCTACAGGTATTTTCACCTGAGCAAAACTGAACAGCCTGGGCAACTGATTAAGTAGTTCATGATGCTTAAAGAGCCGTAGAAGGAGTTCTCAGACTGCAGAGCATGGTGTATTTAGCCTTGCAGAAAGGCAACAATGGTGCAGTGCTTTCAAACCAGTTTGAGTAGGAGTAGCCCTGAATTATTTTCCTCATCCTGTGAAGGATCAGACTATTTATCATTGTTTAAAAATACATGAAAAGGAGAATACTCTAATTTCTTTTTAAAGAAGCATTGTTTTTTCTGGCAGAGGTGATAAAACATTGATATCTGAGAGCATTTTTAACCAAATGTGCCATCATGGCTCAAGTTTCTTGAGACATCTTGAGCAAATTGTTTAATTGTGCCTTTTTTGCAGTACGTTAGCGGCTGTTATAAATTAGTGGTCTGCTATAAGTTGTTTTCCCCTTATAGCTGTCCTCCTGTGTGGTATAACAGAAGTTCAGAAAAATAGTCCCTTCCCCAAACCAGCATAAGAATGTGATGAGCCATTAAGTCAGGGCTATTAAAAAGAAATATGACCAACTTAAAAGACACTAAAATGGGCAAAAATAGAATGTGGCACGCTGATAATAAATGCTGTGTTTCTGTCATGTAGAAAATATTTATACTGCCTCCATTAGCAAAAGTCCTTGGGTGTGTTATTGTGACACCAATTTCCAGTTCGTAATTCCATCATGCAGTTCCTGGTGGAAATGATTACATGATGAGTGAGGATTTTATTTATCAGGGCTCTTGGTTAGTTAGCATTGCTCGTTTGCTTTTGAAGGTGAGGAATCCCGCCATGAGCTGTCAGGTCGATGGTCAATAGACCCCACCACTGTCTTATTTCGGTATTTAGTTGGGTTGGGTGTTTTCAGTATAAACTTCTGACGTGTCTCAAATATTTAAGGCTGTTGGATTTTCCTTTATAGCTTGTGGAACCCTTGACGCCAAGTGGCACAGCACCCAACCAAGCACAGCTTCGTATCCTGAAGGAAACTGAGCTGAAAAGAGTCAAGGTTCTTGGCTCTGGAGCCTTTGGAACCGTATACAAGGTGAGAGTCTTCACTATACAGCTGTGAGTTTGCTCGTTTAACTTCTACACAGCCAAGTTCTGCGCTGCAGCAAAGCACCCTCTACTGTAAATGGGTCCGTGAGCCCTACGTGTCTCGGAAACTCACAGAATAGTGGAGTTGTGTGGGAGGAGCACATCTTTGGGCTGAAGGGTTGACTTCGGTTTTATTCGGACAGGATCAAATCTTGACTTTGATTTTAATCAGACAGGCAGGTATTATTTCTTGGTGAGAAAAGGAGTGTCAACCACAGTCATCCTTGCATGCAAGAGAACTACGCAAGCTGGGCTGTCTTGATATTAAAATGCAGGATCAAAGTTTGTCATTCCGAAATAATGGCTTTACAGTACACTTTTGGAAAGCGACGTAAACGTTGTATCTCGTTTTGCAAGCGTCACGTGGGTCTTGTAATAATTATACCTTGTAAAACAATATTGTAATGAGCTAAACCATAATACTTGGTGTTTCTTCTGTTTAAATAAAAAAGATCAGTTATGTCAATGCACCTTTTAACAACCGGGATGTAAGAGAAGAACCCACAAAGGGAAAAAGACTTCAGTTAGAGGTTTGCTGGTTTTTTAAGATTTCTTGATCATGTCCAAATCTCAGAAGTATGAAGCAGAGTTTAATGAGCAAGTCAAACCAATCACCCAATGCTTTGGGAGCAAATCAAGGTGGTAGGTGAGAGCACTGAAAGAGGACAGATACTGCGTCTGTCCTCAAACTGGGGAGGAAGTGGAGGCAGTACAGAGCAGGCCACTACCGCCACAAGGTCGTGGGAATACAGTTTTGAATAATCCATGTGTGAATATTCTTAGACGATAATAAAGTCATAGAGATGGGTACCACGAGTTTGCCAAGGACACAGCAATAGTCAAGAGGATGGAAAAGTAGCTTGAGACACCCGCAGTTTGTGAATTTTAATTTTCAACTTTACCTTTTAGCCATCGAAATTTTTAATTCTCAGATACCACTTCATTAGAGAAATATCCCCTAAATGTTTCACTCCAAATTCATTATTCTCGGGGTGTCCTGTTCCTGCATGATTGTATGACCTGATGGTAATCAGTTTTCTCATAGCTTCAGTAAGTTTATCATCAGAATCCAGAACAGAAAATGCAGATTTTGGTTTTATTTTATCAGAATCAGTGAAAAAAAGTATGTGTATCATTGACATGCTGACAGTAATCTCTCTAGAAACCCAGTTGTGGACAAGAAAATCAAGGGCCTCATGAGGATATTCACTGATAGAAAATCTTTCATATTACGTAAGGGTTTATTTACTTTTGGTGTAAGAAGTAGTGTTGTGGGGGTTTTATTATTTTATAGCTCACACTGTGTGTTCTCAGCTCTGAGGTTCATAATTGATCTGCATAATGGGACAGAAAAAGAGCTGTAACTCTGAATGAAGTTTTTAATGATTGTTCTCTTATGAGTCTTCTCTCACTTTTTCTTCTCTTTCTAGGGTATTTGGGTCCCTGAGGGAGAAACTGTGAAGATTCCTGTGGCCATTAAGATCCTTAATGAGACCACCGGTCCGAAAGCCAATGTGGAGTTTATGGATGTAAGTAAGAGATGATCAGTGTCTCTGCATTTTGGAGGGGGGAGGGGTGTGTCTTTCTGTAATCCACAGAGACCATGAAGAGGGATTTCTGCCAGTTTTCTTTCTGTATATTTAAATAGCAGGAGGAGGCTTGTACCCAGGGCCAGTATCGTGCTGATGTTCAGCAAGTGCTGCAGGATGTCCCTAGAAAAACTCAGCTGCTGAGATTTGCGTGTAGGCCATTTCCCCCCTCCCTGTAGCCTTTGACAAGCTGTCTCGGTGTGAACACATATCCATAGCGTTCCCTATTGCACCGATGTTCAAAGGAACAAAACCAACCAACCAAAGATACACCTGGGCTGCGGGTAGGTCGGTGCTGCTCTGTGCGAGGCCTCAAGTACCTGTGCTGCTAGGATAATGAAGGTCTGGGGTGGGGTTTTTCTGGTGCAGGTGTCACGGGCCCTAAGATGCTTGGGGCTTTCTTACCAATGGCCTTCCCATCAGTGGAAGGCTGGAACTCCTCCGTCTCATGTGCCAGATGTTTTACCTTTCCGTGACAAAGAAGCTACAGATGGGAGAGGAGGAGTTGCGGGGCAGCATCTTACCATGTATGCGAGTCTCCACTGGTGCAGGACTCGCAGGAACAGAAATTTAGCCTCAGCTCTCTTCTGCTTCAGTGTTCCCGAGAACTAAGCACTCAGAGTCTGGGAGCTGGCAGCAACAGCAAAGCGTAACAGGGAGGGGGGGGGGGGGGGGGGGGTGGAATTTAAATATGCTGGATTTTAAAAGTCCTTTTGCTTTTATTAATCTGGAAAATTGTTAATCAAAGGTTAAGATTATAATTTTCATGGAAGTTCTATGTTCACAAAGACTATGCGCTCAGTTTTAGCTCGGTGTCAAGATCAAGCCTCATTGACGCTGTGAAAGCGTATGTCCTATTCAGTGACAATTTCTGACAAACCATAGAAATGTGCACTTTTTTGTAAATACCTCTTTTGAACTTGAAAATTACATAGGACTTTTTAAGTCTTGAAGATCTGTTCAGTGCAATCAGGCTTAATTTGGTTAGCATTAATGAGACTGTAAACCACAAGGAGAATGTACTCCCGTTACAGCCTATTCTTCCATCTAGAAATGAATAAAATGTAAAGTTACAGAATTAGTTATTCCAGAAAAATTATCACGTGTGAGTTCTTAAGCAATTGAACAAAGGCTGTATAGATGGAGGGATTTCCTGTGCTTTTTACAGAGCACTGCACATTTATGTAGATGACATTCAATAATCATTGTGCAGAAATTTAAAAAAAAAAAAAAAAAAGAGGCTATTTTGGCCCTTTTTGAAAGGAATGGATTGCACTAAAGGGATAAAGAGGATTAGATGTTTGCTTAATGGACAAAATAATGGTCGAGAGTGTTGTTAATGGTAGCGCTCCAGAAAGAGGAGAGCTGGTATTTAGCACCTTTCTTGAAGGGAAGGCGCAGGGAGCGCGAGGGCGCTGAATGCGACCTGCGCTCCGTGTCCGATGCTGGCGGTCAGTGATGCAGCCTAGAGGTGAGGGGATCGTCGTCACACTGTGAAAGTCAGTGGAACTGAGCAGCTTGCACCAGCTGAGGATCTGATCCGTTCTCTAATAGAGAAGTAATAGTAATAACTCCGCTGATAGCACTGAACCTTGAAGCGCTCTATAAAGAAAACCTAAGGTCCTTGTTAAAAGACAGAGTTACTTGTCTGAGGTTTTGACTTCATTCACTGAGCCACATTTCCCTCCAGTGTATGTGTCGTAACGTCTGATAAATGGCTCAGAAATGAGGAATTTTGGGGGGAAACTCTAGAGATTTTACCTAGGTAAGGTACAGCCCCATCAGGAAAGGTTTCTCCTTAACAGTTTCTCATGAGTCTCTGGCCCAGCGGTTACAGGGTGACAGAAAAGTTTGTTACTTCTAGTCCTAGAGGTTAATAATAACATAAAGGTTATTTTTAATCATAATAAAAAAGAATTGGACTTCATCATCAGTTGATCTAAGTGACAAGAAGGAGAAATAAGATGTTCTGTATCAGTGCTCCGTTTGATATATATACAGTGGTCTGTACCATCCTGTGCTCCACTGAACTGATGAGGACAACTTAATTTCCTTCTTCTGAAATAATTGCTCCTGTAATCGTACAGATGTTCCTGCCACCCTCACCTCCTAATCTGGTCATTTATTAACTGAAACAAGCCACGTTTTTAAAGGGAGTGACTTAAGCATTGGTTACGGTTTTAATGCCACCGCTCCTGTCTGTCCCAGAAAGGACATAGTTTTAAACTTCTCAAAATTTTAAGCTGTTGTGAGGAGATAACTTACTCATCAAAGCTATATAAGTTACAGTAGAAAAGCATTTTACTTGTTCTCACTGCAAGGCTTCGATCAGTGGAACTGTCCTGGGAAAACGTGACACAGCTTACTGGTGTTATGAGGAAAATGTAAGTGTACACGTGAAAGCGAAATGCATCGTTGTGATTTCAGTAAAAAGAATATTATGAAGAGTTATTGTTAGTTAAAAGCAGTTGTATCAGACTTTTTTAATGGCATATGCGCTGCTCAGTGCCATTATGAACTGCGTGGGGGTTAACCCTTTCTTAAATAGGTGCCTGACATGTTGGTTATGGGTGGGGAGAGGAGGTTAGTGGGCAGGAGGTGTCGTTATAGGCTTCACACCCTTCCATTTTTTTATATTGTCAAGTACAGGTGTGCATTTTGTCAGCAATTACTTCTTAGTCGATTGTGTGTGTCTTTGTACTTGCAGGAAAAACTTAACATTCCTTTTGGAGAGGCTCTGGAAAACGTAAAGCCTCTTGCAAACAGCGGTTTGTGTAGAGAGGGAGTGCTTGGGACACTTCACTGTCTACAGAAATAGCCGGTGTAGGTGTTAGTGGCATTGTCCGTAGGCTCTGGTTAAAACTTGTAACGTTGGCAGAATCCAGGTCTAGAAGTGCTCGGCGACCTCCGGAAATTCTGCTAAATGTTATGATAAAATAATAAAGAACAACAATTTGGCTGCTGGGCTGTCATTTCAGCACCTTGAGCACCCACTAATGGATCTGTAATGACTATCATGATATAATGCATGATGTTAGCACCTGCTACGGCCAAACACCTCCCACCCCGCTCCCATCAGGGAATGATGAATTGGCCATCATCAAAAAGTACATCCCCAATTTTGGAATTCTTCGTTGGGGAGTTACAGCAGTGGCTATTTTCTGGGCTTTCTCCACACCTTCCCAGCCAGCTTTTTTGCTTTTGCTCTGCTCCCTGCTCCCTTACACAGTTTTTATCGCTGCAGGAGCCTGTGTCGGTTACAGCACTGCAAGCTGAAGTCTACTAAGTAACCCATACTGCCTTCTCCAGGGCAGAAGCAGAATGTACACGTGGACTTCTATGGATTTATTTTCATTGTCCAGAAATTGTTGCTAGTTTACTGCAAAATAGAGGGGTTTTCCATGTATTTCTGTATACGTATTATCTCTGGAATAATTTCACAGTCTAAAGAATTTCCCTCCGGTTGTTGAAACGGTGAGGTGCTTAAGTTGCAGGGCGTAGTTTCTTCTCCCTGCTTGGCTGGTCACACTTCATGGTCCTCAGAAGGCACTGGAATTTGAATTCAGAGGGCGGGCATTCTGGCTACTGGTCTGCCTGCAAGCGTGTCTGGGAGTAGCCAGCTGAGGCTAGGGGATATAGGGTGGTATAGGTGTATATACTCTGCCCCTCACCCTGAGGCTGGTAACAGAACATATGAGTTTTAGGGAGGGAAGAGAAGACTTGTGAGGGGAAAAAAGCAAATACGCAGCTAAAAGGCTACTTCATAGAACAGGGACCTGTAATTTCACTTGTGAAAGCACTTTCCCCTCCTCAGCCTTAAATAATTTGACTGTTAGGATTGTCTGATAAGTCAAGTAGCCATTGGCCTGATCAGGTGGTTTAACATCAAACCAGATGCTTGACTGATAATGTAATACATTCCAAAGTCGTGCTGCAGTGGGAAAGCGTAGCAAACTGCCTTTGGGGCTAAAAAAACCCACTGTCTGTAAACTAACTTGTCATGAGGAAACAGACAATTGATGAAGGCCTTTCCTCTCTAGCCCTCTAAGCTTGGTGCTTCCAGGTAGTAATCCTGTGAGCTGTGATATTGTGCGGGGTTTTGATCCACTTACAAGTTTAATCTATCCTCTCTGAACTTAAATGCTCCATTATCTGTTAGAAAATAATTAGAGGCTGCAAGCACAAGTCTGAATACACAGAGTTGCTTGGGAGTCCCTGAGCTCATTGAGATGAAGACAGTTTGACTGATGGTGGTCAGCTGATACTGGGCCAGAAGCTAATAACAGAAGGCAGCGCTGCCTCGCTAGGTGAGAAAGTTAACTTGGGAAAAATTAAACTGAAGGCTTTGGGATTTATGGTGGGAAATAAATTTCCCATTCTCATTTGTTTCCTGGTAAGAGAGCTTCAGAGGCTGTTGGTTTCTTTTATGGTTTTATAATTAAGATCTAGGGGGCTTCTTGACTTCGCCTGGACTTACTGTAGTTCCCCGCTGTCTCTAGGAGCAGCGTTCTGTGTGCGGGAGGGCGTTTGTCAAGCCAAGTGTAAAGGTAATACGTGACAATGACCTCCACCAGGCGTGCAGCTAACAAATTAAAGCTGCATATAGGGGGCTGATACCCACATCTTTTATTTATGTCTGGCCTAATTAACTACATTAATAAAGCAGTCAGATGTCTTGTACTGCAAAAAGAAAGAGAAACAGCTTTTCCTATATTGTAAGCCTGTCTTATAACAAGACAAGTCCTCCAGATGTATTGAACCTGCCGTTGGTTCAGAGGTTTCAAGAGGAACAAAGATGTTGTAGCTGAGCAGCAAAAGAGCAAAATTTCCTGTTCAGCTGAAAACCCGCAGATACCTGGACAGATCGAGATGCTTTCTTTCCTCCTCCTGTACGCCTAGATGCCATTGTGGAAGGTCCACTGGAGATAGAGCTAGCTAGTCAGGTGGGGAAGGTGGGAGAAGACTTACCTTTCCTTGGGTTCCACCACTGGCATTAGACATCAGAAGGTTCGAAGCCGAAGCTTTTGGGTTCCTGCCCTGGCCCACAACAGCTTTCATAGCGTGCTCGGGGCTCCCTGTGGAAACACTGTGATGTGCAGTTTCTCAGGTCACACAGATGCATTTACACCGAGTCTCCCTGTGAGATCCTGCCTTACATGACTGTGTAGGTGACTGGAGGAATCTATCCCTGGAATTATTTTTAATTCCTTGTACGCATCTCATGCTGCCTAGCCACGGGTTTGACCCGGGTCTTCAGCAGTCCGTGTAGATGCTGCTGGAAGTCTGAAGACGTGTTAGTGCCAACAGTAGCTGGATAGTACATCCAGGCACCCCACGGTCATTCCACTGACTGGCTGTGTGGGAAATAGAGCCGAGTTAATCCTGAACCTCAGTTTAAAGGGCAGCTTTGGGATCAAATGAAATCCTTTGCGGCACCGGTGAGACATTTTTCCTTATCCTTTTCTGCTGTCAGTTATGTAAACACCCTCCTTTTCAAGGGGCATATTCTGTGAGGGTAGCTGATAATGAAGAGCGGCGTTGCTGCGCTGCCTGGCAGCGTGCTTCAGCTGCAATTCCAACAGGTTTTCACTCCGTCGTGTGAAGACACTGGGAGTGGGGGGCAAGGGGTGACCCAACTCATCTGACTGCAGACTCCTTTTTGTGCAGTCCCCCCTCTTCCTCCCACTTAAGCACACTGTAAGTATAGCCACTTAGGAGGGGGAACTGTTTGCCTGTCAGTTCCAGGCACAGAAGCTCACAGTGATTGCAATTACCATTTCCAACTTGTCCAGAGATGCCAGAAATCAAGCTGTCCTTGAGAACGCTGCATACCGTGCACAAGCCCCGAGAGTGATCAGCCGCTACAGAAGCTGGAAATCTGATCACTACTGAAGGTTACTTTCCTTCAGTCAGCTGAAGATTAACTCTTTCAAGGCCGCGTTTCTGTTAAGTAGTAATTTTCTCTTTAAATGTTTGCTGCTCCAGTAAATTTTCCTTCCGTAGTATGCGAGGGTAAGGTGTGTGTACGTGCAGGGGAGTGTTAATTTTCCATACGCAAGGGCATGTGGCTGCACGGAGGAAGGATATACAGAGAAAGGGTGAAGTACAAGCACAGAGAGACAGGCCAGGCTGTTGGGAAGCACTTCTGCTGGCATAGCGCTCTAACTGGAAAATACATTGAGGGAAAAGAGGGTTTGCCTGCTACTGGTAATGAGGCTATCTGAGCCCTGTTGAATTCACTGGGAACTGCGAATTTCCCAGTGGATTCGGCAGGGCCAGACTTCATCTCTGGATTCATCCTTCCAAGAAGTCTGTCACAGGTTTAAGGGTGAATCACATGTTTCAGAGAGTGACTGGTGTTACGAGTTATTCCTAAGTGAGTTAGGAAGTATATTCAGAAGCTTTTTATTGATGGGAGTGGCAAAATTCCTTATTTAAAGTTCATATTGCATTGTGACTTGGAAACCCTGCGTAAGGTTGGGGAAATCTGTGAGTGAGGAGAAGGTCAGGAAGGAGTGTTAGTTTATTCACTGGGAAATGTAGCTGTGGATTTATTGAAGCTATCAAAAATTCTAATCAAATGCAAGAAGTAGGTTTGGTTGTAAAGTGTGTGTGTGCAAAGGAAACGTTTTGAACCGATGCCTAGCTGTTCACGCTATTGTTACGAAGCTCAGGGTCCCATAGTTGCCATTGTTTCATTAGAACACGGTAGGAGAGAGCTTTTTTGAAAAAGCGTTTAGAAATCGAAGAGGCAAAGGATAGGAATATTAAAAAAAATTAAAAGGCAGAGAAGTGGTGCTTTGAGTATCAAATGGTACACAATAGTTTAATTAGGAGACTTAATCAGAAGCTCTTGGGATTTGTATTTCCATTTTCTGTTGCCTACAGTACCACGGGTCTCTAGTTCCTGGCATCGCGCTGTATGTTGCCACCCTTTACTGTATGTTACATCTGGTCCTGAGCCAGAGTGCTCTCCTCCAGCTTCATATTTTCCCAGGACTTAGGTACTTTTTACCTGGATGCGGGCTTTCAGGAGAGCAATCTTAAGCACTTCAGAACAATTTCTACTGGATACTGTAAGGCTGTGAATTCTGGGGACTCGCCTCCCGATGTGATATTGCCTGCAGGTGGTAGTCTCTTCACCTGCACGACCAGAGGATGGTGGTGTCCGTGTGATACTGTTGGAGTGGTAGGCTATAACCGATAGACTTGTACTTACGCACACAAGAAACAGCCTTCCTTATACATCAGTGAACCGTCTGGGAATAAAGAATTTATTTGCAGTATCTTTCTGACATTCTGATGCAAAATGCAGAAATAAAACTGGCAAAGCTTGGTAAAATGGAAGAGAAGATTATTGAATAATGTTTGATGGGTTATGAGAAGAAACTGACACAGACAGCCAATTTTAGAACAGGCTTTGGCATCGGGAACTGGGCAACTAGTGCTGACATACCACTAAAAGAAACTGAAAACCTGTGTTTAAGAAACTTCTTGTTGCTATTCCAGTTTTTCTTTGTGCCTCCGGCTCACATTAGCGATATAAAATAGGCACATGTTAATGCTCAAGTTCCTAAAGGGCAATGTGGATGCCAGAATGTTGCCACACTGATAAAAAATGCAGGGTTTTATGGGCCTTCTGCTGCTAAAAAAGAGGTACTGTTTCCACAGGCTTAACTGTAATGCATCCCAAACAAGCCATCTCTAGTTCGAGGTTAACGGTGAATCTAATGAGGTTTGAGGGAAAGACTGAAAAAGAAATGCCTTGATATTTGAGCCAGAGGAGCTGGCTGTAAAACTGTATGTGTCTGCTGGCTAATCGTTTTTGAAGTGTGCTTGTCTGCGATTTAGTTCAGTGCCGGATGGGTAGGCTGTTGCATACCAGATCTTTCATGAAAGCAGACCGATGGGGCTGCGTGCGAGCTCCAGCGCACGCTGCAACTCACAGATCGGCAACAATGCGGAAAGCGAGCGTGGGCAAAGGGCCCCGGAGGATCCACGCGTTATATTTGTCATACTCGGGTTTATGCTGCCCAGGTGCCAAGCCAACTCAAAGTTACGGGAGAACAACGTTTTTTGTGTTTGTAGTGAGAGGAAAAAACACCAAGACTGTTTTATACATACAAATACTCTCACTGTGTCCTTTTTTAATAGAAATTTAAGGGTGCAGAAGCACAGGCTTATAGGAGCTGAACATGAAGCATCGCTGTCAAAATACGTTTTATCTTCAAGTCTTCTAAGAACCTGTAGTTCGGAATACATCTCCCTTCGTACTTCGTTGCGGGTAACCCTTCAAAAATTAAGTGTTTTCCATGTCTCAGTGCTGATCCAGACACCTCTGATACGTCAGCAACTGTCACAGACTTGAAAAATAATTAACATCTGTTCACATGAATATTCTACATGTTATTTACAAGCGACAGTCAACTGTCCCTATCGCTGCTTGTCACACAGTTGGAGTGGAAGAAATAAGAGGGAAATCTGGTACATGACTGGCTTGCTGATCATCTTTGTAATATTCTGCCGATACCTTCAGACTTGGGTGCAATAACTAGGATAAACAGAGGAAGAGCTGAGGTCACAATGTGGCTGGCGGTCCACGGGGCAGTAATTGCTGGTTTGAAATGCCTGGTCCTTCAATACTTGAAACTGTAGTTCCAAAGATAAGATTTTTCTAGCAATATTTTCCATATTAACTTTGGTGTTGCTTTCCGTTTGTAATATACGGCATCTTGTGGACCTATTAAGATCAGAAAACCTTTGCGCTGTGAAAACATGGCGAGCTTCTCCCTGCCCTGAAAGGCCTTCTGTCAAGATGGACGCAACAGATAAAGGGTAGAGGGATTATTATTATTTTACCCTTTCATAGATGGATCCCTGTGAATTGCAGCACAGATCTCATACCCTCTAAGCAAATTATTTACTTTTTTAATTAATTCTTATTTTTAATTACATTCTGGTTGGAAATTGGCTTGGATTGTTTACTTAGAAAAGCAGATACATATGAGGTTTGTTTTCAGACAAAGCTGCTTTATCTAATTGCCCACTGAGAATGTGTCTGAAATGTTCTTTTCAAGCATCTCTTGTTATCAGTCGGTGCTTGCCCCCCAGTCAGGTATTTTAAAGATTCTGAATTATGCTTGAAATAAGGTGAATAGTGTATTAGAAGAGAAATAGGTATTCTTACCTCTTGGTTACTTCTAAGGTGATTACAGTTGTGTTGTGAAGATTTCTGCTTTATACGGGCTATCAGGTTTTTAGGTGCATAGACAAATATGCCTTGTACAAGATGGAATTAAGTAGGTGTCAGGTAGACCACAGCCTGTTGTTAATGCTTTACATGATAAATGATGTAAAAATGTTCAAGAGAACACAGTTACGTAGATTTTTGAGCCATGTTGGCAAAGTACAGTCAGTACCGGCTTCAAGGGCAGTCGTTGGCCGACTTGCCTAGGTGAATCCTGTCATGCGGAGCAGTATCCATGTGATGGTAGGAACTGGCTGAGGCACAGCCAAGTAACAGTTTGTCAGCTGGAACTGCAAGACCTCAGTAAAGTAGGGGAACGTGGGACAGGGACTGGCCAAGGGCAGTTTCCCAGGCTTCGATTTACTGAGCGGAGATAATGTCAGTGGATAGGCAACCCCCAGGTGGAGTCCGTTTGGAAACGTTCTCCAGTGTTCATGGAACTGTAGAGTCTTTTAGGTTGGAAAAGACCTTGAAGATCATCAAGTCCAACTGTTTTTGTCTCCACCGTAGAGATGCTTTGGCTGGCTAGGCAATGCCCTTTGGGGGATTCAATGGGATGATTGTATATGCACGTAAAAGCAGAATTTGGCTCTTTGTATGTTTTCTGAAGCCAAGAATTTTTTTTAATGAAGTATTGTTGGTTTAGGTCAGTGGCTAGAGTCACCTGCTAAAAATACAAGTCCTCTGAGAAGTTATTTTAGTAATGAAGGTGTTTGGAGGAGGTTTGGAAAGAAACAGTGTTTGAAATGGGGAAAAAAGGCATTTTCCATGATGAAATGTTGGAACTCAAAGGAAGAAGTTCTGAAGCTTTTCAGTGAGAGATAAATTCCAGTGAATTCCTCAGCCAGAAGATGTTTTAAAGATATGTTAGTGATTGAAATACCTGTTTTGGCATTCTCTGAATGAACACCGGTGGGTTTCTGTTTGAAGTTGTTGGGTGTTTCAAAAGCCAGACTCTGTTTATTAGACAGGAATGTTGTCAAATCCAAATTGGGATATTAAACATTTTTCCCGTGTGATTAAGTTGTGGTCAGCAGGGAGGAGGAGTGCTGCAAGGACTGGGGAATTTTTTTTCTCTAGCTGAGTAAAGGATGCAAAACACGTTCCAGTAGTGGGTCTTCTGAGGATCCGAATGCTGCGTCCTGTCTGATTTTAAGCACAGCAGGGAGATGCTTCTGGTTCCTCTGTGACTAATCTCCTCTATCAGGTGACAGCACGATTTACATGGGCAGTGCTGTCACTCAGGTGAGAACACGGATCCGAGTGAACCTCTAGACTACGGAGGTTATTGATGTTGATGTTTATGTGAGAGCTTGGCAGGCTTTCACTAGAGCCCCAGAAAGTGTCTCAAACCACGTCCTGTCACCACACAAATGTTTCTAGATCAACTGAAACTTTCTATCGGCCCTCTGATCTGCAGTTGAGCTGGTGCGGAAAAAGCGAGTGACACTCGGTGCTTCGCGTGGACATAAAGGGTGCTGCATGGAAAGAGCGTTTCTTAGCATGTAATACCCTTACGTAGCCCAGCTCTGAAAGATGCATTCAGGTGGAGACGTCTGTCGCACTCCCTGCCTGTACGAATGAGACAAAATTCCAGTCACTGTCAAATCAAGTTGGCCTGCCCCAGCTGGTAACTGATACCTGCTTTCTCCTTTCCCAAATGGTCACAGCACAATCTAAACCTGCCATCTCTGCTTCCCAAAACCTCCTCTCGGCGAGCGCTCCCGTAAGGCCTCCGCTGATGTGCACTGCCTTGCCGTGGCTTTGGCATTTCACTGGCACAGAAGTCTGCTGAGGATAGCCAAAGAACTGGAAGCTCGCTGGTGTGTTGAGCTTCACCGTGTGCCTCTCGGAGGAACAGCATATTTTTTGATCTCGTAAGAGGTCACACCCTGGTAGTGTAGGCCTTTAAAAACAACTTTTAAAAAAATGCGAAGGTAAACGCATGTGACAAGGATTAGACAGGGTGCATTAATTGTTTGTAACTCTATGTCTCTTTTATAAAAGCCATCCCACAAAGGTAGTTGTGTTGATTAGAAAGGCTGATGGTTTAACAGCTGTGGATACCTTTTCCTGCTTTTTATTAAATGTCAACCCCTTACTGATCTTGACAGTAAGATGCAGAATAGGTGCTGGCTGTCAAAGCACTCTGCAGTGTGGAGGGGGTTACAGCTTTATAATCAGGGTGCAAATTGACTGCGCTTCAGATCCGAAAGCGAGCTTGCTCTTTGTATGGCACATCCACAGGGCTGCTGCGAATGTGTCTCTAGCGCAACCTTTGCTACAGCAGTAGTGCCTTGGGGTTCTAGGTTTTCAAACTGTTCTTCCTTTGCCCAAAGTTTCCCTGGCAGTGTCACTTAGAAAGGGCATTTTCCACTTTCTTTCCTAGAGAGCTGCACGATACGTCCAGCTGTTGACCAGCAGAATCACCCCAGTCAGCCTTGTAGCAGTGTGCTGTAGGAAGCGCTAGGAGGAGAGGTTTGGCTCATTACTTGTAGAGTCCTTTTGGTTCAGCTGTCCTTTGGAAATCCTGGGTCTGTGATACCGTGCCCTCATACTAGCATAATGAAATGTTCTTGGGATTGTGGTAATTCACCAAAGAGGATGAAGTATAAAGAATTATTATTTTGCCCCATTCACGCTACTCTCAAGTTACAGATTACTTAGAAAGCAGGCGTTTCCTCCTGCCATACTGCAAGTTTAAGTGTTGTTTGCCTACAACTTTAGTTTTTGGCTTCAACACTTCAGTGAGATCTCGTCTTTATGACGGTGTCTACACAGCCACCAGTACAAACCAATAAATAGAGTTGTATTTACTGATTTGACCGAGGCTTTTGTATTGGTAACAGACAGTTGGCCACTCATTCGTGCAGGGCGGTTGTTGTTGTTTGGCTCTCCCTGACAGGTCTGGACCGGAACATGGCTACGAGTTGTAGACAGACGTAGTACTTGATGGGGCGGTTATTGCAGATGTCAAGATTTTATCAACATGAAAAAAGACACATAATTATTGTATTATATTGTTATATATTTGTGTGTTACCCTGACAGTAGGACGTGCTCAAATCTTGTCAGAGTTTAGGGAGGGATATGAATCATTACGACTAGAGCATAAGACAAGTTACCAGTCTCGAGATTTATAAGAAACGCCCCCGAAACACCTCTAGGCAGGCTGGGGATGGGAGCTGCCTTAGCTGTCCTTTGCACTGGCTTCATGAACTGTGGCCACTTCTCAGAGCCAGGTTACTGAGCTGGGTGAGCATCATCCCGTGGATGGCCATGGAAGGGGCTGGCTTGCATCCAGGTCCCCTCACAGATGCTCACTTGCCCCCCATCCCCACACCCAGCAGGACTGAGCAGAAGACAGGAAGAACGAGAGAGAAAGCTCCTGGGTCAAAATAAAGATAAGGAAATCCTCACCAGTTGCTGCCACCGGCAAAACAGACTTGTCTTGGGGAATTTAGCTTAATTTATTGCCAGTTAACATAAATATTTAATAGCCAATTCAGTGCTGGCAAATAAAAAGACCTCCAAACTCACACATTAAAATGCCTGTGGAAAAACACCCCCACCTTCCCACCCTGTTCCAGACCCAGTTCCAGTCAACTCTCTCCTCCCAGCTGGCTGCTGCTTGCATCTCTGCCGGGTTCGGGGCAGCCCCAGCCTCTCCCCGCAGCCGCCTCCCCTGCAGCAGCCCTGCCACCGCTGCCCTGCCGGTCACAGCAGCACACCCAATATCTGCCCTCCTAGGGCTGCCCTGCGGCTGGGGGCGCCTGCCCCGCAGCGGGGGTAAGGACCGTGCCGCTGGATGCAGAAGGACTCGGCCAGGATGGGGGTGCTGCGGTGCCAGGGGAAGCGTGGCCGGAGCCCGGCCTCGCAGCGATGCAGTGCACAGAGCATGGGAGGTGCGTGGATTTTGGTGGTGGCAGTGATTTTTCTTTCAAATGTTTTTTTTTAAAGCATTTTTAAATTTTAATTCTATCGTTTGGAGAAGAGTGGGTTGGCACGATGGTCAAAGAAAGAACAATGAAATTAGGGAAGAAAAGGGTGGAGAAAAACTGTAGAAACTCATGAGAAAATAACAGGCAGAGTCATGTTGAAAGGGAGAAAGCACTGTGACACAGGAAATGTGTGGCAGCTTTTGATGACTTTGTGGTTCACTTATGCCAGCTTGGTAAGAAAATAAATCTTAACAGTGAACCCAACAGTCCGATGAAACCTTTTTTTGTTTAAATATCATCATCCCTTCGCAGTACTTGAGTCCTGAGTGTGATGCTCTCACGCAACTGAATACAGATGAGGGACACATGGAGATGAGTCTATTTTGAACTCTCAGTTGTGAGAGATGAAATACCTGGGTTATGGGCAAAATGTATCTTTGATTAAAACAACTCTTAATGTTGATAGTGCACTTGATGAAATTAGGTTTCAGTCTCATGCTATCCCTTTAAATTGATCCTGAAGGAGCGTGTGATTATAAAGTCAAGCTTTTCAGTGATACCATTACATTTCAAAGCAAGGCCCTAAGACTCTTCAGAAAGAAGTGAGAACTTGATAGATTTTTTTTTTTTTTCTATCACTTGTTCTTGAGACCTTACCACACTCATCTTAAATCAAAAATCAAAGCAATCCTTCCCTCCCCCTGAAAGGAATCTGCAACTAAGGCTGAAAAAGCTTATAGGCTGGTCAGTGGTAAGGTCCGTTTGCTCTCCTGTTGGAATAATGCTGCAGTGATTGCTTTTTTAGACTGCACCTTTAAAACTTCCAACGTTTCTTCTAGTTGCATCAGAACAGTAAGAAACAAATCACTTTTGACAGTCTATTCTGGAATAATGATGCGTGTCACAAACTGTAAGTAAAACGTTTGTCAGACTGATATGGTATCTGTACAGAGAGGTGTGCGTGCTCTTAAACCACTTAGGCCCGACCGGCGAGGGGGCATGGCCAGCCTGAAACCCAGTTACTTCTCTTGATGGCTCTCAGTGGAAAACTTTGTGGTTGCTGAGGTCCTGAACTCTTGGCCGTATATGCATAAAAGTGAACTGAAAAGAGTCTCGATTTTGCTTTCTAATCACCAGAAACAATACTTTCAGGCAAGGTTCACAAAAAGGCCAGGGGGAGTTGTGCCCTGAGTGGATGTTTGATGGAAAATCCTCACTTAGCTTGTTGTGCGCTCGAGGTGTCTTCCCTGGGACTTGACATCCCTCCTCAGCTGTCTAGTGCAGGCGCTGATGCACTGGGAGACTTAATTGGTACAAAGTCAGCAGGGAGAAGCAAGCAGCGTGTGGTGTGAGGGTTCTACAAAATGCGTCTCCTGCGCTTTCAAACATTTAAGCATGTGCTTAACTCTAAGCACTTGAGTCCTGTTGGACTCGTCACGGTTGCCCATGCCCTCAGTGTCTGCAGGACAGGGATCACAGCACTGCCTTTTTTCTTTTCTAATATATTTTATATAGCTCCAAAATATATAGTGAGCCAGATTTACTTCTATAAGCACATGAGGGTATCTGTTCCAGCATGAATAGGACCTAGTCCTTCTCTCAGGTAGGCATTGAATATTTGCCCCAGCAGTCTGTAAGCATCACCTTTGAGAAGGGAGCGCTTTCAAATCCCTGAACTGTGCTAGCTTCAAGTAAGTGTTTGGAGGAGAATGGGGCATCTCATGCATCTGAATCGAATGGGGCAAGTGCATGCATTTGAATTTGGTGTCAGCAGTGCAGGCTGTGCTGCTGCAGTGTTGAGTCAGTAAGACTACCGACCCTCTCTCCTGTGTGCAAGTGCTGCGGCAAGCAGAGGAGTCTTGCAGGGTGGGCCTGCTCTGAGAAACGCAGCACGTTTAAAGACATACCACCTCCAGAAAAGGCTGTGCATGTGTTTAGCAGTGCCCCAGCTGGGGACCTGCTCTGCTCCTGGAAACCGGAGAGCACATTAGTGTTGCGCCATGCCTTGCTCATCGCCTGGAGGCGGGGTGGGACACTGACCTGGAGCCAGCTTCTCCTGGTGGCACTAGCTTGGTCAGAGCCAAGTGAGCTGTACTTGCCTGATGCTGTTTCCATCGCATTTGTGCATGATCATAGAACCATAGAATGGTTTGTGTTGGAAGGGACCTTAAAGCCCATCCAGTTCCAACCCCCTGCCATGGGCAGGGACACCCTCCACTAGCCCAGGTTGCTCCAAGCCTCATCCAGCCTGGCCTTGGACACTGCCAGGGATGGGGCACCCACAGCTTCTCTGGGCAACCTGTCCCAGTGCCTCCCCACCCTCTCCAGGAAGAATTTCTTCCTGATGTCCAATCTAACTCTCCCCGCTTTCAATTTAAACCCATTACCCCTTGTCCTGTCACTACAGGCCCTTATCAAAAGTCCCCCCCCCCAGCTTCCTTGTAGCCCCTTCAGGCACTGGAAGGTGCTATAAGGTCTCCCTGGAGCCTTCCCTTCTCCAGGCTGAACAATCCCAACTCTCTCAGCCTTTCTTCATAGCAGAGGTGCTCCTATGATAGACCACTGCGTGTGGCCCCTGCTCTGGAAATCTATTTTGTTTTCTTTTTCATTCTTATTTTTTATCCTAGAAAGCTTTGGATGCAGTGACACACCTGCAGCTGAATTTCCAGAACTCCGTGAAGGGACAAGTTAATCTCACCATTTAATGGTGCAGCACACTTGTGCTCCAGTCTAAGTGTGCAGTGACTCCACACCCAACAGACCTCTGGTCAAGCGTCTCATTGGAAACCGAACTCAAAAAGCTGAAATCTTAACGTCCAAAAGAGATAAAGTCCAAATCCACCCACTCTCAATGCCTGTAGTCTCTTTAATCATGAGAGTTTGTCCTGACTCTTTGGGGAACACGTTAACAAGACTCACACTGTTACCTTCTCTGTTTGGTCACAGGCAGCCCCAGGAGTTTCAAAGAGATGGCGGTTAGTGCAAAACTCTAGCTGACAGCCCATTAGACTTTGTTAATAACAGGGCCTTGATTTAGACCTGTAATTATTTCCCGCTGTGCCAGCCAAACCCAGTGTTTCCCCAAAGAAAAGGCGATTGGCCGTGTGAGCGTGTGTAGGATTTGTTACCTGAGCGCGCACTGTTACACTTCTGCGCAACAGCCATTGAGGATACTGGATGTACTGTAGGTATTCATCTCGCGTCGTGCTTGGAGCATGGATATGGATGTATAGAGAGGTTTGTGGGTTGGTTTGTTTGAGGTTTCTTAAATACCTTTCTTTATTTGCTCGAGTCCTGCTTCTCCAGGGAGAAGTCGAGAGAATTTGTGGTACGCGACGTAGGTGCTGTTGCCGTCTGTCAGGAAGGTACCGTGGTGGAAACCTGTTTCATCGCAGGACACGGGACAGGCTGCTATACTCACACGAATCAAGTTAAAGCACATAGCTCAGTCCTGCAGCAGCAACCTCAGGGTTGAATCTGCCCTTGCAGCGTTCGCGTGTTGTTCACTGTATTACACAGCAGTAAATTGGTTATAGAAGCTGTTGCCAAGTCCCAAATAAGACTTTTGCCTCAAACTGCCCTGTTAATTGTGTCTGCTCCTAATGACTATAAAACGGTTCCTGGGAAAACAGCTCTGGCAGCTGATGTTGTTACTGTCATTCCTCTGCTTGCTGCTGTCCCACCGTGGGACGCTGATGTCCTTTGTTGGTCCCTGTAGCTGCATCTCTCGTTTTATTTTCAGTAATGGCTGAGGCATTTCAACAGCAGCTTTCCAGAGAGTATCTGCCCGAGAGGTGCAAAATTGCAGCCCAAGGGTTGAAAGCATAGCCACGCTGCAAAGCAGTTGCAAACAGCATCTCGCGTAGGAAGTACAGGGGAACTGTAGCAACGGGCATCGCTGTCGTATGAGAAATGTGGGCGCGTATGTTGTTGACGGCGTATGTTGTGCTTTCTCTCCGCTTCCGTACTTGTGCAGACTGCGCAGGCGAAGTCGGCTATAACCTAAAAAATCTGTAGGACCTAGCAGACAAATAAAAGGCATTCAGAATATGTTGGACTGTAATTGGATCTGCCCCAAAGCAGGTCAGACGTGCATTCCAGACACCTGCTTGCCCTAGCCATTAGAAGCATGGTAGAATTGATGTAAAAAGCAGGGTGTTCGCTGTAGTGGCTCTCCTGCTACCACAGCACAGCTTGTGCATTTTCAGTAAAATGCACAGCGCAGCATGCAGCCAGCTTTAAGTACATTTATTTACTCGACAGTGATTAGGAAAAACAGGTGGATTGTTCTTTTCTGGCTTCTTTTGTTTTGTTTGAGGGCATTTTCTGGCAAGAACAGTTAGAAACGGGTTAGGAAACTAAAGATTTTTCCGACTTTGTCCCTGCTTACCGAGCTCTTTATCGGGTGCATATGTTCACCTGGCTTAACTGGAGCAGTAACATTTACTCTGGGCTTGCTGAACTGGGGCAGCAGATTTCTCGTACTTCTCTGGAGTAGGGAGCGTCTGGCTCCAAGGGATTGCACGTGTAGGTGGAGCACTGGAAGGGGACATTGGCTGCCTGTAAGTGAGATTCTCCTGGCGCTCTGTGTGGTACGGCCACGGGCGCTCAGGAAGCTCATGTGTTCAGGAAGCCTTCAGGAGGAGTCTCTTTTCCCCTCTGCTGGATATTTATATCTGATGTAAGGAGATAATCAATATGGCTTCAAATGTTGATTCTCCTGTTAGGTGAAGTCTTCAGCAACAAGAAAATGAGGTTGTCAGACAATGCATTAGAAGGTGCTGGGATCCACCACGTGCTACAGGACTCTTAACGACACAGCCTATTAAAATGTTTCACAACCTTCCTAAGCAGCTGCGGGAAGGGCTTTTGACCAATGCGGAGCTTCAGATTCCCTTTAGAGCATGGTTTTGGACTCAGTAGGGTGATGGCTCACTGTCCGCTTTGCCCGGTTCCAGAGCCCCAGGGGTCTCAGGAGTTGCCTGTCTGCCATCTCTGGCATCTTAGGAGCAGTCAGGGGATGCTTGACCATGTACCGAACCGGTGTACAGATTAATGAGGACGTGAGATGGAAGAGGGTTGTGACCTGGGGCACTCTGGGTGGAGAATAGGTTTTCAACATGAGCATAAGTATGGCATTATTTCACTGCTAACGGCACGTGCACCTTGCTGCATCCACTGCTTTACACGGTCCGAGAAAGAGAACTGGTATCCAAGGATGCTCTTCAAGGACTATTACACTGGCTACTATTTATGGTCAGTTGTAATTGTTAGCAATAACACACCGAAGTAGGAAAGGGATAAGTTAAATACTTTTAAGCTGTACTGTAGGTGCTGTTCGTAGCACTGAGCAAAGCAAGCAGCCTTTCATCTCACAGTCTTGAGAACTGTTTTTCATTCCTCATCCTGGAAGGCTGAAATGGAAATCCTGCTTTAGCTGGATTTTGAGTTGCTTTTCAGAAACAGCAAATTGAAAGTATTTCAAGCATGACTGCGGAGTATGGATAGGTCAGGAAACAGTTTTAGGTGTGGTTTCCAAAGCCGTCTAAGGAACAAAGGTGCCTGAAGTGACCTGTGAGGAGTGGCTAGTTCTCTCCGTCATTGGCAACTGCTTTCAGCCAGCATGTAGCTGTGTTGTGTCATTACAGTGACAGCCAGCTCTCATGACTTAAGCTCTACCTGTCTAAGCAGGCTGCAGCAGTGCTGCAAGGGCTGCTCCTGGCCTCTCGCGGTGGCTTAGCAAGTGCACCGCCTCAGACCCCTGTTGACATAGCTCTGCTGGCGGAAACCCGCGTCATAGCTCTGGTGCCGGCTCGCTGGGACCGACAAACGCACCCTTCTTCTCGGGTATGCCGATGTGACAGGCAGATCGGTGTAAAGCATTAAAATAACACTTATGTCATTGTTTAATACGGGGTTGTGGATCTAAATCACCGGAGTTAAGCTGAATGCGGCAATAATTCAGCCACATTCAAAAGGGACGGAAGAGAGGAACGGTCAACGCGAGGTGATTTCTTTATACGGACCAGCATATCTGAGGAGTACAATGCTGAGGTGAACGCCGATAGCTCAGTTAAAGACAGTTGCTGTTCTCTCCGTGATGAGGCTGGAGGGACACAACAATGGCCCTGTCAAGCCACCTGCGGGCCTAGCTGCCTTCTGCACCAAGGTCTTTCTTTACCAGCCTTCCCCTTGGATATATCAACACTGTAAGCACTGCTTGAGTAGAATATTCATGCGCAGCCTTGGTTTTAAGTAACTTATTTGAGATCTTGTAGTATCCTAGTCTCCGCCGGCCAGGGCTCACCGTAGACTGAAAAACGCATCTTGGAGGTAAGGGCAAGCCGAGCTCCGCAGCTGCTAGCTGTGCCTGAGTTGGCTGGCTTATAGCTGTCCTGCGTGTGACTGCCACGTGCTGCTGTGATAATTAATACCCGAGCAGCGACGGTAGCCTGAACAAACTCCAGGAGGAGGCTTGGTTTGGCCAGGGAGTTACTCCTGTGATAAGACTCCTTGCTCCTGCAGATAGGTAAAGGAGGGTGCCTGACATCCAACAGGAGCCTTTCAGAAACGTCACCGCTCCTGTAATTTCTCAGATGCTAGTGTGAGCGTGTGATGTTACACACTGACTCCTGGGGGAAAGATAAAGTACCATAACCTAATCATTGCTATTCCCTCCTCTTTTTTATTGCAACCTTTGGAGGATGTTTTCTTTCAGGAGAGAAGGGTTGAGTGATCTGAGGCTCGGTTCCTACTTCTGCTCTGGATTTCCTGCGCGACTGTGGATAGTAGGTTGGGCTTTTCTGTACCGCAGTTTTCGTTAAATTTGAATACGCCCAGTTTTAAAATCGCTTGTGTAATGGTGCCAACTGAGTATAGAGACAAGGTCTGCAGGCACAAGGCTACCAAAAGATACGGGGAACTGCGGAGGCCGGTTTTGAAAGCAGCCGGTGTCAGCCAGTCAAGTCTGTGAGTTAGGTGCCTTACCTGATTAAATGTTTTAGAGAACTTAATTGGGAGCCAGGCTGCAGAGTGCCTAAGTGTCGTGGAGATTGTAGCTCTAGGGTCTTTCGTGTCCAAACAGATTTCAGGATGGGGACTTGTATTCCCTATTTGCTGAACAGATTTTTAGAATGCTACTAAGTCATAATGTTTTTGTTGTTGTTTGTCTGTTTTGTCTAATTAGGCTCTAGCAGAACAATTGCAATCTCTTTTACTTTGTGCTTGTGCTGTGCCGGATGGACATAACCCTGGATTTAGTTCTCCTGTAGATGCTAGTTCAATAAAAATAACAATACTTTTACTAATGAGAATAACTATGTGAAGCCAGGATTCATGCTAAATTAGTATCTATTAGTACCTTAGATCTATAATGAAGGTTTCCCTGCTCTCTGTTGTGTGCCTCAATTCATTACACAGCAGTCCATAATATTTGATTAATGACATTTTTATTTTTTTTCTGGAACCGTTGCCCAAAACTATTGAAAGAATATGTGCTTTGCCACCACATCAGGGTGAGACAAGCGGCGCTGCTTGCTTTTATGATGCAGAAGTGTCTTTCCTTTGGACTCAGACTTGTAAATGGCAAGTAGCTGGAGACTAATGGAGCACATGCTTCAAAACTTTCCATCTGGGCATTGGTAGCAAAAATAATGTGTTGTTTCTGCTCTAATCAGTCCTCGTTATAAAGAAAAGTACCTCTGCTCCAAGTTCCTGGAGCAGCTCTTACCTTTGCTCAGACAGGGAGAGGGCACCAAGTACTATCCCTTTAGGTGCCTGCAGGAGTAAAACGAATGGGGTAAAAAGAAAAAATGCAGCAGGGTAATTTTACACTCTGAAATTGGATGATGCACCAGTCAACAGGTATTTATCCTGGTGGCCTTCAGTGGCATTTTCTAGTGACAGCAGAGGAGAGGCTACAGTTGGCTCAAGGAGACCCTGCACATAGCGAATTGACTGAGAACTATGTTAATTCGAATGTGAGCAGAACTACTTAAATTAAGATCCCTTTTCTAATCCGTTGCATTGGAATCTTCCTCAGAGCTCCTCCTCCAATCGTGCCTTCAAATAGCCCCTATTTATTCATTTATTTATTTCTTCACATGCGTTTAAGAAATAAAAGGAAAGAGGCGCTCCCCCCACTGGAGGCCATCTGCTCTTTTCTTACTGGGAGGGGAAAAAACCCCTACAATTAGAGTTTTGTTCATCTTTTCATTTTAACAAAAAAAAAGAGGGAGAAAGAAAGAGAACTATTATGCAAATCCTCTGCAATTTGATTTCAAATATTCTTTGTACGATGATGAGCAATTTCCTTTAATACAAACTCAGCCTACTTGCCAGGACTTTTTTTTTTTTTTTTTTTTTTGCCTTAACATAGGGAAAAACCCCCACTTTCAGGAGTTGGGGGGTGTGCTATGTTCCTCTGACGCCAGCTTTTTCTCACCCTTTTTTTCTTTCTTTCTTTGGCACTATTACAGCTGTTACTCTTTAAGTTGTCAGAAAGATGTCGTATAGGATTTTTGAGAAAGAAAAAGAACCAAAATAGCTTTACAAAGCTGCGGTTTCATCTCTCTTTTCATTGTTCCATTGCCATGATGAAGTGGTCTTGAAATGGAGGACTCGGCGTAGCGAGTGAGAGAGAAAAGCTTTCTCCTGCCTTGTTGGAATGCCAGTTGCTTGTGATGGCAGCAGTTCCTGTAAGAACAGCTATGTCGGGTTTTTTGGTAGGGAGCTTCTGTGCTACTAGTCAGTGGTATGAACTTTAGGGCCCAATAGCATAGCCAAGATCAAATCCCTCAAAACTTGCAATCTGGAGAAAATAAAGTACAGAAGGAGGAAAAGAGTATTAACTCCTGTTTGTTGGGTGGGAAGGTAAGCCACGGAAAAATCAAAATAACTCACCCAAGATCCATTGGAAGAGGAGTTTGGAAGGCTCAGGAGCTGGACTAAGAGGCTCAGACTTAAAAAGCTGCTGCTTTGGGTAGTGGTTTACTTATGGGAACATCAGGAGCCAGGCCAGACTGCTCCAGCAGCTGGGCTGCTACTGTACCGTCACGACCGCGAGTTTAGGCTATGGCTGTACGGCAGTCGCAGTGGTACGCTCATATCCTAATGGCTCAACAAAGCTGCTGACTTTTAGTAGGGCTTAAGAGCATCAGACACATTTGAAAAGCCCACACCAAACCTCCTGATTTTTAACCTTCTGCAGGTTGAACTTGGGGAAAGCTTCAAGTGACGTCTAAAACTTAGATGTTTAAGCCTGTAAAATGCTAAGCACAAAACCTCTGCCCAGTAAGGCATTTTAGCACAACTTAATTATCTTACCAAATGAGGCCTAATGGCCATCTAACTGTACATGAGTGGCATAGCTGCTTGCGTAAAGAAAAGCTGATGCCCAGTGGGTTTGACTACAAGTTGGGAAAATAGATTCAAGAAACAAAATTTGGGGAAGTAAAACAAGACTAAAGAGACTTTTAAGCAAAGTCCAGTGTGTCACACATCTTTGTTTCTGTAACGGGACAGGGAGTATAGGACTGTTCAGAATTTCTGATCTGAGCCTTCACTGGATCTGTTCAGATAGTCTGACCCGTTGCTCGGGGCTCGTTACATCAAGCACACGTTACATCAGACTGCACTTTGCCTAGGTGTGCCTAGCACTGAGGTGACAACACTGGA
The DNA here is from genome assembly GCA_027574665.1 of Rhynochetos jubatus. Lineage (NCBI taxonomy): Eukaryota > Metazoa > Chordata > Aves > Eurypygiformes > Rhynochetidae > Rhynochetos > Rhynochetos jubatus. The sequence goes on along the minus strand of CM050654.1, from coordinate 4,417,619 downwards.
ATTTGTGGTACTTAGGGGACACTGGTCCCCTCTAGGTGGTGTATGGGAACCCTTCTATGCCTAGAGTCTTTAAGCATACTGGAGTAACTGGGTCACTTTTGTTGTTACAGGAAGCTCTTATCATGGCCAGCATGGACCACCCGCACCTGGTGAGACTCCTGGGGGTCTGCTTGAGCCCGACCATTCAACTAGTCACTCAGCTGATGCCTCATGGCTGCCTGTTGGATTATGTTCACGAGCATAAGGACAATATCGGCTCCCAGCTTCTGCTGAACTGGTGTGTCCAAATAGCTAAGGTATGCCGTTTGTGCTGTTCTTTTTTTGTCATTTTCATCACTAACTGAAAAACATGCCTTGCAAAAAATGATAGCAAAAAAATGTCATTTGTGGGTTTTGGTATTTGTTTGTGTTTAGCGGGGGAAGAAGCCTTCTGTGACATCTGGGGCTGAGCACAGACTGATTTTTCAGCCTCTTGTACTGTTCACTATTCACAGATACTGATTTAACCTGATTGTAGTTTTCAACCTTTCTGAATCTGCGTTGCCAGTTAAATTTTCACATGCCATCAACTGTCTGCCCCCACACTGCCAAGAAGATAAATATTCACTTTGTGTCGCTCCTTTGGGAACCACCGCGGTTCTCCTGTGTTCAAGGCCTATCACAACAGCTGAAGCTGGAGGGTAATACTGCTGGTCTCTGCAGAACGGGAAATCTCAGGGGCTGGATCCTGCCTTGCTTGCCGTGCTGTGATGCTCCCCGCCCTCCTGTGGGATTTTAGGAGCAAGAGTGGAGCTGTTCACCATTCAGATGGAGCCTGTACTTCAGCTGGTGTGGAACAGAGCTTAGGTCATAGATGCAGCCCTGTTGTAATCCTTGCACAGTGTTTTACGTATGGGTTAAGTATCAGTGTTGTACTAAGACCAAGCTATTGGTAATCAGTTGCAGGAGTGTAGGGGACCAGAGCTTTTATCCGTTTTAAAGGCTCGTGCAACCGGAGTTTGCACAATGATGTGACTATGAATGAGAACCTGGAACCCCCTTAAGAAAACGGAGAAGTTCAGTATGCCCTGAGTTTTTCTTCAAGGGGAGGAGGTTTAAGGTTCATCATTGACAGGGACTGCTGTTTTTTTTTCCCCGGCATCAGACCTGTTGTCAAACCTGCCTGAAGGTGACAGTAGCTGAAATGACCATATTGCTGGCTAGAGGGGTTGGCCCATAGCAGGGGTGCGGGGAGTCCCAAGCCCACATTCTGATGGTGCAGCGTTTTGCAGATGTGTTTAATATCTGTGATTCTGCTGTGTTGGTAAAGCAGCCAGAGCTGCGCGGAATACTGGAATGCACTGGTGGGGGTTGCCTGTATCTGGAGATTTGCAAGGGTTTATTTAGGGCTGTTAGCAGACCAAGGAAGGTGGGGGAGAAAATACATGTTCCTGTTGGAGTCCTTTCTCTCAACACAACCTCCTTCCCATCTGTTCTCCACTCTTGATTGATAGTGGCCGTTATTATTTATTACAAAACATTTACACAGTGGCATATGTGAAAAGATAATCCACCTTTATTTTCAGTTTGTGCATGCGTATGGCCGTTGACTCACTGGACTGATAGCTGTACTTGCTCTGCTACGGACTTTATGTGGGCAACTGATTTAATGAAGCAAATAGCCTGATCCATTGTAGAGGCTTACAGAGCTGACAGATCCGTGGGAGGGTCTGTGGAAGGCAGGTCATGGTTTTCCCATGGTGATTCTTCTCAAAGTGAACCGGGTTCTAAACTGCTTTCCATTGTAAATGGTTTCAGCATAGCGTGGGGATGGGATTTAGGTACACTCATTTGAAAATCATTGCCTGCCAGTTTTCTTGATCACCGTGAGATGTGGGAGGAGAAGATGAGGTATTACAGATATTTGAGTTCTGAGATGGTGGGTAACGAAGCAGGGCAAAGAAGTGAGATCATACACCTAATATTAACTGATGAAGTGCTAGGGAGAGAAGGGGAGTTTCTTTATTACAAAAGGTAATTATTATAGAGGGGAAGTTTAGTGAAGCTTAGTTAGTTTATTAAAGTTTAATTAAATTTGTCATCTTCTGCATCACAGTAATCATGAGGTTAATACTGCCTTGGCCTCATGTTACAGCACGAAGCTCATCCACTTGGCTACCCATAAAGGGGACAGCAGCAAGTGGCTGTTTTCTTGAAGAAGCACGGTACTTCCTACCCGTGGCTGAGCTGTTAACTCTGGGCATCGCGGTTTGTCTGGATTATTTTCTCCTCGCTTTCTTCATCTGTCTTTTTCCCTTCCCTTATTCTTACTGCTGTGGTAGGTACGGGGCATGGAGAGAATCAGCACACGTCTGGCAGGGAGTTCTGCATCTCTCTATAAAGATACATCTTAATTATTAAAGAGGAGGCGATCTGTGAACAGAGGAAAGAAGTAGGGATGTATGAGGCTGTACACACCGCACGATCTATGTGATGCAAATGCTGCCCAGAATTTCCTGCGTTGCGTTGTGCTTTCTGATGGCATACATTCATGCCTATTCCCTTGCTGTCTCTCAGACTGTGATGGTGACTGGGGCTAGCGGACATATGTTGGAAAATGTTTCAGCACTGGTAGGAAGAAGAGTCTTTGAGATCACCAGACAAGGAGTCCCTTTATCCCAACAAGTCGAATAAACATGCTAGTCCCCTGCTAGGAGCAGGGGAGTAGTAATACTTGGTTTCCACTCATCTGTCACATTTAACAGTGACTAGGTGTCGGTCTGCAGCCTACAGATAGGAAAGATTCACTTTGCCTACAAACAGGCTGGTTTCCAGAGGAATGAATGCAGAAGGTGGCTATTGCATCAGGCACGACTTCCCTTGCGCTGCGGGAAACGTCTGCGTATCCCATGTACCTCTGTCCGCTGTGCCCATGTTTCAGGCTCTGCCATACGGCTTGAGAACGTCTATCCACATCTTGGTTTTCTAGGCTTTTGGGAATGATTGGTTGTGTCTTTCTGAAAGCTACTAAAAACGTGATTAGCACTGAAATAAGTAGCAGAAATGAGCAGTGACCTCCCAGTCCTGTTCTCTGCTCCCTGAAGCTGCTTCTGGTACCTTTTGTTAGGCACATCTTTCTACCCTCCCCTTCCTTCTTTTTATGGTGAGAATTTTCCCCAACAAGAAGAAAACTGAAGGAATTGAGAATGCCTCGATTCCAAAGTTCAGGCTGATTTTTACGAATCGTTTCAAATCAAGTTGCTGCTGCAATACAGTTCCTCCCTACTGCGCTTTTCTCCATCTGCCAATGTGCAGGCATTTATTTATCGAAGTCATTGCTTCAGAGTTCACTTGTTCTGCCAGGCTGTTCATTTCCATATGTCGGTGCTTCTGTACAACTAGATGCAGAAACTAGTTAGGCGCTATGCCTGGTTGCCAACCTGCATATGGCTCTGGAGATCATTGCGGAAGGTTGACGATAGGGCAGTTATTATCTACTGCCAGCTCAAAAAAAAGCTTGGATGCTTTTTCTTTTTTGCTTATACAGATTGTGTTGAATTTATTCTGACTGTTATATCATTGTAGGGTAATTGTGTTCTCTTTCCAGAAGCTTGAGCTTCTTATTTTATGGTTGAAAGTTATAAAAATAGAGTAGCCCCCAAGCGTTCTGCATAAAACATGGTTGTTAGACAGCAGCTGTGTTTAAGGGGGTTCTTCCCTTCTGCTTGGCAGATACACAAGGCATCTCCTTGTGTCTCTCTTCTACGTTAGTGTCTCGCACAGGGACTGAATGTTTAACCTTTTAGCTCTGAGTTCAGCTCAGCAATGGCATGTGGAGTTTGATGGCCAGTAAAGCAGTACGCTGTGCTTTCGTGTCAGGATACTTCCTAGGGTTGGGAGCAAGAGAGGCAACCTTGGTGGCCTTAGGGCATGGAAGGATGGAATAATGCTTCCTGAACATCCATAGTGTTGGCTACTTGAGAAACGGAGTGAGAATTAAGTTTGGTAAGGTTAGCACAAGCCTAGAACTGAATTCTCAGAAGTTGAATTATGCCCTTGTCAGCCAGGGCATGACAGATCCATGTAAATTAGGAAGATTTAACAGGAAAAGCAAAAAACCCTGTGTGTATTGCTATTTCAATGTGTTTGATATAATTTCTCTCACCAAGGACTGCCACAACACACACGGTGGCAACTTGGAGGTGTGGGGGTGAGGGCATTCTTATGGAAATGAGTTCAAGAAGAGAAGAAACATCTTGAGGTTTCTAGTCAGAAAGAGTTGGTTACAGGCTGCCACTGGGTGAGGTTAACTGTAAGGCACCTGTATTGGAGGCCGTTACTCTCACGGAAAAAGTAGCCTGAGTCCTGTTGGAATTATCTGTGCTATGTGAGGCTACATTTGCTGCTCAAGGGCATATAAAAATGCATTTTTGCTTCTATAACTTTGCATACAACACTTGCTCAATTCAACACATGGAAGTTCAACCCCGGCAGCCTCATCTACTGTTCCACTATTTTTATTGGTACGGTTATGGTTTCGCTCTGCTCCTGTTGATTTGCGTTACCTCTGCACTGGCTTTGTTGGGCAGTGTTCAGATGCAGAGGAACTTGTCCTGCCCTGGAGAAGACAAGGCAGAGGAAGAGTGAGAAAGAAAGCAATCTTCCTAAAACAAAGCAGCCTGTCTGCACTCACTGAGCGTGGGGGGGGAGAGCTGAGCTCTCCTGGGTCTTAGCCAGTGCCCACTCAGTCCTGCCCTGTATCCCCCAGGGGCTGCCAGGCCTGTTTTTTGCGTTCTGAACTCTAATAATTCATTCACAACCCCGCGGCATACTAACGAGGTGAAGCAGAAGTAGGTTCATACTGTGGAATGTCATGGAAGGAAAATCAAGTACTTCAGGGGATTAATTTTATACCTTTTCAATATAAAAGAATTCTCAAATTACCTTAACTAAAGCCCTGCACAGCATCAGTTATCCAGGTATGCAGGAAAACAATGTTTGAGAAAACTCAAGGAAAGAAAAAGAGGGGGGAACTTGGGGATCGTATTTTAATGAAGCATCTTCACGTCTGCTGAGTGTTATTCCAGCACTCTTGCAGTCATTGCTCTCTCTAAAGATTCCCTGCCAGCAGTGCAGATCTGCAGCTGGGAGTCTCCAGCCAGTCAACTGGTCAAGCCAAAGGTGCTTGCAAAGCCCCCTCACCACTTCTTTCTGCCACCCTGTTCTCTCTCCCTTTTGTCTGGCTCACGCTGCAGGGCTGGGTGCCCCTCTGCAGCTGTCTTGGCCAGAAGGAGGGCCTACCTGCTCCCAAAGCCTCTCTCCATGCCAGGCTTTTTAGAAAGGCGTATTTTATTACTGCCCAGGGCAGTGCTTCTTGACTGCATGTAGATTCACAGCCTACCTGAAGTTTAAAGGGTCTGTGTTGATTTATGCAACTGAGAAGCTGACCCACATCCTAAATTAAATGGGTTTTGGCCTGCGCTCCTCGTGTTGTGGAGCAGGGGAGGCTCTGAGCCGGGAGGGGTGGAGGCAAGTGAGGTCCCCTTGGCTGCCCGATGAGGTGAGGAGCCTTTCTCCTCCATCCAGACTTGATGGATTAGGAATGACTTGTGAGGGACAGCTTTTGTTATTCGCTGCAGATGGGATGAGGTAGCAGCTGTGTAAAGTGGGAGGAATTGGGGGTGACTGGACAGGTTGGGAAGAGGTAGAGAGGGTAGTGGCTGTGGTTCAAGGTCTTTCTTTTTCATTAAAGAAGCCTACCCTACTGCTCAGTGACTATTCCATCATGGAGTGAACAGGGGAGCTTAATGACAGTCATCTATCAGCTGTCCACATTTTAAGCTTCAAGATGTCTCTATTCCCAGAGCTCCTTGCCATGACAAGGCTAATTGTATAATTATAATGCTATACCAACCCCTCCTGACGTGCTCACACTGGCAAGGACCAGGGCTAAGGGCTGTGATAATTATCACTGCAAGCAAGTACATTAGCATAAATGTAGTTTACTAATGGGGCTGCTCTATTAGGAAGTGCAGTGTGTAGAAGAGTAGGATCTAAACCAAGGGCTATGAAATTAATGCCATATTGAAACAAGGCTTTAATTGTGTGGAGGAGCAAAATCAAAATAGGTGGGGAAAGTATCATTCCACTCTCCTGAATCCTTCTGTGCAGTTTTCTTATTCCTCTTCATTGTGACTACTTTTCTCACTCTGCTGGAAAGCTTGGATATCCACAGATGGAAGCGAAGGACCCTTTTTCTGGTGTTGCTGGAGAGCTCTTACTGAAAGAGGGTATGCTATCAAGTCTCAGAGGGCAATTACCCCAGTTTGCCCATACCCAGGGACATTCTTGGTACCCTGCTGGGCAGCTCCCTGAGTTACAAAGGTTCAAACAAGCTTCAGAAGTCCTTGCAACAAAATTCAGGTGGATTTTGCAGAGTTCTGCTGTGCTTAACTGGACTGTCTTGGGCTTTTAGGAGATGCTGAAGAAGTTTCTTTTGACCCTCTCAGATTTTTTTTTTTTTTTTGCCATCGATGACAGGGAAGGGAATAAACATGTGGACTTTGGTCATCATGTCTGACCTGCCACGTGCAGATTATTGCGGGCACATTGAGTGCAGTCGTTGCTGGTGTGCTGAGACAGAGGATCAGGGCCTGGTGACTCTTCCCTTGGCTGGTAGTTGCTGTGTCTGGAAATAATTCCCCAAGTAAATCAGGGAATTTGATCCTGTTAAAAATAATTACAGCATCTCTGCGCTTTGTGTGTTTCTTTGGCGGGCACAGTTTTCTGTGTTTTCCTGCAGAGTTGTGCACCTATTTATGGAGCCTTTCATGCAGTTTCCCCCCTCCCCCCCCCCCCCCCTTTCTTCACCAATCTTTTCATCTGGAGTATTGAACTGGTTTAGTAACTTCTTTGTCTTCTCTTCCAAACCCGGTTGTGCACAGAAGTTGCTTGTGAAAAGCATTAAAATGAAGGAACACACAATAAAATTCATCAACTTAAATGCTGAACAAGTTCTTTTCCTTTGATTTCTTTCTCGTTTCATCTCAGACTGACCGAATTCACGCTCCCTTGCTTGGTAAATTTGTCCTATGCTTTCTTTACCTCTGTCTTTCCCCTGGTTTTACAGTGTTTTGTGTCAACTTCTGTTTCCTTTTGCTTCCCTTCTCCTTCATTCTTTGGCTGCTTGGCTCCCTCTAGCTGGTACCCGTTCAGTGCTCTCAAAGAGCACAGGAGCATTGTGCCTTCTACCCACCAGAGTTCTCGTGTTGTGTCTCATCACAGGGTTTGGAGAGGATCTCAATTGCCTCGTTCTCTCATAATATAACGCATTTGGGTTCGAGGTTTTAATACCAGCTGATTGATTGACTGCATGAACCCTGTGTGGTGCTCTGGTTTGTGGGGGAGGGATATTTGAATCTGGAAGATTGCCTCAGGACCACAGGAATAAAAATACGATTGGGTTTACGTGAGAATTACAGAGATATCTGTCTTCCAGCTTTGCGCTCTCACCTCTGATTCTCTGAGGCTCTTCTGCGTGCTGTACCCACCTCAGTGTGATAGTGCTGGAGTTGTTCGTGGTCTGTAGCGTGTGTGTATATTTGGTCATTAGCTCTAGAGCTGGGTGGAATGACTCAACCTTTGAAGGTGACTATCTCTCTCCACTGGCTACGCTGTCTAGATGACGAGCGTAGGCTAACCTTGCAGCTTTCTGACAGCTTAATTTTCAGGGGGATAAATGTGAAGGGTGCGGGTGATGACAAGGACGCAGGGAATCTGGGACAAAGCAGACGCTGGAGGACTAAGCTAGGGTCAGCACTACTAACACAAGTGTGGCTGGATTGCGGTGTTTTTTCTGCACGGTACGGTACGTTTACAGCCTCAGTGAGCTGTACCCTTCTGCACTGCCTAAAGTCCTGTGGGCGAACGTGCTTTCAGCCTGTTAGTGACTGCGAGGGGTTTATAGTGGGTAGTAATAATTCTCCGTCTTAATCTGACTCATTCCGGATTATCTGGGCTTCCTCTTCCCCTCAAAAATCCAGCGCTCCCAAAACCAGTTCCATGGTTCGTGGTTGTTAGGATAAAAAGCGCAGAGGCAGATTTTTCAGCCTTTTACAAATCACGACGGCCTTTGCAGAGGCACAGAAATGAGCAATTTATTGCACAGAGATAGACAATTTATTGTTTTGTTAAATGAAAGGTGCATTTAGCACTGACATTTATAGAGTCTCTGGTACTGGGGACCTGACAGCCGCAGGCTAGAAAAGGCTGGCTTTGCCTGAACATACTGGCATTCTCATCAAGTACACTGAGCTGCATTGGGAGGGGGAAAAAACACATTAGATTTTTCCTAGCAGTCCCCAACAGACTGGCTTGGGAAAGCATTATTGAAAACCACTCCTAAATCAAATTCAAGATATTATAGGAGCACCTACTAGGGTCTGTCAGGATTTCCATTATAAGCCCATATTTTTCAGGTTTATAACTCAACCATAAAATTCCGCTCTGGACTGTGACTTGGCATAAAATGTCTCAGCCCAAAGCATTTTTTTATTATTACTCCAGAAATATATGTATTTGGCTATTTTTAAGTTGCTGGAGATCAGAAACAAAAGCTGGATTTCTCTCTATACGTACCCATTAATTAAAATGCTTTTTTCCCCCGTGAGTGCCTTTCTTTAAACATTGTATTTTCTAATGTAACTTAGCCTGCTTGGATGACTACAAAAAATGTATGGCCCTGGCACTGATGTTTAAAGTTAGGACACACAGACATTTCTGCAGACTACCACAGTATGCACATGCCCCACAAAAAAAAAAAACACACCCTACCCTGCTCCTAAAACCAGGTAAGAGTCTGGAGGAAACTCTGCAAGGCCATTTGCAAAAGGTTCTGGGGCTCCCAAAGGCTGTGCCCGTATTTGAATAGAGCTTACCTGTCATGATTACTACATCTCCAAGTTCTCCTGTGCAGTCATAGAATCACAGACTGGTTTGGGCTGGAAGGGATCTTAAAGATCGTCCGGTTCCAACCCCCCTGCCATGGGCAGGGACACCCCCCACTAGACCAGGTTGCTCCAAGCCTCATCCAGCCTGGCCTTGGACACTTCCAGGGAGGGAACGCTCAGGCACAAATCCAGGAGCCTTTTGTACAAGAAAAAAAGGACTGGCCTGTTGCAAGGGAAAGGAGATGCTTGGCAGAAGCTGTTCCAGATGAGGGCCGTGGTCCTTAAATGTGAGAGCAAACCTTGCAGGTAGATGTCGGTTAGCAGAAGAGCTGCTGACCATGTCCCAAATCCAGATGTATCTTAAAAAACCCCAAACGTTCTCTCCATGTATAACTACTCTGTCCAAGTGGGAGCCAGGAGTAGCTGTGGGCTGAAGCCTGCTGTCTCCCTGTCATAGCGTGACTTGCTGTATCGGAGGTCCGCGAAAAAAGTAGGAGCATGGCGGTCACTTGATAACCTCATATGACACCTTGCTGAGGAATATCTCAAGCCGTAAGTGGGACCTGAAGATAGCACCTTAGATCCCGGTACTTTGCTGATACATTCCTTCCATCCCAAAGTGAAGTTTTACGGAAGCACCAGAACGGGATATGTGACACACAAAGCCTCCTGAAACCGAGTTCCCCTGGGACACCGCAACAAATGCACCCACAGCAGTGAAGAGCAGTCGGTGAAGCAGCTCCTCCATAAACGGGGCTAGACAGGCAGCGTAGCTGGAAGAGTACGCTCCTGGGGATGCTGTGTGCTCTGTGAGCTCCTGTGCGTTGCAGAACACCAAGGTGAGTCTGCTTAATGCAACGTGAGAGGGGCGAGGGCAGTTCCAAGTGGCTGCTGGCACTGTTTCAGCTGCCGTGCCAGCCCTCAAGCCCACAGGGTCACCTAGCAGTCAGGTGTCATTAGTCAACACTCTCCCGCTTTCCCACATCCCATCTGTTTCTGTCTAGCCCGTTTGTGCAAATTAGCTCTCAGTATGCAGCAATTCTCACTGTAGTTTGGTTTTCTTTCTTCATCCTGTGACCTTTCTGCTTCCGTAAATTTTACCCTTGTCTGTGTGCCAGAGTAAAATCCTCACTGCTTCTGCTTTTGTTTCCTAACTGTCCGTGTTGGCAAACAGAGGGGTCTGTCTGGGACTTAAAATTGAAGTCCTGCAAAACATTACTGTCTTCTGGTTAGAGGGGAAATGGATTGGGTTATGTATCCCGTGAAAAATATTGAGCACACAAAGAATGCATTGCCCTCAACTGAAACGCTTCGGGGAGGTTCTGAATTTTCCAAATGAAAATGTTTTTCCAAGACCTTTGAAATGTCTTTCCGTTTATACTACCTTTTTCTTTCTTAAATTAATTTTAAACCAAATTATTTTGAAGCAAAAAAGAAAAAAAATACAGCTGACTCTTTCCGAAGTATTCTTGTTCTTTTATTGACAAGATAGTATTTTGTCAGGTTGTTTCACACGTGTAACCAGAGTCAGTTTCAGAGGAGGCAACTTTATTTTTTAAAAAAAAATTGTGTAGAACAACAGAGAAGGCTCCAGGGAGACCTTATAGCACCTTCCAGTGCCTGAAGGGGCTACAAGAAAGCTGGGGGGGACTTTTTACAAGGGCCTGTAGTGACAGGACAAGGGGTAACGGGTTTAAACTGAAAGCGGGGATTTAGATTGGACATCAGGAAGAAATTCTCCCCGGAGAGGGTGGGGAGGCCCTGGGACAGGTTGCCCAGAGAAGCTGTGGGTGCCCCATCCCTGGCAGTGTCCAAGGCCAGGCTGGATGAGGCTTGGAGCAACCTGGTCTAGTGGAGGGTGTCCCTGCCCATGGCAGGGGGTTGGAACTGGATGATCTTTATGGTCCCTTCCAACCCAAACCAGTCTGTGATTCTGTGATTTCCTGGGAACCTGTGTACCTAACTAAAATGCTACACTACAATACAATTTTTTGTGTGTGTTTAGGATCAACTTTCATGAATTCCTTTACGTAGGGTCTCTCCTCCAGCAATGTCTCCCATGTCAGCGTGCAGTAAACCAAATTACATGATTTAGTAGATGGGGAGAAAGAAATGAAACGTGAACCAGCAGAAAGGGACTCAAAAAGGCACAAAATACATGAATCTCCGTATGTTTGGGAGTGGAGATAGTTTAAGAGTTAGGTGTTACTGAAGGAGGAGCTTAACATTGTGAGTAGACTGGAACAGCACAGAGCAACACTGAATGATAGCTGACAGTGATGTTAAGACTTCTAGAGGTGGCACAAATAAGAGCGTGATGCCATGCTTTACTGACTCCCGGGAATTACTGCGGCATCCCAGGCTGCCAACATACATGGTGTAGTTTGTAGTACTCCACCTTTGGCGCTCCCCGAGAGTGGGTGATGCTGGGATCCTTGTGTATTACTGCTGGCTCTGTTGGTGAGAAAGCCTGATGTGGAGTCGTGTTTTGTGCTGGCACGTTGCTGCCTACAGGTGTGTGTGTGTGTGTTAAGTCATAAAATAACTTTGCAGATCTGTGATGTGAAGCTGCTGGGACTTGGCTGCAAGCGTATCTGAATGATGAGCTTTGGGAGTAGCTTAATTTGGAGTCCTCTCATCCTGAGTTTTGCGTTACTGTTGTTGCACTCCCCTGTCATACTTGGGAGTTCTCAAAATGGTACTGTCTTCCCACCCTGCAGTCCCAATACGCGTCTGCTAAGCAGGGGAATATCATTGTCCTAGTAGGTGGGGAACTGCAGGTGCTGTGTCAGGACTCTGAGGTTGGAGCAGATGTCTTTATTTTCAAAAATTTGGGGTTCATTTCCTAACGTATGAACGTCCTTTCTTTCCATAAGGCATAAATGTTTTTTATATACGCGAGATGAGTTGAGGTTTTTGTGGTTTTGAATTGGAAGGAACATGGATAACTTTTTGCAGTTGTTTGGGTTGAGGGGGGACACAACATTTTTTGCACATTTTCAGGTTTAAATAAGAACTTTGGAGTCCCACATGAAGGTAAGAATAAGTGTAAAACACACCAGCCAGGTCACTGTCAATAGGGACAGGATGTGCTGTTACCCTTCTACGAAGGGACTTTACCTCCTCTAGATAAGAGTGAAAAGTGTGCATTTGTACTCAGAAAGTGAGATCAACTTGCACCAGATGCTGTGGTCTGAGGGTATGAAAAGCTCACCCCAGGAGAAGAGAATTAAATATTGGGGTGTATTTAGTTTAGCTAAGTGAAGTTTCGTTTGGCGAGCATTAGCTCTAAATTTAGCATGGTTGAATACCGAAGAGGAAAACATGTGTGTGAGGGAAAGGACTGCGCTGGCATGAGAAGGAATGAGTCTTGGCTACGACCAAACTGAGAGTGGCGATTAGTGGGTGGCTATTAGCTGCTACAAGTGGTACTGTTCTCAAGCCTACTAGTAGAAATAATGGAGGCAAAATAATGAATGACTTTTAAGAGGGAGCTTGGTAAGTTTATGAAGCTGATTTGGACTGAATGATATGGTTGCTTTCAAGGGGCAGAATTTAATGATATGGTTGCTTTTAGTTCCCTGTTTCGAAGCTGAGTAGTAACAGGGCAGGAATAAACAATGAAGGAAGTGTTCCTACGCTTTGCTGGGAGACAGCCCAGCAAATTCGGACCTTCTGAAGTTCGAGGTTGTGTTTTGCACTTAGGATTGTTTCTTGTTTTTCTGTTTCTTACTCACTCACCTCACTCATTCTTAATTCAAATTAAATCAGGGTCTGATTCCATTAGCTGAACTGAATAATGCATTACTCTGAGTTTTCATTGAAATCAGCAAGCCTATTCATGCACTGATGATGCTATTCTTGTGAGTAAACATATCGAAATCAATCTCATGTGCATTCAGCCTGCTTCACCCTAAGAAAAAAAAAGCTTTCACTTCATCTCTCTCTCTCCTCTCGCCTTTGCCTAGGGCTTGCTATCAGTAATCCACGGTATGTGTACAGTAGGTGGAAAACACACATAGCAGAATTATTTAATGAAGACTTTATTACATTTAAATATAAGTGGTTTAGTTTGTGTTGGAGACTAATGACCCACAACATTTCTTTTGCAAAACTGGCGGCTCAGGGAAAGATGAAATAGAAGTGTCTTTGATTTTGGCTACATTTAAAAATACTTCATTATAGTTCAGAGCTCACCCACCTGGACAGCATTTAATTGAAGGGGGAGTTTATTCCATGTTCTTCAAGTCTTTTCCTATCTGTCTTGCCTTCCAACTCTTTGTTTCTCGTGAGATATTCAGACTTGCATGTCTTTTTGCCCTAGCAGTATTCACAGAATAACGTTTCATATTATGTCTGCCACAGTTCCTGCGTCCCTCCCATTAGTTACGAATTCTTTTCTGCTCTGCTACTTACAAGTACAGCTTGTTGCCTCCTCCTCTGTAATCTTTCCAATTTTGCTCTTACTTGACTTTCTTTCCCATATGCTGTTCTGTCTTTTTAAGACTAAAATCTTAATAACGGTGTTATGCTCTGTACAGTTCTGTGTATCTTGAATTGTAAGACTAATAATAATTCCTTTTACATCTCACTTTAAAACCATGAATGTCAGAAAGAAAGGAAATTAAATCACAGGAACGGTAGAAGAACTTCTGTTTTGACAGCTCTATATTGGTACTATGTTGGAGGGGGGTTTTGCCTTCCTCCCAAACTGAGGTAGGCATAGATTTAATTGGTGGCATTTTTTTATTCATAGAAAACTGCAAAGGCATTTGTAGTCATCACTATGGTAAACAAAGCAAAACAACCCAATTCTTTGAATCCAGCCCTGTGCTTCTGAAGCAGATCTTAACAGCTGAGAAGATACTTCAGGTCCCTTAGTACCTTACACTGACTTGGTCTTGTTACTTGACGTTGCTGCCGAGGGGCTAGGTTAAGACATTTGTATGGATCATGTCTGGCCACTGGTGTGTGTTGTAGGTAGTAGTGTCCCAGGCAGTTGACTGGTGCATGAGCTGTTACGGTTCTTCAAGGAGGCTCACCCTTTTCTGGCCAGCAAGCCCAGGAGGTGAGCAGAGCCAAGCCCAGCCTTCTCCATCCTGCTCCCAATCAACGTTCCCAGTGGCGGCGATGTTGCTCGCAGCCCTGCGTTCTCTTACTCATGGAGGTTTCAGTTCCTGGCAACCCTTACACAGGATTATGCTTCTGTGAAAGGTGTGACTTCCAAAATAAGCTTGCTACGCCTGAGTGGACTTTTTGTTTTGGTTTGGGTTGGGTTTATGTGGTCATTTCTTCTTTGTTGCATCCATCTTCCATGCTGTTCTCAACAGGCTCTTGGCTGGGGAAATTGGCTTTGGAGTCAGTGGAGCTACACTGCGTGGTGCTGGGATTCGGGGCTTTTTCCATGTGTGTTAGTTAAATCTTTAAATCTCTTTCCTATAAAGAGAAGGGAGGGAAAAAAGCAGGAGGACATGAACAAAGTGGAAGGAATGTTTGGTACCTGTGCATTGAGAAAAGCCTTATTTAAGGGCACATTCCAACTTGAATCAAAGATTTGTGACAGATTAAGGATCTTATGAACTTGTGTTCTGTTATAAAGTGTTAGAAACAGTTTTTAGCAAGTTTTTATTTTGTCTTTGTGGAAAACAGTTGTGATAACCATCTTTCAGAAAGAAGCTGAGGAAATAGTTCAGCTACCCATTAATAGCCTGCCTTTGCATCATCAGACTCTTTTACGCTAGGGAAGTGTTGTTTGGGGTCCAATCTCTGTAAATCTCAGCCCCACAAGCACCCACAGCTCCTTGTTGCCTTCCAAAGAGGCAGGATTTTATGTGGGAGTGGTTCTCCTTCGTACTCAATTCTGATTCCTTTCCTGTCTCACGTCCTCGCTTTCCTCCCCTTTGTCAAAATTTCAGGGTAAAATACCTCTTTGACGTAGCCAGGGCCTTTGCCGATGTGCTGCAGCCCCTTGGCCCCCAACTGTCACACTTATTAGGTGGGGAGCCAGGGTTCACGTTGTTAGGATAAAGCTTTAAACTGCCCCTCTGTGATTGAAAAGACTGACTTGCTTTGGAACTGTTCTTCCTCGAGGAGCATGCCAGAGTTAAGTGATGGTCAGCCAGTGATTGCAAGAAACACGCTTATTTTAGGATTAAACTGCAGAAAATGCTAATAAGCAATCCAAAGCAAGCAGGCTTTTCACCCTTTGTGTAGCGCAGTCCTACATGACGCCCCTTTTCTGTGTTCTCTGTCTCTTGCCCATGAGTTAGGCTTCCTCTACGGAACAGAATCACGTCGAGGTTGCATGGGTTTAAGTAGCTTGCGGTTTTGTCCGGTTCAGCCAGTGATTCGTGCTGCTGTGAAAATCTCCAGGGTCGTTTGCATGTTGTTTGACCTTCTGTGGAGCTGGTTTTGATTTGACTTCCAGCCTTTACCTTGGCGGCTGCACGAGTGGGTTTACAGAACTGATGAAAAACATATGAGGAAGCACCTTTTGCCTGCCACAGCTGGCCAGTACTCAGAATTCCAGCGTTTGAACAGTGAACAAGATTATATTTTCAAAACGAAGCTGCAGAAATGCACTTGGTGTGTTTCATCTTGAAATAAACTCACAAAAAATAATTTTTAATAGATTAGTCTTATATTTTTACTTTATTTCCTGGAAGGTATCCTATGGTATGTCAAGTGTGTCATATGATAACACATCCAATTCTATCAAAAAATATATAATATTATATGTTACAGTAGTAATAAAATACAATTGAAAAACTTTGAAGACGCTTTTGACTAGTGCCTATTTCATTGCAGCACAAACGAGATACTTTTAACAAAGAAATAAGCTGTTGCAGTTGTCTTTAGGTAGTAGCTGCTTTTAATGCTTGTTAATATTGTAAAATTTCATAAAAAAGAAATTGATACTTCCACTATGTGTTTTATCGTGATACAGTGTCGCATTATGATTACGGGAGTAGATGTGTCATAACGTTATAAAATAATATACAATTATTTGAGGAAAGGGAGAGGAATAAAAAAGCAAAGGTTAAAAGCTCTTCACCATATGAATGGTTAATATCAGGATGTAACATATGCCAGACCAGTTGTGATAACTGCATCAAAAGCTGCTTGGAGAAACAAAGCAACCTGTACCTGTCCCAGTGCCTCCCCACCCTCTCCGGGAAGAATTTCTTCCTGAAATCCAATCAATATCTCCCTCTGTCAGTTTAAACCCATTACCCCTTGTCCTGTCACTACAGGCCCTTATAAAAAGTCCCCCCCCAGCTTTCTTGTTGGCCCCTTCAGGCACTGGAAGGCTGCAATAAGGTCTCCCCAGAGCCTTCCCTTCTCCAGGCTGAACAACCCCAGCTCTCTCAGCCTTTCATCATAGGAGAGGTGTTCCAGCCCTCGGAGCATCTTTGTGGCCCTCCTCTGGACCCGTTCCAACTGGTCTCTATCCTTCTTATGTCTTATGCTGAGGGCTGCACAGCTGGACACAGTACTCCAGGTGGGGTCTTACTATCCTCATATCCTCTAACTTTCCAATTAGCTGCATGTGTCAGCCTACGGGGGTTGTTTCTGGTGCATTCATTTACCTTTTTCTTTTCCTTTATAAGTGCACGTGTATCCACATTTCTGTACTAGCAGCAAAGTGTGAGCTATTGTGCCCGGCAAAGAGACGAAAGAAATTATATACGACGTTCTTGAATTTATTTTCTGGGTAAAGTCCCGTATTCTGTTGCTCGATAAGATGAACATATCTAACCTGGAGATCTGCAAAACGAGAAGCAGAAAAGCAAGTGCGTTGCAGAGAATTTTGCAGAAGTGCCAAGTGCGTGCCTCGTGCTTATGCAGCATAGGATTTATGCTGAAGAAGCATGGGTAGTGGCTTGCAGCCGGAGCGTCAACCGCATGAAGTCATCTGGCGTGTACAGTAAAGGTAACCTCAGACCATTTATTTCATTGACAGCTTGTGTGCAGAACCTGTCAGGAGGTGCTTTCTGGTTTCTCATCATTTTCGTGAATGATCATCTTTCACTCCATCCAGGCTGTGTGCAGTGGGGAGAGATACACTTTTAATCTTGAGTTTGAACATGTTTGCCCCAGAACAAATTCAGGTGAAGACAAGATCGCTTTAGACAGTAGATGACAAAATGACATTGATCTTAAGCAAAAACTCAGTCTAGCCACTTGCTAGCATTCTTTCTTCCGTTCAGAAGGCAGTGCTTCAAATGAGGGTCCCTGTTTGTGTGGTAAAAGAGAAGATACGGGGTTAGGAAGGGCTGGGTTCTATTCCTGGCTTTTTCATTAAGACTTTTCACACGTTCTTTTCAGCAAATGGGCTTGCAGTCCTTAATGAAATAAAGCATTTGGAGGGCCTCTGATGAAAGGCACGTACAAGTGCCAAGTGTTGTGCCTCAACTGCTTCAAATTGAGAGAATTGAGTGACTGCGTGCGCCAGCCCTGTCGCAGGTCTGTTTGTTTATGTTAACCTGAAGATAAAGTGCAGTAGTTAGATTCCAGTTTCCAGACAAGGCAATCACCTTTGTGATTACCTGAAAGTATGCGAATTGGCGTATGGTAAGAAATTCCCACCTCTCAGCTGACACACAGTAACCAACCGCTACAGCTTTCTGCCACAACAATGTGATTCTGTGAGGTCCCTTTCAGGTAAACTTTTCACATGAAGGGAGTTTTACATTAACCAGTTCTGCTGTGCGTTCTCAGTGGTTGCAGCATACTCACAATGCTGAATCATAGCTGACAGGTGGTTAACTCTGAGGTATGATAGTATTTGTCTAACTGTGGAATATGCATAAAAGCCAGGATGAAATACGCTACATAGCTAGTTTTCTCAAGTTACATGGACATAACTTTTATTTCCATCTCAATCATTTTTAAAAGTCTCATTATCTCTCTATTCCCACCAGGAACATTGCTTGGCAAAGTCAGAAGGGCTTGAGCCAGTTAGAATACTCTCAAATGCTGTAAGAATGATTAGGAACACAGATATAGCTCTGGATTTGGACCATCTAATTTAAGTCTTTGGCTTTCCAGATGCAGTTGACACAGACAACATACCATTTATGGTCTATTGTTGGTTTATAAAGCCAAAGAAACATACTTACCCAAAATGGATAGCAGAGACTCATAAGCAGTCTGCTTTATAATTGATAATCTGCTCTTTCAGTGCCCTGAAGAGAGACAGCTAATGGGTATTTTGAGCCCAACAGAAAATTGGAGACTGTTAGGAACAGCAGGTATTTCAGCTTCAGCGGGTCTGTAACACACTACTGTTTCTAAAGTTTCTAATACTCAGTGTAGGTTCGGTAACGGAAAACACATCTCAGTGAGGTGTCTGTACAGTTTCTAAATCCGAATCCCTGCCTTACTGCCAAGTACTTTGTGTGATTCTTTAGGAAGAAAGGAAAAAAGAAGCAAAAAAACCCAAAAGGCAAAGCAGCTCTTCATTTCAAATAGCAGCAATCTCCGGAAGGGTCACGCTTTCTGCTGTGCTGCATAATGAGTCTGCTTATCCTGCGTCAAGGCTGCTGATATGCTCTGGTACCATATGGAGCTGGATGGCACTTCATTCTAGTTAGCAATCAGAGGAAAACTTAATCCGAATGTTTGGGTATCCAAAGCTTTTCCCATTCCAGGCGGTGGGTTTTCCTGGCCAGCTATAGTCTTCTGAAGGTGTCTGGGCATAAGTATAGTGATCTAATAGCAGGACTGGAACATAAGATCCCAGGTAAATGTTATTTATTTGAATCTTTCTCTGTATACTGACGTCTGCCTCCAGAGCACATTCCCTTTTCATCCATCACCTTGCTGATGCTCATTTACCTTGGCATTTGGAAAGGCGTCATCTCAGATAACATCGCAATTAAAGAATGAGTTTGGAAATTGAACCGGCCTTAGTCGAAACTGGTAAAAGGCATGTAAAACCATTTCATTTATTAGTACAGCATGCCATTTAAAAAGAAAGTTATAGATGGCTTTCCAAAGCTTGCCATTTCTAATTAGGTTCAGTGTGATTCAGACCTCGGTCTCTTGGCTTGTATTGTCATAGAAACTTGAACTGAAATTACAGTCCCGTAATATCCCCACAGGGACTAATTTATCACTTCTGCAGTTACGGGCTGTATTAATGTTGCCTAAGTGTATCATTACTGGCCATTGGCATGCGTAGGTGGTGCTAGTGTTAGTGACACTTCTCTAACACAATAGTGGGAATTTTAACGAAAGTTTAGTACCTACATAGCTGAGACTTGTGTAAAAACCTCAGCTTAGAGTAACGGAAAGTGCGGTATTCTGAACTGAAATGTTGCTCTGTCATCTTGGTGCAACCAGTCGGTTCAGTTCAGTTTTATTTTGAGCAGACTTTGGTAGAAATAACATGACTGCAAGTGGGAGTGGTGTTTTTCGTAGAAATAGTTCTTAAGTTCATAGAAACAGGCACTGTGTACTCAACCACTTACTGGGGATCCGCTTGGCAGCGATTGACCGAGCAGATCAGGTGCAGCCCTGTCTTTCTTCATGGGGAAGTGCAGGACTGCCTTCATACAAACCCACTTTTGTGCCGTGACCATCTTTCCCTGAGACTGAAGAAGGCCCGACCAGAGGCTGGTTCACGGTTTGAGCTCAGTGCAAGCTGGAGCAGTAGTAACAACTGGTCAACTCACAGACCCGGTGAAAGGCCCTCTCATGGCTAGACAGAGATGTGTGATCTCTTGCATCTTCGGGGATGGTTTTATTTCTAGATCTTTTACTCATTGCCTGTGAAGAAATCAACTGTTAGAAAACACAATGTTTGCAAATTACCACTTTGATTTAAAAATACTTGGAGAAGTAGAATCAGCACCTGGGATAGACTTGCTTGGAGAGGTCAGACCAGGTGACCTCCAGAGGTCCCTTCTCGCTAATATTTCAGTGTCCGTTCACAGGTCTTTGCAGAGAACGTGTGGGTTGGTGTAAGTTTCTCAGTTCTGTAATTGCTTTACCCTAAGCCCAAATCCTTTCCAGGCACAAATGAAATAAAATTCTGTACGGGCTTTATTTTTTAGTATTAGGTCCTTGCAGATACTGACTTGTGGCAGGCATTACCCATCACTTCTGTTATAAATATAGTCTCCTAATCAGTCACGTCAGGTGAAGTAAAGAGAGGTAAGAAAGTGCTGTTCCAGACTGAGTAATGGCGACTGCTTAGTAAAGGGCAAACAAATGCTTATGTGAGGAGCACCATTAGAAACACACATTATCATAGCTACAAAATAGAGTATAAAAAGTATTGCTGTACTTTCATGCCTTACATTGGCTCTGCCCCCAGCGATGGCCTGGCCGTCTGCCAGCCCAGGCACATGGCCATTGCTGTTATCAGAATGTTGCCAGGCACAGCAGAGTAAGATGACAGCACTACAGCAAGCAGTGAAAGCAAAAAGCAGCTGCTAACGAGCACTAGACTCTAATGTACAGCAAAGCAAGCAAGCCCCGTGGCAAGCACAGGAGCCTGCCAATTAATAGCTAAATGGCAATAACAGCTATAAATTTGATCTAGCACATTCCAGTCAAACCTGTCGTTATCTCACACCCTTCAAGCCTCACGTTGGGTGCTGAAAGGACTGTCGTGATTCAACCCCAACTGGCAACTGAGCACCACACAGCTGCTCACTCGCTCCCCCCTCCGCTGGTGGGATGGGGGAGAGAACTGACAAAGTGAGAAAACTCACGGGTTGAGATAAGGACAGTTTAATAGGTAAAGCAGAAGCCGTGCATGCAAGGAAAGCAAACCAAGAGATTCATTCACCACTTCCCGTCGTCAGGCAGGTGCACAGCCAGCTCCAGGAGAGCTGGGCTCCATCATTTGTAACGGTTACTTGGGAAGACAAACTCCATCACTCTGAACATCCTCCCCTTCCTCCTCCCCCAGCTCTATATGCTGAGCATGATGCCATATGGTCTGGAATATCCCCTTGGTCAGCTGGGGTCAGCTGTCCTGGCTGTGTCCCCTCCCGACTGCTTGTGCAACCCCCACCTACTCGCAGGTGGGGTGAGGAGCAGCAGAGGCCTTGGCTCTGTGTAAGCACTGCTCAGCAGTAGGGAAAACATCTCTGTGTCAGTGACTGTTTCCAGCACAAACCCAAAACTCAGCCCCGTACCTGCTGTGTGAAGGAAGTTAACCATACCCCAACCAAAACCAGCACAATACTGAAATACTAATCTTTCTTTACCTCCGTCTGACAGCGACCTTGGGCAGAGCACAAATCTCAAGTTGAAAAATTAGGAAAAGAGCAAGTGAGGAACAGTGAAAAATCTGAGGCTGATTATGGACGTTTTCATAGGAAATGTGATTTCCTTGGTAGAAGTTTGAATTCCAAGGACCAGCTCGTAATACCTCTACTCATACACGTGGAGCAAAGTGCTGTCCATCACAGGAAGTCATAATTGGCTCTTACTGATTTTCAAATAGGGGTACAATTGCTGGGGTTCCTTAGCGATTCTGCCATTGTTTAACTTCTGCTTTAGCTACCCCTTCCATTCGATGTACAACTTTTCAAGCACTAACAGAATGTTCAGAAAATAACCCACTTCTCTCTACTTTCTGCATTGTGATTACGGATCCCTCCTACACCACGCACAATAGGCAGCGTAGCGTTGGGAAGGGAAGATGAAGAGTGTTTGAGTGATGCAAAGAGCCGGTTAACTGTAGGGCACGAGCCCATCCAGATGTACTTGAACAAATAATGGTCATAAACAGATTTTTCTGAAATCTCCTAACAAAGAACTAATGGGATCTCTAAGGTAGGAAAGTCAGGCAATTGCAGTGCCCTAAGCATCAGTGAATTTTCTGCTGTCTCAATTGTCCTTTGCCTGTGCTTGATGAAAAATACATGCGTGCGTTCATTTCAGTTTTGGAAAGAAGAATGCACAATTCCTTCCTGTGTGTTTTCCCTCCCTTCTCCTGGAGTTAATTAAAACCCCCAAGCCACCAGTACTCAGTAAGTCAGAGAAGCGTCTACCACCTTCCAGAGCTGCTTTTGCTGCTGGCCGGTGACACTCTGGAAGCAACTAAAGCGGTGGTAACTTTGGACGCTGAGACGATTTTGAATGGCAGCCCTGATCAGGAGGGAACCTTCTGGGCAGAGCTGAGCGCAGCATTCGGAGGGTGTGACCTATTAGGTTACATTAGGTTAGGGCCTTTTCCCCATTTGTAAATTAAGAAAAATCAGCAGGTTGTGTCATCCTGTCATGTTTTCGTCAATACTGTTAACGCTCCAGACACAGAGAAATCCTGCAGCTCTTTTTCTGCTCAGGGCAGCTCCCTTGGGTGTATGGGTTTGGAATGCACATTCCCTGGGCTGTGCCTGTGGGAAAGGGCGTGTTTGGGGTGGCTCTGCTCTCCACAAAGCCCCTGCAACAGGAATAGCTTGGCTGCTGGAATTGGTGCTGGAATTTTCATCCAGTGCTGGGCTGGGCGTGTCCGTTGGTGGATGCGTTTCATCCAGTGGCTTCCTACACTAGTACTGTTTCTAAAGTAGTGATTGCTTTTGGTTTTCCTAGATTCCTTAGGCAGCTAAGGGTCTAATAATCAGGTAGCATACATTAGATCATCCTCTTCGATCTTCAGGGTGCTTTCTCAGGCAGTGCAGCCACAGCTGGTGCACACAAGTCCACGAAATAACCGTTTCCCAGTTATTCACCCCACCCTTGTAAACAACCCTGCGCAGAGGGCAGAATCTGTCCAGTCATTTGCATTTACTGTGTGAGTTTTAATTTACTTTCTTTTGGTATTCAGGTCACTAAAATACCTTGTTATGTTTCTTGTTCTATTTTCCTTTGTATAAAAATAAATGTCAGGGCAATCATTTGAATAATCTTTTTTTTTTCCTCCCTGAAAGGGTAGGTACTTTCCTTTCTGTAGTCTCCGGTGTGCCTTCTTTCTGTTTAATGTAACCTTTCATAGATTAAAAAGGCAATGATGTTAATAGAATTGCATAATTGTCAACAGATAATGTTCTCCTGGTGAAATATCGCTAGCGAGGCTTAGCTGAAGCATTTATAGCAAACAAGCATGCAGAAACAAAACAAAGATGTTTATTTTCAGAGTGACACATCTTTGCCATCATCGGCATCTAAATCCTCAGGTACGTCGTTCAGCCTCTGCAGGACTGGGACCCCAGCATTCCCAGCGCTGCGCTTATTGCTGGTTGTGTGATGACTTCCATCGAGTGCAGGAAGACTTAGCCCTTGTCATAACCAGAGAGAGGGAAGAAGACATTTCAGAATTCAGACCCAGATCCAGCCTTTCCCAATGATCCAAGGGTGGGCGGGGCTTGATTCTTGTGGCTACCTTTTATTTTAGTTCCATACCAGTGTTCTGTTGTGCTAAGGCAATTACACAAGGGGAAAACGGGAGCAGCTGGGCTCAAAAAAATCCATCTGAGGCACACTGAAAGGTTAGATTTCAGAGGCAGTGGGAATGGTGGCCAGTCACTGCCAACCTCGTTTCTGAAGGTTAAGTACATTCAGAGGGGTAGTGGACAATGGAAGTAAATTGTATGGTGTACGTAAAACCATTTTGCTAATGGGTTTTGGTAGCGACAGTGGAAAGGTCTGTTTAGAACTGAGCAGAGAACTAACAGCATGGAGCGGCGAGGTCTCTAAGGAGAGGAAACATAAGAAGGTAAAGGCTGTACGTTTCTGGAAAGCCAGGGAGCCAGCATGGTGTTCTCAGGAATAATAAAAAGAAAAATAACACATTGTCTTTGAAAAAGCTGTTAGCTGCAAACCTAGATTTCTCGTTTCTAGATCAAAGCATAGCTGAGTATCTAGTTGACAGACAATGCAAATTGCTGCCACCAGGAAAGCAACAATTTAAGGTATAAAAGTATATATTTTATGTAAAGTTACCTTTAATATTGTAGAAAAATCTAAATCTCAGAAAAACAGCTTCAGTTTCCTCTTGGCAGTTTCAAGAGTGAAACCATGAAATGACCTGTGCCGTGGTTAATGGGCTTCTCGCGTCTCCTGCGGTCACGTCAGAGACGCGTTGCCCAAATGACCTGAAACGTGAGTTGGAAGTCCGTGGGCAGTAGCAGATAGCGGCGTGCAGGAGGGTGCGTTGCCCAAATGACCTGAAACGTGGGTGGGAAGTCCGTGGGCAGTAGCAGATAGCGGCGTGCAGGAGGGTGTGTTGCCCAAATGACCTGAAACGTGAGTTGGAAGTCCGTGGGCAGTAGCAGATAGCGGCGTGCAGGAGGGTCACGTCTCGTTGGGCACGGCCCCTGAATCCGTGATGGTGGGGCTCTGAACCCTTTAGCCCATGGAAAGTCAGTGGAAGCTCTGCTCCTACCTAGGGCACCTCTGACTTGGGTGTGATTGAGGAAAGGGCCTTCAGCAAGTGCTCACACCTGTGCATGTGCTTAATGTGGCCCTTCACGTACAGGGAAGTTTTCCTGAACTGGAGTCTCTCCCGAGCGAGAGGTGCTGGGGGTGAATGCTGGTTGCAACCAGAAGCACGAGCTTGAAGTTTGGAAGACCCCTAGCTCCTTTTCTGCAAGAGTAACGCAGAGATGCTGTAACCTGGGTTGTTAAACTGAGACAGACTTGCAGGAAAGAGTTTTTGAATTGGATTTTGATTTAAAATACTTTTTCTAGTACCAGGTATTTTTTCAAAGTAGTAAAGCTAATCCTTTATTCAGCTGTGCACATGCTGTAAGTGTGTGTATAATCAGCTTTCTGTCAGGAGGGTTAGATTTGGGTCTGTGGGAAGGCTCTGTGCTCTTGTGAAAACAGTAGGATGAAAGCACAAAATACTCAGCATTTGCTGAATTTCCTCGTGTCATTCCATACCTTGCTGTCAAGCGGCGAGTGCTGGGTGTGATGCCACTGCCTTATAGCGCTTACGCTGCAACAGCAAGCTGTGTTAACGCTCCCGTGAGTGGGACTTTGCTGTCTTTTTCAGTAGAAACTCTTATCATCTACAACTACTTGCAGTCCTTGGAAAAGGTTCTGTAGGAATAGCGTTGTATTCCTACAACTCTTGTAGGACTCTTGTACCTGCGTCTCCAGAAGCAGAGAACAGGGACTTTGGCGATCTAGTTCAGCAGCCCAGCAGCGTTGTCCAGAAGCTGCGGCCGCGAAAGGCAGGAGTGTGGAGGGGTGGGGGTGTGTCTGAAGGCTGGCCAGCGGTACCAAGCAGTTACCAGCATGCTAGTGCTGTCTTAAAAGAGTCTAGCTTGTTCAGTAAATAAAAAACCTCAAAAGCGCGTTTCCAGCGGCACTAGAGAAGGATGGTTGTGTGTGTAGTAGGAGGGGAGCGTAAGAGTTGTGCCCCCCCAGCTTATATTAGGAGTCTGAAATTTAAATTTCAGACAAAGCCTAACAATAATAATATGAGGTTGCATGAAGGTTAATGTTGTTTAGGCAGATGGTGAATTGCGGATTCAACCTGTTGTCACAATAATGAATGTGTTGGAAAAGACGTTCATGTGGCAAACGGGAGCAAAATGAAACGAAATGCACACACGCATGCACACACAAAGTTAGCGTTGCGGGCTACGACTCGTCTATGCACATATGTACTTTCTAAAGGATTCTCTATTGACCCATTGCCACAAATCAATACAGGAAGCAGGACTATAGATTCAAAAGAAGGCACTGTTAATACTGATCTGCCATAATTTTGCCTGACAGCAATGACAGAAGCATTTGATCTGAGTCAGGCAGAATTTTATAGCCCTATTAAATGTAATTTCCACTCCCCTCCGCCACGTGCATTTTTTACCCTTCTCTCCTTTTCCATTTTACAGCGTCACAGCAAAGTAGCCCACGAAATAAGTCTGTTTTACTACGGCCTGGGGACTTCAGCCAAGTGGTTCTCCGTTGGAAGCTCTATAGTTCTTTGCTCCTTGGGAACCATCTTAGCAAACGGAGTGGCTTTACAGAAAGATGAGAATGAAGTTGTATCTTCCCATTCAGTCAGGTATTTAGTCAAAATAGTACAGACTCAGAGCTTTATGTTTTATTGTAAATCCCTTTGAAAATATGTGAGCGAGTTTCCTCTAAGTGCAAATCCATTGTGGTCAGAGCATCTGTAGGGATTTGCTCAAGCTAAGTAAAATTAATAAGGGAGGTTAGCCGTATCAATGGCCTTAAATCATTTTGCTTATTATGAAGAATTTATGCTTTTGAAAACAATTCCTGATCAGACGTACTTGAGAAGTATTCATCCAAATTATCTGGGCTGGGTGTGAGCACCTGGTTCAGGACAAGAATTTGTGGTGAGACTGTTCACTTTTAGGCTTGATAATCCAGGTTAAAAATGGCCATCCTTTTGTCATATTTGGACATTTCTGGGTTAAGACCAGGGTTCTACTGAAGTCAATAACAGAACAACTGAGGTCAACACAAATGGGCAGAAAGGGACATAGCCTGCCGCTTGAGAATGTGTATTGTACAGGAAATGAAATGGAGATTTGGGATCCTTGCAGCTTTTTCGGGCTGTATCAGTTAACTACATACCTGTACTGGTATTTTTCTGCTACTTTGACTCAAAATAAAAAACTTGGGGACATCGTTACTGAACGTTTAGGAATCGTGTAGAAAATGCACTCAGTATTCATACAAACCCACCAATTCATAGATGCGTAACATCTATGTTAAAAACGTTATTCGCTGTAGATAGAGGCAAAGAAAAGAGAGGAAGCCAAAATTCTCAGTACAGCCTTTGCAGGGATTGCAACTCTATAGGGCAAGTTCATGTGTCAACTCCCATTTAGACTTTTAAGAGATTTTAGTATTTTCTTGCTATTCTTGCAGTACTTCAGTGTCAAAATTTAAAATGCTCAACCCTTCTTCCAAGAGCCATTAAAAAAGCCTTACTTTTTTCTACCCCTTCTTTCTGAATCTGCCCACGAAGAGTTGTCATTTTCCATCATTTCCATTTCCTCCAAACTGTGTATTCAGCTCTTTTTAAATATTCATTTTTCCATTATATTTTTTAACCTCACTATGATTATCTTTTGCCTGGTTACTTACCTGATTGGTTTTAGCTGTATCCTGAGGGGGAAGGCCAGACTAAACCAGCAGCGTCACTAGATAATGTCTTGACCTTGGGGAGCTAGGGGTAGCTAACAGGGACACATCAGGCTCCTTTGGAGAGTGACAGTTGCCATAATCAGTGGAGGCTGGGAAATTTTTATTTTTTTTCCTCTCATTTATTCCTTCAACATGGCATCAGCATTCTGTATGTAATTGTGCTTGCAGAAAAAGTGGCTCAGAATATAATAATCAGTGCTGTATTTCTGCCTAAAGGTTCCCAGAATAAAACATCTGAGCAGCGGCGGCGGCTGTGAGTTGTACTAGTGTCTGAGCACCCCGAGTTGGGTACCCGGGCCTCTTGGGCTGTGCTACACAGAACCCCAAAAGAGACCTTTTACATGAAAGTTTCTAATCTCATCCTTTCCATGTTATCAGTGAAACAGGCTGGAATAAACAGAAATGGCAATTGTTACTTTTAAACTCTCAGCTGTCTACTTTCCAGCTGCAAATATTTACCTCCAGTACAATCCAAATGTGCGGTGAATTGGAGAATCAGAGGTATGTTAGCTGTGTAGACACAACGGCTTAATTTCAGAGAGCAAAGTAAACAACCTGGAATGAAATTTTAGGGAGGGAAAGAAGCATTTGAATTGATCCACCTCATTAGCAGATTGCTGCACTAACCCTTTTTCTCTGAAATCCTTGCTTGTGTAATTAATCACACCTTTTGTAAGGGGATTTCTGGTATTTATACAGGTACAGCTGTGACAAGCAAGATATCTTTCAGCTTTCATGCATTTCCAGAGGCACATACCTAGTAGGTGGGGAGAGGAAGAATGGCAGAGTCTTTTCTAGCTTCCTCAGCGACTGCTGGCAGTGGCGTTTGCCTTGCGGTGCAGTACATCCTGCTTTGCTCCCGAGCAGCACATAGTTCTTTAAGAATTTTTTATTAAAAAAAATACATATAGTAACCTTTAAGGTCAGTTTTACGTCTATATTTTCAGGCACAGTGTCAATTATCAAGGTCACTCTTTTACTGCTGATTGACAAAGAAGGAGTACGATACAAAAGTCTCCCAAGGCCCTTGAACTTTAAATACCCTTTCTAGCAGGGATGCCCAACCCAACGCAGATCGGACTTCACCTGGTAATGCAGGCCTCGGGAGTGCATGCACTTGCTCCTAAATTTAGCTTTGTTTGGGTTCAAGCGACAGCGCTTTATTTGGGTTGATGTGTAACAAAAGGAAGAACAAAAGCGCATTTAGCTTAGAGTGCATTGTCACGCCTATTTATTCCTCACCAAAACAAAGAGAAGAGAGAGAACAGGGCTGTTATGGAGATTATCATCATTCTTTAGAGACGAGATGGTATTTTCCCAAGGAGGCAATGACATTTCTTAATTACTCTCTTCATGGGTAGCCATGTGTAGAGATTACCAGAGGCTCAGCAGTGCATTGTTCTGCCGAAGCCTTGGAGAATGATAATGTTGACAGTAGAACGCTCTGCTGTCCGACGCTCTTCTCCTTTTTCTCTCTCTTCATTACACCAGCTAATTACTCCTACTGCTGGTGGCTGTGCAGCATTGCTTATCCCGTGTAACCCCAGCAGACCTCCACTGTCAGCGTAATTCACAGGAATAGCGTAATGCTTTCTTACTGCTCCAGCTCCGCCCTCGTGGAATTAAAAGGCGTCGACGAGCCTTTAGGAAGCTTGGCTGCCAGGTCAACAGTGCTACGGTGAGTGGCAACCTGTGCTCGTAACTGGGACAAATCCATGAACATCAGCTAATACTGGTGACTCCTTGAAGCCGCGGTGTCCCAAAGAGAGGTCTTCAGGGAATTTTGTTTCTGTCTCTGCCTTAAAATATTTATGTATGTAGGGGTTAGTTTCTGCTCTCAGCTGTTCTTCTCCATGTAGGTAGTAGAGTAAGAACAGGCAATGTTTCAAATTCCCACTACCTCAGCTTTATTTCCTAGCAGGAATGGTTGAAAGTGCTACTACAATGGAGGTGGTAGTTACCTATTCCTTTTCTTTTGCAATTATGTATGTATTTTTCTCTCTAAAGCAGTGAAATGCACAGGTATGTTTTTACCATATATTTAATGTGTCCATATAAATTATATAAGCACAGGCATGTTACCATACATATATCCATCTGTGATATATAAAAGAAAGGTCCTGGGCAACTTGTTTCTTGTTGTATCTTTGAAAAGCTCACTTCCCTCTCTCCCCGTACCACAGACACATATATCAGTGCCTGTGTGTTTAGAGAGGATAAGAATAAATCCCACTGCTGTCTAGCAATATATTCATATTTGGACGCTATTGACAGCACGCAGTGATGTTATCGTGTGATATTAAACTCTCAGTTGATAAGAAGTCTGAACGCTAGTATCAGGACTGCATGAAATATGGTTGATTCTGGGTTTGTAACAGGAAAAACAGAAAATAGGCTTGCATCAAGCCATAGTCTTAACAGCCTGGGGCTTCCAGACATAAAACCGGGGTGTTAAGAGCTTGACAGTTACAGCATTCTCCGTCTCAGCCACTCAGATGCTATATTAATAAAAAAAGAATTTTGAAGATGTAAAAAAGCAAGTCTTCCTTCTTGGTTTAAATAAGCTTAAGACAGAGCGGTTTTGTAACAGATTTATAAACAAAATATACAAAGTATATAAATACTCCAATGTTTACATAACAAAGTGTAGTTATGCTTACAAACTAAATACAAATGAGCAAAATTGGTTATTGAATGTGTTCCCTGCTCAGAACCATGCTTAAGTAGCCTGTGATCCTTTCCCGAAGGTAATCTTGTAAATCCGTGGTGCAGAAGCTTGCTTTGCAATATGAAGTCAGCAGTCTCTGTCCTGCAGTTCTTGAAGACACGGATGGCCTCTCCCCCTCCACTTTACAGTCCAGCAGACTTCAGGACATCCCCCCCCTTTCCTAGAATACTGAAGTATCGTAGGCAGAGGCTAATCAGACACACTCACAAAGACAGGCAGCTAAATGAAGGCATGTTTGATTTGTTCGGGTTATCCTGCCACACGTACAGTCTTGTCTCCTTGTCAATCACTGACTGCAGTCCAGAGCTGTGGAAAACCTCTGTTTGTCTTGTGTGAGCTTCATCCTCATAAATCCAGTCTGAATTTGGCCTGTTGGATGCAGTCAGGTCCAACCGCGTGGCTCACAATGACAGCCGATGGCAGAGTCCCTTTTAATCATCCGGCTGCTGCTGGAGTAAGAAGTGAAATACAAGCCCTCTCACATTTCTCTCCTTCTCAAAGCTTGGACCATGTGGTATATTGAGTTCCTGAAGCATAACTCAACTCTGCTTCATTTTTGTTACCAGAATACATCTCTGCCCTCTTCCTAAGCTGGGTGTAAGGGTCAGTACTTTGACCTCCATCCGAAGAGACAGTCAGCTGAACACAACCCCAGCTGACGTGGGAGCAGTGCAGAGGAGCTGAAAAGGCTGGGAATTCCTTTCCTTTCTGTGTCTGCTGTTGACAACCTTCTGTAAGAGTGGAAAGCCAGAATATTTGGCTGGCTCCCAGTCATGCCTCGCCGGTGCTCCTTGGCAGTGGTCCGAGAGCATTGCTTTGTGCCTGACCTCTCTTGCCAAATTGAAACGTGTCGTGACTGGTTCTCAGTGACAGCGTTTCCCCTTTCTCAGGCTTGTTGTTACTGGCCTAGAGGCTGTGACTCCGCCTTCTAAATGAAGGTTTGCCAGTTGTTTGGCCCTTTTAGGATACAGCTTTCTCCTAGCAACTTTACCCATGTATCTACTTTTTACGTTTATTAATGAATGATCAGTCAGAGATGTAACTTGCAAAGCATTTTGCAACAACTCCGCCGCGTATGGAGCGGCATATCTAATAGGAGAAAGATCTGGGAATAAGTCGTTACTGGACTTGGCAATCGCAGTGTTAGAGTTAACTGCCCTTACACTTGCCTGAGGCTCTAATAAGCAAACTTGGTGGTAATGAGTGATTTCATGGGGCCTATTGCTTAATTCTAAACCATGGAGGCTATATAAACAGCTCTGCCGTTCATTACAAAGTCAAATGTGTTTTGGCATTTGAATGGGCAGAGGTGAGGGAGAGGTTTAAGTGTTTCTATTATTTTCAACCAAAAATGCTGTGTGTGGCGAGATGAAGGAACATTGAATGATTGAAACAAGGGATTCATCTTGGACGATGTTTATTTGGTGCCTGGGCATTTTTAGCGTGCTGTTTTGTTGTGTTTGTTTGGTTTTGTTTTGTTTTAATCTGATGGCCATGAGGAGAACAGTAGCATCAGGCAGGAAGAAAATAGCCCTATTCCCTAATGTAAAAACTTGAAGCAATACATCTGTTTGAAGAGGAATTTGAATACACTGCCACTTAGTAAAGCGTTAGAGGAAATAAAAAAGGGAAAAAAAGAGGAAGAAGTTTACAGTCTAATTCATAATTGAAGTCCCCTGAAAATAGTATAAGCCTCCTGTTAAATACCGTTGAGTTGGAGAGTGTGCTGTGAAAGCAGATAGTTATTAAAAAGGAAATTACAGTCTAAATCAAAACCGAGGATCACATTATTTATTTATTTTCTTGCTGTAGAGGCAGTTTTGCAGAATGTACAGTCAGTCCCAGAGGGGTTTTCCATAAAGCTGCTCTTTTCATCAGCCTCAACTGCAGCAATGAAGCCTTGGGAGTGCTTGCTTGTGTCTGTGTGTGCATGTCTGGGTGGGGAAGCGAGAGTCACACCACGGCATGTAAAGCTGTGCAGGTGTCAGAGGTGACGGGAGCGTGTCAGAAAAGGTAACTCACGTCGAGGCCTGTAGCTCTCTTCCCCTGTTTAGGTAATGGAGAAAGACAATACTGCAGACGGGCAGTAAGAACTCAGAAAGCAAAGGTGTGGTCTGAGCAGTCCTTTGACAGTACCTGTCTCTGATGACTTTGAGGAAAGCAGAGAAAGAAAGCACCTTAAGACGCTGTCGGCATTTGTGAGAGACCTGCTAAATCTAGGGAAGGCAGAGGACCACGTGGTGGAAGTGAGGAGTTATCCATGATCTCCACAGGCCAGGAATTTCACTCAACATGGCCCAAAACCTTCTGGATGGAAGAGGTGGTCTGGTTGGATGCTGTGGGTGTGAGAAGAGGATGAGCGTATTACAACTCCTGTGATCGCTTTGGGGGATGCTGAGGGTGAGTGTCTGAGATTGCTTGGGTGTGGGAGATGGTGCCATCACGGAAGCGTTGTCTTTGTCAAAACGTCATCATCCTTGGCGTGTTCTCCCATGCAGAGCACCCTGGGGAACATCTGCTCTAGAGAAGTGTCTTCTTGGACAAAGTTCCAGGGCCCAGACTGGTTCTGGCCAGTGAAAGTTAAATTATTATGCAGGTTAATGTTTAAAAGGCGTAACTCATCTCTTTCCAGCGCACTGTTCTTTCTGTACTGGTATTTTGATTGCTTAGTTTTGCTACAGTTTGTGCATTCATTAATTACCTCCTGGAAAAGGAAACACCACCATGGTAGAACAGTGAGACAGAAACAGAGAACATGGCACATTAGCAAAAATGAGCAGAGGAAGGATGGACATGTGAATGGAAGCCGTGGGGTTTAGTTTCAGTATGTGCTAGTCACCTACCTGAGGTCTTTGAGACTGAGCAAAGAGTGAAAATTCCCATTCCCTCCCCTATTCCAGGTCATTCTGCAATGCTGCTGAAGATCACTTTAATGGGAATGAAAGGGTCTCAGTCGGCACTTTGAAAAGTGAATCTCAAGCTTTGCTGTACTAGCTTAAACTCTTGATGACTAACAGAACTCTCTCCTGCTTTAAAAGACTTTTGATGGATGAACCTCACGAGAAGGTGCCGGGGGTTTGGCAGCCCACGCCAGCGGGGTCGGTGAGGCTGTCCTGCAGGGCAGCTGCAGGGGTTTGGTAGAGAAGCAGAGACCTGGCCATAGTCCTTCTCTGTTGTTCAAAGATGCCAGCGTGGTCTGTGAGCGTCACGTGTGTTATACTTAAACAGTACGTTGTCCTTCCCCAAATTACACTGTGACGATACCTATTCATTTTGTCAGAATTACCATAATCCTCATAGATATCCTACTCACCACAGGCATCAGGCTATAAAATCGGGTTTGTCTGTTGGTATTTCTTTTTTTTTATTACTGTCGCACAGTGACTGATTTTAACTGAAGTATACTGGACACAAAGGATTGCCAATGAGATACTTCCTTTTCAAAATCTGCAAGCCAGCAGCATCTCTATTTGATGCTGCCTTCTTAGGCTTCTTACTGTCATAAGCGCCTTTCCTAAGGAATTCGTGCACCTTAAAGGACAGTACCGCCGCTTTGCAATGCAATCCAGGAGGCTGCGTGTCAGAGCCAGTACAACCCCAAAGTCACATCTGTGAATATTACACAAAGAACAAGACGTGTGATCCTTCTCCTTCTGTCTCACGTTGGTGCTCTCCGGGTCTGTGACATACGTATATGTGTGTATTAATGTACAGCTGTACGTTTATTAATTTCATCATACGTGGAGGCGATACGACCGACCTGCAAACCAAGCTCCTTTCTGCGTTACGGTCAGCAAGGAGCGTAAGGATTGTAAACCCATTCCCATCCTGCTGCCTTCACCAGCATCCCACTGGTGGTACAGAATGCTCTGTTGGGGCAGGAATGATCAGGCATCTGCAGTAGGATGGCGGTTGTCCTTTGCAGTCTTTTCTGTTGAGCCTTCATCCTGTTAAGTCATAAATGATGTGATGTAACAGGATAGCTCCCGCCACAGGCAGCAAACACAAACTGTCAGTGTCAGCTTTGGGATTGCTATCTCTTTAGCTCACCGTGAGTCCTGTCCTCAGGCTCTTCAGCAGGTCTGCTCTGGGTTTTTAGAGTAAATGACCTGCGGCGGTAGGGCATCTATTTTAAATGGCCTCAGGTTGCACCAGGGAAGGCTTAAACTGGATGTTAGGAAAGATTTCTTTACGGAAGGGGCTGTCAGGCATTGGAAGGGGCTGCCCAGGGAGGTGGGGGAGTCACCATCCCTGAGGGTATTTGAAAGATGTGTGGATAAGGTGCTGAGGGACATGGTTGAGTGGTGGACTTGGCAGTGCTGCGTTAACAGTTGGATCTTAAAGGTCTTTTCCAACTTCGAAGGTTCTGTGAGATTCTGAATACAGATCAGAGAGAGCCTGAACTGGCTGAGGGCTGACCTCAACGTGGTAGCGGTACAGGTTGGACAGGAGAAGACCCATGGTGTTGCTAGCGGTTGAAGGTTCATTATAGGTGGTGGTGAATTTGCAGTAAAAGGTGAAGCCCTGGCACGTTGTCTCCCACAAAGATCGCAGTAAGTTACTAGCCACCAACGGGCCAGCCCTCCTCTGGCATCTGACCCTGAGCTGTGCACTTTGCAAGTTGCCACCACAGCCATGTATTTTGGATTTCCTCATCTGCTGGGGGATTGTGCAGTCTTCCAGTTTCCGCCAGAGCCTTTTTGGGCTGGCCTCGGAGGAGCAAACTAAGGTTGTGTTTGCCGTGTTCAGTTGTGTGAAGCGCGTGTGTCTGGGATGGTTCCATGAGGAATGCAAGAGATCAGTACGTGGTTACCAATTAAAGTGGAATTAGACAAACTGAAGGGAGTATTAGAGCAGCTATGTTTGGGGGGGTCCCTTCTTTTTTTTTAATTGTCTTTTTTTTTCAATTTGATGAGGCCTAATATTCTCCACCAACCTGATGCAGAAGACCTTCAGCTAAAACTGTCACCAGTTAATGAGGCTTTTCCAGTGTGCTTAACCCAACGCATCAGAGAGGAGCCCAGACGTGTCAGTATTTCCTTGATTTGTCTGTGTATTCACTGGATTCGTGAGTGAGACACCTTGAGTGCAAGTTGGGGTGTTTTTAATGTAATACAATTTCACGCCTTTTTGCAGTGCATCTGTGGCAACCAGGCTTGACTTTTTGGTTGCCCCTCCCCACGAGGATGTCTCCCCTGAGCAAAGCCACCCGGGGAAGGCAGGCCCGTGCCGGCGTCTGCGCGTTGGCACACGCGGAGGGGCATACGCGAGGCATGGCAGACAGCCTGTCTGCTCCTTCCCTGCAGCTGGGGGAGGGAGTTTACCTTCCAGCTCTCTTCAGTCTCATTACATGCGGGATCAGGTCTGTGCCGTTCCAGACTTCTGCACAGCGGTTTCAGCAGGGTCCTCTGGAGAGCTGTCAGCTTCCTCCTATCTGCCAGTCTGGTTGACAATGCAGTACATGAAGTTATGAAGCATAGAGCTCTGCTGCCTTAAGGGTTGGGGTGGGGTTTTTTCCTGTTTCCTTTTCTGTTTTGGGGGTTTTTTTGTGGGGGAGAATGTTTAGCAGGTTTTTCCTTTTTTTGTTGGTTTTTTTTCTATTTTTTGCCAAAAGAAATATTTTCTGGAGAACAGCCTTTTTCTTATTCAGTTGCAGGTTCTAAATTACCTAAGGCTTAGACAATCAAATTGGTTTTAGTAATAAATCCCCTGGTGCATTATCTGTTACTTGCCATATTTCATGTATACAAGCTATTCATCTGATTTTTTTTTTTTTTAAATCTCATTTTTAATCAGTCAGTCAATATCACTGGCCTTTCTTGTCATTTGATGTATAGTGATAACTACTTACAGGATACTTGGTGCATCCGTGTGTATCATAGACACCCCTCCTGCCCTACAGTAACCATAACAGCAGACATCCGCATGCTCTTTTACATCTAGGGAAATGGTAGTGCTAGCAGCCACACGCCTGAAGTTGTTGTTACTGTTGTTATTTGGGGAGTGCTTTCTGCTTTTCATATGAAATGCCTGTGAGCACAATACTCCTTCTTGTCAAAATAACCGTATTACTCGAACATCTTCCCCCCGCTCCCTGTCATGGCAGGGATGCCACGTACAACAGGGCATTCTCTGATCCTGTTGTGGGGTTTTTTTCCCTATTCTCACAGGCAAACATTTGATCTTTACTTCTAAAGCTTAATGTTTTTCAGCAATACTATCCTGGTTGTTACTCCTGAGTTTTCTCCTCTGGGAGGGCTGTGTACATTCCGGTGCATGTTTGTTATTTGCTGCATGTTTTATACGTGCAACTAAATAGAATTAATAGCGGTTTGTCTCTCTGTGGGAAGTCTCTTGTCTGCTGTGCATCACTTCAGTTGCTAATAGACATTTATGTAGGTAATGCAAACTCTTGTCTAGGCAAGTCGTTCTGCAGGGTGTTAACGAAGTTCAGATGCGTGGGACCACAGTATAATAATTAAGAAGACAGGGAAGGGGAAAATGCTGAAATGAAGATGCTGTTTTGTACTGTAACCCTTTGCAGAACTGGTTACTTAGATTACTCAGATTTGTAGAAGCACAAGTGGCGTTTCAGGTTAGTGAGCAGTCCAGGGAGCCTGTTGATAGACCACCTTCCTAGGAAAGGGACAAGCATACCCAATATAATGCTAGTTAAATGCATCAGTGCCTTTTTGCAGAAAGCCAGAGGAAGTTTATATAGGGGCATATCAGCTTAAAAAGCTGTCTTCTCCCCAGAAGTGGAGTTGTGATAATGGCCTGATTATCCCAGCCTCTCCTTTTCCTGATTCTGAGAACTGAGGGGTTTTGTAAGTGGAAACAGAACAAAACGTAAATGGCTCGGCAGCGGAAGGTGAAATCTGGCTCTTACTGGCAAGGAGAAGATAGTTACAGCCCCCACACTGTAGGGACCCAGTGGAGGAGCAGGCAAAAGGCAAACCTGGTTGCATTCACAGAGTTGCCGTGCACTGGCTCTGTAACCTCCGACCCAGCTGGGATGAGCCCATGACGTCGAGGGAGCTGCGGACACGTTTCCCTTCTCTTACACTCCGAAGGAGTGTGCTCAGAAGACCTCAGAGTTGCATTTCAGCTGCGCATGAAGCACAGGGCATAAAACCGTTCATAGGTCAAGGCGAGCAGGTATCTTCTCTTTCGGCTAAGATGTTTTAGCTGCTTAACGCCTTGTAGTGCTGTGGGACGCCTTTTTTACCTGTCACAAAAAGACTGCTGACCCTTGTCTTCTGCTAAGTGAAGGCCAGTGTGTTGAACAACAATGCCAGCGTAGAATGGGAAAGCAATTCTGTGTGAGGGCTTTATAACATCTTTCTCAAGGGCTGCTAAGCCTGCCTTGCTGAAATGTTAGGGGGGGGTGGGGGTGGTATTCATGGAACGGTGGGAAGAAACCCACACATGCTTTTACCATCACCCATCCTCTTGCATCTGAGTCAACCTTGCAGCTTTCAGTCTGCAGGCAGATGTCATGAAAAACACGTTTGCCCAGGTCAGTAGTGGTGCAGGGCAGGGTTCCCAGGAAAAGGGAATGACCTGAAGCTGCACTTGTAAACAGTGCAGTCTGAAATTGTGATCACAGAACCTTCCTTTGTTGTTTCTTCTTTGGAGTCCCCATTGCTTTTCAGAATATTCCGATTTCAATGAAATATCCTTCCTCCGAGGCAGAAAGCTCGAGTACACTGCAGAGTTCACACTGTCTTGGCATAGGGCGGGCATCTTTTGACCAGCCTGGTAACTCTTCTAACAGGTCCAACTTTCTAACAGATTCTCTCTGCGACATACTTAATTACTGTTTGCTGATTTAAATGTAATCCTCGTGCTCATTTTTGATAGTAGCATGCACAAGCGTACTGCATAGAAGCAGACGGTAGGTGCTTGGGTCATGACAAGAAGGATCAGCTGATACTTTTAGAGGTTCACATGTTGGCTATCACTCCTTTGTGTCAGAGGCTGTAGTTTATCTGCAGTTTCCTCCCTTGCAATAACTTGGGCGTTGCAGCATTTCTCTTTTTGTAATTCAGGTGGTATCAAAGTCAGCTTGCCGTTGCAGCTGGAGGGCGATGTCCTGTTGGTGGGTAAAAGCAGAACGCTGGAGCTGGCTTGAGCATAAAGAAGCCTGCTTGGTTCCTTGTCCATGATGGCTCTTAGCCTCTTTGTGTTGCAGCCAGGATGGCTGGGTGATACTTCACGGGAAATATCCATAATGGCTCAAAAAGCAAAGAGAAAGTTGGGAGGGTGATGAGGGTGGGGTAGGTAATATCTTCTTTTAAATCACCTGATAAACTTGTTAAAAACATGTGGCCTGCGGGTGAGGCAGTCCCCAAAATGAGCTACAAGCTTTTTCCCCACTCCTTGTGAGTCACTTGCAAAGTAAGTTTAGAGGGCTGGGATCTGTGTTTCTCCCTTTTTTTTTCCCCTCTCATGTTGATGGACATTCTGTTGATCAGCAAATGGGATTAAGAGTCCGTATGAAACATTTCAACTCCCCCACCTCACCGGTAAGGCAGTGTGCAAGGGAAAGGAAGCACGCACAGAACAGTGAACAATCTGGATGCTTCCTGCTGTCCAGTAAAATTCCTCTTCTTGCAGTTTGCAGCCGTAGCCTCGGGACTTGCTTCTTGGTGCTGTGCGCCCGTGAGAAAAACCTGGCTCCGTTTTCCTCTGTAACCCCCCTTTGGTGGTGGAAATATGCAGTTGGACTCCTGTTAGCCGCCTCGTCTCCGGGGTAAACAAACCCCAGCTTCCTCCGCCGCTCCTCCTCATTTTACGTAGTCCATTCCCCTGGGCATTTTAGCGGTCTTCTGCTGCGCTCTCTCTGGTCTGTTGACATCTCTCTCGTACTGTGGAGAGGTACGTGAGGTTTCATATGCAATTTCAAGTAAATAGGGGGGGAATAATCTCTTCCCTTGAGCTGCCGGCTACGTCTCGCTCATACAGCTCAGTATGTGGTTAGTCTTGGTGACCGCAGTGGTGCACTGCTGACTGCTGTTCGATGTTGTGTTCAGCCCTACGCTGCAGATGCCTGCTGTCAGAAACAAGTATTTTTTCAAGCTCCCACTATTCTGCAATTTGGGATTTCCTTCCAATGGGGATTTTCCTTCAGGTGACAACGTACAAAGGACCCTGAGTTCGGCTCTGGAGGATGTATGTGTTCTCCTTTCATCTGGAGGGGAGAAGAGCCGTAATGATGTGGCGTAAATGCTGTTTGGACACAGCCCTGATGATGAAACTGTCTCGGCAGCGTATTCCTTTCCTGTCTTCCTCTCTCCTTAGCCAAGGAACACAAAAGGGAAAAATAAGATTAACTGTACTTTGGCACATACTCCTGTGGCAGAGCGAGGGAAAAGCCAGAGGGTTTGGAATTGCTATTGAGCTTTAATAGCCTTCCTCTGCCTAGTGGTACGGGAGTGCCTGTGATTCTGCTTGGAGATCCTTGGCTGGCTGTCCAGTTCAGGTGCTTTCTCCAGCATCAGGTTTCCAGTCAGCATGGATCTTACAGGAGGACAGAAAGGAAATTGCCAGCTCCGTGGGCAGTGTTACACAGAGTTTAACTGTATTCTCCCTGGGTTTGTGGCAAATGAATTTCATAATGCAAAAAATGCGAATAACACCCCCCACACACCCCACACACCCCCCGAGTTGAATATATGGCAGAGACTGTACATTATGTCCATGCTAAACTTTTGCAAGATCACAGATTCCATAGATCCAGCTGTGTCTGCAACATCTTGTAAACGTGAAAAATCAAGGTCTTGGACTGTTTTTATTAGCCTTGGTCTAACCTTCGCCCGAAACAGTGTGGTAGGATTTACCATCTTCCGAACGTGTCTGCAGCTGCCTTCAAGTAGCTATTGTGTTGATTGTTTTAGGGGAGGGGACTAAACTCCCAGTCTGTCAGAAGACTGATATCCCCACTGTTGATTTGATGTTGTTAACATCATGCTGTATCAAGAGCAGATAATAGTGTCCTGCAAGCACAGGATGTCTTCAGACACTGGTAACAGCATGAGATTGGGAACAGTGTTTCTGATTAACTTACAGACTTTCTGTCCCAGTTTTTGCAGGTCTCCTAATCCCTCCTGTGTCTCACATTCCTCTCTGTGCAATGCCAGGGGAAGTCCTTACCTATTTAATACATAAGTATAATGAAAGTGATTTATTAGGTGGTTTTTTTCTTATTCTCTGAACTCGTTTGTGGAAGACAATATGGGAGTATAGTCTTGCTGCCAAATGAAATCATCTGCTGTGTATGTTAAAACTAGATGTATTTGGAGCCTCATCTCAAAATAAAACTCACCTCTGTTCACACACGAAAAACAACCAGCTAGAACTTGATCACCAGGTCCTTCCGCTTGTCCCTCGCTGTTGGTGTGGTGCGTGGATCAGACTTACAATGTGTATTTCTCTCTCCCTCTGCCACTTTCTGCTGATCCACTTGGTATTTCATACAGGGATTTTTCCTGGTGACAATTCTGGCTGGCAAGGTGGCTTTAAGGAGAGGGAAAAGCAAGTTCCAGTCCCAGAACTCGTTCTGCACAAAGCCACAAATGGCAAGTGCGTCGGGAGCATTCGCATTGCTGAGGTCCTGGGGAGGGACAGAACTATTATTATCTTAACACAGTACAGTATTTTAAAATAGATATTTTCCTCCTATTATTTTTGGTTAGAAACGAGAAAAAATAATCAGGAGCATATTTTTCTTTCAAGCTTAACACTGTTAGTTGGGTTGTGTTGATTCAAGTGCTCTTCCTCAGTGACCTTCATCTCCCCATGCCTGTGAGATGTGAAAGATGCTGTTGACACGAGCAAAGGCTCAAGCTCCCTCAGCTCATATCCCAGACACCACTTTAACATGGCATGTTTGATGCTGCATATTTCTGTCTCACCGACAAAGTGGTGGTGAAAGTTACTGCATTCATCTGGGAAAGGGAACGGGGCAGAATGAAAGCCACAGTAAACAGCACGCTCTTCCCTGCCCTTGGTCTCTACCATACCACCCCTGGAGGCAAAACAGAGAGGGCTGGGCACTTAACGCAAGGCTTAGAAATGCACCCCGCAAAACATCATGCCTAAAATTAAATCAGCAGGGGCACGCTGTGAAAAACAATCCCAGGTCTTCATTTGCAGGAGCGATGGCTTCGGCGTTCGTACTGC
This sequence comes from Rhynochetos jubatus, assembly GCA_027574665.1. Taxonomy (NCBI): domain Eukaryota; kingdom Metazoa; phylum Chordata; class Aves; order Eurypygiformes; family Rhynochetidae; genus Rhynochetos; species Rhynochetos jubatus. The sequence continues at coordinate 4,376,687 of CM050654.1, read as the reverse complement.
GAAATCAGCTTGTACACACTGAAATGATTGCAAGATAGGACTAGAGGTAGTAGTAACCCTCCCCGGTCATGCTTGTCTTACTCTACTTTTTCTCGAGTGCGTTATGCCACCACAGAAATCTGGAGGAAAAGAGAACGGCCTGCGTTGCCGCACGCACGTATCGGGACCGTGGCAGATCTCCCTAATGCCTGTGGTGCCAAATCAGCACGAACTAAGGCGCCGGCGTTTGAAAGGCGGTGTTACAAAACGGTCAGGATAAGAATATTTAAAATCGCAGTTTGGAGTCTTTCTTATTCTCGGGTTAAAACTTGGCAGTGGCCGTTGTTAGCTGTGCCGTGGCTCGTTGTAGGTTTGGATTTACAGCGCTTTGCCGCGTGCGGAGGCATCCGACGGACAGTTGCCGTGCACCAACATACCGTGTCACGTCGCTGTTACTGGAACTGTGAGCTCATCTTCATGTTTTCTGCACTTTTTTCTTCCATCCCTTCCTTTTTCTGAGGACCCCAGAACCCCTATCTCCATATGAAAGATGTACCTGCGATGTTTCTGGGGGAATGCGATGATCCCTTCTACTACTGCCACGTGCAGTGGTCGCAGACACACAGCACCCAGAGCAGTTGCTCTGCTCCTCAACCTGCCAGCCCCAACAGCCGAGGGGGGCCCTTCAGCTGTCCTTGTGCTGTCACACTGTCACCCCCTCCAGCTTGTCACTGCGCTGCCTGTGCCAGTTTCGGTCCAATCAGACTTGTTTCAGCCTAAATCCGCTCAGGTGGCTGGAACAGTTTAGAAAGGTGATGGTTACCGTTCATCTGATCCCAGAGAAATCCGGGAGCGTTTGTGTGGATCACGCAGGTGTCACGAGTCACTGGAGACAGGCTGGGGCAGGGGCCTCAGCCCGGAGGGAATCGTGTGGAAAGACCTGAAGCTGGTACAGAGTGAAACCTGCCCAGCTCCTGGTGCAGGTGAGCGGCGGGATGCCTCTCTGCCGGAGTGGGAGAACAATAAAGACAACATATGCTGTGTTCTGTTTGCAAACCTAGGAACGGTTGCTTGGAGCTCATTCCTCCTCCACATCTCATTTCCTTTGGCCTGTAATCTGGGTTAGCATTACCTGTTACTGCCTCTCTGTTTTCACTCCACAAATGCTGCAGGTGAAGTACAGAGCCCGTTTTGGTTCCGTGCCCTGAAGAATATGTCATATTGTTTTCTTTTTATGGGATGAAGTAAATCTGTCAGGTAAGAGCTAGAAAAGGGCCAGGCTCCCTGTTCTGGCTCTGCTTGGAAGTCGTTTGAGCAGAACGAGTGAAGCATCACCTGCTCCAAAAGGGAGGACGTAAAGAAAGGCTTTTGGCAGGAAAGCAGAGGTTACTACGACCAGAGGCAGGGCAGGGAAGGAGGAAGACATCCCCATTGTGGGTAACGTGTGGAAATTAAGTAAGACGGCAGAAGGAGAGGGTCGGTGGAATAGCCTGGCCAGCTGGAAAGCTTCAGGGCTCCTGGGTGCTGCCATCTACTGTAGGAACCTGCCCCTGGCTGGAGCTGCGGCACGTTTCTCCCTTCCAAACCGGGGCACTGCAAATCCGAAGGTACAGTTTGTGTGTGTGTGGCATCCAAGTAACAGCTCTGTTGGGTGAAGTACAGGAATAATTTCCCAGGCCAGCTGGTAGGAAATCATGGTTATAAGTCTATCAGGGAATTACAGTTTAATCGCAGGCTATAGGAGAAAAGCTGCACTACAGTTTAGTGTTTTCCATGAAAGCCTGCTATTGAAAAAATGTTACCCCCCACTTCAATAGATCTTTGCCACCAACTGCAAGCAGTTTCAGCTCTGTTTAGCTGGCAGAGTTCATTGTTGACAGACTAAGAACTGGAATTTAAATGTGTGAGAGTGCATTAAGGAAACACACTAAGGGGGATTTAAAATACAGTCAAAGGGAGGCTGACAGAGGGGCGGGAGAGAGGAGAGCAGGCAGCAGAGCCCCTGAGTGGCTGGTTGGGATGTGGGGGTGGCGGTGGCAGGGAAGAGGTGAAGGGATCACACTTTTTTCCCTTTGGAAAAATGTTTTATAAGCAGCTAGCAAGCATTGATGGCATTCTTTGGCCAGCCAGCCAGCAAATAACTTAAGCAAAAGAAGGGGACAGAGCAGCTCGAGTGGGTCTCATGAGCCCTGTGAGAACTGGCAGCTCTTTTTGTTTGCCAAATGGCTAAAGTGGTTACTTCTGCCATTCATCCTAAGAAAGCTAACGAGGGGGCTTCTGAGGATCCATCCCCACTAAGCAGGGGTGATTATCATGGGCCAAATCAGACCTGGGGCAAGGGGAGAAGAGGAGGTCATTTGAGATGAGAAAGTCCCAGGCCCTTACCTTTCCTGCTGGCTCATTCAGCCTTTAAATTTTCTGTTTTCATGTTCATTTGTGAATGGCAGCTCAGACCCAGAAAAAACACAAAATAACCCACACAAAACATCCCCATGTGAAAAGGAAATGGGCTGGGAAATGGTGGTCAGGAGGTACTTGCTGCGGTTTGTCTATCATCAGGCAGGTGCCTCGCTTGTTCAGAGCCATGTGCTGTTGTCCTGGTGCAGTGTAACACCCGTACCCCACCAGCACGTGTCCACTTTGCGTGTTTCACACATAGTCCCACTCCACGGGACTGGGCATCCTTGGCTGACATGGGCAGTGCTGCGTTTCAGGTGTCTGTGCTAGTCCCTGCTCTGGGGTGTCCTCACAACGGCGGCCACTGCTGTGGGAAAAGGCAGAGTCCCTCGTACGGTCCAGTAGACATCCTCAAGGGAAGACAGTATTCTTCATGTTGCTGAAAATTGGTCATGAGCCCTGAAATGCTAAATACAAAGAAAGAAAAACCTACTTTACAGGAGAAAGATGAAAAGAAAGTCTACATCTTTCTCTAACTGTTGTACCTTAGTGAATATAGTTATAAATAAGGCCGTGGAAAGCACTCTCTGCTAATTTTCTCTTCAGCTGAAAAACTGTGGGCTGTTTGTAACTATGTCTTTTTAAAAATGTCCTTTTCTATTGATAATCTCAGGCTTCAGGGTCTCTGAAGTAGTCTCTTTTAAGTTTTGTTCCCTGCCAACTTTGCCAGTCGCTGCTTGTTTGTAAACAGCCTGGCTAGATTTTGTGAAGCAGGGTGCCCGTGGAAGGAGGTGAGCAGCTGTTTGAAACACAGGCAGGCAGAGACAGCTCAAGGCCAGAACAGTTTGCTGTTTAGGGTTTTTTTTTTTTAATTCCTTCTCACCAAGTGTGGTGGCCTCACTGCACAAACTCTTGCTCTTTCTGTAGTGAGTCTCAGCTTACTACCTCCTATCAACCACTTCCCTTGAAAAGTATTGTCCAGTCTGGGCTACAGAGTCTTGTTTTCTGTCACAGCAGGAGATGGATTTTGTGCCATCGTTTCAGTTGGTCTTATATCCATGCTGGAAATGCAGTCGCATCTCTTCTCCCTGCGTCTTGGGTGTTGGGTCTGATCAGCCTCTTTATCATACAATAACTACATGTAATGCTCCAGCTAAAGGTGGTCAGCCCCAGCAGGGCTCATATTTCTGCAGAAATTGTTTTTCGTTAGAAAACACCCGTTTCATGACATGCTTTGTCTAGTCCTTACTGACGGATCCAACTGCAGTCCTACCAGGCCCAGCTCTTATCCTGCCCAACACCAACCAGTCTCCGTGTAGACTGCAGCCCTTCAGTCCTTGCTGGACTTTGCCTAGCTGCTCCGACTTGCCCAAGGCTTGAAGGGAAACTGGGGACGAGAGGTGCTTCTTTAGGCACCGCCTTCAGTCTGTTTGTGACCTCCGCTTGGGCTATGGAGAAGCAGAAGGGGCTTGAGGTCTAGCCAAGGTAAGACCTGTGGTACCCCTGCGGTACCTGGCAGGCTTGATCGATATCTGGGGCTCTTGTACCTGTCCAGTAGGGATTTAAGTTTCTGAAGTGTTTGCCAAAGGGGTAGAGGCAGAGTACAGACAGCCCAAATGCGATTTGGATAGCCAGCAAAGATGCCGAAAGCAATGAAGATGCTCATTCCCTGGCACAGCAATTCCCATTAATGGTTTTGGTCACTGGTGATACAGTCAGGCTTGATGATGAGTTTTATAAGGGGTGAAGCCTCAAGGTAAAGTCTGCCGTGGACTTGACAGCAAGTATTCAGCAGCAATGCAGAACTTGAGGATTTTTTAATTTTCAAATATTGCTTGGTCACACCTGAACCTGATAGTTATGCAGTATGTAAAGGTCATTGTGAAGGTACTTTATGCTTTTTCTCAGCCGCTCTCTGGCTTTCTCACTTTACTCGCTGTAATCCAAAGGCCATGGGAGTTCAAAAGTCTTTTCATTGATGTCAGATCAGGTTCTCGAGAGATTTTCTTTATCACAGTAAACATTTCATATTTGCTTTTTTGCGTGTGTGTGGATATATATATATGAAAATAATTATTCAGTGAATTATTTGGAATGGTTACTGTTGCCCCAGATATTACTGCTAGAATAAGTTAATCAACAAAGATACATGCTTTTCCCTTTCTGTCATCTGAAGATTTGACTACATCTAATAACAGGCCTGCTAGATCTTTCAGTAGTTGAACTGAATGTAATGTAACACGGATATAAACAAATAACATGTCCTGGTGCGAGCAGTTGCCCATTGTAAAAAGTAATTACCTTTGGTGGATAGTACAAGAAAATTTCATTTCTTGTAACAGAAGAATCTATTTCTCTGGTCTTGGGTTTGTTTTAATTTGTGAGTTGATTTTGCTTGAAATTATTATTAGCGTGAATGTCAGGTGTTCTTGTTGTCCTCTTTGCTTCTATTGGTATTCTTTTAAAATAACCATGAGTAAGCAGAAAACTTTGACCATTAACAAGATCCCTAGAGTTCCTTATCTATTTGTCTAGTCAGATCTATTTACCAGTATCGGAGGACTTCGTGGTTAGAAGCAAATGAGTTTAGGGGTAACTCTCAGCCAGAAAGTCTCTGGGCTGCATTAGGAGCAGACACAAAAATCCTTTCCATTTGCATCTTTATCTTGTGGGCTTGCACATTAATTGGGGTCATTCATATTACTTCTTCTGAGATTCAAGAGAACAGTATTGAAGTCTCGACCTGGAGGAATTGTTGGACTACAGTGTAACCTGGTGGTTTACTTTTTTTTTTCCCCCTCATGTTAGCTTCTTTTAGCTAATGCTTACCACTTTGAAATGTGAAATATCACAGTGTTTATGCCACTCCCAAAACAAAAAGGGTCCAGCTTTTCACCTCTGGTTATATACATGTAGTGCATTCAGCCACATCACCTTAAGATACCTGAAATTTCTAGTTTGCAAGTAAACTCCTTGTCTGGGAGGTGCCGCGTATGTGTGTCCTGAACTTTAAATATTCCATTCTGGAAACGTGGACATGCAGTTTCCGTGTTGTGGCACTTGTCTCATGCTTCAGTTTGAGATCCAAAAGCCCTGAGGTCAAAATGGTCCTAATTAAATCTGTTCATACCTTTGAAAATCCCATCTTAGATGTGTAGCTTATCTGTGTTATTATAGATGTTGTCTGCAAGCAGCGGGTGTATCGATTCAGCTTCTGTTTTGAAAGTAGCTGAAGAAACTAGCCCGAACTACAAATGAGTCCAAGTTCAGATCTTCACCAAAACTTTCCCTACGTTGAAGAGCTGTTTGGAATTAGAATCTCAATTCATGCTCATTATAGAAATAGGTCTTTTCTACACCATTCGGAGCTGACATTTCCCTGAACTTTGTCAAATTAAGATATGGGGATGTGGTTTGAACTCATTGTTAGGACAGTTTTAAGGGCTTCGTTCTTCTCTAGGCAGATGTGATGCAGTTAATTTCAGTGGGTTTAGGGCAGCATAAAAATGGCTTGGCAGAGTGAAAAACTAAGTTCCTACCAAATAAAATGTGATCTTTACCAAAGTCTTACTTTAGCAACTGACTTGCCTGGTTTGTACTTTATAGCTTTGCGTTAAGATTTGTATTTACAGTGTCATTATGCACAAAGTCTTCCATAGAGAATTTTTTTTCTTTCTCGTAATTAAAACAGTAGGAATTAATGACGGACTGGGGAGGCTTGCTGTTTCTGCAGTAATGAACTGAACTACTTCAAGTGGGTAAGAAAAAGAATGCTAATACAGTGATTATTTTGGTCTGAATCGAGTCCTGTCATAAAAGATACAAGTATTAAAATTGCATTAGACATATTAAAAACCCACAACCCAGAATAGTAAACACATTGCAACTGTGTATGTAGTATAGCTTTGATTCTAATGCTCAGCTAATTGCAGGAGAAAATACAATAATTGCCTTCAAAATGGCAAACCTTAAATACGACCTTACCTGAGGTACTTTGAAAACTGAGGGCACTACCCTTGTAAATTCATCTTCTTCTGTCTCCCTTCCCGTTTTCATGTTTCTCTTTTTGCCTAGGAACTTGTAAATAAAAGTTACAATCTCTTCAGCTGGCTTTTCTGAACCACATCCCTCTAGCCAAGTCCCAAACACAGAACTCGCCCCCCTCCTTTCGTTTTCCAGTTCTTCAGCTCTCACCGTTTCCAAAGGGACTGATTCACCGCACAGGATCAGCAGGCTGGGGGCTGCCTGGTGTAGGAAATGCAGCAGCGTGGCAGACCCCGGAGGCGTCTAGGTGCCCAGGGTAGGAGAGTCAGTGAAGCTGGGGAAAGGGGCTTGGATTGCCCCGCTCGTGTCATCACAGCAGGGAACAGCAGCTCGCTATGAAATCTGGGTTTGCATTCCCCAAATCCCCTAAATTTTGGCAGCTCAGGCTGTTTGTATTCACCTGATTTGTCCCTTTTTTCTCCTCTTCCAAGAACAGTGTCTCCTGTTGTGTCACAGTGCCCTGGAACCACAGGGACGTGCAAGGACTGAACAGCAGTTAATTGTTGACTTACACAATCAGCCACAAATTGAGATCTGTTACGCAATTTCCACGAGCACAGCAGAGAGAAAATGTAGTTTTCCTTAATGAATTTCAGTTAATGTAGAAATATATGGAAAAACTCTCCTTCCCTGGAGACAGCCCTTGACTTCCCCCTGCCTGAATCCAACGCAGAAGCCATCATTCTCAGGTTTTCCTCCGAGTCCTGCTAAAAGTCTTGTTCTAACTCTCTTTGTCCTTTGTGCGTGTTATCCTGTAGCATCCCTGCGTCTCATACAGGCATCCAGCTGGCATTCAGGCTCTTCCCTTTCTCCACGGCTGTTTTTTGACCCCACAGGAGACATCTGAGCTCCCCGGCTGGGCTCCTGGGGGTTGCCTCTCCTGCTTCAACCATCTGATCCACTCAGCAGACCGAATCCCTTCTCGCACCCATGCTGAAGGAAAGCTGGGTTTCACTCCCACCTGGTGCTGTGTTGTTTCACACAACTCCTGGGATCATATTATCCTTTTTCCTTTGCTACAGAAGTAATGTGCAAGCCCAACTTCCTTCTTAAAATACACACAGCATAATGTTTCCAAAACATTGGGTGTTTGCTAGCTCAGCTGCTTATTGTGATTTACCTGTTGTTTGTTCAACACATACCAAGACTCCGCTGTTTGGGTGTTGAAAATGTAAACACGTACACTAATATCGGCTTGGGACTGTATTTTTGTTGGTGGAAGAAGGCTGCCTAGCACTGCGGGTGGTAGGGAATATAAATTATAAATCGATAGCATGAATACTTCAGCATTAATTATAATAGATTCCAAAGACGAACTGAACTTTTTAGATCTTTGTGAGTCGGGTGTGTGGGGAATGGCTTTCACTATCCAAGTCTTCTTGGACATCCACACTCTTGCCGTCGGTTTTGTGGTAAACCACCATTCCTCAGGCTATTCTGAAAACTCCAGCTCCACTTAGACTCTGTGAGGTTTTCTACTTTCGTTTAAAGCAAAATCAAAAAAAGGAATGAGCCTGCAAACAGGGGTGAAACAGACCCCGACGTCTCAGAGGCTAAAGGACAAAAAAGAACAGAATGCCCTAAGTATTTTTAGTTCCAGACTTTTGTAAGTAAACACCTTTCTTTCTTAGAGTCTCTGGCCTTGATTTTTCAGTGTTGAGGTTGGCAGTATTGTGTCTGTTATGTTGGCTGTAACTCCAGCGCATAGCGAGATATGAAATTTGGCCATATATGTGTATTGGTGAACCTTCTTGGAGCACTGAGGGACTGCCTTCTGTGACATCCTGGCTGCTGGGGAATGACAGTATTGCTGCATTTACAGGAAAGAGCAAAAAGGTATCCCTGGCAAAAAAAAAACCAAACCCTGGATGCTGCCCAAGGTTGCTGGCCTAGATGTGCCAGGGAGCTGGTGGTCCAGTCTGTGATACAAAGGTGCTCCAGTACGGTCTCGCTCCTGAGCAATAGCTCACAGTTCAGATGAGGCAGATGGTAGTTATCAGAGTTCCATGAGGTTTGCCATCCATAAAATAAGGCCTAAGGTGTATTTATGTAGTTCAGGATTTATCCCCCCCAGGACAGGGCTGGATGGTTATTTTGAATCTCCTTCAAAAAATGGAAGGGAAGTTATTTTCCTTTAAAAGAAAGGAATGTGTAAGGGTTAGAGTTTTCTTAAAACTTTCTGGACTTAGCCTGGTTTTCTATGGAAATTAGCCTCATTGCAATCTCTGTGTCTGTCTTCAGTTTCCCTTGCAATAACTTTTCAAAATGTTGGTTGAATTTATTCAGATTTGACAGGGGAGAAAAGGTCTCAAAGATATTATCTTTGTATGAGTTTCATAAAAATAGGCATCTAGATAGATGAGACTGTGATTAGTACTCCTGCTAAAGGAAAAAAAGGCACTGTAGGCTCAACCACATTATTAAACAGCTGAGAGTCCATGCGGGAGACTGCCATACAAAACTTACCTTCAGGCTGTCTCGGAGAGTCCTGTTTCCATTTCTTTTGTCACCCAGATTGCCCGGCATCCCAGTGGTAAGAGCAGCAGAGTGAAATGAGCCCATGTCGTTTTTTCCTGGACGTACCCTGTAGTAGGATTGTCTCTTTGTTCGAGCAGGATACCAGTGCCTCTGCAGCATCAGTGCGACACATCAGGACCTTGGGAGAGAGCTCGGTGTAGGAAAGCTACCTAAAGCCCTCAAAACTAGCTGATCTCAAGCCCTCTAAAGCTGAGGGGACTTTCCATTGGTGTCAGAAGAGGCTTCAAGGTCCTTGAGCAGACGTGTGTGTTAAGCTTCTTGAAGCCTTTCTGTAGTCACGATGTCATTGTTGCTACAGGGTAAGCTCTACAGGTCGCAGCCCCACCGCAGCCTGGAAGACAGGGCAGAGATGTCCACGTCAGTGGGAACCTGGGACTTGCAAGCGGGACTGTGCGGGGCAGTAGGGCCCATACAGGACTTACAGCTCGGTTCAGATGCAGTGTCATGCTGCCATGGCGTTTCCAGCTTGAGAAGACCTGGGCTCCCTCTGTACCTATGCGCAACGTGAGGCTGAGACCATTGCAGTACATCCAACCTTGGCCTTTGCAACGTGCAGACAGCGTAGGCTTTTCAAAGATGCGTGTCCCACCCTGTACTTCCAGCCCCCAAATTACTGAGGGGAAACTGTGCTTGGATGTGTCCTTCCCGTTCCTGAACATCTGCTGTCCATAGAGTACACCACCACGCAAGGGACCATAGCTAGTGTAAGTTTGAGGCCAGGTAGTCTTCAGTCCTCCGTGGGCTAAGTTGGGCGAGGCTATGTCACAGGAATTTCCATGTGAAGGACAAACCTTGCAGTAGTTTTCCTGAAGGAAGTCTCTCCCTGACCCCGTTACCAGCATCCCTGTAGCGGCCCTTCAGTGTCAGTTAGCAGCTCAAGGCAAAGAGGGTTCAGCATCCCAGGGGTAGTTGTGTGCTAGGTTGCAGCTCCTCAGATCAGGTGCACCAAGCCCTAGTTTTAGTCTAGCTATGTAAATAGGGCTGCATTTTTTCCTTCAGTAAAACTTCCTGGAATTTGTGATCAATGAGGCCCCCTGGAGCTCTTTAGAAAAGCAGTTTTATGAGCAGTAGAGCTGCTGAGAGCTGGTTGCCTATGATTTATGTCTAGTGATTAGGTTATCTGGAATTTAATATGTTCCTAGTGCTAGTTAAAGTATCCTCAGTAATGTCTCTCTCTTACGTGGAGTCTCTAGGGCCCAGGAAAGACTGCGATCGGAAGAGCAGGAAAACTGTTGCAGTCTTTCTCCTGTCCTTGCCTACCTGCTTTCAGGAAACTTGGAAGAATGCAAAACTTGGGAGACAAGCCTAGTGCCAAATTAGGCTGAAAACAATCAGAAGCATCACAAATTAATAGAGAAGGACACATAGATAAATACGCATGCATCATGATTGCACCAGCCTGATTTCTGAGGGAGCCAAGTTAAAAATATGTTAAACAGAGGGGAAGAAAAAAAAAGTAACTGTCAATTTAGGTGAAAACAGAGACGGGTCGCTTCTGAGTTCCTGCGCTAGAAAAGAATTGGAGCCACCACAGCCCAGCCCATTGGCGTGGCCCTCAGCAGATGCAGTAGCGGTTTTGGGAAGCTGTGCTTACCTTTCATTCTGTAGGTGCTTGGCTAGACATTTAGAAATGAATTCTAGTATTTCTGGACTCTGGGATTGGAGGTGCACACCTGACCTGTGCTGATGTGCCAAGTCATTTTCATAGGGGTGCAGTTTGGAGGAGTTGTGCGGGGCTTCCGCAGAGGCACAGCCAGAATTACAAAGGGGTGTGTTGTATTCTAGTAATGATGTTATGGGGAAGAAGCCAGTTGATAGGTGTCCGTGTGTGATCCCAGGCATCCTCAGTTATCTCGGTGCCTCTGGACAAGAAGTCCTTTCCATTAGAGGCCATACCACCTGGTGCCTGTGCGGCATTTATTGACCTGAATTTTTTATGCTTTCCTCAGTGACAGCTTGATTCTCCTTGCCATGCTCCCAAAGTACCCTTACTGTAAAGGCCTTTCTAAAGGTGTTTTTGTTTGGGGGTCATGTTGTGCTTTTGCCTCTGTTTTAATCAGTGTGTTTCAGTCAAGATATAGAAATATTTTAAGCCTGGTGCCAGTTAGTTTTAATTGAAGAGGAGGAAAAAAACCTAGCATGATTGGGTCCTTGGGGAAAAGGTGAGTTTCTACAGCTGAGCCTTTGAAATATGTAGGCAGTTTAAAAGACAGAGAAGTAACTGTGAATGAAGCAGTATGAAGATGGAGGTATGGCTGAAAAATCCCAGCCAAGAGACATGTGAAAACTGTGCTCAGAGATTTCTCATGCATTTGGATCTGATCCAAATGAACTAAAATCAACAGGAGACTTTTCTACTCACCACAATGATTTTACTATTAGCAGACCCTTTCTTTTATGAATTTTCTCTTTTCAGTACTAAGAAATGAAGTTTCATGTGTCTGTATGTCAATTTGGTAAAAGCAGTTGTAGCTGCGTGGCAAATTGGCAATGCTGGAACAAGAGTCTGAGCATGGCAGTGCTGCTACAGGGCCGCAGGAGGAGCAGGGACAACCTCTTAGGCAGGGTGTTAGCAGCCAGTCCCCCGAAGGTCTTGGTTGCAGGTTAGAGGAAGAAGTTGATTCTTGCTAAAAGGCCTTTGGCTGCTCCAAGCAATGCCCCACGCATATTCTATAGCCGGGGCTGGCAGTTTGTCATTGAAAATCGTAGAAAAAATCCCTGGCTGTGGTTTAGAGCGAGAGGCAAGAAGGCGTGGGTTCATAGCCGGGGAGAGCGGCCCAGTGGGAGTCTTCTCAAAGAAGGCTTGGGATTGTAAAGGAGCCCAAGGGGGTTACGTTTCCTGTGCTTCCCTGGTGAATTACTTTGCCAATGGCTAAAACCATTCCCAGCCACTTTGCAGGTTCCAGCTGGGTGCTGTGCGGTGGCAGCAGCACAGACCCAAGGCTTGAGCTTGTCCCAGTTGTAATTAATGGAAACACTGCCTTTTCATTTAGTGACTCAGAAACTGAGTCTTAAGACAGTTGAAATGTTACTATCAGTGGAAATACACCTGCCCCGATCCCTCTTTTTTTCTGCTCAGGTCACCTGTTTCAGCTCAGCACCTCTCAGAATTGCCAATGTATTCACCCACCCACCCACCCGCTCAAATCTGGAGGTGTCACAGTCACGAGTCTCTCTTTTCGAATAAATCGTGGCATCCGTGGCTCCGCAGACAGCTTGACAAACAGGTAGCTGTAACTGAAGTATTTGCTGCAGCCGTGAAGCGTGCAGCGATCAGTTAAAACAGCCAGTTCTCACTCGCTGCTCAGATTTGGGAACTGAAACCTCCAGCACTGGGGTTCACCTGAAAAGTTAATGGCTTTTGAAAGCTTGTGCCAACCCACTTTTAGATATTTCTGGGATCTAGGCAAAAAAAAGAATCGAATTTTCATTTGAGGATATAATGAAGGTTTCTTCTTAGGCATTTACAACTTCCAAAGTAGTTTCTCCTCGGCGTAGGGCTGTGGTCCCTTGGTAAAACTGTAGAACCCCTTTGCAGGACAGGTGAACCCATGTACAGCACCAAGTATCGCTGGTTGCTGTTTCCATTCGCTCAAGGAGCATATGGACCTTTCCTATATTCCTGGGTGAATTATCTGTTATAAACACCCTCCTCAGCATCATGAAGTGAAAAGTGACAGGCTGTATTTAATGATTATCCCCCCCCCCACTGAAGGCTATTCAGTCTGAATGCACGTAACTGCCGGGGCACGGTGGCAGCTTGACTCACGCTCTGCGGGCTCTCACTGTCAACACAGCGATGCTCTGAACCATTAATAATAATGTGACGTTTCAGCTGGGAGGAAATATCTGTCTCTTGAAACCACATTTCTGTCTTCCACCCACCCCACTCTAGCGTTCATCTGGATTTACTGAAGAAGGTTAATGGATTATTTAACAGGTTTCTCCAGCCATTATCGGCTAGCGCGCTCTGTTTATGTGGCTGGCCTCTCCTGTCAGCTGTCACGAGCTTCTCCATTAGAAAAGGAAAAAAAAGTATGAGATAGGAAACTGTGGTTGCCTGTGATGTGGGTTTTTAGGAAGTGCTCAGAAACCTACTGGCAACGGAGCCTGGAGTTCAAAGCTTTAATTTATTCGGTAACTCTTGAATCAGAGTATGAAAAGCATTTAGAATAAACTCAGAACATTTTCTTTTGTAGAACAATATTGCAGACCTAGCAGAAGCCATCTAGAGACCAACTCCTTGCTCTGCTCACATGAGAACAAAACAGGAGTGGGAGAGGTTCCCTTTGCTCCCCTTTTCTCCGGCAGAGCCCAGTGGCCCCTGCAGTGGGGCGCCGCTTGTCACGGCAGTGGTTTCTAGGAGAACTGGTGCTTCCACTGTACTGCCGTGTTCCTGTTTACACTGAAATGATGATTTTAAAAGTGGTCATGCAGAGCCCTGAAGCTCTGTGTGCTTCAGGGGCATCTTTCAAGTAAAGGTGCCTACCTCGGAGACTGAGCCCTGGTCATGCTGTCTGCTGGGGCAAAAAAAAAGAAGGGTTAAAATCATCCGTGCTTAATGTAATGAGAACACAGGGTAATGTGAAAAGCCCTATGAAACATGTATCTTGAGGTCAAAAACTTCTCCCCTCAGGTGTTTCAGGGGGGTTATTGGAATTATATATACATATTATATACTTTATTATATACATATTTGCCTGTTGCAAAGCAGGGAGCTGCCGCGTGCTCTTCTCGTAGGATCTCCTCTGAGCACACAACAGTAGCCACCGCAGTGTTCCCGATGGGCTCAGTGGGCCCTGCCCAAGAGAAGGGGAGAACGGGAAGTTCAGCTGCCCAAACACATTCTCATCTGAAGCAGCCAAGTACACCAAGTACAGGAAAGGCCTCTTTTGCCACGTATTTTATTATCGTAACATGCAGCATAAGGGGAACACTGGAAACCCTTGCATCCAGTGCATCGCGTGGCAGTTTAGCTACTTCCAGCGGAAAATTATTATCTGCTACCAGGTCACTACTCATTTCCCAGTCTGAAAAAGGTGGGGTTTTAACTAAGACATTGCTGAGACCTACGAGCAGTCCCCGCCTCTGTCCCAGCACCAGTGACCTTGGGCAAGTCATTTCATCTTTCTTGGGCAAGTCATTTTGCCTTTACCCTTTTAAAACACAGCGTGTGAGAGTGCTTTATTAATTATATTACTATGTTTGCTAACATAGAGTAGTTTTTTTGTTAGAATCTTACCTCTTGGAAGCAGGGGACAGGTCTTGCTATGGGTACGTGCTGTTCTTGGCTCAGCAGGGCCCTGACCTGGGCTGGCAGCTCTAGGTGTGCTCTGTATTTTGCGCATTGCATGCGAACACCTCTGGGCTGCGGAAGCATAGTGGGGATGGGGGCCCTGACTCACAGAAACCAGCAGCAGGAATGCCTTTCTCCAGCCCCTTTCTGGCTGCTTCTAAATCCAGGCAAACTCAGTCTTTCACAGTAATTAAGCATTCATGAGGTTGCAAGGTGTAGTCTTCGGGTTTTTGGAGAAGTCATCAGATAACAGCTGAATCCCGAGAGTGACCTCCAGGAGTCAGAGTGCACTCAGTGCACTCACCCCTCTGTTTCCGGATCCAGTCTCCACGCCGGTGCTCTTGCTTTGTCGTAAGACTGTTTTCTAGAAAGCCGGCGCAGTAACTGCGAAGCCTCTAAACGCTTCCCCCAAGTCCTCCTGTTTAACCAACTTGAAACAAACAGCGTATAATTTATTAAGGGTGCCTAAAGCTGAGAATATTGCAGTTCAGTCAGATGCCGGCATAGCCGGGAAAGGTCACGCTTCTCACGGTATCGTTTGAAGTGCCGGAGAATTTCTAATGTGTTTGGGCTGTGGCTGTGTCCGTTCTGAAACTGAGGGAAGGCTGCGCTTGTATCTGCTCGTCTGGAGGTTCCTTATTAATAGGCTGCACGCTTCATTGATTTTTAATTAATTTCTGAAGAGACACAGAGGATAAGTGCTGCAGCCCACAGACATCTCTGTACTTATTGCAGTCCACATCTCTATTGATCGCCTGCCTAAGGAGCAGAAGTAATCCATTTTAAATACACTTTCTTGGAGAGAGTGAATGCACTACACAATATACTCTCCGGATTGTAATTGTATTGGCAAGAGGTCAGGGGCTGGGGGAAAGGGAGCCCGTGGTTTAGTATGCTGCAGGCTCCTCTGCGGGCTTCGTTTCAGGGCGGCCGAGTTCTCTCCCTCACGGGCAGTTGATAACTACGGAGCGTAAAGAAAGGGCTGGCCACAACTCCGCTGTTAAAGTTGCCCTGGGAGCTCCTTTACAGGACGCGTTCAGCCTGCCGCCTCTTCAGAGGAAGGCGCTGGAGCTCGTCTAACTGCGGCAATTAATCTGGGAGAGAAGAATGGCGTTCAAAAAGCCCTTTCAGACCGTTAATGCGCTGATGGCTCTCTCTTTGGTTCCCTCTTTGAAAAGCATCAAACGCTTCCCAGGAGTTTGTGATCCACTGGGAGCCGAAACCTGAAGTCCCTGGGCACTCCCCAAAGCAGAGGACAGGTACGTTCTTCCTGCTGGCGCGTGCGGCACAGGTTACTAGGATTCGCTTTGAACCAATCGTTCAGTCACAAGGACGGTGTTCCTGCCAGCCTCTTCACGTGGTGACTTGGCAGTCAGTGTTTATTGCCTAGCGAGGAGGGCTTGCAATGGGAAGGTTTTTTATTTAGGCAGTTAGGTCTTATTTAAAGGCTTCTTTGCCAGAAAAAGGTGTCGACAACACGTCACTGTGGTTGCAGCCAAAACAGTGCTAAGTACCCCCGTGCTTCCTGGACAAAGGTGAGTTGTGTTAGCCTTAGTGGACACAGCAAGCCTTAAATTCTGACTCGCAGAGCCCAGGCCCCATCTGGGGAAGGGCATCCCTGCAGCAGAGCAGAAACCTGCGTCCACACAGTCTTTTCCCTACACAGGGACTGTCAGTAGATTTCTGCCTTGCTTTTTGCTCTTCCTACATGGGGCAATGCACCCAAAGAACAGTCTCTTGACAACCCTGACTGGTGTGTGTGCTCACCTTCAGAGGCCTTGTGAGGCAGGTACTGCAGAGCTGGCAGGGAGGCATCAGGCGCCGAGTACTTCATCAGAGTGCTGGGGGTGACCCTCTACCCGTGAGTCCCTGACTTTATCAAGTTTTTACTATTACAGCTCTTGGTCCTGTTCAGTAATTGGAGGGTCAGCAACTCTCTGGGTGTGTCCCCGCTGCACTGTGTAGTTGTGCATCGCATCTGCTTTGGCTTAGTGAGGGTATGAGAAGGGCTGCAAAGCTGTATCCATGTTACTGTGTCCTTACTGGTGACAGGCTTATTATAGGCACAGCTACAACCTACAATTTCACCCCTTTGGGCTGCAGTACCGTAAGCTGAGCTGTGATTTTATTCCGAGGTTATAGGAGAACATCCCAGTCCTTTGGAGCACTTTGGGAACAGGGAGAAGGTACCGCAGGAGACTAATGTAGCCTGTGTCCACACAGCCCAGGAGGCTGGGACACCCGGCCCAAGGGAAGCGGTAACACAGCCAGTACAAGCCGTTTGCCCATTGAAGGCTGGCAGAGGAGAGCACCCTGTGCCCAGCTGTCTTAAGGAAGCACTGTGGTAAGAGTCTGAGTTAATTGTAAAATGGACATTAGATACAACTCCACAGTTCCCTCCCTCAGGAATGGCATGCATAGGAATGAACTTTCCACTCCCCCAGTCCTAAACTGCCCATGTAGCAGCTGCAGAGATGTGCCTGTGGGTGCAACCAGAACTTAGAGGCGCACACTCAATATGGGCAGTATTGAAATACCTGCTTTGCATCTCGTTACTTATGCGACTAAATATATTGATGTAGCATCTTTCATCGGAAGAACACCAAGTGCTTCACAGACTTTATTTTCAGCACCACCTAATCTGGATGTCTGCACAGTTTGGTGGAGCCAGGGAGACAGCTCATACTTCTCACAGTAGTTCAGACAAAGGACGTGTTTGATGGTGACAGTGGAATAAACTCCCCTTCTGGTGATCCCCGAGGAATTTCAACACCCACCCAAGACAAGCAGCATCGTTTTAAGGACCCCACAACCTAAGAACCGTGAACCAATCAGTTCAGTGGTTACCCGTTTGTCGGTGCTTTGAAGGGGTGAGAAGGCACTCCTGAGACTTCAGTTTAGGATTGCAGTGAGTCTGGGCCCATCAGAAAGTCTGCTCAGTCCAGTCAGTTAAACCTTGAAATGTCGTAAGCTTATGAACTTGCTTCTCCACTCATTTCTTTCTACTCTTTCTCCCTTTAGGATCACCTGTCATTTTGGAGTAGCCTGCATTTTTCCTGTACTTCTCATTGAAACTTTAGCCTCATGGCCACCTTCCCTTCCCTTTTGCTTCCTGTCTTTGTCTGACCTTTTTTACTTTGTGTCTTGGGCCATAGCTCAGCAGTGCAGTAAATCAGGCTGTAGGACTGGGACAAACACACTGCAGCAGCCACGTGACGCAGAGCAGAGAGCTGGTGTAGACTTTCTTTTTCCCCCAGACTTGATATTTTGGTGGGTAACTGGCATGTTTATGCTGCCACAGGTAGTAAGTGTCCTCCTGTGGTTGGTATAAAGCCAGCTCATCGCGATTTTGTGCCTCAGCTGAGTCAGACGATGTGCGATCACACTCCCATGCGTGAGCAGATGGAGTTTGTGCTTCTGGGTGGTCCACTAGTGGAGAGATGCAGACTAACCTGCATGCAAAGCATCACAGCCAACTCTTCTCGTGGCAGCACTAGCTTGTGCAGGAGTTATATTTGTACTTGTTCTCTTTCCATAGGGGTAATAACCCACCTGCACTGGGATCCTGCCTCTGAAGTCAAACACAGATAGTCTTGGGCTTGCTTTTGTGTACTCTGAGCTGTTTAGTCCGAAGCCATTTAGCAGTGTCGCAACAGGACTATGAGAAAAGGGTTTCCTTAGCAGGCATGAATGCGCAGCATCTACATTGCGCACGTCACAGCAGCTCAGAGTGCAGGTCTAGCTCAGAGTGCAGGTCTAGCAAAGTTTCAGTTGTCTGGTCCTGGTCAGGTGGACAGATCCAAAGCTGCTCTAGGAAAATCCAGCTAGTTATGTCAGCTTTGTGTCCTAAGGCTGCATTAAAGACAGCCAGCTTGAGATAAAAGCTCCTTACCCCAAGATACGGCTTGTTACGTGTGACTAGCCCGTTGCTTCAGACTTAAGTAAACTGTAGAGAAGAGGAACCTTGAAGGAGCGAGCTTAGTCAAGGGAACAGGAGATGGGAAGCAATATATTGCATAAGCTTTCTTTGTCTACTTTTACCAAAGAGAGAGTTAACTTGCTCTACATAAATCTGAACTCCTAAATATTTGGGATTGCACCACAGCCCCGGGCGCGGGACATGCCTTGCCAGCTTTACTGGAGTTGGAGGAACTGCAGACGTTTTCGGAAGTCCTTGGCAGCTAACCTGGTGGAGGTGTGCATAGCTCGAGGTGTGCATAGCTCGAGGTGTGCATAGCTCGAGGGGTGAGTCCCCAGCTCGGTCTGGCAGCTTTGGACTGAAACTGTTAGCATCCTTCGTCTGAGAGGATGACCTCCATCCCTAGCTCCCAAGCAGAGCTACACAGCAAATCACACCTCTGCAGCTGAGTCAGAGTATTTCAGAGCAGTGTCAGTTTTTCCCTCCCACAGCTATCTCTGGAGTAGCAGCTACTTAGATGATTCTGGTTGCTCCTGACAACAAAGGGCACTGCGTTTTCCTTGAAAGCATATTTAGCTCCAGGTAAAATCACACTTTTTCCGTGGGGTAAGCAGGGGAAAAGATGATCATTTCGAGCTTTCTGTAGTGATTCCTGTTATTAAGCTAGTCTCCAGTTACTAGGATGAAAAGAGGGCAGTCTCCAAGGCTGGAGATTGATGTCCATGAGATTTGAGTTGGGCTTGAAATTTTCTTCCTTCACATACCTGTTTGATGAATCTGCCATCTGTGCTGGCTTTGGTGGGTGGAAGTTATTATCGAGGAAAGGCAGGCTGCTCTTAATTTCTGCATGGGTTAAGATCAAGGATCCCTCTATTTAGGGAGAAAATAATGTTTATCATAGGAAACAGCAAAGATTCACACCAAAGTGTTTGTAGTATGTATGCTGATAGGACTGAAACTCTCGGGGCAGGTGAAGGTTTTTATCTTATTTTTGAATCTGAATGGTCTTGCAGAACGGTGTCTTGCATCTTGCAAAGAAATAGGTATGTACGTCAGTTAGTGATTCAGCAGACTTCAGTTAATCTCTGGTAATCATCCCAAGGGGACTTTGCATTTAATGAAACCTACATACACGCTTAAATTCTGTCCTGAGTAATTAATACCTTTTACGTACAAGCTAGGAACAGGCACCTGATGGAAAGAGCTTCTAGATATGGCCTGTGCAATTCAAAGAGTTGGACATTCCCTGAAGGGCAGCTGCCACCTTTGAAACAGAAGTCGTCTTTCCACTGTCCCACTTCTGTTTGTTGCCAGCACATTACCTCATTTTCAGGTCTGTCGTTTTTCTCATGAAAAGAGCATGAGCATACCTGACCGTTCCTGAAATGACCACACCAAATCTGTCCATCCACAGCCCTGGAGACTTCACAAGCACTCCATAATAACACTGGGAAAGTCTTTCTCCTTTTATAGCTCTTAATGGCTAACTTTTAATCCATTCAACAAGATAATTTTTATTCTCTGTTATTTCTAGCCAGCTGCGAGCGTAAAGTGATGGGTAGAGAGCAGCATTCACCTCAGCTAGCAACACTGGTGATTTTGTTTTTCTCCCTAGTTATTGCACAGGAAATTATCGAGGCTGCAAAGTGACAGGTAGGAAATCCTTAGTGGATAAAGTTCCTAGTGGCCATTTCCATCTCTCCACTCCACCACCCTGCTTTGAACAAAGCTGTCTTGGCTTATTACAAACCTATTCTTCTACCCCTCAGCATTGCTGTTAGTTTCCCTGGTGCTTTTGCAAGCCCTGTGAGAAATGTATACGTGGGCAGGTCAGGTTAGTAACTGTGTACGAGAAAAGACCTTTAACACACTAATGGAAGTCCTGGCAAGGGCATTTGTGTCTGCTTCTGAAAAGAGAATTTACATTTTCACAGTTGCATAATCACAGTGTTGTGGTTCAGGCCCAGCCAGCAAGTCAGCACCACGCAGCCGCTCGCTCACTCCTCCCCCGGTGGCGTGGGGAGGTGAAAATATCAGGAAAGGCTGGTGGGGTGAGACAAGGACAGGGAGGGATCACTGACCAGTTGCAGTCACGGGCAAAACAGACTCGACTTGGGGAAGAAATGTCAATTTAATTAGTTACCAATCAAATCGGTAGGACAGTGAGAGACAAAAGCAGATCTTCAAACCCCTTCCCCCACCCCTCCCTTCTTTCTGGGCTCAGCTTTGCTCCCCATTCCTCTCCCTCCTCCCTGACAATGGCACAGGGGGATGGGGGCTGTGGTCAGTCCACCACACGTTGTCTCTGCTGCTCCTTCTTCCTCAGGGGAGGATCCTCACACTCTGCCCCTGCTCCAGCGTGGGGTCCCTCCCACTGGAGTCAATCCTCCACAGACTTCTCCCACCTGAGTCCTTCCCACAGGCTGCAGTTCTTCACGATCTGCTCTGGTGTGGGTCCTTCCCACGGGGTGCTGTCCTTCAGGAGCAGCCTGCTCCAGCCTGGGTTTCCCACGGAGTTATGGGCTCTCAGGCACAGCCACCTGCTCCGGTGTGGGGCCCTCCCCAGGCTGCAGGGGGGTCTCTGCTCCCCTGTGACCCTCCATGGCTGCAGGGCACAGCCTGCCCTCACCATGGGCTGCTGGGGAACCTCTGCTCTGGCACCTCCTCCTGTCTGCTGTGCTCTGACCTGGGGGTCTGCCCTGCTGTCTCTCTCCCATCCCACCCTCTCCCCTTCTGGAGGTCTCCTTGTTTTCCCCTCTTAAATATGCTAATCACAGAGGCATTAACAGACATGGCCATGGCCAGCGGCCGGCCTGACTTGGAGCTGGGGGAGCTTCCAGCAGGTTCTCACAGGAGCCACCCCTGTGGCCCCTCCCCGGCTCCCAGACCCCAGCACGCAACCCAAGCACACACGGCGTAGAAGGGATCTAGGGTACCGGCGGTTTCACTGCTGTGTACGTCTGGGTGAGGATCCGTACAGCACACGTTTGCCTTCACACCAAAAGATAAAAGGCTATTCTTTGCTCTCCCTAGAGTTCCAGAGGGGCTTCCTCAACTTCTCTGTGTTATAGCTGTTTGCAGTGGCTGTTTGACTTCTTAATAGCATGAGGTGCTGATTCAGAGAGTGATTTTATGTTAAGGGATCTTAGCAGTAATTGCGTTTCTAATGACATTCTCCGTGAGGAAGCCTCTGCCGTGACTGTGATGAGGAAGTATCGGTGACGGGTAGGTCACGGCCGGTTCTGGTGTTTGTGTGAGACGAAGCCGGGCTCCGAGCTAATGGGACAACTGATCCTTAATGGCTTAATGTTGAACGTTTTCCTCTCAGCGGTTTCAGCATAAAAGTCCCACCCTATTGTGGATATTCTGATGCATAAAGTGTTAGGTTTCTTATTATTTGGACACTGGTATGCTTCAATAATTATATGGGATCTGCGTAGCTCTGATTTGGACAAGTCCTGAAGGGCAGTTGGTTTCCCCAGCCCCACAGATCGCACCCCAAATGGCACAGCATTGCGTCTTTTGGATCGGGCTTTAAAGTGTCATCTTTACAAACAGATCCCGTTCCATTGTCAGGGTCTAGGGTCTGTCTCGTAACTCTCACAAAATATCCTCTAGTTCTTTGATCATGGGCTTGTTGGGTGCTGATGGCACCAGCTGGGTGATGCAGAGAGTATTTTTTTGTTATCGCACTTCTAAGTCGTGTAAGAAGATTAGAGATGCATATAGAGCACTCTTCCTGCCAGGTTCGAAAATGCCCTCACCTGGTGATTCTTGGCACAGTGTATGCTTAGACAGCATTGCTGCAGTGAATACTGTAGGATTCCCGTTTTTAGGTTGTTTTCATTCTGCTTGTGTAATCTCATTTGTGGAGGACATAAACATAAACACACCTTTTCTCTTATACTTCCACCATCCACCTTTAAAACTTGTTGATAGGATAACAGGAAAACCGAACAGGTTTGCACTGGATATTCCTAAAAGGAGTTACATTCCTGCAGGTCACGGACCTGCAGAGGATTTTGTAGCTGTCAACCCTACATGGGTTGGTTTTAGCTTTGCAGATAACACAGGTGGCAAAAAGCCTTGAGAACCTTGTTTGACAGAGGTGAAGTAAACTGTAAGGACAGTGATACACAGACACCTATTTCTACCCTCTTTCTGGATGAAAAAGAAACCCGGGTGTGGTATTGGTTAGGAGCAGTATTCAGGTTGGTGATTAGACATCTTTCTAGTTCACAGGAGAGCACGAGGTTAGGTTGAATAAAATATAATCTTATTAAGATGATGTTAAATAACAGCACAAGATTGAAATAGATGGAAGTGAATGAGTAGAATAAACAGGAAAACATCCTGAAGTGGTAGCCTACATGTTTAAAAACAGCCTGGAAATTAAATATGTAGAGAAGGCAAAAGAAGACCAAGTAGGCATCGTTAAAGGTTTGATTGTTTAACTCTTTCAGTGAAGGGCGTTTCTGGGCACCCTACCATCCATTCCTGCCATCATTAACTGAAGACGTGAGGCTAAAGCCTTGGTGCAGCTCATCTGTTTTGATTTTAACAAGACAGAAATTCTGTTTCTGCCAAAAGAAATCTGCAGTATCTTCATGTCATTTCAGTGCTGATAGGTGCAAATGAATCTATTAAAAATTATAGTTTTATTTAGGCCTAATGTGTCCTGATATCAGCATCAAATTCTCTGCGTTCTTGTGTCCTCATCAGATTCTGCCCACAGAGATCTGTTGGCAGGTTTGGACCTTTCTTTTCTCCCCCCTTTTATTCTGAGGTATTGAGAATTTTGACCCAGTAAGGATATTGGAAGTTAGGTCAAATCTATGAAGTTTTAAAAGTATTTCTCTTCATTCTAAAAAGTTTGAGATGTATTATTATTTGAGATAACTCAGTGGAAAGGAAATGCAAGCAGCACCTTGAGGTTTTTTGTTCAGGGAGGAGCTGTTTTGCAGTGAAAGGCTCAAGACTGAAGAGAGATGCTCAATCCCGTGGATGCTGGAGGAAGAGGTTGTGAGCTGCGGGAGAAAAGTGTGGGTGGGAAGCATGAGGACGCCTCTCTGGTGGCACGTGACTGCCGACCTGGCTTCAAGGGCAGCACCTCCAGGAGCTGCAAGGAAGCAGCATAGATTTAGATGTGTGAGGAACAACTATGCGGCATATTTAAGGGCACCCTAAAGCCACCCTTAAGGTTAGATTCGCTGTCGGTAAGAGCAGCAAAGGGCCTGCACGCCCTGCTCAGCCCAACGCAGCACAGGCCTGGGGCTCCCGGTGGCTTTCTGAGGCACGTCCAGGCGGGTTGGTTGTCACCTGCCTGCAAGCGTCTCATCAGGTGCGCTGCAGGACCCCCAGGCGGAAGGAAGGGACATGGGAGTGGGAGGTTGCTGTAGTCCACCTGCCTCCCAGAGTACTTGCTATGAGCAGTGTTGACACTGCTGTGGAGCCCTTTCTGCTTACTGTGAAACAGGATTTCTGTGAACCCCCAATCTCTCTGAACTTTACGTGGCCATTTTTGTGGTTGTTTCTCCTTTCTTACATGTCGTTGTTGCTATTGACTGTGTTGTCTTTCTCCTGGTTGGATTTCCTCGAATGATAATTCTTGTGCTAAGTCACAGTGCCCCTGGTTTCACGGTGTGTTTGTTGTGTGACTCACGATTGTTTGACCTATGAGATTTAGTTGTCCTTTTCCCACAGGTTTTAATTTGATGTCAGAATCATTATGCTTTCAAAGACTTACAGCTCTGATGTTCAACAGGCAAAACTATTGATTTGCAATTGGCAGGAGGGTGTGTTTGCTTCAACTAGCAGTGCTTTGAAACAGTAATTCCGTTTGCTTTATGCCAAAGGGTCCCTGTGTCCCCTTTCAAACCACCTTTGTGTTGACTGCAGCAAAGCCTACCACATTAAAAATGAAATAGTGTTGACGCCAAATGTTCTCCCACATATTTTCAAACCTTTTACCTGTGTTTGCACTTTAATTTTTCCCCTAAAAGCCCCAGCAGTTCAGAGCTCCACTTAATGCTTTTCATAAAGACATCCACTTTCTGTCAAGAAAGGGCTACGTTCTGGGCCGGTGCCGTGAGTGGTGGCTCACCCATACGCAGTGTCCTCCTGGTGTGTGCGGGGGTAGGTACGTGTGAGCTTCTTATGCTGTGAAAGGGAATAAAATCTGGCCCTGGACACTAAGTAATCTGGTTATTTTAATCACTACCTGTGACTCTCTGATTTATCATCTGTATTATGGGATAATATGATCTCTTCGGTATTCAACAATGACTTTTTAAAAATTACCATATATATTATACAGAGCTAATATATTAAGAGATACCTTAAGGGTAATTATCAAGTGTGTAATTTCATCTCTAGGTTCTTATAATGATGGTTAATGTCATAAATGCCTTTTAATGAAATTATAGCCTTGTAACCCTGCCTGACTATCCTTTGTGTGTCACATAATTAGTAAGACCAAGCTTTTGTGTTCATCTCGGTGTCACAAAGCATCCTGTAAACTTCCATACTGATGGTAGATGGTTAGTCTGTCATCAGAGTAAGAGTAAGGTTAAGGCCAGGCAGCTTGAGTATATGTTACCTTATCTTTAAAGGCAGCTGGATGGGCTTGTTAACAAAAGCACTTCTAACCGAATATATGTGCTCATAAAAAAAATGGCCATTGATCTAGTGCCTTACTATAATACTACATGCAAAATGTTAAGGGAGTGAAAAGGCAAGTGGGTTGCAGCACTTGGAATAGAGAGTTGTTTTCCTTCGAATCCACTGAGGGCAGGGAAAACTTGTGCCCAACTTAAAAGCATTTGGAGATGAATAAGAAGCTTCACCTGGAATTGAACATAGAAGAGCTGGGATTGTTTCCCAGTCTGAGCTAATTTCTGTGGGACTCTGGCTATGTTCATTATTTTTTATGCTCTTCAGATTTCCTGTCTGAAAAACAAGGGCTGTAACATTTCTTTTCTTTGTCTTACATTTCCAGAATTACAGTTGACGGAGCAAAGGAGACATATTTGTGGGGTTTTGTTGGGTTTTTTTACCTTTGGCAGTTACCATAGAATCGCATAGAATCGTTTGCATTGGAAGGAACATCTAATCCCACCTCCTGCTCAGAGCAAGCGCAGTGTTGAACTTCTGCCCTCCAGGCCCTTTTTTTACTGTGACTATTAATAAGGGAACCAGAAATTTTACATGTCCCGTTCAAAAAAACCCTGTAAGACTCATTAAGATTATTTTACTGTTCTTTGTCCTGCAGGGAATGATGTACCTGGAAGAGAGGAGACTTGTCCACCGGGACTTGGCAGCTCGGAATGTCTTGGTGAAGTCACCAAACCATGTGAAGATCACTGACTTCGGCTTGGCCAGACTTTTGGAGGGGGATGAGAAGGAGTATAATGCTGATGGAGGGAAGGTGAGTGCCATACCTGTCTGGAAGTAAATACATCACTGTGACAAACCTCCTGAAGTTATTCTTCAGGGCAGTGCGTCCCTACGGGACTATTATCTATGTAAGAAAGTCTGTCAGTGACTTCGCAAACGCTGTTGTGACAGCACATATAAAAGCCGCTCATTTTTTGCTCAGTGAGCTTCTCCAGGTGCCAAAATATAATTGTCTGAAACGTTTTTCACACTCAGAAATAGGGTTTGTTCATATGCTCTGGTTTGTCTCGTTTTGAAGACTTCTGAAGTCAGCTCAATGAGTGATGGATGTTCTAGGGCATTTCTGCCAAGCCCCTTTCTCTGGTCAGTATGGACCTCAATAACTCACAGCCCCATTTTCCCAGACAAGTACTTTCCCAGAAAACAAAAGGCCACAGAACAGGCTTGTATTTGTAGCATATGACAGTTGACATAGGCCCAGCGAAGAGCCACCCCTTCCCTCACATCGGAAGAGCCTGCGTATGCTGTTTCTTGCGTCCAAGTGTCCAACACTGTGCTGAGGGCCAGGCCGCTAAAAAGCTAGCTCAAGGATAATTTGAAACCAGACTTTTTCCCCATGTTACTACCCAGCATGCTGCACAACATCCGTGTATTGCCTCACCTGATTTCTAATGCCTTCAGATTAACGCATGATAAAATTCAGAAGGCTGTAAGTACATACTGCTGCCGGCTGCTCCCTAAACAGCTTGAAATTCCACATTTCAACCTGTCACAAAATCCCAAGGGATTCTGTGTCTCCTGTCATTCCTTTTCCTGAATGTTCAGTCTGCTTTCTGTCTGCTTGCTACCTGTGTTTTTCTGCGCTCGCTCGTGCCCTTGTCTGGGACAAACAGCTGGTGTCAGCGTGCGCTTTTCCCCTGGATGGGCTGGTGCTTTCTTTGTGTGGCCGCTGCCCTTGGCAGCTGTTGCATGGATTCCAGTGGCATTTCAGTCAGTGAGGTGAAGAGCTTGAAAGAAGTCACCAGTGCTTTCCCATTTCCCCAGTCAAGAGACGTCCTGGCGGGGGAGGTGGAGTTTTGGCAGTCTGTCCTGATTCCTACAGTTCTCTAATCCCCTCTTCAGTAACCCCTCTGCCTCACCCCTCCATCAGCCAGCGAATGACAGCAAATGAGCTGGTCCTTGCAAACCAGCTGTTCCCTGGCACCTGCTACATGGTGTCTTGGGCCTGTGAGGCCAGTCACACAGCTGGGAGTTCTGGAGCAGGATTTACACGTCAGGAGTGTCACTTCCCAGTTCCAGAGAAGCATCCTGTGAAATCCAGGAGACATTTGCATCTTAAATTTGTATTGAGAGCGTGCTAAGGATAAAGGGAAAACTTTCTTGCCATGAGGACAATGGAGCAGTTGATTGGATTGCCCAGGGGGGTGGTGCAGTTTCCATCCTTGGGGATGTTAGAGTCCAGACGGGATAAAGCCCTGATCTCATAGCTGAACCTGCCCTGAGCCTGAACTTGGACTAGAGGCCTCCTGAGGTCACTTCCAACCGGAGTTATCCCATGAAAAGCAAGGCAGCTGTGCTATTTCGATTGTTCAAGCTTGGAACGACCCAGTCGTATTTATTGGGAATGAAAGCGATTCAGTTTTGCGGAGTTTAGTGGAGGAGGATGAACTGCCTTTGCAAGTGCTAAGCCAACCTTTCTTAGAGGGTGCTATTTTTGCCATAGCGGTGTAGGTTCTGTTCATTAGTCAACCTCATGGAAGGTGTTTTCATAAGGGTTTGAATGAAGACTCATCCTCTGCTTTTACGCCCACCACCTGTTCAGATTATGCGCGGTTACGTGTCTCTCTGGTTTATTCCAGTACGTCTTCCATAGTTCCAAAACAGAGGGGACCCACACAAGTCCATGGCAGGTAAAAATGGGTCTGTCCATTAGAAACGAATGGACCGTGCCTCACAGGCCCAGCTCAGGAGTAGGAAACGCCATGAATTTCAGTTTAACACGAACTCAGGAGGGCGAACCCTCATGCCAGACCCAGGGGTGTGTTTGCCTACCCAGCCTTCGGGGTCAGAAGAGATGAGCTCCCCCGCCGAGGGGTGATTCAGAGCGAAAAGCTAACAGGGAGCAAGCTCCCACTTGCTTTCAGGAGCAACTTTTCTCCCTGCAGTAGCAACACAGCGTACTGGGAAGGCAGAGTTCCCATCGAACAGTAGGAGTTTGAACTTAAGCACTGTAAATTCTCCCCGTTGCCTGTTTACTCTGGTGATGATGATGGGGACCGTGAAGTATTATTAACGAGCCTCATTAGAGAACAGTCACAACAGCAGTTTCTGGTTTAGCAAACTCTTGAGGCAAAAGAGCTTCTGTATTCCACCTTCTCTGCCGCACTTCAGATTTTGGGGGGTTCGATGTAAATTTTGCATTGGTCCCATCTTTACACGGGTATGATGGAAGAGTGAGTTGTTCCGCTACATCTGAATCAATAAAATTTGGGTGGTATGAGATGTCCTGCAGAAAACTGGTTCACATTTCTCACCGCCAGATGTGTTACGAGGCAAAGCCCCATTCTAGAGGGCAGGACCCACCGTTTCCTCCGCTGGGCAGTGCTGCTGGTTTCTAATCTTGCAGGTGAAAAGGGAAACGGGGAGGAAGCTGATGTCTCCATACAGGATCTGTCGGTACTGGTTAATGTTTTATTTCTAAGGTGACGTTTCTCTTGTCTTTCCCTAGATGCCAATTAAGTGGATGGCTCTGGAGTGCATACACTACAGGAAATTCACCCATCAGAGCGATGTTTGGAGCTATGGTAAATCTCCATGTGATGAGTTTAAAAAGTGGTCTCTTGTAAAGCGTTAACCCAAGCTGTGTTACTGTCTTAAAGATAACCTCTTTTCCTAGAGGAGTTCATTCCAGTGGGGTTTGCTGTTCTTTTCCTTTTCCCGCTTTTCCTTTTCTTGTTCCCTTTTTGCCTTTTTCCCTTTTCCCCTTTTTCATTTTTCCCTTTTCCCCTTTTTCATTTTTCCCTTTTCCCCTTTTTTCTATTCTATTTTTTCCTTTTTTCCTCTTTTTTCCTTTTTCCTTATCTTTTTTCCTCTTTCATGTCTCTTTTTTCTCTTATTTCTTTTTTCTCCTTCTTTGTGTAGCTCTAAACAGGGGTTGTTACTTGTCTCCTGCGTTACTTCCCTGCTCTCTGAAACACATTATCGTGATGTCCCTGCTGGGGTGACTGCCGTAAGGTCTGGGCTGGTAGCAGTTTGGCTGATTATTATGACAGAAGAAGGCGGCGTCTTTCAGCTCAGCTACAGATTCATAAAAATACAGCTGCAGGTCATAATTTTCAGCAGCCCTTTGAAAATCTTAACTCTAAAAGCCATGAATGTCAAAAAAACATTTTCAGGCTTATGGGACTTTCTGTACCTACAGTCAGATAAAAGGGAATTTGTCATAATACAGAGCAAATACAGCGAGAGAAAGAAAAGAAAGCTGAGTAAAACAAGCATCCATTTAATTTCACAGATAACTTGGGAACTGGTTAGACAGGACAGCTCACGTGAACCCGGCACACACCAAAACCAAGTTCACATTTGAGAACGGAGATGTTCATTTCCTGGTGTTAATTCTGTTGTCCAGACGAGCTATTGTGCTACATCTGCTGGGCTCTCTGCCTGCCCATCCTGCGTAGCTATTGCTAATAAAATCACGTGTAGCTTTATAAGTGGAATTTTTCAGCGGTGTCTGGGGCAGTGGACTCCTGTTTGCGTTTGCTGTTGCCATGCCATTTTGAAACAAAAAGGTGTACGGTTCTATTCATTACTCGCTTTTACCTGTGGGTAGCAGCAGAAGACACTGTTTGCTGGGACTGGTTAGCTGCCCTCTTCTATTCAGCGGAGAAAAACGTACCAGAGTTAAATCGATCATGTAAACCTGCCTTTTCTCCTCCAATTCTGTATACCCTGTATCACTTAGGAAAACATACGCCTCTATTTATGAAACTCACTTTAGATGCAGGAAGCCCAGAATATCTGTAATCAGAATGGACAAGACGAAAACCAATTGTTAGGGTATAGTTATTGAATATCAGCAGAGAGGTGAATGAGGCTGAAAGAAATGTGTTTTATACATACAGTCATTTTTCACCTTTCACAGGAGTGTGACAGCCGGCAAAATATGGTAACTGATCTGGAGTCATGTTGAAACTGACCTTTGCAATAAAAATAAAAAGAAAATAAAAGATAAGGAAACCGGTGTGAGAGCAGCATTTTCAATATTTAAGATTTTGTTTGGGGACAAATTCTGTTACTTATGATATATGGTCTCTGTCTCCAGTGCCGATGCCAAAACAAATCCTATGGCAATTCAAAAAGAGAATCTTGATTGTGAAGCACAGCACTATCATAACTCAAATCCATAAGGTGACTTAAGGAAAAAAGTAACGCAAGTGGCTGTGAATGACTTAGGAAGCAAAGACGAGGGCGCAGTGGGACTCAGGGCTGTACCTTTGGGGGAAATAGGTGCTCCAAGTTAGGGAAGATGGGGCCAGGCTCTTCCCAGTGGTGTCCAAACTTGGGTCCTTACAGGCACTGGTAATGAAGAAGGGATTGCCCTCCAGAGCTGGGCCGCAGTATTGCGCTGCAAGGAATCTGAGTAGGATGACCTCAAGTACTTACACTCTCCTTTTCTGCCTAGGAGTCACTATCTGGGAGCTTATGACCTTCGGTGGGAAGCCGTACGATGGAATCCCAACTCGCGAGATCCCTGACCTCCTGGAGAAGGGAGAGCGGCTGCCTCAACCCCCAATCTGCACTATTGATGTGTATATGGTCATGGTGAAGTGTAAGTAATTGTCGCTTCTAATATCGCTGTGCTCAGTGCCAGAGGGACTCTGGTTCAGACCATTTGCATCCAGAGTCCCTCACAGTGCTGGGTAACAGGGCAGCCTGCTTCAAAACAAAAGCTTCCCGGGACACTGTCAATTCCACTGAAATCCTGTATGCGCATTTTTTGCGACTGCAAAAGATAGGAATTTAGCCACGAAGGGTTGAGTTAGCTCAGCTTCTTATTACTGTCAGATGGTATCTCCTATTCTTGCCGTGAAGTCAAAATTGTATGATTGTTACTGTAAACCCTTGTCATTTCCATGACAATTGATTTTGATGTTAAAAAAGATAGTATTAAACATAATTACGGTACATGGATACCCAGCCAGTGAAGGTTGTGAGGAGAAATGCTGGTTCCAAATATTGAGGAAAGACAGCATGAATCTTTTATTGTTAGTAAGGAGAATGATGATTGCAATAGTAATAATAAAAAGGAAAATTAAATTAATACAAGAACTGCTACAGAGAAGATTTTTTTAAATCATTCTTAGTCCAGTACAATAATTTATGAGCATTTTTTACTTTAGCAAAAAAAGGAAAAACAGTCTGCACATGGTTTTTTCCTCCCCTTTTATCTCCGAGATACCCACACTAGTGACAGTATCCTCCAAGGCTATGCTTCTAATTTAAAAAGAATTAGGAACATCCCTCTGGTGTTTCTGACTTAATTTAAGTGAGATTAACATGCAGACATCTCATTCATCTTATATGGTCATTTCACTTTTGCTTTATACAGAAAAACACTGCAAGAGGGAAAATAAAGCTGGAAGAGGCAAATGTGCTGGTTTGGGCTGGGATAGAGTTAATTTTTTTCACAGCAGCTGCTATGGGGCTGTGGTTGGAATTTGTGCTGAGAATCTTGATAATACACTGATGTTTTTGGATAAGGCTGTGTTTTGGATCTGTGCTGACAAGAATGTTGATAACACTGGTGTTTTAGTTGTTGCCAAGCAATGTTAACACTAAGCCAGGGACTTTCTCAGCTCCTCATACTGCACCTGTGTTTAGGAGACACAGCCCAGACAGCTGACCCAAACTGACCACAGGGATATTTCATGCCATAAAGGGTTATGCTCAGTATATAAGCTGGGGGCAGTTGGTCTGGGGGGGGGGTCTTTCTCACTCTCTTGCTTCTCAGCACTGGTTGGGCATTGGTCAGTGGGAAGTGAGCAGTTGCATCACTGTTTTTCCTTTGTTGTTTACCTTTTCATTGCATACTATCATCAGTAGTAGTAGTGTTGGTGGTGGTGGTGTTGTTATTATTATCATTATTTTCTTTCATTTATTCTCAATTATTAAGCTGTTACTACTTCAACCCACAAGTTTTCTTACCTTATCCTGCGATTCTCTCCCCCGTCCCCAAGGGGAAAGGGGGAGGTGAGTGAGCAGCTGTGTGGTGCTTAGTTGCTGACTGGGGTTAGACCATGACCATAACGTATCTTCTGCCAAGCGTTGTACTGTGCATGCAGGTACGGAAATGGTCTGAATAGTGCAAGGAGTTCATGCTGGTTGAGTGCAAAAATGTCCCACCTGATAGGATTTCTAATGAGCGTGAGGTGCATCTCAGCGGACAAAGGGGAGTCCTAGTAGGTGGGGCATTCTGAAAGACGGAAAGTCACAGCTAGACGTGCAGACTTAGTCCTGTATTGTTTGTGTGAAATTCTTTATAAGCTATAGTGGCTTTGGTTTTCCTGCGCTGGTCACTTCTTCAGTCAAATGGCATGAAGGAGATAAGGCCTGCTTCATTTAGCCTCCCTGGCAAACGAGAACATGTTCTTGGGAAGCTGCCGATAGGATCTTCCATTAGAAAAAGCTGACACTGAGATAAACTAGTTGCTGGTGGTGACTGCCTATACTACTTACTTGTTTTGCAGAAGGCATTAGCAGGAATCGAGAATTGTTGTTCCTAATGAATGTTTCTTGGAGAGTGAAGGACAAAAGAATCGCCCTCACTCAATTAAAATACCTAATGCCTTGTGTGAGGTCTGTGTCAATGATGCAGACACGTGGATGCAGAATCACCTGAAGGCAGATGCGAGGTCCGTCATCCTGCAGATCTGTTGAATGGCTCTTTTTAATCGAGTCACTGTGGAACAGTAGGTCAGTTAAGGTACAACGGTATTTGATAGCAACTTCGTACTAAACCCACTGGACTAAGATGAGATCAGGTTCATTATATTAGAGGTTGGACACATCCATAATAAATGACAGTCAGAGCTGATATCTAAATCATGGAATCATGGAATGGTTTGGGTTGGAAGGGACCTTAAAGCCCATCCAGTTCCAACCCCCCTGCCATGGGCAGGGACACCCTCCACTAGACCAGGTTGCTCCAAGCCTCATCCAGCCTGGCCTTGGACACTGCCAGGGATGGGGCACCCACAGCTTCCCTGGGCAACCTGTCCCAGTGCCTCCCCACCCACTCTGGGAAGAATTTCTTCCTGATGTCCAATCTAAATCTCCCCGCTTTCAATTTAAACCCGTCACCCCTTGTCCTGTCACTACAGGCCCTTGTAAAAAGTCCCCCCCAGCTTCCCTGTAGCTCCTTCAGGTACTGGAAGGTGCTCTAAGGTCTCCCCGGAGCCTTCCCTTCTCCAGGCTGAACACCCCCCACTCTCCCAGCCTGTCCCCATGGCAGAGGGGCTCCAGCCTTCAGACCATCTCTGTGGCCTCCTCTGGACTCACTCCAACAGGTCCATGTCCTTATGCTGTGGGCCCCAGAGCTGGACACAGAACTCCAGGTGGTGTCTCAGGAGAGCTGAGTAGAGGGGGAGAATCCCCTCCCTTGACCTGCTGGCCACATTGCTTTTGATGCAGCCCAGGACACAGTTGGCCACTGGGACTGCCAGCACACACGGCCGGCTCGTGTCGAGCTTCTCATTAGCCAACAGCCCCAAGTCCTTCTCAGGGCTGCTCTCAATCCATTCTCTGCTCAGCCTGCATTTGTGCTTGCTGTATTTGTGCTTGTTTGGGCAAGACAGACACAGAACGTTGCAAGGCTTTGTTGCCATCTCTGTTTTGGGGACGGGGAACAGCAGCTCAGAGCAAATTAAGAAGACATCTGTGCAGTATGGAACATCCAGTCTTCTCTGGCCAAGACCAGATGTTTTCTGGTTTAGATGCATCATAGGGTTCTAGCTTTCCATTCCTCAGGGCTCTTTATTGCATCTTATCTTTAGGCCAGAGCTGCCAAGGACATCTTTTCCCTTCAAACCTGTGCCTTTTCAAAAACTGATTTAATTCTTCCCTTGACAATTAACTGTTTTCTTTCTCATCTTTCATCTGTCCCTAGGCTGGATGATTGATGCTGACAGTCGGCCAAAATTCAAGGAACTGGCTGCTGAATTCTCTAGAATGGCTCGAGACCCTCAGAGATACCTCGTCATTCAGGTAAGCAACTCTGCAGCGTTGGAGGGGGCGGGGGAAGAATTCCATCTACCAAACCTGACTGTTAAGGGGGTTGCTTTGAACGTCTGTAGTGCGTCACAGCCCCTGCACTAGACCAGCGTCATTCATCACGTGAAGACACACTGGGGCAGCAGGGTAATACCAGTACAGCCACTTCTGGTGGCTACGTGTAGCTGGGGCTGTGCACGTCCCGAGTACAGGCACATGTGGGAACTTGTGTCCTTTGGCTCCCACATTCTGCAGGAGCCTGGAGCTGTGTATGTGTTTATTACAACGCGGACTCAAGCTGCAGAAAACGAATCCGACTGTTTGGTAAGGTCCTTAGATGGTCCCAGTGTGTGAACAGTTCAGATGAAAACGAAGCATTAACAGAAGTAGGGTGATGTTGAAACACCAGAGACCAGAGCATGGGCTGAGTTTGACCTCGGTAATGATACTCTCATGCTCTACCTGTTCCACATCACGGAGTGCAGAGCAGAGATGCATCCAGCTGGTCCTTAGCTTCACACTGACGTAAGAATTCCTAGAGCCTCCACAAGTATAGTCACTGCCACTGCATGTCTCCCACTTGCTTCTGGGCCTAGCGCTAGTCTCACCGTATGGTGTTTCATACCGCCGTGTAGACACGCTAGCCGACTCGTGCTGTACTACTGCACGGTGGGAATGTACACCACTCTCCCACAGCTTGAGGAGAAGTAGAATATATTTGAAAACTAAAATACTAGTCCAGAGGATTTGTGGTGCTGAGGGTTGGAATTTCTCTTGCAGTATTCACCCGTGTATTAAGTTGTAAGTTCAGCTGATGCAAGAGTTTCTGACTAAATTACTTTGTTAGACAGGACATGTTTCCCTATTCCAAATACCTCTTCCCTCCCTTTCTCTCCCCTGCCACGTATTCTGCTGGGTGTTTCATCCGGTGAGGCTGCTTCTCCAGTGATCCTTGCAGACAATACCAGCCGTGTGCTTCTTGAGGAGCAGCCAGGGTTACTCCATCGCCCTGGTACCCCCGCCGTTATGCCCCCGTTGAGCGGTCTGGGTGCGCCCCGTAGCACAGCCATCATTCCCTGTTGGATTCCACACGTGGCACAACAGTTCTTGCGGAGCGCGAGGCCGTTCTTTAGCCACGCGGTTAAGTTCAGCACCGCTTCCCTGGGCTGTTAGGTGTTCCCTGGGCTGCCTTCTGTGGTGCTTTGTGGCACTGAGCAAAGCACGGCCCTGATTGGCCTCGTAGATGCTATTTCACACATATCATTGTCGTTGCCTGGTTTGATTTTAATTGATTTCACCTCTGATACATTCTGCAGAACTTTCCATATGGATAAGAGGGAAATTTAGCCTCCAAGTCCCTAAAAATACAAATGAAAATAAAGCAAACACCCAGACACAGCAGTTACATGTTATTTTCCCCTGCCCCACGTGAGCCCAAATAGCTGAGATATTTCACAAAATACATCAGGCCTTGACAGAACTTGGGTCAGAAACTGAGCTTGTATGGGAAGAAGAGAGAAGAAAGAATAAAAGCTCGATCACAAGAACTCTAAAAAATGGCTTTGCTTGATTTATGCAGTTATTCCCTTTCTGTCATCATATTCCAAATAACAAAATCAAAACAGATGATGTGGTCGTGGTGCTTTAGAACAAACAAAGCAGCATGTGTGGTCCCTGCAGCCTGGCTGCCAGGCCACGAGAAAGGCTGAAGTTCCCTCGTGGGAAATGAATCAATCTTTTGACCGTTTTCCTCTCTCGATGCAACCTGTTTAGGGAGATGATCGCATGAAGCTCCCAAGCCCAAATGACAGCAAGTTCTTCCAAAACCTTCTCGATGAGGAAGACCTGGAAGATATGATGGATGCTGAAGAGTATCTTGTCCCTCAAGCCTTCAACATCCCTCCTCCCATCTACACCTCCAGGACAAGAATTGATTCCAACAGGGTAAGAGCAAGCTCTGACAGGAAATACTGGTTATTATAAAAGCACAGGTGGAGGTTTAAGTACCCTAATCAAACACAGGCCAGAGCTGCCTTGGGAATTACAAGCTCCCATTGTAAGGAGAGTGACTATAAAAATGTTGTCATTGGGTTCCCTGTGCCTGACTGAATTCTGAATTAATAGCTCAGCTCTGGGTGAACAAAGCCTTGAACTGCCTGGCCTGAAAGCACAGCTGAGGCTTGTGAAGTCAAGCAGTGTTGTTCCTCAGTCGCGTACCATGCTGGCCAGGAAGTGCACAGCTCTGATTCTCCCATCCCCGTGACCCTGTTGTTTGGACAGGGTTGGCACTGATGCAGCTGAGGGCAGCTGGGATATGGAGATAATGATGCTGTTGTGCCTGGAGCCAGATTTCAGACCCAGCCCCTTCTCCTGTTTGTATGTGACGCTTTCACGGCCCTCCCTCACAAGCATGTGTGTTCGCTGAGCACGTCACAGATTTTAGCACGTTGGTCTGCGTAACATCCCTGCCACGGGAGGACGTGCTGTTCGTTTTACAGGGGGAGCTGAGGCACAGGGAGCGTTCAGGTGGGATTCAGCTCACCTAACTCTAACCATCCAAAGGATAGGGGTATAATCTAAGCTCTTCATCTAGACTTCACGTCATTGGAGAAGGGGGGGTGCATCCGGTGGGTGATTATTGCTGCCCACACTGGATGTTCACAGTAGGGTAAGTTACTTTCTGAAGGTGTCTTTCTCTATCCACTGACTACCGACGGCTCCAGAGCAGTCTCGGACCTGGTGCGTGAGCTCTGGTGAATTGGATCCTGTCCTAAGTGCCTCGGTGCCGCAGGAGCCCTGCTGCAGCTGGGGACCTGAGTTCAGGTTTCCGGAATTCGTTTTCACTTCTGACCTCCCTGCCCACAGCTCTGACCTCTGTTCCTGCGCTTGGTTCTGTCCTTTTAACAGGTTGGGGGCCACCCCTTCTCTCAAAACCGAGAGGCGGCGAAATGCATTACTCGTGCGCGGACACTCGCATCAGATGTATTTAGTAACTGGGGACTTCTCTGTTTGTTTTCTCTCCGTGCTCCTTGTGGCGGAAAGTCACATTTTAAATACTGCGGGGGCTCACTGAGATGTTGGTGTTCATTCCTCGTGCTTTAGAAACCTTGTGGTTTGCCTTTAGCCAGGGTAGTGCCAGGTTCATACCCTGGTCTGAGCCGACTGCTCCGTGTGACGGGGGGAAGAGGTAAGCTGAGTCAGCCGGCTCAGCGTTCGTGCTCTGCCCACGCGCTGCCTGACGTTCCGTCGCCTCTCCTGAGTGAGGCCGTGCTTTTCGGGAATAAGGAAGCCAAAAGTCAACCTTAACTACTATCCAGTCAACTCATAAGCAAGGTGCTAGCGTTTTTAGAGGCGAGGAGAGCAGAGGTGTCTTTGCAAGAGGCTGGGCTGCAGTCCCCCTGGATCCCAGCTGGATGCACGCAGCATTTCTCCTGTATCACTGAAAGGCAGGGAAGGGGGGGATGATGCACGATTTAGCAATAAAGAGGAAACTTCCTCTTTATGGCAACAGGAGTTAATTTTTACTGTTGACGCTGATCTGAAATCAGCCAGTTTTACTCCTGGCTGTCTCTGGAGAGGTTCTGTTTCCTTTGCTGCCAACTGCTGAGAAAAGAAGGAAGTGCCAATGGTTACCTTGAAAGGTGCTCGCTGGCACACGATGTAAATCACTGTAGCTTAGTTTTACAGAGTGGAGTACTGCCGTTCGCACCAACACAGGGCTGAGAGAGCAGTCAGGCCCATAAGGTTTGCTTTATCCATCCCACTCCCGTATTTGCTGGAAACACCAGGGCACATTTAAAGGGGAAAAGATAGGAAAGTAGGAAAATATACTTGCCTTTTCAGCAGTTCCTTTTGCCCACTGTCTGTAGGGCCAGCTCAGCAGAGGAGTCCACTGGAGTTGAGGGAATTCATTCCAATAAGCACCCTAGAGTAATTATTCTGAAAGAGTTATTTAAAATGTGCTGTTTGGGCAGCCAGCGTGCTCACTGGGATATTCACGGAAGGCATACACAGGCATTTTTTATCATTATCACTATTATTATATGAAAAGTAACTTTCAGACAGCCTTTGCCCAACTTTAAACCCCACTGGTGCAGCTGCTTGCAGACATACGATCCCCTTGGAGCCAGCAGGGCTGCAGAAGAGAGACCCCAGGCCTTTATTTTTGCCACACAGAGAGGTTCCATCACATTCTTGATGTGACGTCTCCTCTCCAGAGCTTACAATTTCCCATCTTAGTTTGAGACTGTGATCTTGTACCACTAAACTCAGTGGGAGCTTTGCTTTGCAATTCAAGTTAATGACAGTAGCGAGACTCTGTCCTTTCCTCAGTAACTCCTACTGCTGGGAATTGTTCTCTGACATCATACAGCAATCTAACACTTAAAAACTTCTGGAATTACCCTTTGCCAAAAGTTCTCCGTTACTGAGCCAAGTTTTCTGGCCCAGGGGACCTCAGAGAGGGCAGCTGGTGGACAGAGAGCTTGCACCCACCTCTCTATTTTTGCACCCCCTCCATCTTTATAGCAGTTTTCTTTACTGTAGGAGGCTCTTGTATTACGGAGGGGTCTTTTTTAAGGCCAAAAGAAGAGTTGGGCAAAGAAAGTTGGCATTGAATGACCAGATGATTTGTAATAGCATTGGAGACTGACTCCTGACCCCTAACAGCATTACTGTTAGAATATTGACACTTGTCCAGTGTCTCAGATTAGAATCACAGACTGGTTTGGGTTGGAAGGGACCATAAAGCCCATCCAGTTCCAACCCCCTGCCATGGGCAGGGACACCCTCCACTAGACCAGGTTGCTCACAGCCTCATCCAGCCTGGCCTCGGACACTGCCAGGGATGGGGCACCCACAGCTTCTCTGGGCAACCTGTCCCAGTGCCTCCCACCCTCTCTGGGAAGAATTTCTTCCTGATGTCCAATCTAAATCTCCCCGCTTTCAATTTAAACCCGTTACCCCTTGTCCTGTCACTACAGGCCCTTGTGAAAAATTAGCTGCAGCCTGAGCTTTGTCGGCCAGCAATTCTGCACCTCCTCAACGTCCCGCTAGTACTGCCCTGCAGGCGGGTGCGTCGGGATTGCTGGAAGGCCACGGCGCCGTGGTGCTGGAGGGGCCAGGTTGAAAGCCCCATAGCATCTTAGCACTCCAGGTTTCCCGTGCAGAGAGGGGTTTTTTTCTGGATGTAGTACATTTGTTCCCTCCTGTGCAGAACGCTACATACTTTGTTGTTTTTCTGAAGCACTCACGTTCTTGGTACATTAACTGTTCTTCCAGTGAAGATTTGTGTTGATGTAAAGCAAAATACCCAGTAGCTCCTTGAAGGTAAGAGTGCACCGGCTGCGCACAGTTCAGTACAGGTGGATGTCAGCTACAAGAGTCACAGAATTGCAGTGCTGTCGGAGCTCTCTATCTGCACTCGTCTGCTTCTGTCTGTGTTTCCTTCGCACAGTCTGTGATTTATGCTTGTTTGGTGTAGTGAATATTAACATTACACAAACTCGTTCGGATGCTGCTACAGCCGCGGATGCCAAATGAATTGATACAGCTTAGGGAGTTCTGTTCACTGTGTCTGGCAAATCAAATTCGGTGGGGAGATTGCCAGGCAGTTTGGTGAAGGAAAACACGCAGACAAGAGCTACACGATCTTTGTGTCATTTTCAGAGGTCAGAAGCGTGAAGAATACTGTATTTCCTGTCGTAGTTGTTCTGATTATGGTTTTAGTGAAGAAAGAGGCGGTTCTGTGATGGCAGAGTACTGTGCTCTTCTCCGGGCGTGCTGCACTGGTGCCTTCAGCTGCGTGTTCCAGCGGCACAGCTCTGCTGGGGACAGAAGTTTGCAGGAAGCAAGCAGGAAGACTGTGAGACTCCTCACACTGAGGCTTTGAAGTCAGGGCATTAAGGAAGAGCAGGAGCATTTACTTGCTGAGGAAAGCTGTGCAGTTTCTCGAGGGTGATCCCGGTCCTAGATCCTTGCAGCTTGTTGCCTGGGAGAGGCACCACTGGATGAGGTGTGTGTAAAACGCTGTCTGCCTTCTCCCTCCCGCGTGAAGACAAAAGCTGTTTGGATATGAATGGATAGCACGGAGCTGCAGCCTGTAGAAAGAAGACAGGGAAGCAGGAAACCTTGCGGGGAGTCTCCAGCTCCCTGGAAAGTGTCACATTTTACTTTCTCCAGGGGTTACTGAGATTTACCGAAGGTAAATACTGAATATCTTTACATATGCTGAAGCTTCAGCATTTCCATCACACCCACACTGGCTTTATACTAGCACGTCTTTGGGACCTTTACTGCCAGGAGCGGGAGCCTGCACCCACTCTAACCCATAATAGTGCCCCTCTGTTACGAAGCCCATCCCGAGACTGATGTAGCTTTTAAATAAAAATTAGCATCCTAAGCTAAATTGAATTCTTTCATTGCATCTGAAACTCTTCAGTTGCAATTTCAGCTCTTCAGCTTTTTCCAGCTTTTATTTTCCGTTGTCTAGAGATATTCTCGAAATACGGAGTTTTAGAAGCTCTGTGCTGCTGAGAGATAAGCTGAATCCTTGGCAGTCTTTCCATGAGCACAGGACCCGAGCTAGAGCTTGAGTGTCCTACATTCGCAGCCATTAGATGATTCATTCAGGTGTTTGTAACGAGTACTGTCCTGTGTGCACAGAGATAATGCTAATGCAGACAGCACTCTGTGTACCCCACGATGCTTTTTGCTCTAAATCCTTGCCTAATTCCTACTGAAAACCGTCTATACTCTTTATTACTCACTGATACAGTCCCTCTAATTTTATTCCGTATGCTACGTATCATGGAAACACCTGCCAACCCTGTAATTAAATATCAAGCTACTTTTTTTCAGAGGTGTCTAATTCCTATGCCTGGGGAGACTGTTCGGCTTGGCTGAAGCAGGCTCTGGTACACCAAAAGCCAGTTTTGAGTTCCCTGGGTGGTGCCTGCTGTGCCACTGCAGCAGTCCCCGAGCGGTGCTTCATGGCCGAATGTCTGTACATGTCTGCGTGGGAAAAGATTATCCCAGGGAGAAAGCAGGCAAGAAGCTCTCGTTATGATTCATTTATTCTGGTTTCTAAATTTGAAAGGTAGGCATTTTCAGGTGACAAGATTACAAAGGAGACGGTCGTTAGCGATTTTCGGATGTGTTTCACATCAGCATGGCGCATGGCATCTTTCCTTCCACGGCGTATCATGGGCAGCAGGGACTCTTCACCCACAGGGATCGCTTCCAGAATGAAGTGACTTTTGGTAGCTTTGTAAGTAACGAGGCTGAATTTTGTAGACATCTGCAGTGCTCCAGAGGCAGAAGATCGGATCTGAGGTGTAATACAACCTCTTTTACATACTGAAATACAGCAGACTTGGAAGGTGGGAGGCTGTAAGTACCGCTGTCTTCAGTTACAGCTGGCAGGAGGGATTTTGGAGGGCAGTCAGACCTTGGAGGGGCACTTCCCAGTGTGCCAGCACTGCTGAGCTAGGAGAGGTACTGCTGTTGCAGGTGGGAGACCTACCAGTTGGTTATAGCATCCTTTCCTCTCAGCAAAGAAGGCAGCAGGAGGGAGTCATTGATTTATCCATGATTCTCCTTGTGTCCAGGGCTTTAAGAGCAGTCGGTGCCTTCCTGGATCCCATTTCTTTTTTTGGTAAGAAAGGGCAGCTAACTGTTCCTGCCCGAGCTCTCAAGCTAGTATCTTTCCAGACGTGTCCTGAACATGTGGGGCCGAGGGCATTAAACCAACTTCCTCTTAAAGCCAAGAGATAAACTGTGTGAGAGATACCAAGGCTCGATGGGGCCAGCGCAGGCATTTTGCCTAACCTTCCGGCATAACATAGGCCAGTGTCTCGTCTCTTAATTTCTGCAAGCGCAGAAATTCTGTTTGAGGTGGAGTTTGTCTTCTAGAAAGACTGTCTCGATTGTATCAGGTGGGATGGAAGATACATCACAGCGTAGAAAAGTCGCACTGGGGGATTCATGTCGACTCCTTAGCAGGGTTTGGATCCCGTTACTGTCCACCACGCACCCTCTTTGGTGCCAGATGAAGGAGCTGCCAGCTCTCAGAAATCTCTTCCGCTTACAGGGCTGAGTAGGACAGTACCATTTGTATGTCTCTGTTGTTAAAGGACAAGACTGATACCTCCCGTCTGGTTGTTTTGTTTGTGGTGTTCGCCACCCCTCTGCTGCTGCAGTATCTTCCCAAAGATACTATGACCAAATATGGCATATTTGGTGCTTATTACTGCAGTCTGTAAGGCTGTGGACTTCCGTATTTATTTCTGTCCCGTTTCTTTAACTCCTTCTCCTTAAAAGTTGATGAAAAACCATCTGAGAATCTTGGTAGTCCTACTAGACTCTGCCACTTCCCTGTGCAACTTGCCATGAAACTTTCAATGCTGGACCAGAGGAAGGTGTAAATTAACTAGACATTGTATCAAAGGGTTTGGTAACATCTCAGAAGACTGCTGAGGCTAACTCTGTATTAGCTCTCTTGCTTCTTGAGCAGCTGCTTGAGCGGTTAAGGAGGTTTATAACAATCCATTCTGTGTGTATTCCATTAAATACTACATTCTGTGGATTTTCCTAGTCGAGTCTAGGCAGCAGCATACCAGACCCTGCAGTCGGTGCCATCAGACCTTTAGGGTAATTCTGGAAGTCCCACCAAGCTCTCCTTCAAGATCTCAAATTCCCATTTTCTGCTTCCCTAGGTGTCAATGACATCCTGGTGGTAGGAGGCTGCTCTCTGCTCTGCCTTGTACCGTACGCAGCTCTGCGTGGCTGTTAGTGTTTTGGTGGTGCCTAGTCAACCATCACAAATATTTTACCTTATTCTCGGAAATTCTTCTGTGTCTCTTTCTAGTCTTTGCTGGAAACACGGGTAGCACAAGGCCATCTTTGTCTGTGAAAAGCAGGAGGTGAACCCAGACTGATACTACGGTCAGCCTAATTTCATTGCTTGGGGTGAATGAATAGTGAGAATAAACATGCAAAATACACTGTAAAATACATCAGAGGAAAACATATTTCAGCCTTAATAATTTACATGAAAAAGGAAAGCTGCTGACAAAACACATATATTTAGAATGTGACTATTTAAATACCTTTTTAAAATGTGCCAAGTTTGCCAGAGGAAAAAGGGACAAAATTCATTTGGAGGACTCAAACAGAATAGATGATGCCCGGCTCTTCACAGAGAATTCTTTGAAAGTGCTTTATGGCGATCAGTCTCTTGCTTTGCCAGCAGACGAACTGAAATCAGTGGTGTTTCTCAAGACAAGCCCTTCTCAGCCTCAGTAGATAGTCAGGACCGACTTGCTGCCCCATGGTTTTGCAGGTCATATGCCTTAAACCAGGAGTTTTTGAATGCGTTAGCTGTTTTCTGCCACGTTCAGGCTCCTGAACTCGGGCATACGGATTTAGAGTCAGACCTCCCAAAAGTGTTGGACGGCATTCTGGTTTCTACAGCTTTAACATATATTTAATAACAAATCACCAGCTCACCATACTTCCTGCTGAGACGTACTGCGTGTCAACACTCAGTGGAATCGGTGGAAGAGACCGTAGTCGGTTATTGCTTCAAACCTTGACATGTAAATGTATTGAGCTTTCATATAAACTGGTTTAAAATCAGGCAGCATCTGCTTAATCCATGAATAGCTGCTGGCTGTGTTAACAGTCAAGAGAGCTCACAGCTGATCCGTTTCATTTCTCTCCTGCAAAGAAAAAAAGTCAATAGATATAAAGAGAGTAAGTAATAAATATTTCTACACTGCACTGATGAGGCATTCTTGGAAAACAGCAAGCTAAACAACTCTACATAATTCAGTAGATGGAAAAGTGGACTAAGAGTCAGGAAATAATTATGAGAGCTGGGAGAAAATTTTCCTTCAGTTGACTAGATTTGAAACAGAAATTGTTAGTGAAAAAGGCCCGTTTGGGAGGAAGGGTAATTGTGATTTTCCTAAAATAATAAAACACCTGAAAAGACAAGGGGCAGTGATTTGGAAATGCACCTGGCAGGGCTCCAAGCAGTTGTCATTTAAACATCTGCCTGCCCGCACCGGCTGGGGCTCGCGAGCCGGAGAGTCCGCAGTGCCCACGGCAGGGGGATCCCGTGGTAATGCTTCCAGCGCAAGGTGGCGGGAGGACTCCGGAGCGTCCGGGCCCAGCGCTGTACTTTCTAAACATACATGCAAGGGGGATAAATACCCACACAGCCAAAAATGCCCTTTGTTAGCCAGAGTAAGGAGTCTGTCTGTCTCGTTAAATGCTGTGGTAGGGGAGGGGGAAAAATTCTGAAAGCTATAAAAAGACTCTCCAAAAGATGCGGTGGGGAGAAGTGGGAGGAGGCACAGATGAAGTTTAGATTTAGAATGTTAAAAAGTGATTATTTTATCCAAATCAGCTGGATGGTTATTTCTTTTAGCGTATTATTGCCACCAGAACCTCAGCCCTGCTCTAAATCAACTCAGCATTTCATCAAGAAGCCTATTCTTTGCTGTAAGAGACCAAGAGTGCACAATTATGGGTTTCTT
Source organism: Rhynochetos jubatus (assembly GCA_027574665.1). Taxonomy (NCBI): domain Eukaryota; kingdom Metazoa; phylum Chordata; class Aves; order Eurypygiformes; family Rhynochetidae; genus Rhynochetos; species Rhynochetos jubatus. Next base: position 4,332,307 of record CM050654.1, on the reverse strand, counting down.
TTCCCCCTTGCATAATAAAATTGGGAGATTATCATCAAGTTTCTATTCAGATTTTAGGAAGGCTTTTTTATTTTATTTTTAAAACCCATCTTTGTCTGTAAGAGCTCCCTGTTCAGGCCAGCATGCTGTAATGATTACTGCTGTAAAGGCTTCAGTGGAGATGTGCTCTATTTCATTCTCAATGAGGGTTGATGGCATTTTGAGAGGCTCAGAATATCCTTTGATTACTGTATAAAACAGGCCGGGGAAGATGGCAGTGCGGCGTGCGGCAGAGGAGGGGGCTGCTGCTCCCACTGTTGCTCATCAACTTTCTTTTGTGCGTTTTCCTTTTTTTCCCTTGTCTGCCATGTCGCAATCAGAAATCACTACCGTGTTGTGGTTTTGGTCCCATTCCCCATCCTTTCCCTGTTTGGGGGCTTGAAGCTCGAGGTTTGTACAGAAAAGGAGCTGCTGCTGCTCCTGTGTTTTGGACAGACGCTGCAGAATAGGAGCAGCGCCTTGACCCTTCTCTCCCCCAGCCAATTGTTCGAGCGGCTAGGAAATGGTATGTTGTCTCTTCCAAACTGTGGGCAATTGGCCCAGAGCTAGAAGGTGCCATTTACGAAGAAAACGTCTTGGGAGAGTGTATTAAAAAAGGAGTGACGGGAAGCTAGTCATGGGTGACAGGGATTGATATGGGAGTAAAAGAGATTGAAAGGGAAGGACAGACACACGCAAGCTGCCGCTCCTCCTGCTCCCCTGTCTGACATTCACGGGGCATTAATACAAAGTAATAGGGAAAAGGAATCCTTGCATCTTCGTTCTTGTGTCATGCTTGGATCAAATCCCACATTGTGCCAGCTGAAGTCTGTTTGCCAGCCGTTCTGATGTTGGAAGGACAAAGGTTTCCGAGGTCTAGAGGACAGGAGTGTTTCCAGGGAGAGTTTTTGATGGTGTACAGCAGGAGGATTGTTTTAGTCCCAGCCCGGGTATAGGAGATGAGTCTATGGAAAAGCATTTCACCTTCATTTCCCTGTCAGTGTGCCTGGATACTGAGTTTCATGGCCACATCGTGCATCTCTCAACAGGATATTTTTGCTGGTAGCCTTGTAATCTTTGACTCCTCTGCTCGGTGAAGTATTAGACTGAAAATATACGGTGTGTCTGGGGTGTCCAGTGACAGCACAGGAAATATTCCGTGCAATATTTAGGATCGCCGTTGCCTGTCCAGGTTGCCAAGGTGGCTAGGCATGTTTTGTTTGTGGTATGTGCCATTTACTGCCCACAGTCCAATTGCTCAATTACTCCCAGAAGGCTGTATTCAGATTTGGGCATCCCACTGCGTAGGGACTGCTCTAGAGGAGTTTATGAGTCTGAAAACAGGTGTTGGGGGAGAAAATTGTGCCATAGTAAGTTGAAATGAAACGTATGAAGCTGTGAAGAAAGTCGGTACTGGCCTGAACCCAGTTTCACCGGTGAAACATCTAGACTGACGCTGAACCGGTTCAGGGTTGGCTTAAACCCGCCATCCTGCCAGGGCGAGATCTGGCACAGCCGGGTGATGCAGGCAGCCCGGGGGAACTGAGCTGGGGCTCAGGCTGCCTGCACAGCTTACCTCTCTTCTGACACAGCCACCAGCACACACTTACGTGCAGAAAAGGCTTATTCCTTGTTCCTTCTGTTTCTTCTTTCCCATCACTGATCTAAACCGGGTGTTTTGTGTCTTGACCGTGGAAGGAGCAGCCACCAAAGCCTGGAGCTGACACTTGGACACAGGATGGTGCTTACGTTCTTGTCTGTACTTGTGTACCGACATTCAGGTTGAGAAGCTCACGCACGGTCTGAGAAAGGGTAACGCTGGAAAAGGGACTGGGACTTCATCGCCTCCAATCAAAATTCATCGATCCCCAGTGGAATTTATGGCCATTGAACGGAGGGCGTGGTAAACCGTTGCATGGCTACTGCCCACAACTTGGGTACATTATTCCTACCTTTTATTTTTGTGGTTGAGTAATAGGTTCCTTTTTCCTTCCACTGGAAAAACGTCCGTCCTGTTCTGCTGCATGAACTTGGGTTCTGTTCCAGCCACACTGCTGTTTGTGTGCCTGAAACAGGTGACGCAAGGGCCACACGCACGTACCCCAAACCAGTTCCAGTGGATGGACACCTCCAGCATGCTGGGACCGTGTTCCCGTGTGCTGAACTGTGTGCCAGTGATGACCCGTACCCAGCGTCAAGCCGTGATACTTCCATGAGGCCTCCAGGAAAGTGCCCAGTGGGAATGGGCTTGTCTTCACCAGGGTCAGGAGCCACAGCTGAACAGAAGGGAGAGCGCGAGGAGTGCCAGTGTCAGGTGCTGCGAGCCATAGGGACTGATGTGCCTCAGCTGTGACAGCCCAGGGAGGCATCTAATCCTTTCCCCTTATATATGGCCCTGCTCCGTGCAGGGGCTGGGACCAGAAATCTCCAGAGGTCTGCAAAGCCTTCCATCTACCACGATACAAACAGCATTTCATTTCCATTTAACATTACGCAGCGATCTCGTGGCACATGTGTTTTCTTTCCTTGGACTTTGCTCTCAGACGTGTTTGCTGTGGGCGCTGTGCGGCAGGGCACAGTCAGCTGTTAGCTCTGGGGTCAGAGGGAAGCAGGACTGCTCCTGAGCTGAGCAGAGGTGGCTGCTCTCCTGGGGTGGTCTTTGGTGTTTGAATTTCAGTTCAGATCGGTTGTAAATACCAGGCTGTTCCCTTGAAATGTAGCTGGAGTTTGCTCGGGGCTGGTGGGGCAGCTCTGTGTTGTGTGCTCTGCCTGCAGCTCCATCAGAGCATCCCAAACATATTATTCAGATCCACTCGCATAAATCAGCTGTCCTTCCCGGAGAACTGCTGAAATCGTGGTGCTTGCAGCAGGATCTGCTCAGCCTGGTCTGTCAGGAGGCTGCGGTTCGGTGAGTCGAGCCTGGATGCCGACTTGGTTTCAAATCAGGTAACCAGTGTCTAGCTGGGGGCAAGTGAGTTATTTCTGGGGGCACACAGCCCCGGACTGAACTGGTACAAAGCAGTGTTGAGCAAAGCAGGTATCGCTGAGTTGCCTCAAGCATTGCCCACAAGACGGCCCTGAACAGGAGGTGTGAGGAGCATCCCAGCGAGAAAGTTGGAGCTCCATGGTTTGGTGCTTTTTGCATACAAGAAGAGCAGGAGAGTGAAAAGGAATTGGGTTTTCATGTGGATAGGAGCAGTGTCAGAGTGGGTCCAAACGTGTGCGTGTATACGCTGATGTTGGCAGAGCCTTGCCTTTAGTAAAGAAAAATCTCTCAGTCCCATGAGCTTAGCAGGCTGCTTAAGGACAAGAAACAGTAATAATTCTGAACCCTGTCAAATGTGCGTGCATGCCATGGTGGGTGACAGGGAACACCAGCTCTGCGGCAGCAGGGATGCTGTTGGGAGGCTGTGCTAGCAAGCAAACACGCTGCCAGTGAAAGCTGTATTTATTTTCTGTTTGGTGATAGTCCTGTACCACCCACAGTCCCACAGCGGCATCGCACCACCCGCTCCCTTCAGCGTTTCCTCCACCTGCAGTCTGCCCTGGGTGCAGCTTTGAAGGCAGCTGCAGGCATCCTTCAGGATGCCCCACGCCGCAGGGCTGGCGTGGGATGAGCTGTAGCGCAGGCGGGGGGAGGGACAGAGCGCGGGGTGCCATGCTGCAGGCGTGACGCTGGGCTCAAATGAAAAGAGACAAGGCAGAGGCATATTCACACGACGACGTAAATATGAGCGGCGGGACCCAACAAGGCTTTGATTTCATTACAGTTTAACATGCAGCCAGAAGATACGATGTCCCTGCTATAAAGGAGGAGATACTTACCTTTGGGAGATTTTAGAAGCAAGGAATTGGAAAATGAAATTAATGAATAGAAAGCAGCAACACAAGCCAATATTCACAAAAGCGTTATTTACCTCTCTTTTATCAAGGCTCGTTCTGCACAAACGTTAGCGGTTGTAATAGCTGATATGGCACTGGTTGTTAATACCGAAGGGCCTCTAAAAAGGCTTTAGGGGACGTTCGCTTGGTTTTTCTCTTTACTCCCTGATCTCGTGCTCGTGCCTAAAATTCAGTCGTGTGGTGTAAAGAATGCGATCTCGGGCACTGCTGGTTGTGGCTGCTCACGGGCTGTTCAGAAGGCTCGGCTCCTTCTGGAGGATGCGCGGAGTTGAAACGCTGGCGGATGCGCGCACTCCAGAGCTCATGGGTGGAATGGATATTACACTGTCAAAAGGGGGTGATTGTTGGCGAATCTTTTTTTCCCCCAGTATGCAAGTTGAGACTTTTTCAGTAGGTTTATGTAGTGAGGTCTTTGAGCAGCCAGCCCCTCAACGAGCTAGAGATCTTGATCAGTCAGGTCAGAATTTCGGGATCAGAAAACCAAAAACCTACATTTTCCCAGTAAAGGACCATCAGGTCTGTTTTTTCAAGGCAATATTTCAGATGCAAAACCAACAACCACCACCAGAATATAATCAAAAAAGTAAATAGGATACCATATACAAACGGGGCTATTCAGGTTTTACATGGTAAGGTCCGAACATGTTTTCTGCTCGCAGTCACGCCCTGACAAAGAAGAGTTGTCTGGAGCTTTCAGTACTTGGAAAGCTACAAAATGATGACATCACATTGCAATTAGCAGGCAATTTAAAGGCATTTAAACAATTATATCACATTTTCAGCCCCACTAACTGGCACCACAGCTGTTTTCTTTGCCTCCTTTTTCTGGAACAGTGGCCACAGGGTGTTAACTCACGGGGGGAACCAGTAAAGAAATAGAAAAAGTGTGCAGACAGCAGTGGTTTGGAGAAGAGCCAAGCTGTAAGGTTCTGTGTTAAGGGTGTTGCAAGACATCTACGTTTAGCGCAGAGCTAAAGGGGAGGCGTGAATACTATTTTATGTCAGTAAAAATAGCGACAGCCGCATGAATGCTCGTCTGTCCTCTGCTGGCGGCTTGGGGCAGGGGCCCAAGGGGGCCTGCTGTTAGGTCGTTGCAGTTGCATAGGGTGTATGTAAATGGTAGGGTCACGGCCAAGACGGTGTAAAGACAGGACAGTGGTGTTGGCCTTCTGTGCTGAGGATGGAGCAGAGCAGGCCCACGGGTGGGTGATGTGGCCAGCCTAGAGCGGGTGTTTTTAAAGCTGCTCATCACCTAAACCCGTACGGGCAGAGGAGCACAGCCCTGCGTACTGAGCCCTCGGAGCTGCCGCTGCCCGCACAAGGCAGAGCTCTGCCACGTGTGCAGGGTGGGCTGGCTGCTCGGCTCCCTCCGCACCGGCTGAACCCACGGCATTTGGCCATTTGGTTCCAGGCCGATTTGCTGACAGCAGAGGAGTTTCAAGTTCAGCTCCAGCCTCTAGAGAAGCTGCTGTTTCCGTGCTTTCAGCCTACCTTTTGTCCTTGTGCTTCCCATTGCTCCCTGGCACGTTTAGGTCTTATTACCCCCTCTCCCTTCCCACTCAGCCTCCTGTCACATGCCAACCCTTTCTCCCGCCCCGAAGCTCAGTTTCCCTCATTGCTGTTTTCCTCTGTGCCTTTCCAAGCCTCCAGTCCCTGGCTCCTGACCATGCCTGCCGCCAGCTCCTCCAGCACTGCTTTCCTTGCAAGCCTCAGCTCCTTTGCAGTCTGCTGAGTCTGCCACTTCCTCCTCCTCCTCCCCTCACTGGCAGGGTGGGCACTGAAACCATGGGATAGATCCTCTCCAGTCCTTCCTTCCAGCACCTGGTTTCCCTGGGGAAAAACAACGACGGAGTCCTGCTCAGGCCTTGCAAATGGATGGTGCAGATGGACAATTCCGCTTACGAAGGTTTTCCTGCACTTCTGTAATTTGCGACCTCCAGGCTTTTTTAAGTCATAACTTGGGTATATATGGAAGAATTTTCCTGGGGATGGAGAATAGCGTAGCTCTATGGCTCATCACCACACTTAGACCTCAACGCAAGGTGCGGGATCTGAGTAACAAAATTGCTGCGGGGGGATTTCACATGGAAGGAAATGGACATATTTTTGGATCTTCAGACAGGCAGCATGCATTTTAAAAATGTTCAAGTTTGGGTTTAAGGTTTTTCCTGCTGCAGGTGTTTTGGTTAAACACAAAACATTCTTTTATAAAGCAAGATATTTGACAGTGACCATCACCCCCATCCTGATGCTTGGCAGGTAACCTTCCCTTGGTCTGTAAGGGAAAGACCGACGGAGGTACCTCCGTCCTTACTCTGCGAGGAGGCGTGTTGTCTGTGACTTTGGGATGTTTCGGTGTGGATATGGTTTTGAAACAGGTTTTGATGAACGCGGGTTCTTCTGAAGTGGAGTGTGCTCAGGGAGGTCAGACTTCTTTCCTGAGGCGGTGGGGCTTTCCTTCTAATTTATCTCAAGTTTAGACCTGCTTTTTTCCAACCCTGACTTTTTCCTTCCCCCAACAAGGACATAAGGGAAATGCAATAAAGCCGTTGAAGCGAAATGGGAAAGAAAGCAATTGCGAAGACCTGAACTTGTGGTCTCAAAGATAATACCTTGGCAGTAGAAAAACACGTGAAAAGTGAAGGGGTTTTTGTTTTGGTTTTCATTTTCCTCCAAAAATCAGCGTTTCCTCAATGAGAAACAGGCCGGTTTTGAGTAGCAGTAATAAGTATAAATGCAGCTGCTGTGCTGGTGGTGTTACAGCGGTCCAGGGTCCCCAGGGCAGCGTAAGACGGTTCCAGAAACCAGTGTCGAAATGAAGATCTCTGCATGGATACTGGGATGTACGGGCTCTAGACCTCGGTAAAACCCCAGCCTGGGATGCAGGGGTAGCATTAGCAGGGTGGTGTGTGTTGAGAGCAGGACCGTGGCACGTTGGCGTCTTGAAGTCCAGCAGCTGCCGTGCTATTTGGGTTTGCCACAGCCCAACAGGGACTGTTTGTCCTGTGATACTTAAGTTAGCTGTGACAGTCTAAGGACAGCCCTGCACCCTCCTGGTTATCCCTCTCCTGCTTTGTCCCTGGGAATGGAAACCTTGGCTTGGAGTTAGATGCTTTCTGCACTTCTCCTGCCCTGTACTTCCTCTGAAGTTGAGTGCGCCGTCTGTCATTCTTTCTGTACAATCTGCCTTTCCAAAAACGAGACACAAGGCGTTTGCAGGATGCAGAGGAACTCAGTAGCCCTCCCCCCCTCAAGGCTGGTGAGGCACACAACTTGTTGACGTTGGTGAGGCACTGCCTTGATTGAATTCTTTCAGTTCTGGATTCAGTTAGGAAACCTAACTGGTATGCATGTTTCTCCCCATTAGCTCATGCAGCTCATGTGACTTGTTTCATTCATGTGACCTCTTACTACGTATCCATCATTCCATTTTTCTTTCCTATTAGAGTGAAATTGGACACAGCCCTCCTCCTGCCTACACCCCTATGTCAGGAGTAAGTATTTCACATTCAACCTTCATCCTTCAGGTTTTCTTCCTTCCTTCACTACATATTTTGTTTCAAACCCCTTTTTCCTACATAAATGGCCCAAAAGCTACTGAAGTGGGTGTGTTAGCAATCAAATAACCAGGATCTCTACACTCAGCCTGGATTCCTGTGCAAGCTCTATGGACCAACACCCCAGATTCTGCCAACTTTTCTTAAAAAAGCGTTTAGGTAACAGGCTTGGATGAATCTGTACATTCTTCCTTCCTATTTATAGTTCATGGTGTCGAAATTTCCTAGCGCACCCTTCCTGACAAGCACAGTGGTAGGTTGAGTTGAGCCACTGAGTTGAGGTACCAACCTGAACACAGTTCACCAGCCTGAAACGCACTGCCTGGTGGAATTACAGTGTTGGGGTGACCGTGTGGTCGTCACTGCAGGACACCCTGAAGGTAGGCCCCCCAGGGATAAACAGAGTTCAGCGAGGATAATGTCCTCTGTCCCCTTTGCAGAACAGGAGGTTTCAGGGTTTTGTTCAGAAATCAGGAGATTGCCAAAGCAGTAGAAGAGGAGATACCGTGTTTGCCTCTCGCGGCCGTGTATGTCCAGCCTCCAACCTCCTGCCTCGTTTCCAGCCCTGAGCAGCCAGATTGCTTCCCTCCTTCCCTCGCTGCACCAACAGTGCCTCGCTGGGAGGGGAAGCCAGCTCAGCACCACCGGACTGACGGATGCTTCCCCGCTCCACAAGAGAGCCTGTGCTGCTGCCGATCCCGCAGCGCTGGAAACGCGGCAGGCTGCAGGGTGGGCAAGGCTTCACCAGCCCAGTGAAATGCATCCATGAGCAAGTCTGGCAGGAAGGGCACAGGAGCCGCAGAGATGACTTGCTGTTGAACCTCCCCTCCCTCCGGAGCCTCCTTTCTCATCCTGCCTTTCCTTTGTCAACAGAACCAGTTTGTGTACAGAGATGGTGGCTACGCTGCAGAAGTGCCCATGCCGTACAGAGCTCCCGGCTGCGTAATACCAGAAGCCCCAGTAGCCCAAGGGGCCACTGCAGAGATCTTTGAGGATACTTGCTGTAACGGCACACTGCGAAAGCAAGTGGCAGCCCTGGCAAAGGAGGACAGCAGCACCCAGAGGTACAGCGCCGATCCCACGGTCTTCATACCCGAGCGGGTCGCCCGAGGAGAGCTGGATGAGGATGGGTACATGACGCCGATGCGAGACAAACCTAAAACAGGTAAAAAAATGTCTTTCTGGGGAAGCTCCTGCTGTAATCTGACTGTATTCTCTCTTTTTTGACATCAGCAGCTTTTCACCAAAAATGGCTTTATTGAATAATGCAGCGAGGTTGAAACGTTCTGACTTGGTTAATATTTCTTTGCGTGGGGATTCATTTTAATTTGCTACTTAGAAAACTCCAATGTGCCAAAATGTCAAGTTTGGTAATTCCCCCTTTAACTTTTCTTTCTGGGAAATAACAAGAGAAAGCAATGAAAAAACCCAAACCTCCTCCTTATGCAAACACAAACCCTCAGCTCTTTCCAAGAAAAGATTCTAGCTTTGGCCAGCCGTAGTCTCCGCTTCGCTTCGTTTATTGATCTTCTTTACCTTCGTGGCGTTGTGCTTGGTAAATGTCACGTTGAGCACATCACAGAACCAATACACACAGTTGGCATTTTGTACCCAAGAGAAGTTCAGGGTTGAAAGGTCAAGGTGTGCTTCGGAGAGACCGTGGCTGCAAGGTGAAGTGTGCCTAGACCTGTGCCAGCTCAGAGTGCTACACTTCCCGCTTTGCCATCATTTGTTTCTTCCTTTTTAATCAGTGACGCAGTCATTTAGATGTAAGGGCATGTGTCTTAGTCATCTGCTCTCGAACCTTTGCATTAGCTTTAAAGAAATTAATTAATGCAAATGGAAACGCCAAGTTACTGCTGGGTTTTCTTCAGAATTTGGAAGCCACTTACCTTTTGTGCTCCATGTGGAAACGGAGGGAGTCCTGCGGCTTGACCCACAGCAGCAGCAGTGTGTCAGGAGTAGGGCACTCGGGGCCCTACTGCAGAAGGTTTGCTGCTGTGAGATCTCTTCAGTGTGAGCCCACACGTATCTTCACGGGCAGGTTCGCCCTGGGGAGCCTCCGAGTTCTGCAGGAGCCTAACACCCCACAGGTGCTCCCTGAGCCCTCGGGGATGCGGCAGCGCAGCTCGGGGGACAGCACCTCCTTCCCGTCTCATGGGCACCAGTGCAGGGATATCGAAACGTGGCCACGATGCTGGGGGCTCAGTCGGCCGGGGCGCTCAAATCAAAGCACCGCTTGCTTGTCAGTGCTTGAAAAACGCTTCCGCTACGCTCTTGGTGCGGGCGCACGTGCCCGTTTCACCTGGCAGATTCAGCAAAGGTTTCGCTCTGTGGCCAAGCCTTGAAAGTTTACGTTTAGTAGCTTTGGCCCCTTCCTGGATGAAACCGGAGTTGAAGTGAGGAGCGCAGCCACGCTCTGGCTGTGGGGCCTGTTCCCGGGCGAACAGGACTCCGTGTGGAAGCATCCGGAGACCACGCGACTGGAGGTGGAGGTCTTGCGCTGGCATCCCTGTGCGGCACCGGCAGGCTGAGGGGTCGGCCCTCGCTAACGGCCCTGGCTTGGAGACCCTGTTTTGCAGGGAACCTGCAGCCTGTGAGATGAAAGGCAGATAGAATAAGATCATACATCATAACATAACATAGCCCAGATGTAACGATGAATAATACAATACTGGAAGTGGGTTTGAGCTGATCATTTCCAGCCTTAAGGAAAGGACTGGATGCTTTTGACCGTCTTGCTGCAGCCACCCCCGGTTCCGTTCACCCCCGGCCCACTGCCAAGCCACGTCCTTTGCACTTGCAGTGTCAGCAGGCTCCTTCCGGCCCTGCCCGATTGGCTCTGTGTTCTGCACAGCCCCAGGCTGGACAGGACACCCAGGGGATGACTGCTCCGTGGTCACCTGGCTGTGACGGTGAGCGGGAGCTCGCTGAGCATGTTTTTGAACTAGGACAGCCAGTCTCTTTGTGTTTCCCTTCCCGCCCCACCCCATCCAGCTTTCCGTGCAAGCTCCATGTGCCTTAAAACCTTTCTGCAGTTCAGCTACAGTTTGGTTAATCCACAGAAAGTGAGTTGAAGCCACTGTAACCTGCCCCAAGTTGTGTTTTGGAGTAAGACTCTGGGACACTTTCCAGGGCTCATTTGAATCATTTTTTCCACAATGCTTTGAGGCCCTTTGTCCTTCAGGGATGGACGGTTGTTAATCAGGGAACTTGTTCTGTTAGAAGTGAAGCTGTCTTAGGGGCTGGCCCTTGGGGATGGCTTTTGTGCAGAGAGGCTTAACTAAGATTTCTACAGAGCTGCTTTCTGGACGGAAGGGCTGCGGAGCAGAGGGTTTGACGGGTACATCCAAGGTTGCCGAGGGGGTCAGCAGCAGAGGCGGAAATGACACTCGGCGTGTTTGGCCCTGTAGGTCAGACTGAGAGGAGGTTTGGGATCAAGCCGGGCACGCGGTTTCCAGCTTTGCTGGAACGAGTGGCTGGATGGAAGGTTGCGTGAGCCCAGGTACTGCTCCGAGTACGGCCTGGGGGTAACACACACGTGGTGCTTGCTACGGGGATGGATGGGCTCCTCCCTCGCGTTGCTGATTTATTTTACATCTTCCCTTAGATTACCTAAACCCAGTGGAAGAGAACCCATTTGTTTCCCGACGAAAGAATGGAGATCTCCAAGCTGTGGACAACCCAGAGTATCACAACGCTCCGAACGGGCAGCCCAAAGCAGAGGATGAGTACGTGAACGAGCCATTGTACCTCAACACTTTTGCAAACACCTTGGAAAATGCTGAGTACCTGAAGAACAATTTGCCGGAGAAAGCCAAGAAGGCCTTTGACAACCCAGACTACTGGAATCACAGCCTGCCCCCGCGAAGCACCCTCCAGCACCCGGACTACCTGCAAGAGTACAGCACAAAATACTTTTACAAACAGAATGGACGGATCCGGCCCATTGTGGCAGAGAATCCTGAATACCTCTCCGAGTTCTCCCTGAAGCCCGGCACTGTGCTGCCCCCGCCGCCCTACAGACACCGAAATACAGTGGTGTAGTGACCGCGGTCTTACGGAAGTAGAAAGGCAACCCCTTCCTAGCTGCCTCACTCCTTCTCTCTTGCTCTCCTTTTCTCTGTCTCCCCTCCCTCCCTCCCTTTCTTTCTCCCACGAGCTTCCTCTTCTTGCCAGTTCACTCATTTTTGGTATTTCCAAGTGAAAAGAAAGTCTTGGAGCCGTTTGCAGATTGGGTCGGGAACCTGGAAGGAAGGAAGGAAAGAGACTGAAGGAAGGCGTGTACAACCCGGCGTTTCTGACTTCCCGCAGATCCGGAGGGTCGGACGGGCGGAGGAGCCAGACAGTACCGGTAAAGGCCAGTGGCAGTGTTGCCTGCTGTCGAGCTAGTGTTCTGATTCAACCCAGACTCTGTAGGGAAGCCGCAGAGAGGCGGTTTGTTGCAGCGGGAACTGGTGAGAGGCTGTACAGCATTCCTGGAAATCTCAGTGCAGTTTCCGTTAGGGGGAAAAATGGACAATTTTTATATCATGTGCGATAGCATAGTAATTGAGATTGAGAATCCAATTTCTTTCTCTAACACTTTCTATCCCAGCAACTGAAAACGGCTAACCTGGCTTTTCATAATCATTCAGATCTTCGCCGTGGCTTTCCAAGAAATGATGATGTGACTCTCACGTCCGGCTTAACCCTTTTTCTGAGCCACACCATGATTTTGTGCCAATTCCTAACCGCAGGGACTCCAGCTCAGCACTGGTACGTGACACGACCGTTTTTGTCCGTGTGCCAACAGGACAGCCCTTTGGGAAGAGAGTAACAAACCCACGCCTCCACCACGTTCTTTTGGAAGCTAAAGGACAGGCCAAGGAACCAAGATTTGTATGCCACGCAAAGCTTTGCCTCCCGGTTTTATACCCGCCGACTACGGATAAACAAAAAGACCCCAACAAATTCTTCCCTCTTTTTCTCCCTGGCGCTCACGATGGGAATTGGGGATGCTGTCAGGCAACACTGAGGACAAGACGGAGAACTGGAGAGCTTGAGGTGGGTCATGAAGTCTGCTGGTGTTCTCTGGGGTGGTGGTGGGAAGGGTCCTTGAAACTGGAAAACAGACACTGGACTGGCGAAAACGCACACAGCGGTTCACTGGAAAGTTAGTTTGCACTTAAGCTCTGATTCTTTTTGAACTGTTTTCTGGATTTTGAATGAAGCAATATGGAAGTGACCAGCATAATGCAAAATAATAATTTTAAATTAAAAAAAAAATAGTAATTATATGTAAAGGATGACTGTGGAAATGCCAAAATGAAGCAAATCAAGTCTTTGGAACAATGTCTACCAGTTCTGAGAGGCCGCTGGATCGACTGCTTCAGAGAATACAGTGACAGAGCAACCAGCTCTTACTGCTGCCACGTGAAGGACAGCAGAGCAAGCCCTGGAGGGGATCGGAGGAGACAGATGTCTTGCTCTGGCCTGCAGCACAGTGCGGAATACTTTTTTCTAACAGGAGGATTACTCTGGCACAGCAGCCGGTGCACATGAGGTTAGAGAAGTCAAAACGTGCATGACTCGCAGAGCTTTCCGTCAGAAATGTAAATAAGTATGAGTCAGTCTCCTTGCACTTAGTTCTGCTTTCGTCAACCTCAGTTTTTAGGTAGACACCCCCGCCCCATCCCCCGGCCTGCTCCTCTTTGGAAGTACCTTTCTGCCAGAGTTCTGGACGTTTTTAGCACCCTGAGGCAGAGGGAGGTGGGAAGGGAGGCGGGAAGGGAGACGCAAGGGCCAGCGGCACTGACGGCCTGCTCCTGACGTGCCAGGACCCGTGCGTGTGCGAGCGTGTGCGTTCCTCGTTCCCACCAAACAGCGTTTGGGGCTGTTAAGTACCTCTGAAGATCTGCCTCTGCCCCTGTCCATCGAGGCTTTTAAAGGGGAAGGAACAATACCTGATGGATGGCAACCTCAGGTGACACAACAGTATTTCAGTTTATGCGCTTCAGTACTATTAAAGTCGAGATCTGCGGGGTGCCCTGACCCGGCAGCGAAACCAGCACCAACCAGCGCTCTGGCAGTGGCATCAAGCTCCTCCGCCTCCTGCCACCTCAGCAGCGTGCCACCTTTGATGGTAGGGAAGCAGAGGGAGAGGTGAGAAACAAGCAATGGTCACCCAAATCTTGGTGGCTGAGGGTCAGTTTGACAAAGGTATGAAGAGATTTCAAACCTGGGTTGGTTGTTTCGCTTGTAGATGGGAAATAAAGTGTGTACGATCCCTGGGTCAAGGCTGGGTCAGCCAACAGCCGCCTTCTGCGTCGCGTGTGCTTGAGCCAGCTGCGGGGCGGGTATCAGGCCTGTAAACCCAGTACCAGCTGAAGGGTCCAAAAGACTCTTCAAGAACAAGCACAGATCTTGGCAGCTACTGAAAGGAGACGTCAGGACAAGTGGCACCTGGGTGGTTTGTGGCAGCAGAACAAAACGACCAGCAGGCCTGCAAAGCGGGATAGATGGTCACGAGAACACGATGCGTCCGAGAGGCCTTGCGTCTCCCTGGTGTCCTCGTAACTCCTCGTGATCTCCTCAGCAGGCAGAGGCAGGCACTGGGGAGGGGCTGGGGGTGTGGAGGGGTGGCATGATGTCCTGGAAGGGCTGCTCAAGGAGTGTCATCCGAAGCACGGGCAAAGGTCCTGCCGGGTTGGGACGCAATCGCCAAGCTGCCTGGGGACAAAGACCGGCGCAGGGTTACGGATGTCCTGTGTCAGCACAGAAGCAGGTTGGGTTACACATGGAGAAAGGGGTTTATTTACCCCTGAACAAGTCTGGTAACAGAGTAACTCCTAGTGGAGAAAAAGTAAAATCCTGGTACGGGTCGCGTGTTTGAATTCTGAGAGGTGCACTTTGAATTCATGCATGCACACCTCCGGCCCGGGTGGGGCGGTGCTGGGGTGTAGCTGCGAACGGAAGGTGAGGCCTGTTTGGTTCTCTGGTAGTTAAGCAGTACCGGCGTTGGAAATAAGCCCGTCGAATAATCAAAGTGTAAATAATTGTGGGTTTTAACAAATTAACATTTTATTCCTTAGGAAACTGGAACTATTTATTCATTTTAATTGTTGACTGTGGGTGTGATATAGTATGTTAAGTAGCGTGGAAATGCAGAGGTTCCCTGAAGCAAGGCAGAGTGAAGGCCACTATGGGAGCTGGCTGGCGCTGGGGCTCTGCCCCACAGCTGGGCTGTGTCCTGGATAGCAGAGGGCAAGCACAGGGATTCCTGATGATGGAAAACTCAACAGGCTGCAGCTTCACAATCAGGCATGTCTTTTCTTCCTGAGCTGCTGGTTGGAGTTGCAGTTGCCAAAACCGGCCCTTACGTTCCCCGCTGTGCCCGCAGCTGACTTTGATTGCAGCGTACGGGCCTGCGCGGTGCTGAGCGCCTGGTTAACCGGTTCCTTTTCCCCCATCGGGGCAGCAGTCCTGTGAACGCAGCCTGCAAAAGTGCGCGTTTCCTCGGAAGAGTGGTGCCTCAGAGCTCCTCTGGCAGATTGTTGTCTCTTTGCCAAAGGCAGTCTAACCACGGTTGAAGAAGCACAACCGGGAGCACAAGTGCGCGGCTGCAGGAATACCGGCCTGCCCTGACCGCGCGCTGGCCCTGCTGGGTCCAGCTGCCGGCTTGGTGAAGTCGAGCAAACGTACGTGGCAAAATCATGGCAAATGCTCAACCGATGGTGTTGTGAAAGGTGAGGGTCAGGGGGTTTAATGAATAATTACAGGTTTGAGGGAAGAGCAGGCGTTTCCACACACAGGCTGCGTTTCGGCAGCACAAAGCAGTGGGGGGAGAACGTCGGCACAAGTACTTTGGCGCTGTCCATTTTTACGGATGTCACAATGCGGGCTCCTGTTTGGAAGTGTCTTCCTTTCCCCTATCGTAGCCCGCGCGACGGAGGAGCAGGGAGTGACTTTTCAAGAGCTGACACCCGCATGCGCATCGGCCGTTGGCCGAGGCAGAAAGCGACGCGCTAAGCGGAAGAGAAGAGCAGCTAATGTTTTCCTCATCTCTTTCAGTCACTCCTGTCTCAGACGCCGTTATCTACCGGAGGGTTATTGCAGACAGGTGCGGATGCTGCATCTGATTGAGTTGCTGTAACGTAATTGGCTGAAACCAACTATTAAGTTTTCTACTTCAGGTCTTTTCCAGTTTTTCTGCCAACTAGCCAGGAAGGATTCTTGCATGGCCATTCCCTGAGATGTGGTGGGCATTTACAGCTTGCTTTCAGACAGGTCAGCTCGCACAGCCACGGAAACAAAGCCGAGCGCGGATCAGCAGCAGGAGCCTGTTTCAGGTACCTTAAGCTCAGCCCAGAAATCCTCTCCTTGGCACAGCGGAAGGTGGCGTTAACCCAAGTTGGACGAGTTATTTGGTAGAAAACGCATTTCTTGGCTGCAGGAATTGTATGCAATGCTCTCATTCCATTTATTTCCTGGATTAATGGGGAAGTCCCTTTCCCGTCCTGTCCCACAGCTGGCAAGCCCAGAGGCTGCGTGTGACGGCAGGTGTGTAGCTGGGGCAGGGCAGCCTGCACGCATCCCACCGCTCCGATTTGTGCTGAAGATCTGAGAGGGGGTTTCGGAGGAGCATTACACCCCCCAGCCACCAGCAGGTCCCGCCTGGAAGCAAACCGAAAGGCAGCTGGCCCCCACTGTCTGTGGATCAGTTCTTCCCAGAGCGGGGGCTGGGCAGTAAGGGTGAAAAGTGAGGGCTGTGAGGCAGGTCAGCCGAGACACAGAGCTTGGGGGTGGGGTTTTTTTGAGGATGGACCTAGGTGGGAAACTTGGATATTAACGAAAAAATCAGTCCGGGGGTTTTTTTCTGACCAGGGCTCTGTGTAGGTGACCTCCTAAAGGGATTATTTGGGCTCCTGTGTACCGCCCGGGAGACGAGGAGACTTTGGCACAGGTCAGAATTCAGCTGTTGGTCACATATTCCCCAGGATGACGGCAGGCATCCCGGTCAGCCTGGCTTCCCCCGGGAAAAGGGCAAGGTGCCTCTGTGGAGAGGGTAGCAGCCACGGCAGCACCCACCCATACACGGGCGCTCCACCCTTTGCCTGCCCACCCTTTCAGGGGGAGGGAGTGGGTGTGACACGGGGGGACCGGCAGCTGGGGCATCGCTCACTTGTCGGGATGGAATCTTCCCTCGCTTTGCACTCCTGGTCTCCCACTCACGTTTGGAGTACCCTGCTGAGCTCGGGTAGGAGCATTGGAGGCTGCTTAGCTCGAGGGTGACTGGTGGAACAGAGGCTTTAGCATGAACCAGCACCCAGCCCGCGGTTATCGGTCACCTCCGTCTCCCCAAGAGCACCTCCAAGGGGACAGCAGCACGGCGAACCCCCTCGGCGGGTGTCACAGAAGGTGTGCTCCTGGCAGTTACATGAAGACTGCACCCGTTCGTTTCTAGCTGTCACCTGCCCTGTTCTCATTCCTGTGGATCTTAGACCTCTGCTGCCAACAAAACACCTCCTCTGTTCTTCTGTAAAACGGTTTTTAGCAAGCCAGGGCTGTGCGGGGCGTGATACTGACGCCCCATCACGTGCACGGAGCGGCGGTCACCCCACAGTGCAGCCTCTGCGCGGCGCCCCCGTGTTTGCCGGATCCCCCCTCTTTGATCTTCTGGCTCTTGCGAAGCGTTACATGGGTAGACACGGCACCGTTACAAACGGGGCTTTCAGACTGGAAACAAGTGACAGAAAGAGAGCTCTGTGGTGAGAAACACCACGCTAAAATGTCCAAAAGTCACGTCTCCACCTTTGTTTTAATTTTATTTCGGCCCCAGGTTGTATTTCTGTACCGCTGTGTGGATCGGTGCGTTGTTACGCTGGTAGGCACGGCGCTCTCGGGGAAGTTACTGAGGGGTAAGGCGCTTTCTTCCTGTTATGTGACGCTGAGAGCGCGCTTTGTGGACCTTGGTAGCGGGGGGCTTTCAGGGGAGAGTCGGAAGGTACGTAATAATTAGTAAGTCGCAGTGTGAGTAACTATGTCCCAGTTCTTCCCCACCCCACACCCCCCCCCCCCCCCCCCCCCCCCCAGTAAAAAAAGCCATGAAATGGTGCTCCAGGCGTGTGGCGGATGACAGCACCTCTGCGCACGGCCCCCTCCGGCCGACGGCTCCTGGGTGCAACCAGGGCGCACGGCGCGCACCGGCCGTCGGCGCCGTTTGCCGACAGTTCGGTCCCCGGCGGGGCCACCCTCCACCCCCGTGCCCTGCCCAACCCCCCCGAGCCCTCATCGGGAGCCAACACTGTATTGTCCATAGCACTCCGAAGACTAAACCCTTTTGGGATAACCACAGTAATAAACTGTGAATGGTATTTTCTAAGTAAGTGTAGATATGTAACGCCGTTCTTTTGAGGTAAGGTACTCTGACATATGTAGCATAAACTGGTACTGCTGATAAATGGGTCGATTATTAACTGAGCAGCTGTGTACGGGGCAGCTAACTCTGAATGCACGGAACCACCCTTCCTCCGAGGACGGGGACTGAAGGCAGTTGCCGGGTCCTTGTCCTTTTCATGGTGGGGTACGTTGAGAGGCAAACGCAGGTCAATGAGAACACACCACTTTCGATAGGATTTCAGCGTCGGGAATCGGCACGTATTCGATGCGTTAGTCACTTGTGGGTTCAATCCATTTTTTTCGCCCCGTTTTTGCAATTTCCCCAACGTCGTACGCTGGCTTTCCCAAAGAGGCAGCAGCCCTAGTGCAGGGAGGGGAAACGGAGGGGAAACACGGTCTCTCTCTGACACCAGAGCGAGCCCAAAGGTAGTTGTGACCTGGTGGTCTTGGACTCCTGACTTTCTGCTTTCTGAGGAGGCTCAGATTCCCCGGCCTGGACGGCAACAGTACTGACACCCCCCCAAAAAAACCGAAGGCGCCCCGCCCCGCGCGGGAGGTGACCGCGCGCTGCCCACCCGCCTGCCGGGAGAGGCAGAGGTGGGGAGGGGCTGGGTCTTAGCCCTCCTCCGTCTTCTCAAAGCGCAGAGAGACAAAACAACACAACTTCTGCCTTACGAGGTACCTTCAGGAGCGGAGAAGCATCGGCACGTTGAGGAAGACGCTGGTTGGTTGCAGCGATGCATTCAGAGTTAGCTGCCTTTCTGAAACAAAAATGAAAAACCTACTGTATGTTACTTTGAAAATGTGAATAGTATTTTTATAGCTCGTTAAAGACACAGCTAGTTGCGTTTGTAAATAAGGATAATGTTGCTTTTATTTTCCTTGTGGACACCATTATTTGGAACATAATTGTCCTTAGGGTTGATTTGTATATAGGTAATTTGCTTGTGATTTAAGGCGCTCCTCCCCTTTTCTTTCTCGCCCTTCCCACCCTCTGGTTTTGGTTAGAAGTACCATTTTTGGCATTCTGTGTGATTCTGTGTTTTAGCACTGTTGTGGTGTGTTCAGACTTTCTGCACTTGCTTACACAGTAGGGTATGCCAATCGTGTGTGGCGTAACGTTACTTTAACCCTTCGTTTCTCATATTTTAGCTATCGAGGATTATGCACTGTTAAAATACTGACCTGGGTTAATATTAGGTACATATTTTAGCATAATTTCCCTTCTTTTCATGGTTTCTCGTTTTATCTTTTTTTCCTTCCCTCCCCTTTTGTCTTGTTTGGAGGCTGGGGAGAAACCTGTGGATCTTCCCTCTGTGCGGTTATATTCCCCCCGCCCCTCCCCGTGTGCAGTCCCGAGTTTCTCCTCACGGTCCTTGGGGTAGAGCTTTATCTGTTCGTTAAGGCAAATGTAGACTGCGAGCCACCTTGCATCAACCCACGCTCATCCCAGCCGAACAATTTGAAAACTGTTCTGCCTTTTTGTTACATGAATCTGTCAGAAATATATTTTTAATTTAATATAAATGAAATTCAATAAAATATGAAACAAAGTCTCTGTGTAGGTGTGATTTCTTGCCGGGGCTTGAGCAGTTTCCAGCAACACGGGCTCCCCGTGTCCTGGCAGAGCGAGCGGCCTCAGACCCCGCTCGGGGAATGCCTCGCGGGGGGGCACCTCAGCTGGGCCATCCTTACCCCAATCTACCCACTCCCCGGCCCTGCAGCGCCCCACAGCCCCGCGGTGGCCCAGGCAGGGAGCACCTTCAGGGGACAGCCCCTATCGAAGCATCCCGCTGGCACACGGCTGGGTGGCACTGGTCGGCCTTCGGGGCTGGGGTGGGGTGGGGGGGTAACACCGTAGGTTGTGTCCTACCCCCCAATGTGTTGACTGCAGGGGTGTGCAGTTCTGAGCCTTATTCTTAAGGAACAGGCCCGAAAAGGGTTCCAGCCCCACGGCGTGTGCCCCGACTCACCCGCTGACCGGCTGCAGCTCAGTAACCCACACGCACCCCTGGCCTCAGCCGGGTTATGATTTACAGCTCAGTTGCTGGAGAGGATATTGGGGTGGGGGCGTGGGGGTGTGTGACGTTTATTCAGGCACAAAAACTCAATCCCATAGGTGAAATTTAAACAAAAGAACAAAACCCACACACATCCCCAAAGGGGCTGAACCAGCCCGTGGCTGCTGCCGTGTGCCCTCAGCCAAACACTCGCCGTTGCCCCGCGGCCGCTTAAATCCCGCGACCCACACGCGGCCCCGCGCCCTCAGGAGTGAGAGGCTCCAGCCTGAGCACGTGGCTCATTCCCCAGCACGGCATTCTCTTCGAAAGCCGCAGTTAATCCCGTGGGGTCTGGCACGCACCCTAAATCAAAATGCTCCCCCCACCCCCAGGCTGCCTCTCTGGCTAACGGCACTACCAGGACTCCGGAGAGCATTTTAAATTTAGCGAGAAACAGTAAAGGTCGTTTGGCTCTTTGAGGCGCATTTTAAAACGCTCCAATCTCCCTGGATTGCAACTATTTGTTTCACGAATGACCTCAGCGGTTTATACCCAGCAGCCCGGAAAGGTCGTTGCGCAGACAGACGGGGTTCTCCGAACGGCCCCGCGCGCGGTGCTCACCTGCAGCCTCGCCGATCGCGTTCCCTCCTGGTTTTGGGTAGCGCTAGGACGGCAGCTGGCCGGGAATGCTTTGGTCGTAACAGCACTGCTTGCCGCGGAGCTTCTAAAATACAATTTTAAGCATTTATGCTTTACAACTGTACGTATTACAAGCGGTGTTTTCCAACAGGGTGAAGCGCTGGGGCCATGAGCAGAGCCGAGCGCTGCCGCAAGCCCACCCTTTCCCGGGACAGCGTCGGGCTGCGCAGGAAGGCGCTCGCAGCAGGGCGCCTGGCACCCGTGACCAGCCCAGGAGCAAAGCCACCTGCCCTAACGCTGCCATGCTATGCCACGTGTCCCGTGTGACCCGAGGAGAGAGCAGGGCAGCAGGAAAGGAGAAATTGCTCAAGAAACAGTCTCTTGTCTGAATTTGCTAAAATGAGAGTGAGGAGGCTTCCAAAACAGGATCCCGGAGTTGTGGCAGAACTGGGGGACCACCAAGTCTCCCAGGACCCCAGCACGAGATGTTCGCCTATCTGGGGCAGACAGATGGCCTGTCCTGCCACTGTCTCGGCCAGAAGAGACAAATGAGGCAAGAGCTTCCTGTCTCTACTGTTTTAGCTGCTCTGTGCAGGATTGCCAGATTGTGCAGGATTGCCGAGCAGCACAGTGAAATGGTTGCATTGCATCTGCATTGTTCACAGGGAAGAGTAAAACATGCTCGTTTTGATTGAGCGTATTTGTAACCGCGAGGGAGAGAATGGTCATGCGTGGAAGGTAGGAGTAACAACTCATTTTCCCATGCTGTTCCACAGCAGAATTACCACCGCCTGAGCCACTCCGCAAGGGCAGCAGGACCGTGGGCTAACGCTGGCAAGCCCTGGCTTGCCCACACCACCACACTCACCGATTTCAGGGAACGGGGCGCAGAGGCGTCACTGTGTCACACAGAAGGGACAGGGGCCTGAAGGCAGCTTCGGTGAGCGTTGAGCCGTGCATGCTGGCAAGGCCAGGAGTGATGGATCACTGGCTGGAGGCGTCCCGCTGAGCACCGCCACTCCTCTCCCCACAGCCCTGTGATCTCCAGGTATTTTTAGCCCAGCGGTGTTTCTGCACTGATGCCGTCAGAGTCCTCCAGCACTCTCAGCTGTGTGACAAGGAAAAATAATTCAGGCTCAGTAACTTTCCTGTCCTGCATCATAAAAGGCCGTTTTCTTTGGTTCGCTAAGCTACAACCAGGGGCAAAGGCACAGAAACCTGTGAGCAAGGAGCTCCCTTCTGCTGGGTTTTGCAGTCAGGCATTTGTGGCTGTGCATCTGCGATGTAAATCCACGCAGACAGCGATTTGCTTTGCAGGGCAGAGGCTGACCCACCTGAGGCTGTGAGGCTGCAATGCCCCAGGCACTGCGGCAGGGCTGCCTCTGCCCCCTTTGTCGCAACCAGGCTGGTGACACCAGCAGCAGGTTTTCACCTCTCGAATCACGGTGATATGCAGCAGCTTGTTCTCAGGAAAAGCTGGCTGCTCCAAGTTGCCTGTACCCACAGGGCAGCTCGGCTTTTGCCTCTCTGGTACCTTCCTGCCCGGCGTGTCTGTGGGAAGAGCGTCAGGTCCCTTAACACTGCAGGTGGGATGGAGATGTCCAAGAGCATTTGCACAGCGCTGCCGCAGGGATGCGTGGGGAGACATCCCTCCCCCTGATATCCAGCCTCGCAGGGCTTAGCAGGTTTGGCTGGGAGCACTGGGATCGGATCCCTAGGTCTGGGATCTCCCGGGCAATTTAACTTTTAATTCTTACCCACTTCTGTCAGCCCATCGCCCCGGCTAAATGTGTGATGGAGAAGGTAGACCACATTCTGATGGACAGGAAGGATCCCAGCCACCACACATGAGAGAGAGGATGGAGAAAATCTCCTAATTGATCCAACTGATCGTGTTTTGTCTTTCATTGGAATCCACGCACTGTTCTGGGTCTCTGTTGGTAGGTGGGGTAAAGCCCCATCAAGCTTTAACGGCGTGGAAGAACTTTACAAGGTGGCTCTCCGAGACTGCAATAGTTAAGTCAGTTTGACAGGGCTCAGAACAGCGAGCTACCTGGTACCTTTGTGCTGGGAAGCTGCTTCGTTTCAGCCAAATACAGTGGAGAAACAATGGAGCATGTTTCCTGTCACATTAGAAATATTCTATAGCTTTTAATAAAGACAAAAAGAGGAGGAGTAGGTGGGTGATTTAGAAGCTATTGTTCGAATATCATAGTTTCAAATGATACCTACAGCAACTTGGGACTAATTTTGAGAGTAACTTCCATGACACAACAGACAGGCTATGATTCCTGCTGTTCCTTCTAGCTGGGACAGCAGAGGGAAAATTTGGAGGGCCCGGATGCCACAGTGGGCTCAGCCATCCCAGGCTCCAGTGCCTTTCTGAATAACGGAGTTAATGTGCTTTCGACCTTCTCAGCAGAGGAAGGACTGGAGGGACCTCAGATGATTAAAATCGTGAGGCAGGCAAAAGATGGGAGGAGATGCCTTGCTGAAACTTCCCTGCAAGCCTATGCCAGAGCTGCCAAATAAATCCCGACCCCCTGACTCCCAGGCCAGGGTTCCTGCGGAACAGGGGGGTGCCCTGTGTTGAGGCATGACATGGCCCTGCAGCCCTGGGGCTTGGCTGGCTGCCTGCACCACAGAGGGGGAGGCAGGGAACCTCACTTGATCCCACAGTCCTCAGGAACCCAGCACAGATCACGTCAACTTACGGAAGGTGATGACAGCATTAATATTCAAGGATCTGCCTGCACAAAAGGGTGAGAAATGGATTTCCTACACTGCTAAGATGGTATTCCAGCATAAAGGAGAAGAAACACAGCAAAACTCGTGTGTCTTCGCACAGCATTGTGCTTACATTCCCTGTTGTCAGACCCGATAGCTGGGTGAGAACAGACGTGCGATTGCCCTGAATTTCATTATTCCTGAACTCATCCTCCAGTGGAGGTATCTGGTTGGGTTTCACACCATTTTGTCAAAACCTGCCTGGCGTGCCACGCTCCTTGGCAAACCTGCAGCGCGACCCTGGAAGATTGCACCAGGAAGAGAAACTTGCCCGTCCATCCCCACGCAGCTGCCCCAGCCCTCCCGCTCCCCTTGGCAGGAGCAGCCCTCGCAGTCCTTCAGGCACGTTTCCCACCCTGCCCAGTGAAGCCACTCTCTCTGGCATGCTGGGCACTGTGTGAAACCCCTGGCACATGCTGGTTTTTCTCTCCTGGGAAGCTCCCGAGCGAACCAACCCAGAGACTGGAGTAGGAACAAGCCTGAAGAGGTGACAGATCATGGCTGGGACAGCACTTAGTTTGGAATTGCCTGGGCTGTGCCATCTTTCCCACCTGCAGAGCCTCCCTGCTTTTGTGCTGTTAAAAGAGGGCTTAAACCTCATGGGGCACCCCAGCAGGGTTTTGTTGTACCCTAGGTTTTGGAGAAAGCGGGGCGGTGCTAATACCAGTCCTGCTGAAACAACTGTGGAGACAGGAGAAGGCCACTGCCACTGCAGGGCTAGCTGGAGACCAGAGGGGATTGCTCTCTTGAGGAAAAGAAATCATTCTTTCTTCAGCTATACCACTAGTGACAACAGAAACTTTAGATTTGTTCTTACCTTCCTCTGGGTGCAGACAGCCTTCTGAAACCATCCGAGCAGACAGCTCTTCTCGTGGTTGTCACCGGTGCAAGCTTCACCGTGTCTGCAAAACACATCATTGTAAACTCATTTCCTCCCTTGCCTCGTTTGTGGCAGGAGGCTGGGATTGCTGCTGAGGAATGAAAAGGGGGCCTCTGAGGATGCTGCCAATCCTGCACAGCTACGGGCTTGTCTTCAAATACCAAGAAATGCATTTTTCAAGACCGGCGGGGTATGGGACATTACCTCAAATGAGAATTTCTGCAAGGTACAGTGCCTTGCGTATTGGAGGACCTCCAGGTTGAGCTGGAATAAAATCTCTCCAGAGCTGAAAAGCACAAGCACTCGGGCTCCCACGGCAACAGCAGAGGTGTCTGTGGCCACCCAGGGAGGAAGAGGATTGACTTTGTGAGGTTCCTGGCTGTCCTTCTGTCCGGACACACCATCCAGCTCACAGAGACTGCAGCAAATTCATCCTCGCTTTGGGAGGGCTTACGTCTCTGGAGGGAAGAGGCCAACAAAACCTGCCCGCAAATGCGCCATGCCAGCTGGAGGAAGGGATAAGGCGGTCAGGGATCAGCAGTCCTGTAAGATGCTGTACCCCCTCGCGATGCTTGGGGTGGTCCCGCTGTGCTCATATGGGTCCCTCAATCAACAGGTGCTTTTCCTTCAAAGTCAGTCCAGAACCACCCTGGCAGGACACTTCCCTTCTGTGAGCTCAACAAAGAGTCCTCCAGATGGGCAGTGGAGGGAGAATCTCAACCCTCAAGTCCACACGGTCCTAGATATCTTTTGGCTGGAAAGCACCGATTGTTGGATGGGAAAAAAAAAATTGGGAGTACTGGGAAGCAAAGTGCCGCCTATTAAATGAATGATTTCGCTCCACGGACATAACCCAGGACACCAGAAGCAAAAGCCTGTAACTTTCATGTCAGAAAAAAGCAAAGGAGTCTATTTCCCTCTGTGCCCCACACTACCCAGCCTGAAAAAGAGAGAGAGAGAGATGACTTTTCAACTCAATTAATAATGCAGAACCTGAGGAAGGGGCAAGTTGTGCAGAATCCAGAAAAAGAGAGATTGCAGAGAGTCAGATTTGCTGATAATACACTCCTTGCACAAGAAGCTTCTGCTGTTCCCCTCTTGACACAGCGTCTGTTGCCTACCAGGGCAATCATATCCGAGTGTAATTGTCTAACAATCGTTGCGCACTGAGAAAATAGTTCTGATTACAGACATTAACACGTTTAGGCATTAAGCTTCCTCACTGTAATTACCCTTGAGCTTAGACTCACAAATGAATTAATGTGCTGATCGCTTGGACTAATAGAACCAGCAAAAGGGTGATGAATTGCTTCCAAATCAGATAAAATCAAGCGTGACATCATTTAATTAATTTCAGGGCTTGGGGGGAGGATAAAGGGGGTCAGCATGATGCTGAAATGTATCTCTCCCCCAGTGATTTCTTTGGAGCCAGAAATGTGCAAATAGGAGAGGCTGGGGCTGGGGCAAGGGAAGATACGCACCAGGTGAGAAGGGGGCTGCTGGAGGTGGGGCTGTGTAATTCCTGTGGATGAGCGTGCAGCCTGGAGTGGCTGTGTGACCGAGTCAGTACAGCCGACACAAGTGCGATGGATGGATGGATGGATGGATGGATGGATGGATGGATGGATGGATGGATGGATGGATGGATGGATGGATGGATTTCTTCTGGGTATGAGCAGACGTACTGCCCACCTTGCCCTGATTTTGAGTCATCCTCCGAGCACTGGGGCACATGTACCCTGCTCCCCTGAGCAGAGAGCCCACTCCTGGCCTTCACCAGGGTCACAGTTCCTCCAAGGTCGCTGAGTGCCCAAGGGCAGCATTGCCAAAACCCCTCTCCTTCACCATGTTTCCTGGCAGGAAACACCGTCATTTCCTATCAGCACAAGGCTGCGGTCAGCCAAGAGCTGGACTGTCCATTGCGACCCTCTTTGACTTCTCCTCCCCTGTGAAGGGCCTCCCCACCACTATTTCTGTAGAAAGGAACAAAAGGGGTTGATGGAAAGGACATGGCAGGGTCTGGACTGCTGCTGTTAAGTACAGAATCTCTCAAGTTAAAGTTTCCCTCGGATGGCTGCCCACCTGTACAATAAAATGGCATCATACAAGGAGGTTGTACCTGACGGGGTTACACACGGAGCTTTCTCCTTGCAGCCCAGCGAACAATCCATCCCCAATTCCAGATGTTTGCATCACAGAGAGATCCTACACAAATTGCCACCAAGAGAGAAGGTCTTCTAAATCACAGGTCTCCGTTACAGCTGACATCTAAAACTGGCTTCTGCTATCTGAAAGCAGACTAGCTTTTTACATACTCATACGGGCGAGGGGGGAGGAGACAGACTCTACAAAGACACAGTCCTGGCCTTATTCCAGCTTAAATGTGTGTTAGCAGTGTGCACACAGACACACACGTGCCAAGAGCACCAGCAGCCAGCACTAATTTGGACTTGTTGCAACAAGTTTGAAGGTCCTGAATTTCCTTTCCTAGCGGTGATCTAGCCATATCCCTGCAGTCTCAGCCCCGGCACCTTCGTGGACAGAGGAGAGGTTAGTCCCAGATAAGACCCAACTGCCCCTGTCGTGTCCATCCAGATGATCACAGAGGCACCGGTTCTGCCCTGACAGCTCTGGCTCTGCTGAGCTGCGAGGCTGCGCTGCTTTACTCCCAGGTAAGAGTAGCTCATCACGCTTCTCTGTCTTCCATGTCTGCGCATGCTAGGGCCCGGTTTCTTTCAGAAACAAACCCAACACTAGATCCAAATGGTGACAGACATTCAAATAATTGGCTCTGATGACTTTTGGAAACCTGGCCATGCATTGCTGGAGATCCAGCCCTGCACATGGTGAGCAAGCCAGCTTTAGGGCTGCGGGGACATGGAAGCAACAAAGGGGTCTGGTGGTTGAGGGCTGATTTTTAAGGGGAACTGAAATTCCAGCACAACCCTCCTGTCAGCCACATCCTGAAAGTCAGGGGGTATGAAATCAGAACTCGGTCACCGGGGGATTTATGCATCTGAGCACCACAGAGGATCTGGGGCTTTTTCTGTACTTCAGTTCTCCAGGTGTACAGAAGTAGGACTAAAATAATTTACTCACCTCCGAGGGATGCTCTGTGTAGAAAGGCTTATGAAACACTCACCAACTGTGCTACGGGGAGGGTGCTCTCGTAAGCATCTTGCAGGGGCTTCTTGGCAGCATGAGAATGTCATGGTAGTCTGTAAGTGCAAGAGAGAGATTTGCTTTTAACGGTATGACATTTGCCAAACAATTAAGGTGACGAGCAATGTGCTGTAATCACTTTCAGTATTAAACACACACAGTAAAAATATATGTTTAAAAGGCACGTGGGTTTTTTTATGAGTGTAGGACATGATGCTTTGCACATCATTGTAAGAATCCTTGCTGCTACCGATCATAAGCTTCAGTTTACACTATGTAATTATTACCAGGGACTTTCTTCTTCTCCCATTATGTATTAACTGCACCTAAGAGATCCAGAATGAAAGGATCTGAGCTTTCCTAACTTAACAGTTGTTTGGAGGATTTGCTGTGGGATTTTCTTATTTTACTTTTGTCATAATTTAGCATAGTCTGAGAGATTAAAACAGATAAATAAAAATGCATTACGCATTTATTGCCCAGTGTTTTAGGATTCTACATTAAACTTATGAAGTACAGGGAGAGACAGGAAACATATTATGCTTGACATATCTTTTTCTACTTCCATGGGACCCCTTAAACCACTTCCCAGACTGTAGGTAAGGTTTTGGAGGCAACCTCCTCTGACCTCTGCTGTCATCCCTCAGCCCACAGATATCCAACAGGATGCATCACAGAAGATGCCATGGGAGCAAAACGAGCCAGTCCCTTGCCACAGGGGTACTCCCTTCCTGTATCCAGAGGGTGTTGCTTTATTCATGTTGGGTTTTTTAACTCACCCCAAAGACCATAAGATTGCAGGTGGGGTGTTTCCTGCCCACCTTACATTCTTTGTTTCAGGAATATAAAACCAAACCAAGCAGTGACCTTTGGGGCCCTGGTCCCAAACCAGAACACCACCCAGTTTCCTGTTGAAACCAGCTCCCCAAGACAAAACCTGTTGGAAACACAGGCTTCGGTATGACCACCAAATGCAACAGGTGTTGTGGGTGAGGTCCTGCACATACTATTAAAGAAACACATGGTTTACACCTAGTCTTTGGCTCAAATCATGTGAGAGGGTGGTAATCTGGGTTGCTAGTTAATCTGGGGACCCAGAGTCACAACCTAATCCAGCTCTAGACACATGGATTGTGTGCAAGACCTGACTAAGTCTAGAAGGGAATTCCCCCAAAACACAAGAAAGCCTTTGTGGCAGGAGTCATGCTGAAGGAAGATCCTATCCTTGCACACATAACACATGGCATTTGCATTTCTGCATGCAGCACGTTAATATTCATGTATTTGTATGCTGCCAGCCTGGGGAGCAAGTGAATGTCCTCTAACTGCAATTTCAGCCTGGTCAAGGTAACTGACCTTTTTCATTAAGTGCTTCCAAATTTCCAATCTATCCACGAATGTGAAAAATCTGTGCTAATTACAGCCCTGTCAGGAGGCCAAAAGATAACGGGGTTTCTGAGTGTTATTTAAAGGCACAGCATCAACAGGGTTTTTGATTTGCACTAACAGTGTCCTGGTCTCTATTACTCAGATAGAGCTATTTAAAAACAAGGCAAAAAATTTGGGAGGGCTTGAGGTATTGCGACCTGTCATTAACTCAGATGGCCAAGGTGAAGCTCCTCAGCCGTGCTGAGCAGTGGAGGAGCCACCCTACCCGTGGCTCCCTCTCATTTTTGTCCCAGTCCATTCTGTGTGCTGAAGAGCTGGTGCCCTCCTGTACGGTATACCAACATCCCAAACCACGTGCGCGCAACACTTACAAAGAGTGCTTCAAACATAATGGCTTCTTAATACAACACATACCATTTGAGGAACGATACGAGCTCCTTCTCTTTTATATTCTTTTTCATAAGGCACGTTTTGAAACTCACTGACCTTTTTTCTTTCCTTTTTGTTTTTCTAAGTCCCCTGGCATTATGCAGAAAAACCCCATCAGTGTGAAGTGGAATGTAATGCAGTTTATTACCACTAACAAGGGAATGGCCCATAACTCTAAAGAGACAAAGCCTCAAGTGAGCTATGAAGGTCATTTTCTTGCATCCAGAAAGAAAATGTAATACTGACTGTGTCGTGCTTCCCGTTTCAGAGACAATGGGGGCTGCTTTCAGGTTTATCGTAACAAATAGTATAAATGGAGGGGTTTTCTTTCAGATGGAATTTCACACAGTCAGTCCTCCCCACTTTGGAGGGAATGAAGGTGAATATCTGTCTGGATTTTCCAGCGTTATTTATACTCCTGTGGATTTGATAGTTGGCTTGCCCATGAATCTTTAGGAGACACAAACCCCCTGACTGCATACCCAGTCGCTGCCTCGCCCTGCTGGGAATACTCAAACACCTCAGTGGGTAAAGGCTCAAACAGCAAACTCACAGACTCGCTCATTACCAGGGTTACCTCCAGAGCTCTCCAATTGTTGCAGATTCTGGAAATGAGGCTTTCCTGTGATGCCCCTCCCTCCTTCACGCAGCCATGAACCTTAGAGCATTGTTAAAAGATGGCAACGCTACGCTAAAGCAAACATGGCATCAACAGGTCACTGGAGGGACCAGGATCATATGCCGGACAAATGTACAAGGCCAAAGAAGCCATTTGAGCCTTAGATCATGAAAGAAAATAAACACCCATCTCCTTTTCCAGCTGTTACTATAGAGTCAGGCCAGAGCCCTGCTGTAGCAAATGCTGGGGAAAAGCACGGATGCTGCCCTCTGAGAATGTAGCGCTTTTTGACCCTGGAACAAACCTATTTCTGCACTGCTGCAGCTCTCACGTCAGAGATAACTGGGGTGTAAGTGGGATGAGATACGTTTTTCCATATCCCCATTCCCTGGTCCGCCTCTCTACAAACCCCAGACAGTCTCGGGGAGGGGAGCTGGGTTACACCTTCCACCTCTATCTCAGTCCTGAGAGTTTGTTATTTTGGCCTTGCTAAACAGCTCAGGTTTTGTGTTCTATGGATGTACTAATTTGCACCACATCCCTTGAGTTTCAGAAGTAATATCTTCCTTGGGTGAGATGATGCAGGGAGGTAAAACCTAGTGTTTTCCCTTACATCACCATCCTCCCTTCCAGTTGCAAATGGGGTCAGGTAAAATGGTGTCAGAAAGTCCTGCTGCATTATTAGCAGCTTCTCTCTGTTTTCAAAATTATGACAGCGAAACACAGCTGATTAAGAAGTTCCTGGTCCTTGTTTGGGGCAGGAAGTGAAGGGGCACATAAAATCATTAGTGGCCACGTTAGGCCTGAATGAGAAAAGCACGCAGCAAACAACAAATGCTGAAACGCATGCTGGGTCCAAACGGGAGAGCAGGCTGACCGTGAGCGAGCAAGCGGTGAGCTCTGCCTGCATGCACAAGGGGGCCCGCCGGGAATCGGCACTGAACATACCGCATGTTCACAGCTAAATAACCCTCCTAGCCTCTGATTTTGCTGCTAACGCACCAGGAAATAAGTACTCTTTTGAAGTAGGGAGGTGGCAAACTGTCTTGACCCCATTTAAGCCAACAGTGGGATGCAGATGGGTAAAGGATTTGACCCCATCTGTTTGCTTTGAATATTACCCAAACACCTGAACATCAATTTCTTATCACTAACTAGTTCATCACCAGCTGATGAACATTTAGCAGCTTTGCTAAGCACTGCAATTTGTCTTTCCTACTTGAAGTGTCAACGGTCACCTTAGCAATACACAAACCGTAAAACCCAGGGAGGGTCCTCAAGGCTGATATTTAATGATGTAAAGAAAACGCTGGATTTTGTGAACGCCAATCCTGAATTTTGATGCCATCCTTCCAGGTGAGCTTGGCACGTACTGCCGTACACCATCCCATTCAACAAGCTGTACAAGAATAACTTGGGTTTTAGTCCCAAGGCAGAGGGAAGAGATGAACCGCACTGTCCAGTCCAAGCTGAGAAAGACGTTTTGGAAGAACCAGTCCTCGTATCACGGTAATCATGGCCAGCACTACATGACACAGAGCCGTGTGCTAGGGCTAACATCATCACCAGCTTCATCAGTGTAAACAGACCTGAACTGGAACAGAAAGTGCTGTGAACCTGAAACAGGGAATCTGGGTTTTAGCTAAGCCTTCTTGTGCAAGGGCTGGCAAGAGGCAAGACACGCTGCAGGCTCTGAAGCACAGCCCTGGCATGTCCCAGCTTGCCAGCCCAGAGCCACACAACAGTGTTATTTGGCTGAGGGTAGCTGAGGAGAATAACGCTGCCAGCGGTGCTAATTATCCGGAGGCTTGGACAAAAGCTAGTCCCACTGAAGGCAGCGGCAGCACTCCCACAGACATGCCGGGGCCAGGACTGAGCTCAAGAAATGCAAGCAGTAGAAAGTGCTGCCAAATCCAAAGCTTTGGCCGTTCTTTCCTGTTGGGCCACATCCCTCACCCAGGCCGTGCTGAGCCCAGGCTTGCCTGAAGAGGGACAAGAGGAAATGCTGGAGAAACTGCTTTAGTTTCCTAAAAATCAAGTAACACTGTCATTGAGTGAAGAAGGATGATTGCGTTCCTGTTGTATGTAGACCCTCTCTCCTTTCAAAAAAACCACTGCATCTTCCTAGGTGCTCTCCAGGTTTCACTGCTCTGTGCCAATCCAGGCTGGAATCTAGTTTTGCAGCAATTTAACAGAGGGAAAAAATGCATTTTTTCCCCATAGAATGTTGCTAATTATGGGTCCTAACCTGCCACCACTCTGAGACGGACACAGGAAATATTCTCAGTGCAAAGTAACATCACTAACTCTATTGACTTGCCAAAAGTATATATTTCATACACTTACTTTTATATGCTGATACATAGTCATTTTTTATACTTACTCTATACTAGTACCTCTATCTGCCTGAAGTATTGATCCAGTACTGAAAATCTGTTCTCTCAATTCTCCTTCTTCCTTAGTCAGGAACTGAACTGATGGCTTTGGGGAATAACAGGGACATTTCAGCTACAAATTTAAAGGGAAAAGGCAACAGTTATTATCCCTGTTTCACACACAGCTAGCCCTACAAATGCTCCCTGGCTGACTGTTCAGCCCCTTGGTGCTTTTCATTTTAATTCCTTTAAATTACTGCTAAGCAACCCTGCAAACCACCCAAGTTCCTCCCTTCCCTCCTAGGGAAGTCAGCAGGTTTCACCGGTATGGTGCTCAAAGGAGAGCAGAACTGGGACCGTTATGCTAAGCTCTGAAACCGGTGCTCCTCGGTTCGTGACAGGTTGTTACCACCCTCTCTTAGTGCAAAAGAAGAAGCCAAACAAATCCAGAGTATCTGTATTTGCATTTCTGTACACCTGTCCTGTTTGCAGAGAGAAGAGCAATTAAGCTTCGTCATCACGCTTTTCGACTGACTGCGCTCTGATTTCCACAGATCAAATGTGAGCCGCAATTTTCGGAGGAGCGGGGAATCCATCTCCCCTTGCTGGCCCAACGTGGCCCGGTTCCTGGCACCAACCTGGCCAATCCAGCCCCTGCCTGCCTGCCATAGGGCACCAGAGTGGCACCCCAGGATTTTGCACCAGCCTCCGAAGGCACGGGGACACAGCAACTTCAGGCCTGCGTGGCACAGGATGAGGTGACCGTGCGGAGCAAGCCAGAGCACAGGCTGTCGGGCTTGGCCTTCAGTAACACCCCACTTCCCAGAAGACTTTCCTAGGACCTCCGCAGCCATCTAATAATCATTTATGCACAACCGTAATTTCTTTTTAATCATATTTCTTTGGAAGCTTTGCAGCCATGTGGGATTCCGCACCCAAATATAGACTTTACTGTGTCATCAAGGGAAATGCCTCATATCCAAACAGCAAAAAGAGCTAGTGTTTAGCATCAAGGGAGGAAAGCAAACACCAAAACATTCAGAAAATCCCCAAGCGGGTGCAGACAGCATGCAAGTGCAGATGGGAGCAGGTACCGTGAGAGGAGGTGTGGACAGGGGCGTGGGGAGACGGAAGGATGGTGTCTGAAGGCTGTTCACCACTGGGACTTGCCACCCCTGGCAACACAGGACTGAAACACCGAGTGTGTGATCTCCACATGCCATCACACCCCTTTGCTCTCCTTGAGCAACCCCAGAAGGCGCTGCAGGGGCTCTGGACAGCTTTCCTGCCCCACTTCCTATATCTGGAAAGTTATATCTGATGGTTGAGGGTCCGGGATTTTTTCTTCTTTCTTCCTAGGTCTTAAGAAACCCACTAGTGAGCCACAGAGCAGCCATTGTTTAAACGTGTAGCAGCACCCCGTTTTGGTATTAGCTATCTGAGAGTGGTGCCCCAGTGCTGTAAATCTGGCCGTATTTACTTACACGTGGCATTTCCCTAACTGTTACCTTTCTGAACCACCCAAATCTGTCAATCTAATGGAGATATATGGACAGTAAAAACATGCACTGGAAAACTACTGGCAGGTTGTATAAAATTACCAGATTTAATCAGCTGATAAATTATTCACTCCGATTGAGAGTCAAACATACTATTTGAGTCTATTTATGGATGTCCGATTAGTGCAAGTAATTTTCCATCGCTTTATTATGTTTGCTAATACATTATGAAAACCATGTTGTGATAATGGTCTTACTTAAGTCATTTTGTTGTAGGAGCGTATACCAGAAAGCTCATTCCACCCAAGGCCAGGGACACGTTCCAGTGGGCATCAGTTAGTTACACACCGCCATACGGTTTCCAAGGGCTTCTGCAAAGAGCAAAGTTGCCAACAGGGTGGGAATTTCATTTAAGGCGAGCTATGACACTGCCAGGCTCTCTAAGTGGCACTGCGCTGTTTTCGGGCTAACTGCCATTGCAACAAAGTGCAGGAAGAGGGCTGGGCTGGCTGCTCCCCAGACCTGGATGGATGGCTCTGATGCCTGGATGGGGGATGCAGCAGTAAATTGCATCATGTTATTGAGTATATACAGTAGTCCTGGCTAACCGGGGGGGTCCCAATGGACTGGAGGTTAGCCAGTGTGATGCCGATCTACAAGAAGGACTGGAAGGAGGATCCAGGGAACCTGTCAGCCTGACCTCGGTGCCGGGGAAGGTTATGGAGCAGACCATCACGTGGCACGTACAGGACAACCAGGCGATCAGGCCTGTCAGCATGGGTTTATGAAAGGTAGGTCGTGCCTGACTAACCTGATCTCCTATGACAGGTGACCTTCTTAGTGGACAAGGGAAAGTCTGTGGATGTTGTCTACCTGGACTTTAGTAAAGCCCTTGACATCGTTTCCCACAACATTCTCCTGGAGAAATGGGCTGCTCTTGGCTTGGATGGGTGTACTCTTTGCTGGGTAGAAAACTGGCTGGCTGGCCAGTTACCCAGATACCTGCAGGGCAGATGTGGCTGGCAGTGCTCCAGGCAGACACTGCTCCCTTTCCCAGCTACATCGCTGCTACAGGGCTGTGCTTAGGTGCTTGTGAAAGGTGCCGGACTGACGGACACCCTTTTCAGACCCTTAGGGAAACTCATGCTCCCACACACCCTTCATCTACTGGGAACCAACCTGCCAAAGTTGAGAGGTAGCTCAGCTCCCAGCGCATTGCCTCCAGCAACAGCTTCCAGCTGCAAAAACCCCGGGGTCCCCGGACACTGATCTCCCAGGTGCCACGCTGCCCTCTCGGCCACAAGTCAGGTTCAAGTCCCTCTCTTAACATCGTGCAAATGCCTTTAAAAGAAGAAAGAGGCAGCGGGAGTGAGGAGGCAGGGGGGAACCTTTTGTTAAGACTGCGGAAATTTTCAGTAAAATGAAAACAAATTGCTCTAAGTAAACCATTTGTCACAGTCTGATTACTCTGCTGCCACTCTGGGAACACCAATTTGTCATGCTAGATCAGGATAACAGCAGGCTGACTGTACGAAATGGCACGCTGCCTTCTGGCTTTTTTGCTTGCAACCGGTAAGGGCAGCGGGGATCTCCCGGAGCTCCTTTCCGGTGCCCCATCCCTCCTGAGCACACAGGTACACACTCGGGTCTCTGCAGCCAGTGTCACACAGCCAACAGCTCCCTACTTCCCAGCAAGGACCTCCATCTCCTGCTACTGCAGCTCCACCTCAGACCTGTCAAATATGCTGCTTTTACCTAGTTATCCCAGCGTGTCTACAAGGTGTCCATGACAGGGATTACTTCTTGCATCAGTGCTCGGAATGACGCTGCTCTGACCTAAATTCCAGCATGTAAGGCAATACACCTATTGTTCATAATTTCTCTTACTTTAAAAGCCCTTGACTCCTGTTTGCTATGCCTTCAGGAACGCCACAGCTGAGCCTGCAGCACTTGCTGGCCCAGTCCCGATCCAGGTTTCCCTCTCCCTGGTGATACCTGAAGAGTTTCAGTTTGTAGGTGGAGCAATTAAAGTAAAACAAACACACACAGAGAAAAAAATTTCTGTGAGATTCTCAATTCAAGAGATGCTTAAAGAGGGAGGAGAGGGTTAATACATGGGAGCTTGAAGCAAAGATTAGCCAAAACACATAAAGCATGGGAAAGTAGCAGAAAAAAAATAATCCCTAGTCCGAGAATTAATTCCCTTAGCTTCATTGTCCATAGCTAATAAACAATTATTGGAGTCTCCCCTGCTTGTGTCTCTCTAGAATTATGCAGCAGTTTGCAATGCTGAAACAAAACAATTAACTCCCGTTCAAATAAAAGTATCAGCCAACAAAAAGAAAAAAACCCTCAAAATGTCATTTTGGATAAAATGCTCCATTCAGTCCTACACAAAATCCTTCATCTCATTTTCAGATTATTGATCCTTTTCCTAAACCCCTTCTCTT
Organism: Rhynochetos jubatus; assembly: GCA_027574665.1. Classification (NCBI taxonomy): domain Eukaryota; kingdom Metazoa; phylum Chordata; class Aves; order Eurypygiformes; family Rhynochetidae; genus Rhynochetos; species Rhynochetos jubatus. The sequence goes on along the minus strand of CM050654.1, from coordinate 4,296,220 downwards.
TTAAACTGGTAGGTCAATATGTAAATACAGAAATGCCGTTTTGAAAGGGAAGCAAAACGACGAACAAGCTTTGTTTGCAAACCACAGGAACGAACTAGCTCAGAAATTCCTACTTCTTCAACATTAATAAAAGCGTGAAAATCAGCAAGCTTTTATATTTCAGAACCTCTCCTTCACCCTTTTGGGGTCACTAAGGCTTGCTGGGTCCCCAGTGAACCAGTAAATGACATCAGTTCTCTTCCATTTTCTGATACATTCACTATTTGTCAACAGCTTTCCCCACTGCTACTCTGGGCAGTCTCTGGCCAGCAGCAGGCGAGACCACCTGGACCTGCCACCTCCCTTCCCACCCACAACTGAGGCACAGTCCTGGCCCAGTTCCTCCTTGGAAAGCTGCAAAGGTTGGGAGAAAGAGGTGAGGAGGGATGCTATAAGCACATCACCTCCGCAGAACAGGAGAAATCAGATCTTCCTTTCAAAGCATTAGAGTCCTCAGTGAAGGAACTATGGTGTAGGGAAAAAAACGTATTTTAAGGGCATGGGAAAATGAAGAATGCTCTCAAAATTATATAAATGCCTCCTTGTTCTCACTCCCAGTGCCCAGAGTCCCCAGGAATGGCTCTGAGCCAGTAACCACAGCAATCCACTCTGCCACACGTCTCCATGATGCTGAGCCATCAGGTAGTGTGAGATTAAGCATTTAAGGGAAACTTGCTCAACGCAGAGACTGGTGACCCTGGTTACGGTGGAAAATGCCACTGTTGGCCATTCTAAGCATTTCCCCCCCTGCTTCTAAAAACTGTACTGTACCTTCAATATTACCAGATTTCTGTTTTAACGGAAGGAGTTGTTCTCTCCTTCTTCTGCATGGTTGACCAGAACAGGGACATCACAGACTGGGTGTCTTATGACACCCAAACTCTTCACAGGGCTGATGTGTGCAGCTGTACAGAGCTGAGGAGCTCTGGAGGGAGGTACGGCTGTCGGGGCAGTGCCAGACCACGACTAGGGCTTACTGCATTGCTGGGTGCTGCAGCCCCTAGCCCCAGGCTTAGGCGGCGTAACAGCTAACTGGAGAAACAGGCACACAAAGCAAGAGTTTTCAGAGCTGTACCCCAAATGTTCAGCCAGACTCTGCCAAGGGGTGAATACATTCTAGCCCAACAGGACTAGGAATGCTATACCGAGTATTATGCACAAGGTGGGAAGTCTGAGGCTGAACAGAGAGCAGAGATGAGGCAGTAACCCCTCAGAGACCCGGTGGTGTTCTGGAGCTTTGATGTCAGGCTGTTCTTTCACTCACACATCTATACAAGTGAGATACAAAGCTAATTAGACATGCAACAGGGTTCTGCCGTAGCAAGATTATAGCTGATAGTCTTGTATGGGATGTGATTCCTGCTGTAACATTCTGGATTCCAGGCAAGCAGTAAGGGCATAGTACCTTTATCTAAGGGCTTCCAGGGGCTGTAAAGATCAGCATTATCTTTAGTAAGGATGGCAGTGAGATTTAAATTTTTAACTTGTCCTAAGCAAAGTCTGACAACAGCTCTACAGCGTAAGCTGTCCTTTCCACCAAGCATGGAGGGGCAGCCTGTTTTGCTGCTTCAGAAGGATGCTGAGAAACAAATCAGGATTTACGCATCTGATATCTCCCATATTTTAAAAGCATGATCCAGTCCACAGTGATTTATCCAGAACTAAACACAACATCCGAAAGAACAGTGCATGAAAAACTACTCTCAAAAGCTGAACTTTGCTCTGTTTTGTCACTAAGTAGTATGGTCATCAGCACCGTGCAGAACGAAATGCTGATGGAGCAACACATACGCTAGGACTTGTGTTCCACCCAGCCGAATGCAGTGCCGCAGGGCTGTACCACACCACTCACTCCTGATGGAAAGAGTTACCATCACCACCATTGCTAGCCGGGGCCCGGGAACCCCTCTGCTTGCCTCGACCGAGCGCCAGGCCATGGCAGGAGCTGCCGCCGCCATGGTGTTTCACTGCATGTGCAAACAGCCTCTGGGACCACTTCGAAGGAACCCACAAGGAATTAGAAAGGAAAGAAAGGGCATATGTATGTGCTCTGTAGCAGTGAACACGCTTGCCATTTCCAAGTGGGTCCACGCTGCATTATTAGATGCAATTTTCAAGGCTCAACAAGAAGTAAACCCCTACTGATTTAAGCACTGATGTTACTGAGTGTAAGGTAGTAATACCTACAAGATCATAATTTTCTAAATCTTAATCGCTTTCTTAAGCCACTTTTATAAAGCATTAAGTAGCCGCTTCTCGCTCACAGGGACGAGCATGAGTGGTTGCTGCAGCTGAGGGAAAGTCTCACAGGGAGGAAGCTAGCTGATTATCAATAGTCCTTTAAGTCCTAATAAAACAGCAAGAGCTGGTTTCCTCATCCCACATCTGGGTCAGTTCCAGAAGACCACATATTCAAACCAACACAAGTGAAATGCTGGCAAAACCAAGAGAGTAAATCACAGCAGCGGGAGATAAAACTACAAAGGGGATTTCTTTTCCTCCACAGAGACCATTAGCTCTATCATGCTAGTTGCCAGCCTAAGTCATCAGTTCACCTTCATCATATTAGTCAGAGCATCTGTCAACAGCTGAGCACAGCTCTTGCAGGGAACACACGGCAAGGTAATGGAGAGCGAAGCGCTCATAATTCAAAAGGCAGGTTCAGTGTGTGCTTCTCTAGTTCAAAGAGCATAGAGACTTCCCCCTTTACCGTGGCCCTGCAAATTCCATTTGATCTGAAACCAACTTGCATTTTCTAAATGCTGCTGCTGAGTTTGAACTACAGTGAAAAATCCATTTGCTAGAAATGAAAGTTGCCAATTAAAATCAGCCTGTTTATGTTGCTTTGAGGAGCTGAGGGAGACAGAGGGAGAGAAAGGAAAAGCCAAATAATTCATTAAGTGATCTATATTGTGCCAGTAGAGTCGGCAATTATAATTACCCTAATAAGACTTTCCCGCTTATATAAGCCCTTCCATTCAGGGATCTCAAAACACTTTGCAACCATTAATGATGTTAGCTTCATAACATTCCTGACCTCGTTTACACGGGGAGGGAATTGAGGAAAAGAGAGAAACCAACACCATTTTCTGTAACAGAGAGCTTTCATTTTGTAACTGCCTGTAAAGTTTACACCTGAAACTAAATCACACTTTAAGATCAGGGTCAGTTCTGAGCTCTTGAGCCAGTAGCGGTCCTTGACTCACCATGTGAGGGAGAGTCTCACGTTGCAGGGAGAAGGCAGAAGTGGTTGGAAAGCAGCACTTGGAAAGTAGTTATCAATGTTTCTCTAACATCTAACAGTGGTATGGAGCCATGTGTTCCATGGGGAGCTGCCCTGGGTCTAGGGCTATTTAATACATCCACTAACGATCTAGATGGTTGTCATGGCTTAGTCCCAGTCGGCAGCAAAGCACCACGCACCCCCTCGCTCAGTCCTCCCTTGGTGGGATGGGGAGGAGAACATACAAGGAAAGGTTCCTGGGTCAGGACAAGGACAGGGAGGGATCACTCATTTCTGTTGTGGCACAGGAGAAACTGAGGCAGGGCATGGCTTAGGCTTTCCACCACCATTAATCTGAGGTCTCTAAGAAGTCTACAAAAATGTGTATACAATAGCAGCCCAAATTTTACATTTTAACAGAATAAGGACATTACTTTTAAGGCAGAGAGGAGCTTATTGAGGTTTCCAAAACTTTTCTTCCACAAAAAGAAAAGAATTTTATCACTGCAGACCACTCATGAATCTGCTAGAGAGAAGACTGATCCCACAATTTCTCCTTCGTGTGGCTCTTTTCCACCCAGTAATATTCTTCTAAAAATGAAATTAACTTTCTTGCTCACATCATTGACATTCCCTTCACAACCAGATAGCCAAATAATGTTAACACTCATTTTAATTCTGAAAAGCATACAAAAAAGGGGAAATTTTCTCATTATTAATGGAAGAAAAAACCTATTTAGCATATCTAAATGAAAAGTGTAAGATCTATAACCCGTACAATAGGAATCATGAAAAAGCTACAAGATGGAATTATTCTCTCAGGGCTTTTATCAAGGTAGTTATCATAAGTTAAATGTGAAATCCACCCCGAAATCACTCAGAGAATTCGGTATTCACATACTTCTCTACTGTACACAATCCCCCATGCAACACTAAAAGTTCTCTGCTTATGCCTCCATAATTTAGTTCGTGTCAGCAATCAGCACAGGAAGTTATAGCACTGTGCTACGTTTTTTAAGAGACAGAGGAAATTGTGTATTGCCTGATTTTCCAGCGGGGCTGGAATAGAGGACAGCAGGGAGAATAGGTGGGACAGCTGGCCTCCTGGACTGACGGACACCCGGGGAAGGGGATGTGGACCACTCATACTCCCCCTTAGCACCTCCTCGGCTGCAAGAGGTTCCTACTGACCTCGAATGAAATGAAGGCGCGAAGCTGCTTCCCACACGGAAAACACTGCTCTGCACTTCAGAAGAATGAAAATGAAGTTTAAAAACAGCCAGGTCTGTCCCACAGTAACACCTTTGTCAGAGGGAGATGGGTAGCATCAGGCATTTTATTCTTTCTGTTTCAAAAGTTCTCCTAATTAGGTATTACAATGTGTTTTTCATTGTGGAGAAGCAGTTTTAATTACTTCTAACACTCACTGGGGGGAATTACTGCTGTGCAGAGAGCAGATCGGCATTCTCCTTCCTCATACCCGTGACAGGAGAAGAACGATGTTGCTAAAAATACATTGTAGTATTTATCAGCTGGTCTTCTACAAATAAGAGATGGCCCACATCAGGTCCAAGTGAACTCCAGGGTGCAAAATAACCTCCTTCCTCTATTTAGCTCTTGCAACACTGGCTTATGCCAGTAAATCAGTATTTTCAGGAGGCAGCATGCAATATGAGAGGGGACCAAAGCAAATCTTCTTTAATTCCCTGCCTGTCCCTGCTTCTTCCTTACAGCGATTTCACTATGCTCCTGCACTCTGATTTTGTGCAGGCACAAGCTGTGGAATAAGGAGAACAATTGGATATGATCTAAAATTGGCCCAAACCCTCCACGTCCAGCACTTAGCTGTATTTCCTAAGAGATTAATTTTGAAGGCGACGTATTTTTGTCTGCCCAAGTTTTCATCTATCTGGCCATTTTAAAACCACAGAAGTGGAGAAAAAGCACTTCAAAAATGGTACTTTGGAAATCACATGAAAGGTAAGCCTCTACAGACAAGCTCAAGCCTTCCCTCAATGGAGCCAAGAGGTAAAACTCAGTGAATGAGATATGTGAATAGGAACAGATACAAGCCCCAACGCCAACGGTGGTACCACATCCAGGGATCATCCTTCGAAGTTCGTTAATTGTATTAGCAGACAATACAACATGAATGTATCAGGAGAGACGCACTGGTACCCCTAGGTGAGGTTTGCAGGGTGCTGGCAGTGCAGAACACCCGTAAGGTGCAGCTTTGCTCTGTGGGACAAGCTGAAGCTGTTCCGATCATTTAAATAAATTTACCAAAGAAACCAGAAGACTGGAAAATGGAAGAGAGTGTGCTGGGCAGATAACACACGTCTGTTATTTACTTCTAAAAAGTTCAGAAGTCTGACATCAGCCATCCACATTAAAAAATGTGTTTCTTTCCGTACTCATTAACACAAGTGCTATTTTCATCACAGTACTGATATGAATTCATTACTACTGCACAGCGTCTGTATATATTCTCATGAACTCATTTTATGCATTGTTATTTGTAACAAAATTAGCAACAATAGGCAAATGAAATCCCAGAACTTGTTATGATAGCCCTGTTTGGAGTAGGCCCTGATATTCTTGTTTAAAGATATTCTCAGATGTAGTTGAGTCTAAACTCTGTCTCCAACCATGAGTGTGGTTGACGTTAATTAGACACTTCTGGCAGACCAGAGGTGGCTGAAGCCAACAGGCACAGGGTTCAGGTGGAAGTTAGCCAGGTAGATGTGGCTGCTTTAAAGCAGTTTAGCCTATTGCCTTGGGAAACAGAAACTTTAGCCAGAAAGCCACAACTGAAACTTAAAAGCTTAACCAAATCCTGCCAGGCATTCACCAAATACTAGGGAGAACATTTCAGATACCACTGATTCCTTAACCTAGCACACAAAGATACAAGAAGATCCAATAGCCAGGGGATAAGGCTACGTAAATTCGGGACACATTAAGCATTATTTTCTTTTAATAGTGAGGAGTAATTAACCACTGAAACAATTGGCCTAGGGACTTGATATAAGCACCTGACATCTTTAAAACCAAGCAAGACATCTGCCTTTTACAAGCTCTGTGGTAACTCGAAGAAGATTCTCAGCTTAGCACAGGAATAAGCACAGTAAAATATACTATGGGCTGTTTTATTCATGAGTTCAGTCTAAAACGGCGGGGCACCACTGTTATGAGCTGTAACGTATGAGGGTGTGAAGTGCTTTGGTTCTCCTGCAACTGGTTCTCCTCTAGCAACATATTAAGTGTGCTGAATATCAATTTAAAAGGTCTCAGACTTTCTGCAGAAACCCAAGCCATCCCCATTGCATATTCACAGCTGATTTTACAAACCACAAGGCCAGATCCTCAGCTGGAATAAATCAGTGCAGATCCACTGAAGTGAGTGGAGTTTGATCAGTTGTCATGAGATGAAAAATCTGAGTCCCTTAGCACAGGCACCTACAGATTTCCCAGTTTTCTCACATTTCTCACATAAATCTCCCCTCAATTTCCATCTAAGACTAATGGCTACGAACAGACATCTCTGCATCTTCAATGCTGTGTTCTGCGCTTTCTCTAGTATTTCCTTGATAATTCTGTTTATCCAAATTTTGTCCTGTGGACACCTTGTTTTCAGCACGTTTTGTCAGTGCTTGAAGGGAATAATCAAGCCTAAAGCTAATCATCAAATAAATAGATTTAGTGAGGCTATGGCGACAGGATAAACAGGATTAGCACTTCAGGAGGACAGAACAAATACGGATGGGCACTCAATGGGCAGGTTTCACTATCAAGCCGAGAGTGGCACGTTAAGCAAGGACAGGGGAGCTCTTAATGTTTTTGTTTCTAACCAGAGACCACCAGGAAAACACAACACTGCATAGTGGAAACTGAATGTTTATTTATACGACGAGTGAATTCAATAGGAATGATGACATACTGGTTTGCTGAAGGTCTGTAACCATAGGCTAAAGCACACATAACTGTACAGTGTGCACTGTGCAACGCATACACTGCATGCAACCATGCAATCACAGAATAATCCAAGTGGGAAGGGGCCTCTGGAAATCTCTAGTCCACTCTCTGCTCAGAGCAGGGCTAACTTCAAACCTGGATCTGATTGCTCAGCACCTTCTCCACTCAAATTCTCAAAACCCGCAACAATGGAAATGCACCAAATGGGGACAATCAGGACCAAACCTTCTACCTAACAGAATTGCTCCTCTTGCAACCTGTGCCTGCTGCCCCTTGTCCTGTTGCTGTGCAGCCCTGGGAACAGTATGACAGTCTGCAGTTGGCTCCCCCCATACCTAAAGCCTTCTCTCCTCCAGGCTGAACAACCCTGTCACCCACTGCCCTGGCTTGTGTGCTCCGACCGCCAAACACCTTCATGGTCCTCCACTGGCCTCACTCCAGCTTGTCAGCATCTCTCTTGCAGCCTCCAAACATGGACATGCTCCAATATGGACCCCTCCCTGATGCTATTTGCAAAGGAGGGCTGAAATGAAAAGCATCAAACAACCCAAGTGCTGTCTTTTGAAATGCTCACCACCTTTCACTGCCAGTGGTCAAAACCAAAACTCACCAGTCCAACCCAACAAAAGCCAAGAAACTAAAATAATTTCTGCCAGTCCTAATTAATTGTCATCTACACTTTCAGGCCTTATGGCCCATCTTCCTACCTGCCTAGGAAAGGAAATAGCTTTTGCTGCATGCTGACAAACCAACATACAGACTTTATGGGCTCAAGGGAGAAAGCATATGACAGTTTAAAATGCTTTTGCGAGTTTTCTAGCGTCTCCCCCACACTGAAACCAGGTTTTCAGCCTGACAGTGCCCGAGCTATAGGAGAATGAGGTGGCCATGCTCTCTGAGTAATGTTTCCCAAAGTCAACCATTGCCTTCTGGAACTGCCGCTCACAAAATCAATACAGAACTTGCCACTTCCATGTTGGAAAGCGTAGGTTGGGATAGGCTCGATAATAGAAAGTAATAAATCCTTCCTTGTGCTAGAAAAGGGCTTGAGCAAAAGTACATAAGGTTCAAAGGAGTGAATTGTTAACTCTTCCTTTAAAAAGAGGATTCATCTTGCCACATGGAAGAGCCAGGTTGTTCACCCAAAGGATCCAATGGGATTTTTCTGTCATGTGCCAGACATCTGGACCAATTCAGAGATGTTTTGTCATTCCACAGTGCCAGCACAGGGAAGAGGGACTCTCTAGTGCTGCATCCTTGCCCAGCACTGGAGAGGAGACTCCCTCGGCAAACATGCTCTTTCCTTTAATTTCACAACCAATCCAGGGATGTGAAAAACCACTATATGGGATGAAAACCTGAGGCACTGAAGGACTTTCTGAATTAATGGAAAAAGGCAGAACAACGATCTGGAGTTTGAATCAGCAATTTCAAACTACAAATAGATACATCTCTAACAGTTATGTATTTACCTTAAGAAACAACAGACATAAGCACTGGTCTTTCTGGTTTTTTTTAATGTTGCCCCATTAATAACCATCATCCTGCAAAACACACAGTAGCACAACACCAAACACATCCAGAGCCACAGTATTCCTCTAGCTTGACTGGTTTTTAATTACACAGAAAAGATTCACTCTGCTTCTACCCAGATGCTCACTAAGTTGACAACCTCACTGGCGGTAGGATAAGAAGTAGGAGGAATATCCTTACATCTCCATATTGCCATGCAGAAACCAAAACAGCTAGTATAAATGTTACAAAATGAGTACATTTCTTCACACTTCGCGGGAAAGAGAGGGAAGGGAAAAGAGAGAAAATAAGCACTTCTGGTGCACTAAGTGATCATTTATCTTTGTTCCCTAGTAGCCTTTGTGAATGCAATTGCTCTACTCAACTTGGCACACAGCCTGTAACATCTGAGGACTTTGCTGCCTTAGCAAAGTGTCTCTCCTGAATTCATTCCATTCACAGATTGTTGCCGAACAAAGGAGACTGTCCTTTTTTATATTTGTCATCCAACGAAGCTCACAGGATAATAGGTGCAGAGACCCTAGCCTTTGAAAAGAATCTTTAGTAAACAACTTCCACCTTCCACTTCAGAAATATCATAGTTGCAACACATTTTGATACTGTCATGAAGGTATTTGCATCTGACTTTTGAATTAAAAAATAATAATTGTTTGGGTGATTGTCTTTGCTTGATGTCCTAATAAAACCTGAAATCTTAATACATGGACTGGTGCTGACATCACCACATCAAGGCACGGCTAACAGCATTACTGGAGTCCAAGGTTCTCATTATGCTGAGGAGTAAAATTCCCAGACTCGCTTTCTCTTCTCCACGACATACGGGATTGAGGGCATAGTACTCAGTGACAATACACTCAAATCTACGTGCTCAGTCTCACTCTGCTTCCCCTGTGCTGCTGGCTGCCGCGAGTAACTGAACATACCCCTATTAGTCTTTTAAAGCTCCACTCATCTATATCACAGGAGATCACGTAGAGAAAAACTTCGACTGTGCCTCCCTTTCCTGCATAGCAAAAAGGGCTTGACCATGTTTGACCTTAGAGAAACCCCATTCCCCGCATGGCCACCCCTGAGGACAGAGCAGCTCCTCTGCACTGATGGCAAAACAGCCTCCCTTCCTGTCACTCCTCTGTACACTGACTGCTTTTGGTTTTCCCAGCTGTACTCCATGAGACAGCTTCTCATCAAAGGGAAACGGTACTGAGAGAAGATGGCTGGTTTATTGTTCAAGGAGTTCTGCAAACACAGCCCTAATTCTCAGCTGGCACGAACCTGTGGTGATGGAAATCGAGAGCCGCCGTTATTTCCATCAGCTAGGCTCCAGGCCACCAATGTCTGAATTCCTCCCTATTATCTAAGCTGCCTAGACCCAGAGAGAAGAAAAATATTATTCTTCTCAAATTTCTTTATCTTCAAAATAATTTTGTTCCCAGTGCATTCTCCTCTCTCCCCTAGCAAGTAGCTGAGTATTTAAACACCACTGAAAGCAGCAGAGGAGCCTGGGCTCTGGGACAAGCTATTTTCCCTCTCCTCAGACCAGATTGCTCCTTCGTGAAAGAGATGTTCCTGGTACTGTGAAGCACACTGAAGCTTCCCGCTGAAAAGGCTGAGGAGATGCTCCGAGGGCTGGAGCCCCTCTGCCATGGGGACAGGCTGGGAGAGTGGGGGTTGTTCAGCCTGGAGAAGGCTCTGGGGAGACCTTAGAGCACCTTCCAGTACCTGAAGGGGCTACAGGGAAGCTGGGGGGGACTTTTTACAAGGGTCTGTAGTGACAGGACAAGGGGTAATGGGTTTAAATTGAAAGCGGGGAGATTTAGATTGGACATCAGGAAAAAATTCTTCACAGAGAGGGTGGGGAGGCACTGGGACAGGTTGCCCAGAGAAGCTGTGGGTGCCCCATCCCTGGCAGTGTCCAAGGCCAGGCTGGATGAGGCTTGGAGCAACCTGGTCTAGTGGAGGGTGTCCCTGCCCATGGCAGGGGGTTGGAACTGGATGGGCTTTAAGGTCCCTTCCAACCCAAACCGTTCTGTGATTCTATGATTCTACGATCATTACTACTGCTGTTCCTACTAATAACATGTCCAGTCCATGGCACCCTGTCCATTCTTTGGCCGCTGTGTTCAACCCGGCGCATGGATTCATCAGCTCGGACACATCTGGAGGATGGTACATGCTACTGGATGCCTTTTATACACACAAAGCTAAAAAGGAAAAGTGGATCTACTGCATTTATTTTAAAATATTTTAAGCTTATTCCTAGACACTGAAGACAAGTACTCCCTTCAGGTTTAAATTAATGAGAGGAGTTGGTACTAGCTGAAATAAGATCAAGAAGTGTAGGAAAGCCTTTGATGTTGCAAAATAGACTAACCATTGCTGTTTATCTAAGTATTTGGAAAATTACACTTCATAAGAAAGTATGTGCTTTAGTCAAGGCTACTTTGCATAGGCAGATGGGGTTTGCTTCGTTTTGCTTAGCCTCTGTGTTTCAAAACTTTTGCTAGTTTTCTTTTTACTTTAATTGTTTGTAGGGAAGTTAGTTGGAGCCACTTGGAGAAAAGCGCTTTAAAGGAATCTCAGTAAGGGAATCAAAAAGGTTATTTCTTTCTTCTTACACTTCTAAACCATACTTTGGCAGAGGAATGTAGGGCACTTACAGTGCTGTTTTGGAGTCAGGACAATGCAGGTAAAAGACAACCCTCTGCACACCACCAAAATGTTGAATATCTGAGACAGCGTGACAATATTTCCAAAGGACTGTGATAGGGGAAGGAAGAACATTCTGGTCACAAATGAAGACCTTCTTTTCTAAGACCAGTCTTTTAGAAGAGGAAATGTATCCCCATCTTTGTACTATGCTTCAGAGGTCACACTAAAGAAAAGCCTGCCTGGATTCAGACAGTAAAATGAAATACATCCCAGCGATGGTCCCCTTAGGCTCCTATTTTACTGTGGACTAAAACCGAAGAGATACAACAGCAGTGACTGAGATGAAGAAGATGAGATTTCCCATATAACTGCCGGGCACTAAGGGGCCTTCAGGCACGGCAAAGGAGCCCCTCAAACATCCACTGATTTCAGCCACACTTCTCATATGCTCCTTTCGATTGGCTTGTTTTGCAGGTCACCTTAAAATAAGACAGGGAACACTGCATTTGAAAGCGTTTTGGTGTCCACGGTCACTGTGGTAATTTTCATGTGATCACCTGGTGTGTGGTTAGCACTTCTTTCAGCTCTCTGCTAACCCGATGCGATAGATAGCCCAACTCCACAGCACAAGCGCTATGACAAGTTTGCAAAATTGTCTATATATATAGCTAGCCCACCGGCTGTTTATTGCAGTGTGTCAAGTTTCATCTCTCCACGAGACACAATTCCCCTCCTCACAAAGGAAAAATGGAACAAACACTAATACTTTAAATAAAAGGAAAACACACAAAATGAAAGAGAAATATCCTTTCCCAGCACGTTCTGCCACGGCCAAGGTACCCTGCATCCCAGGTGCAGGGATTTTCTCATGTTCTCATGACCCTGCTTCCTATCTTTCTCTGAGGTTCCTTCAGGGGGAAGCACGCACACCTCCAAAGCGGGCAGGTAACCCTGACTCCAGTGCCAATCCCAGTTATACGGATAGGAACGGATGGGATCTGTGATGAAGTTTTGCTGGAACTGCAGCTTTCCTGCGTGCAAGTGAAGAGTTCATCTCCCACACGGAGAGGCATGTCAGGAGCCATGTAGGAGATGGATGCCTACAAGGCCTTAAAGTCCAGGGGGTGCATCCCACCTGAGATCCTGATGGCTATTTTGCAGGTTCCAAGCTGGATACCAATTTGAGAATACATACATAAAACATACACATAATATAACCCTGTATATTTCTTGCTCTATTTTGTATTATCAATAACAGATTGATAACACCTCACTGCCTTCTTAAATTCAACCATCTGCCTGCACCCACCATGTCTTAGGCATCAACATCCAGCTCATGTAGGTAAGAACAAGCTTTCAGCCCGTTTCACCCTCCTTCCCATGACCCCCTGCCTATGGCATTGCCACCCCACCCCATTAGAAGGCAAAATGCCCCAAAGAATAACCCCAAACCGATAGCCTCAACCTGCAGGATGCAAGACCACCCAAGGGGGCTTGAATGGGTGCAATGTGCAGAAGAGGCTGATCTCTCACCATGGGAGTGTAGCACGGGCCTGCAAAGGGGCTGTGTGGGAAAGATTTCTTCCGCTCCTTCCTTCTCAAGGTGTTTGCTAAAATCCCATCTAACACACATCAAAGGGCACAGCTGACTGGATTGGTTGCCAGATGCACGAATACAGTATAGTGCATTTGTGACCATGCCCTGACTTGGACTCCAGTAATGCTGTTAGCCATGCCCTGACAGAGGGACCGACATCAGAAGGTCAGCAGCAGTTCAGTGTCCATCTCACTGCCCACATACAAAAAGATTCAGGAAACCTTCCTTAAGTCAGTGATGAAATTAATCTCCAGAGCAGCAAGGAACTATATTTCCTTTAACCTCAATGCAGTCAACTACGCCAAGAATGTTTTCTACTATATATGCATTGTACAAGTATTTCTGCTCTCTATCTTTCCCTTGTGGATGACACTTTTTCCCCCTAAATTAATTAACTTTCATTGGATAAATCAATATTTCTCTCAACAAGAAAAAAAAAGGAGCTAAAAACGTATATTGTGCAGAAAATACAGTACAAATGTATTGAATAGCCTAAAGATAACTATATGTCCAGAGACTGTGGTCATTTGAAAGCCCTGAAAGGTAATTTTGAAAATTGCTTTACTGAGTTAATAAAGACAGCCACTATAAAAACACAAAGATACATAATTGTTAGGTTCTTTTCTCTATTTTTCACAATTGCTGTAGGTTAGACCTATGTCTTATTTGCCAATAAAAGATTTTCTAGGACTCTTCAGATACACATCACAGTTACCCAAATGATCATAGCCAAATGAGACACCTCTACTGGCTGTAGGTATAACTAAAACATTTACTATTATATGTAAGTACTGGCTTCCAGTACATCAAAAAACATCTAAAAGAGCTCTCCATCCAGAGGTAAAAAATATTTATCCCTCTGCAAAGGCAGGGTAACGCGGTGTATGCTGAACCGGGATGTGAGGCATCTAACAAAACAGAGCCTCACCTATACCTGCCCTGAAGAAGGCACAGAGCAACAAGACAAACTAGATTGAGGGTGGGGAACAATGATGCGAAGTGTCCCCGTGTGCCCCGCGCTGGGGACAGTGAACAGCTTTGCTCAGGGAAACCTCCCCTTGGAGTTTACCAGCCCACAGAGCAGCAGGGCTGCTGGGTCACTGTTCGCCACGCTTGTCTTTTGCCCCCAGAAGCACTTCTCTTGTAAGAGCATTCCACTCATAAAAGCACAAAGTGCTTTCTAAATCTGTGGAGAAAGTAAAAGCATAAATGTCTTTTCTTTCATCCTTGTTCCAGCCCTTCACAGCCTTAAAGGAGGGGCTTCATTTCATACAGGTATGATTCTGCAAAACCCTGGCCAGTCTCAAAAGCAAAATAACACCAATCAATATTATCCACACTTACCACCCCACCTCTACACAACACCAGCTGCGTAAGCAACACGAAATCACGGACACGTTTATCTGCCTTGCTTATGGAACAGTCCTCGCAAATTCCCATTAAACCAGAGGAGGGGAACGTTGCCGCATTAAAGACCACAGATGTATTCAGCCCTTTTCGTAATACGTAAGTGATCCATGCAGCAGGGCTATCTCTAACAGGAATTTCCCAGCACAACATGAAAGGAGGCAGCATTCCTAGTTTGCACTGGGGCGAGAAGCACACTTCAGGACAGACTGTGTGTTTCCCGCTGGCACTGAGGGTCCAGCTCTGCCTGGCACCATCACTGCAGGTCTCCAGAAGGAGCACATTACCTTCTGCACACCCTAGGAAGTCTCACACAGCAGGAAGCTAAAATGCAGGTCCTTCGGCACGCGATTTCCCACTGTGAAGGATCAAGAGCCGCCACGGCACATCGTGTCACCATCCTTTGCCCTGGCAGCAGACAGCCCTGAGCCGGGCAGATCCCAGCCCCGTGCTTTGGCAGCAGCGTGCTGCCCCCGAGGGCTCTTTCAGACACAGCCTATATGTTTGACATATTTTGTCTCTCAACTCCTTACTCAGATGTCCCCCTCTTGGAGATATTTTTGCAATGCTATTTGACCCTGGCCAGCTGGTGTAGCACAGCATTTTTGGCAGGATGTTGCTGGCAGGTTAGCCCACTGCCTAGCTCCATCCTTAAGAGCTTCTCTGACCACCAAGGGATGAGAACTACTGTGCTGATAGCTTTCCGACTCAGACGGTACGTTTCTGGGCAGGCCACAGGCCTGTACTGCACTGTATAGGGCTGCCAGTCTCATACACACCACACCTGCCTCTGCTATTTTCTGTCTCTGAGGGGTTTATTCCTCCCCTTCACGGATGCAGCGGCCCCTCTGAATGAGTCTGGATATGCTAAAATTTATGCAAAACTCACTCATCAACTTGGCTCTAGGGAGTCTTTTCCAAAGGGGAAACTGTTGTCATTCCTTCAGAAACAGGGCATAACATTACCTTTACAATGGTTTTTTTTTTGAAGTGACAAGCTGTAGTGCTACTGAGCTCCAGCAGCTCCCATTAAAAATGACTACCATTTGTGAGAGCTCCAAATATCACAGGCTTTGTCCCCAGATCACCCTGTCCATCTTTACTCTAGTTCTTGCCACCTCCCCAGGCTGACAAATCTGCTGCTGCTCAGTGACTGCTATTTTTTTTATGATCTCATTTCACTCCGGCACATCTTGATGCTACTCTGTGCAATCACAAGGGTTAGGGCAGGGGTAAACTGAGTAGTTTTGCTGGATGTGTTTACTGATGTACTTTCCGAAATCTACTGTCAATGTGGAAGTTTTACTACCTCTAAGCTTTTAAGAGCAGTGGTGATGGCAACGCAGCTTGCAATGTCTCAGAGAGTCCCTGTGTACAGCATTTACTGAGCAACACTGTTAATAACCTGAGAGCCAATTAATAATCTAATAAGAGACCTAATAACAAACAACTCCTGTGTTCAGCCATGCCCTGACCCTAACACCTTTGCATCTTCCCCTTCTCTGGCCTACACCTTTGGTACAAGCCAGAGCATCATCTTAGTGACTATTGATAACAT
The DNA here is from genome assembly GCA_027574665.1 of Rhynochetos jubatus. NCBI lineage: Eukaryota > Metazoa > Chordata > Aves > Eurypygiformes > Rhynochetidae > Rhynochetos > Rhynochetos jubatus. Next base: position 4,280,239 of record CM050654.1, on the reverse strand, counting down.
CATCTTCATCCACAAAATTTGTGGGTGCTATGTGCTCCTGCTTGCCTTCAGCACGCTGCCAAGGTTGACAGGGCACAAAGAGCTCACCTCCTTGTATGTCGCTCTAGGACTCCTCCATAGCAGTGCAATCCACTCCAGTTTTAAGAAAGAAACAGGGCAAACACTTAATCTGACCCGTGTCTCATTTACAAAGTACAACTTGGCATTTTGGGGAGATCATTCTCTGGAGCAGCATTTCTTGTTCTCTGTGTGCCTCAGCTGCCCAGCCTAAAAATGCCAGAAAGTCTCAAGCACAGTGCCTTCCCTTTGAAACATATCAGCCTCTTTAAACTCCTGCTTCTTCTCTCAAAGGGAATCTGCTTCAGTTAGATGGAGAGTCCAGCGAACTACAGTGCAATCATGAGACTTGCACAAAAGCTCTGCATTCCCTTAATCCTGTTCTGCTATGAAATATCCCCAAATCCTCACCATATATTCGAGAGAATGTTTTGGGAGGAGCTTTCTTCCAAATTCCCTACCCAATAAAGAAGCAATAGGAAACCAGAGTTTTGTTTTCCTCTTTCTAGAACCTTAATCTTACACTACTTCTAAACCTGAGAAGGGACCTCTAGAGATCTAGTCAAACCAAACCTATAGACCATGAAAGAAGTTGAGACCACCTGCTACAATTAGAGCTTCCTTTCTAAGACCAGAAATCTAACACTAGCAAAACAAGAAAACAAAACCCAAACCACCTTTTGCCCCACCAGAACCATAAAACCCTTCCCATACCCGTCCCTAAGCTGACAGCAGGCAATTCAGCATTTGCTGCTAAAATCCCCTTGCTTCAAACCCAGCAGAATCATGAGAAAAATGCTCTCCTAACTGCTTCCTTTGGAAACCCCTGCCCTACATCAACAGAGCTCCTATAAATCCCACACCGCTACCCAGCTCCCTGTGCACTGCAGAAGTCGTGGAGGATCACCCTCCGAAGTGCTTTCTTCCAGAAAGCCCTAGTCCAGCCCTCCCTGCCATCCCTGGTGGGGCAGAAAACCATACCCAGTTAAGCAGTTTCTGCATTGAAACTAATCTGCAGCTGCTTGCTCCTACCAAACACCATCCTTCCTACTAATTCCAAGGGCCATAAAATAATCAGTAGGAAACTGCACACCTCATTGCTTTCTTTCTAAATCCCTGGCAAAAAACACAGCCACACAAAAAAAAATTACATAGATGCCTTTGCTTCTACAAGGACTGTTCTTCCTCTAAACATTACCATGCATGGATGAAAACTGCTCCGCGCATCACTTTCTTTTAAAAACCTTGTTTCTAATTACCTAGAAAACCATAACCACAATAGTAATATCTGTATACAGACCAATGGAAAATGATTTGAACTTATTTGGCCATAAATGAATACGTAGAAAGCAATCCCATCTGCTTTCATTCTAGCCACAACACCATGAAAAACTACATCTGGGTTGGCAGTGCCTCTACGAAAAGCTTTCAAAAAGGCGTTCCCTTCCATCGGTGTTGTTTCTCATGCTATCTTCATAGCCAGTAAACTCAGCACTGAAACACTTCCTCCTTGTGTTTGCCTTTCTGGAGGCGTAACACTACCCGTCACCCTAACCTTCAGCTCTCCATGATAACCAGTCTCTGAACCAATAGTAAGAAAAATGTTCCAGAAAAATGGTCTTTCCCATAGTGATTCTGAAGACTAAATGCATACCTATAAATATATATATTTACATATGTTTGAAATACTTATAAATAAAATGCCATGTGGAGATACATACATACGGATATGGAAAAAATGTCCTTCTTTCTTTTAGAAATCCTATCCCTAACCCTTAACACTAGGTAAACAAAGCCTAAGGGAATGGTGCTGTATGAAGATTTACTTCATGTAGAGCCATCTTCTCTCAGAAATGCCATTTCCCAGCTTAGCTTTTAGGGTCACAGAAAAAATGATTCACAATATTTTGTCTAATTACTCTCTTTCAAAAACCCTGGCCTTACCATGAGGTGTCTGCTGTAACCCTAGAAAAAGCCTGTCTCTCCTCATGGCTCAGTGGGCCAGGACATATTCAAAATAAACTACTCTTTTCCTTCCCTCCCTTCTGAAATCTTCCTGTTACCATGCCAAATCTGAAGTATGTCGATGATCTATTTTCCATTGCAGCACTAATCTTGAAAGATTTCCCCTTACACAGATTATGTCTTATTTCAGGTTGCTGGAGCCACATATGATACAGTGGGAACTTTTTTTCTGAAATCCAACTTGAATGGAGAGTACGCTATGCCACCCAAGTGCTACCTCCACCAAAACTGTCCCAAAGCTACTAACCCACCCCCCTGTTATTCAACCTTTCTCATGTCCTGGCAGTGATGAAGATGAAACGGCTATTAGCGCTGCCTTGTATTCCAAAAACTTCAAAATTACCTTAATTACAGTTTCTGCTTGTACATCAAACATACGCCAACCATCCCATCTGACACCTGCGCAGTGCAGTTTGGCTCGGAGGTACCTGATGAAAAAGCACGCCCAGTATTTGCCATTAAGAGGAGACAGATAACGGGCCCTCCTAGGGAAGCACATGTACACGCGCTTGGGAAATCTTACACAGTCAGAAGTTATTAGAGGTTTTGTAAGGGCTAGATATCCTGCTTCTGTTAAAAGAGGTCTCACTTTGATTTACATACTGTGTGTGAGATTAAGGAAAATTAGTTTCCTGCATTGGTTTTAAGGCCTTTGTGAATACAAAAACACGGGAATTTGTGTTGCACGTAGGTAATTTATCATATTCAAATTTCCTGGCAACTCCTAAAAATGGCTTTAATAATTGAGATTTTTATTTGATTTCCCCCCCTCCCCGTTCTCCAGAGGGGATCAAAAGGCCCTGAGAGATCTCATTCTCCCTTCCCTTCATCCCAATTAATTAGACTAAAAAAAAAAAAAAAACCAACCAACCAACCAACCAAAAACCAACCAACAAACCAAAAAACCCACAGAAAAATAAAAACACTAAATCCTAACTCCTCAGAGGTTTATTTCATTTTCTTTGGGACTACCATCTGGTTGCAATCGCTCTTGCATGCTCTGTGAATCAGGTGTCAAGTGTGTGTTTGCATGTGAACATTAAGTTTCAACGGCAACAGGTTTCTATCTCACCCTGGTAAACCCTGTTTTCCAGGGTGAGCAAATCTTATGCTGAAAGCTTAAAACTGTTCTCCCAGACTAGCAAAGAAAACAAGTGAGAGTTCCCATATAGCTGAGTTAGAGCCTATTTTACCGTGAGCCTGTGTCTTGTGCTTAGGTTTTTGCCATCAAAAGGGAAAAGGGCTCTATCCTGAGCTTTCTCATGGATCAAAACTCCTGGATGGCTACGCGGGGTCCACTGACACCTCTTCTTTTGTAGTGGGGAGCAGTTCTACACTCTTTCTCCTTTATCCAGCTGTTCATGTTCATTATGCTTGTAGGGATACTATGTTCTGAGGCTTTTGATCCCTTGGGATATGCTGAAACTGAACAAGTTCAGAAGTTACTGGGGAAAGAATGACATTCTGTCCCATCCACAGAGACATTTAGTATGAGAAGCCGGGCTAAAAGGGCAGGAAGAGATCTGGTATGGATTCATATAAAACTTGAAAGCAGAGTTAAGAGAGTCTGACTTCAATACCCTCCCTGAATCCTTAGGAAATCTGGATCTAAATGTTGAAAGTTGGGCTTGGTCTCACAACAGAAAACCCCAAACCATGGATCTTACCAATCACAAACGCAGGGGAGTCAAATTTACATCCGGTTTTGTAAATTTACATTTACATGTTTTTGGAATAGGTTGTTTTTTCTTTTTTTGTATGCTGCTTCATCGAAGCTTGATGGAAACCGGACACAAAACAGTTACACTTAACTGAAGGCGAAGCAAAAGGCAAGGCAGTGTATTGACTATATAGTCAATTCATATATGAATATTAAATGTGTTTTCCCTCTTTAGCCCTCTTATTTTCACATGGGTTTTGCCAAGGGGCATTGTGTATTGGATATTCAGATACATTTCAATTCCATAATGGTTCTGTAGTTGAAGTCATGCATAAAAGGATGGAAGACATAGCATGCTTTACTGAAATAAGACCCTGTGAGTATTGAGGAGTTATTTTTAATATTCCTAACACATGAAGCCTCTGCTACAAGGCATTTATGTAACTCTTCTTTGTTTAGTACCACCTCCATCAGAACATAAGTATTTGCAGCTCTCTGAAAGCAGGTCTCTTGCAAAAGCTGAACACATTAAGACATCTGTAAAAACTTTTCAGTCGTTTAAAGAAAGAATCAAGTGAGTTGACCACATCTGAAACAAACTAAAGAAATGCCTTGATGCGAATGATTTATTTTTATCAGAATTTGACTCCTTCAGCTCCTCGTCAATAAGCTGCTTGGCTTTCATTACAGCTGCCTGTGCTGGCATGTTATTATCTGAGGCTGGTAGACCTTAGAGCATGGCTCATTTTGTTTGTCCTTATATTAGCAGGTAGATAGAAATTATTCCTATAACTTAGTCAATGCAGCATAACATATACTAAGCTTTTTTTGGGGTGGGGGGAAGGTGGCTGGTGGATGGAGGGGGTGTAACATAAAAAGTTTTCACCTGAAACAGGCAGCCTGCGTGTTTGGTTCTGTGTGCCACAGATCTGAGGAGTCACCCGTACTGGTGGACTTATGGTCCGTCGAGTTTCTGGGGAGCATAAAACCAGCCTGGGATGGGCTGTGCAGGGTGCTGTGCAAGACTGTATTGCAGATACCACTTTAACACTCATACCCCGGTTCGATTTGACAAAGTGAACATTTGACATACATTTAAAATTCTAACGCAATCTGGTAGCCTTTTGCTGCCCATGCCCCTCTCTACATATGGCAAAGGCAGGAGTGCCCACATACCTGTTTTATACACGGTGAAAGGAGACAGCAAAACATTTCATTAGCAGAGACACAGAGAAGTGAAGCGCTTTGAGCAGCACGTACTTATCTATTACTTTCCAGCTCTTTATGAGGGCTGGTTTTACAACAGCAATTTACAATAAATACCTCATGCCATTAGGTTAGGGACGAACTATTGCCACCGGGGTCGCTCAGCACTACCCCAGCTCTGCTCTTACGACAGCTGATGAACTTTGCCACTGACAGCAATCACCTCTGCTGGCTCCTTTGGAACTTTCGCTTTGGAAATTCTCCTTGTCAGGCAATGACAGATAAAGCCTCCCGTGGCTGATGGTCTCCAGATCAGATTACCACAGAGGGAATTTCACAATCACACTAAATTCCAATTTTTTTTTCCCCTCCTTATTCTGGCTAAGAATTCAATTTTCTTTTATATGAAAAAATATTGCCAACATATCTTTCTCATCTACGCTGAAGGTACCTTCACTCAGATTGGCTTTGCTAGAAGCCCTTCTCCTAAATGCAGTGCTCTTTGCAATGGACTTTGCAGCTTCTTTCTGAGTTGCAGAATGCCCTCCATTTGAGCTGGCTTGTCGTGATTAAACCTTAATGCTGGTGACTGATTTCCTCTGTGATTTTTTTCCATGCCAGTCAATCAGGTGGCAATTTTAATAACACTGTTCTTGGATGTAACGTTATTCACAGGTCTGCATCAACTCCTATGGCTGCACTCTTGAAATTACCCACTTCAGCTATACCTATTAATTTCCCATGAAGTTTGAGAGTTCTCCTTATGTTATGTCCCTAACCTGGAGCCATGTCACATTGCTTTCCTAAGCAGCTTCTCCTCCAGTTCATCTCAAAACTCAAACAAAATGTTTCTTGAAATGGATTTTATTTTCCAGCTATTTCATGTTGGGGATATGGGCAGGCAGCGCTTCCCTTACTTTATAGGCAGTATTCACTTGCAAGTAGAGTCAGGCTCACTTATGAGATTCAAGCAGTACAAGGAAATCTTTTCATGAGACTGATCTGAATTTTGATTCTCTAATAAAAGCTGGAACAGGAGACAAAATTGGTTTGATTTGATTTACAGTCTCTGAACCATGCTGCAAATGTAGCCCTCCTTTTCTGCTCTCAAACCAGTTCCAATTTATTCCCGTGTGTTATTTATGCAGATACATTTACTGAATAGTTTATCAAGTGATTTTCAGATTGGGCTTGCTGCTTGGAGTTATTTTACATAAATTGATCACCAACTACTTGTTTATTAACCTGTTTAGTATACATGCTGCAAGGAGGAAGATCACCTAAATCACACAATAATATTTCTGCTCCATCAGGGCCTCACAAGACATCGTACTGTCAGAGAAAAATGAAGAGCAAACACTGAAATCCCAGAAAGATCATTCTTAATAATAATCAAGGAGTCATAGCCAAGTTTATGGAACTCGCCTCAGTCACCCAGCCACGGCAGACTTTATACTATGATATAAGCAAGAAGGCTGACATGAAAATCAGGAGTAACAGTGCTATGCACTGTACAGGAGCAGCCCGTTCCTCGGAATAACTCAGCACCTCAATTTGCAAAATGCTGGACATGGAAATGCGGACATGTAGGACAACGTGATTTCTGAGGGTGGTCCCTGAGTACCGAGGGAGGCCAAGCCCCTCTCGGCATCTTCCACAGCTGAACCCACCGTTGTGACAGCTTGGCAGTAAAGCACTGCCGAAATCCAAAGGGGGAATGGTGCCAGCCAGCTCTGGGATCAAGAGTGCGCAGGGGCTGCTGTACAGGACACTTCCAGCCCCAAGACAGTCCACAGGGAGCTCCTGAGAGAAAAAGCACAATCCTTCTGAAAGCTGTTAATCTAAGGAGGCTATTTTAATTACTCAGATTGTAAGAAATATAGAAGGCAAAACACTACAGAGGTGACTCCAAAAAGTATCAGCTCATGACTCTGAAATATACAGTAAGGGACATTACCATAATAAGCTCTGAGGAGATACAATGAAAACTATTACAGCTTCAGGAAAGACACATAAAGATGAGCATAACAATTACCTGCCTGACAGAGAAAAAGGGAAGAAAGGTGCATAATTTAGAGTACTGCTGTTAGTGGCTTTAAGACAGATATATAATAAGGAGTATTGCAGTTACTTGGTTCTGGCAGAGATATAATGGCAATCATTAGTTATCTAGCTGTAAGGAGGACATGTAATGTGTAGTATTATTGTTACCTGTCCCTAAAAAGAGAGAAAGAAAGTGAGGGAGAGATGATGAGAAACCTGGACTGTTACCTGGCTCTGGAAGGCAGAAATTATAGAAAGATTTGCTGCTGCCCATAGCTGTGCTTTACGGCTACTAATTCATGGAGGGAGAGGCAGAGGAGAATGGAAAGCGGTCTGAGTTATGCCGTGGTTATCTGGTACAAGGCCAGAATTCCAGCTGGCTGCAGCTGATAAAACTTGCTCGTGTTTGCTGCAGCTCCACCGACTTTGGGTTTGTGGAGAAGGAGAGGATGGGGGTGATGGGGGCTGCCCCATGAGACACAAGCACCACGGCCCTCCTAGAGCCAAGGCAGACTACACAAGATTTCCCAGGGTGACGGATCCCGCCCACAGACCCCCACTCGGCTCCCCAGACGCAGCCACCTCCAAACAGGCATCATTTCGCCATGCACTCCCTGGAGCAGGCATGAAGCCCTGGGCAAGAGTGAAGGTCAGGAGAAAGGGATGGCAAAAAAAGAAGGGCTGTAAAGAATGGAAACATAGCTTTTGAGAGCTCTGAGACACGGGATGTAGAGATGCAATATATTTACACTTCGGCAGAGAAAAAGATGCCTGGAGCTTTCTGTAGCCTTCAGTGTCTATCCCTCCCCTGGATGGATGTCTGCCTATCCACCCTACTTTTTCAATCAGATCCCTGATTAAATTCCAGGTCAAGAAACAGTTGAAGTTCCAGTGCGATTCAAATGAATCCTTTTATTCCTGTTTTGACCATTATCTGCTATCCATCAGATGGAAAGATGTGAAGTTCATTTGAAACAATTTAATCTTGTGATGATTAATTTGTAATGTTCCAAGAAGAAAGACTCTCCAGAAACCCTCCAGTTCCTCACAAACTGCATGGCTGCTCTATCAGGCCCCTTCTACACCCCCAGCCTCGCTCAGAAGGCAGAGGGATGGAAGGGTGGGCAAAGCAAAGAAGAAAGCACTGAATGGGAAGGAAGCATTTGTCTATTTAACCTGCATTCAGAGTAATTCCATCCCTTCCTCTGATAGCATAATGTCCTCCAAACCAACAAAATAAACCACACATCACCCTGAGACTTCTAAGCAGAAGCCATCAGCAATAGCCCTTCTCAGCTTTTAGGCTGTGCACTAATAAATGGTGCCATTATCACCAGGGTGTGAATGTTCATTAACACAGCAAAGACCAGAGCCTTAAATTTGATCCCAGTGTATTCGTATGGGTACAGGTGGTCTTTGAGCCTTCCATGCTGGAAAAGGCACCTGTGATCCTTCTGCCAAGGGGAAAGAACAGGCTCAAATTAGGACCACGCGTTGCTTCTGTCCCTCCAGTATGGACACATTTCACTGAGCAGGAAGAAAGCTCCTTGTGGCGAGAGCTCTTTGTTTGTCTTGGAGGAGGACAGCCGGACGCCAAAAATCAGGTTAACTTGTAAATGACCTCAATTTTCACTCAGAAGTCCAAAAGTAAAAAGGATCAGTAATTTTTCTTTTAATACATTTTTCTCTGAGTCCCAATACTGACCTGAACTGGAAAGAATGACTTGATGAAACAGGCTCTGTCCTTCAGTGTCCCACATGAAGCCTCTGACAACAATCTCTCTAGAGTCCATTGTGAGAGGTAGAGACTTTGAGCCACGCCGATCCATAAACACCCAGCTTGGACACTGAGTTTCTGTCCTTAGTGCTATTTTACGCTCTTTGCCACGCCTCTGGCTGAAACCATATCTAAGGCTGCTTCCCTCATCCATATTTTGTGGGTCCCTCATTATTATTAGCAACACTTTTTGGGGGTTAAAGTGGATCTAGGTAACTTCAAAGGGTGTTTTACTCCCCTAGGCTGATGTAAACAGACCTTACAGTGAGCGAGAAGCAGCCTCAGTAAAGCTGTTCACTTGGTGCAAGCAAAGGGGGAGGACCCAGACAACATTTATTAATAAGAAGTGAATATATACGGTAAATATCTACTTTGACTATTATATGAAAAGGTACAATGTGCAGACCTGAACTTCTCCTGATTCCTCTGGAAATACCATGCTGTTGTGTTTTGTCCAACCCTGAGTATTTTTTTTTTTAAAAAAAGCTCTGTTACCTGTCTCTCATCTTTCCCCAGACTTTGTTTTTACTCATTAAAGTTTGCTTTCTGAATTTTCTCCTTCACAGTCCTTTTCTTACATGCTTCGCTAGATGACAGGATTTCTGGTCTGCAAAATATTTGGATATGCAGGCATTTGTTTTCTTTCCAATACAGACTGGCATCAAATACATCCAAAGATTATCAGTTTCAGAATACTATGTTCCTCTTTCATTTCTGCATTTATGTGTGCACTCTACAAAATATACATGGCCATTACTGGCATGTTTTAGTGGAATAAAATGATACACTATTTAAATAATTCTCTTTAAAACAATTTTGGAGCAGCTACTACTAAAACATTTCAATCACCACTAAATTTCAACTTTCTGCCAAGACCTGAAAATGAAAATACATCAATTCTATTACGTTATGACATAATATAATGTAAAACTACCTAACAAACATCCAAGAAATAAATTCAAGACAAATTTCCGAGCTTTCTAGTTCTGCTCCCAAAATTCCCTCAGTAAAAGCTCTGTAAAAGTCTACTTGCACATTTTTTGAGTTTAAATCAGCCTGAATACAGCCGGTGAGCCAAGCCCATGCTCAGCTCATGGTACACCAGTACTCCTGCCACTATCAACACAACCTATGTAATATTACCTGCTTGGTTGTATTTCTGTACTGATGTCTTTGACTCTACAATATTGTACCAAGATCAGAACTGGGGGTTCATCTACCTTCCCTTCTCCTCCTCCAACTGAAAGGAAAAACCCCACACTCATTTTGGTTCCCGTCCCCTCCCAGCCCAACCCCTGCTGCAATGCCTCTGCACAGGTCCTGCAGGAACATGAGGAAGCACAGACACCTCTGCACAGGTCCTGCAGGAACATGAGGAAGCACAGACAACTCATTGGGAAAGAAATCATGGGTTTCTGTTCACGCAAGTTCATGCTTTTTTGAGCTCCATGTCTTGAGAGGCTGAAAAAGGTTTTGTGGTTTTCCCCCTAACCACTTCTTCAGCACCAAAAAGTGATGAAAAGGTGTTAGTTCACTGCAAAATGTTTGGCTGTGAGGGAAGAAGTCCCAGCAGTTCCTTTCTAGTGGTCTCCAGCAACAGCCGCACTCCCCTGTGTCGATCAAGCGGTTACCTGCTCACTAATACACAGGGGAGAGGAAAAAAAGACCAAAGAGGGGAGCCTGAATGCCCTTGTAGAGGTAGGGGAAAAAAGACAAAATCAAGTGCTTTTTGCAGCTTTGAAATATGAGAATAGCCTTAGCTTTGGAGGCAACTGAATTAATTCATACATAAATGCTCCTTTTGCATCTTTGTTTTCATTTAGTTCCTGCTTGGTACCAGCAACAGCAACACTGAAATCTAGTGCATGACCGAACAATCAAATGAGATATTTGGCACAATGGCTAATTTGTAGTCTGTAAATCTCCCCTACGAATTCCATTAACTGTTCTTCCTGCTTTGCCGACGTTTTTTTTTTTTTTTCCTTGAGAGCACAGCCAGTCCTACAGCCCAAGAAAACTTTCCCTTTCTTTCCTCTCCCCGGTGACTGCCACGCCTTAAGCCCCAGCACTATCCACTTGGGCAGAGCCGGCAAGCCAGGCGAGGGGTATACTGTTTTGCAGTTTTTCTAAGGGTGTCTAACAAAGCCTATTGCAGAGCATGCAAAAGGAGGAGGTCAGAGGAGGATTTTTGATCTAGGATTTGAAAACACAAAAGGCGATAAACTTGTTTTCAGCCTCCTTTGAAAGAGGCATGACCAGAACAGAGAGATAATCACAACCTTTGCTTTTGACCCAGCCAGAACGGGTCATTATCTTGCCAGAGATGGATACCCCGGGGTGCGGCAGGTTTTCAGGCGGGGGACCTGAGCCCAGGGAGGCTGGGCGAGGAACTCCAGGTGAAAGAAATCCCACACGACTGCTCTGACTTGGAGCGCAGCTCTGGAACGGTGCTAACCTCCCCTTTGAAAAGCCTTTGAAATCGTTTGAAAGAAAGCAACAAAAGGAAAACTCCTGGAAAAGAAAGCTACATGACTCTCTGCACCCCACAGTTCCTTCAGTGTGGGTGTAACTATCAGTTTAATTACTTCTGCTTCCAACCTTTTTTTTTTTTTTCATTTTTATATTGGCTGCACTGGAATTTCAGGCAGATTATGAATGCTTCCCTCGGCGAGCTACCTGAATGAAGATTCAAATAATAATACCTCCAACCTGCGAACATTTCACTGCTGGCTTCATCACAGAGCACATTCAGCACTCCAACACCTTATATTGCTATTTACTGAAAACCAGAATGCTCTGAATTTCAGCTGCCTTTTTGTAGAAGACGTTCAAAGAGAAAGATAGGAATAAAGCCAAAGCGCAAGCTCAAGAATGAACCCGGGTGTAAATTCACACACTTTCACGCACAATAAATCAAGTTCTGTTGTGCCAAGGGCTAATGAAGATCTAATTGTGACAGGCTGAGCTTCCGCTCTTGCCCAAAAGGAGAGGGGCGTGAATCTGACAGGCCGTGTCCGTGCAGGGTGAGGATGGACAAACCACCTCCGCCTTGCCAGGCGTACCCACAGCCTTGCATGACACAGCGAGCTAAGCTGACCCCTACCAACATTCATTTCAAGCAGGGGGAGGAAGGGAACCCTTAAGGGAATGCACGCCTGTTTGCCAGCACTTCAGATCTAACTCAGTCCTATCCTGTAGGTGAAAATGTTGAAGGACAAAACACATTCACAACAAAACAGAAGGGACTGGCTCTTTTTTTCTAATTTTATATTACTTTTTTCTTTCTTTTTCTTTTTTTTACTTTCATTGACTGACTCAGTCCTAACACTAACACAGAGCTTCTGTGTGGATAAAGGAGACTATTCCACATTATAGCAATTATTTAAGACTGGGCTTAGCCTAGTCTTTTTTAGTGATTAAGATAAAATTCTAGCAACATTATTCCTTGTTTCCTTAATTTAGCTGCCTCTGCAGCAGCCCCTCTCAGGAGCTGTGGTGACATGAGAGAGAAGAGGCACCCTCAGAGCTCAGCCCACCTGGTACCGCTGTGCTCCCACGCAGCAGGATCACAGGCGGATGGGCAGAGCGAGGCCATGGTGGTGTGCAGCTGCCCCTCTGAAATCACTGATGTCGCACTGCAGCTGAGGATTGACGCTGTGAAGCCAGGAGGCATGTGGCAAGAGGTTTTTTCATGGGGAAGGGTAAAGAGAAGGACTGTGTCAGAGCCTCGTGCAGGCAGTCACCAGTGGGGAGAAGGAAGAAACGGTGGGAAGAAGATGGGGCGTGGGACGACCACAGGTTAAGGGCACCCCTGGCAGGCTGGGAGGTACCAGGGTCTTGTTTAGGAGGAACTGGGTATTCTCACCCCTGAACCACACGGTTTTCCTGTCAGATGGGCAGAAAAACTTGTGTTGAGGGGCACTTCTCCATTTTTGTGTGAATGTTCATCACAACTAAAACCACAGCTTCCACAGGGGAGCTGTCAGTTAACACTACACTGTTAACCGAGCTCTAGGAAAGGCAAGTGCTTCAGACCAACCCACTCTTTGGTCCTCTAGGAGAGGACTCCCAGAGGCAAAAGACATGGGCAGGGTACCCCTGCTTTCATCTGACTACAGAATTCATGGCTTATGCAGTGCTGGCACTGGGTCTGTATCATCAAAGCAGCGATGATCAGTCCTCATAGGGAGCCCATTACCTACTTGTTCTGCCTTGTAGAGAGCTACAGGTTCCGTCATCTTCTTAGTATCTCTCGGAAATGGCCACCGTTTCTGTTCTGCAAATTTCTGCTTCAAGCACATCACTGTTTCCTCATCAGGTTCTGCCAATGGATATTTCCAAGGTTCCTATATGAGATCAAGAAGACTGATGTTAAAGTGGATAGGTTAGCATAACAAAAATGCCATATTTCATGGAGTAACACAAGGTAGAAACGCAACATATGTCACCTAAAAACTACTTTGATTTTCTAGTCCCTTTAACCTTTTAAAATACACCATGCCCTAAACTACTGTCTCGTTCATTCCACACACACACAAGGCACGAAACTAAGAACTGAAGGCCCCTTTCATGGAACATTATCTGAGAGGCAGCTTGCTGCAAGCATGTTTTCCTTGAACCACCCTGTTCTGCTAACTAGAGTCATCTAAGAGTGGAAAAAACAAGCAAGATGTTTGTGGCTATAATAAGACCTTTTATTGTCTCTGCATCTTTACATCCCAAAGAACCCTGCTGGAGTACATGGTTAGCAACTGTAACACCGTGCTCAAGTGGTCCCTTAAATGGTTTAGGAAGCAGTAATACATGCTTAATAGATGTTTTAATAAATGTTTAATCAATTGTTACAGACCACGAGATTGCTTAAAACTGCTTAATTCTCAGAGCTGTTGAATAGAGGACAAGAGGGAACAGTGTAATAGAAATACCAATTTTCAGTGGCAATTTCACACCCCCCGCCAGCCTGCTCACCACAGTTGGGGTCTCCTCAGCCAATATATGTTGTCTTTGGAAGCTCAAAGGAACGCTGAAAACCTGATACACCTCCTACATGCTACTCTTAGTAGTCCTGAGGGTGCAATTCTTGTTATATATATAAAAAGCAGAGCATTAGCCTTGGACCTATTTGCGCTCGCATTTTACTTGGGCTAAGTAGTCCCTTACTACTCTATTATCTCGCCAGTTTTGTTCAACATTCACCATCAGAGATTTGGAGGACGGACTGTATTACAGAAAATGAACATATTCACTCCCTGGTATTTGGGCTTCATGTAACCCTATTTGTTCTGAACTGAAGCTGCCTGATAAAGAAATGGGTAACCTGCATGCCAGGCAAATTCAAACCCCAGGTAGCGTCCTTAGTTTGAAAAGACAACGCCGTTGTTCGTATGGGTCGTTTTTCACTAGATGCATGGGCAATTCCAGACTGACTGGCACAGTATGCAACAAGGCACCCATCAAAATTCAGTGAGGCAAGCACAGAAAGATAAAGGATTGCAGAAAAAGACCTGAACTCTGCCGAGTATACAGCCTGAGATGTATACTTGAATATCTCACAAACCCCTTTCGCAGACTAAAACTTCTGGTCACCTTTTTGTCCCCTTCTTTAGCATTTCTTGTAAATTTTCACATCATATCTGGACGTTTCTGCTTCGTGCTCCTGACACTTTTTCGCCATCTCCCCCTTCTGTCCAGCCTGCCGATGTGGCACGAATCCCTTCAGCACAGAGGAGGGAGGCCGGGCTGAGGAAGCTGTTTAGCTGTGCCAGCAGAGGTTCAGCACATGCCAACTCGCTTTGTGAAGGAGCGCTCAGCTCTGGTCTTTTAAAATTTAATTCCAGCTTGCAACAGATGATGGTCCTTTGTGCAGGAGCTTCCCTTTCCTTGATCCTCCCTAATGCACTTCATCTGTTCCTTGTTGCTGGTGTCTGGAGGTCTTAGTGTCTGTCACGGATTTATGTCTGGGGTGCTCCAAGGAGGTGGGAGCAGAGCTATCTCACAGGGAGGACAGGGGTTATAAAATGCCTAAATCACTGCTGCCTGCATATCTTTGACTATTTGGATCCCCATGACCTGCCCCAGGCCAAACAGGAGGTTTACGCTTGCGAGAAGAATATAAACTGGTCACTCGAGTGAGGCTGTAATACCCAAACCACTACAGGTCTGTTATCTTCTTAGTCCAGGCTTTCCAGTCCTAGTCTTTGAAATCCTTGGGGCAGAGGTTTCTCCTATGCCAGGAAAGCATTTTAGCTTCTCCCACAAACAAATACCATGCTTGTAAAACAGCTGTACTACTAGCGCACAGAGAGTCAGAGACAGAGAAAGGCTTAGAGATGAGTTTGGCAAATAACACAGGCCTGAAAGGGGCAAGGAAATAGGCTGAGAAATATGAAAGACATGAAAACTTTGGAGAAAGTCACACTTATTCCTGGGAAATTTCACATCATTGGGATATTTAGAAACAAAGCAGCCTGGAAGCACGTTATGGTAGTCAAAGGACATTAGTTCAAAAATAAAATTCTCATTTTCCATGCCAACAGATGTAATACATTTCATTAGCAAGACTCCTCAGTTTTCAGCACAGACATTCAAAGCTGCCTACAAGAGTCTCTCTCCTGCTCTCCCAGTTCCCTTTACAATGAACAGAATGTGGCTATCAGCAGGCTTTGAGCCTCTACACCTTGGATAAAACCACACTTGCCTTTCAGGCAGCACCCCAGAGAGATGAATTCCTGGTCCTAAAGCAAACGAGGACCTTTGCAGCAGCTTTGGTCTCCAGCAATTAGTGCAGGAGACATCCGCTCCGATGCACAAGGGGAGAGGACAGCTCTGGTAGCAGATGGGATAGGCTGAGAGACTGATCAGCCCCAGGGAATGAGCTCTCTGGGAGGACTGCCCGCATCTCAGCTCCTCAGTTAACACGTTTGCAGGAGCTCATGGAGAAGCCGGATTATGTTTTGCCCCAGGCTGGGCCAGGACTGTGGGCTGGATTGCCATGGACAAGCACTGGCGGAGAGCAAAGGGACCTTCCTCAAATGCCATCTTTCTAATGAAGACTTCTGGCCACTGGGTTGCTTTTAGAATTGAAATAGTGTTACCACCATGGAAGAAACAAATAAACAAAACAAAGACACAGGCATGCTATTGTAAATTACATTATACCTAAGAAATTAAATCCAGATGTTCTAGAAAGGATTCTGTTACTCCCAGTATTTGTAATGGCAACATTCAGCATTTCACTGAACACCTTAACCAGCATAATATCCTTAAAACAAATCCGTACAGGGGATAAAACAGTGATCTTTCCCTTGACTGACTGTCAAGCACTTTGTCAGTGACTAATGCTGTACGAGAATCAGAGGGTTTTTTTATTGCAGCATCAACTGTAACCAGTTCACAAGCAGCCCTGACCACTTGGCCACTGGTTTGGACTTGAAACTCTGCTGCCCTGAGCAACAAGCCACGGCAGAGAGAGGAGCAGCAGTTGAGATGCATGTTACGTGTTACATATAGCTGCCACCCGGCTCTTCACACAGCAGGGTAGAAAGGGACTTCTCAAATGTGGAACATTTTGCCCAAAGTTCCCCAGTGAAGACACAAAAGTCAAGGTAAACCAAGCTGCGACGTGGAGGCAACATGCACAACCCTATGCAGAACAGCCAAGTTAAAGGTGTTTGGGCTCAGTATTTGCTGCCTCCAGCCATATAATTTTTGTCCAAGCAGCCTGAGCTTCCCCACCACATGCAGACTGACCCCTGCAAGCCTACCAAAAGACCACATTGTGCCAACACTTGCTGGTGTAAAGAGGAAAACAAGCCGTATACTGGTCTGATTGGACCAGTATATTATTTCTCCACCTGGAATAAGAAGGGAATAACCATTCTAAACCAAGCATATTTATACTGCTAGAACCCTGCCCATGGTATTTTTAGTATTACAAGCACCTGGCTAAGCACTTTGCAGCATTTTCCTGCAGTGAGGCCTGTAAGCCAACGCAAGGTGCTACCTAAAAAGCCTGGTGGGAACTCTGTCTACCCGCACCCAGGCTGAGTTCAGCTTTTAATGTGTTTCAAAAAAAGATTTGAACAAATAAATCTGTAGGAACTACAAGAATCATTGTAAACCAGCATGGAATTGAATGGGATTGATCTGGGGAAGTCTGTGAGCTCGTCTAGACTGTAGCCCATAATGCTCAGTTCCAAGCTGCAGTTAATACTGTTATGCTGGAGCTTTTTTTTATTATTGACCAGCTCTATAAAACACTGCATTTCAAGGGAGCTCAGTACACATTGTAAGTCGGCCAGTCCCAAGCCTGCAGCCCCTTGTTTTCAGTCAAGAAGAAATACTTTTCTCACACACAGTAACACTGAAAGCAATGGTTTTCAGCTTCTAGGGAGTGAAAGGGAGTGTAGGAACAGGCTGCTTCAAAGAAGGCCACAAAACCCAGCTACTAGGTTGTAACCCTCGTGGAACATGTCAGAAACCTGACCAATTTTCTAAAAGCAGGAAAAAAAATTGATTTTAAATATTTCAGTTTTCTAAAAATAGAAGATAGGTCTCAAATCCCGATGCTTTTGCTACCAATGGGATTCATGACTGCCATTCTCTGCCATGCAGCTGCCCTCTAGCCCCCCACCCCGAGCCCTCCTGTCCCTTCCCAAAGCCTGGCACTCCCAGGGAGGAGAAGGATGAGGGTCACCCTCACCCCCAAGCCCTGACTCCCAGATGGCACAGCATGTTTGGCCTGGAGAAGGGCTTTTGGACCACATGATACCACATATCCCAGCAGACTGGGAGATACCATTCATGGTTAAGGTACTTCTGACCCATAATCTGCATTAACCACTGCCTACGAGCTCTAACCACCCCGCAGGGCCATCTGCCCCAGGACCCAAGAAAGGCCCCCTCATCTCTCACCAGTGGGGCTGGATGCTACTGCCTGGCATGCGTCGTCACGCTGTCACCCTCTCCCAGCTCCTTTACCCATGGGCACAGCACACACTACCCCTACCCTGCCTTCCTCTGGGCACCTGCCCAACCCCTGGCAGAGCCCACCCTCTGTTAAATTTGTCTATTCTGTATGTGGACCAGCAATTTCCATCACAAAGAGAATCAAGTCCTGTGCAGCAAAACTCCTTTGCCTGTGCTGAATGTTAAGTGCTGGATTAAACCTACTTGCTTGCACAGGGTGGTTTGCTCAACAAGGAGGGACTGGGACTACTTAACTGACCCAAACCCATGCAACATTGATGTTTAAGCTCCACCGTGTTTTGCACACAGCTCTTTGCATATGATCACTGTCCTCTGTGTAATTCTAAGATGGCCCTTGCCCAAAGAGCTGTATAGCTGGAGAGAAATACGGAAGGGGAGAACATCACAGCAAAAAAACCTTACCCGATACAGAAAGCAGAGTTATCTCCATCATTTCTTTGCTATTACCAGCACATGCTGTGGGGTTGGGAAGCCGGCACAAACCTGTGAGTGATGGTCTAATTGATAAGACAGTTCTCACTGCACACCAGCAGATGCAGAGCTTATTGCTTCTGCCACATCAAGCCCATGCTGTCCTCGATAGGGTTCCTAAGACAAAATCCTCACTATTGATGCCTGCTATTATCATCCAACAGATCAGATGACAGAGGAATGAAGAATACTAAACATCACTAGATAAAGCAATCAAGAAAATACACAGAGAGAACAGGGCAGACTGACAGCAAGCTTTCTAGCCAATTAGGTTACAGTTAAAGATCAGGCAGCTCTTGTAATTTTTCTTTCTCCAGGTAATAAACAGGGAGAGGAAAGTGGGTTAGCAGCGCTTCCTGAAGAGGAGGAACACAACGCCCTTTGGCTGCCCCCTTTTCAGAGATGGCACTTCGATGGGGCAGGGCCCAGTCCTACAGCTGCAGCCCTCTACCCCGCTGGGGTAATGCAGAGACTATGCACAGAGTTTTAGCTTCTCCATTTTTACAAGGGTTGGCCTAAACCTGCTCACTTCTCTTGTTTCATCTGGCAAAAATTGATTGGCTTTGGTCAAATAAGCAATCCCAATGTTTACAAATTACTACAGCATGCAGCGCAAGGAAAGCACATCGATCACAAAGCCAGTGAGTTCACAGGAGAGGACAGAATCTTTATGAATCCTTTTATTTTTACAACCTTTCAGTAGTAAACCCTTCCCACTAGGCTTACAGACTATGTCCAGGATTGTATATGCAGCCAATAGAAATGCAAACTGCAGACTGGAAATGGTCTCTCTCGCTTCAGACTGGCATAACATTGTATATTTCTTTTCAGGCTTGATACCATGAAGAAAGGCTACAAGAGTCTGTAAAGGGCATTTTCTCAGCTGCATGCTTTCTGTGGACAGCGATTATTTTTTTCCCTCCAGACTGAGAAGTCTGTTATAATCCAACAGGCTCTGAATGAATTCAGACTCAATTTTCCCCAGGTACAGGTTCACTACACAGGGCAGAGCAGACAGCATTCAGCTCACAGCAGGAAAAGGGGCTCCCAGCTCTGCACACGGAAGGAGCCAGTGCATGTAAGGGTTTGGTGCTAATGGAGAAGCTTATTCCTCCCCTATTCTTCATTTGCTTAACAACTGCACCTTTTACAGGACCTAAAGATTTCATGTATCGCATCTTTTCTAAAAGTTGGGCTGCGGCACTTCCACTGTTGCTACATTACCAACATAAGGGCCTTAAAGGCGGTTGCAACAGCAGTGAAAGACGATGGCAACCAGTGCTTGTATGAACAGGCCCTCCCTGCAAACATTAGTAACATGATTAATATGATGGCATGACTAATAATCATTACTGATTTGTAAAAACACCCAAAGAGCCTAAAAAAAATTAAAAAGCAACAGCAGAAAGTGATTTTGAGACACGCTTTCAGTGGGGGATCCCTCTCTAAAGAGTTCATGAACGATCAAGGGACCTTGCAGTCAAGCAAGTCCTGCGGGAGACAGCAACACGCACGTTGGCAGACAACGTTATGGATGGATTTAAGGGCCCGGCAACTATTGATTAAAATGTTGTGGCCCTTCCCACTGTCATTACCACTAACGCTCCGAGAGGTATTTATAAAAAGCACCTGCACTCTCACCTAGTGTCACATAGGCAGACACAAATCAACTTGATGTGTTGCAAGATCCCAGTTAGCCCATACTGGGCCAGTCTACATCCCTGAAGGCTTTGTTGAATAGGATTTATTATATTAAAAGGATCAAACATCACCTATCTTTTACCTACCATGTGCTAGATCTGATCAGTTATTCTCTTAGCACTTCAAGAGAGACGCACAGTTTGCACTTCACAATGGTTTGCAGTTTTGCAGCAAAATGGTGTTTGAGAGTTGTATTTGTGAAGGCTGTATTCAAAAATAAAATCCTTATGACTGTCATTCCATTTGCTCTGTCTATCTCTTTGGAGAGGCGAGATTTTTAATAACTTTTCTGCATGTATCCTACTCCAGGAACAGACTTAAACCACTCTGACAACTAGACACTGATGATAGCATTTAGTGAGGGGAAAGCTGTATTAATTTTTCAAGTCACGAAAAAGAGAACTGACACATACAGATTCTGAACTGGTATTATTTTGTGCAACAATGTGCAAGAGCCACAAACTGTATTGATCAGCAGTTACTGAATCTGGGTAATGAGTAGTTGGATGTAAACCACAGCAGTGACTGCTATACTACTGAAATTTAAGGTGCTTAAAATGACCAAAAAATAACTGAGAATTTTACTACTTTGCTTTTTTTCAGCTATTTTGAGACACTCACTTAAGAAGCTTTTAAACAGAGATTATTTTTTAAATAGTACAACTGAGAGGACAGATGGACAGCACTCTTTGAAAATTTAGCCCCTTGATGATCACCCTGTTATAGCAGTCAGAAAGTAGGGCACCAACAGAAATTTCTTAGCAAAACCATAGGCCTGAATGCCCTAAAATACTCAGTTTTGCTCTTAATTCATACCTGAGATTACAGGCTAAGGCTTGCCTCAGTTTAAGCCAGTTTCATAATGTCTTTTGTTACCAGTGTTGCCTTTCTTCCAGCTCATAGCGGCCACGGTTCCCAGTACAGCAGAGCAGCCTCCATGCAGACACGAAGGTCTTACATGACTACATCAACCCACATTTTCAACCACATGCAAACAAATCTTTCTTTGAAGAAAATTCAGCCCACACCAGTTCTTGGCTCTCCTGGGATAACTTCATCTTAAAAACAAACTACAGCCAGAACAGCAAGTGTACCTGCTGCTCACAGAGGCCCCTCTCTCCCAAAGCTGTAACCCAAAGCCAACAACGCAGCGCATCTTCTGAACTGTCACAGCTTGCCCACATGCTCAGAAAACCAAATGTGAAAACAGAGCAAAAACACCAGTTGGTGACGTACACCCAGAGAGCAGTAATTCTCCTGTACAACATAGTACAAACGTTTGGAAGCTGCTGGACATTTTTGCTTTCTGCTTGAAGAATTCCTCTCTTTTCTTCCTAAAAAGTAGTTTAGAGTACAAGAGGAGAGTCTGAGGGAAAGCGGGGACATGTCACTGCCACGCAGGGCAGCGTGGAAGGAAAATGTTGGCTGGGGTTAGAGAACAGATCCCATGCTGGAGCACTCTTCCCCCTCAACCCTCACCTCCCACAAAACCCTCTCCTGCTAAATTACTGTCAGACCTTTACTCACTTTTGCCTTCAGCATCCTCCCTGAGGCACTGCTTTGGTTTTAAACAGTTATGGCACTTTTTTCCCCAGTAGCAATTTAAGACCCAGGTGGATGCAGCATCACTCCGGTTCTGCAGCCTGTACAAAGGGCTTTGGACCACAGCCTCCCACTCCTGGCATCCCCCAAAGTCACGTTTCCAGCGTACTCTGCACCTGTGACCGCAGAGAGTGGCGGCCCAGACAGGTACTTTTGGTCTCCCCAGTACAGCTCACCTTATAATCTCTCATTTCTTGTCCCTGTAACATCTGAGCCAGCAGGACCTGAAGCTAAGCTTAGCACTAATTATTTCAAACCCACTGAAAGAAAATCATTTGGCAGTTTAATCAGCTGATGTTGCTGGTAAATCAGAAACTAGAATCAAATGCTTTCAGGCCCAGAACATGGTACTGCAGAATGGGGCCCCAATAGCAGTTAGGATATCCTGAGTTGTCACAGAGTCCTCAATTTCTATGTCTGTTCCCAGTATTATAGATCCTGCTACTTTGGAAAATCCCAAACATGCCTACAAGTGGCCTCATGATTTTTGAACTTGCAGCCCTCATGGGAAAAATGTCTAATTCAGATAACCATTTAATATCGGTCACCTCCAAATCCTTTCTGCAAGATGCTGTTAAATCACTCACCTCCAATATCAGTGATATTGGTCTTTGATTCACAACTGCGAGGAGAAATAAAATCAGAAAAGATTTTACTGAAAACACATACACAGAAGCGAGCATATATATTTAGCTGAGACTTTTCTACTGAGTCAGATCTAGGGTCAAGGAACTAATAAATGCTTTCCTCTATCTGCACTAAACTGTGTCCTTCTGCATATGTTCCTCCGAGATGCTCGCCTCCTTCCCTATTCTCTTTGTATGTGCACTGAACTTCTTTTCTCCACTGTTTTTTTCATCCCATAAAACCAGATTATTTGCTTTTGTAACAGTTTTAATGTCATCAGAAAGGAATAGAAAATGAGGCTGTTAATCTCCATGTGAAACGCAACTACTGATGATAGCTTCCCTTCACGAAGCCCGCCCGTTACCTCTGCTTGCACTCTGCAGCAGCAACCGCTCCCCAAGGGACAGCCAAACTGTTTACCATGCTTATTAAATAACACTCCCACCCCTGCGTATCCATTTTTTTAAACAATGAAGTTAGCATTCATAAGAGCACTGGAAGCTGAAGTGGTCTCATTAGCCATAGTTTGCTGAGGAAAGTGTAAGTAAGCGTTAGCAGCGCAGTATTTTCTACAGTCGTAATCTCCATGGACAACATTTCCACCACGGAATTTTAAAGGGCTCTGTTTATACAGGTTTCTAAACATGACTACTTCTTTTAAATACCCTTTCTGAGGCAAAACATCTTATACATCATAAGGTTTGGGGGGTTTTTTTTGTTTGTTTTCTTAAATGTTTAAACATGTCCTGGAAAACAGTGCAAGGATTGTTGTTAAGGCAGTTTTAAACTAAATACATTAATCTGATTAGGAATTGAAATTAAAATACAGAACAGCAATAGAACCTTTAAGAAATCCAATTCACTTTCCTACTGTCCCTTGTAATCTCAGAATAATGCAGATCCGTCAAATTCCCATGCAGTGTCAAAACCCTTGAACCATTTCTTGAGGGGGAGCCCCTCCCCTCCTCTTCCTTATTGACAATATTTGCAAACTATTCCCCTTTTTCGAACACCTGCCATGAACCTCTGAAAACCATGAAGTTAACATATATTCAGTGCCAGGTTTGCTCACTGAGAGGGAACTGGAGACATCCTGACTCTTCAAGGAAATCTGCAAATAATCATCAAGTATATCATGCCTTGATGGAGATCTTTAAGGAGAAGGCACGGTTTTAAGAGGCCTCTATAAAACCAGATAATTGTCTGCTATTAAAATTACAAGCCATGACTTAAAAGGGATTCAAAATCTGATTAACACTGAGAAAATTAATTTCCATGTTGCAGGGGCAAGATTGCCCACTTGCCAAGGGAACCACCTCTCCTCTAAACAACAGGGCAGATGCAATGAGGAAGGTGTAAGCCAGGTACAGTCTTGCTTCCCTTTCCCAGATCACTAACAGAGGTTCAGAGGAAGCTTCAGACAAACCCTTTCCCCAGACCTCAGGATGTTTACTTGTGGCAGAAAGCTGGTAAAAGCTGCTCTTTAGCTAATGCTGCCCAGTGGCACTACTGCCTGATTTTTATAAAGAATTGGCCTCTGGGGCTCAAGGTAATCGGAGCCAAATTGTACAGCAGAGGTGAGGGAAATGCAAGTATTAAACTGCCTGAGACTGGGAAAAAGGCAGGGGGGTAAAGGGAAGGAACAGTACCACTAAGCCTGAGGCATTCCTGATTGTAAAGGCCTGAGAGAATGTGTACATCAATTACCCTGGGTGAAAAGCATTAAACAGACTTCAGAAATTTTCATTGGCCACGGCATTGTATAAAAATAACCATAAATGCATCCTCGCTGTTGCCCTCTGCCTCATGTTTAGGTAATGGTCCCCAAACCGTAATCCTTGCCACTCCGAATCAAGTTAATATGGCAGAGAGCGAAAGCGCAGAAAGATAGGTCGTGCCCTCAGCTGCTGTGAGTTGACGTGCTCCACTGAGGTCAGGAATCCTTACCAAGCCCTACAGGACCCAAATCTGGCCTGCAATCCTTTAGTTTTATTAATATATACTGCAACTGCCACAGCCGTTAGAAATGCTGGTGATGGAGCAGCCCTACGTGATGAAACATGAAAACACAGCCTCGCTCCCTCGCAGGAAATCTGCCCGTTGTACGCTTGGGAGACCAAAGCACAGGGAGAAAACAGGGACTTGCTAGAGGTCCGTGGAAGCAGGGAGAGGGAGAGATGCTCCAGAGGCTCAGACCTTGCTAAGGAAGCTGAGACGCCCCATCGCGTGCAGCACAGGCACTCACACGGCGCTGTGCTGTGCAGCAAAGGTGTGATCCACACGCAAACTGCCATGACAGGTTCTGGCCTGACTGTGCCCTGAAGCATCACTGAACACACTGCGAATTTGAGAAAACAACAAAAAAAAAAATTAAAGGAGTAGACCAAGTGTGTTAAATTCTACAACCAGAGCCTCAGACTTCTTTTTACTGCTTCCCCTGGCTGCTCTGTTCAGGAAGCAAAGAAAAAGGAGGTGAATGAAACTAGTTTGATCCCGTTGAGACAGAACGCCACAAAGTGTGGTTTGCAGGAAAGAGAAGGAGGTGGAAAAACCAGTTTGATGTTGAAGTACCTGCACCACCTGCTATCAGTGACAAGAAATCATCATCAAAAAGAACAATTACATCATGCAGGTTGCTAGATCACAATCTAAAACCTCATGTCCAGAGGTATTTGCATCACTTTTGTTCAGTTTGCTAGGCAAGGCACGTTGTTTCTAGTGTCTCTTTTATAGGGTCATCCAAGTCCAAGAAAACCAAACACTGCTTTTTCCATTGTTTCACACACCGGCCCTAATAAGAATAAACTGTGGGAAACACTGACTTCTTGCTAGCAGAGGATTTGCATTTAAGTTCTCTGTGTGGACACACGCAGCAAGTGGAAACATATTAATGCCTGATAATTTCTGATTTTGATTTTTTTCTTTCTAGCAGCTTCTGTGAGCTGCTAGAAAAGACACGCTGGCAACATTGAAAGTGAAGGGTGAGATTCTCCCTTGGATAGAGCGGTGCACGCTAAGCAGAGGTCTCATCGCATCTGCCTGATGCTATTGCTCCTTCCCAGTCAGGCTACACAGTCCAAGACCTGCTCAGCTCCTGCCAGGAGACTGATCATCAGGGGATTTCTTGCAGTGACCATGTGGCTCTCATCCAGAGGCAAGCTTTCCTCCATGAAACCCGAGTGGCAGTGGCTCAATTCCCCACGCATCAGCTGAGTCTGATCCAGCTTCTTAATACATCCCCAAGCGCTGTTTCTCCAGCTGAACAAAGCCAAGTTCTGCATGCCGTATCTCTTGAGTGAAATGCTGGGTTCAGTTTCACGAGGAAACCTCCTGACTGCATGAAGGAATTGCTGGAACAGGCCACCGGAGACTATAGCTGCTAAAGGAGCATCTCAGATCCAGCTTGTAACAATACTTTGCATAACGCAGTGAACTAGGAATGATTTCAAGCAAGTTAGAAATTTTCTTTAAAATCTCAGTCCTAAAACACCAACAGGAATTGACTTCAGTGCATTTCATAAATCATGCATTTCAGAACAGAAGGTTGGGGTCAATTTTTAAGACTCTGCTTCTTGCTGATGCCATAGTATAGGAGTTTATATGCAATGCCTGTATCCAAAAGCGAGTTTGAATGACATTTATCAGTCATTTATATAACTGCCATGTCTACTATAAGTCTTATCTAGTACGGACAAGAGTGAAGTAAACAGCTTTGCCCTAGGAAAAGTGAGAAATACATGCCCAGATCTCACTCTGGGATTCAGACTGAGTCCAAAATGAAGGTCTGTAAAATAACTTCTACCCACGTCCACCCACTGCATACCATACATGCCCTGTATGTCAGTGGGTGAGGTCACGTGGCGTTACTGTGTTAGGGGTTACTATATTTGCCATCCTACGCTGTCTTGAAGCATCTTCAACAGCTGTTTGCAGAAGATGATACTAGGATGATGCTCACTATTTCTTCAGCTGTTTTTTCTGCAATTTGATAGCAGCATTGTAAAAAGCACCAATTTACCCCTTGGACCAGAGCTTACCCACAGATCAGCCTATTGGAAAGGAAAAAAACATACAAGAAAGAAGGGGAAAGACAAACTGATTAACTGGCAGAATTAGAGCAAGGACTTTGTGTACAGAGAGCAGTGAGAAGAGAAAAAGAACGTCCTACTTTTCCTGTCTTGCCAGGGCCACAGGAGAGGGAGGGGGAAGCAGAGGGCATTGCAGCAGGATTCCCCACGGCTGGAGAGGAAGGCAGCAGTGGGGCTGTGAGAAGGACGTCTGAGAAGTCCCTTAGTATAAGCAGTGACAGGAAAAACCTTCACGAGTGATTGAAAGAAAAACCTCAGTTCTGAAGGACACGAAAACAGCTAGGATGGTCTTATTAAGGGGTATAGAATATGCATATTCAACAACAACAACAAAAAAATCAATAACAGGGTTACTCCAGTTCCCACAGCCTCAAGGCTTATAGTTACTTAAGTACACAGAATTTAGCAAGATTAGTTCATTGATATAGTACTTGATCAGTAATTCAATTACCATGCACAAGCCTACATCAAACAGCTACACATTCAGAAGATATCTTTGGCATACTTCCCAAAAGTGAACCTTCATGCATCTTTCATATGGCCAATATAATTAAATTTACGTGTACATGTAGCAGAACAAGCACTTTAAGTAATAGGACATAATCCAAACAGCACAATTTCCTTTTTTTTTTTTTTTTTTTTAAAAAAGGACTCCAATCCATGACAAAAAAAAGAAGGCATGGAAGGAGAGAATACAGGAGTGAGAACATACCATGCTCTGACAGTAATGAGGGGTGGTCCAAAGCCTGCGGTGGAGCTTGGATATCCTTACACCGCACTGGAATAAGTTTTTCTGGCCCACCAACAAGACTGTGAGAACCAAACATGCCGTGTTCCCCCTGTGACTCCCCCCAGGTCCCTGCAGATCTGCAGAGTGACTCTGTTCTGCAGCCAGGCTCTGCATCTCCCCTGGTCCCAGGCATGTTCCAGCCCTGCACGTGCTTTGACAGGACTCCTAAGGACAACATCCAAATCATGGGAAAAGGAGCACAGAGATGCAGAATCAAGGTTCCAGTTACCAATTAATTCCTTCCTCATAATGTCAGTACAGCGTATTTCAACAGCACTATGGTTTACATTCTTAATTGAGTTAAATTCTGGCAAGAAAACCATTCAATTTCCATTTAGTTGTAGTGAACAGTGATTTATTTGATACATACTTTGTTTCAGCAACATTGCATTTAGGCAGTTAGAATTTAATGGGAATACCCTCCTTCGATTCCTCCCATCTAGATTATATAATCTTTACTTCCAGACATTAGTCCACCAATCTGTGGACCTGAAAGTGATTTCACTACTTCCATCCAATGAACTAAATCCACTCTTTCTCATTTCTTTTGGGTTTCTTTTCTGTTTTCCCCTCTGTACAGCAAAGCGTGAGCAGAGGGTTAATAATAATGAAAATCTGCATGTAACACTAATAACAACCCTTGGTTTTAAAGGCCACACTTGATGAAAATTCATAAGGGCTAAAGCGCTCATAAATTTTACAACCTACTACACGTTTGCAGATTTATATACATAGAAAGGACCCAGCTATCCACACAGCTGAAGCGGTTTCAGATGTAGAGTCCCTCTTAAGACTTGTTCAATATTGCCTGTGCCTATGGGAGATGTCTACAGTCACATCCATTTCCAAATAACTACATGCACTATTGTAGCCATGGGGCTGAACCATTAAAGGCACCTTTTCCTCTGTCTCGCTGGCATGAGCCTCTTCCCTCAACGGACCGAGGGAAAAAGGACTGAGCTACAGGTAAAGATCGTGGTGATCTTCCAAGCTGAGAGATAATAGCCACTTTCACCTGGATGCCACGGCTGTCCTGTTCATTGCCACAAAAGCTTGCAAAGGTGCCCACTTCCCTTGTGTCCTTGTGTAAACCACAACTGTCTGAAGAGAAAGAATCAATAGTTCCACTAGGAGTTTTAAACTCTCTAATTCCATCATCCTGCAGTAACCTGTCCCAAAGCTACTGCTAGTCAAAGAATATGTGGTTATCAGGGGAATAGGCTAGATGCACTCTCCTTTCTGGTGTTCTTTTGCAGAGCTCTTTGACAGTATTAAATGCAGCATTTTGGAGTCACACTTCAGTGTATGCCCATGCAATGTTCTTCTCCAGGCCAATCGATCATGGGCTGTAAAGGCAACAGTGCAAGGCTTTGAACCAAGTTGCACCACCGTGACTTAAAACAAATGCTGATGGAGACAGTGCACACCAGCTTCTCCAGAGCAAAGTGAAGGAAGTGCTGCAGAAAAAGCTTCTCCAGGGAAATTTTCTTCCTTATAAAGGAACTTTATTCCTTTGCAAAATTGTTCTGTAGCCTGAACCATGAAGGCTGTCCCTCCAAAATCTCCCTGCATCCTCCCATTTTCCCTACTAGACATTTTGTTACTCATTCAAAAATCTCATTCTTCTCCTTATCTTGTGACGTGCTTGCTAGCCAAGACATCTGATGGCCCTGAGTTCTGCTGGGTAACACAGAGACCGCATCCCTAGTCGGCAGGTTTAAACATTCCACTTTTTCTTGTTCTGTATTCTCCAGGCAAAATGCTTGGTGTGCCCATGTACCAGGGAGATGAAGGCAATACTGCTGGGAAGAGCAAGGATTCCAAATGCCTCAAACCTTGGATCTTTCATTAAGCAAAACAAGTAAGATAATACCTTCATGTAGCTATATTGCTCATCTGTAGAATAGGTATCATTATTCCTTAACGAGTATAATCCTACCAACTCTTCCTAGTCCACTCTTGAGTATTCCCAGTCTATAAAAGACCCCTAGGTGACAAAAATGGGCTAGCCATGCAATATTTACATGTACAGACCAATTTGTCATACTGAAACTGAAAAATGTATCTCACCTCATATTCTGCCTTCCCTATTAAAACTCTGCTTTCGGAGGATTTTTGTCCCCGAGATTTTAAGCACAGTGGTACTCCTTCATTGTTATTCTAGCTACTAGAAAGGCAATAATCAGTTCATTAGCGGGGTTCGCAAGGATGACCCCAACGTCAACTTTGCTTTCTATTTTGCAAGGGCATGGTTTAAACTGTGAGCAACTTGCCTCCTAAGAAATCCAGAGACACTGTATGAAATCTAGCAGATGAAATAGTGCAGTGGTAAGACCTACACCTTCTTTCAAGTTCATAGGGTAAGAGCTCAGTCAGTGACCCAAACTCCCAAAGCACTGCAGGCAGAATAATGATCAGATCTGGGAGACGTGGGTAACATTCCCATTTAACTGCTGATAGATGGGGCTATCATGCCTTTAAATCTTTTGGTGTTGGAAAGAACCAATTACAGGCCCAAGAGGTTGTGTGATCTAGTGGGCAGAGCACTGTGAAGAGAAGACAACCCTCAGAAGACAATTCCTTTCACATATCTGCTGCCTGTGCATCCTATACTTTCCTCACGACAGGCCCACTCTCTCATGGCACGTTTGTGTAGGGCCCAGTCTCAGCTGGCAACATATCTGCACAGCAAACTATGCTGGAACCCACAGGACCTTGGAGTGAACGTAAGTCAAAACTTTCCAAAATCACTGGCCATCTCAGACAATCTCAGTTTCTGTCTATCTCACTGGACATCCTTTAGAAGAAAGTGACTTCAGGAAGCACAAAGCACCCAGAAGTGACAAATTGGACATTTGAGCCCATCTCTCAACACGTGAAAGGGAAGCAACCCAACATTACTGATCATAAGAGCGTAAGAAGATCCAGCACACGGTCAGACCAAGGGTTTCCTCCCGAGCCCCTTTCTCCAGCCACAAAAATCTCAAGTCAGGAAAAAATAACTAACCTAGTCATGTGACCCTACACCAACAAGTTTCTTCAGGCTGTAGCTTCACCATATAGAGATGCTGATAACAAGGCCAGCTGAAGGAGCCTGTCCTCTCCATCTTTTCCCAGCCTGTCATGCTGCTATGTAGCCAGACTGTCCCAAAGTGTTCACGAAGTTGTGTCATAACAGAGAGGAAAAACCCCATGCCTCCAGAAAGATGCAAAGAGCCATTAAAAGGTAAGGTGTGTTATTAGCGTTTTACTGCAGCCTTTGTACTGTAGTAGCCCAAGCTGGTTCGCAGTGTGGTGTCACACATGCTTCTGACAGCAAAACCCGAGCAAGGAGCCCACTGTGGTACAGGTGATGGAAACGGAGAGGGAGCCAGCAGGAATTCTCCCAGTCAATATGGTCCCTCTCCACTATGAATTATGCAATTAAAGTCTTATTCCTTCTTCAGCAACAGAAATCTATGACATGGTAGGAGGTGCCCACTGAACACACACTACAGCAGCAAAATACTGCCTCTGCTCTTGCAAGCTGCTGGTAATGCAAAGGGTGCCACATCATGCTCAGAGTTGTTGCTGTGACAGTACCTGTCTCTAGGACTGTTAACTGCGTGGTCAGGTTCCCAGTGAAGTGAATATGCTCCAGCAAAGCCTTAAAGCAAGAAGAGATTGCTCTACAGGATGCCTACCAAAGCATGCTACCTTTTAACATTCTTCCCAGCTTCCTTTAGCGGTTACTCCTCTGCTGAAGAAGCAGAAAGAGTGAGCTACCTTATTTCCTGCAAGGTACAGATGGGTTATTGCAACTCAGTGGCTGCAAGGCTGCTCACTCAGCACCATAACCACATCTGGAGGCCAAGGATGGGGCTGGCAGCCTTATGACTTTATACTTGTAGTTTTTGCCAAGCAGTAATTGCTTCTACGATAAGGGAGAAGCAGGTAAGATGGGGTAGTAATTCAGTGAGAATCCCACGAGCCAAGCTGGCAGGCAACATGATCACACCGCAGTTGTATTTACCACGGAAGGCAAGGGAGCCAGGCAATAAAAGCAACCACAGCTCAAAAAGCAATTTCCTTGTATTTAAAAATAAATACTGAAGACTAATTTAGTGATGAGCAGGAATTTAGAGAAGCAGGTTTTTTCTCTGGGTTGGATTCAATGCCACATGGTTTGCTTGCAGGTATCTAAACTAATGATCATTCAAAAAACAGCTTCCTGGGGCATTCCATTGCCATGCAGAACAGCGCTCTCAAAGCCATCCTGCCCACCGCAACCATCCTGCCCACCGCAACCATCCTGCCCACCGCAGCTGCACGCCTTCGCTGAGCCCACCGCCACATTAGCAGTCCCACGCATGCTGAGATTTGCATAAAAGGAGCAGTTATCAGCAATTACGGCTTGCCAAGGCAAAATTCTTCAAGGCCGCTTTACAACTACCGACAGATGTAGCATTCCCAAGTTTAAGCTATAATTTATTCTTAGACTGGGCAGAAACATAAGGAAAACACACTGTGCGTTTTGCAAAGCTGCTCATTTAGGCATCTGAAAAATAATTTTAAAAACGGGGAAGGAGGGAAGAAGAACAGGGTCTAAAGAAATTAATAAACTACAGGCACAGAGCCAGAATTTAATATTCAACAAGGGTGACAAATATCCAGACTGATTTGCTCCTGAACAGGTCAAGTTCTACCTTTTGTTCACACCAGGAGATACCAGCACCCCATACTTCCCACCTGTCCTGTTCCTTGAGGATTTGATCACAGGTAATAATTGCAGTGGGCAGGCCTTAATCAAGCTGCATTACAAATACCATATGAAACACCTGGGGGGGGAAGGGAGTAAGGGATTGTAGCAAAGGGCAAACCCATTCCCACCTAGGACACGGAGCAGCACTGGAAACACTTCTCACTGTCTCTGCCATAACCCCAGCCCTACAGAGGGAAGCACAGGCTGAAGAGCCACCACACTGCAGGATGTTCCTGTGGCTCTGGGTGCCAGGACCTGCTGGAAGTCCCTCATAGCCTGCCAGGTCTCCTCAGTATCATTCCAGCTCAGTATGCAAAGCCTGTGGCAGAAAAGGTGAGTGAACTGGGACAGAAATTTCTGAGGTAGCTGTTTGCATGTCTACTCTAGGTGATCCTGCTCTGGCAGGGGGGTTGGACTAGATGATCTCTAGAGGTCCCTTCCAACCCCTACCACTCTGAATCTGTGAATCTGTGATAACTCAGCCTGGAATGGACCCCACGAGGTCTCCAGTCCAACCCCAGCTCAAAGTAGGGTCCGCAATGATGTATGACAGGGCTGCTCAGAGTTTTAGGATATGTAATGCCAGATCAGCATCCCCATTCTGCATGCTTTCCTGAAAGCAGTTTGTTCATCTCTTTCCTCACAAGAGGAAACAAAGACAGGGTTAGAAGTTTTCCCTCATCTGCTCTCTTTAGAGAAAAGTGCACCTTCAGTGGCTGCCCAGCTAGCCACAGTCTGAGGTCAAAAACTGTGTCTCACGCACCCACAGATCCTCTGAGGCAAAGGCCTCCTCCTGCTCTACACAAGATCCTTTCTGGACCCTGTGTAGATTACGGTTTGCATATTTCTGCTTTCAGGAGGGTTTTCAGAGGCAGAAGTGGTGTGGCCACTGCTCAGTTCAACGAGCTGATCTGGAACAACCAGCCCACCGAAGACGGCAGCCGGGTGCACGTGGCAGGCATTAGCATCCTCATCCCACCGCGGGCACACGGCCCTTACGATCCACAGTGCAAGCATGTGAGAAAGTTCAGTTTAACCCATCCATGATGTTAACAAGCGAACCAATAGCGAACAGAAGCAACAAGACAGAGAATCTGGACACCTTCCTGAAGTCTTTAAAATTTAACCAATATGTGTTCAGGACCTCCTCTGGGGAATCAGAAACCATCCTTATCTGCTGATATAGAATGGTAAGTGAAGAGGGGTTCATTGGCTACTACAGGCTTTGGACATCTATAATTCAAAATCCACTGCATATTTCAAATTGTTTTGCTGTTTGATACAGCACAAATGAGCCCTTTGGTGAGTAAAATGTTGTTCTGGACTGTGAGCGACTGTCCCTTTCCCAGTCCTTGCTGTTTTAAAAAAGAACTTCAGCACAATCTCTGAGGGTTTTGCCTTTTTGGAGTTTTTCCCTGCTAAAATCAACAGGTCTCTCCACCATGCACAAACTTTATTTCCCAAACACCTCATCAAGCTTAGCCTCACTTTGCAGAGCAGAACAGAGAGCCGCATGCTGGATGTAACAGCCACCACCCCCCGAATTGCTCAGGTTTCACGAATTTTTCAGTACGTGCAGACCAAAGCGGCATTCTCAATGCCTTGTTTCCAAAAACAGGTGAACACACGTGGCTAAAATAACAGTAATTTTAGAATACCAGCCTACGGCTGTGTTTGTAAAGAAGATCAACCCAAGCAATTAAAGTCTGGCAAAATTAGCAGCAACTAAAAACAGCCTTGCAATTTCCAGGAAAGCATGGTAAAGAAAGCACTAGCTGACGCATCTATTGTAATTCGCAGACAGTTGTTCGCAGTGTTCTTCACACACTGGATAAAACCCAAAGCTATTTTTGCTTGCCTGGGTTTTGTTACCCCCTCACCTATCTGCCTCTGTCCCGTTTTGCAATGAAGAGGACAGTACCCTTACAGGTACGATACTATGAAGCTACACGTAATATGCAAACTGGGTTTTCTCTGACATAAGTAGCAGTTGTATACCTGTACAATGAGACAAATTATCCTTAAATCTTAGTGTGCCAGAGAAAGGAGAGGAGTCATGAAGGGGCAAGTACCTCTCCCCACGGGGTGGCAGGCAGTGATCCTCCTCTCTCCACAGCAACTTCTCAACATTTGCTTTGGCACCTCCAGCACCTCAGGCTAGGCAGCTGCCTAAGCAACAGCCTAATCTTCCCCCACTGCAAGGTTTCTTCTTGCTGCCTTTCTCTGCACAGAAAAAGCCGGAGCCAAGTCCCTAATGAATTTCCTGCGGTCCTGATCCTCTCTTACAGGGTCAAGCCCTGCAAAGGATCAAAGATGTTTAGCTTGTCTCTGCAAGTGGGAGGCAGGAGTCCTGGGAATCAACTGTGGGACTAGGAGGTCACTTCTGATGCAGAGGTTTTCTCCAGGGAGGTGGCTCTGCACTCTCCTCTCACTCATGGCATAGTCAGACCCCACTTGAATAAATTTGCTTTGTCCCTGCTCTCATATATTCCCTGCTTAGGTGCTAAGAGCGGACACTCGTAACTGGAAACAGGCTCATCTGACAAGGCCTCCAGAGCCATCTGTCTTCCTCCTGTCTTTATACCACCTGTAGTTTTCCCACTAGGCTTGTCTATTCAAATTTCACCTCCCTTTCCATCCCGTAGTATTAGGGCCTTCTACTCATTTCTGCAAAGAGCGTAAATACATCATTACATTCTGCAGACGCACAGCCACTTGCTAGGAAGGAAAACATAAATTATGATTTGAAAATATTCTGATACTGTGTGAATTGCGAATGCAACGTGAATACAATTCACAACTGGAAAAACAATTCACAATATGTGAATTGTGGGTAGACGACCTAGATAGATATTGTGAAATCACTGTGAACTGCTTTAAGCAATGAGCACCTAAGGGCAGACTTTGATGTCACCGCTTACAAGACTACATCCACTGCAGGCCATGGGACATGCCCAATTCCTGTATCTGTAACACACAAAGATACGTGTGGCTCTGCTTTCCAGCTTCACGTAATCTGAAAGAGCATTTGTCCTGCAGAAAGAAGAGACAGTCAAGGGACTATGAATAATAACAGAGAAGCAATAAACAAAAGATGCAGCAAAGGATGATTTGCTGGCAGTGGAGATCTGGAGACAGATGAAGAGTGGCTGAGACAGTTGTGACAAACAAGTTCCAGCAGATGCATCAGAAGATGACCCAGTTTTGGTGCAGCAAAACCAGGGAGGCTGAGGAGTTAGCAGGGAGGTACACAGTCACTGAAGTTGAGGCAAGCCATTCAGAAGAGCTGCATTTCTAGTATCTACCTGCAACCATCTCTGTCTTGAAGTTCTTGCTTTCCCCATGATGAATTACACATTGCAATATCATCTCCTGCTTAATAATGTACACTGGACTCAAAGAAGGAAGATACCCAGTAAGGAAGAGGCAGCGGACTTCAAACACACTGCAAAAATAGCAAAGTTGGATTACCTGTTGAGTTAGAAAACTGCTCAACTGCAAAAAGTGAGAGGGATATTTTGGAGTGACTGCTAATCCCTCCTCCTGCAATGATCAGTATTTATTGGGACACTAAAAGGAAATGAGATTTCATTCCCAAAACAATAATTACTCATCTCTGAAACTCCTGGGCATTATTCTTTTCTTTTTCTCTCTCAGTGCTTTTGAAGTCCTGCAGAAATACCATTTAAAAAAAAGGCCATCCTCAACCTGTATAGCTTATTCCTTGTTAATCTTTCTGTATCTATAGCTTGCAAAGTGACAACAGACCCTTTGTACCTCAGTCAACATGACACCGCTTGCTTCCAACTTCAAAGCCCTTCAACCACCCTTGCAGACAGAAACAAAAATCCCAAGGCCGAGCATCTGCCACAGTGAGGGTGCTTATAGTCCAGCGGGCCTCTTTCCACCCTGGACAAACACAAGGAGTTTTGGAAGACCTTGATTGCTAGCTGCTGAATTTTTGCCATGCTAGGTCCTCTGGCAAGGCAGAAGCAAACACAAATGGCTGCTGTGCTGCCTGACCCTAGTCAGCAGCTACCAGCTGCCAACTCCATGCCAAAGGAGGAGAAAGGGATCTCTCCGTTTTATTGTTGCAGCTAGGAGGGCTTGGGAGGCACGAACGTGATCACTGCAAATCTCCGTGTGGTGCATTGCAGGCAGGGTCACCTCCTGTCAATGCCACAGACCCTCACGTTTCTTCTGTGGTGGGTTGGCCTTGGCTGACTACCAGACACCCACCCAGCCGCTCTCTCACTCCCCCTCTCAAACAGGACAGGGGATAAAACACAGATGAAAAAACTTATGGGTCAAGATAAAGACAGGGAGATCCCTTACCAATTACTATCACAGGCTGAACAGATGGGACATGTGGAAAATTAATTTATTGCCAATTAAAACAGATTGGGAAAATGAGAAATAAAATCAAAACTAAACCAATACCTTCCCTTCCCCCTTTCCCAGGCTCAACCTCAATCCTTCACTCCTGACTCCTCTACCTCCTCCCCAGAATGGTGAACAGGGACATGAAGTTAGCACATAATGGTTCCTTTTTGCCACTCTTTCCCCCTCACACCTTCCCCCTGCTACACTGAAGTCTTCCACGGCCTGCAGGTCAAACCTGCTCCACTATGGTCCTCTCCATGGGCTGCAGGTGGCACCTGCTCCAGCAACTGGAGCACCTTCTCACCTCCTCCTTCTCTGACCATGGCCCTCTCGCTCCTGTTTTTCACTTTTTTCCCCACTCATTTCCTTGCCTGCATGGATTTTTTTGCCCTTTCCTCAATATCTTTTCCCAGAGAAAACCTGGTGGGTTTGTTGAAGCTGGCTAGAACCAGCCGGAACCAGGATCTAATACTTGTCTTTTCCAAACCATAGTTATCATGAAAACTACCTTCTGTGTCCTGTAAAGTCTCTAACACATTATATTTGCTATTTGTAAAAAGAAAAAATAAACAAAGACCATCTCCAAGGAAATAGGGGGGTTTCTGTCACATCCTACCCTCTCCCATCTAAGCAGATCTTCATGGTGGTTTAGAGTCATCGATGTCAAAGACAACATGTGGATTTCCTTAATGAATGAGGATATCACACAGCCAGATGTGCAGGTGCCCTGAGCATTTCTACACTCAGAACCAGACTGGAACACTTAACTAAGACAGGCACCAGCTCCCTCCCTCCCCATGCCTTGGCAATGCACATCGAGAGCACTGAGCATGACCCAGTCTGCTGGGCTGCACCACAGCCTGACACCTTGGAGCCTGGGGACGTGACGTGCACACACGTATCGTGGTAACTCAATCTCTCGCTAAAGGGGGCAAATTTAAGCGAGGTGTACTGAGCTCTCTGATGCTGGCTGAACCCCAACCTGAGCACAGGTTTCTGCATATGGCATGCAGTTGGTGGACAAGTCTGGTGCTGGACACGCACAAAACTAAAAGGGTTAATTTATCATATGAGGATTTTTCAGCAGACACCTTGTCCTTTAAAATGCTGTCTGTAGCCTATGTGCACACCTAATCATAAGCACTGCTGTGTGGATCCCAACCAGAGCTGGGATGGCTCTATGCAGCCTCAATGCAGCCTCTATGGCAGCATGCCGTCGAGAGGAGTGACAGACCCTAGCTTCAAAGTAGGCTAAGAATTTAGGAAGAGTTACACAAATCTGTTGTTATTTGTTTTCCAGAAGGAAAATCCTACCCAAAAAAAGTTCACT
This sequence comes from Rhynochetos jubatus, assembly GCA_027574665.1. Lineage (NCBI taxonomy): Eukaryota > Metazoa > Chordata > Aves > Eurypygiformes > Rhynochetidae > Rhynochetos > Rhynochetos jubatus. The sequence continues at coordinate 4,242,750 of CM050654.1, read as the reverse complement.
GGGAGAACACATGCCTGACAACACCAATAATCTTTGATGTCACATGTTAACTGTGCAAGGTATGAGGCGGTTTCCAAATCTCACACTTAATCCTGGTGTCTGCTGTTGCTGAACTCAGCCTACTGTCAACAGCTGCCTCTGCTCCAGACACTGAGTAGCTCACATTTGGCACAGCAAAGCCATTATTTATAGCACGGCACGCTTTCGTGACAGCCTCTTCACATTCCTTTTGACAAACAATTGCAAATAGAGTACAGAGAGCAGAGGTGATCAGTGCTTGAACACGCATCCGTAGTACGCTGGGAACCACGTCTAGCAGGTTGGTGCTCTTTGGGCTGGTACAGGGTGCAAGTTTTCCAATAAAGTCTTCTAACCTCTGATTTCACATCAGCTGATTTGGTGGTGCAGGAAACTGCTGAATGCCTCCCTCCCACCCAAGCATGTGCACAGCCCAACATGCAAACTTCACCTTGGAAGTGACCATCACCAGGGATGTGGCCCAAAAGACCAACTGGGCTACACTGGCATTTTCTCTTCCACCCCACCTGATCGGTTTTAAAAAGGTGAGAAGACAGAGGAGCAACCCTGCTTGCAGCCGCTGCAAAGCTACTGGGATTTCTCAGAAGGTATCCCCACAGCCCGGGTTAAATAATCACATGTGGCACAAGATGCACACCAAAGTAATCAATTTTAAATAAAAATACACCAGACACGTGCTCCTTTAGGCTGTTCAGGCACTTCCATAACTGGAGCATGGCAGAGGGTTCAAGGGCAGTAAGGATCTGGATGCATATGAGGAAAAGCCACTATTTCTGCTATATGCAGCCAAATAAAGGAAAGCATCAAGCTGGGAGGAGAGCTCTTTCCCTGTGGACTAATGGGTCCCTGCAAGTCAGATGTGTGATCTATCCCACTTTGTCAAGATTTGTTCTTTTAAGATCTTCATATTCTCCAAATTGCAAATTCATGGGACAAGATGCCACTACATGCCACAGTACTGGAAAACAATGTTGGCAGGCGTAAGCCCAAAGGTGCTCTTCATTTTAAGCAAAAAGTAGCTGTGGTGATAAGCCAGGAGAATCCCCAGGTACAGGGGATACTCATCAATAGCTTGCTAGCCCCATTCAAACAGGCTCCTTTCATTCATCTGTCAGGTGGTCTTTCCTTGCCAGCACATGGTAATGAAGAGCTGCAAAAGCTGCCTGCGGCTGGGGAACCCCTGAAGCTCCCCAGGCAAGGAACAAGCGCTCGTCTACCAGTGACTTGCTCTGAAGGGGGCCAGGCTAGTGCCTCCACCCTACTGACGGCAAGGACACCCTTGGCAGAGAGAAGGCAAGTGACATCTTTCTTTTCTAATTGAACAGGACTGTTGATTGATCACAAGGGTTTGTTAGGCTGTAACAGTGAAAGCGCACATCTCTCTCACTCAGGGATACTTGGTGCTTAACTGTGCTGCTTAAGGGGGCAGGCCATTAATCCTCAGGGTGTCTGGCCCTTGCACAGACATGTCTGAATTGGGCTTTCCTAGTTTTCAGAGCGAAACGGCAGAGCTGGCTTCAGTCAGTGCAAAATCCCAGCATGACACATAGGCTCTTTGCAGGCCAACCCCTGGTTTGGGACTCTAACATCCCAGGCTGTCTCTAACAAAATCTGGTGATTCCAATTTCTTTAGAAAGTTACAGTTCCCATTGTACCAGCCATCAGCCACAGCCTTCCAAGTTAAAACAAAGGATGTGGAAAGTGTGATTAACAATGGATTTCCTCAGAGACCGGGTATATTTTAGAAAGGCCACTGAATCTTATAAGTCACATATACAACGGCAAGGAACATGTTATTTTATATGTCAGGCACATCTCAAAATACACAGCAAGCATTCTTTTTCCAGTTATTAAAAATAAGCCCCCAAGCCCAAGTCTCAGTACATGTACTTCAAGTCTCTGGAATAATCTCACATCCTATGAGTCATATACCGTCATCCTTTATGAGTCAACCCTATTGTTTCTAAGAATCATTCTTATGCTTTTTCTTTAAGCTATAAAAGGAGAAGAAAGATAACACTGCTGCTGCCCCTCTAGCTGACATAACTGAGCCCTGTGTCAAGAAAGAAAGGTAGGATTTGTCTTTGGTCATTAAGACTGAAACCTGTTCCCAAAATGGGTATAGCGGGGTCTCAGTCAGGCTAAAGGTGAGCTCGAAATAGTGATTTGCTTTAGTAACAGTTTAATACAATACACCTCTAGCACCTCATTTGCCAGGTGTGTACCCTTTACCTGCTCCTTTCAGACCCAGGGAACTGGTGGTGGGGCTTGTGTCACACTGAGCAGCAGAGAGGGAACCATCTGCTTCGTGATGGGCATCATGAGTCTTTAATGGAGAGACGGCCCTGCCAGCCACGTAGCTTCAGATAAATGGGAGACTAAAAGGAGGGCTGCAGGAGAGTGCAAGGTGACCAGGAGACTACTTAGAAGCAGCAAAATGAGCAAGTGCAACACAGAAACCTCCTAGACATGCCCAAAGGCTACAGCATGCTGATGAGCAAGAACCCAGCACCAAGGCTGTGGGAGAAGGGAAACCCTGCTCGGAATCCCAGGCTTGGTTTCTTCCAAGAAGTAAATCTTGCCCACTTTTCCCTCCATGCTCCCCCAGCAAAGCACTCAGACCACCTCTTCAGCCTGTTGTTGCTTCTGCAAGAACAGGCAGGGTAGCTGGGCCATGTCTTTAAGCAAATGTGTTCAGGGAGGTACTGTGAACCTCTGGTACACCCAGAAGTCACTGTGAGACTACCACAAAGAGGTCTCAAAGCCAGAAAAGCTCTCCAGCACAGGGCTAAAATGGTCAGCTGAATAGACTATGAGGTATACATATATTTTCTTTTACTTTCATTTGAATTACAGGAACCCTACTGCACTCTGATTGATTTCCTGCATGACTAATGAGATAACTCCAAACAAGTGCTGCTCCAAGTCATGTATCTTTCCCCCTTTATATGTTAGCTACCTGTCAGATTACAATGACAGCTCCATTAGTTTGGGATTCTGTTGGACAAAACAAGAGTAAATGCCTTAAACAGCAGAAACCTCCAGTGGCCTGCATGCAGGGAGAGGGATCTAACCATCTTTTATATCACTCTACTTCACACAAAGCTGTAACACACATGCATCTCGATTCTTTTTGATACAGGTGGAATAACTGCTGCCATTTAAGTTCCTCATATCAAAATACCACACAGCCTTTCCAGAAACCATTTCTGCAGTTTACACTCAATCCTATGTGACCTTTGCAGGCAGCCCTTACGAAGAATCTTTAGTCACTCATGCACTTAGTTATTAGGGCTTTAAACGAAGCTGATAATAATTTACATACTGAGAAGGTCTGTTACAGCACCTCAACATAGTAAAATGACACTTACGGTTTCCTCTAGAAAGTAAGATGTAATGTAAGTCAAGCCATTTAGGAGATGATTGTGCTGGAGCCAGCAGCAGGAATAACTACATTAGCAAAGAAAATGCACGTAGGCAAGAGAGAGCACGCTTTGGCCTTTCTAGTGGCTCAAATTTGGTTTTATTACATGGTATGATATTATGTTTAATAGCAAGTACTCCCTTCTCTCCTCCTTAGAGCACACAGTACAGACATTTTATTTTTACCAAGTGTCCTGCCTTTGCCTGCATTAAAATCCCACTCTCCCCTCCCTGGCCCTGAAGAGTTATTAGGCTGCAAAATCAGTTTTATGAACAGGTGTGACGTTGAATGCCTACAGCACAGACTTGACCTCAGGGTAAAATGGAAATGCAGTGTGATCAGCTGGGAAGTATGCAAACATGTCGGTAGGTGAGCTGTGAGAAGGTATCTGAAATACAGAGGTGACTAAAACCGTTCTTTGTTGTTTTGTTTTTACCAGGCCATTTAAAAAGATGTGATCTCCCGGCTTTACAGTCATAGTACACCATCCAGGTTTACAAACACCCCACACTACAGGTACTGCATTCTTTTGAAAATCCTGCCTTTTGAGAGGTCCCTCAGCACTACCACTGCAGTTGTTTATTACCTGGACAATTTACGCATGCAGCCCCCAGTGAGTGCCTTCTGAACTCACGTTAATATAACATCTGCAATTGACAATCTTTTTATTTCCAGGTTGGAATTTCTGTGAGACACATCATTCGTGTATCACAGACTAGCTTGTCATGGCCCCCTGTTGTTGCCTTGCTCCCCTTGGATTTCCCAGTCCCATGGCCACTGGCCTGGGACCAGCTAACACCACCATGGTTCTTCTAAGTGCACAGGGATCACGGTATTGACAATCAGGACTTGGCTGCTGGAGGAGTAACAGATGCACCGAGCTCCCAGTGGCCTGGGAAGCAGCAACATATGCTGCAGTCATTAGTGACTGTTGAGCAACAAGGGAGTCTGACACGTCTGATTTGCTTTACCTTCCACAGCGAGAGCGACTGTGGCTCTTCACAGGACACAACATAATGTACTCAACCGAAGAAACACAAATAAATGGTATAATCAAACAGCAAACCCCCTGTTGCTGCTCCTGCTCGGCCCCACAGACCAGTTGTTCCTACCAGAAAGCAAAACCAAAAGCCAGCAGGGAAACAGTTTGGAAGCACCGTAAAACGCAAACATAACGAAGAGCAATGGACACACCAGCCCGAACCGGGTTGTCACCTCCTGACGTGAGGCCAGTTGCTCTTTGTGTCCAAGTTAGCTGGAAGGCCCACCGTGAGCCGAGCTCCTGCCAGCGCTGCTGCGACGTGCACCACGTCTAAGCAGCCTTAAACCCTCAGGTACGGCGCTGCATTTCTCTGAAAGGTCACATTCTGCAGAAGAGCGTGAAAACGGCATCTCGCATAGTGCTCCCGACATAAATGTTCCCTTGCAGAAAACAGAGATGATTATGCCCTTGTAAATGACAAACCTCATTAGGAGAAACAACTTTCATGCCTTTAACCTCGCCTCTCCATACCCAACGTACCTCTCCTTAACCTCATGACTCTGGCAGTGACTGGAATATTTAGAGAAAACAGAGCTGAAAAGGGACTGCTTTTCTTGCCTTTTGGCTTTTCTGACAATTAGCAGAGCTGAAAGACAGGGTCCTTTAAAACTATAAATGAACTTGCGGATTAGTTGGTTGTTTCCTCCTGAATGAACATGAAAACATATTAGAGGGCTGAACTTTTATGTTGCACTATGACACTGTCATATTTCTTCATAGCTGTATTTCTATTTTTCCTACCCTCCATTGACTTTAACCCTCTTAAAAGCACAAAGGAGGAGAGGGGAATAAAAATGATTTTGTGCAATTTTTATGGCATAATTAATGAGTGAATATTTCTTTTTTTCTTGTTCCTTTGCAGATACTTAATGCTAAGCAGACTGCTCCAAAAGTATGGTATTTTTCAGAATAAAACACACAACTTTTTTCCATTATGTCTCCAGGTCTACTCAAGAGGTGCTCACAGTGACACCCCAGATGCTGTCTTCAAAACAGAGCCCTGGGAATACTTGCAACCACACTGTACCTGCAAAAATAGGAAAAAAATGAAAATGGCAAAAGAAAATTAAGCTATTCGTGGGCTTCAGATGACCCCAACTGTGCTCAAAATTGAGGTTTAAGTGAAATTTCCATCTTGTATGGGCACATGGCTCATGGAGTACCACCTTAATTAGTGTCTGCCTAGAAGGAGATGGTGGTTTATATGGTCAAGACTCAAATCTATTCCTCGTCTCTGAGAGGTGTTTCCCCATAGGATCTCAAACTAACGAGTGCATTTCATTATGCCTCAGCTCCCAGCCAGCATGGTCTGAATACAACACATCCTCTCTGCTCCTCATCTGCCACATCTGTCTGTGATACAATTCTTCAAGGTAGGAAAACCACTGCATCCCACGTGTGCTTGTACCATACCAAGTACAACCGGAATTAACACTCACAATGGGAGGCTTTGAATCCCTGCTAGAAACAATATTGACAGCTCTCCAGCCCGTGTTTTGCATTTCTACACTAGTTAATTCCTCATGATGCCCTCAACATGAACATGACATCCAGACCATGTCTCATCCCAGCTTGGATCAGACACCGTTCCCTGCCAGGCACTTGGTTTGTGACATTTGGACTCTGACAACAAGGCAAGGTACACAGCTCTGTGTTTGTGTACACACACACCCCCCTCTATACATTTTTATCAGTGTTCAACAGAGGATCACTTGGCTTTGCACTCTTTATTGACAAACAATTAACACCTAAGTTCATTTTGTAGACAAAAGGATTTTGTATTCCTTTTGTTGACAGACCGACTTGAAAATGTGGAGGAAACCCTGTTTGACAGTCCCGGCACATACTTGATTCCGGAGAGAAAATGCATTCAGTTAACTGTCCAGTAGTTGTGTAGGCAAAATGAATTTCATCATAATTCTGTCAACAAAATGCTAACTTGCTTAAATTATTCTCTCAACAAAATAAATTAACTTAAAATCCTTTTGTCCACAAAACACATTTAAGTGTTTAGTGAAGTCTTGTAAATACTATTGTCTGTTAGCTTAGCACGTGTAATTCAAACATAGCTGAGTCAGCGGTTCTTGTCTTATCAGGCAGGGTTGGCCTTGATTCTTTCAGCTTTTCCCTTCTCTGTAAGGTCAGCCCGATGAGAAGACCAGCTGGCTGGTATGCAACACATAAGCAAGTCAACCAGGACCATCCATGAGAATCTTTTCCCTGTTTCAATTTAATCACTAGCAACTAGCAGGAAGAATTTGACAGAAGTGTAGCAGGCCTAAACAAATCAGTCTGTTCCTCTGAAGAAGAGAGGCTTCATCCTTTAGATCTTAAGTCTGACATGGAGTTTCCATGACAAACTTTCAGATAAAATAGCAATTTAATGAGGGACTACAACTGAGATACCATAGAAGATTTCATATTGAGAGCATGAAAATGTAATTACCATACTTTCAGGTATTATGTGTCTACAGTCCATTATACCAAAGGAAAATTTCCTTTCTTCCTTTTCTGTCTTGCTCCAAATTCAAGTTTAAATTCACATATTCACATCTTGCTCAGAAACACTAGAACCTAATGCAGAAAGAATTGGAAGCAATCAGAGCACAGGTTTTTCTACAGGGAGCAAAGCACACTGAATTCTGCTCAAGCCAGTGTAAGTGCCAAAGGAACTGCACCAGAATCAATGGCAACTGCCTGCCCTCCGGTTCATGGCAACATTAACAGGGATGTTCCTGGCGTGCCTTCATCCCACCAGCCAGTGGGAGGGAATTCACCTGGTCCCTTCTCACACCACATCTTCTCCCCCCCGCACACACATACACAGCTCACTCTAGCCTGCAGGAGTATCAGGGATGACACACACGCTGCAGTTCAAGTCAAAATTTTCACGCTCATTTGGACTTGCCTCCAGAAAGCAAAACTCCCTAAGATAAGATAAGGCTGTGAAGCAGGTTTTTACTAGTTCCTTCTCCCTGCTTTACCAAGCACCGCCTGCCCTGTTGTTCTGTGGCATTTTAATAACAAAGGAGCATAGAGATAGTCATGCCTGTATCTTTAGTGATGTCAGTCAAGGAATTTGGCAGGCTGGTGGAAAAATGAAACTCTTCAATCTCCTGCAATATTCTTCCATTAGTATAAACAGTCTTTTTGTCCTCTTTTAGGGGGTTATTGTGGTTACAATGGAGTTAATTTCCAGGTGCGTGCAAAGTGTACAGTAACACAAGAAAAATACCATATTAATATTTAATATAACACTTTTTATGAGCATGAAAAGAATAAAAGCTATTCAAATGCAAATGCAGCCTGCAAGGATGGATAAAGTTTTATGTTTTTCCAGTAACATCTTCATTTCGCTGAAGACTGCCTTAGTCTTGCGCAAGCTAAGAGCGCCTGTGTGTGTGCAGTTCCAGACACCGAAAAGTCTGCCTCTGGCCAAAGTCCTACTCAGTATTTGAGACACTTTTGCAATACCGTCTTGTTACAGCACTCATTGAAATACAGTGGGTTTATTAATCCCTTCAGAACCACATGTTGTAGCCCCAAAGGGATGAAGCCTGCTGCAGGGTCTATCCTGCCTTATGAGACTTTAACAGAGCAGCCAAAACTGTGGGATTGTTCCCTACAGCTCTTATGGGCAACAATTATTTTTTTCTGTGACACTCTGAATATACCAAGTATAACAAATGGCCCAGCCTGGGACTTTCAATGAAATTTCTATGTGCTAGATACTCAGCTCCTTTGGAATTTCAGTAGATCTGGGTCTCAACCCCCCCAAAGCTCTTCTGACATCTCCAGCCTGAACAAATGTGTTTTGCCAACTACATTTCAAGCACAGCATAATGGTAACCAACTGGGGAAGCTTGTAAATGGCACACAAATATTTGCAAATAACTCTAGAAAATAAACATAAGCATCAGCCTAGCTAGAAGGTTCCCTGGCAAACAGTAGCGGAGGTTTGGCATGTGGCAAGGAAATCAGGTATGCTTTAAATGGTGTCACTTTTACTTATCATGGACTTGCTTGTGATCCATCCCATCTTGCAGAGCCCAGCATTGGCCAGGGCCATGCCACTGAAACAGCTTAAACAATTTTCAGTCTAGTTCAGGCAGATTTCTTCCTTTGTAATGGCTCTGCCATTGTGCACGTCACTACCTGTCTTCCAAATAGGTCCAGATGGAGTAGCGCATTAGAGTGGAAAAACTAACCTTGCCATGAAGGCTAGGCATCGTGGTAGCGGCGATCAACACCTGCATGCAGCCATACGTTCGCAGTTACTTTGAGCAGGTTGCATCACCAGGTTCATTTCACTTCACAACAGGCCTCACTCCCTCCAGGGTTTAACAACAGGGTTTTTTCTCCTATTCCAGCCTGGATTATGTTAGACCCTTGACTCCTTCGGTTTTACTCAAACGTAAGCAAAACCTAAGACTAGAGAAAGACTGTAAGGGGTGAAACACTGCTGTCGTGGGGCCACCCCTTGGACACCTCTCACCAGCACAACCACCTGCAGGGGACACAGCGCTTCTCTGACTCTGCACCAGTCCGTGCTGAAGCATGAGACGATTAGTCTGCGCTCAGACCCGGGCAATGCTCCACACCCAGGCCTTACCCGAGTCACAAACATGTCTGCAAGGGAGACACGCGATAGCGATAGCTCAGACAAGGACAGCGAGCAAGCATTGGGAGAGCAAGTTAGCAGAGAAGTAGAAAGCTGGAAGGCATAGGGGGTTTGTTTGTTTATTCTTTACCTCAGGTATCAAACTCTCCAACACCTTAACTTGGGAATTCCCCTTCGTGAAGGAGAACTTCGGAGGACATAAATAAATGGAAATTTATATGAAATAAACATCCACATATACATGAGGAAGGGAGGGGAGGGAAAGGAGTGATTCATTATTATGCCTTACATATCATTACGCATTCATAAATTCCAAGGTAATATATTTTTCTTCATTGCTTGGATAATAAATCATCATTCGATTACAAAAGGGGAGTACCTGGATGGAACAGCAGCCTTTCTGAAAAATACTCCTGGCAGGTGAATGACAGGAAAATTTATGGAGAATTCAGTTGCCTGCCTGTCCTGCCTCCAGGAAAGAAGACTGTGCCAATATCTAAAGCTTTCCTGACAATTCACACAGCAGACGCTGTCCTTGATGGAGTGAGGTTTTTAGACCTCCCTTGGCTTGATTTTCATTATCCCTCCTTTGGCAGCCTGCAAAATGTCTATTAGCAGTACAAAAGGGTTAGAAAAGAGCCATCCAAGCTTCTACTGAGCTTGTGCTAGCAGGCTTGTCTCTAGGATCTATGAAAAATACACTGCTGTGTTCCACACTTAGCTGGAGTTGTCCAATCAATCAAAGAGACCCTTCAAGGGTCACTGGTATTTGTAAGAGCAAAGAGTTTCAAGAACAAAAAAATGACCATCCAGTCTACCGACTGCTTGCTGTTTTCTAGTTTATCTTCATTTCATCTCCCAGCCTTTTTTAAGACCAACTCTTAATTTCTTTCCCCCTCTATAAACAAAGCCATTTGGCTCTTCTTTTCAGTTGGTGCCTTTGAGTCATTCTTCATTTTTCTCCCATTAGAATCACAGCAAGGTCTAAGTCTGAAAATCTGATCACCCAAGCAAAATGTCCCAAGAGAGGGGGTAGGCAGCTGAAGCAAAAGGAACAGCAGAAGGCTGCCACTTGCAGAGTTGATCCTTGCTGCAATAAGGGCAGACAACTTGGGGTCAAGCTGCAGCTGATCTTTTCCTGCTTGCTTCTGAAAGGAAATTGTCATCTCCTTTTAGAAGCAGCTAAAGGAAACCAACGTGCCACCAGGCCTGGGGTCCCACTCTGGGAAAGGGTAATTCACCCCTTGTAGAGCTCAGTGCTTCTGGTGGAAGACGACCATTTCTTTCAACAGGAGCAAGATTTGGGGACATGTAGGTTTCAATCTGGGAATTGCCTGTTCTAAATTGGAGGATAAATTACATCCCTGCACTGGGCTTTGTGTTTGCACTGCTCAGCTGCCAAAAAACACACACACAGAGTCTGACTCAGGAGAGGCCTTTTTCTTTAGAAGGGCCAACTAGGATCGTCAGGGGAAGGGGCTGAGCAGATGGGCTAGGATCTCTGTCAGCTAAGATTAGACACCTACCTCTGAAGGAGACATGGAGAGCCTCCCTTCACAGGTGGCAGAGAGAAGCAGAGCATCCCACCCCCTCCTAATGCAGACATCCGAACCAGATCAGATGAATCATGCTCTAGAAATGCCTATTTCTTAGCAGTGATCACAAAGAAAGACTGGATGAGTAGCTCATCTGCTGCCATCTGAAGCAGAAGCAATTGGATGCATTACTTGGAAAGCAGAAAGAAAAGGCTTTGTTTCCTGTTCATTTCCAGTTCCAGGTGGCACTACAGAGAGAATGAAGTCTGTGTGGTGTTCTGAACTTCTGTATGGGAGGTGTTTTATCTCCTATTCTCAGTGCCCAGATTTCAAGAGCTGCACAAGATACAATGCTGTGAAAAATCAAACTCAAGCTTCCTTCCAAATTGCATTCCTATTGGGCGTTAGCCAGCACTATCCATCCAAAACATTAAAGACCCCCAAAGGAACCCTACACAAAGGAATTTGATACGTTTTCCAGGCAAATCTTCCAATACCAATAGTTGTAAAATACAGTTCGTCATTTGTTAAAAGGGAAGACATTTAGGCAACAAATGCAATAGAGTAACTCCATCAATAACATGAGCACAAAGCTCTGATGGGTCACATTAGTCTTGGAAAAACCTCAGTCTTCCACTCATGCTGCCATATGGTGCTCTCAGGGGCCCGTTTTACCCACCAACTCTTGCTGTACTTGCCCCAAAAGTTTAACAGCCATTATTACACTGGGATATGACAGAGCGATAAGAGATTTTCATCTGGCGTAAATCCGTATCAGGCCTCTCTTCACTGAGGTGCATCTGGTGTTCTTGAATTCCCTGCACTGCTTGCACCACAGACTAGCAGGGCTGAGAGGACAAATAGGGTCTTAGCCTTTACCAGTCTGTACTGTGTTCAGACCTTGAAATCTGCATTCCCTGGGCAGCAAACTGCATTTGACGCCCACTTTGGCCTTCTTACAATCTCATATAGCTCTAGGATATATATTCCCCCTGCCCTCATCCCCACATGAAATCTCTTCTGTGGAATAAACAAGCCTTTTACACATCTCCCCATTACCGTATCGTTTGGCAGGATTAGGATGTGAGTGTGTTTCACACCTGATGCAGAAAAGTATCTGCTTTGAATTTTCACCCAGCCACGATTTTTCAGTGGATAGAAATCTCATCTCTCAAGCCCTGGGGCCTCAGCTAAACACAGTAATATAACAGATTTTATTAGCAGTTTCAGAAAAGTAATCTAACACCAGATTAGCATTAAATGGTCCAGCAAAGTAGACACACGAAGGCATCTGTAAACATCCTCCGGTGCCCTCGATAGCAAAAGTATCTGGGGTTTAGGCAAAGAGACAGTATTTTATTTAGACGCTTTGAGGCACCGATTTGCTTTGTATACAAACAGTGATTAATGTCTTGGTGAGCTCTTTTCCTCATCAAACCTAAAATGACTTGAAATATCATATGAGTTGCTAATAGATGACTAGATAAAGCCAAATTGTGAAACGATCATTGCACTTTGGTCTCTTGCCGAATACGTGGATTCCCTAATATGAGAAATGTGATCAGGAAATAATCTGCTACTAAGAAGGCAATCCGAATCCCCTTCGGGGAACAGGCTGCAAGAGTACAGCAGTGAGGATGATATATTAGCATTTCAAGAAGAGCCTGAAATCAGTACAGAGGATGCCACTGAGGAATAGTTAAAATTGCTTTATCTTTGTCTGCTAATATTTCTGGGAAAATTGCAATATTGGGAAATTGCCGAAAGAGCAAACCCCTCACATATATTGAATTGGACTTGCAATTGTGCTGGACCTGTTCAAAGCCTACAGTATGTGATATTCTCCAATTAAGAGTAGGAATTTCAGTCCAGGATAGGGTTCCTTTGTCAACGCTACCGATAAGCTTTAGGGTAAAGAGAGACACTGATGTCAGTAGTTTTAGAAGCAGACAGCATGTTGAAGTGACCCCCCAGACACTCCTTACAGGGGTGGAATTTACTAAAGATGGGGCTTCCATCATGTGCCTATCATCTCTTTGAGGGATTGAATATCCCCAGAAACTTTGTCAAAACATGCCCGAAGTTGGTGTGGGGGTTTTTCTGTTTGGTTGGTTTTTTTGAAATGTGCAATATATATATTTCGTGTGCTATCTCAGAAGCTTCCTCCATGAAAACAGACCAAACAGTTACACTGATCTGCATTTCTTTGCAATAACAATGAGGAATTGTAGGGACTTTATATATAGGATAAAATACTGCATAGCAGAGAATTTTAAGATAGTAAACAAAAGAGCTTAAGGAACTTTCTAACGAGCTTGAATGATTTATAACTTCTTGGGCTCTTGAGAGCTATTCGAAACTCTGATTACTTTTGCTGTAGGCACAGTTAATAAAACTTGAATTTCTAATCTTGGGTTTTCCCCAAATGGAAGTTTTTACTTATCAAAACGTTCAGTTGATATACCAAAGAAAGTACTATCAGGTTCTCCGAATACCTGCACATACAGACAGGCTGAAGTCACGCAGAGCAGTCCGAAAACCGCCCCAAAAGTATGTACCAAGCTGTTCTCATTTCACTTCTAAGTGAAAGATACATTCTAGTCACCTGGCATATGAATAACTCTTTTGGATGTCAGACAAGAAAGGAAATGACCAAATACACCCATACTCTCTTCAACGTGGAAACAAACATTAAAGAGGAATTACTTTGGGGGGGGGGCGGAAATGAAAGCTTGCCAATATTTTTTAAAGTTATTTGCTGGGTTTTATATCACAGCACTGCCTTATGTCCCAGTGCAAATCACTGAGTGAACTATGGCATATGCACACGGTGAGATACGGTCCCTGGAACAGGCTCACAGACAAGACAGGGGGTGACTTGATGCAGAGCTACTGACCCACTCTCAGGCACCAGCAGTGAATGGGCGTTGGTAGAGCACAAGCTAGGTGCCTACACCCACACTGGCCTGCCTACACCCCACACTGAGCTCTCAGCATCTCCTTCGAGCACACTGGCAAAGCACCCAGCATGGCATCCCGTTTAAACAATTATTTTCTAACTTACAATGGACCTGGGGCCTTGCCAAAGCTCTCCTATACAAAATCGCTGCTTAAAAATCTCCCGACATCCTACCTTATTGCATATGCAATATGCAATACCCTTCTCATATGGTACATACCTCATTCTACACAAACAATGATTTATTATTTTGGCAATAGAAAGCTGCAATAATAGGCCAATGAAAATAGCTAAAATTGTAGCCACTTTGCCTAGCAATTATACATGTGACAGTTTCATTTATCTGCTAGTCCAGCAGCTTAATTTACATCCCCGCTTAATGGTTAATTGTGGAAGTGCACTTTGCAGCAACAACAGCAGGGGAGAGCAAAGGCTGGACCAAGTATCTCAGAAAAGAAAAGCCCCTTTCAACAAACACCTCTGCAATTAATTATGCAACCAAAACAGCCAGCAGCAAGCAAGAACCAGGAAGAGAGGGAAAACCTCACAGTATTTACATGTGGAAATAAAACACCAGACTGGTAAGATGCAGATGATGTGCACAGCATACTGTCCTCCAACTCCAACACAAACAGGAGGCGTGAGGATGCAGCCCACATTATGTAATTAATACCAGTATCTACATTTAAATGTTTTAAAGCTGGCCGAAATTGGCTGAAAAAGCCATGGGGAGCATTGCTATTTATTCTTTTTGTCTGTACTTTGGGGTTTGCCCCTTATAGTTTAATGGGGTTTTAAAGTTTTTTCTCTTTAGTTGTAAGGGTAGAAAAACTGCTTAAAGAAAAACAGAACGAAAAACCCCAACCCCCAAGCAAGCAAACTAACAACCAACCCCCCCCCAGATAGAAACAAAGCTACCATTCACAGGAATTTAGGTGAAGGAGGTTTAAAACAATTACTACGAGAAGGCTGATGAAAATTAATCAGAAGAGATGGCAGCACTGTTTCAGGAGTGCAGAATTCAGGAGAGCAGAATTTTTCAATGTCTGTAGTAAAATGATGATTTACAACTCTGCAGTGAAGAAAATTACACACCCAAACTTTGGTAAGGTTTAGAGCAGGTCAGGGAATTCCTGGTCACATTTTGCTTTTGTCAGAAAATGTTGACTCATTGAAATTGCATCTGTTATTTACCACTGAAAGTTTGAACAGTGTTTATTGTTGTCTGGACTCCTCAGGTCCAGAATGAAATACCTGGTTGAAACCAGAGAGGTGTGGAGCCGAAGCAGCAGCTAACGCACTTGCCTGCTGAGTAAGACACCAAGATACTGAGCCTGGGCTGACTCAGGCAGGAAATCTGAATTGCACTGTGTAACATTCAGGCAAAGGACCGTGATGGCATGAGCGCTGTGCTCAGGATCGAAGTGAAAAAGCACAATGTCCCACTTGCTCTCTGCATGCCGAATTTGAGGTTTTCCAGAATTTCACTAAGGGACAAAGAATGGAAAAACAGCCCTTTGTGTGGTGGTCTTGCACAGGGATGGCCAAAAGCCAAAGGCAATGGAAGACTTATTTTTCCAGTAAACTCAGCAACTCAGAGATGGGAGTCTCAATTTTTTTTTCCCTGCCTTTTTTTAAAATTAACAGCTGTGGCTCCCATTTTAGGTGTGCATCCAGTACCAAGCATTAGCTTCTTGTATAATGTTTTGACTGTAGATAAAGGTAGGTAAAGGCTGGACACTGGAAAAAGTTGTTTCACCAAGACAGCAGTGCAGCCCTGAGATAGGTACCTGGAGAGGTGGTGCAAAGTGCATCCTTGGAGGTTTTCAAGGAGAAAACTAGGGCTGGCTTGGTCATGCCTTGGTGTCCTGCTCCAAGCAGGAGGCTGGACTAGAGACTGCAGAGAGCTCTGCCAGCCAACACTCCTGTCATCCTGTGACTTAATGTCTTCTGAAAAAGCAAGAGGAGTCAAACACTGTGAAGACAAATTGTACACTGAAACTAAATCATGTGAGAGAATAAGAAACACGTTTGAGCTACTTCATGAATACAAAATTCCCTGATGCAATTCTAGACAGCTGATCACTTCTGGGGCTAATAAAAATCTACATATTGCCAGAGATAATTTTAAAAAGACAGACAGAAAAAGGGTCTTGAGAGGTGGCCTGGCATGACCAAACAGTGGTAGCAATGACTCTATTGGAAAGCCCAACAGTCATTTGTGAAGAAGAGAAACATTTGGCCATGACACTGCAGACCAGATAGTGTGGGTAGCCATCTGGGAAATTATAGTACAGAATCACAGCCACCTCTTTTTGGGAACAGGAACAACAGAAGCACTTTTTTATTCATTTCATGCTCCAAAATATATGGTCTTCCAGTGTTTCCCATGTTATTCTGACTTCACACCGTCTAAGGATAACTGTTGCTAGACATTGTACATCCTTTTCTGAATGATTCACAATCTCTCTTGAGATACACTGTAATTACTCTAACTGTGCAAAAAGATGTAATTGTCTATCTAACAAGAAGAATGTTCAAGTTGAGATAAACTTTTACAAGAAAGATTGAAATCAGAGGGCTCAAATCCTCTCACGGATGGGTTTGACAGACATCACGTGAAATAAGATTGAGAACAGGATTATTGGAATAATTTTTTTCAACCAACTGGAAATGAATTGCATCTGAAATCATTCTAATTAGTTAGCTGTTTTAATGGTAAAACATTATACACTGGGGGCGGGGGGGGGGGGGAGCTGTGTGTTTAAAACCAGAAATTATTATTTAGTCTATATAGACTTGCTCAGCTGTAAATCACTGATGCATCAGATAGTATTTTGCATTGTCTTGAAAAATCACACCAAGTAGAAGATACCATTTTTTGTGTTATCAGGAGCGTCAGAGGCAGCTGGCTCACTCTTTCTAATCCTTAGTAACATAACTGCATAATCACCTCACTGAGCACTGAACCTCAGCTCCAAAGGCTCTATCTTCTGTTGTTAGTTTCTAAAAGCACAGGGAAGATCCTCCCCAAGTGGGATTTGCATCACTAATTATTATGGAATAATTAGGAACAACAGATGCCAACTTTTGAACTCATTGAGCCTGGTAAAACTCCCAGGGGCTCAGAGTTTTGGAAATGCTGAAATTTTACTTTTCCTTAGTGTGGGAGCTGGATTGCTGTCACTAAGGACCGTGTGACGGTACCAGAATTACAGTGACCCAGCACTGTAACTAGAGTTACACTGACCCATCTAAATACTCGGAGTTAATGCATCTCTCCTAGTGATTTTCTAGACAGGCTCTATAATTTAATATTTTAATGGAGACTGCCCGTGAGTCCATAATAGGGCTTTCACAGCATTATGAATGACACAGTATTCTTCTAACATACACTGCAAATTTTTAAGAGAGAGAATTTTTTTCCTGTGTCATTATAATAGAAGGTTTGTAAAAAGAACAAAAGTCTTTTTTAATTTAAGGAAGACCTGTCTACAGTGAGTTTTGCTATACTTGGGAATACACTACTACATTAAGTACATCTTATAAACAGGAATTGCCTTTAAAGATTTCAAAAGTTTCCTTGGAATATTTAATTTAAAAATAATTTCTTAACTCAGATGAAAAATTAAGTCAGCATTGCTTCCACTACAAGCCATTGACTAAAGCCCACCTGCCAATGACACCAGCAAGTGTGACATGTTTTCCTCAGATATAGCTCAACTTGAGCTGGAAAATGCTAAAAAAACCCCACAAGAATTGAACTTTTTTTTATGCTCAATTATTTGCTCAAGTTTTCATTTCCTGAAAAAGAAGAGGCGGGAGCTTCACTGAACTCACAACAGCCCCGTGAGGGACACCCAGTGCCTACGCCACTGCCAGCAGCCACAGGCACACGCTGGTCACCAACGTACGTGGTAGAGGGACCTTCAGCAGGGCCCCCTTCTGAGGCTGGCTGCCAACTGGCTTGGATAAGGGTGTTTAATGAACACGAGAAGGTGCTAGGCTAAGGGTAGATCTCAGCTCCTGTGCAGCTTTGGGGCCAACATTTAAAGGCAGCTCCAGAAAGTCCAAATCAGTTGTTGGGACCAGCAGAGATCACCGATACCCATGGGAAGGGAGCACCATTATGTTTTAGACTGAATCCCAGTCTGGGTAAGATCTGAAGTGCTCCCCAGAAGCAAAACATTCAACAAAACTATGAAAACCGAGTACATTGACCTGAAACCCAGTGAGGCTGCTCCACACTTCAGCAGTAAAACTGTTCATGTAAGTTCATGGAAAACTAGTACAACAAAGAGCGGGGGAAGGTTGTGCTGGGGAGTGTTCCCTCAGCCTGATGAGGCTCTCCCTTCAGCTACTTCCATTGTCAGTTGACAGAAATCACCTTCTTTCTGAAAACTAATCAGCCCCAAATTCCCTTCTGAAGGATCCTCTCTCTAACAGATGACACTAACAGCCTAAAGAGAAGAGCTTCTAAACCAGCCTCAAAGCGGCTGTAAAAGAGGGCCAAACGAACATCTGTGCACTTGCAATGAAGCCACAGACTCTCTGAATCAATTTGTCATTGATTAAAAGTGGGGATGTGCCTCTGGAATGTCTGGATCAATAACTCTTGACTCTCACTGCTTCAGGGTTGCTGCAAGGTTGCATCACTTAGCTCTTCAGGTCACCAGGCTTCTACAAATTAGTATTACAGCTTCTTTGTATTAATTACTGAGCAATTACGACACAGCAAAATCTATACAAGGCCAACCCTGATCCTGTCTGGTAAACTAACTCCTACCAGCCCCATCCTAATAGAGAACTGAAGAACACAACGTGGGGAACTCCAGGCATTTCCAACTCTATCTCCAATCCATGACCCCACACTGCTCCCATACTTAGTTTTACCCTTACCCACAACACACATGGCTTTAGCCCATCCTTTTTCCCCCATAACCCCACCTAAGCAGCTGCCTCAACATCCTCATCCTTTACCTGGCCAGGGTCCCACTTCTGGCCCCAAACTCGGCAGGCAGGGTATAGATCCCAGCTTGGTGCCTGGGCTCCACCTGTTGCAGAGACCTAAATAAAACAGTATTTTGCAGAAACACCTCATTTCAGTGCCTAACAACCATTTATTGGGTGGGCTAAGCCACGCATGTGATCTCAATCAAGCCAAAAAATGGAATTTGTGAAACTAATTTAAATTATCAGGATCAGATGCTATAATTCCTATTTTAAAACATATAACTTCTGCCTGATTTTTATATGCAATTCTTCTATGAACAAATAGCAATTATCCAAACACTCACGTTTCTGCCACTCTCTTTAAAGGTGTATTTAGACATTTGTGTACCTTGAAAGAGTTTTCAGTGCCACCTCTAAAGCACAAGCTCAGATTGAAATGATATGGTTCCAGTTGCATTTGTATTCCCCCTCTATGCAGAGGCTGTAGGAACAATTGGTTTTCTGGTCCAGCTGCTGAACCAAAAAATACAGAGAAAAAAAATTAAACAAACAGTCCTGGACCAAACTTTATTTATTATTTTTTTTCTCTGCAGAACAAAATCTCCCCACCAAATCATTTCACTTGACATTCCATTTGCTCTGAAATGAAATGTTTTGTTCCACGTGCTTGTGTGAAAAAGAAAGGAAATACTAACTTTAATAAAGCAGACCAGGGAGACCTTCTGCCTGATTTAAGGCTAGGAGTTTGCCTTTCATCTGAGTGTTTTAACCTCTGTATGCACTCCTCTGCAAGAAGGTGTTGGAGAGAGTCTTCTCCATCACCTACAGCCACCACCCTGCTCAGTGCAATGGAAAAAAGTCATGGAAAGAGCGCATGAGAAAGGCTCCCTGCAGTGGTGAATAGGACACTTGGCTAGAGGTTTGTGCTCCAGCTGCAGTGAATGTCCACTGATTTACTGAAGAAACACTGCCAGAGAGACAGGCTGAAGACAGCTTGCCCTAGGAAAACAAATTCCCCTGGTAGTGATGGCAAAAGGAGCATTAAAGCCAAGCTAGAAACCATCCCAAGACCTGCTAAGGCCGAGTCAATATGCTAACCTCTCAACTTCACAGCAAGGTATTTACTCTAGAAGTTCGTGTTTCTGGTTCAAAGAAAATCAAACTCAACTTCAGGGTGGCTGAAATTGCACTTAACATTTGCCCCAAGCTATGGCTGCCTACCTGTCTTCAACACTCAGTCGCAAACTATCAGCTCTAAGTGCTGCTACTTGGGGAAACCTAATCCTGCTGAAAATCAATAGTAGAACAACCACAGGAGAGGCACTGTCTAGGGACTGCATAAACACAGGCACGTCTAGCCACGACCCCGTAAATGGAAGTGGTCTTAGAGACCAGAACATGCAGGTGAGATGCCAACAGATTCCTGCGAAGCTCGTATTTCCCAGGAAATTGTAGTCACAGCTCTGCCACTGGTGCTATAACGACCTCAGTCCTCAGCTGCAGCCCCACAGCTCGAGCAGTACAGTTTTTCTTGGTGGAAAAAACATAAGAAAAAAACCCGAAGAATTGCCATTATGCCAAACACCAGTTAATGCCTGTTTTCTCCTCTGGCCTCTCCTACTGCCTTACTGCCAACCGCTTTTCCACTACGTGCGATAAACATGTTTCAGTGCAGGGACAGACCTTGGTTCATCAGGCTGTATTACGCGTTATGTGCTGTTCTCGTATGGGGAAGGACGGTCTTTGTAGGAGCTGAACACACACAAAGCAATCACAGCTAATGGACAGTGGTCTTGACTGCCACAGATTTTATGCTGCCTCTTAAAAGACTTTTGAGACCTCAGCTTCTAGAAATTAGGAAATTATGTTTTCATTAAAAAGTAGTTTCTAACATTCATGATGATGAAGGAAAACCTAGAAATAATTATCTCATATCCCAAGAACACATTCCTCCACCAAAAGGCAATGAAACGAACAGCAAGTTACATCTTTAAATGTTCCCAGCACTCACCGACTAATGACCCCCACGTACTTAGAGCGGAGAGCATAGTATCACCACCCTGGGACTTCTCTTAGCAGCCAGTAAGACAGAGTCCTTGTCTCCTTCTGATCATTCAAACCTCTCACATGGGGAAAGTTGTCTGAATTCCCGAAGTCCGCACGTAAAGCCCAGAAAATCAGGAACTTCGAATATTTTTTTCTTTTATTCTCTTGCATAAGCACTGAGCTTAGAAGCTCTGCTGCTATTTCCATAGCCTGTTCGCACCAGCAGCTGGAGATAACCTTTTGATAACATTTGCAACTCACACACTAATGTACCATCTATCTTTCATCCTATCTCCTCACTGCATGTTCTTCTATTCACAGCAATTATTCAGATTATTCTGTCTTGTTTCACCAGAGCTCTCTGTGCATACAAACAAACTGAAGAAATTAGCAGTGCAGAATTCTGAGCAGTGTTTTGAAACTCTTGTCTCAGCCTTCTCCAGGCAGAGCTCCCTTTTCCCCCCACCGCCCCCCGATTTGCCTAACGGCATTATGCAGTGTATGAAGGTGCACCAGAAAACTGTGAGCACTGCCTTTGTTTTCATTGTCACTGTCCCTTTGGCAGTGAGAATTTAGAGGACACGTCCAGTCAGTTCCTGACACGCTGACAATTTACATCTGATCCACAATACAGCACAATGTTTTGAAGGTGCGTTCATTCTGTGCAATATGAAGTTCATTTTATGATATTTTTTTGTAATGTGCTGTCAAAAAATCCATCTTTCCAGGACAGGCACTTGCGTGATGATTTAGAAAAGTTAATTTCTGAGTAAAAAAATAAAACCCAAAACAAACATGTCAGAAAAACATTGGCTACAATTCCTCTCTATATACAGCATTTAGGTCAAGGAAAATTGCTCTGGCCCCTTGGGAGGCACTGTTTACATTCCTATTTGCTGTAAATGGCATAAGACGAGGAAAAAGTTATTATTACATATACATGAATTTAGGAATGGCATGAATTCATTTAGAAATAGCGTATTATTTACTAATCTATAAATAACCACTCAGCCACATCAAGCAGTGCACATCTTAATGAAAAGAAGGTGAAACAAGCCAGCCCCGTTAAATCAATACGGGTTTCACAGGAAGTTGAGAGCTTCACAGGATGGGCTTCTCTTTCAGCATTTTAAATGAAATCAAACCAATGCTACGAAACCTCAAGGGTGAAGGGCAACCAGTACCAGCCTCCTCTCCCAGTGTTAAATTCTGCACATCTCTAGCATTTTCCACATCCAAACTGAAAGGGAACAGCCCTTTTTCACTCTACAGCACTCATAACATCGTAAGATCAAAGCAGTCCGTGTTCTCAGCTCGCTACCTTCCGATTTCTTTTCTGGCTCTAAAGAAGGACATTAGGAGCCCCAGTTCAGCAATGTGCCTAGAAGGACCAAACTCCTTTCCAGCCCCCGCACAGCACAAGCCAGGACCCATCTTTTGGCACCTCCCAAAGTCCCATGAACCTGAAACCGATCCTATCACAAACTCACGCACAGGAGCTTTGCTGAAAGGTGTCACCTGTACGTGATCTGACACTGGCTTTTGTGTGCGCCTGAGCCCGTACTGCTTAAGTGGAGCAGGCAAACCCCCTGCCCGGCGTGATCGCCGAGACACAGTCCTGCACTCCAGGGAGGCAGCAACCTCATCCAGGCTGGAACCAAAGCGGCAGCTAAAGAACGCAGCTTGGATGCCTCCGTTTGCCTCACCCCACCGAAGCTGTAAGATATTCTTAAAGCATCTTGTCACTTGGGATGGCCAAGTAACACAGGAACAAACCTGGCAAATGAAGGGTGGATCTGGTCACCCTTCCCTGAAGCTGCTCCATTCCCTCCATTTCCCAAGAACCTCCTGCCCTGGAATCAGAAGGGAAAATGAGCAAAAAGACAGGTTCTGACCACTTGCCGCTTTTTCAGATCAGGTTTGATGCAGAAAACCCATCTGAAAAAACATCCTGGCATAGGGTGAACAAATAGTAATGCTTATTTATTACATTCCTGTCTCTCCTCCCTTTTTGATAGGTCCATAAACCTGCTAATCAATACCCTCATTAAATAGCTGTGCCTCTGACCCAAATACAATATACAAATAAAAAATATATATGCAATAAAATCTAAATCATCATATAGTTCTGATAGGAGATGAAGACTTAGGCTGTAAAATGATTCCACCCCTCTCCACCTCCCTCCCAGAATCCTACATATTGATATCCATTAGCCCTCAGGAACGTTACCAGACAAGAGCAGAGTGGAAAGTTGTACAACAGAAAACCAGCATCTTGCTCAATATTTCCACTGAAAATCATTGGTAGAAAATAATAAAATGTATAACTGTAGTGTGAATTTACAGACCTGGATATGTTCTTTTATAGAAAATTATAGTTACAGATGAAAAGATAAATATCTCTCCAGATCCAAAAACAAAAGCATTGTTAGTTTTATTCCCACAAGATCAATACCAATCATGCACTGTAGCCAACCAGGAACAGTTGATAACAATCAGGAGGTGCTAGATTCAATTCTGCTTTAGTGACAGGGCTGGTAAGTCAATAACTTCAAAAGGCAGTTTTTTTAAAAATCTAATTTTTAGAGAGGCATATAATAGGAACCCATTTGTAAGTCAAGATTTTAAGCAGATACAGAAACAGAGCATGGCCCTAGCTACCCTTCAAAGGATATTTTTGCTTGGTTTAGCTCAGAGCCAGGACAGAAAACCCGTGTCTACACCAGCATTGTTGGCATCTTCTTACCATTTGCAGATATCCAAATTTCGTCCCAAACCAGGAACATCCCAAAGCATTAAAATTACAATTCTTCCAGGCAGGCACATTTCTGCAGATATGACACGGACCACGGTGGGGCAACCCCATCCTCAAATGAGCAGCCCAAAGTCCGCCAAGCGCTGGTTTGTCAGGCAGCGGGCAGAGTCCCGTTGCCCTGACTGCAGCTATGCCTGTTTGCACTTCCTGTGGGGCACCCCAATCTCGAAGCTAAAGGCACCAGGACCCCTAAATACATATTTCCACATGCTCATGTTTCTGAATGTCTTCCACCTATTATCTTTTCTTTGTATCTCTGGATTCTAACGCTCAGAAATTCTAAAAAGACAGCAAAAGCATTTGAAGATCTTTTTTGAAAGGCTTAAGTAACTAAAAAGTATTCCAATTCGTGATCCCACAGAACTGTAGGCCATGTTTACCCAGTACTGATGTTACTTAAAGTTTTCTCACTCTACGGTGATACTCTAGTTATTGGTTACACCACACTAATGGCTGACCTACTTTCAAAATTGAGTAGGGTGGGGGTACAAGGGGAAACTGTTTTAAAATTTCAAAAAACAACACTAATTCCTCTGGAGATGGTTCTGCAGGGAGAACCCTGCAGAAAATCCTGTCATCACCACACCAAAGTACATGGATTCAGTATCCTGCAAACAGCCACTGTGGCAGGGACACACAGCTTAACCGCCCACCGCAATTTGGCAAATACATACGAAGTCTTTGAAATAAAGCACCGTTATTTGAGAGCAACTGAACTTATCATTCCTGACCAACTCTGATACAAACAACAGCTGCCTACGTGAGACCCATGTCCAACAGAAATTTGTTTAATAATTTGATGCTACCAATACTGTAACATGAATGATGGTTTTGCTAATTAATCTCATCATAAAGATCTGATGTACAGCTTAATTTGCTAAAGGTTGTGTACTCTGGGGCACCAAAGCCAGGAACCCAGGCTGTGTATGTTCTCTCAACCAGTCCTCACGTTGCTGCAATACATAGTCACGAGCCTGTGACTTGCTGTACAATCAGCAGAACTACATTCAGACCAAAATGTTATTTCTAAGTTTACACCTGACTGCCTTCTGGATTTTGAACTGTTCATTGGCTTTCAGGCTTTTCTGCACAACCCAGAGATTTAGTTTCCTTTTGTTCCCAACCTGAGATTTGAACACAGATCACTTGTTTCTGGGAGCTGGGATGCACCAAAAAAAAAAATCTCAGACCTAGCATTGGATGTATGAATGTACAAAGCCACTCTAAAAATATATTTAGAAATCAAGAAAAACTATTGAAGCATCAAAACCAGCACTTTTGCCGTACGTGCTGCAGACTAAACTTCTCATCGTAAAAGCCGGCTCAGTTGAATTTGTTGGCAGCAGAGACACAAAACGTCCATTTCAAATACCCCAAGTGAAGAGTACCACCAGAGCCCAAGGAGATGGCGAATTCCAGACATCCATTCCACGCTGGGCAGCTAGACACAGAAAGACCCTCGGCACATGCGGGCAGCAGTTCTCCAGCTACAATCACCAAACAGAGCTCCCTACAAGCGGCTGTGGGGCCGTCATCCTGAAAGCGGCTTGTCCAGAACTGCCAGCGTGCGTACGTCACTAGTCACATTGGTGATGAAGCAATGCAGAATTCAAGCGTTTCCATACAGGAGAAATAGAAGCAGTGAAATCTGAGGTTTGATATGTCTGGGCAGCACTACTTTCCAGTCGCCCGACAAAGCAAACCGCTTATGAGGCATGAAATACCCGATTGACCTTGAAGCAAGGTAGCTGAGGATTTATGTATAGGGAGCCATCGAGAACACCTTGCCATGGCTGAATTTTATTTTGACTCTTGGGAAATATGGCAGATCCCTCACGTATGAGAGCTGCTGCCTCTGTTAAACACTGCACCAGCAAACAAATCGTTTCGCCATGAAATCCCAGAGAGAGCAATCCTAGGAAACAGACCTCCATTTGCTTGTCAGCAATTTGCAATGTCAGCAGGTTTTGAACACGTCACAGTCTGTCATTGTTGCGGCCGGTGTAGGACATAAGACAACGTAAAAATGGGCTGGAAAACCCGGGATAAGAGTCCTGGAGGGTGTGTGACCACCCCTGGAGAACCAGCCACTGCCAGATACAGGCGGCAGGTCCCTATGGGCTGTGCAGGCACCCTAGAGAACAAACATCTCGCATCAGCCGCGACGTGCCAGGCAGGGTGCAGCCACGGGGCGACCAGGGAGCTGCAAGCATGAGGCCAGCAGCACTCCATCGTTTCATAATGGGGAAGGTATGTCCCCACCACCTTCCAAGTCTTCGGGAAAAGCTGTGGGAACCGAACAGTACGTGCAAAGAAAGCGACTGCAGCAGTAGGAAAGAGGCAACAATGTGAGATGCGTCCCTCCCACTATGTCCCTGATGCTGCCATGTCTTCACGTGGAGGGCATTTCTGCCTCGGGAGGAGGGAACCTTCTAGGAAACACTACTGACAACAAAGCTCCCTCCCCTGGTGCCTGCTAGCAGGGTCTCCCTAGGAAGGAGCAATAACTCTGCAGCCAGTCTGGTACGTAATTGGCACAGGGAAATAGTGTCAGGGGGAGAAAAAAGAGCTGTACAGAGAAGTTGTTGAAAACCCTTTGAAGGTAAACCTCAAAAAGAACAAAGTCCAGAAAACAAAACCACCTGAAGAGGGGTAAGGGGGAAGGTTCCTAGCCATTTCCATGTTATTTTTCATTGTTAACTAAAAACATTCCACAGCCAGAACCGCTGAACTGTTCGCTGCAGCTGCACCAAGAGCTGTTCCGAGGGTCGGTGACAGGGAGCCCACCGCAGGGACACGGCTGGGGCGCTCGGATAGCCCAGTAAGGCAGTGCCATCTGCAGGGCTCTACGCACACTTGAGCCTGCGATATTCTGAAAGCCAGTGAAGCTGTTGCTGCTGACTCCCCCCCAACACACAAACCAGGGCACATCTTCTGAAGGAAACCAGGACGAACAATGAAAGATCTTTCAGCAACGAAACCAAGAAGAGAGGTGTCACTACACAAGGAGCACAAGACCTTCCCAAGCACTGAAGTGAGGGTAATGAGGTCATTTTGGTCTCGGATCATCTCGTAAATCACAACATCACCACTTACAGAAGGGAGGACATAGCACCTGCATAGGAAAAAAGGGGACATCATCTCTGACCGTTGCAGCAGCGAGGATCTGCAACAGCCTCCCAGGGCGGGTCAGAAAGTCTACCTCATCTCCAGGAAAAGGGACTTCAAAACGCAGAGACTGTGTTAACAAAAAACTTTACTTGTTGATCCAAAACATCTTACAGAGTCCCCTCTTCATACAGGTGCAATGTTTATACTGCAGGAACAGATCCAGGAGGAGAAAGCGTTTCCTGGAAGGTGGAGACTCGCTAACCACTGCAGTGTTAGTGTTGGAAAACAACTGGCACTGAGAATAGAGGCCTGCCACACACTGGGATGAGCAAAATGGTGCACGCAGAACAAAACATTTACCGATGCTTTTCTTTTCCTGCAGTAATACTCAGCTTTAAACTGTCTTCCACCAGGCTTTTGTACCAACTTAATTACTAAACAGTTGTTCAGCCTGCAGTGCGTTTAGAGCCTAACCCCAGAAGAACAGAGTTTCTCCAACAGAAACAAAGATATTTGCTGCCATGTTGCTACCAGGAAAAGAAACATTCTCATTCTGTATTCTCCAGTCCACTCTCCTGTTCAATTTTGCATTTCAGCTTTCTGTTGCTCTTCGGGGAATGACCGAGATTCAGAGATCTTGGAATAGTGAATCAGGGCAGGGAACCATTTCAGTACGCAAATTCGCCCAGCTGAGAGCGGTGCGGAGGTTGCAGGTTGAGCCAGAAGGCTGGAACAATCAACATTCTCCAACCGCAAGGACTCAAAAAAGACCTCTCCATTAATTGCAGATAAGTGCATTATGCTCAGTACCACACTGGGCTGTCCACCAGCCATATTACTAAATAACTGATAAGATAATGCCCCTCGAAACTCTTGCCATTCAGAGTTCTGCCTTTTCATAAAGGCCAGTACAACATTTATTTTAAGCTACCTTTGTGCAAAGCAGTTTACTGTTAACTGAAGAACAGGGGCTAAACTGAAAGCCAGCGATGAAACACGTCTATTGCTGTGCAGCAACAACCCACAGTAACACCAGCTTATTAATTCGGGCCTGCAAAGCTCTTTGAAGTTGCA
Source organism: Rhynochetos jubatus (assembly GCA_027574665.1). Taxonomy (NCBI): domain Eukaryota; kingdom Metazoa; phylum Chordata; class Aves; order Eurypygiformes; family Rhynochetidae; genus Rhynochetos; species Rhynochetos jubatus. Next base: position 4,215,131 of record CM050654.1, on the reverse strand, counting down.
GAAAATCATTGCCTGAAAATGCTATTATTTTATTGAAATCAGCATCTGTTGTTTTCAGTGTGATCTATTCATTGTCACAAAACAGCATCCGAGCATCCCTGCTGCCTGTGTCTGAGAGAATCACCGCCCCCACGTTAACATTTGTTTACTCCCAATGCCAGAGCAACTGCGGCAGCGAGAGGTCAATACCCTGCCATAACATTTCATCCCATTACCGTTGAATCATGCTAGGAGGTGCAAATTACAGCTCCGAGTCCTTGCTGGCCCCACACATCGGCTTCGCTAAACGCAGCCTTCTGGAAGCAAATTTTGGTGGGCTGGGAGCAGCAAGATCGACACGCCTTGCTGCATATGCCTCATGCTTATCTCCGTGGGCAATTAATAGGATCTCTCTTGAGTGATGGGTTTTTGATGGGCTGGGAGGACGGGCTCTTGAACACTGCACAGTTGCTGAGATTTAATTACAGGGCCAGACTGCCACTTTCACAGCACTGGCACTGAGGTGGAAGACTGGGGGGCATGAGGAAGGTGGGTGCCAGGCAGCTGCCTGCTCTCCCGCTGCCTGTTCCCACCACCCTGCGCTTCCCCTCCCGTGCCGCCATCCCGCTTGCCTGAGCGACAGGAAAGAAAACAACGCGTAGGCTGTTCACCCCTCTGTTGACTTTCTGAAAGGCTGCTAAGCCATGAAAGTGCCCAGAGGAGCTGCTGGGAACCTTTACATTCAGCATCTTTGGGAATCAGACCCAGGTGGACACATAACTGCAGTGCCTTCGTATACAGGGGTACCGGACTCCAGCTGTTCCCAGGGGACCTGAGAGGAGCTGCAATATTTTGGGGGCAGGAGCAGACTTGGCTGTGACTCTCTCCAAGCAGAGGCCTGTAACCCCTGTGTGCTACCACCTCTTCCTCTGTCTCAGCAGAGAGCAAGGAGGTGGCCTTTGCTGACCATCTCTGAGGATTCAGCAATACACACTGAGCTTAAGCTCAAGCTTGTGCACTTTCTCCTCACCCAGGAAGGATTCTAACACGGAAGTGGGGGTTGTTTTCTTGCGTGCGACTGAGAACCAGCCATCGCCCTGTTTACTAGTTCTCATTTTTAATTACCATTCCAGCAGCAAAGAGTACATGCTGCCCAAGGTCACTCGAACCCACCGTCCCCTGAGAAGCACATGAAACATGAATGACTCAAGCCTTCTGGTGAGGGAAAAACACCAGGCCATCCGTTAGGAATGGCTGCTCATTACAAACTTCAGCATGTCAGTGCCTAAGACCTCATGACACAGAGGTCTGTGGGCAACCAGGAAACTTGATGGACAGAAAGAACCTGGCTGGAATTAATTTTCACAGGCTGAGTAAGGTGGGCAATATGAAGTTAAAGGTACTGAAAGTTTTCTAGTGGTTCTTTCTCTATTTCTTAAAGATACAATTAAAAATAAAAGGAATTTAAGTAGAAAAAAGAAAAACCCAGAGCTTTGTGTTAATCACAAATATGTACCAGAGGCAAGAGACATCACCATGCTGATCAAACTAGCAGTAGCCATCACATTATCACAGCAAAACATCAGAATTGTTACCATTATTACTACTTTATTTAATTATGTTATTACTGCAGACGCAGAGGGAAAACTTAATACTCTACTTCCCAAAAAGAAGAAATTGGTTTTGTGACGAGATCACATGCATTCTGCTGCGTAAGGAGAATATTAGAGAGTATAAAAAGAGGGCAGGTGGCTGGGAATGCAAAGAGGAAGAAGGTGGAACTAAATTAGAATGTTATATTAATGTCGGAAAATAATTCTAGAGCTATGATACCGCCTCTTATTAAAAATCGTCAATATTGCGATTTCATCCAGCCCCAGGCAGTCCTGCTAAAAGGGAAAATGGTTAGTAAAGGAGAAAGGCAAAGAAATGCCACCTGACACAAGATGTGAGTGTATGGAAAACAGCAGGAAATGTCTTTGGAGTCATGCAGGGTGGCAAAGGTGCTGGGAGAGAAGCAGACATGGCACCACATGAACACTGAGGCATCTCATCCACTCAGCCGTGTTTCATAAGCCTGCTCTGAGTGCGCTCCCTAAGTATGACACTTCTGTAGGCATGTGAACGCATCACGAGAAGTGACAGATGAAACAGTACACTTAATAAAGTACCCACACTCCCACAGAACCGTGAATACAAGAAACGAAAAAGATCCCGTATGAAGCCTGTTTTTCCCATGCTGATATATGAAACTCCAGGGATATACGTTGCTCGCGCTCGCAGGCTGGCCGGTCCCAAGCGCTGTGCACACGCGTGTGCTCGTAGGCATCAGCCATCAATACAAAGGACTCTGCACACCGGCAAGAAACGATGCGGCATCTCCAAGTGGTCAGTACATTCAGCAAAGTTGCCACTGTGGTCAGTGGTTCCCCAAATTCCGGCGCAAATACACTCCCCTGAGCACTGGTCCCGTGCAGCGGGGGTTTGGAAAGGCAGAGAATCACTGTGGATCAGGAGGGGTGTTGCTGAGTGCCCTCCGTGCAGAAGGCAGAAGCCCCTCACCCTACGCTACTGTTTCAAGAAGCTCTGCACAGTCAGCACCCTCTGTCCCTAGGGTTGTTGAGAAAAAAAAGGAACAAAAGATATGCCAGAATTTGTCCCTGAAGAGCAACGTATTAAAAAATAAATAGATTATTTTGACAGGAGTCCTATAACCCAGCTATAGATAAAAGGCTTGATTCTGTTTGCAGTTGCACAAGGGTGAACCAGAGTAACTCAGTGGGCATCCATGGAGTAACAGGAGTGTGAAGCTCATGAACATGAATGCAGGGTGCAACCCAGAATCCACAGTAGTTTCATCAAAGGAAGAAGAAAGGAGAGAGGAAAAAAAACCCACAACAGACACAACAAAGAAGAAGTTGTAGCCATACTTTGAAGGTGTTACGTGAAAGTCAAACAAAATACATGCGACAAGTCATACTGTAGGCAGAGAGGGGGGGGGGTCGAGTGCCATATTATAAGACCTCCCTGTATCAAAATGCTTTCTATGCACTTCAAGAGTGTAGTTTACCTGAAAACCCCTGAGCTTACTACATTGGGAGAAAAACCACCACAGTGCTCAGGTCTGTACAAGAGATGGACTGGGGGACAGGATGTGAAGCACCCCACTTTCAAGCATCACGCTGTGCTCAAGAGCTACATCCTCTCTGGTGAGCCAGTCCATCCATCCCTTGCCACCTCTTTGAGCCAGTGGCTGGCCTGGTACCCGATACACCTGGCATAGTAAGGCAGGCAAAAACACAGCACAAAGACACCAGCCATGCAGAGAAACCAAACACAGATAAAGAAAGGCCAGGAGTAGCAGTTGACCTGACATGATGTCTTCTCCTGTTAAACAGAGGTCTGGAGATACCTGTCACAAGCACTCTTGCTGCCCACAGCACCCATGCTTACCAGAGAGCCCTGATGAATTCATAACATGTATCATCTCTGGAGGATCCAAGACAGGCCTCAGCTGTTGTCTTACCCAGCAGCTCAATAATAATGTTAAGCGACAATTTTACCTGTACTGAGTTCCCTAACAGTAGATGAAGCCACCTTTAACCTGCTCAGGGTGGCTTCCCTTACATGAAGCCACATCATTATTACATGGATGGCTGAACCAGTTGGGTTACATGAAGCGCCACAACATTCTCATTCCTTAAAACAGACCCACGAGCCCGACACAAACAGCTGGTACTTCCTTAAAACAAATCTATCTGAGCTTTTCACGCCTCTTCTATTGCCTAAACCGAGCGGGCCCTAGACTGCTGAGCTGCTTAACACCCAGCACAGGAGAAACCCTTTCCCTCAAACTTTAAAACGACCTTCACTGATCCTCACAGCTGGGCTTCCTCCCTGCTCGTGCTCTTTGGGCCCCCAGCTGGCAGGCAGAGCTTGTTGCTAGCCTTTCCTTCCTTGAGACATACCACCCTTGGGAAAACCTGGAGATGAGCCCTCAGCCTCGCTCCCTCTCCAGGGCAGGAAAAAGCTCGAGACACTAATGATCTCACCACCTAGTGCTCCAAAATTACCTGTGTATTTTCTAGGAAGCTTTAAATGAACGTAGTCAAAAACCTTTAAAAAGATCTTACTTTAAAAGCCTGAGCACTCCTGGCTTTAGAGAGACGCAAAGCATTGCAGAAGACACGTGCGAAACATTTGTGACTCTCCCATACAGCACTACACTTAACACCTTAAAGTTTGTATGAGCTTTGAAGCAACATTTGCATTTCAGAGGTCTTGTCTACCCGGCAGTGCCAGCCAGTGTGCTGCTGCCCACTCCAGCAGTTACCAGCCTTCCAGCACCCCCCTGTGGGCCCCTGGCAACACCCACGATACAGTCTTGTCCTGGCAGTTGGAGAGAGCAGCTATTATTTTGCGAATGGAGCTGTGGGATTCAACCCTCTGCTTATTTGGCCAACTCCCATTCACGGCTTTGTTGAGCTTATTGATTTCATTGTATGTTGTAGACTAAAGCTGACATTTCCTTATCAGAATGGACTAAACACCTGCTTTATTTCAGCCCACATATAACTCCCAAGAAATAACAGTGACCCAGACGATTCAGAAGTATCTTAGTCATCAACTACCCTGTTTTTGCTGTACCTCACACTTCAGAGTCACATAGGACCACGTCTTCATCATGCAAGGTTTGGGTTTTTATAAAAAAAAATTACAAATGTTGAATTATTTTGCACAGCAAACAAAAATAAAACTGGAAAAAACACCCTGACATGAAAATATTAAGCAACGTGACTCATGACAGACACCAGGCGTAGCCCTGTCCCGCTGGTTTTGCACTGGGGTAAAGGGAGTGACAGTTGTAGAGACTCTCATCATCCATGTTTATGTCAGCAATATCCAGACTGAATGGAGCATATGCAGTCTTTGAGCCGACATTTCCAGCCGGCTCCTCCCAGCTGCATTTAACTGGATCCTGAATTAAGTGTTGTCAGACACCATGCACAGGAAGCTCACTCTTCTGAAGCTGTGCTAACACTAAAACAAGATTACAAGCTTCTAAATGACTTAGAGGCGCACTTGTTAGGGGCTCATTCCTATCTGAAAATGCTTGGGAAGCCTTCTCCCCCTCCATGACAGTTTATGGGATCAAAACATCCCTTTGCAAACACTAACACACCTAAGTAAATTTACTTTCAGGACTAGCTCTAATAAAGGCAATGATGCACTCAAATTCCCAGCAGTGCTCTCATTTGCAGGATCAGAAGCTTCAAGAGCCTTTTAATTTTATAACGGAGGGGGAAGAAAATCAAGAACGGTGATTTCCCTGGAGCTGCTTACCTTAGCACCGGGCATGGAATTTAACACAAACAGGGAAAAAACAGTCCAAGCTGCAAGGTCAAAAGCTGACACTCATTGCTTGTCTCCTACTTGCTGAAATCACCAGGCATCCAAGCAAGGGTTGAACATTCATGCCAATAAGCAACTATCAATAAGGAGGAGACAACTTGTGTCTTTCCACCTTTGGTCTGGATGACGGGCCAGGTCCCAAGGGAAAGTCTCCATAGCACAGCCAAGACCAGTAACAGAGACGTAACATGCAAACCTTGCTCTTACGCTGTAGAGCCCTGCCATTAACAATCAGTGCTGAGGGTTACAGTCTCGTGACCAGCACATACCTCATCCAGTGCAGAGGAACATAGACCAACACCTGATTCATTAGAAACATGTCAGGTTTTGAGGCCTCTGCTGGCCACAGCGTAACAACAATGAACCAGTATCAGCCCAGTCCATCCAGTTCACTCCAACCAGGGCATTTCTGAGTTCAGCAAGACAAGTGGTGGGAAGAATGTTGCTACTTATCATCTCCATGAAGAAACATGTCAAGAAAGATCTGCTTTATCTGACCCCATCGCAGGGATCTGAATATCACAGGAGAATCAACAAGTCACAAAACGATGCATGCCAGATCCTCAACTGGTAGACATTAGCTGGCAGGGGAGGTGTCTGATTTACATCAGGAATGTCCAGCGCAGTAGGCTATGGCAATCAGACTATGCTTCTCCACAAGAAAGGGGCATCATTTACAAACATTAATAAAGGTTAACTTTAAAATAAACAGAACCAAGTGCCATCAGGGTTTTCCATACCTCTTCACTGGCAACACATAACCAAAACATATTCCAAGGTCCGAGTCATTCTAGCCAGCATCTGCTAATCAGCAACCCTCCAACAAATTGGCAACACTGCTTTGCTCAGAGAAAAGACGATGTAGGAATGTGCTTTGCTTTGCCATGCTATCAGCTTTCTGCTGCTGCATCCAGCAGTGGCAGGAAAAAAGGAATGCAAATCCACAGCACAGCTCTGCTAGGAAGCTCTTGTCAAAAGTCATCAGAGCTGCTTGGGCTACTAATCAACTTGCCATCTGGCCAAGCAGCAGCAGCTATGAACCTAAGCAGAGAGAAGGTGGTAGTAGACGTTTTCAAATGCATACCTGAACTTTTGATATTTGAATCCTCTTGTTTGGATAACCACCTACTTTTCTCACTTTGCTTCCACTCCTGTTGGTAAATTGGACACTTACACTTTGGTAAAACCCCCATGGATATCCTTATAAATCCTCCAAGGCATGGGGCCAGGGCAGAGCTGTGTCTGTACCCAGTGTGGAATACCTGGGAAATCTTTCTTTGAATAAATATGATGGGAAATCTGAAAGTTACACATTTAATAAGCATCACAGGTCCACACAGATTGTTAGAGGTTACTAATCCTGGCCACATAACAGAAATACTCTTCAGCCCTGAAATTCAAACCTTGCTAACAGTGGTGGTCCCTGAGGTGGTAGGGGCTATCAATACAGCCTAAAGGAAATGCAAAAAATTATGCATGGCTGCTAAATCCCTTAATCTACTTGAAATCCCACCTTATGATCCAACATCACTTATTTAAAAGTCAAACCATCTACGATCTAAACAAGTTACCTCTTCTATGCCTCCAGGCAGTTTGTGCCGAGGGCAGGAAAGCAGCACCTGGCAGTTACAGCAGCCCCACACTATGCAGACAGGCAATTCAGCTGGTGCTTTCTCACCTTCAACTGCATGGCATATGCATGTCCTACAAATGGCTCGCAGACCCACTTTCTTTTTCTCCTGTGAAGTTTATCTATTTCACCTTCAGAGCTTGCAGCTAATGAGTAGTGCCACTCCATCATTTTTATAGAGGCACTCTCCTGTGGGCCATTAAAATCACCCAGTTGCAGTCTCTCAACAGCTTCCAGTCGGGTCTGAAACCACTGCAGATGACTGAAAACACGTGACTTGATTCCAGACTCATTCACACCAGCTTTACTTTGTTTAAATTAAATTTACTGACTTTGATGAAGCGTTGCTCCAGATTCACATGGAGCACCAAGTGAGGCTGGCTCTGTGTGGCTTTTCACGCAGTGATTCACACTGAGTGAGTCCACTTAACTAGGAAAACATCTATCTTAAATGACTAATTTCCATGATAAATTAAAAGCTGCTCATCTTAACACATTCAGGCTGAAAAATCATCAGCTCTCTTAGCCATAGTAGCAGAAGCCTCTTTCTAAGAACCACGCTTTCTTTAGCACTGAAATAGCAGGAGACCAGGAAAAATCCTCACCAGTGATAGACTGTCTCCATTATGAAGTATTAGACGTGAGAGTGATTGAAATTATAGACTTTTCCCTGGAAAGCTTTGGATGGTTTATGACAGAGCACCAGCAGTGTCCCTCATCTTCTGCAGCTGCAGAGCATCTCCTCGGAATTGAGGTGCTGCCCAGGAATTCAGCAGGTGGGCCTGCAGAGGTCAGATGCTCAGCTGGCATAAATCAGCACAGCTCTGCTGACTTGCATGGAATTGCAGGGATTTACCCCAGGTGAAAATCTTGCTGGGAGAGATGTTTTCATGCAGTGCAAAGAAAGGTGCCCAGGAAGCTGACCGTCAGCTGGTGAAAAGCAAATCTCCGCTGAAGACACTGCCAGATGCCTCAGAAGTCGATGGCAAAACGCACGGTGACTGGCACGGATGTGCTGTGACCCCAGCCTGCTCTGCTTTTGGAAATGAGTTTTGTTTGTGACCGCCTACTGCTGAGTGGTGGTTTGTCATTTTCTTCCTCCACCAAGTTTCTGGGGACCGTAGAAGAACAGCAACAGAGCAGTAAACAAACACATACACAAATCTGATTGGTATGCTTGAGAAGAGAGCAAATGTACTGAAATGAGGAGATGAAAACTACGTTTACCCAAGCTTGCTCCAGTGACTTTGCCGAAGGGAGCAGCCGCGGGTTTCGGCAGGCTCCCTTCAGCTTGCCTGTCCCAGTACCCACACCGTGCGGTGCCACCCTCACCCTTAGCACCTCAGCCCAGTCCCTTGGTCACCCTCTCCTCACCTGCACTGGTGACAAGGGGTCAGACCCAGAGGGTATGCATTTAAGCTCCCATATTGTTTTACAGCCCCAAAGCTAAGTTCTAACTGACAGCATAATTTCCAGAAGATGCCATCTTTCTTGTTAGAGAATCTTGCTTTGAACTATCACTATAAAATAGCAGTGTTTGGATAGGAATTTTGTGCAGCCAGCTAGCAGAATCTGATATTTTAATAGTGGGTGGCATGGGACTTTCTGAAATTCAGCCCTTTGAACACGTCAAACCGAGCACCCAGAATTTAAAGCACTCTAAGTATCAGCCACTTTAAAATGCTGGCCCTTGATTATGAAGGAGTACAGCTGTACAAGAAGAGACAGAAGCTCCTCATGGGAATGATTTGATTTTCAGACTAAAAACGCAAGAGCCCAGCAATATTTACTTATTTGGCTTTTAAACAAAGTCTAAAGAAAAAAAAAAAAAGAGGCCGTGGCTAGCAGCAGCAAGGAACAAACTTCTCATTAGTGGGCTGTGCCAGATTCTTAATCTAAAAATAGTCTGTTCAGCAGCTTTTGAAAAAACACCATCATGTTTAATTGAGATGCCACAGTATATGCAAAAGAACAAACAGGAATATTACTTCTTTTTTCTGCAATAGCTGTATTCCACTTGCTAATTGCTGAATCTGATCTAGGTCTAAACCAACCACTTTGCAATATTAGAAGTAATGGGCTAAGTTAAGCACAGAATGTGAGGACGTGAAGGGCTTTCTGCCCTCCCTCTTTTCTGGGAATGTCTCAATAAAAACCAGAATCAGCATCAGTTAATATTAATTTACACAATTTAAGAGGGACTCAGGTAATAGGCACAGAAGATAACCAAAACAAGAGCCTTAACAAGGGTGTATGGCAAAGCTTTAGTAAATCTAGGTCTTTACCAATAAAACCCAAATAAACAAACCTCCCCTTTTCCTTTCCGGTGCTACTCCAGTGGAGGTAACACCGACATTCCCCAACTCCTAGAGGTGAAAATTGCTGCAGGAGCTGGTTACTTCTGTGTTAGAGTCATTTGGAAATGATGACTTCATTCGTGGGCACTGAGTTAGCATTGAGGTTGATGTTGTAAAGTAAATAAAAATGCTCTTTAACCGCATCTTTCTGAAGGCATCAGTACTTTGCAACATCAATGTCTCTTTCATTCAAGAAAAAGTGCAGGTCATGTTTCAGCTGAGCAGTCCTTCACTGACATTTCCCAGCTGAAAGTTCTAATGGACAGAAAGTGGAGGAAATTTTCATATATTTGTTGTTGGGTGAGCTTTTGTATAGAGAACTTTAAGATGTCACATAAATATTGCAGGCTGTTATTGATTTGTAGAATAGAAACTCTACAGGCAAAGAGCAAGGGAAGTCCCTTTACACCGACAAAGCCTGCTACTGTTTCTCAGCTGGATTAAAGTGGAGTCACTTAAAAGAGGAGAAGTGATTTCATTCTTTATGACCTTACAGATAAAAACAGCTTAAGGAAATTATCTGTTTTATCGTGCATCCACACTAGCTTGAATGTCTAGCAAATACACCTGTCAACATGCATTCAGTATCACTCTGTGCACCCCAGTCCTGGCTCTGGAGGGAGGCACTGGCTAACACACCCTGGTAGAATTAGGATACTCTCCATGCTCATCTCCGGCACAACGGTCATTTCCTAACCTTTGTTTTCCCACTGGCCCAGTGACTTCCCAGCTAGCAGCCTTCCACAGAACCTTACTATTTTCTGTTGGGTTGGGCTAGCAAACAAGGGACATCACCAGTTGATAGGTGTGCAGCTTTACTAGAGGAACTTCCTAAAAGAATCGCTCTCCTTTATCCCCCAAACCTACAAGGTTTCCCATAAGAAAGGACAGCATGGCCTGTTACAGGCATTCTTCAGCTATGGCAGCATTTCCCAGCTCTGCTAATTGAATTAATCTCCTGTTAGGAACATCTAAAGGAGCTTCACCAGAGCATTCGCATCCTCAGGAAAACCTGCAGCATCTTCAGATGTCTGGAGCTTATGAGATTTCATAGGCTTCCCACAGGCAACTTGCATTTTCAAGTTTTATCATGAATAGGGAAAAATCTATTTTCTTTTGTCACAGCCATCCCTGTTGTTAGAAGTTACAAGTAGGGGGTGAGAGGAGATGGGGAAGGGGATATATGAGAATATTAAATACTTGAGAAACATCTACAATACATTTCTGCTATTACTGAGCTTCAGGAATGTCATCCGTGTAAATGCTTTTATTACACTCCTAAAGAAACCCAATTTATCACTTTCTGCAGCAATACAGCGGTGCTGAAACAATCCCACTATACACCTTACCGGGTGACACACTGTCTACAGGAGAGCAGACCGGAGCGTACCAAACGCAAGGACATGGAACGTCCCAGCACAACAACGCATTGCATAAACACATGTATAAGCGTTTTGTTGAGTGGAAAAGAATGACCAAAATGGGCTTTAAAATGCCAGGCTGATTTCTGGCACAGCACCGAGCTGGCACGTCTCCCAGTTCTGTTCAATCTGGTTCTTTATTAGCCTGTAGATATACTGTAATTAGCGATTATATGAGATACTATCGGGTTAAATCCCTCAGCCCGTTTTGTGTATTTGCTACATCTTGATGTTTCTTCTGCCCAAATGAACACCCTTTCGGGGGGCACGTGAACAGGGCTAACAACCAGCTGATGGCTCAGAGACCTGGGATCGAGTCTCTGCACCAACCCTGGTCTCCTGCACGTGCTCAGACTCAGTTGCCTCCCCTGCACAAGAGCAGTTAACAGCACTGCAGCACCAGCCTCGCCTTCGGTGGGGACGGCCAGTGACATACAGTTAAACATCGAGTTGCCTTGCCAAAGTGCATGCAAAAGAAAACAAATCTTTTCTCCCTTCCGTATTTGGAAGGACATAGAGTCTCGTATATCAGTGACTCCACCATTTACTGGCTGTGCTGGTTTTGTCTGGCAAGGGTTTGGTAGCAGAGGGCCACAGGAATGGCTCGTATGAGAAGCTGCTAGAAGCTTCCCTGGCTCCAAGTCAGACCTGCCTCTGGTCATGGCTGAGACCATCAGTGCCTCTGTGACCAACATATTTAAAAGGGGAAAACAAAGAGACCAGCAGCAGAGAGAGGGTGGGATGCAAGACAGACAGCTAGGCGGGGGGAGGGGTGAGTGAGTGGCTGCGTGGTGCTTAGTTGCCAGCTGGGGCTAAACCACGGTACTGATGTACTCTGTAACATCCCCCACCGGGTGATAGACACTGTGAGATTCACAAGCCAGGTAAGGACTCAGAGGGGACAAAGCTTCAAACCATAATGCTGATCCCCTCTAGCCGCTGGTACCTAAAGTACAGCTGTCGGCGCTCACGGCCTGGGACAGGGCTGGTTTTCCTGTGCTTTTCCTTGTGAGGAAGAGATGCCAAGCCTGAACCTGAACGCTTGCAAAAATAAATTAAGGAAAAAAAAAATCAGTAAAACTACCAAACTACCTACATGGGCAAGGTGCAAATCAAACACATTCTTAGGCTGCTGGTAGAATTGCAGGGACAAGGTGTAGGTTTTTGCAATTTAGGTGGCATGTGCTTAAGCCACCATTAAAGCAGAGATGTGCGTGCCCTTTCGGAAAGTCAACCATCTGGGGCCACACCACTGTATTGAAAAAGCACCCCATTTCAAACTCTCCTTTATTTTAGGGTGTGCTGGTAAGAGGAAGAAAAGGCAGTAACGGACAAGGGGCAGGGCATTTTGGATGATTACTACTGCAGAGGCCTTGCACCCCTGGTATCTTTTCAGTGTTTTAATACACTTGACATCTAATGAGCTTAACGCATGACCTTCAGGGGTAGCATACAAGAATGCCTTTAGGTCTCATTCACCTCATATACCACATTTAAATACAAACATGCCAAAATAATTACAACATCGCAGTGAAGTGTTTTCAAAAATAGCCAGATTTACTTTTCTGTTCTGAGGACACGTGCAGAAAAATGAGCTAACTATCCACCCGCCCATCTGAATGCTGACTGCGGAGTTTATTCATCCCGGTTGCAAAAATCATAAATAGAACAGGAAGGTGAATCAGAGGGTACAGTTTTATGGCTATAATTTTGCGTCCCTCTTCAGATCAGATGGATGAGCTGAAAGAATTAAAGCCCATCCGACATCATAGCGCATGTGGGTGCTCAAAATGTTCAGCAAGGATAATACTCAATATATGATGAACCGAATGTTTAAAGGAAGATTTTGTAAGCTACTGTTTCTCATGCATATAACCATGCTCAGGAGCAGGTCTGAAGAACAAAGCTTAGTTTAAAGAACTACTGATTAAAGTACTTGACCGTATAGCTTTAAAATTTTGTCTCCCTAAAGTTGCTCTTAACTAGCTGGGGCATTTAACTTAACAACTCCAGCTTCGCTTTCAACCAAATTCCAAAAAAAACTGTTGAGAGTATGAGAAAGAATCGTTAGTTTTCCTCTGTCAGATTCCCTCAAGAACCAGAACACAGGAAAATCAGATTCACCAGGAGGCTGCGATTGCCAGTCACTTGACAGGTGGGTTTATTACCAGACATGGCAATTTACAGACACAATCTGACATTTTGAAATGCCTGTTCTCATACTGCTGTAAATTTCTCACTGCAACTTACATTACATTTAGGAAACAATTCAGCAAGGTCTAAAATCAACCTGACTCCAGCTGCTTCAATGTCCCTTAAATCAAGAATATTTCACGTTAAGCAAAGAGCCAATGAATCTGAAGAGTTGGTATTTTGAGAAGGAGCTGTTTCTCTTAAGCCCTGCAGAAAGGCAGGAGGGAAGCAGGTTGCAGGGCTGCCTTCCAGCTCTCAGTTTTTCCAACCCTCTGCCTGGAAACCAAATGCAAATCCTGGTCACCCTGACAGTACCAGGGTGAGATATCGGCATCACTAGCTGCAGCAAAGCAGAATTTCACACCAAGCAGCGTGAGTGAAGTACAAATCTAAGGAAGGGGCAGTGAAGTCCTCCCTCCCTCCATCAACACTCAGATCTTGGGATAAAGCATGAGTAACAAACAGCTGCTGCTGTCCCAGCTCTTGTGAAAACAGAATGAGCCTCCTTACTTGGCATAATCCTGCATCACGGAAAGACCAGTCCTTGGCCTGGAAGCGCTGCTGCATTGACACAGCTCTTCTGGACCTAGCTCAAGGACTTCTGAAATCTGTTAAGTGACACTAACCACCAGCGCTAAAGCGTACGGTTGCAGTCTTGGTCTTTGTGAAGTCTGTGACAAACTCTTGCCGAGATGAGCAGAGGAATAAGAACTCTTTCTGCTGTAGGCTGCCAAGCCATTGGTAGTCCACAGAAAGGGGGCTACTAGCCAGATGTATGTCTTGGTGGACCGCAGGTGTGAGCGAAGAACCTAAGTGTGCCACTGCTGGGAGGTGAAAAAGGCTGAGGATTCATGATTGAGGCTTTACCTTCTATTGCATTACTCAGTTGTTTTATTGTAAGGAATATTATTTGTATTATAATCATAGTTCACTAATACTAATAATATCCTACTACCTTCAGCTCGATTGCCTGGTAATCCCCTACAAGGGACTCCCAGAAACTGGTGCAAGAAGTGGTAAGCTAAGCCTTTTGCATTTCATAGCTTCGGATCGCTACATTATTGTCCTCTCCCAAGCAAGAGCGGAGGCCTGTCTATTGTCCGCCACTTGTGCTCTGAGACCATGTCCTCAGCTGGGGCAGTGGTAAGACTCAGCTCTTCACTGGCACAGCGCCCAGCGAAACGAGGGCCTGATGCTTGGGAGAGCTTGCCGAGCAAAAAGCGCCACAGTTACTATCTAGTGGGTGTATTTCATTAGGAGCTTTACGAGTCAGCATCTCTCACCTCATTTGGCAGAAGGAAATAAAGCACTAAACATGAAGGGAACATCTACTGCACCCACCACCTGCCTTGGCTCACTGCAAGGCACATCCCAGATGGCTCCAGGAAGGGGGAGGCAGAGGAGCTCCCCAGGCTTGAGGAGAGGCTGAAGGACTCTGCTGAGCCTTGGGCAATCCTAGACCTGCAGTTCTAACTCTGCTGCAGGCTCGATCAAACTCACGGTGTTCGTTATATATCTCTACATCTCTGTTTCCCCTCTATAAAACCACGAGAGCATTTCCTGCCTCCCATGCACCTTCAGCCTCACCTACTTTACAACTCAGGTTCCTCAGGAACAGGGCACTCCTTCCTGCAGCACGCGTAGCACCACTGAATCCAAACCATGGCGGATCCCCTAGGGGATAATTTAAAACAAATACCAACAGAAACCTTTCATAAACAATTGACTGAACACACACCCCCACACACACCCCCATCAGGAATGTGCTGCAGCCATCCCCCAGAGCTCCCCAGACCTCCCCAGCAAATCCAGAGAAGACAAAGTACTCGGAGCAGAAGGTAACAACTGTTAGTTCAAGGTAAAAGCTAAGATGTCAAAATTTGCTTTCCTGCCAAACAAAGAAGAGACACATTTGCACATTTTTCCAAAAGAACACGTATGAAGATCTGCAATGCAAAAATCCCATGTGTCGAGTCCCAGGACTGCAAATTATAAAGCACTTCTTTCTTTTCTATTTTTTCCCCCTTCATCCTAAAAAAAGGCATTTAAACACACGTTCTCTGCAACTGAGGTCAGTGCGTAAAACACTGCTTTCTGCCGCAGACCCAAGAGTCCCCTGCAAGAAGATCCCAGAAATAAATATGCCTCTGAAAAACCCTCCAGCTTTGATAAAATAACATTTTGACTGAATTGTTATT
The DNA here is from genome assembly GCA_027574665.1 of Rhynochetos jubatus. Classification (NCBI taxonomy): domain Eukaryota; kingdom Metazoa; phylum Chordata; class Aves; order Eurypygiformes; family Rhynochetidae; genus Rhynochetos; species Rhynochetos jubatus. The sequence continues at coordinate 4,199,941 of CM050654.1, read as the reverse complement.
TTACCCACAGCGTTCTCACTAACTCCATTCCAGCTACAATTAAGTTAAAACCCTCTGCATTTCCAATCGTTTCTCCTGTTCTGTAACCATCATAAAGAATTAAAAGACACAGCCTTTTTTGTTATTTCATAAAAGACTATTAAATCTGCGTTCTCACTTTATAGTACAGTTAGAAGCCATTTTATTAAAGTATTTATGATTATGAAGATATGAAAATGATCCATCTCTCCCTTTTCCACTGATTCGATATCGATACGAGAACAGTAGTTGAAGCAGTGAAACTACCGGCGTGCCAGTGTCAAACAAATGAAAGATGCCACTTTACACAGCACGTGGGCACCTTAAGGAATTTCTTATTGCAAGATGTCTACATGCCAGACGGGGCTGAATTGAAATGCAGTTGGACACACAGTTACGAACGGTACGGACATTGCACGAGCACAGAGATGCCATTGCTGCAGTGAGATACTCATGATGTGTTTTCCTGACGGTGAAGGTGGAAGATGAACCTGCACCACCCCTGCTCCAGTCCTACAGCAGAAGGTCCATCATGCTGTAATTAGAAAGCTGCCCAAGGCTAAGGTGACATTATTTCATGCATGCGTAATTTTCCTGTTGCTCGTTTCTGAGATGCAAAATTGGACTTGGTTGGCTTGATTCCAGAGTTCCTATCTTCAAATGCTAATTACACTAGATATTACTGATAGCACTACTGCTACTCCGTACAGCAAACTGCATACCACTAGGTAATGAGTAATGAAAGTGCAATCAAATCTGGAAAAGGTGTTTGCAAGCCTTTCATCCTCAATATATTCCACAAACACAGAAGCAAATTCACAATCAGAAATGCAAGACATAATCTAAGGCGCCGTTCCCTCAACTTTTACACGAAAGTAGATGCTGTCATTCCCTACGTACACCTTTGGGGCCTCAGGTTGGTGTCTGAACAACAGATAAGGGAAGTGGATGCATGCCGACCGTATTACGGTGCAGGTCACAGGCAGAAGCTGGACACAGCGGAACGTGGCATGCTAAAGTTATCGCACCTGACTTAGCCAGGCTGGAATCAGTGTTTCTAATTGTTTCTTAAATTCTTGAAGTACTTTGTTTTCCCTGAAATGCAGAAATGAGAAATGATCTAGTTGATTTCCTCTTGTACATTTGAATCCAAAGGATGTAATTTACTTCCTTCGGAAATGGCTATGAGGAGCGTTAAAGAGGTTCAAAACTTCAGGACAGAAGCCACAGAACCATCTGGTATGCGAGATGAGGGATGCAGCCCCTCCGGATGGCAGCTGCAATGAAATGAAGGATCATTATGGTTGCTACCCAGCTCTTTACGTTTCCTTCTCCACTGCTGATTGCTAAGAACCCCCCTGAAGACAAGGTGACAAGCTCTGATGGAAGTTTTCATCGTGCCCTCTAAAACAGGGCATGCATTTCGTTACGGGTGGGGAGCTTTACGGTATACGTTGACTACAAGGCTCACAAGGACAAACACATACAAGAAAACAGGTGAAGCTGCGGGAGCGAGAATCCCTTCAGTTTGCTCCCATTTGATTAGTATCCAATAGATACCAGGAGAACAAATGCAACCAGATCAGGTGACCATCACGGTTACCACCTCACAAAGCTTTCTTCATTCCTTTAGACTAAGAATATGTGTCCAGCTACCATACCACATTAGATTTTTTTAGGAATTTGCACTCTGGAGAAAGAACATAATGAATTCCTGTAGTATCCAAGGCAATGGGCTTACATTTCGCAGGGAATAAAAAAAAAAAAAAACCACCACGAAAAGCAAATCACAAGCCTAGTATCATGATGTTTGCATGATAACACTTCACTTCCCATGCTTGCCAATTTGCTTTCATTGCATCCTTCTTTGTTAACATGTATTTATGCACACGAAAGATTACATAAAAGTCATCCGGCAAAGACAACACGCAGTAGGATTTGGAAGGGTGAAATCAAATAATCCCATCAGCTTTGCATTTAGTACCCAGCTAGAAAAAGGGACAAGATCTACAACATCCTTTCTTGTTTACCTAGTGTAATTGCTTTTGAGCTTTTTTGCAAGTGGATTTGCTGAGAAACATTGCTTTCTCTCCAGTAAGGTCGGCTTTCATCCCAACACACAAAGTTCTGTGACCAGAGACAGTAAGGGAGATAGAATAAGCTAACCTTAAAGGCCAACGCCTCTGCTATTTCTTTCCCTGTACAAAACAACCCCCAAGTTTCCAATCATCTCTATAAACCACATGACCAACATTTTGCGGAATAAATGCAAAACTGCGGATTACAGGCTCACAAAGCTCATAATTACAGTAAACATTAAAATTGATTGAAGTGTTATCACTGAAAGTAATTGTCAAAATGTAAATTGTCAAAACGTAAAACTTAACAAGCAGCAGAAAGCAAATTGTTGTGAAAAACTCATTTTACATCTACTTTTCTAACAAAAACAACAACAAAAAAGCAATATTACCACAGAATGTTTTGGAGGAGAGAGAAGTGGTGTTACTGGTGTTCCCCACTGTCCTAGTGCCACTGCCGGAACAGAGTGCCATCTGGGGATCCGAGTGGAACTAGAACGTGAGATTAGTTTCGTTCTTTGATGGAGGCAGCTGGGAGAATGAAAATACCAACAGTCCACATTTCCCAGAAATCACAAACCCCAATCCAAAGCTCCTAGAAGCCTGCAGGATTCTTTTCTCTGACTTAGCAGGGTTGGACCAAATCCTTACGCACGCTGTGGCTCCTGAGGATGGAGGTGCTTAAAGCTTACCCTGTTCACGTTCACCAATTTGCTCTGCAGGCAGATGATTTATTTATTGCCTCAAATTTCTTCTTCTGTTGTTTAATACAAGTAGTTTATCATTGTATTGAGGAGTTCACCGCAGGCAAGAGAGAAGGCAACAATGCCTTGTACTGGCTCACAAAACCCTTTCCGAGGCAGAGAAGGTGAGCTGGAGGAAACCTTGTGAGGATGACCTGCAATTAGACCTCAGGAGAGTAGGGGACAGGAGAAGAAAAGAAGATAAAGAATAAGGGGAAAAAAAATACCCAAACAAAACAAAAACCACAGAAGGGTGGGTATCTTAAGAAGAAAATGACAAAGGGAAGCAGAGAAAAAGGAAGGTAGAAAGAGCTAATGAGATCAATTCTATGTTAAATCATCCTTGCAAGGGTACCGAGTCCAGCAGCAATTCTGAGGTGATCATGATCATAGGAGCAAGGAGTCTCTGACCATTTCTGCTAGGGCAGGCACAGGGCCTGTCCTTTTTTTATGGGACTGGCCGGTCCCCAGTGGGCTGGTGTGGCCAGGTTTGGCACTGCAAAGCCTCTTCAGCAAGATTCAGCTTCTGGCAACAAACCGTACTGTTGTTCAGCAGAATAACAAGCAATCCCCTCTCCTCCAGCTACCTGCAGGGATTCCTCCATGGATTACATCCCACATCTACTAGATTATGGGTTTGGCTCAGGTAAAGATGCTCTTTATCTACATTGTTGAAGCAAGTGAGAAGGTACAGAGTAGGAGCAGTTGAAAACACACGAAGTGCATTTTAGGGCTCTTCTGCCTGGAGAACAGCCAACTGAAACTGAATCATACGGGTATTTTCCACTAAAGCCACATCAGAAACACACATATAAGCTACATCTGGCTATATTTTCCCAGAGAAATAAACTGCATTTGTTCCTCAGGCTATTGCCCCTCAGGATTGTTTTCAGGGTTTTCAAATTACATGAGTAACTACCGTCTTCTGAGTCTTTGCATCCTCTTCCTAATTAAAACATCTCTCAGACTTATCAAAGCAGAGATATTAGAATTCTGGGCCAGCTACCTTTCATTCCTAACAATTCCCTGTGTACCCAGAGAGAAAGCCAGGGAAAGGGAAAGAAAAAGGAAAGGGAAAAAAAAAAAGAGAGAGACAGGCTCTATCTTTTATATCCAAATCAAATCTGTTTTTAAAGCAGGTCTTTTCTAAGCTGCCCCTATCCTTACTGGCCATCACACTATTTTACAAAGCTGTCACCATGTGCGAGATATTTGGCTTCAGGGAGAAAATGATCAAGATGAAAGAATTACTTACTCTACTTCTACCAACCTCGTGAATCATTCATGTTCCTCACCTGAATCACAGCCAGCTGCAGTTAGCTGTCACATTCTGGATTTAAGCCATGTACAATGTAACGTTTACCAATGATCATTCAAAATATTCTATTAACCCCCTTTCAAATACACACATTGGGTGTTGGCACGCAGTACAGGGTAAAAACCAATTTATTTTACAGCCCTGCATCTTGCTAAAGTGCCGTAGTTTTAGCTGAACGCTACACAGCCTTCTCTGCAGGCAAGGAGTGACTTTGTGTATTATTTTTCAAAGGCTCTCTATCTAAGGATAAGACCCCATTTTCCCCTGGACTTTAGTAACAGCAGGTTTTAGATTCTCAAATGAAAACTGCAATAGGTAGAAACCAGGAGTAAGGACGCCCGTACCTGGGATCAGGCTTAGCGGAATGAGCCCTACCCAGGATGCTTACGTACCAACGAGCATTTGTCAGCGACGCAAAATACCATTTAAAGCTCCCAAAAGCTGCTGGGAATGCTCCAAGTTCACCTTGCAAACTATTTAAACTCAGTTCAGCAGAATCTGGATGAAGTTTTACATTGTGTAACGGGAAAAGCAACACTCGAGTATTCCGTGCACACCACAGTGTCCCCCTTGAAAAAGAGGTGTATGTCCTCAGACCTAAGAAATTCCCTCTCCAAACAAAAATTACCACTCAAAACCAAATAGGTATTGCTTTGAGGCTAATGAAGATTGTTTTATAACTAAGTTGCTGCCACATTTACATGCCTCAGCGGGTCGATTCTGCCCTGAGGCTTTTGTGTTGGTACCAGACAGGTCGCTCCTGCCAGCACAGGTCTCAGCAAGGCAGAGCGAGGCCAGCACATATTCAGCTACCCAAACTTTCATTGCAGTACCGGGATTACAGCGAGGATTGGTTCAAAGATGAAATAAAGTGTTCGTTTGAAGGTGTTAAAAATAGTTACTTTGCTGTCAGATTATTAATCGTCTGTCATAATATTCTTAGAGGTGATTATAAAAAGTATATTCCCGTGTCGTCAGAACGCCCTTCTGTCAGACGCCGCGGTAAATGAAGAGCCAGCAATAGCAGCACTGCCACCGCACAGGAACACTGCCACCTCTTGTTGATCACCAGGCAGAAAGCTGCCAGGCATATACTCAAAATGTGGCAAACACCAGGTTACCTGTTTTAAACTGTAATGACAGAGATGTTCTCTTTATCTCATGTTCTGGGTAAAGGCACACACTGTTCAGCTAATGCAGGAGAATTCATTAAGCCACAGTGACCTGCGTTTGAGCCTGAGCTCTGTCGACCCCGATCTCTTTTCTTTCAGGCACACGATTTCGGTATTTCATCGCTGCAATACCCAAGATGTCAACAATTACTCCCGCTACCAGCAACACAAAAGCAGATTTAGTCCTGGGAGACGGCAGAGAGATGCAACGTGAAATGCCACAAAGCCTAATGTGTTTTCTTGGCACAGAAGTTGTAGCTAAATCTCCCATAAAAACACAGAAGAAAGCGGCATGTCCTGAGCTGGCTGGTAGCCCAAGACCACTGAGCACCAAGACCCTGTGCCCAGGCCTGATTCACCCCCAGGCCCCGGCAGCCATGGGGCTGGGCAGCAGCACCTGCTGCAATTCTTCAGAGACCATTAAACACAGATTTCTCGTGAAAACTCCAGCATCTCACTCACCAGAAATAAGTAATTTCTTTCATACTCTTTTTGAGTCAGTTAACAGCTTCTTTTCCCCCTGATTAATACAACACCAATCGTGGTAAGGACAAGAGTACACTTTATGCCTGGGCTGGTTAATTTTAATGATTATTTTGTAAGGTGTCTGGGTCTGCTACTGAGGCATCTGGGCCTGCTACTGGAGGCCATCCATTACGCTTCAGCGGCACGTAATGAAGGCATAAATGAATACTGCAAATCTGGGGATTCTAGGACAGTGGGAATAAGAAATTGTGTCAGTGGAACAAGTGACCTGTTCCAAATTTCTGGTTCTGATATACAGTAGAAAAAGTAACCAAAAACAAGTGAAGTAAGAAATATTAAAACACAGCAGCTATCTTAAAACAGCATGTCCTTGAAATAGAGAATGAGAGAAAAACGTTCATTCACTTCTGGTAAGACTTCCACTCTATCAAACAAAGACTATGTTAAACTCCATCTCCTAAAAGTAAATCCAAACAAACATCACAGATTCAGCTCCTGAAAATCCAGGTATTTTTGATGTACCTCACCATCTGCGCTGGAAGCAGCTATCAACAAATGCCTGGAACACCTTGTCACAGCCCATAAATTCACTGAGATTCCAAACATTTCTGAACTTGCAAGCCTGGGTCTCTCACAAAACGGCTGGGTTAAAGTACTGACTTTTAGGAGCTGGACATTGCTTCTCCCCTTCAAGCAGCACCAGCAGGCCAACTTGAATAGGGCTGGGACGGAGAATGAAGTATGCTGACAGCAACCACCCAGTGTCTGTTGTTCTGCTGCTTCGGGAAGGAAGCCACCAGAAACAGAGAAAATTTTACCTCCTCTGCCAGAGTGTTTTCCATGCCCTCGCTGGGCAGCTTGCTCACGCGGCTCCCTCCCTGAGCTCTGGGCTCTCGCACACCACATGACAGAAGGCCGCCATTTTCCCACCTTCACAGCAGCCCTAAAGCAACCTCACAGCAGCCCCGTCATGGCAGAGATTGCAGGGGGGCCCATTTCACTTCAGAAGCGTGTTTTTCCCCATCCTTCTCTCCTCAGAAAAGCCCCAGGCACTGCCTCGCCCCACAGCCCCACACACCCTCAGGATCAGACGCCATTTTATGCCCTTTTCCACCAGGAAAGGGATACCTGTCTCCAGGCCTCACACCATGTGGTGAGGAGATGGCTGCTGGCCTAGGGGCTCACTCACCTGCATGCCTGCGCCTTTCCAATCCCAAATCCTGCGTGGATGTGGTGAGACGGGTCAGGAGAGGCAGGAGGAAGATGGAGGTCCTCGAGGTCTCAGCCTGCAGGCTGTATGGGACTCCCCTCAGGCACCCGCTGAGGGGCTGGTGGTCCCCAGACAGTCCCTGCCACCTGGGAGCATGGTGGGCCATGCCGAGGACCCTTCCTATGGCACCCACACCTCCTGCCTGCCTGGGCAATGGCTGCTCTGAGGAGCTGGGTGAGGAGAGGTGCACCCCCTGCTCCCGCCCCTGCTCCCACTGCCAGAAATCCTGACTCCATACAATGAAATTCAACCAAAAGCCACCCTCAAGCCAGGCAGCTGGAGATCAGCAGTGACCCGTGTGGGCTGGCAAGGTGCCTCTGCCCCGGGGGAGCCCACTTCCCGGGCGGCTGTCCCCAGAACAAATCCACTCAGCGGCTTTCTCGCAGGAGCCAGGGAGCACCGCTGGCAACACAGCTTACTTATTCACATGAAGGGAATGCGGAGTCTCAAAAAATGTGAATTTACTATGTTTCTCTTTTGTGTTTCCCTGCACTGATATTACTTTAAGAAGCACATTGCACTTTTTGTTACTCGAAACTGCAATTAACTACAAAAAATGACATTTTTTAGTGATTTTTCCTGACATGTCTTAACCTCCTTAATACGTATGTAATTCTTACCTCCCTCCTGCACTTCCATTAACTTGATGGCACTACAGCAGCCACAAGAAATCCTCAGTCTTTCCCTGTTCCTGTGGACGTGCATCTGGGGATCTGGCACACTCCGAGCTGCCACACTGCAAAGCGGGTCCAACAGCCCCTCTAAACCACTCTGACGTGGGGGCCACCTTGCAGAGGGACTGACTACGACGCCATTGCAAAATGGTGCTGCTCATTCCCTGCCTCAGAAAAATGAGAAGTGGATGCTAATGAGCAGAAGTGGAGCCATTATTCTAGGTCAATATTATTAGTGAAATCAGTAATTAAATACCTCATGGAGTTCTGCTTACCTTCTCTTTGAACACACCCAGGAGTTTGAGTTTCTTCTGCACATTCGTGATTTGAGGGACCAAGAAATGATCTTGCAGGTTGAAGCTGAGAGAGGCTGAACCACTTATCTGACTGAAAACGAACATTAAGATGTTTTGGTTATTAGAAAAATCTGAGGGCTGGTGGGAAGGGGCATAACAATTTACAATGAAGTTGTTCTGGAAACTGAGCTCCACGTGCCATGGAGGGAGCACGTTAGTCGCTCTCCTGGGATGCACACCCCAGTCCGGCATTCCCCAGATCCCGCTTGCGTGCTGTGAGGCAGCACAGCGACGGGAGCCGAAGCTGCGCGAGTGCCGGCAAGCGGGAGATTCACTTCAAAAGTGCCCTCGTGACCCCAGCTTGAAACGCTCATGTAGATGTACCCAGAAACACTTTCAAAGTAGAAATGAATTAGAACTGGTTGAATTAGTCTCTGTGAATAATTTAGATGCTACATTTTGCTTTAATTGTTGAATAATTTATTCACAAATACATTTTCTCCATTATTTGACCTCTGCTGCACAGTAATGAATGCTATTTGGCAAATAATTTACTGCACAATATTGATATGAATTCATTAATTCTGAATATATTTCCCTATTACCCCATTACTCCCAAATTTACTGTCTGAGTGATCTCAGCACAGACAGCAGTCAGCCATCTTTTTTAAGTCATTCCTACTGCCTGGGTGGGTTCATCCTAATTCAAATATCTCAGTGAATATTCCAAAATATTTCAGCCTGTTCTGGGTATATTCCCTCTGGATAAAGGCTGGAGACCTCTTGGAATAAACAGTGATGTGCCGGCAGGCGTAGTTGTGGGTAGCTGGATCAGGGGGGAGCAGCAAAGATGGGAAATACACAGATAGAGGGTTTTTTTTATTTTTGGAAGGCATCTGTCAGTATCCAAAATCTCAGCGAGATTTGACAGGGACTAAACATATAATTCCAAAGCTCTTAGGAAAACCACGGCCTTTGCTGAAATCCTTTTTATCCCTGTAGTACAAGGCTACATCCTACTCTTTATTTAAGCACCAGGGCAGCAGACTTCGCACAGTTAAGAGTCACAGTCTAGAAGACAGACAAAGCCCACGCTGCTTTGCAGACACGTTGTTACCTGGGTATTTAGGATGAGCAGGTGGGAAACTGGCTGTAAATGCCTGCTTGAAATACGTGTCATCAACACACACCTCAGAAACCTCTCTCCTCTTGGTCACAAGCAACACACCAACACATCACCGAGAAATTGTGCTGGGTTCAGCTCTGCCTCCGGGACAGCTACAGCAACAGAGAAGCAGCAAGGTACTGCTCTGCGTGTTCAAATATGAGGAAAGAGCCTTAAAATACCTAGAAAATACATACTCGAAAGGATACTTTGTTCATGGATGTGTGGCAAAGTGGTTTTCTCCTGACCATGCTCCCATGACTTTCGGTCCAGCAGTTCTCCTAGACAAAAGCAACGGGCGAACATGAGCTACACGGGCCCTGTGGCTTGAGGGCTCCCCGAGACTATTTTGCTGCAATTCTCAGAACCAAGCAATGCAGCAGCAAAGCCGGGGAGAAGTTCTGCAGGGTGATTGTGTCACCCTTTTACTTGCCACTTCTTCACGAAAAGTTGAAATATTATAAAATCTGTACTGCTAAATTTGCTTACCCAAATTGACAGTTAAAGGCAAGAGTCCCCTGCTATTTTCAATCACACTGACAGCTGAGTTTTTTTCTGGGGGAGGACAGCGTGTTTGACATAAATATTTAACAAAATACATCCCTGTAAACATGAATACTGGTAATTTTGAGCTGCTTCCACATTTAACCAAACAAACTGCTTGTTGGCATTGGTGGATTTGTGATTTTCCATGTTCATAAATCAATCAACCATCTGGGACAAGGAACAGAATTAAAGGGATTCACACTCTGCTAAGACCCTTTTCAGCAGTGCTACATGTGGATACTAGGGAGCTTATCCATGCTGCTACAACCTACTCGATGGCCTACTGTTCTCTGCTGGGAAGGAAGCACTGGAAAACCCTCATACTCGGTAATTTAAAACCACCATTGCAGGTTGAAACCCCTCAGACTGCTCCCCTGGGAAAGGGTATAAAGAAGAGACAGACCACTGTGTACACGGGGGATGATCACATCTCCTTCATCCAGAGAGTAAATGTTGACTGAGACAAGACCTTTATCCTGCAGGGATTATATATATTCTCTGCCTTTCTTGTACCTTTTCCATGCTGTGTCCTGAGCAGAGAAAAACAAGCATTTCCTTCCTGCATTTTGAGCTTCTCTTGCCCTGAGTTTGAATAGATACCTGCTTTCACACCATAACCAGCGCTCCTCAGGACCTGAAAAGCTCCCCCTCCTTCCTTTTTTTTTCCCCCTTTTTGTTTTTTTTTTTTCCAAATTTAACTGTTCAATGAAATTTTTTTCACTTTCTTGTGGGGAACTAAAATCAGTCCTTCTGGAGAAGGTTTGCTCATATAGTGTCTAGAGTCATGTAAGAGAAAGAGCGCCATAAAGATGTAGACTGTCGCTGCGGTTCCTTCAAGATGCCCTTTTTTTCCCCTGGGAATCCCGTCGAATTCCAGTAGTAGTTTAGATAATTTATTCAAGTTCACATGGAAAAGAAAAAAATCCCATACAGGCTCATTAGAGATGGACTTGGTTGCAGGGAAGATTGTTAGCTTGCAGCCAACTCTGAACACAGATGCAAGGCTAAAAACTTGGAGAGCCATCTCCAGTACCATCCCCTTACATGTCACGGAGGGCGTAATCAGATGACAGATCTTGATCGCACAACAGGAGTCAGTCGTATTTTTCCTTTATTCTCCCTTCCGTGCACTGCCTCTCTAGTCTTGGTTACTTCAGTTTTAACTCATTGTGTCCATTATTCCCTTCTAAACTATCTTGCAACTTACTTGCAGATGGAGGAAGCTGAGGAGGGACAGAGGGATTTGCCTGTCTCATTTTTGCACCTGCTTGCTTTCACCTACAGGGTGCTCCTTTTCCATGCTCATTCTCTCATGTCTCTTCCAATTCTCGGCAGTTTTCTTCAAAACGTCATCCCTACGAAGCTTCCCAAGGTAAGGCTAGATGCTTTTTCTTCCCTGAATTCCTCCCTCCCAAAGGCACCATTAACGGTATCCCTTAGGATTACCTTAGGATGTTCTTACCCCAGTACAGACTACCTATTGTCATCTATTTTCTGGATTTCTTATTCCCCAGAATTATTTTTTTCTGATTTATAATACTCACATAAAGCTGCATTTGTTGGGAAAACCGCCCCAGTGTCAAAGGCCACAAAAGAGGTGGTTCTTACAAGATACATAGATCTTGAGACACTCCAGTAAAAAGGGACACATTGCACTGACGATGAATTAGTTTCTTACAGCCGTTCAACTCCCTTTGCTCCCAGTCATGGCTGCAGATGATGCACTGATCTCGGTTCTGGATCTGTGGACAGCTAATGAGGAGGAAGTCCTTAACTCAGGTTCCTGGCTGCATCGTAAAATAGTCTTTTTTTATAAACCAGAAATGAGTGCAGAGGGATGAGCACTTTTTTGGCTGGGTTTGCTTGACCTGAGAGTGCTCACTCTCACAGTGGCTGTGATCACGGACAGTGTAACATCATGTAACATCTCATTCCCTCCGTAACCAGCAAATATGTGGATCCGCTTCTTTACCCGGCCCAAGCAAATCTGGTACCTTCCTTTAGCCAACAGTCAGAATTACTCAGCCCTCATTTTTTTACTAGCTAGGTGTTTCTCAGCTTTGTTTTTTGAAGACATTGAGGACAAGTAGCCATCAGTCTCACGAGCAGCTTCCTTCCTTCCTGGGAAGGTCACGATGCCCTTGGTCCCGATTGGATCAACGCAGGAGGCTTCACAGCTCTCAGCGTCTATTTCTCCTTCCCACATTTGTCTACGTCCTTCCTTGTTCCCCCATAACTCTATCACCTGGGATGGTTTTGACAATTCTTCCCTACATGCTCAATCTGATTTAGTTGCCTTATATTTCCCCAGGGACTTGAATTGCTGTTCATGCCCCATTTAGTTTCCTTTTAGAGAGAACACCACTCGGTGTAAATGTAGTGTCCCCAGCCCCAGGAACAGGAAGAGAGTATGGAGCAATTTCAAGGCTGCTCGATTTCTTTGGCTCTTACTCTGTTCCCTTTCATTCTGCTCTTCAAGAAGGATCCCCCGCTAGACCTACAGAATTTAGATAGAGCCCCTGTTTGATTTCTCTCATTTCATGCATTCTTTGCATTGTCTGCGTGAAAACACAGCCCAGTCACGGCTTTCGTCCCTCAGCGATGGGATGTCACACGCTTTCAACTACACGATCTCACCTTGCGAAAACGTAAAAAATAGAAGAAAAGAAAACCAAAGAGAAAAATATCTTCAGGCAAGTAAAGAGCATCAAGCCCAATAAAAAAGCAGGATGTGTTTCTTAATCACCAACCGCTACCTGCAAGAGCAGTAGCTCCTTTTGTACCCTCACGAATGCCTTGGTTTATTCCCTTTTTGTTGTGCCCACCAAACGCTCGGCTGACAGGCCAGCAACAGTTTCTCATTACCTTCCGGGAGCCAGGCACTACTCAAAGCAGCGGGAGCAAATGCTTTGCCTGTGTCCAAAAGCACTGAGATTAGACATGCAGGTCTTCAAAGTCCCACTTGGTTTTCAGATCTCCAGCTCGCCTCGTTCCGCGGTCTGGTCTTTCCCTCTCCACTTCTGCCGGCTCTCCTGCGCATTTCGCCTCAGTGATACAGCAAACACCTGAAACCCCAGGTCAGAGATGGCATTAACGAGGCTAATTCACAAACACATTTTCCCAGATGAAATTTCCTGATCCAAGATGGAAAATAGGGCGGACCCTTATAATAAATACCAAATCAGTAACTCCGGAGTGTTCCCAATTAAGGCCAGTCCCCCACTGCTCTGCTGGGCTGCTCTGCCAAACCCGTAAAGCACTGGTGTGAACGCGGTGGATTGGAGCGTTTCGGGGGAGAACACGCTTCTCTCGCAGGCAGGCTTGAGAAATGTAAATGCATGTAGCAAGATTAATGCTTCAGGCTGGCTCCTCTAAACAGAACAACTTTTAATTAATATTTTTAATACTGCCAGAGGCTCCTCTTAAATTGATGAGAAGTGCATTCTACTTTCCTTTACAGAAAAGCATTGTATATTACACTTAATCTGATTAGGTATATATAAAAAAGCAAGCCAGCTGTGTTTCTAGGAGCTTTAAATATGTCCTTTTAAACAGTGTTTAAACAGAACACTGTTTACATCAACCCACGCTAATATGAGGCAAAGCACATTTAATCAGTCGTTTTGAAATACCACATGATTATTCCATTATTGCAGCCCCCTTGTTATGAAGGCACCTTACAGCGAAAAAAAGTTCTGAGCAAAAACCGGTCACCAAATTGTCATTTACCGACTCTGAAAGTGTTAAAGAATTAAAGCAATAGAGATTTGAGATTATCCACCAAGGAAATGAGCCTTGAAACCTGTATCAGAATGTATTTGGTTACAATTTCATTTCTGAGGGAAATTATATTAAAAAAAAAAACCACATAAATCTTTTCAAATAAGGAAAGCTATACTGGAGAATCAGGCTGGGATTATGTCTCCTGGCCATTCCTTCATCCAGAGGACTTTATTTTGCAAAGCGGATGAATAACCTTTCCCACATGAGCAATGAAAAGCCAATTCATCACTTTCACTCAGTGGTCCCAGCTGACTTAACTGAGCCTTGAAAAAGGCCCCTGGGGCTCGACTGTGGCGGGGAGGGCTGCCCTGGTCACAGTGTTCGGGCAAAGCAAGGATCAGAACCCCAGCCTCGCTCTTTTTCCAATGCACTGTGTGCGTTCACTAATGGAAGAAGATGTGAACGTAAAGACTGACGCTCATGAGAGAGGTAACACTGTAACCCAGCACCCGAGTTTGGGTATTTGTCCCATGTAATCCAAACCAAACGTGACTGACACTCTCCTCAGGGAGGTCAGGACTGGGAGCAGGAGGAGATGGTGAAGAGCAGATTAAAACTGAGATAAAGCTCTACGTAACCATGAGTGTTTGGGATATGAATCCCACTGTGCAGCCAAGCTGTAGGTGTAGTAGCAGGACGCAACGGACTGAAACTAAAAAGAGTAAATTGTAATTTGTGTTAGGCAACATGACTAAGTGATCGATAAGGAACGGTTTGCCAAAGGATTTATAGGCATCCAAGAGAAGACAAAGTACTTTCAAGTGTGTCACGACAAGGAGAATCCTTCATTTTTGCAAATGGCTGGTGAGTGGCATTCAGGAGTATTTAACCAGCTCTATTATTTCTTGCTGCTGGCTTCTATCACATGATGTTGAGAAAACTAAGGCAAGGCTTTGTCTCTGCTTTTGTATTTTCTTCTTCCCCATCAACTTCTGAGCCAAAAGACCTACTTTGGGGTAGTTATCTCTTAAGATAACTGTTGCTGCCAAGTGCAGAAAACCTGGGCCCTTTTCTATACTCTCAGCCCCACTCAAACTCTTACTAATTTATTCACAGCAAACTTAGCCACGGCTCTAAAGAGCTGCGCACCGCACAGCTGACAGGTTGATACCATGGAGGCTGACAGATCATCATTATCTAGGATAATACCCCTAGTTACAAGACATCCACGTTGCTATATACTTTACCCAGTGCAACATGACTCACCAAACCTTGTCATCTACAGCCCAAAGACCAGTAGAAAATGAAGGTAACAAGCAGCAATAACAAAAGCCCACCTTCCTGGAAAAGCGTGGCTCTTGTTTCACAGTAACCAGCACATGGTGCACGAAAGCTGCCTGTACCTGCTCATTTGGTCAGAGCTTCTGATCAGAGACCTCCAGAACCAACTCCTACCTCCTAGAGAAGGGTACTGATTAACTCGTTACAGAAGCATCCCACCTTCTACAGTCATGAATATCTAGAACAGTTCAAACCTTCTCACTAATGATTACAGGAGTTTTAATCACTTCCATTTTGAAATTCAAATGGGACGTAACACTTGAGCATCTGTAATTATCTTCATGGAAGTGAAGATTTTCATTATGTTAGGGCACTTTACATTTATCAGGCAGAGAATTTACAAGATTCAGGGACCAAAACCTGAAAATGTACAGACTCTGATTCAAAATAAGATTCACAGTTCAGTGATGAGGACAATTAACGACAGGAACACAGGAATGTGATGGATTCATCGCTGCTCTAAGTGAAGATGGGATGACTTTCCCAAGGGTCTGTTGTAGCTCACACATAAGACAGGAGCAAAATAGGAGTTATTCGAGGGCATTTTTCACTTTGTGTTATATATGATGTCTGAACAATTGCAATGACTCCTCCTTTGCCGTTAACAGAATTTGCAATTGTTATCATAAGCAGTCCATGTTTAGATGCTTCAGCATAGAATAAACTTTAAAGGATGAAGCGAGGTTGTTAAACTCTAGAGCCGAGCTGAAAACACCAGTGCATGGCATACAGCTAGTTTTAAGATTAAGTTGTAAAATCAGTATGTAAATATCGTACTATCATTCATGATTCAAAAAGCAGCTGGTAGGTCAGGAACCAAAATAACACAGAGTATGAGCCGTAATCGTTTCACTAGGCATCCTTTATGTCTCTCATATAGTACCGAGTTTAGTTTCTGCTGAGAGGAGAAAAAACTGATACTACTCGGGTTGATGTTGCAGTACAAAGGAAGTAGAGAATCCTCGTCTGCAGATAAGAGACATAAGCTCTAATGAAGACATGCTCAAAAAAAAAAAAAAGACCCCCCTCCCAGTCTTATAGCCTGAAGGCATCTTAACTAAAATGTCTGAGAATGAAAACCAATCTGTTTAATTAATGCCGAGGTCTAATCGTTAACAGCAATTACATAACAAAAACTATCTCAAGACAAGGATTCATGCACTAGGAAATTAGATACAGTAGACAAAACAATAATTAAAGAGCTTAGCATATTTGCTTCTGGAACAGCATCTAGTACATTTACGCTTGCATAAATGCGGGATTGTATCCTTCAACTGTGGCAGACGAACCATCTGGGCTGGTGATGTACGTGATGTTGGACTTCCAACATGATCGGTGATGTTCACTGCTATGGTTAGCGACTACGCCTGTGATGAAACCAGGAGCTGCTATTAGCCATGCTTTCCTTGTAACTGGTTTGACTTAACTGGCCTCGGAGTCAGCATTTTGTGAGTAGCGTAAGGTCTGAGGTCTTACCCATGCCTGATGCTGGCTATGGCTGCACACGAGGCACACAGTCCCTTCAAGGCCATCCTTTTACTTGGATGCACTGTTTTCGTGTCACACCCCATTAGGGTTCACTATCATGCTTTCAAACAGCTGAGTAACAGGGTTACTTGGCGGATTTCTGTAATTTCAGGGCAAATGGCAAACACTGGGGCCACTTCCACCTTGAGCCCTTTGCCTTCTGCCGGTGCAAAGCGGAGAGGTGCTCTTCAGAGGGAAAAGGCAGCCCCTGCTTCCACAGCTGCAGCGAGCTCCACGCTCCTGCAAGGGCTGGAACTGCTGGCTGCCGGCAGCTAAAATGATCCCATCTCTGCCTTGTGCCGTAACAGATTATGCATGATTACTGGGCTCCTGCAAGCCTGGCTCCCTGAGCTCTTCTTAAAAGAGCACGTCCATCTGCTGGTACAGTAATCTTCACTTCCGAAAACCTGCAGTGCTCCCCTGCCCTCCCCTTTGCTCCCAGCACCTTTGTTCCCAGATGCCGTTCTCCCTCCAGTAAGACCCCGTCTAACAAAAGGCCGTGCCATCCAAAAGCAAACAAACCAAATGGATCGTTTTCTTGTCTGACTCGGATCTCTGCGCTGCGCAAAGCTTACACCTCCTGCTGACTGGTGATCCCCAGGCATCAAACTTCAGCAGTGCCTCCGAGAGATATAACGTTTGATGTTATCAAGAAACTGCTGAGCTGCTGTGGCTGATACAGTACCCACCAAGCAGTCGCTTCCACTCAGGCTAACGCACCACCCTGGATTAGCTCACTCACCCCCTTCACAGCCCTTAAAGACACTGGCTCGGTTTAGGTGATTTGGCCAGGATGGTTTGTCTCAGCTCACTGTGCACGGCTGAAGCCCTTCCTCTCCCTCCCTCTCTGGTTATATTTTCTCAACTTCCCCCCCAGAAAACCTCAGAGCATAATTTTGCTCAGTCCGTCTTCTCCCTTCTGTCTCCTGCTCCCCGTTTGCAGCACAAAAGCTTTCCTTTGTCAGATTTGTTGGCCTGTGACTGACAAGCAATTACAATAAGTAATTTCATTTCAGTGGAAGATAATAAAACGTGATACCATAACTACCCACAGAGCCTCCAAAGTATTCATGTTCACTCTAATAACCTGGTGAGATGCTGTTAATCTTGACAGAGGCTGCCCAGCAGGTGCTGGGGAGCTGAATCTTCATATTCCTTCACTGTTTGCTGATCCTTCCGCAGGGAAAGCTCAAGCTGTTAAAATGCAATGGCCCTGCTCTATTTTTTAATTACATTTAGTTTATTAGAGGCACAATCAGATGCATAACTAATGCTGGAGCCTGCCCTACCTTACTGCAGAGGGAAAGGGAGGTCTGACTCATTTGGGCTCTCCAAACCTCGGATGCGTGGAGCGGTTTCCCTCTGGGCGACAGAGGCGTTGAAGGGGAATGTGCGGCCGAGGGGGAACTCTGTTGTTTTCAACAAGCAGATGATTTTTACTGATGCTTCCCTCCCCTGCCCAGGGACCCCCTCGATGCACATTGCCTTTGTTTTCAGATATTCCTCCTAAAGCCAAGATGTGCCAAGGAAAGATCGGTGCCACGCTGCCGTTTAAAATTCAGGCTGTCCCCTCAGGACCCCAGTGCAAATAAGCTGCGTGTGGGCAAGGGGATAGATGCACCTGGTGCCAAAGAACTTCGGGCCTCCCCCCTTAGAAAAAACCATTTACCAACACTGCAGAAACAACATTAGCTTCCCCAGAGGCGTCACCCCGGGGTGCACATCAGCACAAGAGGAGGAGTAGGGAGAAAGGAGATGACAGCAGGGAGAAAGGCAGCAGCAGCCTCTCCCTAGAAATAGAAGCCACTTTTGCATATCTCAGCTGGGAAATTAACTTTTTGCTCCCCTTTGGAAGCACAGTGGAGGAAGCTGAGGGGAATTAGGCCCTTACGGCCAAGCACCAGGTATATACAGACCCCCTGCTCCAAAACGTCTGCTGGCTGTTCAGCATGCCAGACCCTAGGTCCTTAATCTGAGAAAGCAGAATCAGCACCAGAAGCACATCCGCGGCCCAACAGTAAAATGGTGATGCTCGTACCTCTTTGACAGCCTGGGTATTTCTCAGGACATACATCACCTCGGTGCACAAGCAAGCCGTGGCCTCCTGCTCCTGAGCAAGCAGAATCCTGCCCCGCTGCCGGAGCAAAGACAAACCCACGCGCTCAGCATCCTGCCAGCGCTGCAGAGGGATGATTAAACACACACGATTTGCTGAGTTCTGAAAGGAGCTCACAACTGGGGCTCGGCGATCTGAGCTGTGGCCTTCACAGGGTTGAACGTGACCGCCCCAAATGCAGTGCTGTGCGGAGAGGGCAGCGTGGGCAGAGGGAGCAGGATTTGGGCAGGCAGGCTTCCACAGCATCAACGGTACTTCTTTTGACAACCCTATTTTGAAAATTTCTGTAACCACAAACACCATAATGGAGGTGAGAGGGCAAAGAACTCTCGGAGGGGGCTAGTCCAGGGACTACAATGTGAGGATGGTCCTTTTAAAGAGGGAAAGCCAGAGGAGCTGCTCCCAGCCAACGGCAAAAGAGCTGGAAGGCTGCTGCTAGAACTTCCATGTCCGCTTGGGAAGCAAGAGTCTAGCTACAAGATGAGGGCCAGCATGTTCCTCATTAAAATCCACCTGGCTGCTGTTCAATATGTTCTTGCTAAATCCACAACTGTAATTTAATTGTTTTCCAAGGTCTTGAGAAGTAACTGAAATGCTTAGAAATGCTCTGAAGGAAATGACAACAATAAAGGTGATATGGCTGCCTCCATCCTCCAAAGACAA
This sequence comes from Rhynochetos jubatus, assembly GCA_027574665.1. Taxonomy (NCBI): domain Eukaryota; kingdom Metazoa; phylum Chordata; class Aves; order Eurypygiformes; family Rhynochetidae; genus Rhynochetos; species Rhynochetos jubatus. The sequence goes on along the minus strand of CM050654.1, from coordinate 4,180,805 downwards.
CAGGCGGATCTCTATCCACCAGCAGGCTAAACCCGATGATATTGGCTCTTTAGAAAGGAAGCTCTATCTGGCCCAGATCTCACTCCTTCCCAAATCGAGAGGCAGGAAAGGCATGGGCATCATTTCAGTCTTTCATTCTTCAACCAGTATACATCCTGACCCTGCTGAATTTCAAGGCAGCTCGGTATTCATGGTGGAGAACGGAACGGTCCTCTGAAACAATAATTCATATTATTCACACCTCAGAGAGTTAATTCCTCTGCCCTCCTGTCATTTCTTTACAACTAAATGAAGCTTTAGAAGAGAGGAGTAATATATATGTTGAAGATAGCTGAGCTGTGGTTTTCTCCAAACACTGTTCAAAGCAAAACTACAAGATGTTCCCGGTATTGTCTGGAATTCTACTTATGTTACATCCTTACACATGCTTCCCTTTACTCCAGAGGGCTTCTTGCGTTTGCATAGTGAAAATGGAAAAAAATGAAATTCTGTATTCCTTTAATACTGAGAACCTGGGAAATAAATATCCTTGGGCTTTCTCTCCTCTAAGAAGAGAGGTGATGTAAGAGCAAGCTAAGTGCAGCTGACTTACCCGGGTTCAGAAGTATGGTCCAAACCACGAAGAGAGCCTCTTGCATAAAATAAAAAGGTCAAGAGTATAAAGATGTGATCTCGACGGGGAAGAGAGCCAAGAAAACAGTTCGCTATTGAAATAGCTGATTAAACAAAATATAATTAGGGCTAACCTGGCCCCTTTCCCAGAGTTCATAAATCCACACGAGGAATCTCCTCTGGGGGCAGTACAGCCTGACGCGTGCCTTACTTGAATCAGGCCATTTCAACAGCTGACCTTTTTTGGTGTCAGCTTCTGCTCGTTCACACACCCGCACCTCTTTCTGAAGCTAACCTTTTACATGGCTGCCTGCCCGCTTGCGTTGTGTCTTCCCCACCTTTAGACATAGCAGAAGCCAAACTAAATAAGCCCGAATTACAACAAAATGAGAGGTTGCAGGAAGCCCTTTGCTGCATTTTTATTTCCTGGGGCCCATTTGCTGAGCAACGGCCTGCCCTGTATGGCCTTGAAGGGCTGCGTGAGCCTAGAGATTGAAAATCCCCAACTGTAAAGGGCAAAGGTATGCACAGAGCTAACCCAGGTAGGTACTTGCCCTGTTCTAATCAAGCTCTTCAGTCCACCAACGCTTCATTTTGCACAAATGATGTGCTCTCTCCTGGACTGGTACCCGTATCCCACTGCTCTGCTGGGGCTGAGGAAAAGATTTCTAGCAGCAAATTAAATCACTTGGGCACAAGCCCACCCTAACCTGTTTCACAGCTTCCAGACAGGTGGCTTATATTATATTAGCCCATTGCTCAGGTAGAGTTGGCTTTCCATGTCAAAACCGACCATATGGACGCGTGGTCTATGTGGTATGCAGCTCAGGGAATCCCTCCTCTAAAAAGAAAAAATCACATCAGAAAAGAAGCTGCAGGCTCGTAACCACAAACACCAGGAGAAAGAGTAGGGAAGGGTGGATGGAGAGGCTGTAACTGCATTTCTCTCTGTCTAAAAACACCCACTAAGGTCTAATTCAAAAAAATTGAAGAGAACAAGAGTCTTTGCATTGCCTACAGTAGGTTTTGGATCAGAATTCGATTTGGGCAGAAGGGGGAGAATTGCAGTTATCAAGAGCTTTCACTGAAGTGAAAGAATGACTCAAGCACAAGAGCTAGACTGAATGAAAGGAGAATCTCCGATGCACTGCTCAGGGAGATAGATACACTTATCCTGCACAGTGTGTTGTGCAGGAGGCACCTCCCTTCCAGGTTGGTTGGATGCTTTTGCTTTGTTCTGATTCCTGTCAAAGTTTATTTGCAGGAGAATAATATAAATTCAGAAAGTGATGTCCCAGCTATAAACGTGGAAAATACATCTAGTAAGTAAGTCCAAAAGCTAGTCAAACATCACCTCCCAGTTATTTAAAACGCAGCAAATATTGATTAAAATATATATAATTATACTGATTTTAGTCTGAATTGATACTCCACATACTCTGCACACATGGCTGTGTTTATGCTCTTCAGAGGAACACCAACGTCAAACACTTTCCGAGGAACGGAGTGAGCACAGTCCTAACCAAACAGACCAATTCCAACAGTGTCACCTGAGGTTGATGGAGAGGAGTTTGTGGATTTTGTATCAGAGACCCTGGAAATGTCTCCCGAGTCTTTACTATCCCCATTACAGCGGGCAGCACAGATGGATCTGTGAGATGGAAGGCCATGAAAAAAATGCACATAAATATTGTGGAGCTGCCCAAGGTCAAGGAGTAACTCAGAGCGGCCTTACCAGGCCTGCTGGATTTACCACGTGTTCTTCTATCCCCCCTGTACGAAATTCCTTTAAATTGTATTGGTTGCATGTCAGGACCAGGATGCCCACCTGAAAACTGACCCTCCTGACTGGTAGTTTTGCATTCACTTAAGTCCCCCTTGCAGAGAATTACGGCCCCAAACTGGAAAGGCCGGAAGGAAGCTCCAGCTGGGATGGGGCAGAGAATCGGGAAAATAACTCGTGGGTTGAGATAAAAAGAGTGTAATAGGACAACAGAGGGAGAGGAAATAATAGTAATAATAATATTACTGATTAAGGAATATACAAAACCAAGTGATGCACGACGCAGCAATTGCTCACTGCACAGTCCTGGTGCTGCTCTCCTCCCGAGCCCTAGTCGCAGCAGCACAGGCTGCTGGGTGGAGATAATGTGACTCAGAAGGAAACCCTGCTCAGAAAAATAGGTGGACTCACCCCTGCTTGAGGGCATGGAAGGCACATCCTCCCGTGGGAGCAGCTCAACACGCCGGGCTGTGATGTAAATCTGCTTGCTCACCACCACCCAAGGTCAGAGACTCCGGACATGAGCACCTAGCAAAGAGGAATTAAGTAGTGCATAAAAGCTAATTGATCAGCTATTTAGAAGGCTGAAACTCATTTAAGTGATAAAAACACTTATAAGGGAAGGAATTTTTTTAAACCATTATCCAGAGTTAATAACCTAGAGACTGAAATCTTCCTAAGAGCACTTACCTCCTCCAGAATTGCAGGAGACTCTGATTTCAGTGAGGGACAGGGGCTATCCTGAACGTGAACACACCCAAACAGTCTATCCAGGACCATCCTGATCTTCCTGAATTTCCATGGACTCCTTCTCCAGTATGTTTCACTTGTCCTGGCACCCTGTGGCACTGGGAGGAAGGAAGCTGGTGTCGGAATCATGAAAGAATCAAATGGTGTTACCCTCCAGTTCAAGCCAAACCTCTGCCAGGCTCCTGCTCTCACTGCAGGGCAATTACAGCTCTGCAATTCGCCCTCCTTGGGGAGGACTGGCAGGTTACAAACCTGTTTAAGGTATCTGACATCAGTCTGAGCCAGTTTTCAGTGTCTGACACAGAAAGAAATAAAGACATATTGCTTCCACCTTGGATGGAGGTAACGCCGTCCAGCCTCCCCACCCCGAGAAACGACCGCATTTCCAAACCCAGGCAACGACAGGCAGCAAAAAATGTACATTCAGCACATTTTGCGAAGCATCTCGACTCCACACATCAGCATAATGGTATCCCTCCTCTCAGGAAAAGATTCTGATAGCCCAGATCAATCTATTCACGAAGGTGGAGAGAGTTTCCTTTTAGCCCTTTAACAAAATTATCTCGGCCATCGGAAGATCGGCAGCAGGAATTGGCTTGCACCTGGCAAATCTGCAGAGTCTGCTTTTTTTTTTTGCATGTGTGGTTTGCTTTAAACCTCACTTATATAACACTTATTTATCACAGCCACACAGGCTAATTCATGTATATGTATTTAGTATAAAAGCATTTGAATTAACGTTCCCAGCTTGTTTACTTTGAAGGACTGAATGCCCCCTCAGGAAGACATATCGATCTTAAAGGAGGCCGCTCTCTGATGAACACTGGTGCCTGCAATATTTATGGCATCTGAAGCCTTTTCTCTACTCTTGATCTTTTGAAAAGAGATCCCGAAGGAGGGTGACAAATCTCAGAGAGTGGAGGGGGAGAAGAAGTACGAGAGGGGTCCCTTTGCTCCGCATGCGACGTCAAAATGTAAACAGGAAGGTGATCAAGGACTGCGGTCCTTTCTAAATTAAGCATTTAACATGTGTATTAATGAATATGAGAGAAAAAACCCATTGAGCCAACTTTACAGAAAATGCTAGGATGGGAAATAAAAAGGTCTGCAGCTTTTCTCACTTTTGCAGCTCCATTCTGCTAATTTAGGCCGTATCAGCTGTGATTTTGAGGCCAGCCAAAAGAACTGATGTCAGTGGAAACATCAGAAAGTAACCCCTTCACGGTCTAGCACTTGCCGTCTCTCTAATTACTCCACATGGCCGTATTTATTATTAAAAACAAAATATTAAATACTTTCCTGGCTTACTCTTCAGAACCGAGTTTGCACTCCATATGGGCTGAGAGAATGAGGAGTGCACACTTGCTACCCATGCCATGTTCTCCCTCCTCCTCTATCCTGAAGGGAAATTGTTGTTCCTTGGTTGTTTTTTGTGCTCATAGCATAGTAAGGAAAAGGCAAAACACGAGAAGAAGGATCTTAGGGCTAGATCCAGTGCTCCAAATTCCAAGTCAAAATATATCACTGACCCACTATTTTGACTTTACTCATTTATTCTCTTTAGCATTTGCTTCCTCACAATACAGTGGGGTACTTTCTTCTCCCTTCCATCCCTGGGCATCCCTGGTAAATCACCAGGTGCAGGACCTGTCTATCTGCACATGCTTAGGGCATGGCTAGCAAGTGGGATCCTAGTTCTCAGCTAAAGCCATTTTACTGCATGCCAGAGGATGGACAACACACGCAGCTCTTGCCCAAACTCCACCAAGGAGATATTATTCCTATCCCTACCAATCCCTCAATGGGAAGGACACATTCAATGTCTTGTGGCTCACGTTCCTATAGCAGGAGAAACTGCTGCTGTCAGCTGTGGCCATATCCCAAATTCATTTCACACTGTGGCTGTAAACAAGCCGGTGGGGAACCGGAGGCAGGAGAGACCACCGCTCTCAGCCCACGTGGGCAAGAAGCCAAGGCCAAGACAGAAAGCAAGCAGTTTTGCTGCTGGGGTGGTCCCCACTGCCGGGGGGACCTGCCTCCACGCTTTCAACTTGCTTTATTACATGCCGTATGCAATCACAGGGCTAACCCACCTCATATACTAAAGTTATATGCATTCATACAGGCTGAGAAAGGACAGGTGGGCAAGGTCTGCTGCACTGTTACCAGCCATTCCCATCACAATCTGTTCCCACATGGGAAGGGGGAGTACAGGTAATGAGTAGAAAAACAGCTGTTTCTCCCATTTCTGGAGGATGCGCTACCATATCCTGCAAAACAGGTAATACGCAGAGTCATTTGCACCTCTCTGATGAATGGATGAGGGCTGTGAAGCTGCCAGCTTTGAGCTGTGCCTCCTCCCTCCTCTTCCCTCTACTGAGAAGTTATTTTGTCAGGAAAATCCATGCTAACATCAGAAAGCAGGGCCGAGCCACAGCTGGGAAAAGATGCAGTTTTCAGAGGGCTTTGTTGCACCTAGCTAAAAAGAATTCGATGGAAGATTTGACCAAAACTAATTATTCACAGGTGTAATGTGATGGAAAAAGCAAAGATATGGAAAAAATAATATATATATATATATATATATAAAGGATTTAAAAAGCATTAGCTTCAAAACAAGTCTGGAAAGTTTGATTCCACAAAAGTGACCTGGATCTGACTCTTCCTTGCAGGAATAGGATGCAGATGGGATGTCCACACAGGACAATAATGGGATAGAGGCTTTGAAGATCAAGTGCAGGATGAAGTCGATGATGGTGCATATGCTACTGTTTGTACCTTTTCCATATAATACCAAGATGTGTCTGCCTGCTCTACTGAGATGAGCTTCCAAAAGAAGGTTCCTCCCCCATAGCCTTACCCAGGGGAACCGATTGCCCCAAGGTATTTTGGTGGCCAAGAGCAAAAACTATTTAAGGAGCTGTCACAAAACCCATTAGTCATTTCTCTGGGTGACTGGAACCTGGATGTAGTCATAGCCTGTGTGCAATACATATCATCAGCTACAAACCTCCTGGTGAGTCTTATTAAGAAAACCCCTCTAATTAGGCAACCAGAGCTGTCAGTTGTCTCAGGCGTCCTGCACCGACCTGAAGCTCTACATTTCCACAGCGCCCCTCCATGATCCTCCCCACCGAGAGGGGGCTGCGACACATGTACCCGCATCCTCTGCCTGAAAGGTCTCCCTTGGATGGGCAAAACAATCTAGATCTCCGTGGCGTCCGAGCAAGGGTGAATAGGAAAGAGCAGGAGCTGCAAGGGCAAAGCCTGACGCCTGTCAGTCAGCACTGGCACTCCTCCCGATTGCAGCAGAGCTGGGATTTCTGCACTCATTTTGGTTCGATGTCAAGATGAGGGGGAGGGTTGAGACATGCTGTCAAGTTTTCTACCTGAAAAATTAAAATACCCGCTTTCAGGTTAGCTTTTTGGTTAGCGACTTGTTGCCGCTTGTCACACAGGGCCCCTTTCGGCTGTGTAAAGCACTTCCCTGGCTTAGTCACGTGGAGGGTAGAGGTTGGAACACTTCTCTCATCAAAATATTTGTTTTAAAGGGAGGTCAGAAAATTGAACCACGGCAGAGGCTCAGCAGGAGAGGTGGGAAAAGTAGTGTTTACCAGGTAGTTCAGTGCTGGAGAGATAAACGGACATTTGAGCTCATTTCACTACGTAATGTTGTTAGTTACATGAAATTAGACTGTCAGATACAGTTCTATAAAATGCAAGAGGGCAAGAAGGAGAATGAACACACAGGGGACAAATCACTGTCATTCACAAAGGAGTGCCTGGGAGACTAAGAATTAAGTTCACTCCTCGGGGCGAGCCATCCCCAGCTGTTATAAATACATTTTAATGCTCCTGTCAACCCGCGGAAGGAAAGATCCGGCCTCCCCCAGCACGGTGTGTCAGGTGCGTTCTGTCATTCAGAGCGCTTGAAAGAGCCACCGTGAGACTGCGGTTGTGTCACTTCTCCCCCTAGCAGTGCTAAGGCAGCGTGTCTACCCCTCGAACGGAGCGGTCAGTGATCTTGGAGCCAAGCCGGGCCCAGGCTGCTGCCTGTTCCCGGGAAGCAGCGATAGCCGGACAGTGCGGTGGCTGCCCGCTGCTGGCACGCTCCCCCTTGCAGTGCTAATGCAAACAGAGCACTGGTGGGATCCCTTCGATCCCCCTCTGGGCTGTATGGCAAAATCATCGCTTAACAGACTGCTTGGCTTTTCCTTGCGGGACTGACGTGGCAGGAGGACTCCAGCCACGCTTGGGTGGTAGGGGACAGCCAGCCCCTCCCCCACCCCGGCTCATGACCGGGCTGCTGGAGAACTTGGTCAAGATCACATCGGGAGCTGTTTTTTCCCGGTAAGAGCCCTTCCCTGAGGGGTGAGGTGAAGGCGAACCTCAAGCCCTGAGCAAAAAGCAATGATGTCCCCAGCCCCCAGCGTATACTGTTATCACAGAATCACAGAATCACAGACTGGTTTGGGTTGGAAGGGACCATAAAGCCCATCCAGTTCCAACCCCCCTGCCATGGGCAGGGACACCCTCCACTAGACCAGGTTGCTCCAAGCCTCCTCCAGCCTGGCCTTGGACACTGCCAGGGATGGGGCACCCACAGCTTCTCTGGGCAACCTGTCCCACTGCCTCACCATCCTCACAGTGAAGAATTTCTTCCTGATGTCCAATCTAAATCTCCCCGCTTTCAATTTAAACCCGTTGCCCCTTGTCCTGTCACTACAGGCCCTTGTAAAAAGTCCCCCCCAGCTTCCCTGTAGCCCCTTCAGGCACTGGAAGGTGCTATAAGGTCTCCCCGGAGCCCTCCCTTCTCCAGGCTGAACACCCCCAACTCTCCCAGCCTGTCCCCATGGCAGAGGGGCTCCAGCCCTCGGAGCATTGACATTACCTCCCTTTTCCCCTTAGTCCAGGTCCTCCTGCCTTCCCTAAGCTACAGCTCGGCTGCCAACAGCTTTGGGGTGACTGTGAGCTCGACTGGAGTCAATTCTCTTTGCTACTGCTTTATTTTTCATTTCTGAAGAACTCTCTTCAGAAAGAGATGCCAGGAGGGGACTCCTCCCCTTGCTGTCAGGCTGGTGTGCAGTGCTCCTCCTGCCAGCCCAAAACACCACGGACAGCAAAATCAGAGCCAGTGCTGGGGCTCCTGCCAGGCTCCAACATGGAGATTGGCTCTGAGGTGAGCTGCTCTCGGATACGGTCCCATCAACCCAAGAGGAGTGAAATCACGTCCCACAGTGTAAAAGCACTTTTGGATTTCCGCTGCCTTTCACTTCCCTCCGAAACATGAGTTTGGCCCCTGTCTCTGAGCAGGGAGACCAAGCACGGGGACAAAACAGGATGCCGACATGCATAAGCAACCCAAATGGGAGACTCTGGATGAGGAGCTCCTTGCAAACAGAGGGGTTTTCACGAGACAAATGGACGAGTGCAAGGCAGCCGGCAGCCAGCCGCCCATCGAGGAGCCAGGCTTCCGGGGTGAGACAGGCTTTGTGCTCTGGGCTCAAGTCAGTAATCTGTTCTCTTCCTGGCATCAGACCCGTGGATGCCGCGGCACACCCCACCCTGTCCCCCCCCCCCAGTTACACCAGTATAACGCTTGCAAGGCTTTGCTTTAGCCAGAAAACTGAAGAAATCCCCAAAACCCAAAACCAACAAGCCTTTGAAAGTCACTGAAACCCTTGTCACCACGTTGCTAACGACTGGAGAGCGCGGCCCCACGATTACAACGAGCGGGAGGTAGCAAACATCACCTTTACTGCCAGAGAAAGCCAGCAGTCAGCACGAGGCACAGATCCGGAGCCACAGCCCATTCCTTGGCAGGCAGATGTCGCCGAGGTCTCACTAAGTCACTGCTGAGAAGGCTAAAACTGAGTCTGCTGCTCTTGCATCGCTACTTCTGTTGCTTGGCTGACGTGAATACCTGACCTTGGGTCTCGACGGGTACAAACCAGCATCACCCACTTGAAGCCAACGGAAAACATGGACAACTGCACCAGCTACTGACCTGATCCACAGCGATGCCCGGGGACAAAGGCCAGAGGCATCCTTTTGAAACGGCAAGGTTTTGTTTCTATGATTTGTTTCATCCTCATTTTATTTCTAAATGGCTCTTGTTTGCCTGCAATCGCCTCAGCAATAGTTCACGTACAGCAACATGCCAAGCTACCGCAAAACATCTCGGGAAGAGATATTTCACTCAGCTCAGCAGCCCTTAAAGGGAAGCGTCTGCTGTCGGACGCGTGTGCTCATCACCCGTTGATGCATGGGCCTGTCTGAGAGCCGACTTTGGTTCAGCGCGTACCCCCTGCGAGAGGGAGATTTTATCAGCATTACGGTTGCGGCAGTTCTTTAAAAACCGGTGTGGGATCTCTTATTTCTGGAAGCACATGCAAGCGATTTACAACCTTACAGCCAGCAGCACCGCAACACAGATTACTTAATCCATCATTTCCTGGGAGGGGAAGGCGGTTGCTAAGGCATGGGGAGGTTTCAGGTGGGTGAGACCTGGTCATTACCTATAGAAGTACCTACTCCAGAGAACGCACTCTGCTTTTGAAACTTCAGCTGGAGGCAAAATTGCATCCCCAAACCCTGAGGTTCCCATTTTGTTCCACCCTTAGCTATACACAGCCGAAGACTTCCATCAGAAAAGGCACACCAGTAATCCCGCATGTCATGAGACACAGAGATAAGTAGGGGGTCTCAACACTTGGCCTCCTCCCTCTGAGCTTAGGCACTGGGACCAAACTACCGTGCTACGAAAGACAGACCTTCCTGTTTTCTACCATGTGGCATTTTACTGTCCTTATAACCAAGGGGGTTTCCTAGTAGGTATGAAACAGCCACCACTGATGATGGCATAACAGCCTAAATCACTTCAAATTGCTTCTCCATTTGCTACCATTATTAACCAGCAGCACAATGAGAGAAAGACAAGTGGTTTCTAGGGATATACTTTCTCTCTGAGACACCTGGCCACAAGGCTGTATTAGGCCCTTCCCAAGAACCCCCTGATCTGATCAGAAATGGCTGATAACAGGATGGAAAAATGAGTGTCTGCTCTTTATTGGTGAGCGTTGGGGATGCTTCTACTTGATTTCACTCCAGGTGAGTCCAGGTCTTCTGTCTAAGCTAAACTTGAGATGCTGCCACTTCTAGATCATCAGCTCAACACTAAGCTCCATGAGAAGAATACCACATGCAAAATTAACATCAGGTTATGGAAAGTTATTGTCTTCCACCCTCTGCATCCCACGTTGACTTTATTCTCCAACTCATAATCCCCAGACATCCAATTATCTCTGTGGGTTTCTATGGGGGCCTGCACGCAGAGGGTGCCGAGAGCTCAAACGCGGCTCTTTGAACAGCCTTCATTACAAAACCTTATGTATGTTCTTGCTCAGCACCTCAGAACTCCTGCCCTTGATTTCTGGCAGCTGGTCGCCCAGGGCTCCCACAACCTCCTGCGTCACATGCAAAGCGACACCATCTTCGTCACATCCAGGCTGTGATTTTCTAATACATAACTTATCTCTTTCATACACGGCTGAAGAAAACCATCACACACCTCTCCCAGGGCTTGTCACCACAAGGTGGAGGCTTGTGCTAACACACTTCTGATGCCCAGCACCCCAGAGCACCCGATCCAAAGAGACTGCGTGAACTCTGCAAAGAATACGAGGTGGGGATCCAAAACGCTGCGTTGCACTTGCAGCTCAGCAGATTGCACGAGAGATGCGGGGTTAATGAGGTTGAACGTCCTCAGCGATGCGGTTCCACCCTCCCACCAGAATATTATCAAACTCCCAGTGTTTTCCACGTCTCCTACACTGAAGCAATCTGGATTAGCAGGGAAAGCACGCTCGTTTACATCACATCCTCAGCCTTCCCACCGAAGGGGAGGAAGGTGATTTTTCTCTTGGACACAGGATCACTTGCTCTGCCACATTTCCTGCCTTAAGAAAGTTCACCAGGATGATGGAGACCGGGAACTCCAGGTTTCAGAGTGGCATTGCAGGAGAAAGGGAGAGAAATCGTGACTAGTCTGACTCTGTCCTTAGCTTTCAGCATATCGCCGCAGAGCTTAATGGAGCCATAACGAACGTGTTCCTGGGTACATGTGCTTTTCCAGCAGGCTTTTCAGCTCTTGTGTAAGACAGACAGCTCCATCTCCTGGGATACAGCTCAGCCCCTGGGCTGTTAACAGAGTCCTTGGAAGGGCTCATTCTTTTTATCCTGTTTTTCCCAGCACTGAAGAATATCCTGTGGAAGTATTCAGCAGCTGTGTGGGAGTGGGGGGAAGGAGAACATCTTGTTTTGCCTGATTTTAGACTGCAGCCCTTTGGAGATGGCTAACACAACACTGCCAACAACCAGCTTGCAGGCTTCGGCCTTAGAAAGACCATAACCCACTGGCTCATTTGAATGGAGGATAATGTTTGTCCCTGGATTTCCCACTCCTGAGGGCACTGTTCGGCAGGCAAATCACTGTCCTTCCCCCAGAGCAAGTCAGCATTCCCAATGCTGGCACTCCTGCTCCCAAGGAAGTGCCCACTTAGGTCTCTGCTCAGACTGAGGCTCCTGGTGGGGTTTCCCATGCAAAACCAGAAAAAAGGGAGCTGAGCTTCCAACCTGGAAACCTCTGAGGCTTTGGGGTTTTATCACTTATGCCACAGCAGTGAAAGTCACTTGGCTCCTGGATGTGGGGACTGATGCACAAGACTCACAATAAAAACACAGGGTTTGGTAAGAATTGTTGATTGAAATCACAATAACAATTCCAAGAGGTAGGGCATATAACTGTGAAAGGTAAAATAATTTAAGAAAATACATTACAAGAGTTAATACAAAAAATTAATGACAAACTCTTGAAAATAAAGCAGAATATGGGCTAAAAACACTTGCTGCAAGTACTTGTAATGAAATAATGACAAGATAACACTGCAGCTATTTTTATTAGAAAATATTATTGAGTTATTATGAGTAGAGTGTCTAGCAGCTCCAGCGAGGGCAGGACTCAGTTAAAGGAATGCACATTACACCTCAGGGTATACAAATTCCCACTCCAGTCAATATCTTTGCAGAGGCGGCCTGAACGGCTTTGCCAGGGAAAGCCTGTTTTTCAGTCCTGCAAAGGACCTGCCGACCAAGGCTGTACACCTTCTGTCACGCAAGTGTGACAGTTTATATCTGCTCTGAAGCAGAGCTCGTGACTCCTGGAGCACGACTGGTACCGCCTTTCAATATTAACAGAGCCGGGCTGCAGTGTTTCAGACCAGGCTGGGAGCTAATGGGTGAGCAAAGGCGTAACACTGGAGGACATTAAAAGGCAAATCATAAAAAAAAAAAATTACTTCATAGCTTTACAATACAAATGGGCATATAAAAGAGGTTCAGAAGAGATTGCTGCTTCATTTGAAACCAAGCCTGGAAATTAGCTAGGATTTATCATGCAGCTTTTCAGTCCGAGACGCAATAAATGCTGATGTAGTTGTTACAGCAAGTCGCTGATCTATTGTTCAGAATAGAAAATACAAACTTATCTACAGTTCATATTTTCCCTTGGGGTGGTTTTTTCATTGCTTTTCTCTTTGCTCCAAACAATGAAACGAGACTATGGATAGAGCCCGCTTGACACGGGTACCCCAGCACCGGCGTGGTGTTACTCGGAACTCCGCAGAAACAAGCCGTTGCGTTATATGCCACAGAGTGCTCGCCAGCCCACGCCAACGCGGGTCAGTGACACACTTGGGTCACAGGAACTGCCCTTAAATGGTCTTAACTATCAGGGGAAGGAGGGCAGGAGGTAAGCAAAGGGTGTAAATGTGCAAGGAAACAAACTTATCACTTTCCCCAGCAAGTGACTTACCATATCTCCAACAGCCAACGATCTGCCTGCCGTTTTCTTAGGCTGAAGGTCCATCTTTTGGGGGACAGGAATTCATCTCTACCCACTTACTAAGCAATATTTTACAAAATGTGAACTTTCTCGTTTCAGAGATAAAGCTGATAGAAAATAGAAGCTCCAGGGTGAGATTTTCCCACAAGTTCTCATCACTCTTGTCTCTCTGATCTTGGTAGCAAAGCGCCAACCGACCCCTGATCCCTGCGTGGCTGCTTCTGGCGCCTGTCAGTGCCCACATGTCCGCGCAGCCCTGCAAGCGCAGGGTGAGGAAGGGAAGGAGCATATCCAACCGCATAGCAAGGTGAAGGAACATTAATTTCGGCCAAGACGACTGTTTCAACTTACACAGATTCCATAATCACCTTTAATGTTCACATGGGAAGAGTCACCCTTTAATTTCAAGCGCCTCTCCAAGATGCTTCTTGGCAGTAGAGCATGTGGGACTCGCTCCAGGTAGGAGCATTCCCTTGCCAGGACTCAGACCGAGATCTCAGGGAACCGAGGTTTGCCGAGACACCCAGACCTTCACTCATGAAGTCTGGCACACTGGGACAGACCACACGTCTGTATTAGCCCGTTAACCCTAGCCTTCCTCATAAAGCTCACTGCTCCAGAGAAAGGTGACACATCCCCCCCACTGGCCTTAGGCAGCCGTGCATTGCCCAGGGAGAGGGGAGGTGGGAAGGGAATAAAGTCATCCTGAGTCTGCCTCCAATCATCTTATATCCTGAAGTGTGAGGTTTAATTATCCGTGTCATTAGCTTAGCTTGCTTCAAAAGTAGTGTTTAACGGATACCATAAAAGACTATCATACAAGCTCATTATCTCCTGGCTAGATGGAAAAAAAAAAAAGAGGTTAATTTGGTAGAAATTAATAAACAAAGCAGAATTAAAAACCACAATACAACCATGACCAAGAAGCAAGCGGCTAAGCCAAACGCAGCCACCTTGGAAAAGGTGGGTTTGGAACGAATGTTTAAACACAGGGAGTGAATTTCCTTGACCACACCCTTAAATAAGGGAAATTGCAAGAGATTTTCCAAAACAAGGAGCCACGAATGTTCGTAATCTAGATAAACATGTCTCCAAACCTCTGTGGGTGTGTTCATCCTGAGCAGTGTGTTTTTGTGGTACCTTTAAATATGGAGAGAGCTGCTCCTTTACTCTCCTGGCTTGCACAATCCATCAGTGCCCGCGCAGCCCCGGCTCCCTGCGGGCTTCTACCACAGCTCATTTCCCGTGGCACCAGTTAGCGCTTCAAATGCACTGCCAGGAATGAAAAATGAAAAAATAAATTGGATTTGCCAGGGCTCCTCGTGCCAGACAAAAGGAACAGGAAAGAAGAAGGGAAGGGAAAACCATTACTGACCTTCCTCCATTGCCAGGATGCTTGCTGGGGGAGAAAGGAGCCAAGATGACCCTTTTCATTTCCTGGGGAAGGAGGGAATTACGGGAGAGACTGAGAGCCAGGGCTGGTGCCAGGCACGGCGCGGACAGGGGCTCCCCACTACCGTTGGGGTGGATTCGCTTCTGCGCTGCCTTGCCAACCTCCCCGACGTTTCCTTCCTGCAGAGACAGAGCCAAAACATGTGAGACCGAGTCCAATTAAATTACTGAGTGATCTGCACAGATGGTCTGGAGGACGGGAGTGAAACAGTCCCATGGGGTCCCCCAGATCTCAAACTGGTTGGGAGCCCAAAGGCAGCACGGACTCAGCGGCCTTGGTGTGGTGCCTGTGGCAAGAGCCCGAGCCCCGGGAGCCCTGGGGAGTGGGAAGGATGGGGAATGCAAAGAGAAGAGGGGCAGACGCCCACAGCGCAAACTCCCCTTGTTCCACCCCTGACAAGGCCATTTCCATCCGCTGACCACCTATCCACAGAACCACTGACAAATGCAGCCAAGAATCCCCTTTGCTTCCCAAAGCTGCCTCATCCCGCTCCTTAAAGGTACATATCCATTTCCACTCCCTCTCCCTTTCCAGTCTCACCTCATAAAATGCTTTTTTAACGCATCCCACTGTGCCAAAAAACCCCAACCGCAACCAAGCCCCCCGAAACGCCTCTCTCCTCCGCTCCAAAGAGCAATTAAACCCCACTGTCCCTCAGCTGGCTCTCTCAGGCACAATGGTCACTGGCAGCCCGTGAGACAAGCTACCCGGCACGGCGGCTCCGAGTGGCTGCTGCTGAGCCCCCAGCACTGCCTGGGGAAGCCTCTGGCACGGGTTTGCTCAACGTGTGCTCCTTACGTGGTTTTCTCACCGCGGATGGGAGCGGAGCACGCGCGCAAGCACCTAACGCCCAGGGGGACCCGAGGGCTCGCGACGACGTACCTATCGCACCAACGCACCCCGAGACTTTAGCAGCACATCACCATGCCTCAGTCTTCCTAGTGGGAGCAAAGACAAAACCCACCAGCACAACACGTGTGACAGAAAATAATGAAAACTGGATCTTGATCAGCCAGGAAATTACCCGGAGGAAAGGGAGAGGTAAAGGTTTGGAACAGAGTCCCCAGCAGACAAATCTCAGCCCATCTATTCTTGCTGTGGGCTCAAAGCTGGCTTTGCTCTGAGCCACAACCAAAAGAACTCTAAAACCCCCCAACCCTCACTTGAGGAATATTTAAGAGGAAAGCAAAAAAGCCACCTGGAGCATCAAGTGTGTCCCCCCCTTGCTTCAGGGCCCCCCTGACATGCTATAGGGCTATCTTACAGGGTCAGGCTGGCGCACCCATAGGCATGTTAGAGGGTCATGCCTAGGAAAGAATTTAATCCCTTCCCAGCTCAACCTTTCTGATAAACTGGAGTATATTCCCTCTGCGCTGCTCACTGGTCACTATGCACGATCCAGGAAACAGCACAGCGAAGACAGACATCACTTCTCCAAAACCTGCAGCCCTTAAGATGTACCAAGTCATGTATCGAGCAACAGTGACACCTTCAAATCACAAGTGACTTCTGAAAGTGGTGGCTTCTATTTTTGGAAGGCAATTCCTTCCCTTGAAGTATCTTGTTTAAAAAAATAACGGTTTTTCCTCCCTTCTGTTGATACTTGCGACAGAACGATTGCAAGGTCTCAATTACTCTGTATTCGGTGTGCTAATCCCCTTGGAGATAACGTGCTGCAGCCTGTGAAACCAGGCGCTTAATGAGATGATTGAAAACAGTAATCAGGCAGTAGGTGAAACGCCTAGCCTCTGGCTATTTGGGATTACTGACTCTAAAGGACAAGTTGAATTATTTTTCTATTGCATTTATTCACAAATCCATACCAGCTTTCTATCCTCACTTCCAAAATGTGTAAGCAATGGGCTTCCCTTCACAGCACTACACTTAGAGTCACAGCTGAGACCGCAGGCCAGTGTGGCTGAAGCTCTAGGTATCAAAATTCCAAGGAAGAAGGAGGATAGACTTGTGAATGTGGATATGGACAACTTACTGGCAGATCTGTGCCTCTTGGCAAGGGACATTTCCTTCCTTGAATTCCTCCTTTGCAGTCAGCTCACGTGGTGGTGGTGGGGAGTTCACAGGCAAACGCCTGTTACTGAAGGAGTGCAGCATCCCCGTACTCTCCGTGCTGATGTTTTCCACGCTGATGTTCTCCCTGGTGGGAGCAACCGCGAGGGCAGCTGCAGGGGAACAGCCAGGTTCTCCACAAGCCCAAAGTGTCCCGGTTTCATGTGTGCAGAAAGCACTTAGTGCCCGTCAGAAGAAGAGCTGTTGGCCCCAGCGGAAGCAGATGGGAACTGAATGTAATAAAAGGGCCACAGCTCAGGTCCTGCTAGACAAGGACTCTCATGCAAAAGCTCTTCCAGTATGTCAGTGAGAAAGAAAGGGAAAACCTAATGAAAAGCCTAAAACCGGTCTGCATGGTAGAAGCTGTTTCTCATATCTCCCTACCATGAGATTAGACCAGAAAGGAAAACAAGTGAGAAACTACAGGGTCTCTGGGAGGAGTCTTGGTGAGAAAAGGCAAGCAGAGGAGTCTCCATCTCTAGCTGAGGGGAAACGAAGAGTGAGAGGCAAACATCTGCCTTAATGTTTTCAACTGTTTGTGTCCTCCCTATCAGTCACGACCTTCTGAGGATGCTGGTTTCCTGGGAAGACTCCACTTTTCAGGCTATTAGCAGCTGCAATTCCTCGCGTCACTCTTCCGCAAAGCAGGGCATTGCACGCTCACAGGCAGGACATTACCACAGTTCCTGCGCTCTCCACACAGTTCCCCTTTCACAGAAGCGAGAACCACCACCAGGTATACGAACACCACATTCCAAGACATAAATAAGGACCTAAAGCAACCGGACCAATTTCCCCATTAAATGCATATTGCCACCATGAGGCTGAAATGAAGGCCTGGGTCTGAATGTATTGTTGACAGGAATCCATTTCCAGAGGCATCAATTATTTACAATTGCAATAAATCATTTACAAAGCACTGTAAATTCCAAACAGGCTTGAACAAACACAAGGCTTCATCATCACCCATTTCTCTTACAGCCAGAGCTGGGCTGGGAAGAGGTGCCTATCTTACACAGGATTGATTGGAGGTATTGTACTGCAGGTACCATACTCTGAATAAGGGGTAAACTCTATAAAATAAAGGGTAAATCAAGGTTAAACCTCATTCAGGCAGTTCCAGGGCTGCAGTGTTAACTGCCAGCACTGTTTGAAGTTGGTAATTTACAGGTGCTCTGGGGATGCGGGGAGGGGAGCTCCGGACAGACCTCTTCTGCCACGGAGACGTGTGTGTACAGAAGTTCTGACACGCCTTGAGATGATCAGAAAACGCTCCACGGCATCTTCTGCCCGACCCTGGAGGGTCACTGCGCTGACCGGTGGCTATTTGTGGTTCAGATCACCTGGGTAGGGCAAGCCCTGACCGGTGGCACTCTGTCCACCAATTTTAGGACTTGGAATTTCTCGTTACATCCTTTTATAAGCGAAGCTTGGGACAGATGCCGTGAACAATGCCATGGGAAGGTTTCAGGAGACACGCATTAAGTAATCTGCTGAATGGGTGGGAGCTTCTACCCGCCGTCGCGTGAACCACGCGGTGAAGTGCTGCAGCCAGCTAACACAAGGTCGGGGCCTGCTCCCCAGCTGCATTCTGATCCAACTGGTGGGACCCACCGCGGTCACCAACCTTCGCAGGCTTCGGGAGCTTTTACAGCTTGGTCGTTATCCTGCAAAGCCCTTCCTAACAATAAATAAATAGAGCAATAGAGAGATGGCCCTGACACAAGAGAGCAGCAAAATCAGCATGCCTGGTTAAATCATTTGCTGTTCAGGATATATTTTCTCTGCCAGACTGTTACTTTGAGCCCTGTGGTTCACTTTCCCTTCTTTTTCTGGACCAAAAACCTGCTACTGTTTTCTCTGAGAGTCTGAGTGCTGCCGACTCCTTTGTCTGAGCCAGACGCTATTAGTCATTTGGGGCTAATTCCTGCCAGGGTTTTATTCACTGCAAGACCCACAGAGGGATTTAAAGCTTTGAAGCAAGCCACAAAGGCCTCGTTGATCATCTCGTCAAACCCAGGGCTCTCCGTCACCAACGCAGAGTGACTCAAGCAAGATGAAGGGCGACACGACACTGCGGTGGATCCAGCCTAGTGTCGGTGAGCTCAGAGCCTGGTCTCCAGGTTTGAGAGGCCATCTGGCCCAAGAAGGAGCCACAGGCTTGATCTCTCTTCACAGGGGCATCGCTGGCAATGTAACAAAGCAGAATCAGGCCGTTTGGAAGCAATCAAAGCTGTGATCCAATGTCCCAGGACTTGGCACTGACACTTAGGCCACTGAGCCAGCAGTGATTTTCCCGTACAGACCTACCTTGAAAACATCCCCAGCATGCCGGCAGCAATTTGGAGAAGCATGCCGATACATTCTGGACCGCCGCGTATGCCTTATATCGTGTTTCTGTGCAATTTTCAGAATTGCAGTATCAGCCAAATCTCCACAGAATATTAAAAATATAAAAGATCTTCTAAATATTTCACATCAGAATTCACTGATAACAGGTTGCAAACTTCCTGCTGCAGCCTAACGCAGTCAATGGGTGATTCATTCTGCACAGTTTTGGGGTATATTTATCTAGTGCTGTAATTTCCGAACTGCCCCTGTGTTGTGGGCAGTAATGGTCTTCTTCGGGGTCCGTGCACGGCACGTAGCGCAATACATTCCTGGCCACAACCTACCCATTAGGTTCAGTCCTTGAGATTATTACAGACAATGAGCTGCTGGGAAAGAAACATGAGGAAGAGGGATGGAAGGGCAGTCTGTCGTGATGAACAAAGACTACCGAAGACATCAAGGACTGATTCCCTTTCTCTCACTCATTGCCTAATGGGAAATCTCTGGCACGTATTACTTCCAGCCAGGCTGTCAGTCCATGCTGTACGTGGTCCCCAGGTAAAACGGGGAACCTTGGGCCACGCATCCAGTCTGAGCCAAGGAGCTTCACCTTGGCAACGTGCTTCCAGCTAAAACAAGCAAGCTGTGCTCTCCTAGCATGGACAGCATGCACCGTCTGCAAGGGGTCTGAAGTCCTCCCCAGCAATGGGCAACAAATGAGGCTAATCCGACCAGAAAAGGACAAAAGGATAATTAGCTTTCTGCCTGCTTGGTTCACATGAGGCATCTGAAAGACATTTTGGGTTTCCCCCCCCACTTTCTTTCTGTTTGGCTTGATGTGAGAGCATGCCTTTGCCTTTTGCCGGCAGCTTTCCTTACTAGGCTGTTTCTGAGGTGTGATAATTACTCATGAAGGCCAAAAAACACACAAGTTGTGTTGCTTTCCTAAAACAAAAAAGGAAACCTAAACACACCAGTATTCCTCTGGGAAGTACTTCACTTTCTGAATGTCCGTAATTGCACGCAGCTTTACGTGTACCTGTGCATATTCCTACGGCTGTACTTCGCATACATCTGTGTCACCTTTTGCAAGGAGATATAAGGCCACTGTCCCTATCCTAAAACCAGACAAATGCCATTTACCTGTGCAAGAATAACATTAACCCTGACTCACCACAGCCATCAGTGCCCATGGGAAGGCACCATCCTAGCTCTCCTCCTTCCATTTTTCCAGCTGAGACTACAAGATACAGAATTAAATAGCTGCACCTGCTTTGATAGTTGGCTAATTAACATGTATTCTGGGTGACCTGAGATCACTTGGGTTGCAGCAGCAGCAGAAGGGGGAGTATTTCACCTCCCTTTTGAAGCAGCCAAACACGCAGTGTAGATATTCTGTCCAACGAACAATTCCAGACTCTCCACCTCAAATGTATTAAAAGGAGCAACATTTTTTGGAAACACTGTGAACATGTGTATTGAGCCTTCTGGTAGATATCTAAAGACGCAGGCACCTGAAAAGCTTGGTGAAAGCCTTTTAAAATCTGTCTCTGGTTTCCCAAATCACTCCGGTTGTCATCTACACACAAGAGGTCATCTTGTCCCAGACTCGCTGGCCCCGTCTGGCACAGGATGGCGAGGGGAGAGAGGTAACATTGACCTCCTGCCTCGGAGAAGCGCAGCTCGTTCGGCATCTGTGGTCTTGTTCCCCTTCCCTCGTGATCTCCCCATGTCGCAGAGCTCAGGGAAGTCTGCAGAGAAGCAGTAACAAGGACGTTCTTACCCCTGGCCCTGCCAGGCTCAGGACAAGAGGCCAGATGCGTGCTGCCACCCAAATCACGCACACGGAGACCGCAGAAAAGTGAGCAGTGCGTACTTATGGCAAAAGTGAGCCCGTGGACCACCCAACGACTTGCAGGCAACGCTCCATCGGGCAAGATTTTGGCTACATCTCCTGTTTGCAACCCTACCTAAACA
This sequence comes from Rhynochetos jubatus, assembly GCA_027574665.1. Lineage (NCBI taxonomy): Eukaryota > Metazoa > Chordata > Aves > Eurypygiformes > Rhynochetidae > Rhynochetos > Rhynochetos jubatus. Next base: position 4,159,931 of record CM050654.1, on the reverse strand, counting down.
CAAACGTCCTAATTTTCTACAACCCCTTTTGAAATCCTGTCCCTTCACACTTGTGAAACAGTCTGAAAGTACAGAAAAGTTCTTGTATCCAACTCATTCAGTGGGAACCCCTACAGCAGAATGAAGTAAACCAAAGCTCTCGCCCAGGGATTGGGAATTTTCCAGTTCAGGCTTTTGTGGCTCCCACCCATCTGCACTAGGACAATAGCGGGGCCATGTTTGGCTCCGTGGCAAACTCAAATGCAATTGGCAGAAATGGGGAAAGAGATATAATTGTGTTTCTCCGGGGAAAGTGGTCATTAGGAGGGTATTATCCGGATAGCAGTTATATAAACTGTGGCTGAATGGGCTCTATTTACAATAAGAAAAATTGCCAGAAAGTGATCAGAACATATGGGATCTGATGAAAAGGCTGCACTTGAGCAACATGAAAAGCCAATAATCTGTGAGGAAGTAGCTGTTTGATAGCTAGGAATTTTAAGCAGGGATAGTGCTGGGGGAGGGATTTCAAATCTAATCAGACCATCCGTTTCAAAATTTCTCAGTAGTCCCAAACCTTGTCTGAAATCTGGAGTAACAGAGAGAGAGAAGGCTGCTGCAGCCCATGGGCCAGGTTCAGACCTCATTTATACTTTCTGCAAATCCACAGCGTTGACAATAGCGCATCCCCTGCCCTTTGGTATGTAACCTTTTCACAGAGGCAGTCCTGTGCTCACACATTCACTGTCCTGGAGGTCACAAGCATTTGAAAGATGAAATCCGTCCCCTTACGTCACGGTTTGTCCCATTAAGCCAACGTCAGTCGTGACATCTCTTTACTAACTTACAACAGCCCTGAGACTCAGTCTCAGTATCTCGTTACACTTGCAGCCACAAAGCTTGGCTACCAGAGGAGCTTAAATTCGCTCGCCAGGTTTGAGACCTTACAGGGAAAATTCCATAGGGATCTTAAGTAGCTCAGTGGAGTCAGGCACATACTTGGGTTTCTGCTACTAGATCCTTCATGAGCTATAAACCACCACAGGCACAGGCTCCTCATACAAGAGCACAGCCTTTTCTAGCCAAAGAATCACCTCCCTACGAGTTCTGGTCATCATTCGTAATTAATGTAGGAACAAACAACGGCTGCACCTCCAACTGTTTTCAGCTCACCCTTTCCAGCACTGCACGTGATCGCAGTGTATTTGCAACGCAGTGGACTTCTTCTTCGTGAACATGTTCCACGTTCCCTTGAACATGTATAAACTTGCGGTGAGTGTCTCATTCTCACGCATTCTCTTTCCCACACAGGTTTTTATAGACCCTGTCACAGAGAATCAGAGCTTTCCAACTTGTACCTCCTGTGAAAACAAAACCCTTGATCAGCCTTGTTGCCTTTTACTGAGCCTCTTTCCATTCTACTAAATTCTTTATGAGATGCTGAGACCAGAATTGCCTACAGGATTCAAGGTGTGGGGCAGCCATGGATTTGTACAGCAGCCCTGAGAGATGTCCCCTGCAGTTCTCCCAGTCCTGCCAGTATTCTGGGGTTTTTGCTAAGCACTGGGCTGAAATTTTCATGAGAATTTCCACTGCAGCCCTAACCTCTCTCTTCATCGTTACTAGCCAACTCAAAGCCTACCATTTTACACAAGACATTAGTTTATTTTTCCTCAGTGGCATTCTGTTACATTATGTTTTAGCTCACTCATGAAGATGTTCACAGGCTTCATCCCACACCATGAATAACTCTACCACAGAACAGAGACAGGCCCCTCCAAAAAGAGATTTGTATCTTCCCAAGACAGACATTTCAGGTAAGCAAGAGGTGGAAAAGTTTCCTTCTCTCCACCAGATGTGGGATTTTTAGACAGCAAATATTAGGCAGGATGAATGCCACTGTGGAGCTCTAAACCCCCAGTTCATCAAGACAGGAGTAAGAAAGCTCCTGTGATCTCACGCCCCTCTATACAACCAGACAGAAAAGTGGGGCTGAAATTCCTGGAAGAACAGGATTAGTGAATTAGTGTTGGAGTAGGATTCAGAAAGGCACAAGTTTGAGTCCTTTGTCTCTACAGACTTTCCCTTCTCCTCGCTCGTTGTTAACAGTGCTGAGAACCACAAGGTGCAGTACAGCACGCCCTGCAGACACAGCTATTTACCTGACACCAGCTTGGCGACTGTGAAGCTTCCACTTTTCCACCAAGTATATCTATCTATCTATCTATCTATCTATCTATCTATCTATCTATCTATCTATCTATCTATCTATCTATCCATCCATCCATCCATCCATCCATCTATCTATCTATCTATCTTCTGGGGGTTTAGTCTCAATCTTTTCCTGCTCCGGAAGTCTAACAAATGCCTTCTCTGTAGATCACTACCCATATGTCCCCTTTCCATATCATAATGGCCACCTGCAATTTTACACACAGCATATGGAGGGAGTTAGAGGTGTATTTGCGTGAGCCTCATTCATTCGGCATGATTAGTCCTAGATCTTCCACTGCAGATGTTAACACATATGGCCGCTATCCTCATCACGCTCATCAAACAAGCAAGACCAACTTGTTCCTAACTTCGAGCTTTAGAGCGCTCACAGACTGAGAGACCTAACCCTAATTTCCCTGCTTGTTATTTTCCTTCGCTGTTCAGCCAGACAAATGAACACTGCGCTCCCTGAACTGAAGAGAGGAGCACAAAGATTGTTCATTAGGAAATGAGTGCTCATCTGATTTGGGAAAAATGCAGCAGTTCTGATGGCGCTGGTTTTTTTATGCATTGTTATCTCAAAATAAAACCCAAAAACCCCTTTCCAGCTGCCCTACAATTATATAAGGTTGTATTTAATATTTAGATAGGTGACCTTTAAGGAAAACATGGGGTAGCAATGATTCAATAAAGTGTCTCCTTTCCTCTCAGAGTTAATGGTGAGCATTATGAGGGCTAGAGGTTGGGTTTGGTAAGGTGACAGTGAGATGGGCCATCTGCTCCACCTATTTCTATTGTTTGAAGAGCTGATGCTAAACCGCTGGGCACAAAGGAAAGAAATTTTATAAAGCTGTGTAAAAATTTCTTTATCAGCTTTCAAAATAGTCCCTCATTTTACAAACACTCTTGCAGCACTCATACTGAGAGGGCTTCTCCCTCATTTGTAAAACCCAAACCATTTCCCAGATCACTTTTTGAAGTTCAATGAGAACAGCAATTTCTTTTCAAAATAAGAGAGTGGTCACACGCAATTTCTAAGATGTTTCCAAAACTAGACAAAAAAAGCCCTCACAACGTAGAGCATACCAGTCAGCCATCTGAAGGCTGCAGATACGTTCTGGGGAAAGTCTGCTTAGCATAAGTACACTCTGTGCAAACTCCCCCAGCAGCTCAGCCAGAAATTGGATGCTCCTTAGCCTGTCTTCGCTAAGAGATGCCTGGTAGCATGGACCACATCTTTAACTGCATGACTACCTCACTGGTGCTAGCTGTTCCATAGTAAAATACATGTCAAATATAGTAAATTTTACATAGCAAAGTAGTAAAAAAAATACGCAAAACGTAGTAAAATACACAGAACACCTACTGTGCCATTCATGAATGTGTTACATTCCCATGATGGCTGGTAGCCATTGCTTACATCACAAAATACTAGGATATACATATCCTTGCTTCTTTTCCCAGATGCAAACAATGAAAAGAGAGCTCAGGGAGAGAAGAGGAGCGACAAATCTATTTGATCCCTTCATATCTGGGGAAATAACCTCTGGGATCACCATAAACCCAAATAAATTAATGGAAAGTCTTCCAAGAGGATTCGCCAGGCCTCAAGTCAGAAATTCCATTGCCATCACAGACACTGACAGAGGTATTCTTACAGCACAGGGCATACCCACTTTCTGCTCTTTCTCAGGGAGGGACTGTGACAAAAGGCTAGACTTGAATGGGACTGGGGCTGCTAAAATGGCCCTTGGTACAAAGTACGATTTACAAAAGCCCGCAGCTACGGAACATGCCCTGATCCGCATCTTCAGATTCCTAATTTCCTGAAAAACGTGGTCCTAGGTGACTACTGCTCTGAATGCTATCTGCTACCCACAGCCCTCTCCCGTTTTAGCTGCCAGAACTGCAGGACCACCTTGGCTAAGACAGCAGCTCCTCCGCATGCGTTGCTCACGACTTGTACCTAGGCACCACGCAGACGCTCTGGGGCGAACCAGCAGCCCACAACAGGACTGCAGAGGTACCACTGAGGATGTGGCTCACCCACAGTGCACTTAATACTGGAGATCAGGCACAAACAGTGAAAAAACAGCATGACCCTGGCAGCTCAGATTGGATTTGCAGGAGTGCCAGCAAAAGGGGACGGCACGAAGGAAGCACAATGAAAAAAACATGATCAGTAAAACCACTTTGCTTGCAAGCAGAACACATTTTCGGTTGCGTGACTGAAAGGCAATAAACAGAGAGCCAAAGACAATAAGCACAAAGGCGTTTTCACGGAGCCTCTTCTCAGATTCAACTTAATTTCCCACTAGCTTGTCATTACTTTGATTACAGGACTGCTGCTATTGGTGTACCACAGCCCGAGATGTAACTGCCCACACGCGTGTATGTCACAACCCCCGACCAAGCGGCATTTCTAGGAAGTGCACCGCTATTCCTGGCTGGAAGCATTCCGTCTCCAACCTGCAAGATGCCAGTTTGCTAGCAGGCATTAGGAAAGGGAAACTGTACCATAACTCCACAGAAGGAAAACCACGGCAGAGCTTGGTGGTGTTAGAATGGGACCCAAAACACCCAAGTTTAAGTCTCGACTTTGCAAGGGGCTTGTTGCATGAGACGGGATGGGGAGGCTGCCCAGGCCTTTTTGTCCTTTCCCTGTGTTCACCACAGACACTGGGGGCAGAAGTCGGGGACACCCTTGACTCCCTGGCCTGAGCAGACCTCAAGGGCTTAAGATGCTCTAAGGGGACCCATGGATAAAGTCCATGCATTCTCCTCACAATCACAAGGAAATCAGCACTATCAATCTGCTTTGAACAAGCCACAGATGACTTGACGGGGCCAGCACTGTAACAATTTAGAGTACCTGCTGCCAAGCTAGCTACTCACTATCTGGCTATAAATCTTGACCTGACATATGCATATGCTATGCCTTCCAGCTTTCTGGCTTTCTATCCGTTGTTTTGTAATCCCAGAATGATTGCAATTAAGGAATACTAGCTCATCAAAATGCCTATCAGCACACCAGCTTGTAAACACTCGTAATAAGCATGGCTAATAAAATACAGTTTATTAGCCAACCTTGTACAGTATTTTTACAGCCTTTTCCACTCATCGTTGAGAAAAATAAATCCTTCGCAACTGTGCTGGAGCTGGCACTGCTGCCAGCCTCCCTTGGTCTCACCTGTAACGAGGTGAGTAATTAAAGTCCTTATAGGAGCAGCAGGGTTTTTTATTGCCTGCCACAATCCCATCCTCTGCTCTTCTGACTGACTCAGAGAGGAACTGCCACAAATGTTGTTTCCAAAATAGATCAGCAATGAAACTTGCTTTTCTCGTGTTAAATGATGGAAAATTTGAGAATCTCAGCTGCTTGACAGTCCTTGTTTCCTGCTCCAGGATGCCAAGGAAGAATCTGGTGGCCCTCCATCAGTCCTGTGGATCAAAATCCCTGGTCAGGAGCGTGGGAGAACGGCCTGTGAATTATTGCAGTTAAACCAGTAACAAGCAAATAGCTGGCAGTAAGTGGGGTTAGGGGAAGCCTTTACTCCTTAAAGTTCTCAGGAATCAAGCAGTCTGGTGTGAGGGCAGATAAACGATGATTTGTTAGGTGTTTAAAGGAACTATAAGCATTTTGCTTTTATTCATGCTGTGACCTTGTTTGTTCTCAGCTGCCAACCGGGCAAACGAACCACAAAATAGGAACACTGTGAAAACCTGAAACCATTGATTCAAAGGAGAATGTTTTACTTAGTGGAAAAACCGTGCGTAGTCTGCCTGAGCACAAGATGCTGTTTTGTAGCAAAGCCTTTTTTTCCAAAGGTACTTGGCGAAGTCAATTATCATGATATATGGAGTTACTTTCCATGAGATAAACATAAACCCAAATGTGTGGCAGTAAACATAAACCTCCCAAGTTTTCCTCCTTCTTCTGTCCTTTTATCTCTTTTTATTACCACATTCAGAAGTATAAATTAGTAATTTATTGAAAAATGAATGCTAACATTTACCAAAGTGGCACTACCCAGTTTACTGTGGAGAGAGTGGTTTTAGGAGCTTCTTTCTTTATGTTTTTTAACACAAACATAAAAAAAAATCCTGTAAAGATGACTTAAATATTTTCCCTCTTCTCTTGTTTACTTTAAAACAAGAAACACCGAAAATAAGCCCATGGAAAGGAATGAGCTGTCTTTATGTTTCTCCATCAGGTCGCGATGTGGCATGCCAGCACTGCAGCCCGGAGGAGGTACCACAGGTAGAGGTGTGTTCAGGGCACTTGGGAACCAGCAAAAAAACCTCAGCAGCTTCAGCCGGGGACCCTTATGTCGAGGGACGGAGTGGTTTAGGCCGCTTAAAAGGCCAGCGGTCAGATTGGTCAGATTTGTGGTTTACACACACAAATCAAAATGACTTCTAGAGTCATGGAAACGAAGTCAGAATTGAACTGCTGCGATAGGTATTGTGTACTGGGGAGAAGGGGCAAGGAACGAGGCCAAAGGAGGTTCCTCCCGTTGGGTCACCAGGTTCAGAGTGCACCCCCTTCCTTTCTAAACTCCTCGAAAGAGAAGTCTAGGTGCAGCTAAGCCCATCCTTAGTCCCAGACCTGATCAACGGTTTATGCCGAAGGAACTGGGGAGCAGACTTGTAGTGTGCTGGGGTTTGCTGCTTTGTGCAGAACTTGGGGATAGCAGCAGTTTGGAGTAGCAGCAGTTTAAAATTTGTAAACACTATTTAGCGCTATCACACAACCGGATTATACAATTTCTAAGCAAAACTTATCTATTAATAAATCAGCATAACCTGACTGAAGACTTAACAAAGCTATGGATATAGAGTTGGATGCATACCCCCACACAGACAGACGCAGAGACAGAGATAGGTACATTTATGCACAAAGGTACCTGTTACAATTTCCCCTTGAGTTCGGTGAAAATATTCAAGTGGGATGCCGGTGCATCTCTCAACGGGCAAAAAGGCGAGGCTCAAGGAGGTTTTGGCCCAAGTTGCATCCACAGTTCTCCAACTTGAGAGCTGGCGAACTCCGACAGGTGTCCCACTCAGAGGGAGATACTGGGTGCAGCCTACTGCGGTCCAGGAGAGCTCAAGGGGCTTTTCCAAAACGACCGCGTTTAGCAAGATAATTGATTTTTGGCATCAGTAAACTCAGCTTTTTGGCCACAACTCGGGCCACAACCCAGACTGCTAGGTTACACTTACTACCTTCACGTACTACCGGTTGTACATCCCCAGGCGCAGCAGGTCACTTTCAGATCCCGCTAGCAGCCATTTGCCCAGAGCAAGGCTACAGGGAAGGAGAATCGCTACTAATGGCACAACTGACATATCTGGGGAAAAAAAAATCCTTCCTCATGAGAACAGGAACTCCTGCACTCGGGGGGCATGTGAGAAAACCAGCGACAGCAGCTCTGATCAGACAGACCAGACGAGCTGGTTGTCCAGCTCCCCTCCAGCGTTCCCCTTTAGAGGAGGGTAACATAAATCACAGCGTCCTAGAGGAGCGCAGGGTTGTAATCCCTTCCAGCCGGGATCAAAGTGATATGCAGTGCTGCTAATTATAAAATGCCGTAAATACATGCTCTACCATACAACCCTTCAAGGTTCCCTACGGCACAACCTCTTGGTCTTCCTGAGGCACGTCCTTATCCAAGCGCCTACAGTCAGATGAGCTGCTGAACCGAGCAATTGAGGGCAGTCCGTGCTGCCATTACCACATTGTAATGAAACCCCTTTTATTAATATTTTCACATATGCAAAGTAATTCAGCAGGACTGGAAACTGTCCACATAAATTCGCTGTCACTACAGTACTTACACTCTAATTCTCCCATTTCTACCGAGCAAATCACTCCTACCTTCTGCTATGTCCTGGAGCTGAACAGACAGTGATAACTTTCCATGGGACAGATGATTAAATTAAACCTATTCAATTCCAGAAGTTATCACAATTCAGAGGGAGCAAGTCTTTGTCTGCTAAACTCTCAAGGTTGGTAACAAAGGACCAAACACTCTATATATGTATAATGCCAAGTATATGAAAACTGTATAGGATTTTTCCATAAGAGCAGCATCCTGCATTGAGAGAAAACATCTTACTATAAATGCATCCTCGGAAGCACTCTAACCCTCTAAAAATACAGCCTAAGAGTGAAGTCACACTCTATTAGGCACTGTAGTATTCTATTTTATACAGTTCTTACACAACCCCATTCACCAGCTGCCTTACACAGTGCCCCCTAAGGATTCAGGCATCCTTTAAGTCATCGTCTCTCCAGTGGAGAACCATGCACCAGTGGAACTGGGCTTGGTTTGAAACAGGTTCTCTGCATAAGTGGATTTTGTACAGCTGCCCATTGCCAGGGGTTAATACCAGAGACAGAAAGTCAAGCACCTCCACTGTGCATGGCAGGGAAAGGCTGCAGGACCCGTGTTTCAGAGCGTGACCCACAAAAATATCATGAGGGTATGATCCCTGCTCCTCAGCTGAGCACCAGGAGCACTGGTGCTGAGCACAGCCCTCAGCCTGCAGCCTTGGAAAGCTCTTCAGATGGCTTAGGCACATCTGGACATGAGGCTTGAGACCTTGACCCAGCCAGATGGCACCTGAGAGAACTAACGTAGGGTAAAAGCAAACTCCTCTTCCAAACACCGTCTGATGCAAATAGCTACTATGTGGGAAGAGAAAACAAACTCAAACCCCGAGCAGTGAAAGGGAGGTCATGTGAGGGGTGAAGACCAGGGGTTACGCCGTGATCCCTCCTGCTGGCTAGCAAGGCCCCTAGAGAAGTCCACTGTTAAAGCGGGTATGACACTGCAAGTCCAGTGGCAAATCCCAACCAGCAAGGGATGTGTACGGACGGAGAACGAGATGCAGCTGGTCTCCCACAAGGCACACTCTGACTCTTTAGGAGGTCTGTAGGACTTGCTAGTCCCACCCAGTGTCCAAATCAAGCTTAACAAACGTCACAGCTCTAAGGATCGGAAGGTCAGACTCAAGCCCCAGCATGACAGCAGCTAAAGACAACCACCATTATTCACTGGAACATGAGTAGATCTGTAACACATCCTCCCCTCTACACAGGATTAACTCTCAGATGAGTATCCGAAAACCATTTGAACCAGAATTCCTATATGGCACTCAGTCCTAACGCATGGGTTTGAAAATCTAACCGACGTGGAAGCGGCTTTCTTCATCCTCTGCTCTGACAAACATAACGTTTCTGTTTAAACACTGGGAGAAGCCATTCTGTTTAGTTGATCCGGATCTGTTGAAGAAATATTAAATCAACAGCTGCCACTTTTTAGTAACTCCTTAGAGCGAACGGCCTTTGCGATGGATTTTCTCCGGCAAGGAACGGAACAGAAAGGGATTGTGGTAAAGAAGGAATTCTGTAGAAAAGACACTCCCAATTTAAAGCAGATAATGAGCACCAGAGCTAGTGTGGAAGCAATTAATTCTAATCACTTATGAGACAATAAAATTTAATTATGGGTTCTTTGAAAACTGAAAACCCAGCAATTATTGTTAATAGGCTTTTCTTGATGGCAGATAGTGAACAGAATTTGTTGAGGCTGTTTTTCCTGCAGTTAATTTAAAAAAAAAAAAATAAAATCAGCTTTTAGCTAAGGATGCCTAGGCTTACGCTAATACACGCAACAGTGCTATTGCGCCAAGTTCAGCTCCCACAGGACAGAAATGCAATCTTTGAGGAAACCCTTGGATATGCTTTCATATAATTGGCATTCTTCTCTCTGCTGAGGTCTGGTCTCAGATCTTTATTATCTGTTCAGAGGCACTTTCGTCTCAGAACAGCTGGATGCCTCCAGCTTCATTTCAGGTACATTCGTGCTAGTGAGAACAGAAATCGCCAAGTGCCTGTTTTGTCATGCACTCACTTATGTGCTGTGCGAGAGCTGTAGCTGAGGAGTCACAGGGGTGGCAACACAGACCATAGCACAGCCAGGTGACTCCTGCTTGGACTTGACAGGGCTGTGGCCCATATCCACTCCCTCCCTGCACCAGACACTGCTGCAGTTTCAAACAGAAAACAAACTACTTCCCCTCCGATCTAGCAGCACATCTCACCCAGCCTGAACCACGTGAGGAGAGCATGGAGAAGGACAATCAGTTTAATTCTGGTTTTTCTCATTCTGATGCTCCCCTCATCTCTGTCTCTCCCAGCCAGCTACAGAGCATGACTTTGCTTGCACTCGAAATAGCTTCCAGCCCTTTCAAAGTGCAACAGGCTCTGAGGCTATCGTACCTACCAGAAATTACTTAAAAGCATTTACTAACAAAGGTAAGTTAACAAGTCTGGAATTTGCCCAGTGACTTAAATGTCAGTCTTTCTTCCCCTGTTCTCTCTATCTGTGCCTCAGTGCCCTTAGGGGTCTATTTTTGCTGTGCAGCGTTCAGGTAGTCAGTGGTATTACTCTGCATTACTGACGTCCCTGATAACGTGGGCATATACCTCCTCCTCACCCAGTACAGGACTGTTGTACATTACAGCCTGTGCCAAGCTCTAACAGCCACGTTTTGCCATCCATATGACAACTGCGTAGGAGAGACTCCCCATGAGATACTGCTCCTGAGGAACCACGTGCTTGGGTATCCACACAGCATCTCCGAATGAGGTATACATGCTACAGCATTGCTCAGACCTTCCTTTCAGGACCAACAGCTCAGGCTAAGCTACAAACCAGATAAATACTGGTACCTTTATAGCCGTTGGAAGAGCACGACAAAAGATTTCAATGCTTATTTTGGGATATACTAAGAACTCGGACCCGCTGGCAGTAAGAACACTTTGTTTTCAGCTGGCCACATCAGTGCATTCAAAATTTGCCTAAAGGCTCAGGTTTGACCCTCAGCAACGGTGACATTTTGACCGCTTCACCTCCCCCATTCTGTCCCCCATGAATCATGAGAGGCAGCAGACACTCCATCCCATTCCCATGATGCTTAGTCAGAACATCACCCACTTTTCTCAGAGTTGTTCATAAGGGGGTGGATTGCAACACCTCTCAAAGACAGTGAAAGCAGAGGGCTGTTTTAAGATATAATGAGGTCTCATTACTACAAGAGATCTTGAAGGACAAGAGCTTGGCAGCATTTAGTAACGCTCAGGAAGTCAAAAAAAAAGACCAAGATTGTCTAGAGCTGGAAGAGCAAATGTTTTTCCTGAAAAGGCGCCTGATTCTCTATGATGACTATCTTGGGCAATCATTTACACCAGAGGCTAAAATCAGCACAGCACCGTTACGCTGGCTTTGCGCTAATGTGAGCAACTTGGAGAGACTGACAAAACCCCACATCCATGGAGCTTAAGGAACTTCATGCTATAGGAGTAAAAAAATTGACCTTTAACAACAAGAAACTACCTGGGAGAATGAATTGTCCCAGAACTACAAACTCTTGGCACTCCTTGCAGCTCCCCACAAAACAGCTGCACTTTCTTCTCTTGGATATAGATGATCTTAGATGATCCAGAGCAGTCATCCGAGATTATGGTAATCCCAAAGCACTGGCATTACTCCCCAGCAATTATTCATCTTCTCCTCAAAGCACATTATCGTAAAGCTTCACCATAATTTGCAACAAATGCTTTTGTCTCTCAGTTTCATCTTTACAAACCTTCTGGAATTAAAAGTTTATCTCAACTGGTATTATCGGTCTGAAGAATTCAAAATATCTTAATTATGATGAATGAGAGTTTAGTCTACCTAGTTAATGACAAAACAGCACATTCTCCATTTAACTAGGACACACTGAAAGGTTCATATTCGAACTCTCTTCAATGTGAGGGTGAAACAAATGTTAGAGCATAATTAGATTACTCCCTATAAATGATATTATGCATCGTTGGACACTGAGATGCAGGAGGAAATAAAGCAGAAGTTTTAGGTACTATTTGGCAGCTGACTCTTGCACCATAGCAGATTTCAGTGTCGTGCAGATGGCTACAGCAGCAGCATCCATACACTGCGTATGGCATGGCAGCACCTCCTCTCCTTGCAGAGATGACAACAGCACAAATGACGTCTGCTGAAAGCTTCCCAAGGTCCAGGGCCGCTCTGACTACGACGTGGTGTTATAAACAGGAGCCAGAGGTGCTCTCTCCTTTTACCGCCTCGCCTTGGCTGTTGCACAAGCCCACCCTCCTGCTGGTGGCTGTTTGCGTCTCCCTGGGATACAGGCAGCAGGCACGCATCAAGCCACCGGTATCGCACGCAGTTGTGAGATTTAGAGCAGAGCTAACTTCCAAGCCCTTTCCATCCCCTAAAGTGATGCTTTTAGGGATCACTTTATTGTAAAAAAGCTCCCAGCCACACCCCTAGATACCTCTGACACAGGCACAGGGAACCAGAGCACAAACAGGGTTTCACACCTTGAGAGCGCAAAATATACTTGGTATGTGGGGGACGGAAAAACGATGCCTTACAGGCTGGTGGCAACATCCAGCCCAGCAAAACCCAGCGACCTGCAAGCCAGGCAAGACTTATTTCTCTGGTCACTGCCAAGAGCTCTTTCACATCATGCAGTCTTTCCGACTTGGCTACTTCCTAGGACTTTCAGAAACCTGATTTTGACTGTTTCAAACGGTCTCCAAGCAAAGAGGTCTCTTAAAGCTTTTCACTAATTTTTTTCATTTATATAAAGCATACGCCAAACTACCACTGCTTTACTACGGCCCCTGCAGGGGCTGCCCGAGCAACCAAGTGATTTACATGGTGCTAAATGCACCAGGGAGGTGATCATCTGGATAAAGAGCCTGACCTCTGTGTTCAGCAGTGCCCCCTGGGGAATCAAGTCTCCGGAGCACTTGGCAGACTTGGATAGCTATAGGTCCAGAGAGAGGCTCAGCAGACTGACTGCTGAGAAAAAACCACATCTGTTACTAAAAACTAGGTCCTTTCATATTTCATCATGGCTCCTGCCACCTTTTCTGGTGCTTATCTCAGACGTTGTGCTTTGTACTGTCTCTTAGACCTTCACGTGTCTCTAACAACCCCTTTTAAGACAGTAAAAAAGCATAAAGTTATTTGACTACTCGTAGATTAGCAAATTTCTTGCTCTGAACAGCATCCTCTTTCATCAGTCATTGTCACCCCTCCCCAAGATTAATAAGAAAAAGCCATTTTTAAGGCAGAATCAGTTGAAAGCACAGATGAGCTCAGTACAAAGGATACTAATTGTGACTTTTTTTTTTGTTGTTGAGTTCTGCATTGATCCCAACAGCTGTAGATACTTTAAAATCTTTTCCCATAGTGTCCACAGTTCTTCTTACACAAAGAAGAAAAGCACATCCAGAAACAAATTCAGTGTTTGCACAAGGTAAGCCGGGGGATGATTTCCTGGCTCCTCCTGACCGTGACAGGAGGTAGAATTTCACCTTACATCAGGCAGAGCAAAAAGAACCTTTTTCTTCAACAGGGTGAGGGGAGGAGACAGCAAAAGGAGATGGAAGAAAAGACAGCCCAGGGGATGGTGTACACAAAGATGGGTCTCATGAGGTGTGGAAGGACATTAGTGTCACCTACTTTGGAGGAGGAGGAAGGGATTGCTGTTTAGCACCAGCAGCAAAACATTAACACTACTGCATAATTACAGAGTACTCGGCGTGTGTTCAGCGCCAGTGTGTTCTACTAAATTCCACTCTAATTATACGAGAGGCTGTGGGCGAAGAACGGATCGAGAGCAGCCCTGAGGAGAAGGACCTGGGGATACTGGGAGATGAAAAGCTGGACATGAGCCAGCCGTGTGTGCTGGCAGCCCAGAAAGCCAATTGTATCCTGGGATGTATCCAGAGCAGTGTGGTCAGCAGGGCAAGAGAGGGGATTCTCCCCCTCTACTCTGATCTCATTAGACTCCACCTGGAGTGCTGCATCCAGCTCTGCAACCCCCAACATCAGATGGATATCGACCAGTTGGAACAAGTCCAGAGGAGGCCATGAAGATGCCCTGAGGGCTGGAGCCCCTCTGCTATGGGGACAGGCTGAGAGAGTTGGGGTTGTTCAGCCTGGAGAAGGGGAGGCTCCGGGGAGACCTTAGAGCACCTTCCAGTGCCTGAAGGGGCTACAAGGAAGCTGGGGGGGACTTTTTACAAGGGCCTGTAGTGACAGGACAAGGGTTAACGGGTTTAAATTGAAAGTGAGGAGATTAAGACTGGACATCAGGAGGAAATTCCTCCCGGAGAGGGTGGGGAGCACTGGGACAGGTTGCCCAGGGAAGCTGTGGGTGCCCCATCCCTGGCAGTGTCCAAGGCCAGGTTGGATGAGGCTTGGAGCAACCTGGTCTAGTGGAGGGTGTCCCTGCCCATGGCAGGGGGGTTGGAACTAGATAAGCCTTAAGGTCCCCTCCAACCCAACCAGTCTGTGATTCTGCGATGACACCTGCAGCTCCTGCAATAAGTAACAGCAGGAACGTATAGACACATGTATACATTGATACACAGGCACCCACGCTGTTAGCTAATTGGCAGGAGCACTGTTTAAGAAAGTAGAATTAAAAGCAGTAAAGGTTTTTCTTCCAAAAACAGCAGCCTGTTCTGCAAAGTTCCCATCTCTTTGACGTTTCTCAGTCCTCTGCTCTGTCATCTGGCTCCTCACTCACATTTCACACATCCCTCTTGGGATCAGGGCTCCTCCTTTCTCTTGTGTACATGAAGAGAAAGAGCACTTGGTCTGTCCTGCTGCTCCTTTCTCACCACCTCCTCACCTCCGAGGCCCACAGCAGCTCTGCTTGAAATGGTGCATTCACTGTGAAACAGGAAAACGATGGTTCCCTAAAGACTGGTGTTCATCAGTGCTTAAAAAAAAAAAAAAAAGCCGGGGGGGGTGGGGGTGGGGGTGTGTGCGCAGAATCCAGGCCACGTAGAATTTAAGAATGAGTAGCTGTGACAATCCGGGGCATTTATTTCATTTTCAGCTCAGGAGAAGAGTGAGAAAATAGAAGAGGAAGAACAAGAGAATACAGACATTTTAAGATGTCGTTTTGTTCACTACGAGAGGTAAAAGCAGGGTGGGAAGATGTGAAGTGACACCAGTTGTTAATGGGATTTCTGCCACCGAAAAAGAAAATGTGCAGGGTGCATTTAGAGTGCTGCTTCATTAACCACCATTAGTCACCCATTTCACAACTGAGCAGGCGAGTAGCTGATGGCTGTGGGCTCTTCTGGCTGTGGTTGTTTTAACAACGTCCCTACTCTAAAAGTGCAAAGCTCTCCCTACGCACAGCAGGCGTAGCACTGTGTTCATCGCAGAAGTTACTACTGAAGAAATGCCCCTGACTAGAGCTCTTGGGATGTCAACCAGGTCAGAAATGAAGCCAACACCTGGTTCAAAATTTGGTCTTGGCACTTAACACCAACTGCTCAGTCATACGGTACCCAAAGGCATCACAACCTCTGTCCACATTTTGGACCTTTCAATAACAACTCTCATCAGATGTTAAATCCTTCCTGAAATGTTTTAGTGTTAATTTTTAAAACCCCAGACTATTTATCTGCCCTTATTCTCTCTGTACACTCGAAGCTTCTTGGGGCCCAAGGAAACTTGAGAGCACACTCCAGAAGCTGCCTAGGTTTGCTCATCTCCTCAGCGCAGCTCAACGTGCACCACTTTCAGTGCTGACAGCTTCAGAAAAAGCACTGCTGGGTGGCACCCAGCTCCACCACCATATATCTAGCCCTAGCTGGCAGCGGTATTTCTTGGCAGGGCCGGCAGGTACTGGGGGATACGCAAGACGTAGGTAACTACAAGGCAGAGGTGCCCGGGGTCCGGCGTCTCAGGCAGACAGAGCACGGCTGGAGGAAAACGCTCCACTTCAGCTGACTCTGGGCAGTATCAGGAAAGTTGTTCAACTCTGAATCTTCCAGAGTGTGCTGTGTACATATTGCAACATGGGAAAAGCAGGACAGACACCTACATTCCGTAGCTGGTAAATGTTTACAGACAGGCACTGTGTATGCTGCCGGACGCGTGCCATTGGTCACAGAGCTGCTGAATTCTTCTGCCATGCAGACAGCAAGGGACAACGTGCAACATGAGACACAGTGGGTGTCTGCTCCGGGGACAGCATCTGCAGGTGTTGCCAGCGCTGAAAAAGCAACAGACAAGGCTGGAGTGAAAGTGAAGTGGTCACTTAATTGGGAGGGGTAAAGCACTGCAACACTTCCACCTCATTTTGAACGGATTCAATTTTAATGCCCACAATCACGGCACAAAATATTGGACAGCAGCACATGGAAACCTTCAGGGAGTTCTCCACTTTTGAAGCCAGACACAAAGCTCAGAGCAAGCCTTTATGGTACAGGGAGAGCCGCCTGAATTCAGAACGATGAATCAGAATTTAAAAAATAGTAATAACAGTAACAGCCTGAAGGACTGAGCAGCACACGCACAGCCCTCCTCTTCCATCACATCCACAGGCTGCAGATGATGATTCAAGGACAGGTCTGAAAACCAAGGAAAAAGCAGCTGCATCATGCCTGTCAGCTGTTGCAGGGAATCGTGGGGAATTCATGTTCATCTGATTTTAAAGAGCTCCTAGCACACTCATCGCCGTGGCAGGTGTCCATAGTATCATCAGGTGGATCAAGCAGGAGGATGTCTAATTGTCACATAAAGTCATAAAGCCCTCATTAATCAGCAATGGAAAGAGACAGCTATGTGTCTTTCTATAAGGGTTTGGGGCCAGGCTCTAGTAGTCCAGCAGGACAATTACTGGGAGGATGGACCCAAGGAAGGCATTCCTAAGGAGAAGCAGATCTGATTACGAGAAGGAATAAACCCCATGTAGGATCACTTGTATCTCCTCTGCTATGGTGGTGTCTGGAATCTGTCCATCTAGTAAGTAACTAACATTTGACCCTATCTGGAAATGGGGAGAAGACGGTGGAGAGGCTGGGGACAGGATGGCTTTCCAATAAGCCATCAAAAGTATTGGCTAGGAATTAGTTTGAGATGGAAAACCAATCAGTGCAGATGCTATAAAATACATAGGAAGATGGTGAGGTGGACGATCTGAGATCCCCTCTCTTTTGTGGTGCTGGAAGCGGTAAGATTGCAGGTTGGAGATAGGTCTTCTATGCAGTGTTCCCATTGTCAAGCTGTCTGTAGTGGAAGAGACTCCTGGAGTCCAATTTCCCAGAGTATTTGACAGCTTCAGCAAAAAGCTTTGTCACCTGTCAATATAAAGCAGAGGAGGACTGAGCATTGCAAAGCCTTCTGCAGAAGGCTGAGGAACAGAGGAGCAGGCTCCACACTCTCATGCTGTCACCCTTCAATTACCCCATGCAGGTCAGTCCTTGGGGCCACCCAAATCAACACCAACTGCAAGGTGACTGCAGCGGTATTGGCTCCAGCTCCCTGGAACCTGCCCATCCAGCTGGTGAGGCGGAGCTGCTGGGCTTCTTTGGCAAGACAGCTCTGTCCTACGAGAGCTGATGTCTTCCCCCACAGCCCAAGCCTTTAAGAGAACACAGGGTTTGTTTTCCTCTCCAAACTCAAGACTAAAGCTCTTCATTCAAAAGGGTCCAGTGAAATGCATCCAGCAGATGTGGTAATAAATTATGGATGGGGACCTCCATTCTGGTTGTCAGTGTGTGTTTTGCAGGTAGGCAGAGGATGGGTCTTCCATTTCCCATTCCTGCTAATCATGTTTGGCATTATTCTGTCTGAAAACTTGCAGCTTGGCATTCTCTCTGCTCTCCACTCACTCCAATCACAGCAGAAGATTTTGCACAGCTGGACACCAGTTCAAGTCACTGGGTTCCATACCAGTACCCGCTGTAATCAACGGAAATTTGGCTGCTGTGCTTAATAGCCAGATGAGGCCCCTTTGTGACAGTTGAAGCCACTTGCAAAGGAAGTCAAGATACTGCTGGAAGCAGAAGTCCCATTTTGCATTACCAAATCTCTCTTCCCCTGTCAGTATGTGAAAGGGCGTTGTCAGGAGCTACAAACACCTAACGACTGGAAATTGGGGACGACTACAGGACAGGCAGCTATTCCACCTGGATGGCACTTTGGAACAGGATTGCCCCGAGGATCACTCAAGAAAGCCCAGCTACATCCTGCTCTAAGGTTTAAGGTATTGGAAAGACATCCCACTAAAAAACTATTCCCATCCATAATTTAAGCATTACAGGCAATCCTGCGCAAGAAGTTTGCTCTGAAGTGAAGATGATACAGCAACAACTGCAGCTGCAGCACAGGACCCAAGATTTGCTTTTTGTTTGGTTTTTTTTTTTTTTCTGTTTGCCTCTGAGCGATGTTGTTTTGTATTGTAGCAAAAGGAAAATACATTCGAACAATTGCGCCATGATTTTCAGACACATTATTATTTGTCAGAGATAATGAGGGTGCAAACACACTGGAATCTAAGGTCACAAGCACTTGAAAGCTCGGAAGGCTCTTACGGCTAAGAGGAGAAAGAACAACCTGGGAAGTACCTGGAAATCAGTGAGCAGAGCAATCCCACTGTCAATAGCCATCCTCCGGATCACATAATTATCATGGACAAACTTGGTGTTGCTGTTAGGCAGGTTAATCACCAGATCTATTTTCCCATCCCTTACCAGCCTGGAGAGACAATGCACAAGACAGTGTGACCGCGTGTCTCGCTTAATGAAAACCTGCGAAGAGCAGCACAGGCGTGCAGGTAAACACCACCGAAAAGTTTCATTTGAGGTTAGTCGTGTATCCCAAGAAAGGAGAACTGGGGGGTGAAGGCACTAAGCTGGGACTTGGGAATTTGGGCTTTATTTCTGTTCCATTCAGTGGTGCACAGCAATACTCAGCCTTCATACAGCTCTGAATGACTCTGTAAAAGGCATGACTTACTGTCATTAAAGGCTAAATATTCCGATCCTGTGTAGCCTTATGTGAAAATGTAACATGGAGCGATACACCAAGCCATATCAAATAGGACTGTTCACTGATTAAGCCAAAACATCACTCCTGTGGCATTTCCAGACTGAATCACATAAAACCAAAACATCTGGATAGAATACAAAGTCCCATTAAATTTCTATCATTGATCTCAGCGTGGCCAGCAATTTGCCCCTTGTGTTTGCTGTCCTGGATGTTAATCTGACAAGGTTAGTATTCCTCTTACCTCCTGACCGAAGGGAGGCTCGGACTCTGGCTTTCCTGCGACGGCCATGCCACAGGAATGGCTGGGATACCGTTAGCATTGAGCCAGTCTGAGGTCGCTTCTGTGGTATAAAGCTGTTAAGGGGGGGAAAAAAGAAAAGGTTATTTACTGTGTGCTTCATAATACTGAAACCTAACTTTCACTTAACTCATGTGGGTCTGACCCAACACTCAGCCTGGTTGTCAGAGCCGATTTTGGAGGGCATTTTTCCTCACGAGAGTGACTCTCCACACAGAGAAACACAGCATGACTTTCCCAACTTCCTGCTATTTGTGATTTGCTGATGGATGATGGTCAACCGGTGGTAGGCACACAACCGGAAGAAGTTAAGTGGCTTAGGAAAACCTAAATCCCTCTGACTTTCAATACGGCACTCGCCAATCTTATGTAGCCACGTTGTTAGTCCCTGCCTTTCAGCAGGCATATGGATGCAAACTGATGCAGAAGAGTTACAAGAGGGATGCAAACACCACAGATTTCGCATGGCCACAGCTTGGGAATATCACTGAAGGTGACGCACTGTCTCCCTATGAAAGGTTTCCCCTTCCTCTCCTCCTGTCACGCACTTTGGTTTCTTGGAGAACTTAGAGGAGTTTGTAACGTGACATTCTGCCTGCAGGCTGATAGCAGAGCCGGGGTCGTGACTTAGTCCTGTTCAATTAAACAATTGTAAGAACTTTTGGCTGTGTGATACCTGCTGACTGTACAGATCGCTCGGCTAAAAATTCCTGTGGTGCTTGGAAAATGTCCTTTTTTCTCCATCTCCAGATAAACACCAACGTTCTCCATTCCTGTACCAGGCTGAGTACGTCTCAGATTTTGAAAACTCTCTGGCTTTAAATAACTGAAACCACCTACCTTCAAACCTTCCTCATGCAGTAGTTCTGCTACTCTGAGGAATCTGGGGCGGAAGGACTTCTGAAAAAGGAAATTTGTGAGACAGAGCGTCAAAGCTAGGATTTAGAAAGTGTGCTTTGTTGCGCAAGACAGAGCTCCTCCAGACTGTGCTCAGAAGTAAATACACCTTTCTGGGCTAAGAGAGTGTGTGTGGGCCCAGAAACATCTGAATGTGCATGCACAGGGCCATTCCAAGAAAACTACACAGATCCTGAAGCCCAAGTCACTGCCAGCTAAGACATATTCCGTTATAACACCAGGGTAAGTGTTCCCGTACTAAGTTCAACTGCCACTACAGATTTACTACCACATATTAAATATCTGGGCAATTGCCTTCAGAACAGACCAACTAGAGCGTCCTCTGCTCTGAACTGAACATCTTTTCAATCACTGCTCAAACACTCGGCCTTCTCTTCTGGACGATAGCAAACATGGACAGGCTTTGGGCTGCCTTTGGAGTCTCTTGTGTGTAAATTCACATGACGAAGAGCCCATGTGTGAGTGCCTTTCTAATTCCCAGGGGTGTATGGAAATGGAAAACACAACCCCCCTCAAGAGCCTGGGACACCCTATTCCCACGAGGACCTGAATGCCTAGGTCCTTTAGGGCACCTTTGAAAGACCCCCTCACAATACACACCCAGATCCAACATAATTTAGAAGAAATAAGACGATCCCCTGTAGACATCTGCACTTGGACAAGTCATTTTAGAGCAATAGGTAAATGAAAATTTGATCCCAGCACAACTTTCTTCTGGATGTTGAAGGCACAGCAATGAGAAGATCAGGCACAACACATTCTCCTCACTGCCAAGGCAGGCCGACTCTTGCTTGTAACCTTAGCCTGGTCTGGCCATTTGCAAGTAAGATTATTGCCCGCTCCCTTCTCCTTGTTGGAGGTACTGATGGCTTAACCTTTATGGGTGAGAGAGCAATATTCTCAAGGCTGAGAGATTTCCAATGAAGAAAAAAGGAATCAGCAGGGTTTTTTTGAGCACTCTGGAAAGAACCTGATTCTGAAAGCCATCTCGTTCTGCACACTAACTGGAAAATATAAATATACAACGTGACAGGGTTGGCAGCTCCCCAGCCAGAGAGAATGGTTCTGCCTTCTGGTCAGGGGGGTTGGCTTTCACAACAGTATTATAAACTTCTATCAAACATGTACTGAACACTTGTGACACATAAAACAGCCTCTCCATGAAAAGAAATTACAGCTGTCAGCTTGCATCGGAGCAGCCTCAGATTTACAAGCTGGCTGAAAGAACCTGTGTAAGAAACCATTAGTTACTAAAGGTGAAAAGTACAAGCAGATTTATTTAGTGGAAGATATTTATTGTAGGAGAATTGTATTCTTTTTCCTTTATCGGAAAAGTTCTATTTCTTATAACCTCTCTCTCACGCTTTGCTATTTTTAAAGGGCTACATCCTCAGTTAATTCAATACAGCTACACCAGTTCTCACCAAGATCCAGCTCAAAATGAATCCAGCTCATCTCCTATGAAAATCTTGAATTCTATATCCAAATCCACCATGGAATATGCAAAAATTCCGGTACGTAAGGAACCAAGGCAGAAGGTTACCTTGAAACAACTGACTTGGAGTGCTGGGATTTAAAAATAAAATACTCCATCAAACGCTTTCCGCATCTCGTGGTCACCAGCACAGATGTAAGACAGATGCACTCCATCCCAGAGATATCACTGAATAGCCCAATCAGGAAAGAAAATTAAATGAGCTTTTCAACTCCTCTTGCGTGAAATATAAATTAGTTAATGGCAGACTCAGGGTTTCAGCGTCATAGCTTTCTCCAAATCGTGAAAAGAAAAAAGGTCAGATTATCAGCTTGCATAAACTGGCAGAGATTCATCTGTGCAACAAGAAAGCCGTACTCCATCTCCCCTGGGAGAGCGTCAGGCCTCTAAAATCCTGGGGAACCTCAACCTGCGCCGCGTCAGAGGGTTCTCACACTCAAGGGCAATCCAGCGGGCTTGCAGGGCCGGCTGCTGCCCAGCCTGCTCTTTGCTCTCCCGCACATGCTGAGGAGCGCTGGCCTGGTTGACCTCGAGGATGATCGCTTCGTTAGCAACATTTCTGCGTGGCCCTAGTAGGATTACCACTGGAGCTGCAACCTGTAGGTAACTCCAGCACGGAAGCCCCTCTGCAGCGCTGCGTTCGTTACCTGGGCATGCTGGGACCTGTTTGGACTGCAGATATCAGCACAGCCATTCGACTCCGTATTTGCAAAACACCCCAGAGGCAAATACCAGCAAGAAAGCGAAAATCTCCCTCTCTGCTATTGTTAACTGCATCCATTTGACTGTCACCCTCAAGGCGGCGGCCTCACACCTCAACATAGCCAATAGCAGTGATGTAACGGCGCCGTACACCGAATCACCCGAATACGTTGAGCCTAGACGCTTTTGAGGGGAGCGGAATTTACCACCATTTGGCGCCTTATTTCTCTCTGTGCAAGACCTAAAAGTCCAGTCTAAAAAATCAGAGAGTGTGTAGCAATGAAGCTTCTGGAAGCGGGGTGTGCTTCGAGTCCGCCTTCCACTGCGGATGTGACACAGCACCTTCCCCAAAGACAACCAAGCGGGCTGGTGCTCGCGCCCCTGATGAGAACCAGCCCCGAGTGCAGAAACCATGCTAGGTCAGTGTTTCAACCTTCCCTTCTTACAAGGCTCTATTTCCCCTCTGTTTCAAAACAGACCACTGAGAAGTAGGTAGTGACAAACTCCAGAGTGGTGAGGGAGCAGTACATGGCTCTCGGCATTAACTTCACACTTCTGGTTTTGGCATTTAATTATAGAAGAAATATGCTGAGATGAAGAGACAGCTTTAAGCGATTGATCTGTTGTTTTCAAGTTTCCTTTGCAAAGAAATGAACTGTAAACCACTCATTAAAAAGGACAGAATCTTGTTACTTTTAAAAGGTTTCGAGGGTTGAGCTTTTGGGGTTGTTTTATCTTTTTTTTTTTTTCCCTTAAGACCTTTGTACAAAGAACATTTGGCTCAGTTTAACAGATACTGACACAGAACCTACAAAAATGCTTTCTACAGCTAAAATTACTCTTTGCTGCCTCTTCCCTTTTAGCTGCTATCAGGAAAATAGGTTTAAATTGTAGACACTGGGGTCTCTCCTTTTTTCTTCTCTTGGCTTTTCGTTTTTAAACGCTGTTTTAAAAATCTGCAGTGATTAAATATACAGGTGCCAACTGCCCAGAGTTGCATAGTGAACTTTTAAACTTTATCTAGGTAGCAAGCAAAGACTTTTCTGCTGATCTGAAGTAACTCAGAGCAACAGCTTCAATCCACAGATGTGTGTACATTTAAGGACTAAGCAGTGATCTGTGTTAGCAGAAGTCATGTTCCTTTCTGGCCACTTTTCACACACTCTCTTCACATCCGCTGCTGGCACAGACAGCCCAACACATTTTTCACACCCTGGTCGTCTGACAGGAAAATTCATGTATTCTATTTTTTTTTTGTTGTTATATTGGCTTTATGCAATCATGGAGGGCATAAGCTTATTACAAGCACAACGGGGAAATGGCAGGAGGCAATCAGTTGTCTTCACCGGGCCCAAGAATGTGCTAGTGGCAGTGGAAATGTCTGAATTTTTTGAGGAACATACACACACCCCTCAAAGTTTGTAAGCGTATCTGACTTCAGCACCTCCTGCCGTTGGTAACTACCCTGTAAGAAAGAAGAAAATCTTTTCTTTTCTGCCTAGTTACCTTTTCATCATGAAAAAAAAAGATGCACATCCTCCTTACTCAAACAGAACTGTGAATGGAGCAGGGCTGTCCCCCTGGCAAACCCATCAGGAACTTCCTCAAGTAAGGGCTCTTTGCCGAAGCCACTGCACTGGAGGACATTCCCATAAGGACACCGTTTAAACTTTCTGTCACACGTAGCAGCTTTGAGGGATGCTGACAGCAAGAGATGAAACTCTAAAACTCAGTTCTAGTCTGGTATGGAATCACTGGGCCTGCAGAATAGGTATCCAAGATGCAGTCCCCAAGAGCTCTGGCAAAGTATGGAAACCAGAAACATTAGAACACAAATGTAGTGTTGGTTCTTCCTTTCTGAGCTCCTTTCTCCTAGCTGACAGGAGCTGCACGGTAGGGAGCAGTATCGGCCATGCACCATCATCCAACAGGGAAAGCAGTAATGGCAACCATGCCTGCAGGCAGCTGGAAAAGCAGGCTATGGTGTGAAGGCCTACAATCCCTCTCTCCACTGCACTCAAGGGTATTCCCATCATGACTGCAGTGAGGGGAGGAACGTGACTGTGCCATACTCCGTGGAGGTCTCATTGCCTGACAGCGTTACCCCGTAACTAGCCCCGCAACACCCTGCCTAACAGCATCCTGCTTTCCACACTGCTGGATGACACTACGGCTCTGCCCGGAATGAAATCTGTGCACCGATGGGAAAGCTGAGTGAGTCCAGCTTTGCAGTATGGAAACTGTCTCACTGTTTTGTGGGGTGGAGGGGACCGATTTCAACAGGTCAAGAGGCAAGGCACAGATGATGGGATTTTATATGTCAGGACTGGAAAGTAGCACCCCCAGATCTCCTATCTGGGAGCAAGCAAGGAGCAGGCTCTGAGTTCTAGCTGGGATGTTTCTCTGAGCTGATTGACTCTGGGCTTTACTCCCCGATGCACGGCCTCTGCTTGCAGCAATCCCCAGGAGTTTCCCCTCAGCAAAATTCTGCAGCTCCCCATAGAAATGACCAGGAGCCAGAGGGAAAAACGTGGCCCAGCCCCAAGGAACCCAGTGAAGATCTCTCCGTGATGTTTGTTCCTCTCTGTCTTACTGCACGTCAAGACGGACTGCAGAGAAGCACGTTTAAGCCATAAAGATGCACGAATGAAAACAAGGCAGCAGTCACTGAGTTCCTCCATGTCAGTCCTTTCACAGCTTTGATTTTTAGGACTCACCTGGATTCCAATCAAAATTCCTTCCTTAGGAAACGTAAACCCTGTGGCAAGCATGGCCTTCTGGAAGGCAGAGTGCACATCCTCCCCGAAGCACGCGACCTGGGGAAAGGCACAAAGAAGGTGGCGTGAGGGGAAAAACCGAAGAGAACGCAGAAGCATTGCTGTAAAAAGAAACAGGGATGAAGTTTTCAAATGGGCTCTTTCGACTTCTTCACACAGAATCAAACTGCTTTTGCATGGAGTCTGCAGTAAGGGCAAAAAAATAAATCAGAAAATCATTGCAAGCAAATCCCATAATTTTAATGAAGCAATAACGAAGGAATAAGCGACACTTTAGTTTCAAACAGCACACCGAGGAGTAACAGCAATTGATTCCGCTGAGTTATGGGAATGCTGTACGCAGCCTCTGCTCCAGTGTTTGTGAGCGCACTGCAAATAGTTTAACGTTATGTAACGCTTAAACAGCAGCGAGTGCTGTGCGAGCAGGCATGTTTCTGGATGTGTACGCCGCAAGCCGGGGCAATACTGAGCTCACGCGCTCGTGTACTTCTGGCATTTCTTCAGAAGATAAACCACAGTAGGCGAGGATGCTTTTGCATCAGAAGTCCACGGGTGCAGGAAATTCAAGTGAAATGTTAGTATGTAGTTGAGAATTAACAGCCAAGCAATCATGCCAGTGCATCTCAATTTATTTTATATAAACAAAAACTGGATAAAGAAATTGATAAAAATCATTTCACTGTCTCCCTCGTTCAGAAGGGAGCTCAACAGCTCACAGACTGTCACACGGGAATGTCTGGAAGAGCTAAACTGTGCTCCTTATCAAAATCTGGAATTCTGATGACAAAGAAAGGAATGCAGGAACTTTTGTGAAAGTTAAAGGGAAAAAAAAGAACCCCAACTCTCACTTTTTCCTGCACAACTCCACACTTGTTGATAAACAGAAGCAGAACTTGCCACGGATTTTTCTGTTTGAAATAATAAACCTACACACACCAACAGATGGGATGAAGGGGTTGATTGGGAATTGCTCTCCCATTTTCCACTTACGGTCTTTCCCATCACAAAGCGAGTCCTCACATTCATGGTCTCACCGTTACCATGGTGAGCAGAAGCCAGTAACTCACGTAAGAAGAACAAATGACCATTTGCCACTTCTTCTGAAGTAAAAAAACCCCAAAACACAACAACCAACCAGCCAACACTCTCACAAGGGAAGGGATAAAAAAAATCACGACAACTTGTATCTCAGCTTTTCTCTAAAAACTCATCCTTGAGTCTGTTCTAGAGTGGAACTGGCTGAGGGGTTACGTATGTCCTGGGCTTTTACGGTGATGGACAGCCCCTGCCTGGTAGGCTTGGTGCTGGGATTTCCAGCCTGCTGGGAGAGATTTAGCATTGCAGCGGGATCCCAAACAGCTTCAATGCTCAAAGGGACCTCCTGCACTGCACCTTCGACTGTTGTGGGAACCGCGACCGCCAGCGAAATACATCTCTGCCAGAGAGATGTGATGAATGCAAGCCCGAATCAAGCCGTGTGTGTGAAAAAAGTCTTTGAGGAATAATTGAGCTTTTTACCCGAAGCAAGTTATTATCCTTACTTCACTCATAAGAAAGACCTTCATAACTGTCACATTTTATGGCATTTGTGAATATGGATCTTTCCAACTCATAAAAGTTAATAATCCCTCCCTTATGACCAAGGTAATCTCTAACTCCATATAAAGCTCAGAAAAATAATTCTTGCCCTTAGATACATTTTTATTCTTTTTTCTTTGGGGGTGTGTGTGTGTGTGTGTGTGTGTGATCTGCGTAGTCAATTTTGTTCTGAAAATAAAGGACTCGCAGACCTTACTTGGCTTTTTTCTGCCCGTTAACCACATTGTAAAAGGCAAAGTAATTCTGGAGAGATGCAGGAGACCTAAGGCTGTTCTTATCATGTACCTGGGTGTAATGCTTTTTCATACTAAAACAATACGTCTTTCCAAATGAAAACAGCTCATGTAGACATACCCAAGCTCATATCAAGTGGAGCAGCCCAGGCTCTGCCACCTGCCTAGCTGTAGTAAAGCAGTTAAGCCCAATGTAATTAGCTCAGTATTAAAATATCTACCTAGATTTGAGTAAAGCCTTTGACACTGTTTCCCACACCATTCCCCTGCAGAAACTGGCTGCTCATGGCTTGGACAGGTGTACTCTTCCCTGGGTAAAAAATTGGCTGGGTGGCTGGGCCCTAAGGGTTGTGCCAGATGGAGTGACATCCAGATCGTGGCCGGACACAAATGGTGTTCCCCAGGGCTCGGTGTTGGGGCCAGTTCTCTTTAACATCTTTATCAGTGACCTGGATAAGGGGATCGAGCGTACCCTCGGTGTGTTTGCAGGTGACACTAAGTTGGGTGGGAATGTTGATCTGCCTGAGGGCAGGAAGGCACTGCAGAGGGATCTGGACAGGCTGGAGTGATGGGCTGAGGCCACCGTACGAGGGTCAACAAGGCCAAGTGCTGGGTTCTCCACCTGGGCCACAACAACCCCCCGCAATGCTACAGGCTGGGGACGAGGGGCTGGAAAGCTGCCCGGTGGGAAAGGACCTGGGGGTGTTGGTTGACGGCCTGATGAATATGAGCCAGAGGTGTGGCCAAGGCAGCCAACAGGATCCTGGCCTGCATCAGGGACAGTGTGGCCAGCAGGACCAGAGCAGGGATCGCCTGGAGGTCTTTTCCAACCTAAATTAACCTATGATTCTATGATAACTTCCCAAAAAGGCTTTCTAGCTCAGAATAAGTCTCTTGTTACTACAATTCTTTCCTAGAAGTAATAGAGCAAGCAAGTTTAAATATGCCTTGGGTATGGCTACAGAAGCTACTGACAGCTCAGTAATAACTCAAACACACCTCTTTGTTCTACATAAATTAAGATCTCTTTAAATTATGTAGATGAAATCCTGTACCCCTTGAAGAGTAAGGGATGCCATCAGTGCTGAGCCCACACAGGAAGAGGAAGGGCTTTGTGCCTCTACACCAGAGACACATTTCAGAAGCAGCTCACAGCCCTGCTGTAGGAAGAGTGGGCAAAGTAGCCCAGTTACCCCCCTCGTCCTAGCAACAGTCAGTACCTCAGCCATCACATTTTATTTACTCTTTCTCGCCTTTTTCACCGTGGGACATGCCTTGATGGTTACCAGGCAACAACAAAAACATCACCACACATATTTGTTGCCTTTAAGTAACTGGCACGTTCCAAGACCAAACACTCATGACCTGGAGTCTCGATATTGCTGTTCTGGCATGTGTCAATGGAGGGATTTGAAAGCTGTAAGCACTTGTCTGTCTAGAAGGAGGTGATTCATAAAACGGCCTGACACACCAAGAACCTCCCAGAACCCGACAGCTCTCAGATAAACTCATTTCAGGCTGTCACACCAACCAGGTCCGACTCAGGGAGCTGACATGCAGGTAAAGAGGGACATCCAGTGGCTGAATAAACTGGATTTTCCAGGACAATGTGTTTTTACAGCAAAGAAAGATGTTCTCAATTTTCTGGAGAAGCTACAGATATCATCATGATTCAGGCAGTAATAAGATCACTTTCAAAGATTCATGATGATTACAGGCAGTTTGGTTTAAATAAAAAAATAACAAATCTAAAAGGTACCTCCCCAGTAGAGGCCATTTCACATCGGAGAACAGGGTCAGCATCTCTCAGCCGGGACCAAGAAAACATCGGGGCCTGGGGAAAGAAAGAGGTGGGAGGGGAAAAGAGAACAACAATTGAATAGATCGTTAAAAAAACCCAAACATCCAGCTACACTTGGAAGTGACAGAAAGAGACAAACATGAATCCAAATAAGCCCCGGTCAAGGCTGCTAAACAAAGGACTATTTGGCAAAGGAGTTCTGCCAGCATCCTGATGACAGACTGGAACAAATAAACACATATTGCAGCAATAAATCGTCCTTCTAACTCTTGCAGTCCCGGTCATGTTCTGAAGGCAGATTTCTAACCTGTGGTAGCCCACTATCACTATCATTTTTAGGACACATTCTAAACCAGAAAGGTCATGAAGCATCTAATTCACGACACAAGGAGAGATACTATCTGAAGTTGGTCAGTTTTTCTGAGAAAATCTGTCCTCCAACAGAAATTTTCCATTCACAGGAATCAAACCATTCCACAAGAAGGCACTCTTTCAGTGTAAACCAGATGGAACTTTGCAAATTATTTTCTCCTTCCAAAAAACACACACCTCTAATTGCCTTTAATCTTTCACATGAAAACGTTAACCCCCCTGATCATTACGTTAGCTGAGGACTTTGATCACTGCGGTCTCTGAGTTCTCTTGTCTAATTTGACCTTTATGAAAAAAGAAACCCAACACAGCAAGAAAGAAACTGTCGAAGAGCCAATGACCCCATGGGGCAAACATGGAAAAAATTTTCTGCTAAGGGACAATTTTCTATAGGGCTTCTCTGCATCTTAAACTACTAATGGCATTTGCATAAAGACAGCATCCTTGCTACTTAAAAAAGAATCTATTTTTAAATTCAAAGACATGATTCTGTTCTTGGAAGTCTCTGGGGGTAACACTGCAGACAGGACAGCTGCTGTTTCACGACACCCAGCAATGACCGACTAAATTGTGACAGCAGAAATTCACTGTGAAAGCTTTCTCAAAAGATGTCACGTGCCTTTGTGACTTTTTGATCACTTTTGCTTCTTCTGTAAGTAAAGAAAATTTCTACAGTGGCCAACTCTATCGTCTCCAGCTGAGATGTGGCAGTCAAGGTGGATTATTTTCAATGCACATGTTGTCTTGAACAGTAACAAGCAACAAAGCCTTCCACCAGCTCCCTAACTTTTGTCTGCCATGAACATGAGCAGACTCTGGTACTACAAATAAATCCTATTTAAAACTTAGCCAGGCATGCTCTTTCCAGGATGTAATCTTGGCCAGGCTCTGATACCTGCGTCACTGCAAGCAAACACGGCAAGGCAATATTTCAGTCACTACAGCTAAAACGGTGCGACTCCAAATCCACAA
The DNA here is from genome assembly GCA_027574665.1 of Rhynochetos jubatus. Taxonomy (NCBI): domain Eukaryota; kingdom Metazoa; phylum Chordata; class Aves; order Eurypygiformes; family Rhynochetidae; genus Rhynochetos; species Rhynochetos jubatus. The sequence goes on along the minus strand of CM050654.1, from coordinate 4,129,670 downwards.
AGGAGCAGCTATGTTGAGAAAGAAGAAAACGGTTTCATATTCTCAGGGCATTTAAAAACTGCTGGAGAAACAAAATCCTATTTCCATGCAAATATTCCTAGCAATAAAAACATAAGAGGACAGAAAATATGATGCCTGAATAACGAGAACCAGGTTTAACTGGAATATTTTTCAAAGTTTAGCATTTCCAAGGGTATTAGCAGGTTTTTATATTTGACAAATCCACACAGAACACAAGCAGTATAAAAGGCTTTGTAGTGAAGTTTTCAAGAATACAGCTGGGTTTTCCGCTCTGTAGCCAGCATTCCCACGAGAGACAAAACTCCTGACAGTTTAACTAACAACAGTGCAGAAGCCCCAGGTCTAAATAATACAAATTTATAAAAATAAATAAGACATACAGAAATAAAGGAGTCTCAGATTGGCATTATCTGAAATTCTAACCTGTGGCATGAAAACAAAATGTAAAGCTACTTCTAGGCTGAGTGGCTTGCCAATAACCTACGCTGGCTGGGGCCACACATTTGGCTTGCATTTTTAATAGGTCTGAACACTTCATTAGTAGAAAGATGTTAGGTGCTTTCTATTTCCTCAATTTTCACTTGATATGGAAGCTATTAAAGCTTGAAAGTTTCTGTATAAACAATTCTTATCATCCACTGTATTTTCTGCACTGCTGTTCTAGATTTTCACTATTAGGTTCTTCAATTAAGGTTTTTTTCCTTCCACTAATCATTCAAAAATACCTACAGTAAGCTTTGGTTTCTTGGCTGCTTGATAAACTCAGTAATTATGAAAAGTAAAATCTTGGCCCCACTGAAATCAAAGGATCCAAGACTTTCACCCCCATTTTAACTGGTGGTGCACATAACAGGGATTCCAGTCATTCAGCAGCACATCCCAAACTCCGAGGATAAAATCCAGGGGGGCACTCCCAACACAAATTTGTACGTGTCCACGCATATATTTCACAGTATTATGAAATAGCCATACCTTAATCCCAACATATTTTGATGGAATAATGGGATGTTCCAGCGTGGGGAGGGATGACTCATTAATCTCTTTTCCAATCATCACTTTTGTGGCCACATCGATGAAATCCATGCCCAAAGCCTTCGATACAAAAGGGAAGGAGCGTGAAGCCCGCAGGTTGCACTCTATCACCTGATGGGATTAGAAAGGAGAAATACCAGGGTCAGGCACTGTGCGGGAAAGAATCAGATGGATCCATGTTTCTGGAAATCAGTCTTTTCTCCTCTTGGCAGAGATGCTCTTCAGATTGCCAAATAAGAGACACAGAGATTGTGGTCAATATTACACACAGCAACGAGGGACAGTTAATTCACAGAGTGGTCGAGGTTGGAAGGGAGCTCTAGAGATCATCTAGTCCAACCCCCCTGCCAGAGCAGGATCCCCTAGAGCAGATCACACAGGAACAAGTCCAGGTGGCTTTGGAAAGGCTCCAGGGAAGGAGACTCCCCCCTCTCCGGGCAGCCTATTCCAGAGCTGCCCTCCAACAGATCAGCCCCCAGCCTGTACTGATCCATGGGGTTGTTCTTCCCCAGATGCAGCACTTTACGCTTCCCCTTATTGAATTTCATGGGCAGCTTGAGATACAAGGACCCTGATGTCATGCAACTGAGTTTCATCTGAAAACTTGAACTGAGAGGAATCCAGAGCTCACTTCGGAAAAACGTGTTCTTTCTCCATGGTAATGGCACTCCGTGAGTGCCTGCACTATCCGTACTGACTTTCCTCATCTACATGCAAAGTCCTTCAGGGACCCAGGCAAGAAACAAAGCCCTGCATCCTGCTGAGAAGCACACCACGGAGTTCATCACCAAAAGAGGAACAGCTGTGAGAACTGAGGGAAGGGGAGCAAGCACAGGTAAGTAAAGACAGAATGGAAAAGGGAGTCCATCCAGGGAAAAGGCAAGCACAGCTGAGAGAAAGCAAGGAAGGAAAAACTCCATTCTGTCCCTCTGTGGAGTTCCTGAATAACTGTGTGAAACAGAAGAAAGGTTAAGTCCGTTTGTCTCAACTAATGCCCCAAACAGGATCTTTCACCAATAACGCATCTCTTCTGTAGCAGGTCAGGTTTTGCTCAGTCATCCCCTGCTCGCATCGCTCTGAGCTCCCCCCATCAGCAGCAGAAAGCCAGCCCTTACCCAGAGAGGGTCAGACATCTGCTGTACTTCTGTTACTGATCGCTGCCAGGACCACGCTATTTAGATAACCATCTTAGTGGCTTCTATTAAAGACTTAAACACTTAAATTGTCTCGTTTTCTTTCCAATGACTTGGAAGGTTTATTTTAATGACCAAAACAGCTAAAGATGAGAGAGGATATCAGAGATCTGAAAGCAATGGCAGGCCCTGCAGGAACCATGCCCTAACTATCCAAAGCAGAGCCTGGCTTCCACCCACAGTCACAGAGCTCTTACCAGCACTTCGTTGCCTCGCACCAAAAACTGAACGTTGAAGGGACCAGAGATGGCAAAGGCATTGGCAATCTTTTTTGTAGCGCCTTTTATCTATGAACATAAATGAAGTGAAAATATTCATTTATTTATAATATAGGCATACACAAGTCCCACAAAACAGACAGCATCATGGCAACCAATCACTTCACATGTGGATTCCTTTATGTATCACAAATCTCTGCCCTAGCATTATTTTTTTAAAATATGCCAACATTTTGGCAATAGCATTATCTTTCAGAAGCAAACATGTTTAATTTGCCTGGTAATCTAGAGCCCAAAGCACCATTTGAGAACAGAAGTAAGAACACAGCTTTGTGTGTGTGTGAGAAAGCAAAGGAAAGAGAGCTAAAGAGAGAGACTAAAAGCCTGCCCTGTCCATACAATCCCTACACTGCCCGCTGGAGCCTTTATACCTTTCTTGGTGAAATAATGACTAACGATGTTTTGCCATCTGAGACCCTCTACTCGGTTTTACGAGGGTCCCAAGTCTTTCACCAACACACCCGTCCCATCACAGATCAGCAGGAGGTGCGCCAGTAGAAATACTCTGGAAGAAACTGGGAGAAAACACTATGGGCTCTTATTTTCTAGGTTTGTCAAGAAATCACGTGCCGTTTCAGCACCAGCGTTTGAATAGCTTTGCTCCAGGAGATGACTGTTCAGAAACAAGGCCTTGGACGTTCTTGTAGAGTTGGAGCACAGACCATTGTATTACAGTTCGTTAACTTCCAAGCAAATCCTTTCCAGGAGGATATCACAGTACATTTCACTTAGAAAATGCATTTTGACAATTAAGTCCGTATCACTAGGTTTATTCTTGAAAAGGGAAAAAGTTTAGGTGAGGTTGATTCATCCCAACATCTTTTCCAGAAAAGGCAGGCAGCTGGAATGTCATACACCTGATCTAATCATTTAAGGACTGTGGGAGAAGAGGAAATGGAAAGTGAACTGGGGCATTTATGTGGATTAGACATTCCTCTACTGCTACGGTTGCTGGTCCTGAACCGATGACACAAAAAATCCAATGGGTCTGCAAGTGTGTCCATCTACTGCTTGAATTAACGGGATACAGTTCAGATGACCCAGTGTGCAGTATTGCACGGGGAGTACAATACCATCACACATCACGCTGGCCTTTAGAAACATCAGCACTTTGAGTTCCCCGTTGGTGACCAAGTCCTCCCAAGCAAAGGGGGGAAGCAGACTCAAGCTCTCCTTTTCTCTTTTCAGCATTAGTGCAACATGTACCTTCTCCAAGGCTCCCTGGCTAATAGTCTGTGTGGGTAACATGAGGGTGGCGTCTCCAGAGTGAACGCCTGCATCCTCCACGTGCTCCGAAATAGCATGTGAGACGACCTGCACACAGTAAGGAGAGAGCAGTTAGTCACCTCGCCCCCCCTCGTGAACTGTCCGCCCGCCTCCACGCGCCCTGCTAAGTACCGCCCAGCAGTCTCCTGCACAGACACGTATCCCAGAGGGGATGCGGACAGGGAAAAAGGGAATCACCCAATGTGTTGGGGAGACTCGGCCTGAAGCAGACACAAGGCGTATGAACACGAGGATCACGTTAGTGTCTTTCATACTGCGGTTAAGCAAACTGTGAACGTGATGAAATTAAATATTAAACCACCAACACGATAAAACCTACCACGGTCTGGAGAACCTAAAGCTTCCTTCCTCTCTCAGATACACATAACCTCAGGGGTAAAAGCTAACGGGGCTTTAAACCATCTCTCCAAGTTCTCTTGCCACAAACACAAAAAAGTTGTCATTTCCTAACAGAAACAAGTACGGACTAACATCAGTGGGTTCTTTTTTCTCCCATTCTTTTGTGGTGTTTTAATCATGCAGAAAGGCAAGCAGGGGAAATTCAGGCCTAGGAATTGACACTGAACGAATTGCATCAAGGTGAGCTACCTTGATACCAAAAAAGTGACCTTGTCTGACGTTGAAAATGAAGACTGAAAACAGAATACTTCTGTTAAATGAAAGCTTTGTGACTTTCGGTGAGAACTGTCTGTGGTTAGCAGTGAAATGCAATGTGAAGTTGTAATAATAAAACTGCTGTGGGCAGTGTAGACTGACCACTAGCGTAACTCACTGTGGTGGGATTGTGTGGCCAGGGTTTTGGGAGCCGGGTAGAGGCCACAGGGGTTGGCTCCTGTGAGAAGCTGCTGGAAGCTCCCCAGTTCCAAGCAAGACTCACTTCTGGCCTTGGCTGAGCCCATTGGCACCTCTGTGATTAGCATATTCACCCCAGCAGCCCATGGTGAGGGCAGGCTGTGCCCTGCAGCCATGGAGGGTCACGGGCAGCAGAGACCCCCCTGCAGCCTGAGGAGGACCCCACGCTGGAGCAGGGGGATGCCTGAAGGAGGCTGTGACCATGTGGGGAGCCCACTGGAGCAAGATGCTCCTGAAGAACTGCACCCCATGGAAGGGATCCACACCAGAGCAGTTCATGAAGAGCTCATGTCAGAGAAGTTGGTGGAGGACCGTCTCCCGTGGGAGGGACCCAGGCTGGAGCAGGGGCAGAGCGTGAGGATCTTCCTCTGAGGATGAAGTGGCAGAGACAACATGTGATGGACTGACCACAGCCCCTGTTCCCTGTCCCCCTACGCTGCTGGCAGGGAGGAGGGAGAGAAATGGGGAGCACAGCTGAGGCCAGAAAGAAGGGAGAGGTGGGGGAAGGGGTTTTAAGATCTGGTTTTGTCTCTCATTGTCTTACTCCAATCTGATTGGTAACTAAATTGATTTTTCTTCCCCAAGTCGAGTCTGTTTTGCCTGTGACCATAACTGGTCAGTGATCCCTCCCCGTCCTTGTCTCACCCCACCAGCCTTTCCTGATATTTTCACCTCCCCATGCCACCGGGGTTGGGGGGGGGGGGGAGTGAGCAGCTGTGTGGTGCTGAGTTGCCAGCTGGGCCTAAATCATGACACACATGCTGATACAATCCTGATGAAAGTGATTTGTGAATCCAGCAAAAATTATATTCTAAGGGATTCAACCACGCGGTTAAGGAATGCTTAAAAAAATTACTATTTACATATACACAACAAGGTAGGTTGCGCTTTTCAAACATGATGTTTTGAACCTAAGCTGAACTAGTATTTTCTTGTTTCTCTGCTCTTCTCAGCACAAATCCATGGATGTATAGTTAAGTCATTCAAGCCACACCTTTTTGCCAATCTCTGATCCTGAAAAAGAGTTTAAAGAACAGCAAAGTTCTTACTCTTCCTGCCTTGGCCACAGCATCCATTTCCACCTCCCGGGCATCTTCAATAAATTTAGTGAGTACCACAGGGTGATCCTGTCATCAAGACAAGACAAAAGGAGAAAGTTTTTATCTGAAAGTATTTGGGGACCATCCAAGCACTCTGCTATTCGTCACTGGAAAAGCTTTGGAAGCAGAATCTCCCAAGACCAATCTATTCATATCCTTATTTCCACAGATAAGTGAACTTGGCAAAGAAATAATGGGAGGAAAGTTGGCATGATCTGCCCAAAGCCACTGATGCATTAGTTTGGGTCCTCCATAATGTCACTGTGACAGGGAAATCTGGGGCAAAACCACAGAGAACTTTTAGGTGAGACCATTGTAGAAAGAAGACAGTGAGACACATGCATGGATTCAGTGACCTCTGATCCTGTCTCCCCGAGATGCTCCTTACCTCCAAGATCTTCAATTCTTCCTCCCTCTGTGCCTCCCAGTCACCTCACTGGACATACTGCTTCACAGACTAATTGATTTTTGGCATACTTGATGACTTTGTACAGTGGCTGTTTGCTATTTTAAAAAGTTATATACTTTAGGCAACAGATCCATTCCTTTCTCATTTCTCTGCCTGGTTTCCTAAGTCTCCCTGGGGGAAGTTGCCACTAATTATAGCTGGCCAGGAATAACCTGTCCTTGACTCTCGATACATTCCCTGGTATACACGGTTTGCCTTCCTCTTCTTCCTCCTTATCTCTGGGATGCTAACACACACTTGTCACTCTTTAGCACCTTTTCCTTTCAGTCACCTGCTCCAACAAAGGGTTAAAAATCTAATCCACTTTCTTCCAGGCCAGCTTTATGTCTCAACATTTTACCTGTCCCATCCACTATTAACTGCCTGTTATTTATGAGAGAATAAAATGGAATAAATGACAGTCTGTGCATGCTCAAAAGGCTCCTCTTGAAAAAATATAAAGCAACTCCAAAAGTTACAAGACACAATTCCTTACATTTATCAGCACAAGGGTAAATCCACAGGCAAGGACAATGCCGCAGCCTATACCGTTTCATAAATTTAGTGGCTTGTGTCCTGTAACTTTCTGTCTTGCTGCAGTTTTTCACCAGAAGATTTTATGCGTGCATACAACCTTGTTTACTCCGATCTGTCTCAACTCGCACAAGAAGTTTTGTACATTATTGACAACATAAATGCCATAATGACACAACACCGTAACAGCAAAATAGCTAAAACAACAGAGCAACACCGGTCAGGCACTTTATCTGGAGATGCTCTGTTGCATGGAGCAGAACTAGGTAAGGCTTTGTAACCAGAAGAATGAAGCCTGTGTCCCAAAAAGATGCTCGTGTTCAGTTTTATGCTGACAACTAACACTGCTAGCACCCAAAGACTCATGCTGTGTAACTGGTCATGTTTGCAGCAAGCATCAGTGCCTTATTTGTGTAACAGAACTGGACATCATAAGGATCCCATGGGAACATCCACTCTTTTCTCCAGAGATACATGACATATTACCAAGCCTCTACAACTCCCAGCCGGGCCTCCTGTACCAGGGATGAGACGTCTCAGCAATGAAGAACAACATTGCCAAGTCAATCAAGCTGTGACAAGTTAAGCTGACAAAGTGTCACTTCCCTGGGCTTCAGCCTCCTGTGGGCACCCATTGTGCCATCCAGCAGCACGAGAGAGTCCTCTGTCCCACTGAACACGGCTTCGGGCTGCTGCCTGCTCTGCGTCTGTGAGCGTGTGGGGAAACACAAAGCAGGGTGCTTCATCTTCAGCGCCGAGAGAAGCTGGGTGTTTGGGGAGGCTGAGCACTGCCAAGAGCCTGGTTTCTACCGCAGGTTGACCCTTCTGAGTCTTCTGAGAATTATATCATTCCTTCTGACATAAGAAACGGTGGTACTCTCCTGCTTTCAAAAATCCCTTTAAAGTTTGTCAGAGATGGTAATAAGTAGTCTGCTTGCCTCCACGCTAACCTATGTTGCAGGATATTATTACTTTGCAAGTAATCCACCTTTTCTTCCTGAAATGCTAAACTTCCATCATTTGCCTCGTACACTTAAAAACCACATGGTTTTGTTCCTGTTCAAGCTTTACCCACCTAAGAAATCCCCTGAGTAAGCAGTAATGTGTCTGGCTCCCATAGCCAGTTGTGTTTGCAGAGAGATCCTCTTTGACTTAGTTGTAACTCCAAGATTCCTGTGACAGTGGTGTTTATGGTGCTACAGTATAGTTCTGAACAGTGACCATCCAAAAAAAGGGGAACAACCCTCAGAAGAAAACAGACCAAAAGGCGTAGCCAAACTCAGAGACTGATGAAAGGTCAGGCTTTGAATTCTGTATATTCTTCATTCAGCCTCAATCGTTTCACTGCCTCCTCTTCCCATATCCTCATCTCTCAAAACATCCCTTGTTCAATAAGACTGATAGAAGGTACAGAAGAAATTCAGGCTTTGAGTTATTTACTATGTTCTGAAGAATTCATATTTTGGGGGAAATTGCTCAGATTTTCCTTTTCCAAATGAGACCACTTTGCTAGAAAAAAAGACACTTTAAAAAAATCCACAAATTAGCTTTTGAAAAACATTTAAAATGGAAACCAGAGCTTTCATCTTCTGTATTTACATACTCTGCAGCTCAATAATCCCGCTGGATTAAGAGTAAACAGGCAGAAGTCCTGCTTTTGTATCAGAGGAAAATGGAACTCAGTACATGATTTGCAGAGTTAAATGTCACAGCAAAACCTTGCTAAAAAAAGGTCATTGGTGAGAGACAAGAGGCCAGGATGAAGTTTCCAGGGATGCCCCATCCCTGGCAGTGTCCAAGGCCAGGCTGGAGGAGGCTTGGAGCAATCTGGGCTAGTGGAGAGTGTCCCTGCCCATGGCAGGGGGGTTGGAACTGGATGATCTTTAAGGTCCCTTCCAACCCAAACCATTCTGTGGTTCTATGGTCTTCCTGTTAAGGAACAAACTGAGGACTGGCTCCTCCCCAAACAAGGAAGGGAAAGAGTGAGGAAGACACAATACAGAAACACGAGATGGAAAACACAGTACGGTTGAGAGAAATACAGCAAACACAAAAAGAAAAAGCAGTAGCAGGGAAAAGACTGGTACCTGAGAGACTCTGGTGGCTTCTGCTAAGAACTTCTTCATTTCCTCTTCAGTGAATACTACATTCATCGCTGACCCACTGTGAGAAGGGCAAAGGAAAGAGGTCAGCTTCCCTCGTGACTCCAAGGGAGACAGCAGTGTCAGACACCCCAGCACAGGGTTACCCACCATGTTTATATGACAGACCAGCCAAGCAAGCTCCTGACTCAAGCCACTTGCTCCACTCTTGACTGAAAGAAAGGCAGAGCTCATACCTAATGAACCTCCTCTATACTTTCCAAAGATAGGTGACTCCCAGAATTGTAATGAAGAATCAAAGAACTGCTGTTGTGTAGCCCTAGCACTGCTGCCAGGGCTTTCCGACCCCAGCCTTTAAAGCTCCCCCTAAGCTGGAGGAGATGGCTAGCCAGGCAGAGAGCCCCACTAAGGACCCAGGTGTGCAGGTTAGCTGCGAGCTCGGCACAGAACAGATGCTTTGCTCCCTCGCTCACCAGTGTCAGATGAGGCAAGGAATGCACAGGCCCCTGGTGATGGCTGTGACACTGCAAATGCAGATGAAAACAGGCTCTTCTTTTCTGGCCATTTCAGTCTCCCTCCCCTAATGCCTTAGCTCTTAAGGCAGAGGCACAGCAGATACAGACACTGTATCTGAAAGCTGCTTTGAAGTGCAGCTGTCAGTACTACCAGAGAGGGGGATCTTGGAGAACACAGGTCGAGAGCCAGTGATTCAGGTCCCTTCTAAAGACAAGAACCTTTTTAAAAAGATGTTACAGTGGTAGCTTCCCCCGTGGATGGTCAGCTTGCCCTCTGCTTTGGTGGGCAAGCTCGCAGAGGCTGTGGGGAAACGTGAAGGAAGGATCTATCCCACAAAATCGGTCACTCCAGCCTAAGATAAATAGACACAAGTACCTAGGTGATTTTATTTACCGGACTACGTCTTCAGCTGATGTAAATCAATAGGGTTCAGTTAAATCCATGGACCTATGTCCGTTGTACCACCGAGGATGTGAGCTGGTGCACACAGTACATAACTAGTGGGGAAATGCATTTAGCTTTCCAAGGCAACTGGCAAATATGAAAGGCCATATCTGTTCAAAGGTTGATGAAGTCTAGCTGTGGACCTGCTGCTGTTCTGCAAATAGGGGCCAGACAGGGTGCTGTGCTAGGGATTTTCACTTTCTATTTCCTCAAGTTTTACATCCTCCAGTTTCAAGTTTCTCCCTGAAGTCCCGCTAACCTGTTCCAGACACCCTTCTGCAAATACTTACAATGGGAAGGGCCTGTATGGAATTTAGTATGGATGGAAACAGCAGGATAGAAGGAGTGCTCCCTAAAAATCTGGAGAATTACTTCAGGGGCAGTTTCTAACTTCTCCTGATCTGAGTGCTGGTTTTTAACTTTGCTTCACAGCCCCACTGCAAGCTTCAGAAACGGGATAGAAAAGTCACATTCAGCAGTCTCTTCTAAAGGATATTTTCTTGAGGGTTGAACACACAAGAAATCATTCTCCCTTTTTTTTTTTTTTAATAAAAAGATTATTTTTTTTCTCCCCTGAAAATGAATACTGTGCCTCTTCATTCTGATACGTGGCTCTCTTTCATACAAAAAGGATCCCGTCTCCAATTTATCTTCACTTGTAAACTGTGCCCAGCAAAGTGCCTCTCTGTGCCTAGTCATCCAGCTATGAAGAAATGTCTCGCAGAGAACAGTGACCATTCAGAACGTGTGAGTCTGCTGTGTGTACGCGCTGGTGCAGCTTCTTCAAAACCTCGAGCTGTCGGAGATGTGTGGGTATGTACGAGGTCTATTTAAAGAGAAGCAGCTGCCACAGCGTAGGGCCATAAAACATGCCTGTAGGCAGAGAAGCTTAGCAAATAAGAAGCTGAATTCAAAAAATGTGCTGTCATTTTCTGAACAGATGCCAAGCCCAATAAATGGCCTCAGCATGTTCCCTTCTGTTTTTCCTGGTGGCTTAATTGTACAGGTAGTAGTCTCAGGAGCCTTCAGGAATATCCCAGATGGTTCCTACTTTTGTCCTTGAGATGTGAAGAAGGGAATGCAGCTAAACAGGCATTCTTATGATCACCTTTGATCTGTGCCTGCTGGACAAAAGAGATCCACTGGCTTCCTTTACTGGCTTGCACAGCTGTCCCACCTGTTAAGACGGGCAGCTTTATGCCACACACACCTAGCTTAGTGTTTGCCACACGTCCCCTGAAATCACTGTCCCTTGTCTCAAAGAGGTTTGGTAGTCCACACCCCTGACTTGATGAGCTGCGATGGTTGAGCCTTACCTCAGAACATAGGAAGGCCTCAGCAAACACGGGTAACTCACAGAGCTTGCAAATTCAACGGCATCTTTCTAAAGAAAGGGAGGAAAAACATGCTGTGAACAAGAAAATATATTAAAGTCCTACCAACATTTCAATTTTAACTGCACCTGTACTTTACTAACCGTTAAGACTGGATGCAGGAGGAGAGGGGGACAGTGTTTCCCTGGGTGTATACTCCATGTTGTGTAAAGGTGATTTAAAGACATTCCCTTTCCAGTTTCCATCCCACTCCCAGCGATGCTATAGCATCACTTTACAGGGATCAAAAAGTTCCTCAAAACTGGCCGTAAAAACCAATCCAATGCCTAATGAATCTTGAAATGTGTCAATAAGTCCACCCCTCACAGAGCAAATGCTCAAACCAACCCTGAGCCGCTTCATTTCCCAGATCCACATCCCAACTTACCAGTGTGCTGACGGCTTTCCAGGGAGCCTGGGCCACACGCAGCTCATCCAAAACGGCTGAGAATATGGAGCGATCTTCTGCCCGGTCAATCTGCAAAGGATTTGTGCCAAGGATCTTCACTCCACTCTGCTGAAGTGGCACTGCCAAGTTATTGGGAATCTGCCCGCCTACAGAAATAATGCAACCACTGCATCCCTGTTGGCACAGAGAAAGGAGCACAGTCACGTCCAAGTTAGCTTAATGTTAAGAGCTGTTATAACAAGGAATCCAATATTCAGATTATATCACTTTTCAGGTTGCTATGGGCGAAGGCAGATCATAAATTGTGTTGACCCAGAAGCACCCGAGCTGCAAAGTATGAGTCAGAGTGTGTAGCCTCTCTAAACCAGCAATATCTTCACAGAATCATCACAGAACCCTAAAGCCCATCCAGTTCCAACCTCCTGCCATGGGCAGGGACACCCTCCACCAGACCAGGTTGCTCCAAGCCTCATCCAGCCTGGCCTTGGACACTGCCAGGGACGGGGCATCCACAGCTTCTCTGGGCAGAGTCTCTTCCTTGGTGTCACGCAACAGACAGCAGTAACTTGAGGTCAAATTCTCCATAAACTAAAGAAATCTGCAGTGTTCACATGCCTTCTGACATCAAGCCAAGATTCTAGCTTCTGCTAGAACCACAGACTGTTACCTTCTTTTCATGCCATGCTTAGATGCTTCTGCTTTCCCAGCGAGGATAAGCACTGAGCTGACACATGCTCCTTTCCTTTGCAGAGGAAGGGCACTGCGCTACGAAAACCTAACGTCCCCACACCAAAACTCAAAACTCCACATGGTGGGGTCAGGTATCCCCCATGTTCTACACACGAGGAGATGGGCATGAGCACTTCCACCGCACCCACTCCCACTCCCCTTGCCTTTGGACACAGTAGCATGAACAGACCGCATGTTTTGGGTCCCCTTTCTTTCTCAGTCCAGCTCTTCCAAGAAAACAGCCTTCCCATGCTCACGGCCAGAGTAGCAGACACTCACACAAACTCTTTTTTACTACAGAGTTGCAAGGCAGTAACCCCCAGCAGAGAGACAATAGGAAACAACGGGAATTTTGTTGTTATTTGCTAAGCAAACATCCTTTCCTAGCCCCAGATGCCAGCCTTGAAGGAGCGCTCACTGCTGACCCCTTGCCAGCCTGTACAATGCAGAGCAGAGTCTAGTTCAGCAGAGCCCAATCCATCAGACGGCCTGTGGTGGTGAAATACTCCAGATCCGCTTAGCCCTTTGTTTTAATTCCTCCTCATTATTCCAGACTAGCTCCTCATTTCTGGTAGCGCTCAATAGTAACAAGTCTGTCACCCAGACTGTGGTATGTGCTCATTTCTATGCAGGTTATTTGCAAGTGCCTCAATTCCAGAAGCGGAGGAGGCAGGACAGGCAGGCCAGCACCCTCCAGCCACAATGGCACCTTCCATGTTCTTCACTGGGCGACCACAACATTCTAAGTGAGGAAATAATAAACAGCAAATAACCAGAGACAGGCGAGCTCGCTTGCAAACACATCCTTCTACACGTGCAAATATGGGCTTTTATTTCTTTTTACGTAGAACCCCTAATGCTTTCAAGTACCACCTAGTCTAGTGTGAAGTTTTTAAACAGTAGAAAAAGGCCGTAGAGTACCTGCAAGAGTTATGGGGACATAAAGATTGATTGTTTAGATTGTGTAATAATTGAAGGTAATTAAATAATGGGCACTTTACTTCCAAATTAAAGCTGGTGAGACTTTGCCCAAAGGAGAATCAGGCCCACAGCACAGCTGCAGTGAAGGGCTCTTCTGAAGCAAATGTGTTTTACCCACCTCTAACAAATGAGAAACATACATCAAGTGAGCCATGGGTTGGGTCTACCTTTCAGAGTATCAATGTTCTTTTAATTAACAAGTGTCTTTTTCCTGAAGAAGGCTAGCCCCACTGGCCTTCCGGGAAGAGGAACTTCTTAATGAGGGATTCAAAGGGATTTCGAGTGGCAGATCTGTAAGCAGGATGGACTAGAAATGACTGAGAGAAAGCAGATGATAAATGCCAGTACAAACCCTGCTCAACTTTAATGTGGTTAATCTCCTACCATCATAAAAAGCCACTAAAAAAGCCTGGCATTGAGTGAGTGGCCGAGCGGTGCTGAGTTGCCGGCTGGGGTTAAACCACAACAGGCATTTAAGCAGCACTTACTATCCCAAGGTCTACAGGATTATTATTTGCTGCTAATATACAGTGCTGGAGACAATTTTTTTTCCTTTCCCCACGCAGTCACTTATGGGATGACACGCTGCTGCTGGCCAACAGCAGCTCTCTGAAAGAGCTTAGGACAGGGAGTGAAAAATGCCTCATTACTAGAGAGGAGCAAGGACGGAAGCTGTTCTGTGCCCACATTGGTTTGATCTCATGACATCGGAGCTCGCCATCTCCAACTCAGAAGAAAGATCTGTTCCTTACTGCTTACAGACTCATCCAAAATACAGTATTTCTCTCTAGTCCCCAGACCCCTTACCATCCCACATGGACAAGAACCAGACAGTGAATAAAGCAAACCCCTCTTGCAGCTTGGAACAGTTCCTTTTTGACAACAGGTCAACCTAGCTTTGCAGCCAAGGAAAACCAACACCTCCATCTGCCCTCAACATATCCGAAATGAGAATGTCTTGGCTAACAGCTTCTCCTTGGCTGCCACTTACTCCTTCCTTCAAAACAATTCTATTCACAGAGACTCTACGTCCCAAATACCCCCCACGTCAAAGTTGGGAAGTGGTGAGGGAATCCAGTCCCAAGGAGCCAGAGGAGATGGCTTGTTCAGGCAGACAGCCAAGAATCATATACCTGTTTTACTCAAAAAGAACCATAAATTGAGACCCAACTGCAGCTTCCTTCTTCCTTTACAATTCCGCTGTTATTTCCCAAAGCGTGCTCCGGCCCCAGGAGCAGCCCGCTGCCCCACTGGGAAACGGCAGCAGATAGAAATAGGCTCCACTGCATATCACTTTGTCATCAGCCATATTTTAATTATAAAGAAAATTAATAACATCCTTGCCATTAGACATCTCCGAAATACACTCTATACATAATCTAGCGAAAGAAGCCTAGAGAGAATTATTTTCCCCTTTATAACAAAAATCGCTATTTTTATTACTACCTTGCTTTTATGTCATTAGTAATAGATTTGGGTTTTCTTTTTTCCTGAGTTTGAAAACAAATTAGACCATTAAAATTGTACCTAAGAGCCTCCTTTAGTTTTATGAATTGTCTCAGAATGATCCTAGAAACTGAAAAAGAATCAGAAGAGGCCCTCAAGCAGATAGATATTAAAATAGAAAGGGAACATCTCTGGAAACAAGAAGCCAATAAATTTGAGGGAAGGATTTTTACTTTTTTTTTTTTAATTATTGTCCTCATAGACTACCACCTAACTTTGCATGTTCACAGTAAATTAAACCTCCCTCCGACGCAAAGCTCTGCTGTGCAGAGCTCAGTCTCCAGTGAGCAGCCATGAATGTCGACTGGAGAGGGAAAAGGGGGCACAAGGGAGAGAAAGAGGAGGGAGGGCTGAGTACATCCCGGTGAGAAAAGTGTGCAAAGCTGTGAGCAGCTCTTGGTAGGCAGGTTCCAGTCCCCTCAGTCCCACTGGTAACCTCGCTCCCCAACACTGCCTGATTTGTCTGATCAGAAAACCTGGGACTACTCAGTGCCACTATTTATTGGGGCTTAATAGTTGCCTGAGGTTTGCTGCTGATCCTGACAACGTCTGGGGAGTTGATGTATCGTCTCTACTGAGGGCAAAGGGTTGTATGCTGATGGTTTTACCTACGGTTCGCCCATAGTCCAGGACTTTGCAGGGTATCTGCTGCTGTTCATTGTACATTGGAACACTAGAGGAGGCCAAGGAGCAGGGGAGTTTAAAAGATCCGTCTGAAACCACGGCGCTAACCACGCTTTGGATATGAAGCTGGGAGAGACGGTTATCTGCAGGACTGGGGAGGGATCCCAGATCCTGAATATTTAACTTGGTAGTTTCCTTAGGGATTGACTTACAACTGCATTTGCCTGAGGAAGTATTCTGTTAACAGGATATTAGCACTTGGCTCACTCATTTTTTTTAAAAAATGGCACACAGCAAATAGTGTATTTTAGACTACACTCTGCTGGAGACCTGGAGCCTGTCCCCAGGTCGGCCTAGGTCCTTCTGCGTGACTCTGCAGCCTCTCTGCTCCTCAGAGACTCAATCTCCCTACTTGCAAATTAAGCCTAATGATACCATTTCCTTTTGTCACTACTTAAGAAAAGTGCTCTAAACCAGCTGAATATTTATTGTTCACCTCAGGATTTATTAGACAGCACAACCCTAACTTGGGAGGTTTAGGATCAGGGCTTGAAGGCTTTCACACCTCCAGAGCAAACATCAAATAGGTTGTTTACATACTCAAGTCAGAGGAGCAGAACACTCTGCAAACTCCCAGCATCTCTCTTCTCCTCCTTTTTATTCCCACCACCTCAGCTCCTGCTGCCGCCTCCCTGCCCTCCCTCCTTTCACGATCACTTTTTCATAGTCACAGACTGGTTTGTGTTGGAAGGGACCATAAAGCCCACCCAGTTCCAACCCCCCTGCCATGGGCAGGGACACCCTCCACTAGCCCAGGTTGCTCCAAGCCTCCTCCAGCCTGGCCTTGGACACGGCCAGGGATGGGGCACCCACAGCTTCTCTGGGCAACCTGTCCCACTGCCTCACCACCCTCACAGCAAAGAATTTATTCCTGATATCTAAGCACCTTTGAAAGCTTCAGCTACAAATCCAAGATGAGCGTGTTACCTGTTAGAAATCAACATTTTCCATATTGGGACCAAGCGTTTACATTATAGATCTTCTCATTCCCAAATCTGTCTGTGATCCTTCTCCATTTCCTAGGATCAGCACTTCTGAGCACACCCCCAGACAGACAAGTGCACTCTCTGGATCAGGAGCTGGGACATGTTTTGGTTTGATGGCGATTCCCGTGCCCCTTCCTACCCTGCCTGCCAGATCACATCCACCACATTGAAATACAGTGGCAAAGCGGAGGCTGCAAGTTCTGGAGCACATGTAAGTGTTATGCACGTAACTTGTTCTACTGCTTCAGGGGGAGTACTTGCGCTTCAAGTCAAGGATATGCTTAAGTGCTAAAGCTCAGCACTGCAAGGGCAGAACAATTTGTGCGATAAATGACTGCGCAGCAAATTAAATCTGCTTGTAAATATTGCACAATATGGCATCTTGCAAAATAATTTAATATTTATTTGGCATTCATTATTGAGCAGTCTGCTAGGAACATCAACGATGTGTAAAATGCAACATTGGGATCCAAACCAAACAGCTTTTGCTAGCAAGCTCTCCCCCCTCACCCCCAGCTGCTCTGCCAAAGCAAGCTAGTGACATGAATTTTGAAAAGTCTGGTTTGCTTCACGGCTCTTTATTGTGCTTCTGCTGCTTTTCTTTACCTCATATTGGTAGATGTCCAGGATCCTTTCCAATGACAGCTCCTCGAAGTACAGTCTGTCACACTCATCAAAATCTGTGCTCACTGTCTCCGGGTTGCAATTCACTACGACGGTCTTGTTGCCAAGCTGACGCAGCGTGCGGATACTGGAGACAGCACACCAATCAAACTCCACACTGCTGCCTGCCAGGAGACAGAAAAGTGGGCAAGGAAAGGAAGGATGCGGAGAAGAAAATATAAACAGACATTCTCAGCACTCAAACTTAAAAAAGAAAAAAAACACCAAAACCAGCATTGCCTCCTGTCAGCTCAGAGCAAGAACTCTCATTGTCCTCCCATGGAAGCTAATCATCCCCAAGTTGGGGCCCCCCAGCACAACAGGTAAGTTGGCTCAGCTGCTCAGGAGTGACAGGCCTCTAACACACCTGTCATCCCGTGCTCAGAAACACTTGTGTCAGCTCTTCCTGCCCATCCAACCTCCCAGCCAACGCGCTTTGAGGTCAGCTGAAGAGGCAGAAGCGCAGAATTGACCAAACTGAGTACCCATTATTACAAGACAGCGCTGTTGACTCCAGGAAACATGAAGCATTTAACAGAGATGGTTTAAAAACCAGAAGACTGAAGTGGTTTTTACCTTTCAGAAGAGCAGAGTATGGCTAACCTAACAATAGAAAAATTACAGCTCAGTGGGTCTGTAATAGATAAGGCAAATCTATTGCCTTATCTAGATAAGGCAAATCAGCAGAAAACACTTTCAGAGCACTGTGACCCTTTTATCCTGGTTTAAAGGCCACAGTGACTATGGTAACACTGTGGAGCAAGCACATCCTAGTGCCCTGAGCGAGCACTGTGGCCACCTCTAAAGGCAAGAGGCACGGAGGGAGTCACCCGGTGCTCCGGTGAGCACCAGGACTGGGTGCTTGGTCTTGGGCAAGCTGCAGGACTTGGGACTCACACAACGCCAGAGGCTTCAGGCAATGCTGGAGTCCAGACTTGCTCTAACGGCTGCTGTCCCATAAATTTCTAGGCTCAAACATCTAATAGGGGTACCGTAAACAGAGAATGATGCATATTAAAAAACATCATTAAATGGTTATGCTTAGTCTACAAGAAAACCTTGGCCTCATCATGATGTGTTCACAGTCATTACATGATCATTAACCACTGATATAATTATTTTTATATATAATTGTGTGACAAGATACATTGGAAATTCAGGCTGTGCTTAATTGCTCCCTCCACCACCCAGTCACAAACAGCTGGCTGTCACAGGTCACTCACTTGCAGGCACACAAGTTATTTCCCTGCTTCTATCAACCTCAAAACATGCTTCAAAACCCCACAGAAAAGAGAGGGAAATCAAATCTGAAACTGGATGTTTCCCAGCAGGGTCACCAGATGCTCGTTCACTTCTTGTATTCCACTTCCATTATTCAGGTAACCTTATACACATAAGAAACCTCAGCTCTGGGACACAGCAGTCAGCTGGAGTCCCCATCTGACTGCTTTAGATACAACCTGGGAAAAGAGCTGAAGCATATTCCAGCCACATCCAGTAATGGTCATGTCCAAACAGTGGGAAAAGGGAAGACAGCGAATAATTAGTGATACTAGTAATGACTGTTGTAGCACAACCAGACGCCGCTCCTCATAAGATAATTACTACATCAAGGCAGGCGTGTTTTTGAACTCACTGTCACGTTTTAAACGCGGTAGATCTACACGCTCACCTTACAACCTACAGAACACTGCTGGCCGGTGCAGTTGGTGGAATAGCTTATTTATACTGCTCTCAGGGCTGACCTTCCCTCAACCAACCCGCCCTCCCAGGATAGGAGACACCCTCCCGGCAGCAAGCATCACCTGGAACGTCTGAGGAACACCCCTGCGGAGGAGCACAGGTCACACGCCACAGCTCAGGCTCTCAGTGAGCCGGAGGCCGTATGTGTGCACAAAAGGTGTGTCAAAGCAAGCTCTGAAGTTCAAGAGTGTGCAACTGGATCGATTCACATGTTTCTGTTTGGCATATTAGTTAACAAGAAAACTACAGAATAATTAAAAAGAGACACTTCAGTACGGATAAATGTTTTTTTCTAAATACAAAACATAGCATGACATTTGAAATGAGCTCACACTTACCCCAAATAGTTGTATTTCTTTGCAAAAGCGTCAACATATTCAAGGTTTTCCTGTACTATATTTCAAATTATTTTCAAATAAAATTCATAAGGTTGGGGTTTTTTTAAATCTAAAACTCACTTTTAATAAGAATCTTATTTAAGAAATAAAAAGGTAACGTCACACGTTTAACTTCCATCCCAACGATGTAGCCCTTTCTGACCAGTTCATGTTGTAAATGTCAACCCATGGGGAACATTAAGTTGATCCCACTGAATTACGATTACAGTTCTGCAAGCAGAGAGGTACAGCACACTGCCTTCAAAGGATAACAAAAGGCAAAAAAACGTGGCTATTGCATCTAGAAGAAAACTCTTCTAGAGGTGCAAGGAATGGTTTCCTTTGGTAGCCTTTATTTAGCTGCAACCTCTTCCAAAGACTGTCTTGACCTAAACAAAGCTACAGAACAGGTACGGCCAAGAGCAGACCTGTATGGCTCATCTAAGCACTTAGGAGTTTTAGGTGAACAGGGCACAATGTATTCACCCACATTCAGTGGAATTACTGAACAGTAGTGTCGCTCCTCTCTGTTCGTTTTTTGTAACCACGCTGCACCGCATGTTGACTGGCAGAAGCGTTCACAAAAAAAAGCACAATCACGGAGAGTTCCTCCTGATTTCACTCATCTCAACATTGACGCTGGAAACTGAGTTCAAGGAGACACATCCTACAAATGGCAAGGGGAGTGTGGCACGTGACCTGTCCATCCAAGCAAAACAAATGGATGCAGTTTTAAATTTCAGCTATCAAAACCCGTCCCCACTACTTGTGAGATGCAGAGCAAAATTATTTCTGAATAACAAGCCATTTTTTTCTTGTCAAGGATTGCAAGCTACTTGGAATGATCCATGAAAAGAAAAAGTGAAAGTCATCACGCACGGAATGCAGCAGTCTGTCTATCCAACGTTCACAGCCAGGAGGAACCTCTTACGCTGCATAACTGAGTGGGCTGAAAAACCAGCGTACAGAGAATTGCTTATACAAAAGCAGCTGAAGACGCCAAAATACTTCCATAGTCACCTATACTTAGAGTAGTAAAAGGCATTGTATGTAACAACACAGTCGAGCTGGCAGTAAAGCAACAAGGTGTCGTGTTCTCAAGGTCTTAACATGTGCAAAAAGTAAGACGAAAAAAATTCCCTCAAAACTTTGTGGAAGTCACAACTAAGTGACAAGCGAAAAGTAATAAAATTCTCCTCTTCTTTCCAGGGCATGAAATGAGGTCTCTGAGCAAGTGTAAAAGGCAAACCTCGTGTTAGGAATTGATGTCCTGTGCAATGTGCTCTGGAGGCTTTTGTCACCATATGAGCAGGGGAACAAATGAACCACAAGAATATCCAAAGAAGGCTCGAGGGTGCAAGGAGATCAGAGGAGTTGTAAGAAAGATTTACCTATGTGATATGGTCCACAGCCCAACACCATCACTCCACAGTCATCAAATTTTACATCGTGTTCCTGAGAAGGCGAGGAGAAAAATCATTAGGATCTGGACTCCGCTGCACCTAACTCTGTGCGTTACAGAATAAACAGTTTCTGGTGCTCAGCCCAACAGTCTGATCCTGCAGGGCTCAAGTCTGAGCTCGTTTACTGCAGTGTAAATCGAGTGAAACTCTACTGGAATTAGTGGTGCTGCACCCAAACCAACGGAGACACAGCACCTCTGCTCTGGTTACCGAGCAGCCTAAGGAGCTATTAAGCTTCACATAAAGATGAATGCTAGGGTGAGATGAGTGAAGCAGGAGTTCTGCGTTCCCAGCACCGACCTGTGCACAGAGGATGCAAATACAGGTGATCTGGGATCGTAACAACACAGGGGCACCCACACTAAATGCACAGGATCAGTATTTGAGCAAGAGAAAGTTTCAGGCTTGCTGCAAGGGGATTATACGTAACACCATCCAAAATAATTGCTACAGAGACATCTGCGAGATGTCCAGAAATAATGCAGCACAGGGGAAAGAGATCAGACTAGACAGCAATGAGACTGTTGTTTCCGAGTGTGCCTACCTGCCCGTTGTACGTGATGTAGAGGTAATTAGTCACCGCTGGGTATTCTGCTGCCAGCGTGTCAATCTGTATGGGGAAGAGGAGGAGGGATGGTGACTTGGCCAGTGTAAGATTTTTCTAACATGCAGGTGTTTTGGATTTTTTCTTCTCCCTCTTTCCTTTTCTACTCCTACTTCTGCCCTATTATTTTCCCATCATGTCTTTCCCCAGAAGGTGACCTGAACTGCCATAGGATGGCACTATAGCATATGCCTGACCTTCCCCCCAGACCTTCCTGTTTACCTAACAGGAGACTCTACCACCTCTTTCTAAGCTGCAGATTTAGCTCTGCACCTCTTTGGTAAAACACCTTCACAGCTCAGGAACATTTCCCATCCACCCCTTCTTGCTGAAGCCCTCCTTCTCTAGTTAGTTCGGCAGCATTAATTACACGGATCGCCATTCCTCCGGGTCTCCGGTCCTCTTTAGCTGTGCCATCCAGGATCTTCACACTATACTCTTGGCCCCACGTTACTCCCACACTGAATACAGACATGCACACAGTATCCCTCCAAGGTCACGCCAAGTAGCAGCCAGCAGCGCAGTTACTATGTGTTTACCCTACAGCGTACCTTGTGCTTTGATAATTAAATGGTACGCAAACCAAGAGCGGTTGTCAACCGCCGCTTGTATGTAGTTTTCAACAATTTCTTATGTAATTAGTCACCAGAGAGCCCAGAAGAATAATTTGCCTATTAGGCTGTTCCCAGACTATGTGTGTCAACCCCTCATTGCACGTCAGACGTGGTAACTAGTCTGTCTAGGTCAGCAGCGACTGCTGAAGTTCCCTGAATGAACAGCTGAAGCATTTCTACGCAGAATACTGAACAAGGAACAACAGTAGAGCGGTCCCGACATGAATTTTTACATGCTACACCATTTAAAAACCTGTCCAATCTTCAAGTAATTTCAGGAATCCCCACTGGCTGCCCAAATCCTTGTGAATAATGAAGAACGTGACCTATGTAAGCGTCTGCTGCTCATTACTGTTGCTAATACTGCAACTGGTACTTCACGGCTCAAGAAGAAACATATGCTTCCAAGGCACAAATGCAGGCATAAGCAGAATGACCTTACCAGGGGTACCTTGGCACACAAATCAACCCAGCACTGCGGTGCCATATGCAGCTGAAAGAACACAGTGCAAGACCAGGCACATTTCCACGGGCCAGGTGAGGACATAGAAGGAAAACAGCAGCTGGGGAACAGAAGGAGATTTGGCACCTGGAATTGGGCCTGAGGATACAGATGGGCTCTTTCACAAACATTCAGTAGTTTGGGTTGGGTTTTTTTTTCCCTCCCCTTTAAGGACACAAACCAGCTGGTGGCAGTTTAATACCAACACACCTTAAAGGCAGCAGCAGAACACCTAGCAAAGCACTGGTGACACTGTCATGAATACTAGATGAGCTCATTACACTTGTGCTGACACAATGAATAGCAAATGAACCTGTAACAATAGCACACTTCAAGTAAAGTATTGCCCTGTAAAAAGTTACTACCAAGAGAAAAGATGCTTTACCCTTTCTGTGGTCATACCATGGTGGGACAGCATTCACTGCCTTTTCCTGGAGACAGATAGCTGGGTTTGCCCCGCAGACCCACAGAATATGAACAAGAGTATTCTGAGTCCCTCCTTGAGGATGTTCATGACGTTACATTGACAGTAGAGGAGAACATATTTAACCCACAAAGCTGTTACTTCTGCACTGCAGACGTCAATGTGAACACTCCCACGGATGTTAACAGAGCCAGGGGTTCCACTGGGTTTGCCTCAGCTGTTTCTAAGGATGTGGAGGTCTGTTTCCTGCTCCTTGCACTCTTGGAAGCCACCACCATAGAAAGCGATGCTTCTCACGTACCTGTTTCACGCAGGGCACTATATTCTTCCTCAGTCTCAGCTGATGGGACTGGACTTCAGTCAGCCTCAGGCATTTCCCAATCTGTTTGTCTGAGAACCCGATCTGTTTGGCTCTCCTCAGCGTCTCTTCTGGAACAGTTTCGCTGGAATTAAATAAGAAAAACACCTCTGCGTGAGGTTTTTCAGGAATACTTAGAAGATACATGAGTGCTTGTGCCTTCCGTACCACATAGAGCTGCTATAGGATCATGCACATAAAGGCAAGAAGAGGAAGAAGACCCAGCTGAGCTATGCAGTCCCCATACCTAGAAGATCTGCTTGCACTGGATGCTCCCCACAGGTACGTGTAAGATAAAGTCCAGAGGCAGACTGCTGATGTTAGGAAGTGAAACACTTTCTTTCCTTGCACTGGGGAGACAGGAATACGTGACTCACGATGAGGTCCATCGCCTCCCAGGCAGCATTCTCCACCAGGCTGCTACAAGGTCACCGTACCCAAAACTGTGTGGTCATTTACCATGACAGCCCCCATGGGGTGGAGCAATTCCTTTCTTGGATTCAGTATCCCCACAGCCGCCCACTCCACACAAAGGCAGAAAATTCCTGTAGCTCTGGGACAAGCTATTCGAAGTCATTACTGTCCCCTGACCCTGCTGAGCTGGGGGACAACTTCCCCCGAAACACTACAATTTGCCCCAAACAAGCCCTTCTTTCTGTTGTTGGCGATGCTCCAACTGCCTTCAGAAATGGCTAGTCTTTCGCAAAAGCACCTGAACTCAGAGATCTGTATTAGGAACGACCTCCAGAGGCTCACGCACAAGGTTTTTCCTCCTGACAGTCTCAAGTGTACTTTGTTTGGGATCATTTGTGCTGCTCCTCGCATTATGAAAACAGGGAGAAGAATAGACAGGGCAAAGCAAGCAGGGGCACCTTCTTTGATTTCATGTTTGCCATCAGGGTCTCTCAATACTTCCATATGTTTTTGCCTCCTGGTTTTGCTTCACAGGAGTCCTAATTTTTGCTGTTTATTCCAAACACGTCGCTCTCCCCAGCCACCTCCACAGCTCAACTTTCTTGCCCGTTTTGCTTTGGATTTTTTCATTTTCTCCATTCCCTCCACTTCTTGCTCTCGCACACTATTTTTGTCCCACTTTGGTTTGACTCCACCTATAGCCCTTACAGTTTCTGCCTGTCTCTGTTTCTAAGCTACCTTTTCTAAGCTTAGCTTTTGCAAAAACCTAAAAAGCCTATGTATTTTTATCAGCACTTCTGCTTTTCATCTTCATTGCCAAAAGCATCCTTGCCTGCCCAATAAATCAATATTTTATGAGGAAGCAAGCTCTGAATCAGGAAAAAGGAAGTGATTAACAAACAAGCAATTTTCCTAAATCAGAGCTTTTGAATTACGTTCTTTGCTTGATGGTATTTTTAAATAAATAGCATTATGTTATTTGAGTGGGAGGAGAGGATTAAGGCCACTTTATTGGAATGTGTCAGGAAGCTGAAGCATGAAAGAGCCAATGGATTGGATTTTCCACTCTGGCTTAGGCAGCTCTGCTGCCTCGGTGAAGTCAGGCTGGCATCAAACAGGCGAGAGTCACAGAAGTGTCAACCCAGCAGTTCTGAGAGCAGACCTGGGGACCGGGCACTCCTGGGTGCAGGTCCCTGGGCAGACGGGGTTTCCTCTATGAATTCCCCAGTGGCACCTCTCCTTCCCCAGCAATATGAGAACAGGGTTCTCCACCTGCCTACAACAGCACAGCAGGCAGCCAGGGCGGGTGTGCAGAAAGGAAACGCTGGCTGTAACTGCTGACCCCCGCGTCGTGTCCCAGCCCAGCTCCAACCACCAGCCTGCTCTGCCCTTGGGCACACCGGGCAGGAGTACCACCTACACCCTTCATCTTCCCTATGACCCTCCACCTCATCACCCTCCTCACTCCAGCAGACCCTGCTTGTGTCAGAAGGAAACAGTCGTGCCTAATCCAGCAGGCTGAGCTTCCCAGGGTTTGGATTCAGTGCTGGGTGTGGGAAGTCTGCCCACTTTGCAGCACGGCGGTACGTGAGAGCCTGCGGTTCCCACGCGCTAACGCCTCCACCACAGAACTGCCCTGCTTCTCTTTGGCCCTCTCAGCTCAGGGGCAGGACTTCTTGCACAAACCGTGAACGCCAGAGCTGAAGGCACGGATGGGTGTCTACAGGAGGAGCACAGCAAGCAAAACCTGCTGATTCTCTGGCAAAACGGATACTAGCCCTTGCCGGCCATTACGAAGAATGCTGCCACATTAGATTTCTCTCCCAGATTCAGCATTCCCTAAGTATGAGTGAGCAGACCTGATGACCCCAAGAAAATGAGCCCGTTTCAGTGCAGTTGGCTCCCTTGCTCTCCTCCCTCCAGCCTCAGAAACACACATAGCTGGCTGTCATTTGGTTACTGACAGAGAAAGAAAATTGCCTTCATTTGCTGCTTGTTTCAATTCAGGGTTTTGTATCTCATTATAACAATACCATTCATCGTCACCCCCCCCCCCCCCAGCGGGGTGGGTAGCAGAGAAGCAGTGATTATTCGGTGATGTGATTCGTTTGCCTCAGGCTAGCAATTAAATTAGGTTAGGACACTTACTAACCCATGCAAAAAGGTAACCAGTTCTGCACGGGATAACCAGTGCACAAGGGAAAGGCTGAGTACCTGAAGGGGAAACGAAACCACGCTTTTTCCCCTCCGCTATTCCCAACGGATGATACAGAGATGCAGCTTTCAGTGTGGCTAATGAGAAAGATGCGGTGGGAACCTCTATTCAAGCAGCACCTAGACAGGAAAGGTTTTCTCATTTCCCACTGCCACAGAGGCAGCTCGATGTGGAGGAAACGCACCCAGCTCACCACGAGGCAGGGAAGGTTTGAACTGACAACCCAGCCCTGGGGACGTAAGTTTTGCCAGTTAATACCAGCACAGAACATTGGCAAGAGTCAAACACCCAGCAGTGCTGCTTTCCGGGCACTTGGAACCAGGATCTGCCACAAGCCTCTGGGACAGCTCCCAGGGATTTGGAGGCCCACCCAGAGGAAGGGGCAGGCAGAGTAAGCCAGCAGAATTGCTGGACACACATCTTGAGACCTAGATAATTTCCATTTACTAATAAGGGTAATTTTTAGGATTTATATCTCAACTTTCATGGAAAGAACATAAAGAGACACGCAAACGGTATGGTAGGATGATGCTTATCTTCTAGACAGCAACACTGGGACACACAGAGGTTAAGGGGTGATGATTTTTAAGATCCAGCATTCCCAGCGCCTGTGCTCAAAGGCAGCCCTTTAGACGTGCTGGAGACACTGAAGCCAGCAAGAGCGGAATCAGGCTGATGATGCCTTTGAACGCTTGCGCGCAAATAACCCTTCCAAGAGCTCGCCAGAAGTCCTGCACTAAAAAGCGAAGGAAAAAATCCTCAGTTCTGGCTATTCCCAGACACACGACCCAGACCTACATCACTGCTTCTCACCTTCCCCTGGAGCATCACTTGCCTTCCAAAGATTAAACTCCCTCACTGGTTCACAATCAGTTCTGAAACAAGGGAAGATTAAGTGGCCGTGATTCCAGACTCCTACAATGCTCCTTTTTCCTAATGTTTGCCTTTGGAAAATGACAGTCAGAAATTTTAGAGCTTCAAAACCCGACGATCAGGCTTTTGCACACTGCCATCATCATTTAGTGGCCGTTCACTTCCTCAGAAAGCTGTAGTCCCCTGCACAATTTGCAGTTTATAAGCAACACAAGCCTTTCCCAAACCTTGCTTCTGCCTCAGTTTCAGCTTCTAGTGTTGATTTGTTATCACTTTTTGTTTAAAATTCCACCCTGTCACCTTTGGAACTCCATCCACTCACTTCTTCAATAATAAGCGATAAAAGGAAATGGAATAAATTCCCCTTAATGAGGAAATTTTCACCTGGCACAGAGGACCTGGGGAAATCTATTAACTGGCTGGAGGAACGCTGGCAGCGCTGCAATTATCAGGAGAGCCTGCTCGCTTCAGCACAGCCCTCTCTTCCACTTCACTGCCTTCCATCTGATCCACCAGTTCAGGAGCAATGCTAAATAAACGTGCCAGCAGAAAGCCCCAGCTTGGTCTGGGAAGAAGCGGTCTTTTTCTTGTCTCCCTAATCAGACCCCACTTCGTTTCAGGTATGTTGTCAAGTTTAGGGCCATCTGCATATCGCTTAAGTGCATCCTAACGGGTCTTGATCAAAAGGATCAGGAATGTTATGTGAACTGAGGGGGCCAAAGCCTGAGCTGGGAGCATTAGGGACACAGCAATCGTGTTGGCTGATGTCTGCCCTGTAAACCCACAGGCTCACCCCTGCAGGTCTCCTCTGGTTTCTCTCAGCAGCTGTTCAGGTAGCTTGGACACCACACAGGAGCTGCAAAGTGAGCACACTCTGGCTCAGCCCACCAGTCTTAAACTCTGCTCTTCCTAAATCCAGAGGGGGTGGATTTAAGCCCAGACTACAGCTTCGCTACGGCAAGTAAAGTGGACCAAAAGCAAGAAGCACTGGAAACAAAATGCCTAATGCCCAGTCCTGAAAGAGCTCTTCCTTTCTCGGTAGCCACAGACCTGGAGGGTTTCAAAAGCCCACTTGGCTTCAGGCTGGATTATCTCCTCTTTTCCTCATTGTCCCGCTCTGCTTCAAGGCTCCTAGTGCCTTCCTTGATTGCTCCTGATGTTTTACAAGATTGTGAACACGCACCAATTAAAACAATGAGATTGGTGTATAAATTCTCTCCCTGCTTCTCTTCTCAAGGAGACAGATTGTTACCGTTTTCACCCTCCCGAGAAACTCATGAGATGACTGACAAAAAGCTGTCAAAGGAGCGTTTAGGGAATCAGGAGCTGTAAACCAACAAATCTTGCTCACTGAACAACTATCACTCCAGTGCTCTGCATCTTTAACATTCAGATCCCTGGGCTAATAAATCTCATTGTGGACATCTTGATTTAAGTTACATGAACCTCACCCCGTGCTCTAAGACCTGAATGGCTCACACTTCGGATGAAGTGATGTGCTCCCACCAACACACAGCCAAGAAATGGGTCATGGATGCTTCCTCAAAGCCTATTTTCTACCCCTGGTAAAAGAGAGCTTTGAGGCCTTTGCTGGGATGCCATGGTATGGACTCCCCTGCTTCTGGTATTGTACACACCAGTTACAGAGGTTCCCCAATGGCTTTTAAAGGGAGATGCCTGTACATCCTCCATACAAAGGAAATAACGCATGCTGAGGTTTTACAGACGCTTTGAGAGAAAATACAGCTGTGAAATTACCACCAACGGCTCTACAAGGCAAGCAGAAAGCATCTTATGTCAGATCCACCCAAAGCACAAACAACAGTGCTGAATAGCTGCTTATATTATATTCTCCTCATGTACTGAATTCCTAATTTGTTCCTGAGTCTTCTCTGCCCCACAGTTCACAGAGAAGACAAAAGTAATCTTCCCAGTTAGTTAAAAGCGAGCCCTACACATATGTCAGTGACAGCTCCTCAAACAGTATAAATCAGTGCAGCCTCGCTGAGCAGCGCTGGACCTGCTCTGCACCCACGCCAGGTCCCACTCACGCTCTCTGACCTGTCCCAAAAGCACGCACGTCAGCAGAAACACTGCGAGCCACCGTGGAAGAGCACAGGTC
The DNA here is from genome assembly GCA_027574665.1 of Rhynochetos jubatus. Classification (NCBI taxonomy): domain Eukaryota; kingdom Metazoa; phylum Chordata; class Aves; order Eurypygiformes; family Rhynochetidae; genus Rhynochetos; species Rhynochetos jubatus. The sequence continues at coordinate 4,100,823 of CM050654.1, read as the reverse complement.
TCTGATCTTTCCTCCCTGCACTGTTTCTCAGGTCACCTGCTGGAGCCGGGTTTTGATTCCAGCACCTGTATTTCAGTGGCTACTCCACCATGGCTGTGTTTTGAAATCCAGTCATGCTTCCAGCAGGCGGCTTTCAAAGCACACCTTTCACAGACCCAAGGACATGAGCTTCGAAGAGGAATTCACAATAAACAACTTCTCCCACAGGTCACTGAGCAGAGCACCTGGCAACAAATGCTGGGCTGCAGCGGGTCTGCACCCTCCCACCTTTTTCTGCTTCCCCCTCTATTAACCCGTGTCTCTTTAGGAACGATAAGAGTACTCAGGGCTGCGCTTACCCCTTTCAAGCAAACCACGGGCCAGGAGGTGTTCTCACTCAATGCCCACAGCTCAAGGACACACTCTCCTCCCAAACAAAGCTCCAAAGTTATCCAACGTGATCGGTGCCACCACTTCCCACCGCCAGTGGGCTGGCTAGTGTGATGTCCACCTAAAGGAGGGTCTGCTGTTTTCATTAACGTTAGTTTGAAGAGCTGAGATTTAAGAGGACCAAGTTCATTCGGTTCACTGCTCTGCCAGACTGCCTTTTAGACTTTGGCCAAGCTTACCATATGTTTTGCTCCTCAACTGCAAAATGGGGTTTATCATGCTCCTCTTTTCTCACTTGAATTCTCCTTTACAGCCATTTATCAATATTGAAATGTTCCTCTTTGGGCAACACACTCACACTTCTGCCTGTTGCAAGATGGCCCAGCCTTCCCTGGGTCCTCTTGGATTTTCCCAAGCACTGAACTTGAGCCCATCACCTCTCCCTTTTCCCTCCTCCCTGTGAGCTCCCAGGTAATGGCAAATGCTATTAATTGCACATTCGATTGTTACACAGATACCTAAGTGACTTCAGAGTACAGGTCCTACTGCTTTCAGCAAGGCCCTTGTCCTCACGTCACTCGGGCATAAGCGATGATTTCACCAGCCTCTTTACCTATATTTACTGGCATTTGTCATACATTCTCCTTGCATATAGCCGCAGTTCTCGGGGATCACAAAATCAGCTGCAGATAAAAATAACCATGGCCACATGCAAACCAATCCTCGCTGCACACAGTTCAGAGAAGAGATGCAGATTCCAGAAGAGGCTTTCCCTCGCAGCCAGGCCACCAGCGGCTTGAGTCAAACACGCCCCAGATGCCACTTCCAAGTCCGGGCTTCGGCTGTGCTCTTGGGGACAGTGGTGTGACTGGGCCCTACTACTGCAAATCGGACTCGCTCTGGACTGTGTCTGTAGTCCTGGCCTTAAAGTCATGTCTGAGAGCTCACTGTCTCAGACAACTAGACATGGTCTGTTCAAACTCCCTCTTCTTCACGAGCTTTCAGTGTGATGAGCTGTCAGTGGAGTCACTCCAGGGCCCTTCCCCTGTCTTTTCTCTCATGGGACAGGCAAGGCCAAATCTAGGGAAAAAAATTCCTGATAACAACCCATCCTATTGCACTACCACTGCTCCACACACCATCACCTACGCACCGACTGACAGCATGGGATGCTGCTTGCCCTTTCCATGTGAGTATGCATCTGTGGTTTTGTCTGTGTGCACGGAGAGGAAGTTATGGTTAAGGTTACGTTACTGAAGGCATGAAGGTAATCGGTCAAAAACCAGCAAACACACCCACAAAAATGTGCAGGTCACAGGAGAAGCAGCAGAGGCACATGTTTGATGTGTGTGTGATATTACTGCAAGTACTCTCCAAATGGCTTTCTTTTCCCAATTCAACTCAGGCCATTTGCTTTTCTGCAGCCAAATCACACAGCCTGAAACAACTCTTTCTCCATCTTAGAGGGCCCAGAGGCAAAAGCAGATGGAAACACTGCTGCAGCGTGACAAAAGCTATACAGTTTCACCAGCACCAGGGCCAATCTTCCTTGGAAAGGAGTTCGCTGGGACAAACAGTGCCTTTCCCAGTCACTACTGCCTCTGCAAACGGCTGGCCTTGCCTGTACACCACTGAGAACGGACAAATGCTTGTAAGTCAGAACATTATCCCATACAACCTTGAAGCAGATTCCCTGCGTAAATCGGTGAGGCCTTCTGCTCACCTCTGATTTGTTCCACGCGGCGAGGATGCAAGGCAGCATGCGGTGTGTGAATGCCACTTGCTGAACAGCTCACAAAGGCCTCCACCTGCCTCTGATCCCCTTTCCCCATCTGTCTGTCATATCCACTCGTTCCAGCTCTAAATTTCCTCTTGGCAGAGACCATCTCCTGTTGCCAGTCTTTACAGCAGCTCTGCAGGGGCCCAAATGAAAACTCTTGCAGAGATGTTACTCCAACTGCATCCAAAACCCCCAAACCAACCCAGAGACAAAGAGGAAGGGATGGATTTGACCAAACAGCACACGAGGTTGTAACCAGCATCAGTGCCTGCAAACAGGGCAACTACTTCTGGTTCTGGTAACTGTATTTCAACAATGGAAAGATTTAAAGCAATGATGGTATCGAAGCTCTTTCTTTTCAATTGGAAATGATCCTGTAGCCTAGGTAAAACTCATGCCAGGCATGCTGGGGACTGGAAACAGCTGGCTGCAGGAAGAGCACCTGTGCCAAGTCTCATTTGCATCACACAATTAGCTTTCCCTCGGCTATTGCAGAAATGTGTTTCCTGATGTGGCTCACTGGATAGACTCTTAGGTCAGGTCAGAAGTGTATTTCCCTGGCTCTCTGCCTCTGTGCCAACGTGCCCTCACCAAAACGCAGTCAGACAGTCCATCCCCTCACTCCAATGCAGGTTTGTGAGGTGAGACAGTTTCCTTGGGAAGGTCTGAGTAAAGATAGCAGAGTGAAAATCTGCACCAATAAGCGAACGAGAGTAAGTTAATTTACACCACCAGCCATCCGAGTTGGATTGCATGAACCCACTTACAAGGGACACAGCATCGGTTGCGTACGACAAATGCAAGGTTGGGTACTGCAAAAGGGCTGTCTGTAGCCAGCCACAGGCTGCTGCCTCGTCACCAGGAGGATGAAAAACTACACGGGACAATACCAGCTGCTGACCACGTTACTAGTGGTGTTATCGCCTGCCACCCACTGCAGAGAAAGGGAGAGCCACCTCAGTGATACAGGGCAGAGTGGCTCCATCAGCCTCCACTGAGCGATGCTGGATTGACACCAGCCGAGGATGGGGCCAACCTCTGGGGTCCCACATGCATCACTGCAGAGGATGCCACTCCGAGAGCAAGGAAATCAAACTCATTCCGGATACACGGGTTTTCTTCCTCAGGAGACGCACACGTATATTTAAGGCGCTCAAGACAAATGCAACATGACAGGGATGTTAGAGGGCAAAAACTTGTGCAGCCAAACAATAGGTTTCTGTAAATAATCAGCCTACTCCTTCTCTTCGACATCTGCCTCCACATTTATTTTTGTTTAGCTCCAGATCCAGCTTGTTCCGGGGGGCAAGGGAGAGCAAGAGCTGCTCAATTAAAACCGCGCAGCTGGTCAAAGAGCAGAAACGGCAGCAGAGGAGCCAACCAGCACCTCAGCCATGTGCTGCGCTCCCAGTGCCATCCTGTGGTGAAACCTAGCTAGCACAACGGGTACCCGGAGTGGAAAAACCGCCAACACACAGCCAATAACTCAGCAACGAGGTTCTCCCAACCTCGTAAACCATGAGGGAAAGCTCAAGTCAGCAAGAGGCTGGAACTGAAATACAGCCCAGCGCTTTAATTTACTGCTATCTTTCCTGCTTAGTTTTATACGGTCATTTTTCTTGAAGAAAGAAGAAGATTTATATTTAAATATGTCTGGAATTATAGATGTTTGAAAGAGCAGCACAAAAGCAACACACACAGCATGATCACAGCAAGGCAGAAAAGCTTAAAAATCAATTGGTGAGGCCGGGGAAAATGCAGTGTGTCTGACCCTCAGGTGCAGTCCTGTGTTTGAACCTAACCCTGCCCTAGGTACCTGAGTGCAGCTGCTGCTATTGGCTGCAGGCCATCCACACTCCCAGCCTTAGCCTCCGAGATACAGCAAGGAATTTTCCAAAATAAACCCGAACTTCCGTAATCCCTGAAAACAGCCAAGATGCCCAAGCACTCAGAGAAGTTCTTTTACCAAAAAACAGTGTTTCCTCTGGCCGAGTGAGGCAGTGAACTGGGTTTTAAGACAACACTGCTACTCCAAGCACTAAAATAAACTCCTCAGCCTTGACTGTATCTGTGCTCAGGGCTTACTGTAGGATTCCCAGCAGGACTGTTATGTCCTAGGACAAGGCTGTTGGTCTCTCTTACCTGTTCAGTTCCTTCAGGATCTTCTCCATGTTCACAATGCCACGCATCTTATACAGGAACCATCTGTCAATGGCCGTGAGTTTGTGAATGACATCCACGGGGACTTCGTTATCCAAGGCCTGCCAAAGAGAGGACAGCACCCAACAGCCCCTTTAATACATGCTTCACAAAACCAGGTTTAGTCTGCAAGTAGGTAGCAGCAACTATATAGCATAAAGACAGAAAAAGTACCATAGACTAAGCCAGACAGATCCAAGGTTAATCTACACCAGGATCCTGCCTCCTGCAGCAGCAGAAAGTGTGCCCCTCAAGCAGCGTAGGGAGGCACCAGCCCCTTCTGCACATGCTTTGGGACCAAGAGCTGGTTTCTGTTTAAGCAAGAGGGAGGCAATTTGCTTTTTACAGAGCCAGCAGCCAAACTTAAACTGACGGCAACAAGGCTTGGCAGCCACCGAGTATGCACTTTAGCGCACTACAGGGGGGCATATTGAGCCTGCCGTGCCGACTCCTCCCTCTGCACCCCTTATCACTCAAGTTGCCTGAATCTCAGACCCACTGCCAACCTCCTGGCTGCAAATGTTAAACAGGAAGGTCCAGATTCTCAGCTGTGAAGGAGCTCCTTGCTTTCAAGCATAAATCTCAATTTACCCTTGAAAGACAAGGCTGAAACAAAGCCTGTGGCCTTGAAAGACCTCTGAAGCAAAGGGAAGTCCAGTCCTGGGGGACACTTGGCAGCTACAGCATAACATTTCTTGGGTCTCACCAGTGGTGTGCAGTTACAAGTCTCCTGATAAAACAACTACAATCAACCATAATGATAATACCAGCATGGTATCTTTGCCGAGCTGAAGTAATCAGGCTCATTAATTTGTTACCACGCTTAATTGTTTTCTTGCAGGGCAGCATCCCTGGAACAAAGCCAGAGCGACACCACCGAAGAAAACTCCAGCATTAATCCAGGAAGGACTTTGGCACCCCGCACCCTGGCGTTATTCCTCCAAGTTCTCAAGCTGCAGACACTGCATTGTACCGTCACCGCGTGCTTCAGCGCCGTGATGTGGAGACGTGATGCCAGCTCAGAGAAATGCAGCCGTACGGACAAGGGACTGGTAACAGCTCCCATCGGGCACTGCACAATACTAACGCCACCTTCAACCTTTTCCAAAGGCAGCAGCTTGCCCAGGTCTCCCTCTCTTGTCCTGACAGGTAATAAGCCGCTGACTTGACTAGCTTGCTTGCTCACAAGCAGCGGTGAAAAGCTCTAATGCACATTTTGCTCCTTCAGAGTAACCAGTGACTGACATACCGAGCCTTCAGCTAGCGCTTGGCACCCAACAGCCACTGCTCTTCCTGCAGAGAGAAGCCTGGGGCCATCACAGCGGTCCCTGAGCACTGGTAATAACAAGGCTGGGCTTCCCAAACACTTCTGGGTACAATACCAGTATGAGGCCATTGGGAAGGTGTCCGTCCCATCCCAATTCCTTAATGCTTGGAGGTGAAGGCCACACTGCCACGTTAATGGGATATGAGCAGGTCTTTGCCCATTTGTTTTCACAACACACGTGCAGACTGCACGTCCTGAGGATCTCCAACCTGCAGTCAGTGGTCCCTGAGCCACCCAGACATACACAGGTACCATGACCACATCCGCCTGACCTGCTTAGGACACTTCATTTAAAAGCTCTAGGGATCTTCAAGGGAAACCGAGAAAAACAAATGCCTTCCCCTCCTTAATCAGAGCGGGGGCAGAGAAAATAAACCATCTTCACCCCTGTAGCATAAATCTGGAATCTGGGAGAGAAGAATGAGTTTGCAGACAGTTCTTGCTCCCAAATCACCACGTAAGAGGGGCAAATCAGGCGTCCAGGCAGAAAAGCCCTATAGGATCCAGAGCGTGGATCAAGTCTTCTGAGGCCGCTCATGCAACACCTTAGAGGACCCCGAAAGATCCAATAGAACCTGAGCATCCCTGCTCATCAGGCAGTTACCTCCTTGCGGCACTCGGCCGCTCTGGCCAAGGAACAAGTCTCACCCGTTTCAGTGGGGAGTGCCAGTACAACAGCAAGAGTTCTGAACGGCAGCTGAACGCCCTTCCCTTTTCCCTCAACAGTTCCTGGGTTTGTCATCCATCACACAAAGGAGAGAGAAAAAATGAAAAGCCTGGGAGAGTTACCCAGCGGGGCTGGAGAGGGAGGACAAGACATACAAAGAAGCTCCATCCTGTTTCAAACAAAGCTGGCGGCTAACGGGGACTAACTGTTGGCTTTTAAATGTCAGCAAGCTGGAAAGGGATTTCCAGGCAGGCATCCCCAGCCACCAGAAGTATCTCTTAGTGATACTGCTTGCCTCAGTTATTAACGGGGATGAATTAGTGCACTGTCTCAGGCAGAGGCAGCCCTTCATAGAGAGGGATTAAGACTTTGATCTTGCTTTTTTCTACAGCTCCCAGTGAAAATGCCACCAGCTGGGAACACCTGGAGTGTTCACTGGGGACCAAACTTACCCTCATCTCCCCAGATCCCCTGTGTTAACACAGGGTTAAGATTAACCTTTCCTAAAAGCTCTCTGAGCCACTCAGGAAACAAGAAGCCAGATTTTTCTCTCAGTCACCAGAGAAAGCTCTAATAAAGACCAAGCACAGCTGCTGAAGGATGTTCTACACTCATGAAGACACGCATTTCCCCAGCTTGAAAAGCAAGAGTCAACAGCTGGACAAGCCACACATTTATAGAACATCTTGTGCTTTTCGTTCAGGCCATTTGTAAGAGGAACAGCGGCATGAAAGCCTTTTTACAAACACAGCACAACCTCAGCTCCCCACGCTCACGTGGAGGATGCAGCGAGACGTATCTACACGTGAGCACAAAGGGCTTAAAGACTCCACCACACAAAGCCAGGGGCACGAAAAATAGTGACTGGGTGGTCACTGCCAGGAAGCTTTGCAATCTTAAAAAAAGCCAACAGGTAAATACGAGCTAGAAAAGACAGCTGCTCCCTCCTCTTCATGGAGGGTATGGACAGATGGACAAGAATTTCTTCCTGATGTCCAACCTAAATCTCCCTGCTTTCAATGTAAACCCGTTACCCCTTGTCCTGTCACTACAGGCCCTTGTAAAAAGCCCCCCCCCCCCCCCCCCCCCCCCCCCAGCTTCCCTGTAGTCCCTTCAGGTACTGGAAGGTGCTCTAAGGTCTCCCTGGAGCCTTCCCTTCTCCAGGCTGAACAAGACCAACTCTCTCAGCCTGTCCCCATGGCAGAAGGGCTCCAGCCCTCAGAGCATCTTTGTGGCCTCCTCTAGACTTGCTCCAACTGGTCCATGTGCTTATGCTGAGGGCCTCAGAGCTGGATGAAGAACTCCAGGTGGGGTCTCACAAGAGCAGAGTAGAGGAGGAGAATCCCCTTCCTCACCCTGCTGGCCACACTTCTCCTGATACAGCTCAGGATACAATTGGCTTTCTGGGCTGCCAGCACACACAGCCGGCTCATGTCCAGCTTTTCATCCCCCAGTACCCTCAAGTCCTTCTCCTCAGGGCTGCTCTCGATCCATTCTCCACCCAGCCTGTCCTTGTGCTGGGATTGCCCCAACGCAGGTGCAAGACCTTGCACTTGGCCTTGTTGAACTCCATGAGGTCGGCAGTGGCCCACCTCTCCAGCCTGTCCAGGTCCCTCTGGATGCCATCCCTTCCCTCCAGCATGTCGACTGCACCACACAGCTTGGTGTCATCGGCAAACTTGCTGAGGGTGCACTGGATGCCACTGTCCATGTCACTGATGAAGATGTTGAACAGCACCGGCTGGTGACATGTTGGCTGTCACCAATCACCCCCTCCTTTTCCATGTGCCTCAGCATTGTCTCCAGGATGATCTGCTCCATAACCTTGCCAGGCACAAAGTTGAGACTGGCCAGTTCCCTGGACCTTTCTTTTAACACCTATCTTTAAAAAGGGAAACTTTTCCCCTTTTCCAATCAATGGGAACTTCCCCAGGCTGCCACAATTTCTCAAATATGATGGATTTAACAGAGTTTTCATTGTTGTTTAGTCTCAAGCCCATACCAGTGCAACAACTGCAAACGAAAAGTTGCAGTGCTCTCTCAGACTGCAGCTTGCCATTCCTTATCACCCTTTGTTTCACTTCTCAAAAGGATCTCCATCGTTTCCTTCTTCCCTTCCTATAAATTGAGGCAGTCACAGTTGGCCAGTTTTGCAGATTAACGCTTGCACTGGTGTAAATCAGAGCTGAATATTAGCCAATATTTAGCAAACAATTATATTATAGGAACAAGCAAAGGGAAATGATCCAGGTCGCGGCTACAAACTGAAATGCCAGGACACAGGAATGCACCTGCTGCTGACTGCAGTGAGCACGGGCTAAGATTGTACCGAGATGCAAACACATTACCCTCAATACAGAGGATGCAGGAAAATACAGATGTCAGCAGAAAAAATTAAAGTCCTATACCCCCCCAGCTGTTACATTCTGCAGAGGAAATTACATGTGACAGAGAGTATCTGTACTTCAACAGCAAGGATCCAGCAGAAGGTGGTCCCAGTGTGCTTCACACAGGGAAGCAAGGGGGTGAAGAATCTGTCACCTCAGGTGACCCAATCTGGGAGCTACAATTCCAGGGACACGGGTCCGGGGCTTTCTATCTTTTGTTACCTTGGCTATTGCATATATCCGAGTGCTGGATGGCTCGGAGAGTTCCTTCTGGAGGTCTGCGTTGGCTGGCCAGGCTTTATTCATGGGCAGATGTGAAGTGAAGCCATCTACAGATGGGTGGCACATTCTCAGGGCCTTTTGGAAGCTCTCTTCAAAAGTGCGTCCAATAGCCATGACCTGTAACGGAGAGCGCTTCCACATTAGCTACGGCGAGCTGCTGCCCAGCTCCCCCTGAATAACCGCGAGGTGCGCATCTAAACCACCCAGAGAGACCTGCAGAAAGAGTACAGCCATTGGCCCTCCTCCCTAAGACAGTCCTGCCGGCTTCCAGCCCAGCCAGAGCTGACTGAGCCGTGGGAGTCCCACTCCCAGGCCTGACTCTGCCAGTATTATCACCAGCATTTTCAGCCAGGTGACTGCTTTCCGCTGTCGTCTCCCTGCCTGTAAAACACAGGAAGCCACCCGTCTCCTCTGCAAACTGCTCTGAAGGAAGGGTATGCAGCAGCATGGGTGTACTAATACAGAAGGATATTTCTGTTTAACAACCTGTTAGAGATAGACACCCTCAGTGGGAATTCTAAGGTTCAGAAGAAATCTGCTCCTCTTCCTCTAAATTACATTTAACAGTGACTCTCCCCTGTGAGGGCTCTCTTAAAGGATTACTCCTCCTTGGCATAGCAGCACTGGGGTTTCCCTCATTCCATCTTGACATCACATCTAATAAGAAAACAAGCCTTTCTCTGTGGAAATCTGTGAGGTAACAGAACCCTTTCTCAAATTTCTACATTTTTATTTCCCAGTGCAGTGAAACCCTCACAGCATACAAATCTTCTCAAACACAACGTTGAAAAATGTCAGAGGAAAACATAACATTGTTTTCTCTTTTCTTACAGCTCCAGGCCCACTGCCCAGTGCAACAGAGCTCAGGAAAAACCAGGCCTGGCCAGACTGTTCAATTAATAAAAATGCAGTAGGTGCTGCGATTTGGCTTCAAGTTCAGGCCAAGGGACACAACTGTGCCACACTAAGAGACACAGTGGTAAGAAGCTCCTTGCTTCCAAGACCCTCTCCTAGCCACAGGTCCTGGAGACTAACCTTTTGGCTGAGGACCTCCACCAGCTGTAAGCTGCACCTCTTAAGCTTCTCCATCCCTGTTTCAGCGCAGTCACAGACCTGCACAGTTGGAGGCCTGGCTCTTCCTCTATCTTCCCTCTCCCTTTACCCAGCACCCTGCCTTGAGAAGGACAAGGGGTTCATGCAGTCCCACTTCTGGGATATATGGCTGCTGGAAGGACCCAATACTTCCTCTGGCAAATGTGTACGGCCAGGAAGTGTTTACAGCCGGTGGTGCCCAAGGCAACCGTATTGAGGAACCCCAGCTCTACAGAACAGTCCAAAAAGCCCGTAAGCAGCGAGGGTTAATATCAGTAAGCACTAACCCACTGAAAAAAAAAAAAAAACCATTCCAAACAAACAACTCATTGTCATTAAAAGCCAAAACTGCCACTGGAAAATCAAGTTCTAATTAATCTTCCAGTTGTGTTGAAGGCTTGTTGTCTGAGCACGGTATGGGTGATGTGAGGAAGGTCTCATGTCAAAATAATTTAATAAAGTAGCTACTTGAAAAGCATTAGGAAACAGAGGCAGCTGAAAAAAACCACAATTAATTACTTTGCTTTGGTGGCTGACATGTCATTAACTAATTAAGTGGGTAATTTACCCATTCTGCTTCGTTCCTCTCCTTTTAAAATATGGCCTGAAAATGCTGTTATTGTCCCAGACACCTTAAAATCAGGGGTAAAAGTCACACTGTCATGTTTCAGATATAAGAGACTTAGTCACTAAGAGAAGCCAAAACTTCAGAGCAAGATTACAGGGTGCGTTTGGATTTCAAAGAGCAGAAGTAGGCTGAGATTTGGCACATGGTTTTAACAGAGAGGACAAATAACTATGGGAACAACCGAGAGCTGTGGCTCAGCGGCATCACTGGAAATCTTAACAGATGATTAATAAAGTTATTATCTTAACTACAACTCCTGCGGTTACACTCTAATTAACCGCTGCTGCAGAACCCCAAATGAAAAATAACTCCGAGTCCTGTAGTGAGTGAAGGAATGAAGTCAACCCAAAGTGGTCTCTTCCCTTCGGAGTCAAACCATTTACGAATCCACACTGTGATAGCCAAGCTTACACTTATATTACACTCATTTCAACTAATTACAGTCCTGAATAAAAATCATTTGAGGTGAACAAATAACTTCAAAAGCCCTTGAAGACAGATATTCTGAGGGTTTCCAAGAAAGAGGAATGACTTTCCAAGTGGTGGAATGGAAGAGAAGGCGAGAGTCTCGCACTCACCTCTCCCACACTCTTCATGGAGCTTCCAATCCGGTTGGACATATGCTGGAAACGGTCCATATCCCAGCGGGGTATCTTAGTAACAACATAGTCCAGGCTGGGCTCAAAGCAGGCAGAGGTTTTTCCTGTCACCACGTTCTTGATTTCTGGCAAGGGGATCCCCAAGGCAATTTTGGCAGCAATGAATGCTAATGGATACCTGCCGTGGAGGAGACAGAGAATACTAGAGCAGGAAGTACTTTGCTTTTGCAAATCCCAGGAGGGGATCAAAATAAACAGATGTGAGGTGCTTTTCCCTTCTCGACACAACGGAAGGTTACTGTGCTCAAGCACAGCAGGGCCCGTTCTGCTTAACACATTGCAGAGCTACCTACCTAGATCTGGGACTCGCTTTTTTAGCTGCAAAGCCACCATTTTAACTGTCACACCCACAGTGACAGCACAGAAACGGATCTGTTTTGCTGCAAGTCTGCCATCATGAAAGAAAGCAATCAAACGCCCACTGTCCAGCATCGTGGCTTATCTCCAGTCTGCTCTGGCACTTCAACAACCACAAGAGTTGTTGAGAAGTGCAAATTAGAGATTAATTTGTGCCTCTCAACAGCATCTGCAAAGTGCAATTAAGAAGCCAATTTTTAAACAGCCTGCTCTGACCATCCTTATCTTGATTAGTTTATGATTAGCCAACAAAACAAAGGCAGCTAGCAATAGCATTTGCATCAGCCTGACAGACAGCTCATTAACAACTGTGTCCTCTGGGTCCCAGAGATGATTTGCAGCCAGCATATGGATACAGTGGATATGCTCTGTAAGGACAGCTATTAGGCTCCCACACACGCACCTCCTGGGAGTTTTTCCATTTGTAGGAACAGTATGGGCAGGCTGAAATCGACCTGGAGGGCTCGCTAACCCCTTCTTCCATCTCCCAGCAGGACTGACTCTCCAAGGGTCAATCCTAGCAGATGCTGACAAGGACCATTCTTACGCAGAAATCTGTACCTCGCTGACCCCAGCGCTCCAGAGCTCTCCCTGACAGCCAGCTTCAGCCGTCCTTGCTGCAAATTAAGCCTGCGCCTCCTTGATTTAACCGCATGGAGTGTGGATGCAGGAACTCTTCCTCCTTGCAGCTGTCACTTATGTATTTAAATAACACACTGATCCAAGTCCCTTGTTTATGCATTTGTTTGTTCTGTAGTATTATGGGGTTTTTTTACAGGATCTTACCCCGTCGCCTTGGAGGCCAAAGCTGAACTTCTCGAAAGTCTGGCATTAACTTCAATGATGTAGTACTCCAGGGAAGTTGGATGCAGAGCAAACTGGATATTACACTCTCCCACAATGCCCAAATGTCGGACAACTTTGATGGCACGATCCCTCAGCATCTGAAATTCCTCATTAGTGAGTGTCTGGCTTGGAGCCACTACAACAGAATCCCCTGTTTGTCACAAGGGAGCAGAGAAGGAAAATGAGCAGCAGTTCAGCAGCAGTGAATTCCAGCCACACAGATCCCTTTGCTAACCCACTGCTAGTAAAAAAGTTACCACAGACGTTGAAACTTGTGGATGCACAGCTGATGGAAAGCACAGTTATAGGCCCAGAGTTGGAGAGGCCAGGCAACCTTACAGAAAACGGGATCGCAGGGCTTGGTTTAGCCTAACAATATCACACCCTAAGTGGCTGCATCCAAGACCTAAAGTGTATTTCTAGAGCCCACTTCATCAGTCACAAAACTGTGCCAATAACAGCAGGCAGAAGGGCACTGCATAAACTGGTTAATGAGACATTTCCAACCAGCCACCCTGTGCCCAAGCCTACCTGTGTGGACTCCCATAGCATCAATGTTTTCCATGTTGCAGACAGCAATACAGTTATCAGCAGCATCTCTCACAACTTCGTACTCTATCTCCTTCCAGCCAACAACTGACTTTTCTACCAGAATTTGGTTAGTCATTGCAAACGCCTGCGAAAATGAATAGTAGACAAGAAAACCTTATTAGAACATGTTCCATATTTAAGACTTCTGTGGCTTGTCTCCAGATATCCCAGACCAAGATGAAAATTGAAAGATGAAGGTAAGCCAAGTTCATAGCACTGATGACAAGCACTTTATATTTCTCTTTAAAAAAAAAAAAAAAATTGCATTCGTATCATTTGAAAGGCACAGAAAATATTTATGTGATCTGATGGGAAAAAAAAAAAGCAGGGCATGAGAGCTTGCAATGGCATATAAATAACAACTAGGAATATAAAAACATCTAAGGCCTCAATCATGCAACAGACACATGCTTTTGTTTATGTATGTGGGCAGCCCCACGGACTTCAACAGAAGTCTGCAGAAAGCTAAATGACTAAGTGATGGGGAGCGTGGGTGCCAGCAAACGCTACGTAATTAATAGCACTAATAACGCTGCTTATCATTGGCATGCTAACCAGAAGCAAGTTTTGTGATTTATTCTTAAACTAGTCTTGAAAGCATTTCGCAGCACAGGAGACAAACATGAAAAATCCAGTGTGTTGGTAAATGAGCATAATCTAAGTGAATAAATGGCCTTAATATTAGCAGATGGAAAACATTAATCAATTCTCGCTTAAGATCCTGGAAAGTAACAGGCATATTATCAATCCATCCTTTAGCAAAGCCTCTTGTTTTAATGCTGCCCATGAATCAGTCTTCAGCCTGGTCCCCTCTGTAGTTAGCTCGAGCTGTTAGTCAAATGTTGCCGTTAGCTCAGCTGTCAAACTCACACAAAAAATGAGAACAAAACAAAAAATCGTTCAAGGAGTGGCACTTCCCACCCAGCCTTGAGCAGGACCTGAATCCGAACACCTAACCAACCACACCTGTAAAACAACCTAGGGCCTTAAAGGTCCTTAAACGTGTCAGGAGGACAGCAGCAAAGCTGGCGAAAGGGCTGGAAGGAGTGATGTGGAGCAGCTGAGGATTTGGGGCTTGTCTCCTTCAGAGAAAAGGAGCTGAGGGGCAAACTGACTGTTCTCTGCAGCGTCCTGAGGAGGGGATGCAGTGAGGGAGGTGCTGATCTCTTATCCCTGGGATCCAGACATAGGATGCTGCCCCCTGGGAGGTTTAGACTGGACATTAGGAAGCATTTCTTTAGCGAGAGGGTGGTCAAACACTGGAACGGGCTTCCTAGAGAGGTGGTCGATGCCCCCGGCCTGTCAGTGTTTGAGGCACTTGGACAATGTCCTTACTAAACCTTGCTTTAACTTTTGGTCAGCTTGAAGTGCTCATGCAGTTGGACTGGACGGTCACCGTAGGTCTCTTCCAGCTGCAACAGTCTATTCTATTCTACTCTATTAATTCAAAATGCTGAAGCTCTTTTAATACCATTTTTGAGAAAGCAAAAACATTTACTTAGAAAGTACAACAGAATCAGAGTTTTGGTAGAAAAAAAGGGAAGTTTCAGAAACATGAAAAATTTACTAAACACATGAACTGTCCACTCCTAAAATCTTAGCGATAAGATGGTTATAGAAAGCAGCTGTTTTACAGATTTCAGGGAAAAAGAGATGTTCAAACCCACTTTTTAAAGAAGAAAGGAAAAAAACAAACACCACCAAGAAACGCTGATCAAACCCAGGTTTTCTTACTGAAAAATGTTTTCATCTAAACCTTTCAGACAGCTGCACTCCCAGGGATGGTGGGCACATTTCTGCCCTCTCTACACGCAGCCCGTGCGTCAGCTTGGGCAAGCGCAGTGTGTCCCACCCCAGCCATCAACCCGGGAGATGGGTTACTGCGCCCACCACTGCCTCCTGCATCCGTCAGACTCGGCCGCTGAGCCTCCCGGCGGCTGATGCCGCCCGAGCAGATGTTTGTTCCGCACTAAGCACACCAGATCCAGGGTCTGTTTGTGACAGCAGCGCGGAGGAAGACAAAAATGCCATTGTCACACACAGCTCTTGCTGGCACACGAAGGTACATGAAAGATTAAGAGGTTCGGCAAATCAGGAAAAGACAAAACCCAAGAATTTCAGAGACCGACTGACAGAGATGCGTTTCCTAAAATTCTGCATTTTTGCCAAGGAAGAAAGCTTTTGTTTGCTTTCCCTCAATTATCTGTTTACTTTTCACGGCAAATTTATAAAAAAAAACAGCCCCACATTTCCTACAGGAAAAACGCTGTCTCTTCAGAGCCAGAGACAGCTGGTGGACGTCAAATTATGAAGTGTCATCCCATTAAATCTCTACATGAGCTTTTGACCTAGCAAACATACTGTCTTCAGACAGAAACACAGCCAAGGCCCAAGTGCCCAGCTCTTCTGTCCCTGATACTACATTATCACTCAATGTTCTGAATGTTTCAGCTTCCTTGACATCTTTCATGTGCCATTTACTCCTGAAAGTAGGCGAATACAGTCCATTATGTTTCTTTTCAGCCCAAAACTGCTGAAACACTTGCTCAAATTATGGCTTGTTTCTCATGAATGTAACAGAGCTGTCATTTAACCATTTTCATTACCCAAGTCAGCAGGAATTACGAAAAGAGGGCATTAGGAGGAAGCAGGATAGCATTTTACAGGGAAGCTGAAAGGTAGGGTATGTACAATTCGAGCCTCTGTGACTATCAGAAGCAAATCTAAGAAAATCGGATGTTCAGGTCCATTCCCAGAGCTCGCAACTGCAGACGTACCTTCGTACCAAGGTCCAGCAAACTCTCCTTGTCAGGACATATGCCTGACCCCAGACCACCAAGGGCATAAGCAGAACGTATCATGACTGGATACCTAATCTTCTCAGCTGCCTTCAGAGCATCTTCAACCTTAAAGGAGAGGGGGATACATTTCAGAGATACAACAATAAAGATGAACACAAACTTCAGCTCTGGCTACATGGTTAACTGGAAATCCCATCAGTAAAATACTGAGCTATCTGAAGATAAAATGAAAAGGATCAGAGTTGGGTTTGTAACTCTGCTTTGTTCCACCTTTGTTCTTGCTGACTTTCCATGGACAATGTCCTTACCTGGTCTGTCTTCACAGACTGTGGCATGACATAAACCAGGATGCCTGCTGGAGGGGTTAAGACCTGTTTGGTTTCCTCCAAACTCAGACAGGCCTTCCCACTGAACCAATTTTTTGCTTTCACACTCCCATCCTCAAGCAGGATTTCAGTCCTGCTGATCTGGAGGACCTGAAATCCTCAGCCTAAATGGCTTGTGCAACATTTAAAAAAAGTAGCCACTGACATGTTATCTATTTTTGTGCTGCAGCACAGAAGTCACCCCAACCTCATTTACTTTTCTTGTCAATGGGTAAATTAGCTTAGACTTTCCAAGTGCTTAATTGCATTTTCATTCATTTTAAATCACGGTGAGCCAGCATCAATCACTGCGGAGCGCTGATGAAAGCGTACAAACTACAGGATCCAGGGTTGCATTCAGCTTTCACTCTACAAAACTAGAATATTATTTTTTCTAATAACTCAAATGAGCAACGTTAGTAGTAATCACATCTTCAAAGTCATCTGATTTACCGATTCCACTGCAAAGCTAGGAGCAATCTTTTCATTTAGCTCAGTCAGTTTATCGGAAAAAAGCTTTCTATCCTCTGTAGCCATGATGGATTCAACTGATGTACCTAGGACCTTCACACCATACTCCTGCAGGAGTCCTTGCTTGAAGAGTTCCACGCCTACGGAGTAAACAAAGCCACGGTTTTGAGGACTGATGCTAGATGAAGAAGAAAGTATTGAAAAGCTATCTGAGAGAAAAGAAAGCTGACAACTTGTCTGGCCTCATCAACAGCCGATTCTATAATGCTTTGTCAGTATTAGAACCATTACATGAAAGTTTCTGTCCTCAGATCTATGAAATCTGGCATAGTAGTAAAGGTACTGCTGGGACATCATCTGCAACACAAAACAAAGCAGTACGGTTGGATACTGCTGTAAGAACCCAAACGAAGCTAACTTTTCCTTTTGATCTCTGCCTCAAGGTGGTCTGAATATCCCCAATCCAGCCATAATAACTAAGACTTAAGCTGAAAAGCAGGATACATTAAATACTTTAAGTATCAAACCCAGCAATTAGATGTTACGTTCATAGCTTAGCGATTACTCACTCCCCCCACGGACGGTATCTCTGCCTGCAGCCCTCAGCAACCCAGGCAATGTATCCGGCACATGGGTCTCGCACGTCTGCACAAATAAACCCTGCTGAGCAAGGGGTAAAACCCGTGAGTTTGCCCGCAAGGAGTGCCAAGACACCTGTATCGTACTTACCACAGTTGAGAGCGGTCTGGCCACCCATGCCCAGAATTAATCCATCGGGACGCTCTGCCTTGATGACCTCTATGACAAACTGCGGAGTGATGGGGAGGAAGTAGACAGCATCAGCCTGCTTTAAGCCAGTCTCATTGGTCTGCACCGAAGCAATATTGGGATTCATTAGGATAGTTTTCACATTTTCTTCCTGAAAAATGAAAATCTGCATTAGAACTAGGCATACGTGGAAAAAGAGCTAACAGCACCAGCAGCAAAGGAGAGAGAGGGTTCAACAGGCAATCTACTAACAGCAGAATTTAAGAAGCCTGGTTCCTTATGTATCTTCCCACAGGGATTTCTGTACCTTGGTTTTCCACTGCCTAAACCAGCACACTGAGCTAACACCAACTCTTTCCTTCTGTGGCTCCGCTTGCCTGTGAATCTTGAGGGAATGGAGGTTCCCACCTGATTCAGAGATGTGGTTCTGGCTGAAGTTGTTTAACCTCTAGGAGTTACATAGGGGAGACAGGAACAAACTCCAGCATAAGCACGTCTGTCTTCCGTTGGAAGTCAGACTAAAAGTGTCAAAGCAAAAAACCATTCACTCAAAACCCAAACTTTTCTTGCAAGCAGGAGGAGCACAGGTATCCAGGTGCTCTCAGATTTTTGTACGGACTAGTGACAGTGCAAGAATACAGTTTTTGCTCTGACTTTCCATAAAAATACCTTAACTTTCCTGGCGTTAGAACTTCAAAAATCTTGTCCCATACCCTTTTGACATGCTATTGCACACACCAAAAGACAAACTCTGCCTCTAGGCAAGACAACAGTCAAAACTCCACACTGTTTTCTCTAGCACAGATGAGAAATTGAGACAGTGGTAATAAACTTTATCTGCTACACCACTGGGAGTTCTGCCACTCGTGTGGCTACAGACAGAACTTCACTACTGCTTGCTCATTAACAGAAAAGCCTGAGTCAGAGCTGGGCAGATCAGCTCTCCTCACTCTTGAAATATTTGTGTGTAATGAGGAAGCCAACCAAGTTTTGCTAATGATGATGAGACCAGAAGGTGGCCAGGCTTAAAACACCACGCCAACCACGAGCAGATAAAGAACTATCTATTACTGCTTTGTTGGAAAGGTGGGCTGGGAAGTGCAAAGGCTGTGGCCTCATCTTTATGGGAACTCATTCTAATCTCCATCAGCTTCTTGTAAGGCAATCAACTTCCACAAACAAACCAACTGGTTGCAAACAATGTTAATTAGAGATGCAAAATACACTTGAAGACAAAGATTTGCCATGTGGAAGTTGCGGAGGTTAAGCAAAACCGACGACTCTCATTAAAAACAGCAACGGTGACGATATTTTAAAAAGAGTAAAAAGAAAGAGGAAGAAGGTTGCTAAGACTCATTGAGCCATTCCTTGAGCAAATGCTAGGGAAGTGTTGCTGGGACCAGTACAGAAATTGCTATTTTTCTCCAGTTCACAATAAGCATGAAAATGCCACAGTGTTTTCCTGTGTTTGTTCAAAATCTGTGATTGCTTGACCCAATGGTTTGGGAGAACAAATACACAGCTCACCTGGAGCACTGGGATTCCCACTCAGAGCTCTGACTGCTCGGTTCAAGTACTGGATAACATTTCTTCTCCCTCCTTTGATAACTTAAAATACTGCCTCAAAGACTGGCTGTAAATTTCTGCTGACCTTTTTTTCCCTCCATTAAAAGTTGGATTTTTTGTCACTGAAGCACACTTCCCTTGGCAATGTGTAGAACAGGGAAGGGAAAGAGAGAAAATCCTTATGGAAAATATTTCGGATTTAGACAAATCACCCCAAAGTGGGTAGTTTTCATGGCGGTGCTGAGGGAAAAGGGTAGATCTCTGACCAAAACATTCTTCTCCAATAAATGTATTCAGAAATTCTTAGCTGCAATTCCACGGTAATGAATGGGGGAGGGAGAGGTGTATCACTTTCCCATGAGCTGGAGTATCTGTACATCTCAGCCCTTTCTTTCCCACTTATCTGGGGCAAGGTGTCTCAAGGACCAGCTAGCAGTGATGAGGAAGATGATTAATGAGATAATTAATGCTCACTGTGCTAAGAGAGACATATTTTACTGAGATCACATCCTCTGGCCCAATTGTTCGAGATGTGGGATTTTAATCCACTTGCTGTTTGCCCTTGCAACCCTTTCCTTCCACTTCTGCCTTTTTAGTATTTTATAAGCACACAGTACTCTGCACAATGGCCACCCATCCTGATTGGAGAGCTTTGTTACAACTTAATTAAAACAGCGAATTAATAACACTCCAGGACAGCTCCATTCCTCTTTTTGTCTAATATCCACCAGTATCCAGACCAGTCGGGAGACTCCTCAAAGACGATGGGATCCAGAAGGTTTGTCAGGTGACCACAGGCCAGTCTCCGTTGTCCACAGATGCTTCCGGGTCTTGTTCTTCAGCGGATGCTCCTGCCTTCGATAAACTTTCTTGCAAATACAAATTCACTGACTGGGGAAGTCCCACCTCCACAGGATTTTGCTCTTTAAAACAGGCACCCATTTCACTGTATAGGACTGAGTATTATACAACAGCACCTTCTTATAAAGAACCGGCACCCAACAGACTAGGAAGAACAGCAGAATGAACCACAACATCAGCAGCGAGAATCAATGGTCATTATTTATAACCAAAGAAAAAAAAAGAAGTCTAAGGGGAAAGAAATCTCTCGTCTGGTCTTAATTGTCCCTGTTCTCTCCCACCTTTTCCCCTGGCAGCCACTGACCAACCGCCTTCTCTCCTGCCTGCAACTGTAGACCACTCTGCCAGAGGCAAGGTCAGGCAGCGTGAGCAGTGCCGCCGGAATGGTTGATTAGCCTGCAGATCAGAGCAGCTGGCTGGTGGCCACGGAAAGGGAAAAGGCCACCAGCCCTTGACTGTGGGAGGTCAAGCTAGGGAGATTTATCATTAAAAAAACCCACTTTCTTCCACAAACCAGAGCTGAGTTTGAAGGACGAGAGAAAAAAGAGGGAGAGGGATGCCTCCTTTCCATCTGCACTCACGAACTCCGGGATTCTCCACGCCTGACCTGTTCTTGTTTTCTTGATGACGTGGCCAGCAACAGTACACAAACAAAGCACATACAATACAAGATGTATTGTAACGCTGGGGCCAACCCAGAGCAAACCCAGATTATTTTTAAGATCACTGTAATTGATTTTTTCCTTCCTTGACTCCTGGGTCAGCACAGGAACAGAATGGCCTGACATCAGAAGAGCTCCCAACCATCACCTCATCTGAAGGCTGCTGCTACATCCACTCTGAATCTGGCAGACAGACCTCTACAAGTTCTCTCCTCCTTCACACAAGGTTAGACATGAACTAGGGGCCCAGGTTACAGGTATACTGCTATGCTTCTACACCTTCTCCTAGCAGAGGCTTTTCCCCTGACACCCTTTCTAGGTGCTCGCACTTTTGCAGCACAAAACAGCCAAAGGGAATTAGGCCCCAAAGCCCACCACGTGAGCACATCACGCAGGACGCTGCAGCACAAACACGGTTTTAAGCGCATGCATTTCTCAGGCACGTACAGAAGTACACAAGCGTTTTTGTTTGCTTCAGCATAATACAGCTCTCCCATCTTCAGAAAGGGAACACTGAAAACTGGGTAATAAGATTACTGGACAAAATTCATCCAAAGGAATGACTTTTCATTCATTCCTATCAAGATTATGAACCTATTCTGGAAACAAACTTGGCATATATGAACTTTAAAAAGTTCATCCCATTTAAAATAAATACCATTCAGAAAAACTGCCTTGATAAAGGGTTCAAAATCTTTTGCGTAACAGCCTTGGCAGCAGCCAACCATTCAGCTACTGCTATTACCTGTCTACCTTGCAGTGTGTTGGCATATCACAAGAGTTTCAGTAGTTTCAGGTCAGGTGTAGCTGACCATATTCCTCCTCTTCATTTCCATTCAGCAGGACAAGCCTGGAGTGACCAGTCACACATCACAAATAACAATCTGCTTGAAGGCTACAATGGACACCTTGAGAATGTCTCTTTGAAAGATAATTCTGAGTGGTTAACTCACATCATTCAACCGACAAATTCACCAGCAGCAAATGCCTAAATTTCCCTACAGCCATTTATTCTCACCAGCTTCCCTGCCGCAGTGATACCATAGCTGGATGATCATAGTTAGCTGTAGGAAGGGATAGTAAATTACATTAGGTTAGTATTTGCAGAGTATCCTCTCACCTTCATGGCTTTCACAGCCTGGGATCCAGAGTAATCGAATTCCCCTGCCTGACCAATCGACAGACCTCCAGATCCTAGAATGAGAACTTTGGAGACCTAGAAGTGTCAAACAGCATGAAAAAAAATAAATCAGTCCCATGGCAGCAGATGTTGAAATAACAGAGACTGTGCAGCACTGAACAGCCTCAAATTACAAAACCTAAGTTCTAAAAAGAGAAGAAAAGTCACCTCCAAAACCACTGCAGTTTTACTTGTAAGAATATTTCTACTGGACTTTTCCCATATATCTCTGGTTACGGAAACACACGACATAGGGCACACAGTGTTAATTGTGCCATGTGCTTCTAGACAACCGTGCCCTGCTTTGACTGCCCACAAAGTCCAGCTGCCTTCTACGATAGCAAAACTCTCTGAAATTCAGCTCACGCTAGGAATTTCAGACTTTTTTGCTAAGCAACAGAGCATCCACATTACGCTGCTAGCACAAAAGCTCATGGACTGATTATCCCAGGGCACCTCATATACTGCTACGAGAGTCCCTGTCTTGGGAGAGCTACAAAGAAGCAGCACATGAAACATCAGAATGTAAACCCTTCTCCAAGAAAGGGGAGTTAATAACACAAGAGACGCCTGACGACTGTGAGACAGGCAGCTGGCAGGCCTCTTGCAAGGGAAGCCTCCTTTGGCTTCCACGGTCAGCTTTTTGTGCCATTTTGTACCGTGGGTTGGGTAGGAATTCACTAGCTCCCTAGGTAACGAGTGTACTCACCTCCACTCTGGAAGCTGTCGCTCCAGCCTTGGGCAGGACGGAGGAAATGGTAGTGCCTTTCCCTCTCTTAACGAGGGAAATGAATGAATCAAACAGGAACTAGGAAAAAGAAACACATGTATTTAATCCCCAAAGGGGAATTAAGTAAATATCACGCAAAGGAAGAAAAAACAGGCCATTTGTGAGCTCTAGCTATCAACTCTGCTCTGCTGCCTTCAGAAGGCAGATTGACACCACCAGAGAAGAGGGGATCATTATTTGAAATTTATCTAACCACTGACATATCTGACAAAGCTGCATTCAAGAAAGTGAGATCGTATCAGGAAGAAAACACACCTCAATCGTGTCTGTGTGCTCTGCTGTTATCAATGGGTGTGTGTTAAAAGCCAAAATACAGAGGACCATATACTTAAGTAGCTCAGGGGAACCATCTGGAAAGGAGCCTGTTACAGAGCTGGGAGACGAACAGGTATGTCTGAACATCGGTTGTGCTAGATCAGTATTGTCCTTCCAGAGGAGATCCCCATCGGCTGAGAGAAACGTGTTGTCCAGCCAGGCCGGGCAGAGTGCCCACGGCTGGCACACAGGCAGCTGCAGGCAGTGGGACAGGCTCCCCGCCTGACCCCACAGCCCCTGAAGCTGGCTGCTGGGAATCACCTATGGAGGGAGCATGGATGGGCCCTGCGAGCCCTGCAGGGTAGGCACAGTGCTATCGAACCCAGCCCAGCAGTGGGAGTGCACAGACCTGGAGAAGACACAGCTGAGGGCTGCCTTCAGTTCCCCAAGACTCACCAGTCAATCAGATTGCTAGAAAACTTATTGATATCAAGAGATGTACTTGCAGGTTTAATCAACATCATCAAATTAAGATTAAAATAAGCGCTTCTATGTATTCTTCCATCTTCCCCTCGCAAGAAATGCTAAATAGTTTATTTATGTTCAGACATGCCTCCTCTGCCTTCCACATCCCCTGTCGCTGCTTAGTCATACTCTGTGACTACGCAACCAGTTGTTACAGAATTTGTGCGAAGTCACAGATGGGGGATTAAAATTTCATTTCACTTAGGAGAACCAGCGTGAAGAAGTGTGAATCCATTTACATAACTCTACAGTAATTATAAAATTTGAAAGTGGAACTAAAATGTATTAGAAAGTTAATGATTTTATTACAAAGCATCTGGCTAGTATTTTTTCCATTAAGACAAAATCCTTTTCCTTTTGCAATCACCCCAGGTACAAGAGATTTGAGCCTGATCCTGCAAAGGCTTAAGCACTTCAGTAGCTTCCAACACACAAATAATCCCAGCAGGACTGAAAGCATACACATCATATGAATGGAATCGTTGATCCAGAGCACACAGAAGTCAATAGATGCCTTGCTGCTAATTGTAATTAGCTGTGGATCAAGCTAAGCAGACACAACCTTATGCATGATTGGGCCCTCTGTTAGGATCCTGACATTCCCCAAACCAAGATTTAGGACCATCACTGCCATAAAGACTTGTCACTGGAGATGATACATATCTGAGAGCAAGCCCAGACCAACTCTCATACAATACCTCTGTGTCTCTTGGGCCAGGACTTGCATCTGGGTAGAACTGTGCCGTGAAAATCGGTCTGGTCTCATGCATAATACCCTGTAGGAATAAAAACAATCGTCTTGGACACCTCCTTGCAAGCGGGCATGAAAGCCACACCTTACCCCTGTAAGCACCAAAGGATTGGGGCGTTCCTAGGGGCTGCCAAATTCACACCCATTTCATTCTCAGTCTTCAAACAGTGTCTTATCTGAGGAGCCCTTGAGCCTCTTGCTCTCTTGCTAATGCTCCAGTGCCCCATGACCCACTGGGCGTGGACAAGAAGCATCGCTTTCACTACAGCAGCAAACACTACTAAGTTGTAAGCCCTTAACAGAGCAGATAGGCCTTCAGGGCTCCCTCCAGAGATGTAACCTTGGACCAGGCATAGAAGAAGAACATCCGCAGCAAGAAAAGATCACCTTGTACAAGGCTGTTGTGGAATGAATGATTTTACCATCCAGATCTGGCTGGTTCTGTTAGAGAGATGGATTTGGGTCACACTCTTTTCTTCCGTAACTCACTTTAAATACTGACACAGGGCCTCGGAGATATCTCTGCCCCGAGTCGCTGTCAGGTCTGTGATGGAGTGGGATCACTGCTCTGGACACACAATATCTATGAAGGACCTAAACTGGGTCTGGAGACAGTCCTTATAGTTCCAGTTGGAGCCAGGAAAAACAGCCTTCTCATCTGCATGGCCTGATAGCACCAAGCAGCATGGTCCACTGGGAAACTACCCTGTGGCTGTCATTGCTTACAGCCCACAATTCCAGATGGAAGTAGAGAAGTTCCTCAAGAGGGAACCCAGGAAAAAATAGTTCTGATACAACCTGCTTCCCTTAGGAATGGATAAAAGAGTCCCAACAGGTCCTGTAGAGCAACAGTGCCACCCAAAGCTGCAGGGTGGGATGCTGGGGTAGGACAGGGATGAGAGACCCTCTGACCACAGCTGATCCATTATTGTACGAGTTTCTGCCCTCAGAGTGAATAATGTCATCAGTCTGTCACACTTTCCCGAAATGCTGGTGTTACTTCCAGTTACATACAAGTATCTTTCAAAAACATCCACTCCACGGCTTGTCAGTACCTGGAAACCCAGGCTGGCCCTTGTCCAGCTGCGATGGGTCAGCTCAGGCACAAGAAACAGTTTTTAATCTTTCAAACAGAGGGACGCAACAGACTGCACATGAGAGCCCATCCAACCCCGGCCCTGTTAGCGCATCCCACGCTGAAGAAACACTGCTCCTCCTCCCTCTCCATCTGTGAAGGTTTAGGAGACTGATGCTGCTTTGGGGCTCACAGAAATGGTCCCTCAGCTCACATAAAAGACTGTCATGCTTTAGATCCAGAAGACTCGTGTCTAACCTTATCACTTGCTTTATGCAAAAGCACCATCACACTTGTCTCCAACCTTCAGCTGAAGCAAACATGAAAGGCCTGGGGATGAAAGGGTTCAGTTTGTCAACACAGCTAAAACAAACTCATTTCAAAAACGGAACCAAACAGCTGAAAGTTTTTTGTATTAATGTCTTGTTTGGTAACATTTGTCTCTGTTTAGATATACCTGTAAGAATAAAGAAAACAGCAACTGACAAACAACAAACTTACTCCAAAACCATGAGCTGGAAATTACCGCCCCTTGATCCTGCAAAGCGCAGCCGGGATATGCCAGAACAGCACTGTTCAACCTGACAGGCTTGATGTGGGGCATTTACACAAAACAACAGAGAGGCATATTCCCAGGGGGGAAATTGCTTTTGAAAATACCTTCTTTTCAATGAATTTATGATAAATAACAAGACTTCACTGACTTGTACGACACCCGGCCTAATGGGCAAGATTTAAAACGGGCAATTACAAAGCCTGAGATATGTCTCAGTGTCTGTCTGACCTTGTCAAAACTGTGCTATGGGATATTGTTTTCCTTCCTATGTTTTTCCCTGTTCAGCTGTGAACTTCCAGAGGCCAGGCGTTTTTTAATTTATTTTTCCCTATGGGGACATCACTTGACATGTGACCTCTCCCTTAGATCCTGTAAGTTGTTCTCTAGAGGCAACAGCCTCTCCCTCTCATGACTTTGGTAAGTTCTTTCTACAGTAACAGACCAAATTAGACTGCAATAACATTCCTTTTCTGCACTGAGCAACAAGAACGAACCCAACAAAACAGTGGCACCGGCTAGAGAGCCTGCAGCACGAGCCCTAGAACAATGGTAACTGAGTGAGCATCACTTACAGCAGGGACACCACAGGCGTTCCCAAGGCAGCAGTTCAAGGGAAATCATAAGGTCACTGTCGCAATCCTACGCTTCGGACAGTGTGGAGAAAGGCGGTAATGGTTCACCTCCTTTTGGGCTGGAAGGTAGGGCCTCAAGTAAAGCAGACAGTCAGATCACCAAGTTCAGTCCCAATAGGCAATTGTAATCTGACAGCAAGATTCCAGGAGGTGAACTGAAGTGAGACAGAGCCTTCGCTCTCTAGAGGCTGCTTCATGCAGGTATCTGGAAAGCATGAGCTCACCTCGTTCGTTTGATCGTTGGCATTCACAAAGAGCGGTTTCCAGCCGGGAGGGAGGGTAGAGCTGTCGATGGCATAACCGTGGTTCTGAGCAGTGATGACAGCCTGGCCGTTCACTGCATTCAGCACAGGCTGGTTCTGTCCTCTGGAAGAGAAGGGATCAGAGAACAGGGAACTGAAGCGTTAGACATGTCCAAATGCCACAAGTAGAAAGAGTTGATAACTGTGGGGGTATAGACAGCAAATCTCCCACAGAATGGTTTGGGTTGGAAGGGACCTTAAAGATCATCCAGTTCCAACCCCCTGCCATGGGCAGGGACACCCTCCACTAGACCAGGTTGCTCCAAGCCTCATCCAGCCTGGCCTTGGACACTGCCAGGGATGGGGCATCCACAGCTGCTCTGGGAAATCTGTCCCAGTGTCTCACCATCCTCTTCTGGGAAGAATTTCTTCCTGATGTCCAATCTAAATCTCCCCGCTTTCAATTTAAACCCGTTACCCCTTGTCCTGTCACTACAGGCCCTTGTAAAAAGTCACCCCCAGCTTCCTTGTAGCCCCTTCAGGCACTGCAAGGTGCTACAAGGTCTCCCCGGAGACTTCTCTTCTCCAGGCTGAACACCCCCAACTCTCCCAGCCTGTCCCCATAGCAGAGGGGCTCCAGCCCCCAGAGCATCTCTGTGGCCTCCTCTGGACTCACTCCAACCGGTCAATATCCTTCTGATGTTGGGGGCCCCAGAGCTGGATGCAGAACTCCAGGTGGGGTCTCACAAGAGCAGAGCTGAGGTGGAGAATCCTCTCCCTTCACCCACTGGCCACACTAATGATCAACAGTAGCTGTTCGATACTGGCAACAAATCTCAAAATGGTAAATCCTACGAGACACTTTGCTATGTTTCAGTTTGATGGGGCTCAATTACATCACATACTTTCAAAACACCCTCAAAAAAAGCAATGCACATCATGGCAGTTTAAACTAAAGACAAGGAGAAGGGCTGGAATGAGGAAGGAATGTTACTGCCATGCTAGCTCTCATTAAGGCAGTCCAGAAGCCGCTCCTCTGTGCCCTTCTGCAACGCTGGGCTGGTCTATCTGGGCCCTGGGAAGCAGAAGAGCTACCGCACCTGTTGGCCATCTGCATCTTGTAGGAAGTAGCTCCGGCTGCTATTCCAGTGATTAGATTCCCCATGCTAATCCCAAACAAGGGCTCTGGGCGATTGCTCTCCAGGACCTAAAATGAAAAGGTTTTCAAGAGATGCTGGAGTGTCTCTGTTGAGCAATTCCAGCACAAACCATGCTAGTTCCCCCTCAGCAGCCACACAGACCTGGGAAAAAGCTGAACGCAAGATTGCCAACAGCCTGTAATGGAAAGTTTCTTCCTCTCCTCTGCTTCAGGGGGAAGCCTCTGAGCACAGCTGGATGTCTCGATCTGCTCGTGGGAATAAGCAATGATGCTGCATTACAGCCATTTAGTGCAGGACATTATTTCAGATGGGAGCACCGTGAAATCAAGGCTGTTCCTTCCAAAGGTCACAGAGGGTCTGAAAGAGCACAGGGTACTTTAAGGCACCCGTAAGGTAATTGTGGCCATCGTGTTTACTCTGTACTGTTCACCAAGGTCTGTGTAGCCTTATCGTAAATACTGGTCTGGGGACAACTACTAGTGGACCAAGATGAGGAATATCCCAGGCAGCTGAAAGGACTGAAGGACATTTGGTGTGTAACATGTTCGCACAACCAACTGCTTAGATTTCAGGCACTTAAAACAAGGCAAATGAACAAGAATAATTGGCCTACGGCTATTACACTGTACCTTTCTGACATTCTGAATCACCTCCGGGGCCTTCATGGGATCCCCTGGACCTCCGGAAATTATAAGCCCATCATATTCCATGCTGGTGAAATCATGGTCCCACGGAACCAAATGCACCTCTGCACCTCGCTGGGAAAAAAAACAAGGGAACAAGAAATGAGGGGAGGAGGGGAACAAACAGATTTGTGTCAGGAGGTTATTCCCATGCTCTCACATCCCAGGTGCTGTTTGGATTTCAGTCATTCCTTCGCCAGGGACAATAACGAGGCTTCTCCCCACTATCTGCCCAGGTAATTTTCACAAAACTGGCAGATGGAGTCTCTTTGAGCCACCTCAGTGTCTGTCAAGTTGGTCTGCAATTCACTGATGAGATCCAAACACACGAATGGAATGCAAAATAAGCGTGTAGGCACACACACAAAATATGTTCGCTTTTACGCAGTGCGTTCATCCTGCGAACGTAGGGCCTCACAGCCGCCTCCTGTGGCATGCCAGAAATAGTTCGGCACGTCAAAAATGGGACAAACATCCACATGAATGAAAAAACAGAGACAGGGAAATGCTGTACGTCTAGAGAATGACAGGACGTTGCATTCAATCCTCCTGGGTGCCTAGAGGAGGACACCACTGTGCAAACAGCACAAGATTTTCACAGAGTCATAGACTTAAAGAATAACTCAGGCTGGCGGGACCTCAGGAGATCAGCTGGTCCAATCCCTGCCCAAAGCCGGGGTAACTTCAACTTTAGGGCAGGTTGCTGAAGGCATTGGTCGAGTTTTCAGTATCCTCAAGGATAGGCATTCCACACCTTCTCTGGGCCCACGTCAGCCATTCACCACCCTCACTGGAAAAAAAGGACATAAAGCACTGACCTACCTTCACCAGCAGACGGATAACGTTGTGCTTCAGCCCACAGTCGACAGCTACAACTTTAAGTGGATTCCCTCTGCCATAAACCTTGACTTCCTACAAAAAGGCAGACCACGCTGTAAATGACAGATCACACCCCTGTCCCCAAAACACAAGGAAGAGGAGTTGAATAACTTTTCACCAACATGCAGCAACTGGCACTTAGCAATCAATTTACATGGAAATCTCCGTAAGTACTGCAGACATGAGCACTTCCTTCATTTTTCTGTGAAAGGAGAAGTTATAACACTTTTCTGTACTGTTGATTACAGCAGTAACAGCAATCCCTCAGAAATCACTTGTTTCCATAGCTAATGACAAGCTCTTTTCCTGTGTTTCACCTCATTAGCAGTGCAGCAGCAAGCCAGTTCTCACAGATTATTGCAGCCCAAGAGAAGCGCCAGATAGACGGCAAGAGATTTTCATTTGAAGTTATCCTGGTAACGCCAGGGGAGCGGGGCTACTTCACACCACCTGCAGGTGCATCACAGTAAATGCTACCCTGGCCCTCCAGTCACAGCCAGACCAAAGCATGACAGCGGGAGGTATCCTAGTGCATCACAGCAGCACAGACCAGGCCCAGCATGCCACTGGGCATGACCTGTGTTCATATGGACCTGACAGTTTTACATATCAGACAACACTTCTGCTCCTCTTCCACCTGCTGTTCCTTAACCCATTCCACAAAGTTGTCACCAGTCCCAAATCTGGGCCATTATGCTTTCTACACCCACTTATCTATCGGTTGCAACCAGCATGGAAGACAGTGAAGTCAAACCACCGTACGTTGTATGGACCTTGATACTGCAACACATAACCATTGAGGCCAGCTGCAGCACTGATGAAAGGTTCTTTATGGACGGCTTCTCTCTGAAGCTTGCTGAATGATTTTACTTGTTTCATTTACCAGGCTGGGATGTTATTCATCAATAAGCACATAGAGCAACTGCCTTCTTTCTGAAAACACTGTGCTTACCTTCAGTTATGGTCAGCTTCTGAAAGCTGATACAAGTAGGTGTACTTTGCCCAAAGGGGCTTTTCTCTTGTGCAATACACCACTCAAAAAAAGAGTAGTCTCTTTTTTTAAAAAAGCAAATAAATAAGTGCCTTTTAATCAGCTTCCCTGGCATTCGTATTTCACAGCTGGGCCCCTTTATGACAAGATGCTAAAAATCCATGCCTGATATGCCTGGTGCTGGGTGATGAACTGAATCTTTTCACAGGAGGATTACAACCAGCCAGAAAGAAAACCATCCCCTCTACAGGGAACCCAAGATGAAGTTTAGTAGAATATTCCAATTCCCCCCTCTGTGTTATCCTAACTCAGTTCTTGTTTTATCTTCTCAAAGATTAAGATGAAGGGATTTTTAGGATGCAAGAGCATGTCCTGTGTGAGGACAGCTCTGACCATCATGAGGAGCGACTTTCTGCCATGTCACGAGCAAGGCCGGAGGAGATGGGTGCAAGGAGCCACCTCCCTTCACTGTGAGGCTTGAAGCTGCAACACAGCCTATCAACGGTCCCTAATCCACCTCTGAGGACACGGCAGCACAGAGGCAGCAGTGCTACCACTGCTGCCACAACTCGTGCTGTGTAACGTGGAGAGGAGATTTTTGTATCAGAACATACACCTTGTAGTTCACACTACGTGACCAGATGGCAAAGTATCGCACAACCCCTTGCTGAGAATGAGTAGAATGAAAATCATGTTGAAACTGGGTCTTGTTTGATCACTCAAGGCTTCTGATATGAAGCTGTGCTTGACATCAAATACGACACCATCTTCACGGTCACCAGCACACACGTGGATTCTGCCTCCACAGTCCATGGTGGAACTGTACCACTGCACAGGAATTGTAGGGGTCTTCTACCTGCTGCCCCTCAGGCTTCTGGGAAGTGGGTTCCAAGAATCTCAAGATTAAGGTGCCCAGTTCCCACAGAAATTAACTTAGCATCACGTGCCAGAGTCCCTTAAAAAGAACTCACCCTCCTATTAAAAGGGTTTTTGGAGACCCCTCGATTCCTCACAACATCCATACATAAAAATCTGCAAAACATTATGAAACAAGGATCTCCCTCAAAGTTCTAATGGCCAGAGGGAGCTGTGGGAAAAAACCTGCTTTAAGGCACTTTAATTACCTCACCCTCAAAGCTCTTCCCTGTTCAGTTAATTCGGCTATGATGTGTTACATTCCTTTCAGCAGCAAGGCTGACTTTAGGTGTTGCGGTTTTCACAACCCTCTCTCATTTCTCACCTCTTATTCGAGCACTGACCCCTGCATCTGGCCAAGGGTACATCTAGACAGAAACCAGACTGGAAACTGGATCGGGGAACTGTTAAAACGTGTTCCTTCTAAAGCCAGAGAATTTCCCTCATCTCTTCACTGCACAGCCTATAAAAAACTGCCCCAGTCTGGGAGGCTGGGAAGGTTGCAAGCCAGCAGTCAGGGAGGGTAGAAACTCCTGCTGGCAATAGAGCTGAGCACCAAGAGTATGTGGGGCCGTACGTGTGGACAGAAATGGCCTTTTAGCTTCAAGTGGTTAAATACCTCTTGTCTGCTTTGGGACCCTGACCATCACATGCACCGAAATACATCTCGGACAAGAGTTCCTGCAAAACGCTGGCCGTTTTCTACGTTCCCTGCCCTGTACAGTCGACATCAGCCCATAGGGTCTATGCCACCAGCATCTCAAGAACGCGAGGAAAGAAAACCATAATAAAAAAATCAATCACTCCTAACACACAACTGATAAGCAGATTCCTGATCTTACTGTATCCTGATTTACATGAAAATAGCTGTTTGGCAACAATCATGTCCAGCAATTACCAACACTGAACAGCATACTTCATCTTCAGTTTTATTTGTGGTGTTGCTTTTTAAGCCTGGAAAATGAAGCTATGAACATAATGAGACCACCAAAGCTCCGTTAATCTTATTGTATCTCCCTTTTAGAAGCTATTTGCAGCATCTTTACAGTAATCCTGTCTTGGTAATTGCAGAGTTTAGCATCAGCAACCTTACCTATTTCCACGTTACTGCTCAAAACGGCCCCACCTGCCTTTTGCAACCGCAGATCACCCCTTCAAGAAGCAATTGGCACCTTTCTGTGTAGCAGCAAGGCTCTGACTCAACTTACAGTGGAAGCATCGGCATGAGTTGGTGTGATTTGCAAGGCAGCCTATGTATTTGCAGTGGCATCCCAGTCACTACTGCAAATCTAAGCCTGGATGGAGGCTGCACTTCAAATTCCCACTGGCTCCCCGACCAGCCTGTTCAGGACTGCTTCGCGCTCGTGCCACTAGCGCACCAGCTCGTGTGCAGAACAGTACACGAGCAACAACTCGCAGAGCTCTTCCAGAGCCTCATTGGTCTTGAAAGAGCTGCAAACACCATAGAGTTTGTAAAAGGGGCTCGTACACTCCATGCTCACTTCAGTCAATGGGATTAAGCACCAAAGGCACTCTTTATCTCACAGTTAAATCCCTAGGGTCCACAGTTTCAGACATTAGGCCTTGCATTGCAACAAGAATAGTTACTATTTTTAGTATAGGCCTGGTTTGCTGTATCCTCATGATTTTTAATGTTGTTCTCAGCTTGTGGTCAACCACAGTTTGCACACGCAGCTAACAGAGTACACACTTAACTGCTGTTCTGTGCATACCTACAGAAAAAGCAGCCAGTGCCAGTAAGATTAGATCCAGGGGATTCCTAATTTGATGTCTTTTTGAAATCTAGGAATATCTTCTGGAATCACCTTAAAATTATGCCTGAACACAGGTTATCATCAAATGTTATTGTGAGCTTTCCTGAGATTTATTTCAGAAAGCAACCACTCTTTTTATTAATTCTTCTTATGTTTGAAGATGTTCACCATAAGCCAGGTCTAACTGTATCCCCAGTACTTCCCAGCCCTGTCATTGTAATGCAGGATCCTCTGATCAGTGTACTGCTCAGACTACGCCCAGCCCAACACAGCTCATATTACATCCTCAGCGCTGCACCGAAGGAGCCATGGGGGTTCGAGGAGGAGGATGTTGAGATGACAGTCCTTCAAAAGTCTGGAAAGGTGTGTAGTTTAAAAAAGATCCCCAGGTTGTTTAGAAAGACTGGATGACCCTCAGAGCAAATGGGGAGCAGTTACTACCTGGCACGTACAGCCTTGGGACTACAGAAGAACTTCTCACCTTTGTTGAAACCTCTGCAATTAAGTTTTGCTTATTCGGGTCTGCAAACTCCACGGGTTGACCTTCAAATTCAATCTTCCCAAGCAGTGTGCCCTGTGGAAATACACCAGTAAAGAATAAAGCATGAGCAAAGGAGAAGCTGTGAACACCGGGATGAGGTGCTGACAGGCACTGCAACCGGAACAGCTGTTTGGAGATGGTTTCTTGGTGGCTTAAAACCATTTCTAGCCTCTTCAGAAGTTTACAAGCCTACCTCAGTATCAAAAATCTGTTTAAAAGCCTTCATTCCGAGGAAAGGCATTGTCAGCAGTACAATTTGTTAACAGGCAGTTTGGCAAGCTGTCTAGTGATAGTAAAATGGATTTCCTTCCAGGAGAATCACAATTCAGCCCCTCAGATAACTCATGTGTAGACCTGGGAGTAATCCACAAAACAGTTTGAAGCCTTTTGGTTCTGGAAACCCACTGTGAGGTGATCGGCCACCTCCCGTGGATAGTACAAGGGAGCAGAGCTGGGATAAGGCAGAGCTGTGTAGGAGGCCGGTCAGCACCACTGTTTTCTGAACAAGCTGTTAAAAAAACCCAGTCATCTCCAGCGAGCTCTACTCTTTATTGTTGTTACCACCTCACAAACGCTAGGACACTCTTGCTCTGCCAGCAGCATATTCTTTTCCACCTTCTTCTCATTAAAGTTCTCAGTGGAAAAATCCCTGGTTTGGCTTTTTCCCCACTCCTGGAATAAGCGGGGTAACCTAGGGTTCAACTCCTCTCAGCATGAGGACAGGGTGTGCCATTTTTCAAAATGCAGAACTTTCCAAAGACAAAAGGGGAAAGTAAAACAGGGGAAGTCAATGTTTTGTAACTTTTAACACATAACACTTCCATGATAAAACACGTGGATACGAGACCGTCATGCACACCGGGATTGCTCGTTGGCTTTGAGATACTCCCATGGCTGGCCATACCTGAAGTATCCTTGCCATTCTCTCAGGGCAGGAAAGAGCCAGCATCCTGTGCTGCCATGCGCACCAAGGGTAAGTTTTAAAGACAGAGTTTTACTCTTAACAGTGGCTGACATCCTGTCTCATCTCACACAGCACCTTACACCAAAAGCTGCTCCAGGCTGCTTTGCGTGGAGCGGAGCTGAAAAGGTCAACATCGTCTTAAGCAAGTCAGGTTCTTGGGAACCAGAGCAACTGAGTGACACCATGCAGTCAGTCCCATAAACGCTGATGACAAAGCCCTAAAGCCACTGCTCTCAAACAGGAACCCTGTGTCTTACCCTGCTCCCAGATTATTCAGCCAAATGGTGCCCTGCGCTTACCTTTAGAGTCCCATTTAACGCAGAAGTCATTTCTGCGTATAGCATAATGAAGCCCTGTTCTCATCCCCAGTTTATAGACAGACATGGAGTAAAATACTAAGCTGTTCACCCTGAGAAGACTGGGAGAAAAGGCTACGTTATACACTATTTAAAAAGGCATAAATCAGTACCAGAGTCCCAGTATAATGGGCATTACTACTGCAAAGTTACAGGATAAACACTGAAAGCGTATTTACTTTGGATTAAATGAATGCTGAGCCATTAAACAGTGTCTCAAGAAAGCAGAAAGTGTATTGCCATTTTCTGTTGTATTAAACTGCAGTTGTCTGCTGTCTGTAAGTGCAGGACAATGCTCTGTCTTCCCATAACAATTAATTTCGACAAATATTCCTCTATTCATGCTGCATCGTTCATACGTTGATCTGTGGAATGAAAGGTGATGTGGGCTTGGACTGCAGGCTGCAAATGATCACTTAAAGAAAAGAGCAGCTTCAAGCAATGCACTACAAACAAAGAGCCTCCCAGGTGCATTTACATTCAGGTTGACTTTGATCACTCTTTTAGCCAGTGTGAAAAGCACCTTAACATTAACCTTCATTCCATAACATAATCCTCCTCATGTTCTCCAGTTGTCACCTCTTGGAAACCAAGGAAAGTAATGACTGTTAAGAATAATAATAGGTTTCAGCCAAAGAAAACCAGGCTGAGCTCAGGTTATTGTAAGCATTCCTTTGCCTCTGAGGAGCAGAGAATTTCCACTGTCCTAAGGTGGTCCTGCCTGTGAACTAATATCCACAACATGGAGTTGGTGCTCTCTCTGTTACTATCTGAAGCAACATGTAGTTGACACTACTACCTGTTATGCCTGACACAGCTCCCTGCAGCCTTTCAGCTACGTCAGCTTGTGCTGGTTCACTTACGTAGAACGGGAAACCCAGAGCGGAGCCGAGAAGAGGGGCTCCCTGGGCTCAGAGCCTCGCCACAGCTGGACAGAGACGCACACCCGTTGGAAGAGCACAGGGACCAGCATCTGGGGCCAAGGCAGCCCAGCAGCAGCGCTGATACCCCAGGTTTGCTGCACAGTTAGGAGAAGGGCCCAGCACTAGCAAGGTTAATGCAACTGGATGAAGGGAAGTAGATCATACCTTGTCACGAATTAATTTGGAGAGCATTCGGGTATCAATCCCGTACAGCGCAGGCACCTGAAAAACCCAAGAGAAGGGTAAGTTAGAGAGCGAGCAGCTAAGACAGAGGAAGACGGCAGCCAGACCACTTTGCTGAGAAGAGCATGTCCTTGTTTAAGGAGCTCTGGCTTTTAGCAGCGCTGTTCCCAAAGCTGCCTCATTTCCAGCTCTTCAATTCTCCTCCCTGTTCCCACTCAAACAGCTTAGTTCTTCAAATCTAGACTCTGCCCTAAAAAGCTCACGTGGCAAATAGCTGACTCATTTCTGGGACCCTTCTTGCCTTCCTTATGAGCACCTAACCCTCCCAGCCATCACTAGCCAGTGGCAGGCTACCGACAGACACGTCCGTGACTCCCAGGGCTTCAAGCCAGTGGGGTTCTGGCAGCTAACATCTCTTGAGGTTACCACTAGGAGCAGCACTACAGACACATTTCAGGAGAGAACAGAACATCATCTAATGTGTATCATTTCTATGGAGAACTAAACATCCCCCTTTAATTAACATTCCTTCAGGACAGACCTTGGTAATACCACTGAACCCTGAAAAAGAGAAATGGATGAAGACTAAGGAACAGTGAATGAGCCCAGTACAGCCTGGTGAAGACACCTGAGAAGAGTGGTTACCAGCTCAAAGCCAGCAGCTCTTTCCCCTGTTCCCATACATACAGGTCCATTCTCACAATGTAGTTACCCCTAGATTGCTCACCTTTTCTTCCTGCAGCCACTCTCCCAGGCTCCTAGCAGCCTGCCAGTGGCTGTACTCCTTGCTGTAATCCAGCACCAGCAGACCTGAAACCTGCAGAGCGAAGAAACGT
Source organism: Rhynochetos jubatus (assembly GCA_027574665.1). Lineage (NCBI taxonomy): Eukaryota > Metazoa > Chordata > Aves > Eurypygiformes > Rhynochetidae > Rhynochetos > Rhynochetos jubatus. Next base: position 4,063,933 of record CM050654.1, on the reverse strand, counting down.
CATTTTGCACCGCAGCATCCCTCCTCTCTTGCCCTGTACTTTCTGAGTTTTCACTATCCACGCACTAAATCGTATCACAGACAGGGCACGAGGCTAGGCTGACACGGTGTGGTACTGAAAAGGGAGCAAACCTGAGTTCTCACAGGGGGAGGGCACAGAACAGGTACCTGGCAAAAGGGTAAAGTGCTCCTTCATGACTGTACCTGGACCGTGTTACTTAGGAAATTCAGAGATTAATGTGGCTTCCAGGTAACCAAAGCTGAAAATTGCATTGAAGTGAGAAAAGGCTTCTTGTTAGAAAGAAAATGGAAATTTTAGACAAGACAAAATGTTTTATTTTGATTCATTTTTTGTTCAATAAAGCTTTTCACTTTTAAGCAGCATTTAATTTCAGAAGTCAACTCAGTTTTCCAGTGGAGTCAGACAGCTTATAAAGGAATCATTTCACCTCAGGACAGATAATACATTTCACTGGTTCTGCAGTTACATGGGTTTGTTCCATTTTTCAGCACTGCCATGGACACAGCCATGCTCCTGGCCAATAGCCCCTGTGACCACAGCGTAAATACTGGCTCCTGCACTCGGATGTACGGCCTTCTCCACACAGCTCTCCCCTCCCCTGATCCTGGCAGTACAGGCATATAGAGAAAAGTCTTCGCACACAGAAACTGCTCATTCTCACTGGCATTGGATCTGTGTGTGGCAACCAGCCCTGGGCGAACACAGATAAATGTGAGGCAGAAGGAAATGTGCAAAAAAAGCCATCCAGGACAGCAGTTTACAAAAAGCATGTGTGAACTGATGGGAAACACACCACTTTCACACAGCACATGGCCTGGTACACGGAGCAAGATGGATACTTTCTTGCCACCATTCCTCCAAAGGATAATATCCAGAAGAAAAAGAAAGGCTGAGTATCATCGATTCCTTCTAACTTCTGTGAGGGTGCCAGTAAACTCCTGCCTGCACACACACACATTCAGGCTGCTAGCACCACCCTTTGATCAGCTCTGCATCTCCCACTGTTACCTTGATCCCATCAGACTCCAGAAACCTCCTGAGGCCCACTTCATCCAAAGCAGCTGTGTCAGGCACTCCCCCATTCCCAACTATGGGGTTAGCCAGTGTAAGAATCTGTCCTTTGTAGCTGGGATCTGTCAAGGCCTCGGTGTACCTAAATGAAGAAGCCATAGAAGAAAAGTACATTGGTCCAGAGTCGAAAGGAAATCCTAAGAGCCAGTGAAAACAAGGCAGGACTGAATTCCCATATGACAAAAAGACAGAAATGGCATTCAAGTGAAAGTATTCTCAGCACAAAAGCAAACACATCTGTGAATCTGCGCTGGCTTTGCCATCTGTGATTAAACGTTTCACACTGAGAACACGGAAAGGCTTAGGCTCCTCATGTTTCATTTAAGAAAAGCGCAGGAGCTATTATAAACTCGGACTTGTGATTTAACATAAGGTAAACAACCACAGAGAGCGGTCACAGAACTGCAGCGAGAGCACGGCGTAGCGCTTGACCCATGGATAACAGCTGGGGCTTGGTTGTTCCCCAGGCACTCCACGTGGGTATGGCACTGCTGCCTCCTTCCCTTCATGCGGTGTAAGAACCTGCCCCTCTCAGTGGCACTAGAAAGCCCAAACTGAAGAGCCAACAGTCAACAGAGCTGTTTGCTCAGACGTGGTCCCTTTCTCAGGCTGGAGCGTGCAGGCCTTGAGGCGGTCAGGATTGTAACTGCCCTTCTGCCGGGGAGCAGGTAGACAAACCTATGCCTCTCATTTACCTGGGGATCAGAGAAGCAGCTGTGAATCACCCGTGGGATTCCCCACTACTGCTCTGGGTTCTCTGATGGCAAACCCTGCCCAGGTGCCACTTCAGCAGCTTCTCCCAGCAGAGGCCTGGCCTCTCTTCTAGGCAGTCTCCAGCTTCCCAGCCACAGGACACCACACGTCACCCAACGAGACTCCTAAGCACTAGGAAGTTGGTCTGTGTGTCTCCAAAGAAGGCAAGGCGAAGGCAGTGCCTGGGGATCCAGCAGTCCGCCCTGGTCACAAGGTCCCAGAACACATCCTTACATCTTTAGCCCAGGCAGAAGCCCCAGGTACGGCAACGCTGTTCAAGCACCTGCCTGAACACTCTTCTCAGCGAGGACAGACCGAAAAGCATGGTGGAATGTTGTTCTGCAGTGGAGGATCGAACCTAGGCTATTGCAAAGTATCAGCCCCGGAGCCAGTAGATCCAATCTCACGATCAACCCCAAAGAGGGGCACGGGACAGACATGGTCTGCATGCCCATGCTCCTGTTCTTCAGCTAAATTAACAGAGTCCTTCACTTTCTCCCTTATACTGTTGCAGCAATCCATTAAACAATTGCTGTCTTTCAACCCAAAAGCAGCTGCAATTTAGCAACAGATGAAGTTATCCAAACAAATATTTAGCCAAATGCACAAAGACACTTCAGGATGAATCTGCCCTGCACAAAATATAATTTGTCATCATTGTTTAAACAATACATAATTGGCAATTCCAGCCATCTACCAGATATCAGCAAGTCACAAGAGCCATTTTTATGGAGCGTTGGCCTTACTGCCAGAAGATTAATTGTCAAACATTGGGAAACTCTTCACAAAACCCAGAATGGTTGCAGGCAGATATAGACAACGCAGCACACCAACCAGCTCTGAGAAATGGCATGTCGAATGAACAATGGCCATGAAGTATTTTCAGGTAAGCCTTTCCTGCTATTCCAATCTATACTTTGTGCTGCAGGTAAACAACCACACGAAGTGCAGCGTGAGCACACAACTGCAGCAAGCGCACGGCACGCGCACATTTGGCATTGCACTCTCCTTCCGAGTCAACTGGTTATGCTTCCAAAAGGCTCTGCTAACAACAAAGCTAATGTAATTAACCTTTGCGTGTCATTTGTAATCAGCAAACAAGGACGGAGAGCCATCGGGTTTGGCTGGGGCACGAAGGCACAGCTCTGCACAGAGCTGCAATGCCCTCTAAGCAGGCACAGTGCCTTGCAGGGCACAGAGCAGCAGATGGGAGCACGAGCTGCAGAGGCTGCAAGGTCCAATCCTCCCTGTGCCTGCCCAAAGGCCTGCCCAATTCCAGTAAATTCCTGCCAATCAGTTCTCTCCCGAGAATACCATGGGAAACACACACAGACTTATACGTTTACTGAGCTTTTTAAAACATGGGAGCATTCTATGGGTTGTTAATCCTTCTTTTTTAATTGGAAATCCCCTCTCTTCCTTTTTGTTTCCTACACCAGAGGGCTGCAACACTGGGACCTTTTGGGTTTTTTTGAGAAAAAGTTTCTGAAAAGTTCATCCTCATGCTTTTCTAATGAAAATTCAACATTCCACCCCCAAAACAGTGCTCTCTGCCTCTATTCTAGAGTAATATAACAATATTTCAGCCAGCTTTAGCCCCTTCAAGCCTGAAAGCTGTACACACAAAGTGCTCTGCCTCCCTGTTTTGTGACATGAATCAGAATGTGGGAGTCGAGATGAGATGAGGTGCAGAGCAGCATATTCATCGTCCCAGCACAGAGTCCATGCTGACCCCACTCGGCACCTAGAAGCACCCACTTCACAGAAAGCAGGGGTCTGAGGTTTAACAGTAGCCTTGGCAAAATCACCCCCTTACCTGCCTCTTGCTCCCTAAACTGACCGACTGCTGCACGCCCAAACAGTCTGTGAAAGGCCCCAACCCTGGGCACCTGCTTCACACAGGCACTTGGTCTCTTAGTGTGTGAAGGAGAAGAGGTAGCTGGGTTCCTCCAGATACATAAGGTCTTCATCTCTGTGCTCAGGAGCACAACGATCCCCAGGCTGGCAGCAAATCTGTCACTTTTATGATCTGCAACAACACTGCAAACTCCTATCTTCCTCTGCCTCCTCAAGGTCGTGTTCCTGGAGAGCACTCTGAAGCTACAGCCTTGCATTTTGAATGTTCCCTCCATGCCCATACGCTCCCCAGCACAGAAGAGATCGCTCTTTCCCAGGCATCCTCTCCAAATTACTAGAAAATGAGCAAACACAGCTTCTGCTGCCACAGTAACATGTGGAGAGGAAATTAATCCATCAGGTCTTCCTTGACTTCTGTGATGTGACAAGATTTATTGCCCATAATCTATCACTGAGAAGAGAACTCTGGTGCCCTCCATCATTCTGATCTATATTAAACAGTTGCTTGTTGGCAGGTATATTAACACAGCCAGTAATTAGTGCTGTCAAAATACTTAAATAATTGCCTCCTAATGCAAAACTTTGCAAACAAATTCCTCTCCTGCAGCAATTTAACATTCTCACCAATGAGAGCATTTAAAAATCCATCCTGTGTGCACTGCCTTCCCCAAAGGAGAGCAGAATTTGGGGAATGCAAGGCAGCTGGGCAAGGACAGCTATGAATGTGCAGAAAAAACTCAAGCCCCACCAACGTCCAAGCTGACTCACCTCCCCAGGGACATGTCCCTCTCATTCCTCTGGGCAGATTTACTCTGTTCAAGCAATTCAACAAATGCACCGGTAGCATTTGGCTGCCATCCTAAGCCACCCACTGGCTTCTACCACTCAAGACGACAGAGAGTCACGCTAGGTTAGGCATGAATCCGATCCTACCCTTTAGCTGAAAAGGGCACAGTGTTTAAATGCATCCTTACCTGTGGAATGAGCCAACGAATGTCGTAAGGGATGGGTCATATAGGTGAGCGACTTGGGAACTTCAGGATGTAAAACTTTTACACCTGGAAGCCAAGTTCCACTTCCCAGAAGGCTGCAGCTACTTCAAATCTCCATATTTGATCAGGGTATTGGAGGGAGAACAAGGAGAGCTCCTCTGCTCTGACTCTGGCTGCATTTCAGTGAGAAGCGACCAGATGTCGACACACCTCACCATCATGGTTGGTTATATCAGTCTTTAAAGTTGGTCATCACCACAAACGCTATCATGAGGACTGCCTGAAGCTTCTTCATTAACTATCTCTCTCTTTCCATATCCCTGGACTACGGTGTTTTCTTATACAGAAAACTACATGCTTGGATCAGGACCCTACAAGCTTGGAAAAAGCAGCTTTCACAGTTTAACAAACTCCCAGAGAAGTTCTGGTGCTCATCTCTCATTTGCTTTTGCCTTACCCAGAAAGGCCAGTGTTGAATACGACTTCCCCTGCTGTGGAGGATGGATAGCCAAAAGAATAGCCCTTCATCTTCGTCCCATCTTCCAGCACCAAGTTCGCTGTCTGCGTCTAGAGAAAGGCACATGAAGAGACACAAATACAGGAGGAAAAGGCTTGATGTTTATACAGGTAACACCTAGGACACCTGCCTTTCACGCCTCACATTGTAAGTATTCCTGCCCCTCTCCCATACCCGCTGTGGACTCCTGATGCCCTTTTTCTTTCCAACACTTAGGAAACATTGTGCTCCTAATGAGGGCAAGGCAGCTGGCAAACTTCAGAGCATGTGCTGCTATTACTGTGGGATCACCCTGGCTCCTTCTGGATCACTCCACTCATTGCTTCCACCCATTACATCCTGAGATGAACCAACCTCCTAACTCCGCAAGGCAAGGATCGCCTCTCTCCTCAGTGTTTGCTCCAGGCTTGCTGCCGAGCATGCTGGCTCTCATCCAGCCGTGACCTTCAATTGGTGCTTAACTTCAGCGGCTCCGCTGTACAGTTGCAACCGAACAGAAGTGCAGGCTTAGTTGGACTAGCGTCAGACGGCAAAATTCAAGTGCCAGTCCATTCCGCCGTAGGACACAAGAAGAGGGAAACTTGTGGGTCAGACAGACAGTCGGTCTCAGTTACCCCAGGGATAGGCATAAATTGTCTATCCTAGAGGAAAACTTCCCCTGAAGCCGCACATCCAGCAGAGTGTTTAACGGAACTGAGTTCCACACTAACTGTGGCTTAATCACCACCTTCCAGCAGAGGAAAATGGGACACAGAGACTGACTTCTATAAAAGCCGTTACGAGATTCAGTGGCATAGCTGGGTCTTTGAACATACCAGACTAAACACACCCTCTTTTGCTTCATTTGGAAGCTGAACCTTTCTTAGCCTGTCCAGGAATTGGATGGGAAACAACCTGGGAACTCCAGCTTCTCCCATATGTGCAACAGAAATGACAGAGTGAGTTGGGATCCTTCAGGCAGAAGGATCACCAATGATGTGCAGGGGAAGAGGGAGAGTAAGCAAGGCTGGAAATAGGCTTCCCAACCAATTTCTGGGCTTAAAGGAATTTGGACGATGAACCTTTTGTGCCCTGAGAAACTCCCACCTCTGGAATGGAAGCACAGCTGCCTCCTGGGCATGGAGCTGCAGGCACAGAGCCACCACCAGTGCAAACCCCAACGGTCTGCGCCACAGGAGATGTGCCGAGCTTGCACACCAGGCACCAGCTCTCACCATGATTTAACTTCATATTGGGTTTTTTACAGAACAATTCCTCTTACTGGGATTTTTTAAAAGAAGAATCAAGATCAATTTGCTGTAGAAAGGAGCAGGAGAGCGAGTTTCCATTAGTCGTAAATCAGATGAACAATCACAGCAAGGAGAAATCTCATTCCCAGCATTGAACATTTTGTAACAATCATGGCAAACATTCATCTAGAGCTCCTCCGCAGTTACAAATACTGCACAGATCAATTACTAATGTACTGCAAAATACACTCAAAATCAAACCGCACTGCCAAGTAATTGAATTCTGTGCGGCTGGGATGCTTTTAGACTTGCATTTTTTCCTCATTAACGTCAAACATCCAGTCATTCTCAGAAGGTTTAGCCCTCATTTTCTGAGCCTTCCCCCATCGTTGGATGGGATAGTCAGCAACGCTAAAATCCAACACCCTCTCCAGTTCTAAATATAGTTTGGGCTAAATAAAAAAAAATACAGTTTGGTCAGCTCCCTAATCACACTAAGCCTCTCGTTACAGAAAGTTGCGACACTCTCAAAGCGTTACGAAGCACAGAGGGTGCCTCAGACTGGGCTCTGGAAGGGACCACTGCCCCTCCTGAAAAGCCAGCCCACACTGGAGACCGACTGCAGGAGCCGGTTTTAAGAGATGGATCCCTTCCCCCAGCAGGCCACGTACTTGAGTCCACCCAATTATCAACTCCAATTCAAGCAAGTCCTACCCACTCGCTGGAACAAGTCAGGGTAATCACCCGAATCACAGCCCCAAGTGCAAACAGAGCCTGGGGGAGCCCTGCAGCAAGCAAAATCCAAAGCAATCACTGTGACCTTTAGAGCTTCTCCCCCACTATATTACCTGACGGGAATCTGCATGCCTTTCCTGCCACCACAGACCACCTGCCCTTCTACACCCAAGACCAGCACAGAACGATCTGTGTTGAACAGAAGCCTCCGCTGCACTATCAGAGCCCCTACTCAGTGTTCATGTAATGCAGAACAATGTCCCTGAGCAGCCATAACCCGCCTGCAAGTTCAGCTACAGCAAGGGATAGATGTTCAAATGTTTCCCTCCCTTACTTGATTTATTATTCTTAATTAAGTGGTTGGTTGGTTTGTTGAGCATTCTAGAAGCAATTATTCTTGCTTACATTTCCAGCGGAGGTGTTACCATATCCCTAAGCTGCCAGCCTACCTTGTCTTTTCATTTTTGGTTTTAATGTGAAAAGTGATTTACGGGCTATAAAGAAGGCCAGTTGGCTCAATCAGGGATTAGCTGGGAGAGATTTTCACTTTCAAAACAACAAGCAAGAAATAAACAACAACCCCAGAGCTTCCAGGAGGTCCTTTTGTCTCCACCCTTCTCAGCATCCCCACGTACTTTTGGACAGATCTCTGATGTAGTCTCAACTGAAATATTTCTTCCACACACCCTCCCCATGTGACACACACCATTTGCAATCCGATTGCTCCTTCCAACACACCAGTAGCTTTACCTTTAGCAGAGCTCCCTGTGCCCCGGAGAGGCTGCAGGACACGCACCGACGGGTGGCAGAGGCACAGCTGGGACTCTGTTTCAGCGCAGGCCACTTTATTCCCCTCCAGTAAGAAGATAATACATCTCCTTTCCAAGGCAGGCCGTGATTCCACACGGCACAACAGCCTCTGCCGCATTTCTCAGCACATAAATCTGCCTGGCTACGTAACAGCCAACATTTCAGAAGCACAGAAGAAGCCCAAAGGCGCCAGATTTCTTCCACAGTAGAAAGCTGACACCAGGACCTTGCTACATCCACTCTCTCAAGACCAAATCACCAGCAACAAAGGAGTTTTCTCGTTGGTAGAGAAATGTCTCTTCTTGTGAGTACTATGCCATCACAGGCTGGAAATCTATCTGGGCATTGTTAACAGTCAGGGCTTCCTTTGCCAGCCCTTTTTAATATATATTATTTCATTTTACCACATCTACTTCTGGCTAAAATTAAGAGAAGAAGAAAGGGCAGGAATAAATATGAATCAAAAGCCAGGTCAGTGCCTTGGGATAGACCAAAGAAGATTCATACTTAGGCTAACTTTAGGCAGAAGCTTTGGATTAGCTCCTTTACCATCCAAGCCAAAGATAAATCAAATCATATAATCACAGAATGGTTTGGGTTGGAAGGGACCTGAAAGCCCATCCAGTTCCAACCCCCCTGCCATGGGCAGGGACACCCTCCACTAGCCCAGGTTGCTCCAAGCCTCATCCAGCCTGGCCTTGGACACTTCCAGGGATGGGGCATCCACAGCTTCTCTGGGCAACCTGTCTCAGTGTCTCACCGCCCTCTCCGAAGCCAGAAACACAGTGCAGGTACCATGGTGGGGAAGTCGCTGCTTCTACAACTTGAGCTCTCCTTGAGGCTGTTCACAACAATGCTACAAACACTCATGCATGACTAAAGTCAAAGGGGGAGGGGAAACCAAGACAGGAGAGCCAGCTAGCAGAGGCCAGTGGGCACCCCTCTTCGCCCCCATATCAGCAGCTCACCAAGTTCCCCCCACCTCTTGGGGAACAGACTCAGTTTTATCTCCCCTCCACTCTCCCCTCCAGAGGGAGAGGAATGGAGGAGCTTGTGACGGATCTTTCCCCTCCACTCCCTTCTCTGCTTCCCAGGATGTCATTTTCTCAGTTACTTTCCACCTGCCTCAAAGTGCACAAGAAGCCCTTTTACTGGAACTGAAATAGTTCTTAAATCGCTCCAAAATTTTCCTCCTCTCATTTCTAGCTATATTTTTAGCTTGCTCCTGGTGGTTTTCACAGCTCTCCCAGTGCTCTCCTTAAGGAGCCAGCTATACTGTTACAAGCCACCTATTTATTGCTTCTGCTACTCTTTACATCCCCATTTAACTACATGGGCCTCAGATGAGCATTAAATGAGATGTGCTGCGAGCTGCAGTCTCTGCCCATTCCTGAATTAAAGCAGCTTGATTACCCCAAAACCAATGATGCTAAGCACCCCTACAGAGAGCCCACAGGAGTCTCTGATCTGCTCTCTGTGTCCCTCTTTCACCCCTGGATGCTCCATCTCTCTTTTAGAACCGAAGGATGGGATGCAATAGCGAAATATGGACGTGCGAGTCCCCACACCTGACTGCTCACCTACAGTGCTGTTTCCCCACATATACTGAGTTTAACTGGACAGAAGACAGACCTGGGAGAAGAATTATTAGGCACTCTGCTAAAACTACCACCTCTCCCTCATGCTCTCTAACACTTTACTTAGTTTATACATAGGTTAGGAACATGTTTTCATTGTATTTTATTATGCTCCCTAAAATAGCCCACTGAGAAAAAGCAATAAAAGGCAACTAAACGCTCATTTAAGACTGCAATAATGGGAGAATGGGATCATTACCTATGCTACCATTAGCCCACACACCTTAATTACTTTGCATTTCACTCTCTCCAAACTTCTCAGGGATATCCATTACCTCTAATGATGGCTGGAACACTAAACCCAGCCATAAGTCACTACTTGGTCACTTGTCTCACAACTACAGCTAACTTCCATGCTCTGACACAAAGCTATGCAATAGGTTGGCTTTTTAGGACCACTTATCCGTCAATTTTTCCTCAGGCCTGCTGCTTTACTGCTTGCATATGTATATTAGAGTCTCTTCCACCTTTGCTTCCATATGTCCCATGGAAAAAGGTGTATAAGCCTCAGACTGTCTTAAAGCAGAAGCCCCAGGCCAGGAAAGGTTCAAGTTTTTGTATTCCAGATTCTGAATGGAAACAAAATCACGTGGCCCCTGGCAAAGGTGGCATTAAAAATCTGAGATGCCAATAGCCACGGGCTCCTAAACTACACCAGGTATCAGCCTTCTTAATCTCCAGGAGCTGATCATCCACTCTGACAGCACAAACTCCTGTAGGTATTGAACTCAAATAATCAAGTCTAATAAGGAGACAACTGTCCCCAGGGTCAATGCCAAGGCAGAAGCTGTCACGTGACATGTGGCAGAAAGAGGCTTCTGGGGCTGGCTAGCTAGCACCACACCTTGTGGCAGGCCAGCTAGTCACGGGGCAGGTGCAAACACTCCACTGGACTCAACCCTCCAGATGCACGGCAGGTCTTGGCCACCCTGCAATAGATCCTGTCATACACGCCAACAGAGTGAGAGGGGCCAATTCATTCCGACCCATCTGGGCTGTGTTTGCAATCGCTGGGACTGAGGTTAAAACAACTCTCAAGGGTTTCACTTGGCATTGCTTTCTTAACAGGGATTCGTTCTCCCTGCCTTCAGCATCGGTGTTGCTGGCTTTAAGCAATCACTCTCCAGCTTCACAGGCACAGCATTAGGTAGATGCTAGAACAGCTGGTACCGTAACTCCATCAAAGTAGGGCAGCAGTTTTCCAGAAGCACAAAACTTCTTAATTGGATGCCTCAGCCTTATGAGATATGACCTTGTAGGTCTGTCACTGTGCAGTCCTTGAGTGAGTGACACCATCAATCTATCATTTAAGATGCCAAATCCAAACTTCAGATGCTAATCCATCAGTATAAGTATGCATCAGATCCAGCCTGCTACAGGTGCCTACCAGAATTGTCCTGGGATGTCTAAAGAAAGGCAGTGTCTCATCAAAAGCTGAACCAGCAATCCTAACCACGGGCTACAAAGCTTTACCAGCAGAAGACGCCTTTTCCAGCAGCAGACCTTCTAACTGTGGACTGATCTGTCTTTGAACTCACTTTCTGTGCATCACAAGCCTCTACTCTACAGAGCATGGCAGAAATAACTGAACCAGCTCCAAAAAGCCAGAGAGGTATCACAGGCAATAGAGACGAGCAAGGATAGCGTGCATTCCAACAGAACTCTTCAGTCCTGCTTGGGTGGCTTGACAGTTTCCAAAACTGCAGTGAACTGGAGTGTACCTGCACGGACTCCTGTTTTGCAATACACAGCATCAGCACAGTGATGCTGCAGGCCATCACCAGCTGTAAAACAAGTGGCCACGTCTGAATCCAGGGCTCTATCCTCTAAACACTGACATTTGCCATCAGCACCTCCCAGTGCCTTCACAGGTTCCACTCACCCAGAAATACTGGCAGTAAAATAGTCTCCATTTTCTCCTATCCCATTTCAATCTGAAGCACAAAGCCCAGAGAGAAGAGGTTGTTCAAACTGTGTCACAATTTGCTCTGTCACACCAAGCGACACTTTCTAGCCCCGCGCTGAGGTTTCCAAGTGGAGCGATAGAAGCTGGCACCTGCCCTGGAAGATGTGAGATGGCACTGCCCAACCTGAGGGCTCTGACATAGTTTCAACGTGTGGTCAGTGTCAAACCAACAGTTTCACCAGCCTGAGGAACAACCAAGGACCTTGCTCCTCATGCCAGAGCTCTACTGCTTCTTCAGACGGTGCGGCTGCGGAAACTAGTAACCATTGATGGCTTTCTAATTCACAGCTAGGACCCCAGCTGTCATCACAAGGAGGAATAACTTCCTCCTGAGCCAGACCTGCTTGCAGAGCCAGGATCAATCTGCTGGGAGGAAGATTAGCGTGCTGTGTTTCAGGACAGTGACCAAGGTTCATGCCTGCTGTGCACTCTCCATGAGGAAAAGACAGGTCCGTTAGCAAGAACGTTACTCACAACACAGGCTCTGGTTTAAGTGCAGGTTAGACACAGCTAAACTGAGAACTCGCACCCTGAAGGAAGGGATGAAAATAGGGATGCCCCTTTCCTCATGCAGTTTTTCTCTGCACCCAATCCTTGGTTTAGAAGTAATGGGTCTGTTGCCAGGAGCTCAGAGAACTCCTGAAAAATCAGTGGCGCTGGGAGAGGTGAGAGAAACACCAGTCCTCAATGGACAGAAATGATACGGATCGACTCTCTACTCCGCCCTGCGAGGTACAGCGGCACCCAATGGGTACCTGCCGCCCAAGTCTCCAAGAGCTCTTCCCCACCACCCACTGAAACCTCACCCCTCCGGTTGCTAATTCTCTTACACTGTTGATTCAACAGGATACACGTGCAAGAGCCACTTTTTAGTGCAAAGCGCGTGATGACAAAACACCGCCAGCGCTAAGGAACTCGCGCAGAATGTCCCATTTCCCACCATGCCCTGTCACACCTGCCCGAGCTACACTAGCAACGCCGGTCAAACGCAGCTCTTGTAACAGAGAGCACAAGGAACTTGGGGAAGGGCGTGAAGGGGTTCTGGCCCCAGGAAATCAAGAGCTGATATACTGGTGCATTCACAAAGAGTTGTTTACCTCTCATATTAATCTCAGAGCCATCATTACATTTAAAAGGGATCTAGATCCAAAAAGATTAATCCCATGCTTCAAGCGATGCATGTTTTAAAATATCTAGCTGACTCATGCTCAAATGGACTGAAATCTGCTCCGTTAGCTATCAGTCCTACAGAAGGGTGGAGTGTTTCTAAAGAAAATACCATATAGTAATTAACTAAATCCCTGAACTTCCACCTTCTGGTGCAATTCACCCTATAATTTCCATTCCAGACTACACAAAAATTGTGTTTGCTTAGCTAATAAAATCATTTAGCTGAGCAACCCCCTTGCTTAGGGTTCAGACAAATCTCGTTAGGTTCCATTTTATGTGTCTAGGTAAGCCCTGTTATCTGCAGCCAGCTATCTCTCAGCATGCCAAACACATCCACTAAACCACAGTAGCTCAGTTACTGTTACCTTGATGCTCAACAACCTGGTACCGAGCCTTGAGAAACTCCAGTGGTCAGCAGACGCGTTGCAAAACTCCAATCTGCTCTTCAAAGCCTTCACCACTTTGCAAGCTGTCAAAATTCTTGTCATCTTGAAAGTTGCTGATCGGTAACTACACGTTAAAGAAAACACAACAAAAATCTGCTTGTACCTATTTCTTCACGATTCGGCAGGGATAAGACACTCTTGCAGATTACAGGGGATGAGAACAGAGACACAGCGGGTGCGCTGGGCTGACTGTGCCGTGCTGCCCTACACCTTCCCATTTATTCTGCCATTAGAAGTCTCCGGTGCAGCCCCACCTCCTCCCGCCCCTCCTTGGCGGGGTGCTCGCTTAGACACCCTTGCAACACTTCTCTTCAGGCTGGGCTCTGAGCACTGTTGTAGGGGCTGCTGCACAGGCCGGGCACTGGTTCTGCCTGCTGGAAGACAGCAAAACCTGCCAGAGAAATCACTCCCAGAGCAACGAAGACAGCCCTCATGCTCTGAAACAAATACTCTACGTTTCTGTAAGAGACAAGGAACAGCACTGTTTGTTCACCTAACAGCATGTGGGCTGGGTAAATCAAGAGTCTGTTCATAGTGTGCTTTTGAGAGCTCTCCAGCGTGTGATCTGTGGTCCACGCGGTAGCTAGTGGGACAGCCTGGGACTGCCACGAGCATACTTGTACTAAAAAGAAGTGGGAAGACCAAATTCTGTGGAAAGATGTAGTCTTTATATTTTGTGTTTGGACAGGACACCGTCAGGAGAAGCCCTAGCCCAGAACCCAAAGTGCTGCCCCTCCCCAAATAAATGAAAAGGCCATCACCAGGAAAAACTAAATGGTTGCAAGAGGAAAACATCTTTTGGTGAAATTTCAATGGACAACAGCTGAAATAAGGTGAAATGTTCCTTCTGCTGTCTCCTAACTGACTACAGACCATTGTGACTATCACATATTTCCTGTAACCCTACACTATAGCCTTGAAAAAGAATTGTGTTCCTCATTAGCCAGACACGGAAATGCCTAATGGAGACAAAAGCTGTGGGAGAAGCATGAACATTGTTATTCTTCAAGAATGGAAATGATGAGGCATCTTTTGCAACCCAGGTGATCAAAGATTCAATTAGCTCAGTGCAAGGGGGAAAAAAATATATAGATATACAGACTTTTTTGCAGCTGGAAACATGCTGCTGTGAAGGATTTAGGTGCCCTTTTCTAATTATCGACAGTAATAATCAGGCCTTCTTTGTATACAGTGGTCTGAGATTTGTCTAAATTGATGCCAGTATGACATAAAAATATTTCCTACACAGCTCATTATAGCACCAGGTTGAACTGTCATGCAGATTATAAAAGACAGAAGAGAGGGCACCAGGTTTGGGTACCCTGTGTGATATGGCAAGCTTTATCAGAGACCTGGATGAGCAACACATGGGAAAGGCCTGAATCCAGATGATTGAAAGAGACTGGGTGTGGAGGGGCTCACTGCTCCAACACAAGCTTTACAAGTGTGCAGAACTGGGAGAAGCAAGTCAGCAATGTTCCCTGGTAACCTGAGTGCGGTTTAGGAAAGACATAACCGTGTTTCCTACAAGAAGACAATCGTTCCAGTTCATAGAAGAAGCATGAGAGACACGGATTTCACTTTTTGCAAACAAAAAAATAAACAACAGGGAACTGGGAAATGTTTTTGTTGGCTACTCCTCTATTTGCTCGGCTCTAGCCTGTAGTGATCCAGGCTGGAGATACACGCAGGAGAGGAGACATACAGAAAACAAAGGCATACTTAGAGGCAAATGGATTGCAGAGACCTACACCTTGTACTAGAAAGGTCACCTTAATATACACACACACACACGTGCGCTCACACGTGCGCTTCACAAGCCAGCTTTCTTCCAAAGCCACATTTCACATTAGGTTAGCTGTACGCTGCCACGAATGTCACACGCAGCAGCTGGGAGGTTACAAGCACTACCCTTTGTCACGGCTACACTGAGGGGCAAATTCCACACTTCGGTTCCTCTCTACCAACATCAGGAAGTTGCTTTGAGCCCTTCTGTTTGAGCCAGAACCAATCCACGCTGGCAGTTGCAGCGCTCTAACTGCTAATTCCTCACTACCTCCTTCCGCCAGGTGAGTTTCAGTGTGGCTGCACAAGGAGGCAGACGGATCCAGCCGGAAACTAACCCTTTCCTTGCACCGCGAGGCCACTCGAGCACAGGGGCCAGCAGAGCGCAGAAAAAGGACCATGCCTTATGGCATCCTTTTTTGCCAGCTGCATGAACTGGATTCAGTTTGTCAGGGATTTGCAGTACGTACGCAGAGCTAATGTGGCAGCTGTATATTAAGGATGAAATGCCATATGGGAGAACAACAGGCAAAAAACTACTTTCCTTCACCACCTCCACAGCAAGGATGCCTCACTGACTAATGCCACAGATTTGACCCTGTTGTCTTCCCTTTTTTTTATTCATGTTTTCATATCAAAATTGATTAAGCCCACCTCAGGCCTTCTGAGGTTAGGAAGGTTATCCCTCCAGTGTAAGAACCAACTTCCTTTTCAAAGCCTCCACCATGACAGATGAACTTCCCTCAGCCAAATCCAGGAAAACACATGCAAGTTATTTGTCTCACTGCCAAGGTGCTAAAAAGAGGTGATGAACTGTTGACTCTTCAAGGCTACAGAATATATCAGGTATTCCTGAGAGAAGCCTCAGTGCAGAAAAA
Source organism: Rhynochetos jubatus (assembly GCA_027574665.1). Taxonomy (NCBI): domain Eukaryota; kingdom Metazoa; phylum Chordata; class Aves; order Eurypygiformes; family Rhynochetidae; genus Rhynochetos; species Rhynochetos jubatus. The sequence goes on along the minus strand of CM050654.1, from coordinate 4,048,066 downwards.
CCTGTCAACATACAAGCAAGTCTGTGGTTTGGACAGATCTTAAGTATGTGCTTCGCTTAACGTAAAGACCAGAAGAGGCAGAATCAGTAGGAAACAGGGAATCAAGAAGGAAAAATAAACCAACCGTAGAAGAGCAGAAAAAGGAGAGCAGAGACCCATGGTTTTATGGAGATGCAGAAACACTGCTGGAGCTTAAAACTTGCCTGACAGTACATGACTTGCAATCCGACCATCCCCTCGGGAAAGAAAGCTTGGGCAGGGGCTCTGGAGGAAGAACCCACATCAGACATCGGGAATGTAAAGCCATGAAGGCAGAGAATTCACACAAACAAGAACAGTTCAAATGCTGGGGAGAAAGGGGAAAGTACTCACGAATCAGGCTTCCCCAACACAGCCTTAGACTTGGCACAGCTGTTCCCAGACAGGCAGACTGCCTTTTGTTTCCTATTCATTTACGCTGTATCGTACACAGAGATGGAGTAGGACAAGGAGAGCAAAGTGCTCATTAAAACAAGGAGTTTTTTCTTACTGTTTACAAGAGAAAGCCACCAGCAATGAAATTCATCACACAGTCCCGCTGTACCGTAAAAATCCAACAAAACCAGTGGTCTGTGGCTTTGTAAATCCGCAGGGCCAAGATATTCGAAGGAAGCTAAGTGTCTACATTTTCAGAGGCTTAGAACAAACAGCTTGATTTTCAGAACAGAAACGCTCGGAGGCCCTGCTTAGCTGCGCCACAACTGGCACCCCAAAATGAAAGCTCCCTAAGCTCGTCACAGCTGGGAAGCTCTGCTATAGGCAGCCAAGCTACACAGGACTTTTAATTTTCAAGTTCTCGGTAAAAATCACAAGATAGTTCTGTTCTTACTTGAAAGATGAGAGATCAGGGCCAATTTGTGGGCACCATGGCCCAGATCCACGTCAGTACAAGTCCCAGGTAACAGCCTCCAGCTCAGTGGCACACCTCCCTTGGATTGGGATCAGTGTAACAAGAAGCCCACATGAATTGCTTGGACTCTCCTTCTTGGAGCTGAGATCAGAGAGGAGTTTCTTCCCCAAGTATCCTCCAGGGGCTTCTGGAAATCTCTCCTGCCATCTGTCAGGTTGTATCTGATTTCTGACCACCCCGTCTTGCCGCAACTAAAACACATTTCAAGAATATTGAGTGGAAAAGCACAATAGCTGAAGGTGCCAGCAAAACTGAGATTCTCTGCTGCTACAGGGAACAAGACAAATGCTCTCCTCCATCCCCACAGCTAGCAGCAAAGCCCTCCAAGGGATTTGAATATCCTGCCTTCCGTTTCAAGGCAAGCTCTACTTGCTTCCCACGGAACTTACAGGAAGTTTAGAAAGTGCCTAAAAAACATGTGCCATATATTTTCTAATCAGGAGTTTAGCAAGCATGACCCCTGCAGTAGATACAACAGTAAGTTTGGGCTAGATACCCATTTTTATTCACGGCATACTGCTAACAACTCTACCAAACCCCTTCAGCTCCAAGACCACAACTTACTGGTTTTGCAGTATGTAGGGGGGCAATAAACTGAAGTTATCTTCTTCACATGCAAACGAGCTAACGGCATCCAGGCTTCCCCTCTTCTCCTCTTGGATTGCTGCAGGAGAAAGCAAGCTCAGTTACACCTTCAGATCTGCTGCTTTGAGCCAACCCCAGATCAAATGAAGCATTTCAAGCAAAATTCACGATGTTTAGAAAACATGGTAATTGAGATGCAGAGTGCAACAAGCCAAGAATTTCAAAACTAAGGCTGATCTTCACCTGAGTATATGGGGAGAAACGGAAAGGAATAAGAATCAAGTGTAAGCCTTACCCCTCGGCTCTCACAGATTCTGTTATTTAAGCCATAGCCAGAACATGTGGTTTTTTCCACACAGTTTGTTCTGTCTTAGAGGAGGTCTAGGGAAAAGGGTATTTTAAATTTTAATGGGAGAGGTTCATAGCAGAACAAAATACGGTCTTCAGATTCGGGTGCTGCATTTTGATTCACCCTTGCCAACTCACAAGATCGTACATCTTGACATTTTCCCTTCTTCCTGAAGTCCAGCCTACCAGGAGCTGTTTATTATTAGAGAACCTCATATATGAGGAAAAAAGGTTTTGTAGATGTCAGAAGAGATTTTAAGATGCGGTTCTGACCTCAGCACAGAAGATAAAATTTAAAAGAGTTACATTTCAAATTATAGCAAATTCAAGCCTTGTCAGATCCTATCTTTTTCCAGACAGAAATTCTGCATTACCAGAAATTGATGGTTTCATATATCCATTGGGGATTACTGGACAGCTAGAAACACTGGCCATGCCCACTCTGCCTGCACAGATGGACTCTCTGGAACTCACACATGGAGATCAAAGCTTTGTGGAAGCACCAGATCTGTGTGCGTGCAGCTCAACAGCACGCCTGCGTGGCAGGCAAGTCTAGCACTGTCCTGCAGTTGGGAATTCACATCACGTGAGCCATAACTGCATACCCACAGAGACATGGAAACCTGGCAGGACAATACATGCAGGTTAATATGAAGCATGATTTGGGGAAATGGCTAGTCCAATATGCAACATCTAGGATCTGACAGTTCCTGCCAACTGGTACCTTGACAGAGGAATACTACAGATAAATAGTTATATAGACAGAAAAAAGGTCCAAGTTTGGCCGTAGCAATTCCTCTTCCCTTTCAGTGTCAGGCAAACGTTGAGTAAACAGCAGACATTCGAGGCTGCATGCTCTCTTATTGTTTCAGAGTGCCTTCATGTGGCGTAAACATTGATAACCACGTTCTTTGCTTGCCTAACTTACTGACAAGCCAAATAAATCTCATTAAAAACCCACCTGCTTGATTCCACAGAGATGGAAAGATTGGTGGTTCTCCAAAAACCCAAGCACTGCTGATTGTTTACTTTTCTTTCACTTATTATTCTATCACAGACCTGGATACACTTGGGTAAAACTGTGACCTTTCATCCTCCTGCTCCAGTGTCAGTAAAGCGCAGAATGGACGTGACAATAGCCCAAGTAAACTAGACTTCACCCTAAACCTTTTTCCTACCCTGAGCTTCCCAAAGAATACCAAATTGCTGTAAACTAACAAAAGGCAGGAATGATTGAATATAAACTCACACTGTAGATGGAAACAGTTCCAAGAGATGAGGCAAGAACAGGAACTAAAAATGGACTGCTCCTAGCTGCCCACTGTGTCCTTACAGGTGGGCTCCTGCCTGCTGCTTGGCTTCCATCCAACTCAGTGCCTTCCTGAGATGCAAACTGCCCAGTCTTCTCCAGTCCCCAAGACCTGGCTTTGTGCTCTCAACTCCACTGTTTCCTTGTGCTGACCATTTTACTTTGCAGAGAGTTTCAGAGAATCTGCTCTTTTCAGTTTTGAGTGTCACTGTGAACAGCCTGCCTGTTGAAGAAAAATAGCGATAGAAAAACATGGCTGAGTAAAAATTGTTAGGGAGAATATCTGGAAAAAATTAGCTCACAGCCACCATAATGATGGAAGGTTCTTATCAGACCAGTTACAGGATCAGATGTTTAATTTTTTTGGCCTTTTTATATCTTCACACTCTTTTATTCACCCTCAGTATCTACTAGCCAAAGACTCAACTAAACATGGAGAGAATACAAGGGCAGTTTTATCTGCTTCCAAAGACAAAGCTGTAAAGATTTTACTGACGGTTGTAATCGGATTGCAGAAGTCAGCCTGAAAAACAGAATTAACTCCTGTCTTTACACATTTTCTGTTTGTTTTCATACACTTTTCCACTTGATTCTTCTTCCTGCCAGGACAGATTCTGACCGTCATCGCTGTTAACTAGCACCTTGCCATAGGAATGGCAAGAATCTTACCAAACCGTACCTGCTTCCTGCAGCAAAGGATAATCAGTATGAAAACCAGTACAAGAACTGTTTCTAACAGCACAACAAAATCTCACTCCCAAGTCCCAACCCTGCAGTCCTGGCTCACAGAAGACAGACATCTGGATGAAGGAGGACGCGCAGATCTGAGCCCTGAGCCAACCGAAATCAGTGGAAAACACGATGTGCAAGTGCTCTTTCAACAAGATGCGCAAACCCCAGGTTGGTGAGGCCTTGAGATACAGTGCAAAACTCAGCCTGTTCTCCTCACGGACCTTTGGCTGACAAAAACCCAGCGTGAAGGAAACATGGATACATTTATACTTCCAGATGGCAAACACTAACTGCAGCTTGAAACATCTTCCTAATTCTGATTGAGTGTCTGCTTTTGTATCGGAGTGCAAAGAAACAAAAAAGTATAAAGAAGGGTTTCAAACAGCGTTGCTGGAAATCTGATTTTATGAAACCCTGCAAGTAGTGATTTGAACTACTGCAGAATTTATTAAGAGAAATATATTTTTCCTCTTCTAAATGAAAATTTTCCTTCTGTTTTGTTTTGAAAACACAAACCAAAAAGCAAATTTCAGTTAAAAACATAAATGAAGACTTTCATTTTGGTATTTTCATTGAAATGTCAAAAAAACATCAAAATCAAACTGAGATGCAATTTCATTTTTCTTCGAATACATTAGCTCAGTCTAGCTGACAGCTAATAGTAATTTAGCTCTGCAAGGTAAACACTGAGCTCTGGAAACAGCCCCTCATTGTCCAATGCACAGCTTTATAAAATAAAGGAAACGTGCCTCAAAACCACCAGAATTACCCAAGGGCAGTAGCAAATTCCAAAGGGATTCAGGATAATGTTAACGATCAATCAACAGACCCCCTGCCAGTTTCAGTTAACACCTTTTATGATAGTTTTAAAAGCTAATAAAGACTTTTCGTTGTGTCAAATGAAAAAATATTGTACCAATGTAATTGAAAATCTCGAGCTGAGGCCAGGTGAAAGACAGTTTCAAAACAACAACAGGCAAATTTCTCGTTCATTCTGCATTGCCTACCTTGGCAACTCTCTTTTCCAAATTTGGTCTATAACAGTAATCAAGACAGCCTTTTGACCAGCAAAGTTTATAGAGTGCTTGACAACAAGACTGTTATATCTATTCCCAGGTGAAAGAAAATCCATTTTCAAGGAGATTAAACTTTTCTTTCAGGCTTGAGCAGCCCAGGGTACACTCATCTGCTGTCTGGGATAGGGAGCCCATGCTTCACCCAAACTGGACAAAGATAAGGCTCTTATCTTCAGCAAGAGAAAAAATCAACTTGAAAATGGGTCAAATTCCATTGCCACTGGGATTAGCAGCTCCTCTTAGATCAGCTGACTTGGAAGAAATAGAGAAAACCCTCGCAGTGTCTGAACGAGACTGACATTACTCCAAAAGGCCAATTTCAGAAAACCCTTAGTTAGCTAAAAGCGAGCGGAGGCCAGAAAAGCATTGCCCGAGGGGTAATAACGACTATCCAAAGTGCAGCTTGCTCCCAGTGCACGACCGAGCACCGCACCTCAGACACAAGGCTTATGTTCATGGTGAGGCCACCAAGGGAGACCGGCCCCAGGAGCCTTGGAGCCACCCGACAGTGTCTGACTTAAGTCGAGAGCTGAACTCTATTTACTGGAAGATGTTTGGCACCAGCAAGATTTCTCATTCCCTGACATTTCCCAAAAAGACAATTTTACAAATGAGGGGCAGGAATAGGAGCCATCCCTTTTCCCTTGTGATTCCAGAGTCTCATACATTTCACGGGCGTGTTCCTGTGGATCTCCAAAAAGACCAAACTGGCTTTACCAAATTAAAACAAATCAAAAGGGCTGCCCAAACACGGTCTGCCCCGTGCTACGCATTCTTTACACAGCTTGCTCAAGATTCGTGCTTCGCTTGGCTCCCTCTGTGGCAATCCTACCATGGGTGAATATTTGGTAGGCTATCATGCCCCAGTGTGTTTGTTGTAGCAAAGGAAAACAAAATTGACTCGCCCTTCATTAGACTACAAATAAATAAGCTTTTCTCTAGAATGAAAACTACAACATGAACTGCCCCCGAGCTGCTAATTTATGCCTATAGAACTGTGTATGTGCATTTGCACGGGCACAGACTGTGTTCACTGGACAGATCTGCCATTTTAAATTGACTTGAAAATCAAAGTGAAAATCAAATTAAAATCAAAACTTGTACCACCAGATTGTTTTCATGGACATTTTGACCTGGCACAGGCCATTTGGTCCAATCTGATTGATGAACCTGTACAGAGGATCTTGGCCAGACCCATCACACACCACCCCGTGGCCGGTGATCGCAGATTTATAACTACGGAGACGCAGAAGGGAAGTAAGGAGTTGGGCAGAGAGAAAGCATCCCTCAGAAGAGATAAGCACCAGATCAGAAGAGCATGTTACAGGCATATATATTTCCTACAACAGGCCCCTGCAGCTAGGCACTCTGAAATATGATTCACAGTAATTACCACCAGTAGGACAGCTACTCATTCCCTGGACTACAAAAAACCCCAAATAAAAAAGGCTCATTATTCCCAGGACATTACTGGGTCAGACCTAAAGCTAGGCTCATTTGGAGGAAAAAAGCAGCTCCTCTGAATGGTGGAAGACATGACCAGTCTTGATGATTAGCTTATGGGCTACTACCTTGAGTATTTAGGTAAAGTATCATCTCCCAGCCTTATTCAACGAGGCTTGTCCTAAGCAGGAAATACCCTACTAACGATATGCTCTAACATTTCTTTTACCACAACAGAAGTCATGTCCAGTGACGGGACGCATGGGAATGGCGCAAAGCTGCCCCAGGGGAGGTTTAGACTGGACATTAGGAAGCATTTCTTTAGCGAGAGGGTGGTCAAACACTGGAACGGGCTTCCTAGAGAGGTGGTCGATGCCCCCGGCCTGTCAGTGTTTGAGGCACTTGGACAATGCACTTACTAAACCTTGCTTTAACTTTTGGTCAGCTTGAAGCGCTCATGCAGTTGGACTGGACGGTCACCGTAGGTCCCTTCCAACTGAAATATTCTATATGAGAAGATACAGGAAGTTTTCCACAGAAAGCTTCTTCCTTAACTTCAAGGGAATAGAAGTGAATTACTCTTCCCTTTGGTATAAATATATTTACTCTTCGAAAAGGAAACACACAACATTTCTCTCCAGCCTAGTTTCTCACCCTGTAGCACCAGTCTGTGGAGTGCTAGAAGTTCCTGGTTGCAACGGGAGAGGGAGTTAACATTTCACAGCAGTTACTTAACGTGGCCTTGGCCCCTCACCATATACACAGCATCCATAATCAACCAGCATTTTCCTTGTTGCTTCATTCCTGGTGCTCCAGATTGGAAGGATTTGCAAAATTCGTTTGCCTTTTTTCTTCTCCTCACTCCTCTTTTTTTTCTTCATGTGGTTACCCTGGAGGAAAAAAAAAAAGCTTTGTCTGTTGTACACTGGGCTATGCACTGAAGCGTTTGCTTTAACTTACAGACAGACACGGGTTAGGCAGTTGCGTGCCTGAGGGTGGAGATCTCTCTTTAAAGAGCACAGCAAATTCTCGCTGGACGGATCCGCAATATCCTTCAGCTGGGAAGGGGGAGAAGGGACAGGATTTTGACTGGCTGAAAAACATTTTGAGGGCAGGAGTGCGAAGACGTTTGAAGAAGTACTTGATGCTATCAGGTAAGCATTCAGGACACTAACCCCAGCACTCCAACACTGTCTATTCAGCTAGTATTTTTATAACAGCAAGGAAACGTTAGGAGTGAGTTAATTGTCAGACTGTATCATGCTCCATGGGCACGAGAGACACTTGAGGAAGTTTTATACCCAGCAGTACATACTGCTGTACGTCAACAAATACAGCCCTTTATGCTAGCACACACTTAACACAAGGTGCTTTTCCTCCTTCCTCTAAGCGTACAGACCTCCCCCTTCTCGCCCCCAGAGCACAGTAACTACCCACCGAGCTGGAGACACCGAGAAGGCCCGTTGGGCTAATGCTCCTCCAACAGCGCTCTGCACTGGCTGGTGTCATACACGGTCACATATATGGTCACACATACGGTTAGGGTTGCTGTGCCTACTTCAACTGACAGCTCTGAACACAGGCTTTAGTGTTCAGAGAGTTAACCTCACGAACAGATGTGGTTACAGTGTTTTCAGATTTGAGTAAAATGAGCAATCAGATTGTAAAGGAAAGTAGTAGACGTAGCTTATTCACGTTCCAGTGCTGAATAAAGTAATTTAAATACACCGTTTCCCATCTTTATCCACTGCCATAAATGAAACAAAATCAATTCTATTCCTTTATTTCCACTTCCTATGGATTCCATCGCACTACAATCCATTATAACCAAAGCAATCATAAACTACCACATCCAGTGCAATGAAATTGGTAAAAATCCATGAGATCCATGAGTACAGCTGGAAAGTTTTGATTTCATTACTCTGATCACAGAGGTCCCAACAACAGCGTGTGCTTTGGAGATCACAGCAAAGATGAGGAGTTGGCTTATATGGGTCACATGGACAAGAAGAGCTTAAGTTCATAATATCTGACTTGAAAAAACCCAGAACCCTCAGAATCAGGAGCACTTAACAGCAGGTATCCATACAGTGAGTGACCCAAGATCACTGGCTGTTATCATCCATGCTAAGCTGACATGTTGTCTGTGAAACTCTGGTTCAAGGCTAGCCCAGGGATGTTCAGACACGGAACAAAAATACACTGAAGTGCTGCATATTACTGCGTCCACTCCCTGGAACACAGGCTTCTTACAAGCACAATCTCCCTCTCAGACAGCTGACCAGAAATCAGCTGCAGCCCTTAGTGCACAGGAGTCTCTCAGACCACGGAACAGGACCACCAAGGCTGAAGCTGAAGCAAGGGAGGAGGTGACTGTTTGAAGCGTTACCATCTGTAGTGTCATAGCACGCCTAGTGCAGGAAAAACAGGTGAGTTCTCTACATCGGACTCCTAGGGGTGAGAAGACTTATCAAGAGAGAGCTTTGGAACAAGCACTGCTGAATTCTCCAAGCCACGCAGAAGGTACCCAGTACAACTTGCTACTGTCTGAGCCTCTCACACAGTCTGCCTCTGGGCAGCCAGAGGTCACAGGCACAGAAAGCGCCCTCTGAAGTAAGCACACAGTACTTAGAAGTGATACAGTGGAAAGAGTGCGTCAGGTGGTAGGCAGGGTGGGTGGAAATGCTGTCAGGGCCATCATCCACAATAGAATGCTTTACACAAGTGCTACCTCTTCCCTGTTCCAGTCAGAGTCAGCCAGTCACATGCTCCTGCAATCACATTTAACCTTTCCAGACAACCTAATTCTCTCTCTCCTTCCCTTCTGCTCCTAGCAATCCCTCTGCAGCTGCAGCACACTCAGGAGTGTGCTTTGAAGAATTTGGAAGCTCATTTTGGGCAGCATGAGTCTGATTTCCAGCATCAACAGCAGAAAAAATTGCTCTCAAGCCATGATTTTGGAAAAGACTCAAATTTTTATTCTTCTGATTCACACAGAGCTTCAAACCTTTATCCATACGAACTTCTGGCTTTGCCCTAGCCCTCCTTCTCTCCTCACCCTTACCACAACACCTCATCCTGGCAAAATACACTCTTTCATCAGAGCTGACTCTAATACACTCACCTGTGCAGTCCAGCAGGTAGAACAGCAGTGCTGGTAGGCTGTGAATGCTTCCTGTTCTCTGTTTACCACCATCCTCTCACTATCAGCTTCCCACAACAGATGGACTGTAATTTCATGGGCACAAGAAGATCCAGTAACTGGGTGGGAGAGGCAGGAAGGGCTGCTGCTTCAGGAGCAAGGACATGGAGGGGGGGGGAAAAGCCTAGCTGCAGCTAGGGCAATTCAGACTGCCTTCTGTCACCAGTTCTGCCTCTCTTCCACAGAAACGAGTTCCATGGGAAGCAGCTAAAGTGATGAATCCCTGTTTTGAGCTACTAGTTCCTTCTGTTGGGGCTGCACCCATTTTAATAACATCAGTCACTCCAGTAAAGGTCCCTCACAGCATTTTCATCCATCCTGCCAGTCAGCTAATGCAAACTCTCTCCAAATTTGCCAGTGATCACAAGGGGAACTGAGGTGAATATGATCCTTTCCTGGTTTGCACCCCTTTGGAAAAGTCATAATGCAACCCTTGTTAGGCTTCTCCAAGGGGCAACTAAACAATAACTAAAAATCATCCAGGCAAAATAAGGAATGAGAAGTGCTTTATGTTTTGACAGTCATCAGCTTTCAAACTGATGGTGACACTGGAAATGCTGTGGAGTTACCCACACTCTCTTCCCACCCTCCAAGTGCCTAAAATAATACATATGGGACATTCCATAACACTGCTCCATCATATTGCTGAAGAATATATCGGCACTAAACCGATGGCCTGACCACAGCACTGCTGATGACCAAACGAAGGAATTTCTGGTTTCACACTTGTTTTTTTCCTGCCTCTAGGACAGGCCTGCCTGCAAAGGGCCGCATCGATATATCTTTAGTCACTCAGACTGGGAACAGCATCAACTCACCTAGCCAAGCGAGCACATGATAATCTGCAGAGTGGCACACATTTTAAGTGCCAAACACCTGCACCCCCCAAATCCAACAGCCTTCTCTGGGAAGGTTCCCTCCTTGTGCACAGGGTTTCTTCTTGTTTGCTTGTACACTGCTTTGAGAACTCCGTGAAAGGGAAAATTAGAAAGTGAGAAATTAGGAATTAGTTAATTGCAGAACAGAATCCTAGAGGAGGAATATTGCCAGTACAATATGTGCACCTATAATCTGAGCAATTCATTTCTCTTCCTTTCATCTGCATCAAAAGAGAAGTGACAAGAAAGCAAACCGAGATGAAACATTGTTTTTGCAAGGTGGGACGCCACGAGGTTCAGAATGGAGCAAGGAAACTGCCCCTTTGCTTTGAGCTACATTATGAGTTGGCAAAATATTTTCAATCCTTAGTGGCTAAGCTTTAGAAAGCTCTTCTGAAAACAAAACCACAGCAAAAATACACAAAAGACAAGGAGAGCAAGAAACACTGCGGCACACAGCAAGCTCTGTTGCTGTGTTCCAGGCAGCGACCCATCAAGAGATGTCACTCTCTGGAGAAGAAAGCGTGCGCTGTCTGCTGGCACCGCTAGCATGGCTGGTGGCTGAGTGACAGGCAGCTGTGCTGGCCCTGTGCCAGCCAGGACGAGTCCTCCCTCCCAAAGCCTCAGCACAGCAGCTTGCTTTTTTCCAAGAAAAAACAGAAAGCATGTGGAGTGACGGACACATCCAAGGTATGAAACAGCGTGCTCTAAGGTCAGGCGCACATCCAAGCCTGCTTTTCTGCAGTGGTTTAGTCAGGGGCAGCTCCAGTCCAGCCTTCGCAGAGCTGTACCAGGGTCACCTGGGAAAAGCCCTGCTGAAACTATTTTCTTCTTGCGCTCCACACATACCTCAGGGGTGCACACAGCAGCGCCGAGCCCGGCACCGCTGGTGAGGAAGACCCTGCATCCTCTACATTCAAGGTAACTCCAAGCCCAGGTTTCCTTCAGGAAGCACCCAGCTGCATTCGGAGCATACCAGAAGTCCTTGCCAGGAGCCATTCTGAACATCTGAACCATGAGAAAAAGAGTTCAACATTAGTTCACAGCTTATTAGTCTCTGGAGTATTCAACAGGAGACAGAAATCTATAGGAAATTACATTGATTAGGTGGCATTACACATTTATAGGGGGCAGGGTTTAAAGTACTTTATTTAGAAGCTGTCTCAGGGCTTCTGTGTACTGGCATTGTTAATTACAGCTATTACTAGGTGATGCTAATGAATACCTGCCTCTTGTAGGTGTGTGACTCACTGATTCTACCTGCAGGAAGGAAGAGTAGCTGTAAGAGGATCTGTAAGCTACAGGTAGACTCTAGGATACCCTTGTGAGGAAACATTTTGGGCTGAAATAGAGCCACAGATTTTATCAGAGCCAATCTCTGAGCAGCAGGAGACTGATGGTGCACAACCTCCTCTGACCTGCTTTGCATCAGAACAGGAATCTCTCCTTCCTCCCCAGCTGCCTTCCCTGCTGGATCCAAAGTCTGAAAATGCTGGCCACAGCATCCATGAAATGGGTGGATCTCTACCCACATGGCTCAGCAAACAAGTCAACAATCACCCCTGTGCCCTGCTCACCCTGTAGACACGCAACAGTTAACGCAGGGGCAGACACATGTCAAACACAGGGTCAGGGTGAACAGTCAGTCATACCCACATCACGTTTCCACTGGTGATCACGTCCCATCCTCACGCTGAACCGTAAAGACGGCATTAAGGATGCAAGTGCCCTACGCAGAACTGCTTTAGTCATTGCAGCAAAGCAAGAGAAACCTGACTTGATGTCAGTCCTGTCCAGGGATCAAAGTGTCTCAAAGTCTCAGCAAACCCTACTGTATTCCAGCTGACCTCATCACCAAAACAGAGGGTTTCATCCAGCTCTCAGCAGTTTCCTGTCTGGTTTTCTTTGCTTCTTTATTGACCTCTTCTGAATCACATCTGCTCTCCAACCTCTCTTTTTCACTTGCTAAGAAAGGATGGATTCCCATTGTGTTGGGGGTTGCTATCTTCTGGTCCACAAAGAGGAGCAAATGGCAAAATCATAGAATCGCAGAACGGTTTGGGTTGGAAGGGACCTTAAAGACCATCCAGTCCCACCCCCTGCCATGGGCAGGGACACCCTCCACTAGATCAGGTTGCTCCAAGCCTCATCCAGCCTGGCCTTGAAGACAGTCACAGAGAACTGCTACGCACGCTTCTCCAAAGGGTTCTGGACTGCTGCGCAGAACCACTGATCCCGGCTCATTCCTCACGGCAGGAAACAGCCACGCGCCCCGAACGGAACAGCGCAGAGGTGCTCTCCAGCTCCTTGCTGGTGGCACAGGGGCATCTAGTGGCTGAGCCCAGAAGAGCAGGGGAACAGCACGAAACCGCTAGGCTATTAACCGCACTGGCCAGGCTAAAAGGGTCATTAAGCAAAATACAAACACACAGTCCAGGCACACCAGCTCAGACAAATCCGCAGCTACTACCTTGCACGTCCGAGGCTCAGTTCATGCTGGCAACAAATGCAGCAGCATCCCCTAACTCAGCCTGGGGACCCCCAGAAGCCAGCGGCTCCAGCACCTCCTCTGCACAGATGCGGTGGTGTCTCTGTATTTGACAACCTGTCACAGCTTAACTATATGAATAATCTCTTTCACCTTTGAATGCTTCAGGTCTGTCTGGTGCCTTGGAAAGCCAGCGTGTCACCTCCCCCCGTTCACATTTGTGACACTGTTCAGGGCTTTGCAGACATCTACTACAGCCCTCTTCAGACACCCCTTTTCCAGCCTGAGTAGTCCTAGCCTAGCTACTCAGTCCTTGTGCATAAGCCATGCCACACAGTTGATGAGCTTTATTTTTGGCCTGATTAGTTCTGTAACTTGCCCCCCGCCTCGTTCTGCTACCTCTGGGGCGAGATCAGAACTAAACATAGTATCTGAGCTACAGGTGAGCCAGGGGCACACACAGCGGCATTCTTAGCTTTGTGCCCTTTTTCCCTTCCTAGTAACAACTGACTTTCCTTTGCCTGGTCACGAGCAGCGAGCGGGTGCTTTCACAGAACCACCTACTGCATCTCTGAGCTGGGAATCACTGTCTCGAAGCCCACCACTGTGCATGTGTATATATGGCTTTTACTGCATACTCCACTTAGTGGCTGGCCACAGTAAATGCCGGCGGGATATAGGGGAGCCGTGTCCCAGATACACCCTCAGTGTCATCAACTAGCTTAGTTCAGCTTCTCTGACCAATACTCAGGCTTTGATCTCTTCATAGAAGCTGCTAAAAGAAAAACAATCAATGCCATCTGCACTCATGCTTACTGTGCACTGGAAAAAAAAAAATCCAATAAAACACTACGCTTTTTACCTCTTCTGGATGTCCTTCTAAAATGAAAAATTTTACTGTCATAATGCCAAGATTGCCACTTGCTTTACTTTCCAAACATAAGGCTACTTAGGTTCAGGATGGCACCAAGATCTCCAATCTCCTAATATAGGCTTGAGTTTTTACTGAGATGAAATACAGCGAGCCATGGCTCTAATATTAAAGAACAGCACAGTTTCTAGAACTATAGCTCATTTATACCTAGCGTTGCAGCAGAAATAACATCCAATATTCAAAATTGTTATTTTAAAAGAGGAAAAGGACACCTTTGACTTCAAACTTTCATATGTCTTAAGACACTTTGGGCATCAGTTCTAAATCTGTAGTAGCTAAAGCCATGCTGCTGCTGAATAAATAATGTGTGAGAGAGGCTAATAAATACAGCTGGGAAGCTTCTCGCTTTTCCTCTGTCTGTCTGAAGCTTGAACACAAAGCCAACACAAAAAAAAAAAAAAACCAAAACAAAGCAGAGATGGGGAGATAAACACCACAACTTGGATTACACCTCTTAACCGTCCCCAAAATTCTGTGCTGTAGTAGCTCTGCGAGCTCATCGAGACATCCCCCGGGTAACACCTCTTCCACCACCCAAGTGCTTTGCCTGTACAGTTTCCCATGATATTCCCACAGACAGTGAGGATGACCACGCTCTGTGGAGCACTTCCATGCACAGCCTCCCAAATCCCCTTCGCTACCTGCCAAGGCTGCGAAGGACACCTTATCCTCGCTCGCTGCACTCCCTCACATACAGGATGCAGTCGCCAGTGAAGGACGGTGACCCCAGGAGAAGGCATCTCCTCTCAGGCAGGGCGTGTTTCAGTAGGTCCTTGGGCAGGACACCAAGGAGTCTCTAGGCAGCTGTAACATCTGGCAGAGACTTGGGATTCTCATCCCCACTGGAATGAGGAGTGATGAGACACCCAGGCATCCGGAGGTTTTTTTCAGAGAGGACTGTGAAACATCAATTTTATCCATGTAACTACAGGACCCCCAGACATGCCACCAGGCCAATAGGGAGCACCAACAGCCAGGACCCTTATGCTGCTAAATTGTGGCAAGGATTCGTCTTTTAAACAATGCTGCGGAGCAGAAAATATTACACACTGATCCTTTCTCGCGGCTAGAAGAATTTTTGGGATGTCTTTTCAACGACTGATTGCAAGTCACTTCAGAAACAGATTTTTCTAGGGCTAATGGTGATGAGACTGTCAAGAAGGCTACTGGAGCCTGTTTTCTCACCATTTTCTCCATCTACTCCGCTAGCTGCTTCCACACAAAATTCGTCTCTAGATTTGCTTTAATCACTTTTTTCCCCCCTCAGTGAATCCAGCATGACCCTCCTCAGACAAAGTGAAAAAACAAGCACCCCCAACACCCCAAAGGGACTGGGATTGCAGTGAGAACACAGCAGCAGCTTCCCTCTTGGGCTCACTTCCCTCTTTCACCCCCATTCTGCCTGGGCATGTTACTAAGGACAAATCACCAGTCACTTACCTGGGCCCCAGGTGACAGGCACAGTGAGAAACTCTGGCTTTAACCTGGGCAGCAACAGGTCCATCGAAACCTAAGTGACCACGACTCTTCACAAAATAACATACTGAAACGTAACTCCTTGCAACATGGGTGAGGAGAAGAGGCAGGAGAATAATTTAGGAGAAGCTTCTTTGTCTTTAGGTGATCTGGAAAAAAAAAAATGAGGAATCAAAGACAAAAGAAAGACTCTGAATGTGAAATTGTGTATCCTATGCTGGAAGTTAATACTGAACTGTGCGTGGGGAAGGAGGGCAGCAAATATTGCTTTGACCTGCAGGTGGAAGGGAAGGCCATAACACAGGGCTGTGAATCTGGCCGTAAGCTGAAGCCCCCATGTTATTTTTGCTGATGGCAGAGCTGCCTCTCTCAAGTTGCACAGTCCATTCCCCTGCTGTGAATGCAAGGCCATGTTGGCATGACTGAAATCACAAGCAACAGCTGAGTGAAAAAGGAACTGCAAGCAAACACAATTGGGATTCCCCCTTTTCTGCTTGTTTCTTACCATCTCCTCCAATCATTTTTTTTTTCTTTTCTTTGAGCTCCAATTTTACAGACTGTAATGAAGAATGGACACATGGACAGAAACCCAGAATCCCTCATATAATACAATTGTCCCAAGCATGAATGAAATGGCCTAATGTACTCCCATGGGTGTTCTCAAACACCACGAAAAGGTAAATTCTTAAAGCAGCTGTTTCCCCTAAACCCACCCCAGATGGATCCAGCTCCTACAAGGGGCAGTGCCACTGCACTTAGACCTCTACAAGCCACCAAGAGCTTCAAGCTCAGCCACATTCATTTGTGCTTCCCCAAGAGACACGCAGGTAAGCCTGCAGAACTAGAAGTGCTGGGGAGCCCCAAAGCTGTGCCTGTCACACACTTCAGGAAGCCAGACCCCAAGCAGGGATGTCACAACCTGCCTATGGGGTCAGGAAATGGGGGGCTGGGCACAGTGTCACACCAGGCAGAGAAGCAGCAAGGCCTGGATTCAGAAATACAGCACACGAGGATAACTTAGCCCAATGAATGCTACCCCATAGCCGAAGGTACGCTGTATGTGGCAGGCTGCACAGGGCACACCACCACAGGACAACACCAGGGCATCACAGCTACATGGCATTTGGGAGAAAAGCACTGCTCAGTCTTACAAGAATCCCTGGCAGTGTCCGAGGCCAGGCTGGATGAGGCTTTGATCAACCTGGTCTAGTGGAGGGTGTCCCTACCCATGGCAGGGGGGTTGGAACTGGATGACCTTTCAGTTTCCTTCCAACCCAAACCAGTCTGTGATTCTATGACCTATCCTACACACAAGGAAGATGTGGCTCAGCGAGCACAGGTGAGACCTCAGCTTGGAACAGTGCAGAAGAGGCCCTATCCCTCACCCAGGTGTAGCCCAGGTGAGGAATTATTGCTGCTGGAGGGGAGCAGAATGCAACACATGCTCCTCGTTCTGACCCTCTACCACCACCTGCACCAGCAGGTCACCACACCCACCAGGCCACCAGCCCCACAAGACCACAAAACCCCCAGGGCCAGCTGCAAGAGGCCGCAAATTCCACAAGTCCCATAGGGCCATCCAAACCAAACCCCACAGCTGTAAGGCATCCTAAACCCCACAGAGCCAGCTGCAAGTGGCCATAAACCCCACAGTGCCACCCACACAGAACCCCTAAACCCCACAGTGATCTGCAATGGGTCCTAAATTCCACAGGGCTCTGTAAATGCCACAAGCCCAGCTGTAAGGGGCCCTAAACCCCACAAGGGACCCCTAAACCCCACAAAGCCAGCCAGATGGGACCCCTAAACCCCACAGAGCCAGCCAGATGGGACCCCTAGAACCCACTGCAGATCACTGTGTGGGGTTTAAACCCCACAAGGCTCTGTAAACCCCACAAGCCCAGCTGTAAGGGGCCCTAAACCCCACAAGGGACCCCTAAACCCCACAAAGCCAGCCAGATGGGACCCCTAAACCCCACAGAGCCAGCCAGATGGGACCCCTAGAACCCACTGCAGATCACTGTGTGGGGTTTAAACCCCACAAGGCTCTGTAAACCCCACAAGCCCAGCTGTAAGGGGCCCTAAACCCCACAAAGCCAGCCAGATGGGACCCCTAAACCCCACAGAGCCAGCCACGCAGGACCCCCTAAACCCCACACGGTGATCTGCAATGGGTCTTAAATCCCACAGGGCTCCGTAAACCCCACAAACCCAGCTGTAAGGGGCCCTAAACCCCACAAGGGACCCCTAAACCACACAGAGCCAGCCACGTAGGACCCCTAATCCCCACAAGAGTCAGCTGCAAGAAACCCCTAAATCCTACAGGGCTCCCTAAATCTTACAAGACCAGAGGAAAAGAACGTCCGAATCCCACGAAGCCGCCTGCAAAAACCCTTGAGCCCACATAGCGCCCCCACGCTCCACCGCGCAGCTCCACGGCGCGGCCCTCCCGGCGAGGGGAACGGGAGCGGCGGGATGGTTACACCGACACCCGCTGCCTTCCGGGGCGGAGCGAAGCGAAGCGAAGCGGCAGCACCATGATGGCGCAGCGGGCTCTCCCTAACCCCTACGCGGACTACGATAAGTCCTTAGCCACCGGCTTCTTCGATGCTGCCGGCCGGGTGAGTGGGGTCGGGGCGAGGCGGTCGGGGCGGGAGCGGGCGCTTCCCGGGCGCGACGGTCATCCCCCGGGAAGGGCCCGCTCCCGCCCCGGCCGCGAAGCCAGACTGGGCAGCCAGGAGCACAGCTTGATCCCGAGGTACCCAGGGGTTTATAGCTGAGACCTGTCAGGTTTAAAAAACCCGGTTCCCTGGTTGTGCGCCCTTACCAAGACCCCATCCACCCACGGGTGTTTCCTTCACGTTTAAGTGATTTGGGGTGTTTTTGGTTTTTTTTCTTCACAGCTGACCCCTGAGTTCACGCAGCGGCTGAATAACAAAATCAGGGAGTTGCTGCAACAGATGGAGAGGGGTCTCAAGTCTGCCGACCCGCAGGACTGCACTGCATACACGGGCTGGGCAGGTAGGGGGCCTGATGGATGGGATGGAGCAGGAGCTCTCCAGAGCGGGCTTCTAGGCCATGGCAGACCCTGGGGTGGTTTTTTGGCAGTTTGAGTGATCACAGTACATCTGTGTCAAGAACAGGGCTTCTTAATGGCTTAATCCATTGAAACAAGGGGCTGTCTTTCTCGGGACTCCTGGTTTTTGGAGGAGGATGCAAGCGGCAGAGGGATGACTGTAGCATCGGGTCTTCCCTTGGTAGCGGTGCGAAACTTACACAACAGAGAAGGCCAGCACCTGCTTGAGAGCAAACAGGGGAGCCTTCGGGGGGCCTAGCTCCAAATCTCGCCACGGTGGGGATGTGACAAGTAGGCATGTGCACGCGGCAGGTCGTTTACCTGCAGGAGGTCCTTGCGTAAGGCAGCGGTGAGCCGATGGCCTGAGGTAATGTCTGTCTCTTCTGTTTGGGCTGAATTTTATCTTATGACATTGTCTGATTGGCAGGTCGCTCCATTCCTGTTCCCCAGGTAGTGCCCCTCCACTTAGCCAGGGCTAGTTCTGCTCCAGTACCTGCTGGAAGGAGCAGAAAAGCAAATGTGAGTATAATGAAGGATTGAAGCCTTCTTCACACTAACTCTTGTGTGCAAAGCTCCCAGGAGTTTCTCAGTCTTTCTCCTGTTCTGCATTTTCAACCTGGTTTTCCTTCCTTGGGAGCATACTCTGCCTTTCCCTCCCTATTCCTACCCAGGGAGGACACACCTTTCTTGCCGCCTCATCCTTGGCTACTGCTGTGTGCTTTGTCAGCTCTCCTGCCTCCTGCGCTGTGCCAGGCTCCAGGGAGGGACCCTGGGGTAGTTGCAACTAACCTCGTGCTTGCTGCAAGGTTTTCTGCTGCTTTTTACCTTTTTTTTTTTTTTTCGGCAACACTGCAATGCTAAACGGCGACTTTCTGCGTTATAATTTGGGTGTGGCTGGCTTGTGCTTGGATGCTGTGGAATTTGATGCCAACAGTTCCCTTGGGAGAATGGTGTTCATTGTGTTGGCGCTAAACTAACGTCGCAGCTTGACGAGAGCAACGCCTGCTTAAAAATTTTGTTAAGGTAGGCAGGCACTGAGAGCGCTCTAGAGCAGTTCATAAGAAATTCTAGGATGGCAGGATTAAATTCTAGCGTGGGAGAACATTGAATTCATCAGTTGCTGCCTGGCAGCACTCTGCTGCCTGTGAATTTATGCGGTTTTGTTCAGTGCTGGCTGATTCCACCTCGGGAGACAGGCTCAGCCTTCCCGGCTGCGTGACCCTGCTCGGAGGCCCCCTCAGATGAAAAGCGCTCCGTATGTGCTCCGTGTGGGTCGTCAGTCGTGAGGGTGCTGCTTGGCACGATGGTACAGTCTGCCTCTGGCCAGGGTCATTCGGGAGATAAAGCAGGAGGCCGACCAGCTGATGTTAGGAATACTCTGAAAGTCTGTGGGGAGAAGGCAAACACCTTTCCCCAGAGACCACGTTCCCTTCCTTAGGGTGGCCTTGAGGAGCTTCATGGTGTGACTGCAGCTGTGAAACCGTGGTTGAGAGCTCTGGCAGGATTTCACCTCATTTTCATTCGGGAGTTTCCCAAGAGGGACTCTTCTCTTGTTTCCCAGGGATCGTTCCTTATTGGGCACACAACCTCCTCTCCTTGGCTAGAAGGGTTAGGAAAAACCCCAGGGGCAGATTTCCTGCAGGTTACAGCCAGCAAAGTGAAGTTTGCAGATATTACACTGTCACCCTCCCTTCTTTTCTAATCCTAGCTGTATTAATTTATTCAGTGCTGGTTTCCAGAGACAAAATTAATTGGGCCAAGACAGCAGCTTTTTCCTGTAATTGCTTATGTAGAAAAGGCTTGTTGAGTATCTTCTCATGTAAATCATTGCCCAGCAGTCTGAAATCAACCCACGCTCGTGGCCGCTAATAAGAGAGATTTGAAACGCGGCTCTCAGCGCAAACCCTGCGTGAAATGTAACATACTTGAGCGTACTACATTACACCCAGTAATACACAGCATATGCTGGCATTTTACCTCGCTGCCCGTTTCTTTCCCAACACACTTGACAGAACCCTGGTCCCCCGGCCTGCACTTGTGCCAGGGAAGCCGTGGCTTCCTGACACGTGAAGATGGAGCAGAGGGAGGGAAGGACTTTTTATTTTCAGCTCAGAGGCAGTGAAAAGACACTTTGGATCAAGATTACCCAGCGCACAGAGCTGAATGCCCTCAAAACACATTTGAATCGGCTTGTTACGCTTTCATTCAGGTCCCCGTAGGCAACACCTGGTACGTGCCTGGGTACAGCCCAGACTCGGCTGTTGGGTTCTGGTTTGTCTTTTAATCAGTTCAGCTAGACCGCTGTACCAGCTTTCTTGGTCTTAATCTGTTTCAGTGGTACCAGAGTGGTGACTGAGGGAAGGTAAACTGCCGTAAGCTAGTTCTGAATGGGAAGCAGTTCGAATCCTGGCAGAAGGATACCTGCCTCGTCCATTTTCAAACAGATTAGCATGTGGATGCCGAAGGGTACACACATGGGTGTTGGTATATAGAGGCCTTGCTCTAAAGACTACCTCAACTGGGAGCGTAGATGATGGGAAGGGAATGGAAGTAGGCTGACTTCCCTGCTTTCACCTCTTGGCAGAGACTAGGAATCTCCCGAGTCTGCTGCCTGCCGGACTGCTGTGTCCTTCAGGATGAGGAGGAGATCTGCCACCTGAAACAGTGCATAAGGGAGAGATTCCCCTTCCTCCACATTATGTCAGCGCCTCTAGAAGTGGTTTCCCATGCGAGTATTCCCTTCTCTAGCAGTGTCATAGTTGTAGCTATGTATTCCCTCCATGGATCCTTTGTAGCCTAACCTGTTGTAGGATTCAGTGATGGGGTAATGGGTAGTTTTGTTTTGGGCTGGGCTGTTTTTTTAATTTGGTGTCTTTTTTGGCGGGGTGGGGGGGTGTGGAAAAGCTTCTTTTATAAAGGGTTTTCCAAAAGAAGCCTTGCTACCCACGTTTTAAGGCTGGAGAAGCTGAGGCATCCTGATAAATGCCCCATGTCCCACAACACACTAGGAAGGCAGGCTGTAGTAAAATGCACCTCCTCTGAACATGGGATGATACAGCCCTTCAGGCATGTCTCGCTGTCCCGTTCAGCATGGCTTTGGCATGCATTTATGGGTGCAAGATAACATCCCAGGCGTCTGCACCAGAAATGATGCTTATTATCCTTTGAGCTGGGCAGTAGAGCTATGCCACCCCCTCTGCAACTTTTACCCTGTGCTGACTCATTAAAATGACCTCAGGTTTCTCACTACAAGCCATATGTGCAAAGATAGGTTTCTGCTTCTTCCCTCTGTGCCTGACATCCAGCTCTGAGGGTGCTGGCTGACTGCCCTGGGTCAGTGCAAGGTCTCTGAGCTCTTTATTGCTGTAGATGCAGGTTTGGAACTGGTCCAGATGAGCTCCAGAAATCTCCTTTTGTGGCAACCTAGCATCCTATATGAAAGGACCACGTTGCAGCTCAGCTCCTGGTGGACAAGGAGGCATGTCCAGACCAGCGAGCAGCGCTTCCCCTCACTTTTATCCCCTCTGTTCAGTGTGTAGGGGAAGCTTTGTCTCGCTACTGCTGCTCTCCCACCAGCAGAACTGTTTGCAGTGGCAGTGCAATCCAACAAAGTCTAAACTTACAGGGAAGCTGAGGCACAGCTTTACAGCTCTGATGCCCAGGGTGGTCACAGGGATGAGAGATTCAGCCTGCTGCAGCGCTTTAGCTCTCGAGCAAGAACTTTGCTGGTATCTCCAGCGACGTCTGCTCTGTTGAATGCAAGGGTGGCTGAAGGCAGGGCCATCAGCACTAGCCAGTCAGCGCAGACAGTTCCATTTCTCCCATGTACATTTAAGTTTCTGCCCTGCTCAAAAGAAATTTCTAATTCAAGGTGTCCCATTGCATCTACAGTACAGCTCATACAGCAGGCCACAAGCAGCCACTGCATGGCAGTTCCGCTGGAAACAATTGGGAGTCTCCGCGGTCACAAAAATAGGTCACATTTCCAACTGAGACACTGAACATGGACCTCCAGGGCACACAGAAATGGAGCAGACCCACTGCTTACTGAGCCCCACTTGACTGATGATGCCACATTTGTATAGCACGTGAATACAGAGTCGGCAAATCCTACCTGGGGGGCTGGGGTGAGGAAGGTTTTACGGGAGAGGAGCGAGGCAGGGCTGCGGAACAGCTGCCGCAGAGCGACACTGAGCAAAGTCCATCTGGTGGAAACTTGTCCCCAAGCTGCACTGCCTCTGAAATATGCTGCCTGCATTTTGGAGCACAGAGCCCAGAGAAGCTGTGGATGCCCCATCCCTGGCAGTGTCCAAGGCCAGGCTGGATGAGGCTTGGAGCAACCTGGGCTAGTGGAGGGTGTCCTTGCCCATGGCAGGGGGGTTGGAACTGGATGACCTTTCAGGTCCCTTCCAACCCAAACCATTCTGTGGTTCTATGATAGGCTGTTCCCCACCCACAACCCCCTCCTATATCCCACATATCCCTCCACATTCGTCTGCAAACATTGCCTCTTCCGGCACAGGCCTGCCCTCCTCCACTTGCCTTCCCTACTTTTGGGCTCCCAGATAGCAACAGAGCAAGTAGCAGGTCGAAGGCAGCACTGCATTGTGCCCTTCTGACCAGCTTAGGAAGATGAATTCCTCAATGAACGAGTTGAGAAAATTTGCTTTAGATTCCGTTTGTAAGGCCTTTAGGTTTTAAAGGAATGATCTGGGGAAGCAACTCATCCATTCCATCCTTCAGTATAGGTCAGTGGTTTTTTGGAGTCATTTCCAAAGATGCTTGGGCCCAGGAGGAAAGGTGGTGAGAAATGTTTTAAAAGAGAAGAGGCAAAGAAGTCAGAGGAAAACCATGCAGAGACATTTACTTTCTAAGAATTCAGTCCTAGCAGTGGCCTTGGCATGGTAGTTATGTACGTAATTAGGATGGTATGAGGGCAGTGGGAATAGAAGCTACTTATAAAGCAAAAAGTTGTATATTAAAGCAGATAAGAGTGCAAGTTGTGCTCAGACAGCTATCAGGGCTGTTAAAGTCTGGAAGCTAGGCTAGGTGCTAAATAAACCAAGTCGAGTCACTTGACATTTGCTAGCTGGAAGAAGAGGGTTCCCCTTTAAAGAAGGGCTTCACACCCACATCCTTACAGACTTGGGTGATGGCACCGTACATCTGAGCTCGCTCTGGAAGTACTAACATTGAACTGCTTAGAGAGAGGACAAGGTTATTCGCCTCAGCAGGGAATGGAAATTTGCCCTTAATATACATGTGGAATTGAACTGTCTGTAGCATGAAGCTTTGGAGATTACCCATGCAAAATGAGAAAACAATCTAAATTTTAAATTGTCCTCAGTACCACAGAAAGTGATTTTGCAGTACGCTTGCTCCCCTCACCTTGCCACATCAAAATCTGCAGAGATTGGCTCTACTAATTTAGGCTTCAACACAGGACCTGAGTCTTCTTAGAAGTGGTTACTGGTAAGGGGAGAAATAAGCTTTTCTCAGAGTGATGTTGGCCGATAGCTTTCTTCAGTGCATGTATTGAGGATGCCTTCCAGATGAGAAGGATGGTTCAAACGTGGCAGGCCTTTCAGACACAGACTTCCTGAGGGCTCCTCAGTGACCTACTAAAAGCTTCATGAGCTGGATGAAGACAGGGCAGACAGGGACAAAGGACAGCAATTGATGTGACTTCTCAGGAGCAGAGTTGTTTCTGTAGCTGGCCAGCCCATTGAAAACCTCGGGGTGCGACCATACAGCCTTTTCCAGCGTTCCAGGTAGCTGTTCATGTTTCAGACGAGGGTTGATCTCATGAATGATGTGCTGCAGAGGAGAGTTGGACAGCCCTTTTCTAGGGTGCACCAGTTCTTGATGTAGAGCCTGGGACGTGCTCAGCAGCAGGAGGTGATGTCCAGGGAGCGATAACAACCTTGCTGGTGCTTCCCAGTAGGGAAGAGGGGGTAAAAAAAAAAAAAGAGCCAAGTATTGTGTCTTTTGGGTGCTGCTTCTCAGTGCTGATGACGTGTCTTTCTTTTTTACAATCCAATCCCAGCTAAGCAACCCAGCCCTTTACCTCCTGGCATGGGAAAAAATAAATGAGAGAGGGTAACAACTCAGCACTGCTCTGCCACAAGTACCATCTTGCCCAGAGAGGATTTTATTTTTTCCCTCCACTGTTCAGCAACAGTCCCAGGTGCAGTTGACAGATACGGGTGGGTAGGTCTCGTCTTCTGTCCCTTGTTGCTAAAAGCATATGTAGTCTGTGTGTCAGAAGCTCTGCTGTCCTCCAGGACCTCCTGGGTCAGACACTGCTGTATGTCTTGACCTGTGGTCCACTCCTGAGCAGCCCACTAAGCAAGATAAGCAGCTGTGGATGCTGCAGCTATGGGTTATGCCCCGGGGTGTGCCCAAGAAGCCTGTCTAGAAGGCTTATGCCCTAGATGAGGCTGAGGGCCAGGCTTTTAAGTTTGTCAAAACAGCCAAAGCACATAGCAGGAAGGGTAAACTTTTCTGGTGGGTGCAATCTTTGTTCCTTTTGCAGGCATTGCTTTGCTGTATTTGCACCTGCATGATGTGTATGGAGACCCAGCCTACCTTCAGGTGGCCCACGAGTACGTGAAGAAGAGCCTGAGCTGCCTGACAAGACGATCCATCACTTTCTTGTGTGGAGATGCCGGGCCTCTGGCAGTGGCTGCTGTCGTCTACCACAAACTGCAGAACCAGAAGCAGGCGGAAGACTGCATCACTCGGTAAAACACTCGTCTTCCCTCATGTTTCTCTTGCTCATAGAGCTGGTCTGGGCTTGTCCTGGGCACTCTGCCAAGGCCGAATACGTTTTGTTGCAGTCTTAGGTGAGAGAGAATCTGGTAACTTCGCAAGGCAGCCCAAACGTGTTCTGCCCTGGTGGAAAAGGGCTAGCTTAAGGATAAAGATGCTCGCCTGGCAGCCTGCAGGCTGGGGAGCAAGGATATTATGCAGCTGGTATTGCCATTTTAAAAATAGTTCCAGTAAACACTGGAAGAAAAAAATGCCAGAAATAACCACAAAAAAACCCAAAAGGTGAGGTTTGGTAATTTTTTCAGGATCCTTCAATTTCGCTTTACAGCCATTTTGATGAAAAGGAGGAACGTGGCAGGATTGTTAGATTAATTTTACTCGCTTCCACTTGCTATTTGTTAGTTGACTTTGATTTAAACCCAAGGTTGACAGCATCCCTTCCAACTGCTGAATGCAGCTGGTTATGATTAATGTATTTCCATCCTGCCTTTCCTCAACGGTTTTCAAATGTATTTTTGCATGTGGTAGAGGAAGGAAAAACGTGAAGGAGACACAGTTGCAAGCTTTTCTTGCTTAAGGGAGATCAGTTTTGAGAAGGTGAGAAACAGCTCTGTAAAGAGCTGCCATTTACGCGTGGTCAGCACAAAAATGAGACAAAACCCCTGAACAACATTTGAGTTCCCTTAAACAGCCATGAGCAAGTGATGCATACAGCCACAGGTGGGAATCAGCTGCCTGTATGGTTTGGACACCCATTTCCCACTCCCTTAATAAGAACAGCTTCTGGTTTATGTGGCTGTGGTCAGTCTAAGGACAGAACTCTGTTCCTGAAATAATCCGTGGGTTAGGTTTTGCTCAATACTGTGTCTGAGTGGTGAATCTCACTATGATTAATATATTTGCTAACAAATAGGGAGCTAATCTGTCCAACAGTACTGGCCAGATGGGGTCAGTGAGTAAGCGCCAGGTGGTGGCAAATCCCCAGTTCACGTGTTCTTGCTGTAGCTCTCCCCGATTCCCTCCTGTTGTACAGTTTTGTGGCAGAATGGGAACTCGTGATTAATCCTGCACTGCCATCTAATGGCATAATAAAGGCAGAGCCTTGGAAATTGGTTTCTTCATGCATCTGAGAGGAGGAAAAAAGAAAAACATGGCTTTATGAAGGAACAGTTGTACTGTCCTTGCTCTGCCACCAATTCCCAGTGCAGTTAGCCTGGCCATGCTACCTTTAAAAAGAGAGTATTTCTTTGAGAAACAGGTCCCTTAATCGGAACTCCTAGGTGAGTCCTGAGCGTGCTGTTTAGTTACAGAACAGTTGCTGAGTTACGCAGCGCATGGAAGCGCGCTTCTCTTACAGCTGTGGAGAAGGAGGGCCTCTCTCCGTTTTCTTCTCCATCTTTTAAAGCACCTCGTTTTTACAGAGCCCCAGGAGAGGATCCATCAGCCAGGTTCCACCTGCAGTGGAAGAGACAGAAGCTTGCTTTTCCTTAGCTCCTTGCTCTTGCCTAAATGAGTTCATGACCAACAGATGTGCTTTTATGCTCTGGAGAGACTAACGTTTCAGGGCAGCCCATTTTCCAAGAGCCTGTGAAGATCTGAGCCGTGTTCCAGGAGTCCTCTTTTCCCTGCCATCTCCCACCAATTCAGAAGGTCAAAGGTTTGCTTCTGGAGCTGGTGTCATACAAAAATCCCATCTTGCTTTCCAGCTGCCTCGCTTTCCCTCTGTCCAGGAACTACCTGTTTCTGACAGTTGAGGTAATAGGCTGATACGTGAGCAGGAGTGGCTTTTCCTTTCGGGGACTTCGATTTAACCCCTCGCAGCCAAGAAATGCATCTACGTGCTGTCAGTCCAGCTGCATCCTGGGCATCTCTTGCTGCACGCGTGCTATGCAGCCCTGCGCCACATTTCAGAAGCAACGGAATCCACTGGCAGGCTTCCTGCATGCATTATCCTGGCTGGGAAAGCAGCAATGCCTAAGGAGCAAGAACAGTAAGCTGCTCCAGATTTCCTCACAAAACGAAGATTTCGCATCCAGACCTCAGCAAACCCCCACTGTGGGTATTGCTGTTTATCGTCCATCCATTCCTTCTGCTTCACCAGACGTTTCCCTTTCGTCTCAGAGCTGAACAGCGTCACCAGCCAGCACCAATTCTGGGCAGGGTCTGACTGTCGAAACACTGGTTTCCTCCTTGGAAACCCTTCTCTTCCTCTGCGTTCCTTGGATGTGGGGACAGGGGACAGGAGGAGGCAGCAGGGCTTTCCTTGCAGCCCACATATCTGAGAGAGGGACGCCTGCTTGCTCCTTGTCTTTGATATAAAGTCCCTCTCCTGGGTTTAATCTGCAGGAGATGTCCCACATGGAGCAATGCATATCTCGAGCAGTACATGAGGAGACGGGGCCAATCCGCCTTGAGACACTGCTCTCCCCTTCACTATCCCTGCTCGCTCCGAGTCCAGTGCCAAGGGGAACTTTCCTGCTGTGGGGAATCCCAGCGCAGCGTCCTCTCTCTGCTCCAGGGGTACTCTGAACGTTTGGTTGCTTCTTTCCTTTGCAACACACTGTTCTGCCCAGGAGCAAAGGCACCTTTGCTGCTCCTCACACTGCTGCAACAGGGAAGCCCTGCACACGCACAGCTCTCTCAGCTAGTTTCTTAGCCTGCTCCCTGTTGTGGCCACAGCAGGAAGCAGCTGAGGGAACAGCTGGGAAGCTACTTAGGCTGGTATTTTAAAAATGATGGCATCTTTCAGATTGCTGTCTCAGAGGGGAACGGAAAAAATAAAGCCAAAACCAGTCACATTGCTGCCTGCTGCTGTGACAGGGAAGGACATCCAGCCTTGTTGGAAGTGTGATGAGAGGGAAAACAGAGGAAAAATTGCCCTGAGAGCGAGTTGGGCCACAAAGCACCAGTGTGAAGCGCTGCCAGTCTCTTAGCACTACAGGAATATCACCAGTTTTGCAACATAAGAACAGAAAAGTGGCAAAGAAAATACCGTCGCCAGCAGACCTCCGGCTCTGCCCTTGTGGGCCAAAGCCTGGTCCAGCCCTGCAGCCCTCGGTTACACCACAGACACCCCACAGCACCCACGCTCGCCTGAGCTGTCCTTGCTCCCTCTCAACTCTCCCTAGAGAAGATTTCTTACATGTGCTGCAGAGGCTTGATGTTAAACAACACTTCCAGCTGCCTCTCCCTATGTCTTGCCTAGATTTTTAGCTCGTGGAAGCACCTTTTTCTCCACGGGCAGTGTGGTCCTGACCACTTGAAGGCATGGAGATGAAGGGGCTTTTCTATCAGGACTTCTGAGCCTAAGGGCTGAGATTTTTCCACATAGCATCAGCACTAGTTTGACTTCTGAGCATTCCTTGAGCAGCCAGATAAAACAGATAGCAGTTTAGTTTGAAAAGAGTAATTTTTGGCAGAGGGTCTGCCTTGCCAATGGCATCACAGGGAGGTGATGATGAGCAGTCAGCAGCTTCGTGTTTCCTACAGCCCAGGTTTCCCCACAGGTAGCTTTCCCAGGGCAGATGCTCTAAAAAACAAGCAGATAGCACAGCTTTGTTTTAAAGAGCTGAGCAGACTGAAGCAGTAACCGAAACAAAAAGCAGAGCGGGAAAGCTGAGACGCAGGGAACTGCCCTGACCTCTCCAGGTGCAGGCAGCGTGAAGGAACAAACCATGGGTTTGAGCTCTGGTCTCCCTGCTTGGTTGAATGGCTTTTGGTGTCCTCTAATCTCCCCATTGTGAATTTTTCTTTGCAGCTTGCTCCATCTACACAAGCTGGACCCACGGGTGCCAGATGAACTGCTGTATGGGCGCATGGGCTATCTCTATGCACTGGTGTTTGTGAACAAGCATTTTGGAGAGGAAAAGATCCCTCAGAGTCACATTCAGCAGGTACCATGGCTTCTGCTGATTTGTTAGCTCTCTCTTCCAGCGCAGCTCAGGGAAAAAAAAATCAGTGCTAGATGTAGAGAACTCTGGCAACAAGGGACAAACCACATCACGGAGTCCCTGGTGCTCTACTTCCAAAGGAACAAAGCACCACACGCCCCCTATGATCCCTGCAAATCCATAGGCAGTACTGACTTGGCACTGACATTCACTCCTTCGCCCACACTCTTCCCTCTGCTTGGGCAGAAAAACAGCTCGCTGTGCTGTGTCCAGGGCAGCAGCATTTCCCTCACCCGCATCTGTTCCCATCCGCAGGTCTGCGACGCCGTTGTAGCCTCAGGAGAGAGCTTGGCCAAAAGGAGGAACTTCACAGCGAAGAGCCCGCTGATGTACGAGTGGTACCAGGAGTACTACGTAGGGGCAGCCCACGGTTTGGCTGGGATTTACTACTATCTCTTGCAGGTGAGAGGCACTGGAGAGGAAGGGCCTGTAGCAGCTGTTTCACATTCCTTTGAACAAGGAGGAGCATTTGGATTGGCTCTTGGTGATGGCAAACTGGGCAAGTTCCTTTGATGGACTTACTCCTGGGTTTGATCACGCATCCTTGCTTCTAGAGGCTTTCTCTGAAGTTGTGAGATTGAATGTTCCACAGAACAAGGCCCTATAGGTCAGCTGGGTCTGAACTTCCCCCTCCTGTGTTATCTGCTTGCAGAGTATTCCCAATTGTGGTGCCTGTGGGCTTCCTGCGGTTTTTGAGGTGGTTACTTGGAACAATCCCAGATCATTATGGGATGAGAATCCCTGAAAGACTGTGTTCATAGTAGGAAAACAGGAAATGCCTTTATTTCCAAATCAGAGCCTAGATCTAACTTATAGAAGTGGGACCTTGTACTTCGATAAAGCATCTGAATTCTGTAGTGCCTACAGTAGGCAGGGCAACACAGGAGGTTAGGACTTGTAGTGCCTCTTTCCTTTGATGCTTTCTCACAGTTTTGGACAACTCACTGGAACTCTGGGAATCCTTGCTTCCCCAGCTCCAAAATGAGGTTGATAATTCCCCTGTATGGGTCACTTTGTGCATAGATTTGCAGTACTTAACCTCTTAGAAAAGCAACAGCAATAAATAACAATGCATTTTCAAACCATTAAGGGCACCTGCTGAGCAACACCAATTATTTTAACATAGCAAGGTTGGTAGAAATAGGTGATGTCTTTTATTAGACCCAGCTCTCACAGCACGTGGAGAAAAAAGCCACCAGGTTTCAAGTATTTGAGCTTCCCTTCAGCAGCCTCAAAGTTCAAGCCCAGATACAGGATAGCAGAGTTCCTGTGAATGTAACCCTCCTACATGACTCCGAGAGAAAGGGGTGCGTGGTGATTTTTAAGGAGGAGATGTGACACAAGGAAGGTGGGAAGCGGTTACTGCCCAGGAGTACAGAACAGCTAGTCGGGAGCAGGGGAGACAGCAGTGTGCTGCGAGCCCAAACGTGCACAGAGTCCCTCAGCTTCTTCCCAGGCTGATGTTTAAGGAGTTTGAAGCGTCAGTCTCCCATAAAATACTGTGTGGGCTTGGTGCTTTTCTTCCAGTTGAAGTATAAGTAGCCTGGATCAGCCAAACACGATGCACAAAAAGCCTGGGGGGAAGCAAACAAGGGAAATATGGGGAGGACTTCCATCTCTCATGGTTTGACAGCACAAGTATTGATTTTTAATTTTCAAGTTATCAACCTGGGAACAGTGTGATCCTTAGATGAGACTGCTCATTGCAGTCTGCACAGATTTCGTGTGGGGCAGTGTCAGGACACTGAAGCCACTCCCTTGCTTCTGTCTGAGGTCAGCAGTGAAACCACCTCCCTGCCATTACCCAGAAACAGCACAGCCCGCCAGCTCAGTGGCTCAGAGCTGAGATGCTCTATGTGCTGAGAATTGTTCTTGGTATCCATCCTTAATACTGTTTTTATCCAGTTTATCTCTTTACTCCACATCTGGGTACCTGAAACTATTCCTACTCATGTTGAGGAAAAGCAGCAGCAATCCCTCTCACTTGGGGGCAGCCTTTGTTTCTGGGGAGGCAAGGGTATGACTGGAAATAAGCCCCTGCTGAAGGGCAGAGCAGCCTGGGGGCCAAGTGGGCATTTGTCATGTGCGAAAGCCTGGAGCAAAGCGATGACCTGATTTACGAGGAGCAAGAGGGAACATGGCCATAGTTGGCTTTGTTTCTGCCTTTCAGGCAGATCTTGGGCCTCTTATGGCGTGAGGGAATAGTTATTCTCCCTGATTTAACACTTTTTCTCTCTTAGCCTGGCCTTGGAGTGAGCCAGGTAAAACTGCACAACACAGTCAAGCCCAGCGTGGACTACGTCTGCCAGCTCAAGTTCCCATCTGGCAATTACCCGCCGTGCATCGACGACACCAGAGACCTACTCGTCCACTGGTGCCACGGGGCTCCAGGTGTTATCTACATGCTTCTCCAGGCCTACAAGGTACCACAAATCTTGCAAAGACTCTTTGGGGACCCCTAAATGTGGAACTTCATCATGGATAAGACTGCTGAGACCCCCCCTTTTCTTAGAGTAGGATGGCTTGTAACAGTGAAATCACCCTCCAGGGACCACTGACCAGAACAGAAATCAGTCTTTTCAAAAGTGATTTCTGCAAGGACCCTGTGCGTGGGGCGTCCTGCAGCAGGGGACCGATGGTGACAGCTCGTTGTGTGCAAAGGGTTGGTGTACAGTCCCATTCATCGTACCAAAAATATCCTCCTTTAAAGCAGACAGCAGCGTCACAGCATTAGGGCTTCAGTAGAAGAGAAATGAATTAACCCGAGCCTCCCCACTCACACAGGGATGCTCTGTGTGTGGAGGAAATGGCCTCAGCAAGAGGGAATGCTTCTTGTCTCTGCAGGTCTTTGGGGAACAGCAGTACCTAAACGATGCCCTGCAGTGTGCAGAAGTGATCTGGCAGTATGGGTTACTGAAGAAAGGCTACGGGCTGTGCCACGGGACAGCTGGCAATGCGTACGGCTTCCTAGCGCTGTACAACCTCACTCAGAACATGAAATACCTGTACAGGGCCTGCAAGGTGAGAGCCTGCCTATGGGAGGGAGAGGGGATTAGGCACTTCTGACTTCTACGGCACTACCTTGGCCTTCACAGCCTCATTTCTGGCGTGGCAGAGGTGCAGCTCCATCTGACCAGCCCTACCAGAACAGTCCTTGAGCAGCGCAGTCACTGTCTGACTGCTGGTACAGAAGGAATATCCTGCAGAAGCCTGGCTCTGCAAGGGAGAATGTGAGGATGAGGGTAGTACTTTTTCAAGATCCGTCTTTAACAAAATGTGAATAGTTTTTTTCCTCTTTTCTCAGTTTGCGGAGTGGTGTTTAAGCTACGGTCAACATGGGTGCCGGACTCCAGACACGCCATTCTCTCTCTTTGAAGGTAACCTCCATTTCAGTGCTTGTGTTTTGCTCCTGGATCTGAGCTGCTCCAGCACCAAGGAAAACCACATACACGCTCCACAGAAGTCTTTGCAAAACTCAGTGTAGAGGATGGGAAGGAAATTGTATTCCCTGGTTTTACTCTTTCCTGAAAGCAATCTTCTTGTGGCACAGGCTGATGCCTTAGCTGGAGCGTCTTGTCCTCCTCTTGGGTCTCGCGCATAGATTCCGCACAGCGGACTCAAGGAGAATTCTTTAACGCGTACAGCCCAATGTCTACCTTTACAGTAATTTGTAGCCTGGCTTCTCGGGCAGTCTCTGTGCATTTTTAAGGACTGAAGTCCTTCATGGGTTTTCCAGCTCCGTTCCAAAGGTGAGTGAGGAACAAATGGGGCCACATTTTGTGACTCCTACGGTAATTTGCAGCCCCTGCTAACGGCTCCCCCAAAATCTGCCATCAGCAGGTATTGCTGAAAGAGCTGGTGCCCCAGCTTTGCCGCGGGCCAAGGAGCAAGGATGGTTACATCAGGGAGGACCTGAGGCAGCGATGTCACAGGGTCCAAGGTTTTGCAGAGATACTCAGGTTGTTAAGCCCGTGGACAGGTAAAGCAGAAGGCAGGGAGCTGGAGGGAAGAAGCCCCATCATGTTTTCATAGGTGCTTTTCAACATTTGATTAACTTCAAAATGCTTGCCCCACTGGAAGTACCTATGTTGCTTGGGAAACCTGGGTTCAGATCTTGGAAATTATTTAGGGCCTTTGAAAACATTTTCCTTTCTTCACAACTCATTCACCCCCTGGATAATTGATAAAATGGGTGCCCAGGGGGAATCTCTCTGAAGCACATTGTGTTTTCTTATCCTCAGGAATGGCTGGAACGATTTACTTTCTTGCTGACCTGCTGGTACCAACCAAGGCCAAGTTCCCTGCATTTGAACTCTGAATCTGAGCTTGGCAGTTTCCAGCCTGAACCCTTCCACTCCTGGAAAAGCAGTTTGAAGCTGCTTTCTCTTTCTTTCAAACTCACCGTTGTTCACCTAACTGAACGTAAATCCGTCCTCCTGAGGGCATGCTGAGTTCTCTAATATTTCTAGTCATCTCATTGCACTGTTTCAGTTTAAAAGACAGAATGCCTATTTTGCTTGTCTCATAAAAGCATAGGTGGGAGCAGGGAGAAAATGTACAGTATTTTGTTGGTGATTAAGAGTTTTGCTATTTCCTGTGTCCCATTTCCTGGGAGAATGTTTTCTATTGAATGTAACTTTGGCCATTTTGTTTGTTTGTTTGTTTGTGCTGATAGTTGCAGGAATGTCGTTGCCTTTGGAAAACAAGATGAAAAACTGAGACTCTTACCCTGCAAGTTTCTTTTAAGTGTTTTCTGAGCACCCAGACAGTAGGCAGTTCAGTAGCCAGGCTGCTCCACGTGAAGTGAATGTGATGGACTGTGCAGTCTCTATGTATGTTTTTTAATGTCAGATTGCAGTGGCACAGCTGGCACTGACAAGCTGAAGCCTTGTCCTGAATTTCCACCTGTCTGCTTTAGGGTAAAGGCTGCGTATAGCTCTTTTGTGCATTTTTTCCCATTGACAGACAAATAATCCTCTAGCTCTTGTGCTTATCTGGCATCTTGTGCTAAACCTTGTGAAAGAGTATTGATCATCTAATGCAAAATTCCAGTGTGAGCTAAGCATACTTGCTGGCATGCAGTCTTCTGTTTGGCTTTGAAAGTTTATTTTGCAGAAAACGGCTCCCAGGGGCGCTGAGAGCAGGAAAGCGGGGTGACTCTGTGGTGCCACTGCGCTGCACAGCACTCTGACCTATACCAACTGGTGTTCTTCAGCCTCAAGAGGAGGTAGTGAACAGCAGCCCACCACCCTGTCTCCATAGGTCTCCATCTGTCACTCTCCTCCTCATTTCCCCCTAGGCAACACCTTCCGGTTGTTTGAGACAAAACAGGCCAAGCCCCTTCCCAGCCTTTGACAGGGGGTGCCAGGCCCACCAGCAGCAGCACAGGAAAAGTGTATTCCGCTGAGTTCTGTCAGTGTTTAGCCTACTACCTGTATAGATGGTGTTCACAGGCTTTGTTTTATAAGCTTTCCTGATCCAGGATAATTTGAGTCACTTTTTTGCCTTGTTACTGCTTGTCGTTTGAGCTGCAACCACACAACTACCAAACTGGAAAATCTGCCCCAGCTTAAATGGCTTTGACCTGTCAAGCAGACCAGGTAATTTGCAAGAGGCAAATCTGCTTTTCCGTCCTTAGCTGATGCTACAGTAATTTGCAGCAATTAGGGACCTGACCCTGTAA
This sequence comes from Rhynochetos jubatus, assembly GCA_027574665.1. NCBI lineage: Eukaryota > Metazoa > Chordata > Aves > Eurypygiformes > Rhynochetidae > Rhynochetos > Rhynochetos jubatus. Next base: position 4,013,166 of record CM050654.1, on the reverse strand, counting down.
AGCACTTTCTTAGCACCAAGCATGAGCCAGACACTGAGCAGAGTGAGTTCCTGATACAGCCATACCGCTTTGTGATGCTTGAGGGCAGCTCCTCAGCCTGCACAAGAGGGGATGTGGGGTTTGAACTTTGAAGGACCCAGTTGCTGAGTGCCTCAGGTCGCCTAAGAGCAGGTGAGCTGCTGCGGAGCAGCGCAGGCAGCCTCCGAGCTGTTGTGCTCCTGCACCAGCCATAGCGAAGCAGAAGGACCAGACCTGGCACACTGACACAGCCAGCTCGCACGTGCCTGAACACAAGGCAGCTTCACCACAGCGACACAGGCAGACCCACAGGAAGCTCCTGGATGGGCTTCTCCAGCAAAGAGTAGAACCCATTCCTGGAAGGCTGCTTGTTTCCCCAAAGCCCAGCCTCCTCCTGCCATCACGTGTTCCTGGAAGTTCATCAAAACACAGCCTGAAGTGCAGTGCAGCTCATCTGCTTCAGGCTGGGTGACCCTGTCAGAAGCCTCAAGCTCAGCGGTTGGTCATCCCCTGTCATTCCTGGGGCCTAAAGAACACAGGGCGGGGACTGGAAAGGAAGAAGCACAGCCTTGAGAGCAGGATTTGGCTAGTCAGACAGTTTGGGAGTGGGATCCTGTTGTACATGAGGCGGCTGTAAGCCACCTCCCAGCTTGGTTAGTGTGATGGCAGCGTAGGGACTTTGCTTGGAGTCTGGGGTTCTGGGCACTGGGACTGTGGAGGAGCTGGTTCATGCAGCCTGGGGTCATGGCAGCATCACATCCCAGGGCTCGGACAGCAGTTGGGGGATCATCAGGGCTTGGTGTACAACTGCTGAGTTGCTGTTTAATAAAATGCTGAAACCAAGATGTTTGAGGTTATTTTTACCCCCTGCTTTGTGAGCAGAATGCACGTCTGGAGAGATCAAGGTATGCCACAACAGCCACCCACACTGGTGGCTCCTGGAGACCCACTGGCCTTCTACCCCCCCCCCGAGCATTAAGAGTCTGGCACGGTTTGCCCTGTGGAGGCCAGTCCTGTGCCGTCCCTTGCAGGCTGTGCTTTCCTTCCAGGACATCCTTCTGCAGCACTGTCTCCATCCAAGGCCACATCCTCCCTGCTGTGGCTTCCATTGGAGACCACAGTCCTGCAGGTTAGCTTTAACTGCACAAAATAGGCCTGTGTGCAGCTCTGGCCATCAGAAAGGGGATGTGGTTCCTCCCCAAAAAACAGCCTCCTGCCCAGTGGAAGGAGGAACAGGCTGCCTTAGGGAGCCTGTGATGTCCAGCACCAGAGGCTTTAAGACCATGCTCAGGAAATTACATGGATAAGGGTGACCCTGCCCTCCAGCACAGGCAGAAATCCGGTTGCCTGAGGCTCTACACAGCCTGGTTTTCTACAATTTCCACTTCTGGTAAGGTCTGTGGTAAAGCTGGGCAGGGATGGGGTCCAGCAGTTGGGATGGGAAAGCAGCGTAGTGCAGAGTTTCCCTGGTTGTCCATCCATTCTTACACAAGCGTGTGGTGCCCGCTTCACCCATCTTCACGCCAAGTGCAGGGAGCAAGATGAAGCCAGCAAACACACAACTGTTCCTGCATCAACAAGCTAGCTACCTGAGAGGGACTGCATCAGAACTGCAGGCACCGAATACTCAGTTCTTGGTGATGGTTATGTCTGTCATTGGCAGTGTTGTGTTTTTAAAAAACCAAGTGTACTAGACTCCCAAGAAAACTAAAAACCCAGACTTGGAACGCATTGCCATCCAGTTTGTGTTCACCTCTGGGGTGTACCAGAGTGATCAGAAAGATGACAAATGTACCAAATGCTGTTAACCAAACATCATCTGTAGGTATGCATCTCCCCCAAGAGCCTGCCATGGCTGGGACTCCTTCAGAGCAGACGAGCAGCTCAGCCTCCACAAACCCTGGCTTGGCCTCCTGCTCCCAACAGGGACGTTGTCCCCATTTAACAGGCACAGAGCTGGCCGAGGTGGAGCACTGAGGTTGTGTGGCCCACAGGCGATACCACAGAAGCAGCTGGGGGAGAAGCAGCCACATGGAGCACAAAGCTGCAGGCGAAGGGCTTCATTTCCACAAGTTAGCCAGCCAGACCTTGCTTCTTTCCAGCATCTCATCTGACTTCTATCCCATCCCTCTGCACCACTACCTCGCCTTTCCCCCTTCCCCTCTTGTCCATGTTTTCCCACCACAGTGCAACACCTTAGCCAGATCTGAGTGGGGTTTTCTGGTGGTAATACCCAAGGGAATGTGGCTGGTCCCTGTCCAGCAAGGTCCCAGCACATACAGCTGATGTGTTGCAAGAGATTTTCTTTTAGTTTGTTTTTTAATTTTTATTTTTTTACACTGGGAAGAAGAACACAGGTTCCTCACACCTTCTCGGATGGCCAGTGTCCCCTGCATCCCTGTAGCTGCACCCAGGGAAGAAACCCAAACTGAAGGAAATCTAAACCCCCAGAGTTACAACATTATGAGGTGTCTGAAGACAAAATCCCACGGAGCAGGAGGCACAGATCTGCCCCAGATAAGCATCCGAGGAAGCATGCTGGAGCCCAGCGAGGCTTGCCCCAGGCTGGGGAGCTGGCCAGGGACAGCCTTGGTGGCGGTGGCCTCAGGAAGGGGCTGTGTGCCCCAGCAGGTGCCAATGCAGCCTGGCCCCAGCAGCGAGCCCGCTTGCCATGCTCATGCCCACAAAAAAAAAAACACCCAAAAGAGTACCTCGCTCCCAATCCTGCCTGAAGCCATCCCAGCTCCTCCACAAGCCTCCACAAGGGAGGGCAACTCCTCATGCTCTTCAGCCACAGGCAGGTTTTCAAGGAGATGCTCCACACGTTGGGTGAAAACGCCCTGTGCCTCACCACATCGGTTTTACAGACGTTCCACGAGTTGTGTCACCAACTGCTCCCAACTCCCAGGAACTGGAGAGCCAACAATCCCACTCCCCACAGGCTGCCTTTAGCTCTGTGAAGTCTCCTGCACTGAACATGCCTCCTCTAGAACCCCTTAGGGTTTGAGGACATCCAAAAAGGGCAAGAGATCCAAAAAGAGCTGAACTGAGTCCTACAGATGGGCTTGTGGTGCTGTCTCCATTAGAATGTGGCCTGAAGCCAACAGAGCCAGAGCCTTGGGTCTCCCTGACCCTGCTGATGGGCAGTCTTGAAAGTTTTCAGACAACCCCTTGTTTTGGCTACACATGGGGATGAAGGAGCACAAGGCGGGGAACTGGGCCCCATGGCATGGGGGTCTTCAGGCCAGTGGGTCTTCTCAGGTTTTCAGGAGGATCCCTGTGCACTGTGGGTGTGCGACATCAGCATCCACAGTCGCCCTCAACAGCAGGAAGCAGATAACTAGTCTCAGGCCAGCATAAGACTCAGATCCCCAAATTCAGTATCACAGCTGGTGTGGATGGGTACTGCAGCATCCCTATAGCTGGCCTTTCCACCTGCCAAGCACAGCTCACTAACCTCGGCAAAGGGGGTGAGCATGGATTTCCAGATCACAGCTGGAACTGAGAGTGTTGCTTCATTGAATGTTCTCCCAGAATCAATCAACACAGCTTAAACCTTCTGCTTGACTTTCTGGGTTTGTTTTTCCTCCTTACCTTTGATTTTTTGGTGGCAGCGGAAAAATGGTTCATGTGGGCCAGACCTGGAGCTGTGTAAAGCCCAGGAGTTAAGCTGACGTAGAACAGTTTAGGACCCAGCCCTTTCGCAACAGCTGAACGTAGGAGTTGGGGGGAGTTTAATTAACTCTGAACAGCTGATCAAATATCAGGCTTAGCTAATAAACCTGTTTGAGCCTGACCTTAACAGCAAGTCCTGGTATATTAATTACAGGATCCCAGCAAGATCCAATAGATAGTTGGGGTTTTTCTCTTTTGGAAAGAACAAGCCAACTCTTCCAACATTCAGGTTGTCCCTCATCGAACATCCCCTTACAGTGAGCTGGAAACAGACACACCACCACATATTTACACACACAAACATATTTACATCCATCCTGTCTTTGCCAAAGATTACAGAATATCACTTCATACCAGGTGGGCTTCAGGGAGCTACTTCCCAGATCTGGAGAAAGGATCAGGGATGCTGCTACCGCAGAAGTGGCATTGCTTGGCTTGGGTGATGCTTTGCAAGGCCAGAGAGGAGAAGAGGGGCTTGCGGTGCCTATGGCCATACTGGCACTACTGTGAATGTGGCATTCAGTGTCTGGGGACAAGCATTGCCCATCATCCCTGCACCACCCCACTGGCACAGCTGACCTTGGAAAATAGAGGATGAACATGAAGATCTCTGCCTGCGTGGGCAGGCGGAACGCACAGCTGCTCCAAGACCCAAGGAGGACCATCACATCTTTGCATCCTGCAGGATGTTTGCTGTTTCAGAATGCAACCATTCCCTCAAAGGTTGCTGAGGAAAAGCAGAACAAACCAGCTCTCAATATAGCTGCTGATTCAAGAGACAGCCTGCTATTGCCTCCCCCATAAAGGTTTGTATTCCCAAGTGTCACTCAAGCCAGCTTTCACCCTCAGCATGGTGGTCCCTGCTGTTTCCTCCTGCAGCAGACCCACCTGAGACACTCCTGGTTTACCTCTCTCCCCACCTCACTCTCACCCACTTGTTTGTCTCCATGCTGCCCCTTTTGGGGAAGAGGGATGGTGGGTTTTACTCTGGATCATTTCACAAATCTAATTCAGACCATCACAGCAAGGGGAAGGCAAAACCATAATGAATGGCCACCCTTGAAGCCTGTGGACAACGGTACACTGCTCTGCTTCCTCTGCAGCAAGGAAGACAGCCATGGAGGGGGCACTCAGTCAGTGCTAAAGGCAATTTCAGAGCCTTAAGAAGGGCAAGAGCGAGCAGGGCTTTTGGGAGGCATTTAACTCCATCGCCTCATGGCCTGGGAATTTCTTGCTGGCAGGACACGTGTCAGGCAGCCCTTACTAAAAGCTCGTTTCGCAGCCGTTGCAGTTTGCTGCAGCATTTGCAGTGATCTCAGCCAGTAACCAAATCCACTAGTAGTACTTCACTGTCCATAAATCCCATTGGAGCCAGGCCCATAAATAGTTACACTGTAGTATGCAGCTGCATACAGGTCAGGAGCAAATGTTCCACATAACGGCTGTTGGCTCTAATCAGATTAATTGAGGAGTCGATCATATTTCCACCATTTGGCCAAGTTTTATTATAGCTACCCCTCTTAAGGGTACCCTTCACTGGTGGAGGGGAGACCACTGTAGTGTCTAACAGCTTCCTTCCAGGGCACGCCCAAAGCACCCTTTAGTTGCAGGGCTTTCCCCTATTCCCAGCAGCTTCCTGGAGCCGTTTTGTAGCACTCTGCTCTGTCACTAAGGTGCTCCTCCTCCATACTGATGCTGCCAGTAGTAGATAAGGAAGGGATTGAGCAGATTTTTACAAGAGGCTGAAAAAGGTAAGAGAGACCTCAGAAAGACAAAGTCTAAGAGCCTGCGTGAGGGTCACCATAAAACACAAACTTTGGATGAGAGCATATCCTACATCCAGGGATGCCCTTGCTGGGAATTCGGAGCTCATTTGTCACCATGGGGAAGAGAACAAACTCCACCTTGGTGGCAGCTACGGCGGGTGGCAGTTAGGTGAAAGCCACACCAAGACACAGCAGTTCCCAGAATAGGTCTCACCGCCCCACCAGACTGCAAGGCAGACTTGCAGTACTGCAAGGCTTAGTATCTGCCAGCCTGACATTCATCCGCAAGAAACTGGGCTCTGGACCAGAAGCGGGAAGTTGCCAGTGCAAGTGTTCGGGAACCCGTGGTGGTTCATCACCACAGAGGATAAACTCCAAGGTGTTTATACCACCCAGAGCTGGGAAATACCCCATTCTAGCAGGACTGGCCCCATACTTTACAAGCATACAGAGCCCGACATAGGGATGCCAAACCCTTATGAATGTGTCTGGGTTTGGGGAGCACACAGACCCTTTATAAAACAGGATCATCCTCTTCCATTAGCTTTCTCCCTCTCTTTTGTTAGCTTCGCAATACCAATAGTTCCAATTCCCTGGTTTTCATCAGCAGTCATCTCATTCATTCACAGCAATAACCACTTAGCCTTCCACTCAACAGCCTATGCATTCCAGAGTGGAATTACTGCCTTATAAAACCGAGGAGCAATGATATCAGCACCTACTTCCTATACCCCTGATTTGTGACAGGCGATACCGGCAAAGGGGAAATAAAAAGACATTCTCTGTAACTAGAGAAAAACGGTCTGACATCCTTTCCTTGCTTTTCTCACTTTAAGATTTAAATATGATACATGCTTTATAATAAGGCAGCCTGATTTGGGACTCCTCCTAGCTGCAATTTTCCCAAAACCCATAGGAAGGTAATTACTTTCCTACACTTCTGTCCTTTAAAATTCCACTTAAATAGTCCAAAAGAGTCAGAAATACTACTTGGAGAATACAGAAATATAGACAAGCAAGGCAAATCCTTAAACCTCATCGCAGGAAATCAGGCCAAGAAGAGTGAATCACATTGCTTGGGAGCACAGAAGTTGCAGCCAAACTATTCAGTTCGGAAATGGATTAGATTTATCTGAACAAAACTCTAGTGATGCACATGCAGCTTGCATCTTCCTAGAGAAAGGGAGGGATAAACTCCCAAATTAATTCCACCATTTGCAAAAAGAAAAGCCTGCCGTATTACTAGCCTCAACACATTTTCTACTGTAAAAGGTTCATGCCATCCCATCCAGAACACGCTGAGCGTTTGATCGTGTCAGAAGTTTCACGTGCCGTCTTGCCACCACTTCTCAGCTGAGTGGGAGATGCAGCAGTTACACAGGACAGATTGGTTTTCGGGTCTGCTCCAACAACTGCCTCCTCTATCTGATCAACTTAGGACAATGCCTCCACACCACTTCTGCAGGTGGCTCTGGGAGTCCCACTAGGAACTGGGAGAAAGCCTCCAGCCACTGGGGACCATCAAAGGGTTGCAGTTAAGCCTACAAAGTCTCTATGTGATGCCCCAACAATTCTCTGAATGTCATAATTTCATCAAAAGGAAAGAAACTTGGAGAACTGGGGCAGGAGGCAATACCTGAAAGCTGCTCAGACAAGACATATTGCTCCAGTGGATGTGCCTTGCCTCGGACCGGGACTCTGCAGACAAATCTCCTTCCTCTGCCTGCAACTTCCAAGCTGGAGCTCCTCTAACAAGTCATTTGGTAGCTCCCTGCTTTGGTTTTCTCCCCTTTCTTTTGCTCATTTTCCAGCATCCCTGAGTCAGGGTTTCTCATTATTTCTTGGTGCAGTATGTCACATAGGGCGCCCAGTTAAAGCTTGAAATCTGAAGATGCTCCATTTGCCATACTGCAAACAGTAACACTTTTACCACACTTTCAAAATGCTCAAAAGCTGCCAAGGAAGAAATCAGTTCCTAAAAACCCAAATGCACAAATATAGAACTGAAAGCAGTGCAAGATGAATATGGTCTCCAACGTTACGCCTTCCAAGACCTGTGAGAGAATAGCTGGGGAAATTACAAAAGTGCTTCATTTCCCAGACAAATGAACATCTGAATCATTTCTCCTCTGAATAACCCAACATGATCATGCTGTACCTCTGATTATTGCCTGTACTTCAGGCAGGAGGTAGTACCATGGCCCGGAGATGAACTTTGAGCTGGATTCGTAGCCATCAGGAAGAAGGCAGCATCCCACACCTGGCAGATAGCTGCCAGCCCTTTTCCTATTGCAAAGCTCCACTCTCCCTTCCTCTGGCCAGGTCTGCCAGCACAGATAGAGGGGGAAGGCTGGGCAGACAACCCCGCTACTCCCAGCCAGCATTGCCCAGCCCTGGAAGCTTGCAGGAGACACGCTCTGGGAATGCAGGTCACAAGGAGCTAGACTGGGGTGGAGTATTATTTGTTATGATGTGGATCACAACCCATGTTCTTTGCCCACATGCAAGCCCATCCAGTAGGACCCCTAAGGAATACACAGCTCACCAGCAAGGAAATAGTCACTAGGTCTTTTAAAGGACCACAAAAGTTTGAGGTGCTTTATTTATCCACTACAAAGGTTATTGGCCTGTGTGGAAATGGAGTTATAACAAAGCGTACAACGTTTGCTGGCCCAGACTGTCAGAGAACAGCAGGGATCTCTTGGCCACCTATTCTACAGCAGGCCAGGCCCCACTAGCTGTTGGGCACATTTTCTTCAGCTCCAGCTAAATCACTGGATAGCACCTTTAGAGATGACACAGGGCTGGGAGCCTTGCATGGGCACAAATTTAGGGCTGGGAGAAAAGACAACACAGAGAGAAAAATCCAACTGGCAGTTTGCAGTGGCAGTGGAAAAGTGAAAAGCTCCAGCCTTCAGGAACATACAGAAGGTGGGAACAAATCCATTAAAAGGCATACTAGGAGTCTCTTCTGACTCTGAAACAGGGAGCTGGAAACCACACTGAATTGTGATTGCAAAGTGAACTGGAAGTAATAAAATTCCCCATATCTTTGCCTTCCAGAGGGGTTGAACACTTAGTCTCATGACAGCACCGGGTTGGGAATTCAGGCCCCATGATGTGGCTGCAGTGCAGACTTGTCCTGCTCCCAGAGCTCAGAAAGGAAAGGTCTGTCAGACCCCTGTTCAACTGTTCCCATGAATTCAGAATCCAGGTGTTTGCGGGTGATACCACTTCAGTGTGCTGGGTACCAAAATCCTGTTGGCACATATTTTCCTAGCTCTCCCTAAGCCTTAAACCCACTTATAGACTGCCTGGCTGTATTTATGTTTCTGCTTTTGTCCTCATACCACTGTTTCCCATCACGTTCTTTTTCTCCTTAATTTGAACCCTAGTCATGCAACATACAACGTACAGTGTAGTGCACACGCTTGTGGCCCCAGAGACATCATCAGAAGCAGAATTAGCTGTCGTTTACTCTTTAAAAATCCATCTATAGTAATGGATTTTCAAAGTGAAGTGAGTTTTTGTTTTTTTCAAACGGGACCACCTTGGTTTGCAGGATGTTCAGCTTAAAAATCCATGAAAGAAAGCCGCGTGGGTTTGGGGTCTTTTTGGTTTGTTGTTTTAAAAAGGAGAATGTTCTTCACTTTCTGAAAACCCAAAACTGGTCTCTGAAAATCACTTGTGACTACTGAAATTCTTGGCCAATAAATAACAATTAGCATCCTCATTACTGAGCAAAGGATGACAGGGAAAGCAGGTCTGCATCACAGCACACAGAGGGAAAGAACAACCTTCCGTCGCTGAAGCTGGCGACAGCACCTTCCTCCTGGCAGATGTGTTCTTATCCCAAGAGCTGCCACTGCCACTTCCTGCTGGACTATTCTCTTCAGCCATCTAATGCTGAGTTGCAGCTGCAGCAAACACACAGCGCCTCTCCTGCCAGCGAGCAGACAAGGGCAAGTGTTCACCATGCCACGGCTTTGGGTTTCTCCTTCCCTTAGAAGGGCTAGGACTGTGGGACAAAACACACTTGTCAGGTTAATTAGGAACTGGGGAATGTCAGGTTTGAACTCTGCAGTGAAGAAAGTAGATCTGCTAGATTAGATGTGCTGGGAGTGGGGGCAAGATGCTTTTTGGCATCCCCCACTCCTCAGGTAGAGAAGCGAATGTGCTACCCAGGATTAGCAGCATGCTCGTATGAGATGTTAAAGCCCACAGCAGACAGACTTGATTATGGTTCTTTAAATACTGCTAAAATAAAAACGCTTTACAAAATCCTCGTGGAAATTGAATCTTTCAGAAAGGGGAATAAAAACTTTGCCTGCATAATGGCAACAAAAGGGAACTGTAAGAAGTAAAAAAAGTGATGGAAAGAGAAGACAGCAGGGACTGCATCCACACTGGCAGCTTCCTTGGGGACATCTCTGCAGTGATGCCCTAAAGGAGCGTAAGCCTCATCTAATCTTAAAAGATATTGAGAGTCTCAACAGATTTCAGATCATGAAAAGCACAAATGGAAGAGATTCCCAACTCCAAAAACAGCAGGCAGAAAAATGGCATTCCAGCCTCAGACCTCACAGGCTGATAACTATGGCACTATTAAGAGTACAGCAGCCCCCCTCCCTCTCCAAGCTATCCTATGAATGTCAGTTTAGCAAAGCTTCTAACTCGGGAAAAGGGAGAGGGGAGGTGCTGGCAGGGGGTTGATAACATTACACCACTTCCCACCCCTTGGGAGACACGTCCAACAGGGTAAAGGTTCCAGCCACAGTCAGATTTCCAAATGCTGTGATTCCCAGATCCCACAATTATCCCAACGTGACGTTACAAGGAACAACCTCATTGCAGGGAACCGCATCACAACTAGGAGATCATATCTTGTTATATAGCTGCTGTACAAATGCTAAATGCCCAAAAGCTGCTTAGAATGAAATTATAAATCTCCTTTGCCCCTGCCAATTCACCTAAGCACAATAAGAATTAATAAAACATCTTCATCAATCATTATCTGCATGTAACATTCACAAGGAGGAATCAAAACACACAGAGGAAATGATCTCACAACAGTTTCTGACGGAAAACGCTACAACGGTTTGAGATCGCAAAGGCAGAGGAAGCTCCTCTGTGATGAAGTCAACTTTATTTCATTTTATCACACCAGTTGCAAAACACCACTGGAGTGCTGCTCTCTTGGGACACCGAGCATTGCTGCAACAGCAGGTAAATACCTTAAACTAGCATTTCATGTCTACGTAAGAGATGAAAAGCATGTAAACCCACCAAGTAACATGGATAATGCTGCTGTATCAGTACAAAAAAGAAAGATTACTACAAAATTCACACTTGAATTTCTAAATCACTTCCATTGTGTGGAAATGTCTTCTATTCTTTGGTGAAAGTCTTCCCCAAATCTATTTACTTCACAAAAGTTTTCAAAATATTTGCTTAAAACTAATGATGAACTTGTTATGGCAAAAGGTTTCAGTCAGCATCACATCCTGAGAGTTAGAGAAGCCAGGCAGGAAGCAAAAATACTATGTGTTCTACTTGCTAAACTAGACTGCCCAGATTTTCAGTTGTGAACAGTTATTATCACCAGTCTTTGCGAAGCCCAGAAACTGGAATTCGTTTGCCAAAATGAATGGGTTAAAAATTTCAAATGTGAACACTGCCAAACAAAAAGGGGGGGCCCAGCAAACGTAAAGAAGTCCTGAGGCTGCAGTTTGTGTCAGGTGACTCTTGCGTGGCAGCATCACCGTTCAGGATCCGATCTCCCACCTATTTCGGAGCCCCCAAAACTGCAGAAGCAAAAACTTCTTCTATTGTACTTACCACCAGCATTTAAACTGTCCTTGCTACAAACATGCATCAAAAGCAGCTTTGGCACTTAAGGTCCAGCTGCAGTTGCTGTTCCCACTTCTGTGAGCCACTGTTTCTGAAGGAGAAAGGTAGAAATAACCTTTGTAAGCAAAAGGGGTAAGTCACACCTGCACATACAGGCACAGCAGCCCATGGCCAACTGCTGCAGTTGCAGCAGCTTAACGGAGCTGCTCGGGAGGGATGAGTTTGGGACAGAAGCATTTAATAAAAATAGCAGGCATTGCTGAACTACCTTCGGGGGTAACAGTCTTCATAAAGTATGTCATCAGCCTCTGGCTGGCAGCTCTGAAGGCATCTCATATTGCAAAGCAACTGACTTTGACAGAAGTTTAACAAGCAGGAGAAAAACCCTCCGGGCTGGCTATTGAAGCACAAGTGGCTGAAACTGAGGCCTTGCTCATATCACACCCTGTACATAGACCTCCAAAGTCCTCATTACGTGCATCTTACATGAAAGAACAACTTAAAACATAATAGTTGGAAGAGCTGCAGGTGGAGGCAGAGACAGCTTGCACTGCCTGCCAAACACCAAGCCCACAAAGCTTTCATAGGCCATTTAAGGTGCTCGGTCACTCCCCGTGGCCAGAGAATCCCTTCCAGCCCCTGTGCTCTGACATCTCACCCAACCTCACAGGATTTCCAGGTCCTGGATCCTGCAGCACCTTCTGTGAGAGTCACTGTATATCTCCTGCTAACCACCTCTGATCTCATAGGTCACACAAGAAGCAAAATGATATTCTTGAGCATCACCGTCACTCGCCTCCCTACAGCTAAATAAGGGGCGCAGCAGCAGCAGGCTATTTAAAGAAAGCCAGCATAGCTACTTGACAGATCCTGGAGGAGAGACGCTTCATGTGCATACACCACTGCTCCCCAAAAAACAGGCTCACACCCACCAGCAGCTTCAAAGGGAGGATTTTGCAGTGCCCTACTGAGGTTTGTTTTCATGTGCGGAGGAAACACAGAGGTGTTACGAGCACAACACGAAAGGCCAAGCACCATCACAGCTACCTTTAACGCTAGATGGACCTGGCCTAGCTGTTTATTGCTGGCAGCAGTGAGACCTTCCCGCTCCTGTAGGGAGCACCTGGCAGCTCACTGTGTGCTCTGTCCCCTTGGAATGCAGCACAACCGGTCACCGAGTCTCCCCTCTCCCACTAAAAGCATTAAGGGACCCACATCATCTCCTCTCTGGCTAGAGAAGGGTGAGGAAGCCCTGCCAGGCCCTGCCTGCAGCCTCCTTTGCCTGCTGGTTGGAGGACACCTTTCCAGCCATGGGCTGGGCACTGGGAATGAAAATCCCGCTGGGGTAAGAGGACACAGCGCCATCAGAACACGGCTGTTATTGTGATGGACTTGCATTCTTCCATAGATGACATCGAGCAGAGCACCATGGTGGCTAGGAGCCTGGACCAGCTGGGGTACCCACAGGGAACACTCTGCCACCAGACACGATAGCCCCAAACCTCCAAAGCAAGATGTCAGCTCCATCTTCCCATGTCAACTCTCTACACAGACACTTGTTTTTACACAGGATGCTCAGAACAACTCTCACAGTGAACCATAAGAAAGGAGGAGTTCATCAAATGCATTATGCTCTTTTGTGTCCACTCAGACAACCACAGTACTGATTGTATTCTAGATACTTGTGTGGATCTCTATCAGGGCTTAACAAGCCTTGACAATTCTACTTTGGTTCTTAAAACAGTTTTCTGAGATATGTACGTAACATGATCGATCAAATGACAGTGTAGTTACATCCCTCTCCTCCCCAAAGCATCCCATCATCTTCATGGGTAGGATTCAAAATGCACAAGTATTATCTGAAAGCTCCATAGGTTCCATAAATCCATAGACATGGAAATAGCTGAAAAACTTTAATTCCTACAGCTTTGTTCTTGCTGGGCGGTCTCAAGGTTTGCACATACCACTTAAATTCTAACACAGCAGCAAGACCCACGCATGAGATTAGAAAACAGGGTGTGCTGGTGCATCCAACGTGTTTCGGGTGGTTTGTGCATTCAGTGATGTTTAGCAGACTGCGAAGCACATGGTTGGTAGAGACAGGATTTCAATGACAAGGACAGAACATATGATCGGAGTGATGCTCACATCTCCAAGCTTTGGGTCTATGAAGGCTACCCATACCTCCAGTCATCAAGAAGAAATTTTACTGATGGCCAAAGAGAGGTCTAGATTGCGACAGCGCTCATTTTCCTAAACACAGATATGATGCTGCTGTTTTGAGAGAATTCAAACCCAGACCACCCCTAACAGAAGTCTGCAAAACCCACGTTTATCGTCAATTCTTTTATCCCACCAACCAGTTTTGCCTTTAGATCCTGGGCTGACTCAAGACCCTCCAGAGCACTTTATGCCAAAAATGAGAGGGAAGAAAAAAGTGCAAGAAAAGAGGTTGATGCCCTGTAAGTCACAATGGAACCTTCCGGGCAATGCAGGTATGCAGGGACTCTGTGCCATATAGCTACCCTTTAATGTGCTTTCCAAGTCTGAAGTCACTCCATCTCCTAGTAGACTAAAACGGGACCTGAGAAAGACACAGTTCATTTTAAACGGGCAGTAATTTAACTCCTCTGCTGCATGCTCCAGGGAAAAAAGAGAAGGAGAAAGGCAGATCTCCGCAGCTCATGCACAGGCTGTGGGGCCCTGAAGCCACAGGAATCCCAATGGCCCAAAGCAGGACAAGGGGCATTTTATCATATGTAGTGTGAGAGAGCGTGCAGAGATTATGCAGTGCCTAATCACAGCATTTAAAACTACACAGTACCCCTCTGGGCCCATCAGGCTAGTGCCTTCCTTGGTAAGGAGTCCTGCCCAGTGGGATCCAATACAGTCTGCCTCAACCACAGCCCTTGCCAAAGGAGCTGGGCACTGGGAGCTCCTATGCGTTTTGGCTACATTTGCCAGGCACTTGCATTTCAGAGCCTGGTTGCTCCGTGATCTATAAACTGATGCTTGTGCAGAGGAAGCTGAGGCACCAAAACAAACAATCAAAAGCTTTGCACGTCTGCAGAAAGCAAACTGCAAAGAGCACTTGGGTGGCACTGTTTCTTCCCCAAGGAACTGGGAAGGAACTGCCTAAGCCCAAGCTGAAGGCACTCTCCAAGATGTTCAGCGAGAGCTGAGAAGCAGGCACACCTTCAGGAAGCTGTTTTCCCCCTTGATGGCCCTCCTGGGGCAAGGCGGGGGGGTGACAGTGATGCTCGCAGGCTCTCCAAGGAACGCCTTGTATGTCTCGCTGCCAGTTGCTGGGGGACACTGACATCGTCTGGGACAGAATTAGAAAACCTTGAGCAGGAGGGCAATGCGGCACAAGTGCTAAGTCAGCCGTAGGCTATATGTGGCATGCCAGTTGGTGCCTTCTTTCCCCTTCTTCAGATACTCATTCCTTTGCCTGCTCCCTCAGGATGGTTCGACTTCAGCCTGTGACTGCTGCGTGCCCCTGGCTGCATTCAGGCTACCAACATCTTACGCAGCACTTGAAGGAGCCAAGAGGTGAATACTCCCTCCAAAACACACCCATCACCTCCCTCGCGCCAACAGAGCCCTTCATTTGTGCACGTAATCCAACCTTTGGTGCCATTATATAATGCTGTCTCCAGCATTCATCCGTCATTGCCCTATTTCCCACCACTTGCAAGTCCCACGGTGCCAACCCTGACTGTTTGCTGGTGACAATCCTGCACGGTCACCTCCAGGTCTCCTCCTGTGTTGTGCCTGATCCCAGGCTGTCTTCCTGAGGACAGGACACCCTCATTGGGCCAAGAACCCTGAAACATCTGACCTGGACATTTACTGGGCTTGACTCTCTCCTGCACAAGCTTCCACGACTTATCAGGGTGTCATGCAGCCGTGAGCAGCTTGGATAGCAAATGGCTTTGCTCTTCTGCATTGAAGGTGCCCTGCATGTTGTGAGCCCTGACAAAGCCAAATCATCAGCAGATTAATCGGGCACCAGGTTGCACACAGTCAACATTAGAGCCTGAAGCTGAGATCATGTGTTTGCTGGCAGTGGATCCCTGGTTTGTTACTTTAAGCCTGTGCTGAAACCTGTGAGAATCAAACCCAACAAGCAGCCCAGGGCAGCAATCAATCTTTTATGGCCAAACCCACGTGTTTGAGAGAGGACAAGGTTCTCTGTAGCATGTTAGTGTGGAAAAATGCATCCAGCCTTTACCAGTTCAAGAATTGTTTAAGCTGCTGTTAGAAAAAAACATCGTTCTCACATACAAGTTTTGAATTTCACTGAACCTCCCTTGTTTGTGTTCAAAAGGCTTCTCCATGAACTTCCCTGTACTTCTTGTAACTTGGGGTAATGGGATCACTTCCCACTTATGGGCTGAATAAAGTAGGTGGTTGTACCAGGGCACAGCTCCAAACCATTGCAAACTTTCTCAAAGCTCATTGCTTGCCAAACGGTATCGCGCACACTTGCAATTTTTTCTGCTGACGTTGCAACCACCCAACCTTCAGAAGAGGAACATGGCAAATATTTAACAGCAACAGGTGTCACCTAGGAGCTGATCACAGGAAAGAGAGAACATGCCAGACAGCTGAAAGGGTAGAAGATAAGTGTGCATGGGACAGGAGAAAGGCTCCAAGAAGAGATTGGAATAGGTTGACTGTCCTTAGGTATTTGTAAACACTCTCTGTATTCTCAGGGTTACACATCTTGCCTGAAAGCAAACTCCCAGCAGAGCCTTCTGAGTGACCAACACCACTTCCCACAGTGCTTGATCCGGCATCCCGAGATGAACTTGCCAACGATTTCACAAAACAAAGCAAGGAAACCACATCTGAAGCAGACACTCGGAGACGCACTAAATTCGCAGTGGCCCTCTTGGTCATAGAGTAGCAGCATATAAATTAGCATGATCTTGCCCAAAAAGGATCTTTTCCTCTGTGGCCTCCTAAACCAGCCCCCTGGAAGCCCTGGCTATCTTGCACAGAGCTAAAGCACCCAGAAGGAAGCCACTGGCCTAAGCTCCTCTGAACACACTTACCCTGGAAGCTGCGCGCTTTGCGTTTTCAGGAATTTTAGACAGCAAAGGTAGAAGTCTCAAAGAGAGTTGGTTGTGAAACAGGAGAAGGCAGCAGCACTCACCCTTTCATTCAACAGCTCCATGGCTTGCACGCTCCCCTGAAATACAGGCGCTCGTCTCCTACTTCATGACATGGATTTAAACCATCACCTCCTGGAGGAAGGCCTGACCTTCTTGGGCAACAGGAAGCCCTGGGCAGAGCCATCCTGTTCAAAACATATCAGAAAGGCAGGGACTTCACAGTAATTGCACAGGGAGCACAGCCCAGCGCAGGAACTCCCACTTCCATTCTGGTGCTGCTATCAATGCCACTTCCACGGGACTTTAGCCTGAAAAAAGGCGCATATTCCGCTTCAGATTTGTCAAAATGAATCATGGCAATGCTCTGGATTGAAAACACACTTCCCTTATATTAACCCAACTATATACAGCCCAAATACATGAGTTTTGTGTTGCCAGAACCACATCTTCAGCAATTAAACTGTTTGTAAAACCAGGCAAGCTCAAGCAAGCTGCCTCTGTTTCAGTGAGCTGCAGGACCACAGGGAATGCTTTCCAACCAACAGCTTTCTCACTACTGGCTTTTCCTTGTGAAACCTGAAGCTCTGTCACTGTTTATTACAACTCCCCTCGACACGGATTCTCCTGCAGGACCAAGGCATCCATGCACCCGATGAGGCAGATGCCAGCGATAATTCGCATCCCCAGCTGCTGCTGCTTTCCCCTAAAAGTGGATCTAGGCAAGTCCCAGCAAGCAAGGCTGGGGGTTTGCTCTAATATTCCTGTTTGCATGAAGCTGCTGCTAAAAGCAGAAGAGAGGATTTCCTGCTGCAGCCCCTGGATCCAGCTCTGCATCCCAGGGCGAGATGGTACGACACTGCCAGAGACCTGTACACAGCAGCTCCCATGCATCACACCTCTGCATTGCCTGCCACTCCCAGAGATGTCCTGAGACACAGCCAAGCTTGCCAGGCAGATACACCTGAGGTGTCCTTTCCCAGGATCAGGAAACTAACTGGATCCAAATCCTTAAGCCAGCAACTGAAATAAGGACCTGCCATCCTCCTCCGCACCTGCTTATCTTATTCAGTTATTGTGTGGCAGCTCCTCACAAAACCTCCTTTTCCGGCAACATGAAGTGCATCTGCATTCTTACACAGGCCACGCTGTGCAGACCCAGCACTAAGTTCATGCTGCACTTTTGAAAGCAGAGTTCAGAGATGCATAGAAATTATTTTAGACTACTTCCACCCAAGTTATACCTCCAGGATCCCATTTATGCTGGTGGATTTTCCTAAAGTTCGGCTTGCACAGTGTAGAACATCAGCATTGCTGGAGATGCCCTCAGCAGGCCTCTTGGGTAGGACAGCCCACAGGCTACTGCTAACCTGCAGTGATGCAGGAGAGGCCACGCCACCACCTTCCCAAGTGGAGCAGGGATCCCTCCATCAAGCACCTTGAAGGCAGCCAGCAGAGCTCATGAATCACCAGCTCTTTGTCCCAGAGTATTCACAAAACTGAAGGCAGGAAAAAGGAAATAACATCTCTCCAGGTCCATGTTCTCTAGAGCAGAGACTGAGCCAAGGCTTCACACTGTGTGCAGCAGTACAGGTCTATTGATTCAAAAGAGATGACTCCCAGAAAGTCTCTTCACTCAAGGTCACTGGCTATAGCAAAGAAGAGCTCTGAGCACTGATTTTCTTACATGAAAATGAACCTTTCGCCACTCTCCATCCCTTTTTTCGGTGCGCATTTTCCTAAGTTTACCTTCCTTGGAGCACATTAACCTACAATGCAAGTGCCGGATACCCTGCCAGACTTCGGACTCAGAGCGTCTGCCCAGGCCTTTAGGCTTTAAATTTCTAATTACAAAACACTCCACACTATAGTTCATGAGACAGAAATAAGCACCTTGCGCTTGCTAGCACAGAACTGCAGGAACCTGGAGAGTAAATGGGGGAGAGATTGCTGGATGAGGGAGCAACAATCACCAGTTCTGGATTTTTCTGCAGAAAACCTCAATCCTATGGACCTCGGGGAACCAGCAGGTTTGAAAGAGGTAGAAGCTGGTTTGCTGTGCTGGAAAAAGTCTGCTGAAAACAGAAAAGCCATCTTCTCCTAAAAGCTGTGTCCCCTGGAGAGCTGGGAGATCCATCAGGAGAGTGAGGGATGGAAAGATAAACAAGAGACACAGGATGGGCAGGCAAACAGGGTGAAAAGAGAAGTGCCTCCTTCACCTGATGGCCGGTTTCCAGTCATAAGTACATTATAAAAGGAAACACTTTGGGTGGGAAAACATAACATCCAGCTGATCACCATTCTATCAGGGCACAGCTTATCCCTGGGAGAGGAAAAAAGATCAATGGAAAAGATTAAAGGAAGCAATTTTCAATTTTAAACACAGTATTAATGTGATAAAAAGGAACAGCAGGAACAGCTGAAAGACACTCAGGGGCTGGGAGAGGCGCCTTGGCTGAGGGCACTGCCGTGTTTTCCATACTTGTCTGCTTTATTTTTAAACACCCAGAGCCTTTGCTTGATCAACACTTCCTTGTAAAAGAAGGAAGCAGAGGAGGACTGAAGGGCTTGGGGAAGAGAGGTGAATGAGGTTGGAAATGGATGATCTTCCCAGCCATGAAAGTCAAAATTCCAACTTGAAACTGAATCCTCCTGGAACGCTACACAGGCATGGGGGTAAAGGGAAGGGAAGGAAAAAAAGAAGATTTATGATTTAAACAGAACTGAAATTCTGATAAGAAAAAGGCCAGTTCCGTCCATGCTGGAATGTCAACAGCAGATCCAAAACTGGGTTTGTCTTATTTCCCTCTCCTTTGCACACATTAAAAGAAAAAAAAAATCCAGGGGAGGTGGTTGGGTTTTTTAAGAGGGGCAAAAAAGCCACTGAAGTCCCTTGATCTTACGAAGCCCTGAACTCTTATATTCCATTTATAGCTCGAGCTGGAATGACATCCCCCTTGATTAGCAAGCTGTCCAATCCAGCTGCATGTGTCAGGACTGTACGAGGCACTAAGTGAAATATATATACGTCCTTATAGCGTTTAGCACATTGGGTCCACCTCCAGGGCACAGGCTGTAGTTCATTCTGACCACCGCTCCTCTCCCGGGAATCACTTTACAGGCTTTTGGGGCTTTTTTTTTTTTTTTTTTTAAGTTTTTGGGAGAGGGCACCTTTACTTTCAAGTTTAAGCAACACAAAATGGCACCAAAGAAGGACGTAAAGAAACCAGCGGCAGCACCAGCACCCGCACCTGCCCCAGCGCCAGCACCAGCGCCCGCCCCAGCCAAACCCAAAGAAGCTGCAATCGATCTCAAGAGCATCAAGGTAAAGGGATGAACGTGTGCTGATCGCGGACCCAAAGGGGAAGGTTAGCAGAGTCCCAGCTGAGACCTGCAGCGAGGCGTTGCGTGTGTTTGGTTCCGGTTTGGGGACTGCAGTGGAATGAATGAGTAACCTCAGTCAATGGATTTGTTGACCTGCCTGAACTTTTGATTGTTTTAGTGGCTGGAGGGGTGTAAGGCATGGCGCATGATTTAACACAAGAATGAAGCCTGGTGTGTGGCCCTCGGAACGTTTTACCAAATCAGTACGTCTGACCTGTTTGGTAAAGCTAAATTTGAAAGCAAAAAAACCCGAACACTCCTCCCACACCCTCCTCAACCCCTAAAGTAGGTGCACGAGGACAGGAAGGGGTTACTGAAACTGGAAATGCAGTATTTTCCTCCTGTAGTAAAACCAAACCATGTTTTGCAGTTTCCCCTCAAATTCCTTTCTAAATTTTTGCAGTCACCTGATGACCCCCTGGTATGTGTTTTGAGATCAGCATGGCTTATCTTTAAAATTTATATTAAAGGAAAGAGAGGGATTTGGCAGTTTTGTCTATTTTATTTTCATTGGCTCTGTCCAGCAAACATGGATAGAGACCATGGGCTGGAAAGCCATGGCAGATGGAAGCATTTCAACTTACTTCTCACCTTTGCATATTTGCTCAGAATTTGCAATTTGCTGCAAATTGAAAGCAACAAAGAGGAATAAACTTTTGGAGGTTTCCCTCTGACTGCACTTCCATTCGGTCTTGTATCATCTTTAGACTTTGCATGCCAACCAACATTGTTGCCTTGACCCTTTGAAGAAAACTCCTCCACGCTGGGAAGTTCTTTACTTGGCAAAGAGGAGAGGGAGATTAAGTGGTTAAAGAGATGAAGAGAGAGAGACCAGTTTCTCAGGGTAGGACTATAAATAGTTATTCTCCACCTACATGACAAGCTGATTGGTCCAAGGACCAATTTGCTAAGTTCTACATAAGGAATCAAACCTATTAAGGAGAAAAGAAGGAGTACAAAGACTCCTAACAGGACCTACTTGTTTTCATCTCATAATGAACTCTGTTTCAGGTGTCTTAATACATATAGTCCCAAGATCATGACCTACTTAGTGAAATTTATTGTTTCATTTTCACAATCAGTAGTCAGTATTTTTCTGAAACAGAGAATCTGCTTTCTTATAAGTGAAGATGAAGCCACTGGCAAAGCCAAACAAGAGCAAGAGAAAAAAAATTAGAACTTTTAGAAGTACTTTGAGTCATCATAAAGGCTACACAAAAAGCCTCACCGTTTTTGAGAATACTGTCTGAAAATTAGATTAGACCTCACATTTCACTCATCTCCAGAGATGAAGGGGAACACAAGCTAGATCTCCTATTAAATAATTCAATATGATTTGATAGCTTTCTATGTCCACTTCATTAGGAGAAAATAGAATTTTCAACTCCAGTGATCCTAGCTGATTTATCTTTACATAGACTTAATAGTATATTACCAGCTAACAAACCGACAGGTTGCCATCTGAGGCACCTCTCAGTTCACCCCTTTACCCACCCACCTCTCTAACAGCAGGAAAGATATACTGGTAGCACAGAAGCAACACGGCAGGTTTTGTCATATTCAGACTGATAAAAGAAGATGGTCTCCCTACATTCTCTTCATTCTGAAAGATACTATCAGACAAAAATATTTTCCTCTTTGAAGCAGGGAGAAACTTGGGCTAGTAAGACAGAACTATTGTTTTAACACTAATGGCAGCACTATTCTTACTTGCAAATAAGTGAAGATAGGAGCAGCGCGATGGAGGTGCAGGAGTACCCTGCAATGCCGTGGGTGGCACAGCCCCCCGCCCTGTGTGCTTATGGCTAGTGTGTATCTCTGTACGAGCCTCTCCGCTCGGACATGACCCTACCAGGCAAGAAGCAGGCTGCCTCAGAGGCACTGCAAGGGTGGACAGAGCCCCATCCGCAGCAGGGGAGCCTACCAACCACACAGCCGTGGCCACAAGGTGATGCGGAAGCCCATGCCCCTGCTATCCCCCAGCCTTCCCCTCTGACCTGAGACCCCACACCAGTCAAGGGCTGCCTGGGCAGACCGTGCCACCTCCAGTGCTGGGCTCTTCGAGAGGGCACCAGAACAACCATGGTGCCTTTCATCCTGTCCTGGAGCAAGGGCAGGGACTAGGTGACCTCCCAAGGTCCCAACCCTGGGTTATCCTTTTTCACCCTTTGAGAGCTCAGGCAGTGAAGGGAAACAATGTCTTGTTAAAAGTGATTTGCCTGGGAGATGGGCAGAATCAGGAATCAAAATTTCTGAATCCTAACCCAGTCTCTTAATTAGAATTAATTAATCCTGAATGCTTCCATTCAATCACCAAAGTCTCAGCATGAGAAAAGGCACAGCACCATTTCCAGCAAATCTTTGGATACAGGGAGCACTTTAAACTTTTGACCAGGACTCCATGAACGATCCTGTCCTGGGGCTCTTTGCACCGATTTACCAGGCGCAGAGTCAAAGCCTCCAGCACTTGAATGAGGGCATCAGATGGGCTCCCCTCCACTCCTCCGGGGAATTAGCAACCATACCAGAGCTTACTACTAATGAGAAGTGACTGGGAATGCCAGGCTGCAGCGACATGATGATCTGGGGAGCCACACGGCAGGCAAACACACAAAGGCTTTGTTAGCTTTTATACAGAGACACCCAAGCCCCTTCCAACTCTAACAGCTGGAGTGGGTAAGGGTAGAGCTGCCTAATACGGGTTTACAGCAGCCAAGCAACCACATTTGGCAGTGCACTTTGGCTTTGATGGGCATCACAGTAATGTTCTCCAAAACAAACAAGAAGGTAGTCTACAAACATGGGTAGAGTTTCTTTTGGAGGCACCCCTCCTCTCCGATGCCCTGCTTGGCCCATCTTCAGGCATTTTGGTTTTCTGAGCCTTCTGGGGTGCACACTTTAAGTTAGGCTTCCCCCACCTCACACACACCCCCTCTAGAGGTCTCAAGCTGGGTTCTTGCAAATGCAGACAATCCCAAAATTGCCTGTCACCATCAGAAGTTGCGACAGGCCTTTCACCCTCTTCTGTTCTTTTTTCCAACTTTAAATTAACCCAGTTAAAGAAAAGATTTGGTGATTTGCTAGTACTAATAGCAGCCGGTATGGGATTTTCTATTTTTGAGCACCATCTATTGACTATAAAGCTAAGTAACAGGAACTAGACTCAAACCTCTAAAACTCAGCCCTTTCTCAGCTCACCCTAGGGTATGGTACACCAACCACAGGAAGACAGTCAAGGCAGGGAAGAATTTGTTTTTAAAATAGAAATGTAAGGACCCTTTTCCCCCTACTCAGGAAACCACATTAAGCAATCTGCTTTCCACAAGCCTTTCCAGACCAAATTTGTATTTCCAATTTTCCTTATTAGTAGCATGGCCTGGATTTAAACAATAGGTACACAGGTTAAAGATTAAAGCATAACTGAGAACAGGGTGATGGATGCACCTGAGGATTACCACCAGGAACTAGGCATGATTAAAAGCAAAATGACTGCATGGGTAATTTTCCCAAGAATCCCAGGAATTCCATAGTTAAAACTGTGGCTAAGGAGACTCCCAAAAACACAGCTTATCTGGTTTGTCAACTTCCTTCTCCCACACAAGCCTGAGTGAGAAGAAACACTGATGGACAGCTCTGCTATGGGTCTGTCTGCAATAACTGGGATGAGATATGAATGATGAAGGTGTCTCATGCTTGATCTTGCAGCTGAGGCAGCAGGAAATGAATAAACTTCATAGAATGGTTTAGGTTGGAAGGGACCTTAAAGATCATTGCCCAGATGGGCTTAACTTGGTCCCTATCACCATCAGAAGTGTGGGATTTTACTGGAAATCTAAGGGTCCTTTCCAGCACACACAGCTAGTCCTTGAACAGAGCCCAAGCTCATAGCATTAACTGTGATGTTCTGGGATCTGAACGTGTAGCACCCTGATGTGGTGTCACACCAGGCCCTTGACTTCGAGGATACACCTGAGCATCCTCTCTCAAGAAGAGACAGAGATTGGATTCTTGCAACTATCTATGGTGTAAGTGATGCTCATTTGGTACATGAGGCTTCCTGTAATGGTGTTTTCAAGACTGATATCCCAGAACAGCAATTATGCCACGCCCATCTGCAGGTAAGCTACCCACATCTTTAGGGGAAAAAAAATAATTAAAAGCTATCAACTAGTAAAGACTTGCTAAGGCCGTGTGTAACTGTGTGATGCATGACAAAGCCTGCTGCATGCAAGCAAACCTGTGTGATCATTTGGTTTTAAATACAGAGCTCTTAAGGCAGTGAAAAGTGTTTCTCCAAGTGTCCTTCATTCTTCTTACATCCCCTACTCAAGTAGGTCATCTCTGAACAGCCATTGCATTGGATATTACCAGAAAGAGAGAGAAGCTCAATAAAATGCACTGACAGAAAGCTTCTAGGCTGGAGGGCAAGCAGGACTGCCAATGTCAGCTGAAGCACTTGGAAAGCCACTGTGCTGCAGACAAACTCCATGTGAAGCTGTGGAGTGAGAACAGGAATGTTAACAGTAGTTTCGCTCATAGTGCTAAGGGCTTTCTTAGGAACTGGCAGGTTTTTGCCTGCCATTTTCAGCACAGACCTTCAGATTATGTCTGATCCAGCTCCAGCAACAACTCCAGAAAGATTGCCTAGCACTGATATACCCACTGGACAAGGTCACCAGTCCCAAGGGCCCTTTCAGGTAGGAAGGGGACAAGCGCCAACATGACAGCCTTGAGAGATACGAAGGTGCCTAGCTGATGCCATCTAGGCCATCTTTTCCTGCTACAGCTCTGACGACTGAGATATGGCACCATTTGGGATCCACCCCTCAGCAGAGCAGCCCCAGCCAAATCTCTTGTCCCTGTGAACCTCACCACTGATGCCAGACCCACATTGGTGGCAGCTGCTAAATGACTGCACAGGCAAGGCATGGCATAAAGGTGTCCCAGGAGAGGCAACTTGGCCATCAGACTCAGCTATGCACCAAGACATCCCTTCGGGACACTGCTGAAAACCAGAAGGCAAAGCAAACAGAAAAGCCACCACTTAAGTTTTCTTTACAAAGTTTTCAGAAGAACTTTGCCTCCTTTTCTTCTTGTGCTGCTAAGCAAGGAGGCCCTCAAAAGCAGGGACTGACCATATACATTAGTAGACACTTTTTATGTCTGCTAACCTCAAGAAATATTTGGGAAATAATATATACATATATATATTATTTTTTACACAAGATCCATTCTTAGCAATTCACAGCTTTGGCAGCATTTAAAAAAAAAAAAAAAGATACCTACAGTCTTTAGAGGGTCTGGAGAGTGACAAGCTTTGGTAGAAACAGTGGAATTTAAAGCAACTTATACATAGTACCATTTCAAGAGCTCACAAAGTAACTTTAAGTGTTAACAGCGGTTGGGTGGCAGAGCCTTTCTCCCACCAGCTAATAAATCCAAACAACCGCACAGTATTTCTAAAATACTGTTTAAAACCCCCTTAGAGCACAGAGAGATTGTAACAGATAGCAACAAGATATTTGAGTTTATCTGACATAAGGCAAGAAGAAGGTGACTAATTTAGCCAATGACAAGTAAAGAAAGAAATTGTCTGTAAGGAGATATGAAACAACCAAGCTGGAAATTTGCCCCCGCTTCACCGAGGCTTTATTACATCTTATACCCATTGCCAAAAAGCACTTTCGACTGGCTGGTTTGCTGCATAGCGCTTAAATGTCAAGTAGCAATAGTTTAAATAATGTTAATACTCGAACAGTGCCGCTGGGAGGCATGTTAAACCAACAAATCCTCCCGAGAGTGGGGCTCCAGAGCCCCACATTTCCTTGCACATCCTCTCGATTACACACATTCACTCCAAAATAAATGCAGTTAGAAAAGGGAGGCTTTTACAAATGAGCACAACTGAACCCACTTACCCGCAGGAAGCTAAGGAAACCTGTTCAAAGTGATGCGATCAACAGTGCAGCTCGAGCACATTTCCCTCCTAGACTGTTCAGAAGAGCACACTGATTAATTGGCAAGGCTCATCCAGAAATTTTTGCACCACCGTAAAGCAGCTGTGAGGTTACAAGCTTTGAAAGTACACAAACTGGAATGTTTACAGAGTGCTTAGAAAAAATGCAAATTCATCTGCAGTTAAGCCCATTAAACTCAGAGATTTTTAACTATTCTTGCAGACCTCACGGTATCTCACACATGTAATTTTCTCTCCTATATTAATGGTGGTAATTTTTATTCTTTCTTCATAATGTATTTCCAAACAGCTCTATTCTTAAAACAAAGTGCTCTCTCAAGCTTATCTGCTCCCAAGGTTTCTCCACCTCATAAAACACGAGGTTAAACCCACGAGGCTGTTGATTCTTACTTAACTGAGAAGTAGCCTCTCTAAACTCTGTGGCATCAAGCGCACAAGCTATCAAACCGGGGTGAGGGATGGGAGCATGACAGCACACTTTTCAGAGGGGTTTGGGAGCTGTGTAACCCTGCACTCAGTGACATCGACTAGACAATATGTGCAGCTGTATTAACCAAGGAGTGGGCATTAATGGTGAGCAGATACCATATGAACTGCTGGAGGCACAATCCTACCTTATTTCCACCCAAAAATAATTTAAAAAAATTCCTCTAGTCCTGAATAGAATGTTAAATGTACAGTGAGTGGCCTACTGGACTGTCCCATTTCCTCCTCTCTGATTTTCCAAGACATCAGATATATTCTCAGCCCCTTCTACAGAAGCAGTACCTTGAAATAGGTGGTGATTCGCTAATAAAATCCTAAGATGACTCCCTTCTCTGTAATCAACCCAGAGGGCAACAAGCAGATGGAGCAGCTGAATGCTTTCACTCCTGGCAGCAGCTTTTCCCAGGGCTTTCCACTCTGCCCAGGCATTTACAGCACGCACAAAGCGACTGACCCTCAGCACAGCTCTACTCAGTGCCCACCAGCCTACGTAGGTGAGCACAGCACCACACTGCAAAGGTCGGGGCCCTAAGTCCCATGAACCAGTGACTTATTGGGAAATTAGGAACTCCAGTAACAACTTGGAAATAAGTATTCGTGCAGGTTGTGTTTCTGCACAGCTTGTGCTAGAGTTGCATACAAGCCCATCCACTCCACCCTATGTAACTGGGATGTGGTCAAAATGCCTCTATCTAGCAACAAGATGACTGGAAGGTGGTCACGAACTATACAGGGAAAAGCCTTATCTGAAACCAGAAAACAAACCAACACACCCTAAACACAACACCTTTTTCTTTGGCACAGGTAACCTTCTGGATAATAGCTCTGTCCATAAACAAGAACTAAGCCCAGCTAAAGAAATCCAGGTCCTTCTGGTCTTCCCATGTGTTGGAGTTCCTTCGACCCTTCCTGTTTCTACTGGCTGGGGGGTAGGGGGTGACAACATTCATGTCTTGAAACTAAATTCACTGAAACTTCAACATCTTCCCTAAAGCCCCAAGACTCATCATGTCCTCTGAGAATGCAGAGAACACTGCCAGGATTAGAACAAATATCAGATCACTGCAAAATACTTCTACCTTTTAAAGTTTATGAAAGCTCCTTACAGAACCAGAAATCTTACCTTTAATTTCTTTTAATTAGCGTTTGAAATATTTTCTCTACTGAGGCCATTTGTAGGTGCCCTCACTCAAAGCAAGTAGGATTTTAAGCCCCCAACAAACCCCACTGTCTTAAAGTAGGGTGGTTCTTAATTCAGGGGAATGCAACATATTTCTCACCAGCAAAACTGTCTGGTGAGCTTCTATTCAAGAATCAGTGATAGAGGAAGGGCTGATGTGGTGTGCTAGTATCTCCTCATCTGAATTCTGAGCCAACGTCTCACCTGATCAAAAGATCAACCAGCTTCTATGTAGACCCTTCTCAATTTATACATATATGATAGACCATTTAAACCAGATGACTAATCCAGGTATCAGTTTTCTGTGCACAAGACAAACGCACCCCAATATTTTTCTGCTTGGCATCTAAAGCCTTTTGGGATGAGTTTTGTTGTAGCTGACCATAAAATTTACCCAGAAGAAGTTCAAGTAAATCAATCTAACTTTTCCTTTAAAATTATTAATTTTTGAAAGTCCTGTTTTCAGGGGAATATTCCCCCGTTGCCAGCACTGGAGAGCAAGAGCCTGGGGGCAGAGGGAAACTTCCACAAAAGGCAACACACTGCATTGACCCAGGCAACATTTCAGCCCTGCCAAAGTCTTAGAAAGCTCCTCTATTAATGCGTTGGGACTGATGGCCAAGATCTATATTAGCTTTCTCGCTGCCCCAGCTCCAGCCAGTATTAATCAGGAAGGCTGCACGGTGCTAAGACTCTGTGAGCTAACTCAGACAACAGTATCCACTTTTCTATGCAACCACATCTGATGATGGCTGTATTTTGTCCTGGATACATCCCTGTTCCCACAGGCTAACAGATTACAGACAGCAGGAAAAAAAAAAAATACCCAGAAGTGAAGGATTGGCAATGGAACATTTTTCATACTCAGTAATTTTCCAGATATTCCTCCAAAAATACAAATAATTTGTTTGGACAGAGTATTTTCCAGCTGAAATTGTGATCTGAGAAAGTTCTCAGCAGTTGTATCTTTAGATTTTAAAACAAGAGTGAGGAGGTTAACAGCTCAAATCCAACCAAATATTTTCACCTATTTTGATGGTTCTGTTAAAAAAACCCACCAAAACACCCACAACCCACCACCAAAAAAAAGCCCCAGCCAAAACAAACCAACAATCAAAACTCCAAGCCACCACAGACCCAAACAAACAGCAAAGTTAAGTCTGCTTGGATTTGATTCTTCCTTTCAGGGCCCTCAATATACTGAAAAGAGACATTCACAAGGGTTATGCTTATCTTCAGAGTAACTGAGCAAGCTGCAGGAAAAAAATTCCCTCACTAATCACATTTTGTCATTAGAAGACCAGGAGCAGTGAATGCTCAAAGGAAATCAACAGAAACAAGAGGGGATTTCAGTTCACGACAGGGTCACACAACCATTCCCACCCTAGCTCCATGACACTCTTGACCCAGCTGAGGTGACCAGGAAAGGAAGAGCTTTGGAGCAAAGTTTTCTAACCCTTTTACAATGTCTAACAGCATCAGTTTGGAGATTTGACCTGGGCTTGGGGGATGCTACCTGGTGGGACTAGATCTTCGCTACTGAAGAAACCTCAGCAGCACCTCCTCTCACCACTCCAGTGAGCTCTGCAGTTGGCACGCTGGTGCCCTGCCCAACTCCAGCCCCAGAGAGCACAAGCTGCTGCAAATACAAATTTCCCCCTCTCCACATCAGCTATTAACCTCACGATACGGCTGGATCCAAAAATGCCTGGATCATTTTCCCCTTTAAATTGTTCAAAATTTGGAAAACGTGACCAGTACAGAGGAAGAGCTTCAGCCAGACACCACCTCCGTCAACAGGTTAATCTTCCGTTCAGTGCCAACAACCGAATCACGCTGAGCAGACAAGCGGCAGCACCGCTCATCCAGCGTTGAGCGCTAGATTATCCATATAAGGGGCCGAGCAAAGCCCAGCAAAGGTGCAAGGACCATCCAAGCCACATCTAACACAACCTGCAAGCCACACGTAACACCAGGCAGCTGGGCAAACACGTGGCACCTCTCACCCTCAACGCTCCTTGCTCACCGACTTTATAGCTTATTGGAGAAATAGAATCCTTCCCTATAAGGAAGTCTTGGTAGGTCTGGACAAGGAATATCTCCTCTTGATGGTACGGACCCAGAAAGTGCTGACATGAATCAAACTTACTGCTTGCCACTCCCTGCCTCTCTCCAGCCTCCTAAAAATAGCCATCCTAAGATGTCGATCAAGACATGGAACCTCCTGTCACTTTGCCCTAAGAAAGCTAAAGAACTCGCCAAGGGGAGGGCCTGCTTCCTTCTGACACCTAATCCAGGCAATGCCGTCAGCACCGCCGGATAAATAGGGGAAGAAAGGCCAGGAAAGCAGGACCACTCTCCAGACCTCTCAGCTAATCCCTCCTGCCCGTCTCCTGCTCTGCTTTTCCAGCTCTCAACCATGGTGGGTCTACTGGAAAGCTAATGGTTAGCAGCGAGCCAGTGCATTTTACAGAAGTAAATCGGGCTTCTCGCTCAAGTTAGTTCTAAGGCGGGGGGGAAGAACAGTCCTGAAGAGTTTAGGTTTGCTTGGCTTTCCTCCTTAAACCTAAAGGACTATGCCTCAAGTTCTGCACCAGGCAACGGTGTATGGGCAGCTCCTGTAGCTTCAGACAGAAGGGTTACAGTTTGCTAGTGCTGTCTGCTAAGCGTTGTGGTTTTTTTTTTTTAATCAGATGCAACCTGCTAAAGTGACAAAGGAACAGAGTAATATTTTTATAGAAGAAAATATAGCTTAATACTTTATGAAACAATGTACTGTCAAAAACTGATTTGAAACACAGATTAAGGGATTGATATAATTTCTACGTTAAAGTACAAAAAGCTGCTTGTTAAGCAGTAATACTTCAAATAGTCTTCATAAAACAGGTCTATACTAAAACCATAAGCGACCTGATGGTACATTAACGACTTCTTTGTTAGTTAAGAGACTGGAGATCTTTGTTGCTGGCTTTCCCAGTGATGCAGATTTTAACAGAATCTTTAAGAATAGCCCTGGTGATGCATTTTTGCAAGGGAAGTTGCTAGTTCAGGTTGCTAGATCCTAATTACATGGCACAAAGTAGCTGAGCGATCTCACATCTGTCTTGTGCAATTTGCTTTCTCTCAGTGCCTTTTCAGCAGTACTAGTTCTTTTTTTCTCTCTCTTTCTTCCCAACTGCAGTCCTTCACTCCTGACCAAATCAATGGTAAGTGAAATACAAGTTAAAGTTTAACAGGTGGCAGGAGGGGGAACACGATGGCTACCAAATGCTAAATATTCACTAGTCTTAACAGCTCTTTCGCTATCTGCCTTACTTCTGCGCATCTGACATTTTTGCTGTTTTGGAAGATGACTCACGGATTGAGCTGGATGTTTTAGAAAACAAACAGGTTGCCCCCAGCCCCACCCCCCCCACCCCCCCCTTCCTAAGCTATTTTTTGTGATTGATTTCCTTCCAACAGATCGAGTTCTCCAAGGAGCAACAGGATGGTAAGTTACAAGAGAGCCAATGTGTTTTATATGTGCGTGGGTTGAGAGAGGAGCTACAGGCTCAGAAGTTTAACCTTTACAAAAAGATGATCTAGGACTTCAGCTGGTATAAATCACCACTCTTGGCTTCAGAGGAGCAGTGCTGACTTACACTGAACAAGAATCTGGCCGTAGATTTACACGTAATTTATCTGGGTGCTTACGTGCTGCCCAAGCTGAGAAGTTCACGCCATGGCATGAAGAGGAAATACGCTGGCGTTACCAGCTCTACCTTCTGAATGTTTTCCAGTTGTGCTCCTGTACTGGCCATTCACAAGGATGCTGAAAACAGGCCTTGCACAGGAAAGTCATGCGGGAATTAGGCAGATGCAGGACAGCAGAAGGAGGGAGTGAGATGAAAATTTAACTTAGCTGCAGTAACATTGCAATTTTATATGACTAGAAGATACAAGAGGCCTGCACGTCACTTTTGCTGGGAAGTGTTGTGGAAGGAGAAGAAGAAAGACTGTTTAACTATAAATACATTCATGAAGCATAGAAATAGTTAGCAAATAAGTGACTTGTGTAAACTGTTGCATATAAACACAACAGTCTGGAAATGCTGCAATTCTTGAGCATCTTGCTATCTCCTCTGCGTCAATTTTTGTTGTTTTCCAATCTGCTAGAAAGATCTGATTAAAAATTCTGACATGAACAAAAACCCCCGTTGAAGCTCTGGAAATCTAAGCTGGAGTAGTTTAAATATCCTAAGAGATGCCTTTGGGTTATATTGAATAATGTAGGTTGTAAAAACAAAAAAAGTCAAAACTTCAGTAGCAAACAGACTTCTCGCTGCAAACAAAGTTTTTAGAACAGAAGATACAAGGACTTACTAGAAATCCAGAGGGAGAGGAAGCAGGAAGCAGGTCTTAAATGGGAGCCCTGAACACCATCCTGCTCTAAGGTACACCATCAAGGCAATAGGGAGAGGTATAGTACAGTGTAGCTGGAAATGTTTCTCTTCCTGCAGTCCAAACATGCCTGGTCAAAGAAAGTAACTTGGGCTCTTTCTTTTTAATTCTAAAACTTTTACAAAAGGGTTGCGAGGGTTTAGGGGGAAACGCCATCAATTCAAAGCTGTTGGGATGCGTAACAAAGCAAAATATTTCTTTCAGCTTCCCTACGTATTTCACATGGTCCAGCTGCTGATGACTGAACCAAGCAACAGAGCAATTAAAAGCTACTTGACGAGGGAGAATTTCCCAGGAACAGAGATGTTCCACCCTCAGTAACTATTTCCAACCACACAGGCCAATGTGCCAGCAGCTTGGCAGTACCCTACTCAGAGAGGGATTTTAGCGGTGCTTTTTCCAGCAGAGGTAGGAACTAGGACTAGCTATATTAAAAAAAAAAAAATAAAAGGAACCAGAACAAACAAGTAAAAAGAAAAACCCCACAGCAAAGATATATTGCAGTGAAATGCATGCCTGAGAGAGAAAAAAAAGTCAGGCCTTTTCTCTGGGCTGGGGAGCAGTGTTCAGAACCCAGGGAACATAAAACTTCATGGGATTTCCAAAAGAGAACTCTCCTGATGGCTTTCCTAATAGAATACTGGCATTGTTTTATACCCCGCTCTGTCTAAATGTCATTAATGCACCAGGTGAAAGATGGGATCGTATGGCATAAATCACTACAGCTCCATCGACCTCAGCTGCTATAGCAGGAGCCGGTATCAAGTTGGTATATTGTAAGGGGAAGCTCTACACAGATCCAGAAGGCCTTGATTTCATACCCTGCAATAAAAGCTGTAAGGGGAGAGGGTTAGCCGTAAAGGGTTATAGGTCTCACATCAGACAGTAAGAGGATTAGTTTCAGATGTATTAGATTACAGCCTAGCAGGCTGACATCCTGTATCAGCAGTTCTACAGTGTGCCAGCAACTCCTCTACCAAGGCAATATATGGGTGGCTACAGCAAGAACCTAAATATCTCTGTGCCACACGTTCCCAGATGAAAGAAGACATGACACGAAATGCAGTTTATTACTCCAAATCTGCCCCAAGGCACAAAGAGCATTCCACCTACACACGCTGCAAAACACAAAGCCTGCCTAGCTGCTGGAAGCACATCGCCCAAGGGAAAGACATTTCACCTGGTTTACTTGGAGCTGAAAGACAGCATTGTCAGGCACTGCTGTGCAGAAAAGATGAACAGCAAAGTCCAAGATGCTCTTGACATTCACAGTTTGGAGACAGATTTTAGCTAGATCCTTGACTTTTGCCCCCCACCTCGGTTTTTAAAACACGTTTCTTTAGTTGTTGCAACAAATACTCTAAAAAACCTGAAAAATACAGGAAGATGAGTAACATGGAACTTTGCAACAGAAGATGAAGCCCGGCAACACAGTCTGTGCTGATTATTGCAGGAGAAATGTCTGTGCCCCAACTTCTTGGTCAGCAGCAAGGGGAAATAAATGAATGCTGAACACTTGGCAGCACTGAAAGAAGCAATGCCTCAAGGTGTACACACCGGACGTACACGGGAATAAAGCACCATACAAGTATGTGCTGGAAATATCTGCTGGAAAAGCCAGATATTCATGGATCTGTAAGAAGCAGAGACAGATTGCAAAGGGTAGACAAAGGAGGGAACAAATGGGAGTAGAAGTGTCATTGTAAGACAACTTTTAGAGAACACAGAAGTAGAACTGTTTAAAATCCACCTTCAAGTTGCCCATTAGCACTGTGTAGCGAAGATGCTGGGATTGCAGGCAGGACCCATCGAAGCAGGCAGATGTTTCACACTGCTAGGTACTTTGACAGAAGTGTCACAGTCCTCTAGCGAGATAAGGTGGAGTGGATAATATTTTTACCTTCTGCTGCTACATCATGTAAAGAAAGCGATTCTTAAATGGCAATGTTAGTAGAAAGCTTATCTTCCCCCATGCTTGAAATAACTATGGGGTCAATCACAAAGCTATCGATGGCTATTAGAGCCAGGAAAGCTGTGAAAGGCAGATATAAAAGAGTAAAAATAGTGGTGCCAAAATGTCAGAGGGGAGGAGTTTCTCGGGATCATGAGCCAGAAGTTCCCCTGGCTAACTCCCCCGGAGTTGGTGGAACAACGCCAGGAGACACCAGGCTCCCGTTTTTGTCAATACCACTTGTCAATAGGCAGCTTCCTGGCTGAATTTAACTGTTGCTTTCCCCTTGCAGACTTCAAGGAGGCCTTCCTCCTCTTTGACAGGACTGGTGATGCCAAGATCACGCTGAGCCAGGTCGGTGATATCATCCGGGCACTGGGGCAGAACCCTACAAATGCTGAGATCAACAAGATCCTGGGCAACCCCAGCAAAGAGGGTGAGTGCTCTGCAGTCTCTCACGGGCCTTTCCTCAGGCTGGGGAACTGTAATTGCAGCATCAATACTCACAGCAGGAGGAGAGGATCTTTTGATCTGATGGGGGAGCAAGGGAGAGTGGGCTCTGCAGCAACAATACATGGAATTTCTCCAGGTCCTTTTGAAGAGGAGGAGGATGGGGAATACAGTGCTCAGAAAGAGGAAAACCTCCTTAAGCTATGAAGAATGGTCTGTAGGGATCATTCTGGCATTAACTTGGTGTCGGTGTAAGACATGCTCACTGCTGCTCCAGCCCTTGCTGTAAGCCCATTTGTAGCAGCTGACACTCAGCTCTGCAGGTCCTTCAAGTGCAGGACTCCCTGCACAAGCTAAGATATGCACTGAGGCTGGAAACCCACTCATATTTCTGCTGACTAGGATAGTCTGCTCAAAGCTCCTACAAACCTGAGTATGCTGGGGCATATGTTGGTCACTTATTACTGCAGCCATTTTCTATTTCCTTTTCTCCCCTCTTTGGGACAAAAGAAATGGTAAGTGCTATCATCACCCCCTTCTAACAAGGGCCTAACTGCAGGTGATCCCCAATTTCAGGCATACAGAACCACAGTAAGGTGGCCTAATTCTATCCAAACCCCCAGGCCTGGTAAAGGTGACCTCAAGGAACAATTCAGGGGATCCGAGTCCAGCTTATCAGCCCCAGCAGGAAGCACTGAGCAGAGGGCTAACAGAGACATGAGGCCATGACAGTACTTCTAGGGACTACAGCACCAACTGGCAGCGATTTTCATACAGCTGGGTAGTAAGAGTTTCTGTAAACAACTGTATATACAAGTGTCTCTCCTGTGTTTCCATCTCTATGACATTTCATTGCTGTCCAGATGAAGGCTGCTCTTTGCAAAGATCCAAGGGGGGAAAGAAGATGCTTTTATTCAGCAGCGTTACTCCAACAACCACCATTTGGGGAAGGCCTCACTGAGGACTACAACTTCCAGCACATGAGACCAAAGGGGTTAGGTGTGCTAAGCTTGTGAGTCCTCCCCACTGAACTTGTTAAATCGTAAATTTGGACCCCACCCCTACTGGACATTCCTGGTTTCAATGATTTTTATTCTTTTGCTAATAATCTCTGCTACCACATCCAAGAGACCCTGAAAAGGTCAGTATCATGCTATCAGCAACCGCAGGGCATTATCTAAGTTGCAACATTCCACTCCAGTTACCTTTTCCCATTGCCTGGGGCTCAAGATTTCTGTTTTACTGTGTTCTGTAGTTCCCCCACTGCCAAAGTCCTTTCAAAGATCAACTCACACAGTGTGTTTAATTTCTGAAATAAATACAACATGCACATAAGCATCTAAAATTATGTGAGGAGAGAGGCGGAGCGAGGATGTGAAAATTAACTCCCACAATAACCGCAAATCCAGATCCTGCAAAAAAACTGCCAAATCCTGAGGCAAAGACTAAAGGATAGAAAGAGGTGTGTAAACGAGGTGGGAGACTTTCCAACATTGGAAGGCCAATATCCCAAAAGGACACACATAGAAGTGTCCAGCATGTAGCAACTGGTGCTTTCTTTCCAGAGATGAATGCCAAGAAAATTACGTTTGAAGAGTTCCTGCCCATGCTGCAAGCAGCTGCTAACAACAAGGAACAGGGTACCTACGAAGACTTCGTTGAAGGTCTGCGCGTCTTTGACAAGGAAGGCAACGGCACAGTCATGGGGGCTGAACTCCGTCACGTGCTGGCGACTCTGGGTAAGGGATTATCACTTCTGTGGACACTAAAAATTGCTGCTGTTTGAAGGCATGAGAGAGGGAGGAGATATTCTCATCAGTTTGGAAAGGTAGGACAGAGCCAGAGAAGACTGTTTCCTAACTGGGAATACACAAGGAAAGTCGACACAAAACACGGTAGAAAGCCTGAAGGATAATGTTTGGTTTATTACTTCTGAATTTGGACTAGATATTAGGAGTGTCTGTTATTTCAGGAATGGAGAGAATCACAGAATATCTGAGTTGGAAGGGTCCCATAAGGATTGCATCCTGCTCCTTGCAAGACTACCTAAAAACTAAACCATATCACTAAATATCATCAAGACACTCCACCCTGCCAGTGTTGGTGCTGCAATCGCTTGCAGAGCTTGTTTCAGTGACTGACTCTCTCAGCAAAGAATATTTTCCTAATGTCCGATCTGAAATTCCTCACATGTAACCACACCATTTCCTTGTGTCTTACCACTGGTCAGCAGAAAGAGATTAGCACCTCCCCACCCAATGCACCTCTGGATGAGGTTGTAAAGAAGTAAGAAAAGCCTGTACATTCAGTGATGTAGAGTACAGGGACAAAGGCAGAGGATTTGCTGCCTAGTTTCTTCGCTCTGTAGGAATAACTAGAAACCCTGTATCTACATGCACGTGGAAAAGTTAAAAGTAATAAAGCTCAGTTCAGTTATAGGTCTTTTTGTTACTAACTCAGAAAATAAGGAAGGTCTGTGGAAGAATTAACCAAGCCCTCTCCACTCTCCAGGTGAGAAGATGACAGAAGAGGAAGTAGAAGAACTCATGAAAGGTCAGGAAGACTCCAACGGCTGCATCAACTATGAGGGTAGGTGCAAGGGCTCAACACCTCCTCACCCTATATTTCCTCTCCTAGTTTCATTGTGGCTGGCTTTTAGCTTCTCAGGCAAAAGAGTCAGACAAAGCTACTGCTGAGTTAGGTTGAAAGGCTTATGGATGAAAATGACAGCTGCAGTATGCCTGGCCTGCAGTCACACTGCTCAGACGACTAGATCACGCCACAGCAGAGAAGGCTACTTTGGTCGACATCACATCTCTAGGCACTCTGACTTTCTGTAGAGCAGTTGCAGTGATTTGAACCAATCCTATAGCTTAGAGAAAATACTCTATTCATCATGTATTTAGCCTTATCACACCTAAGTGGGAGGAGAGTTCAGTTTGTATAACACTGAACACAGAATTTTCTATCACAATGTTGAGTCCAATCTGACCGGGAATGCCATCAGCTCCTGAATGGCTGTTGTTTTTAAAGGTATTTCCCAAACATACATTTCATGCTCCTTCTAACCAGCATATCTGTATTTTTCCACAGCATTTGTAAAGCACATCTTGTCTGTCTAAGTGGACTTCCCCAGATACCAAACGGTAGGTTCCTCTCATTTGCACACTTCACTGTGTCCATTTGCTTACACGGGCTTCTACACACCCGTGGCCTGACATGGGTTGCGAAACCAACTTACACCATCTCCCCAGTGATACAAATAGCACAAACTGAGACTGACCCAAGAGCAAAAAATACAGGAGCACAGATTCCTGGGTCTTGTTCACAGCTCTGACTGGTTGGAAACTGTTCAGTGGATTTTTCGAACATACCCAAACTGTGAAAAAGAAATGATCGGTTTATTCATCAGCATGGAAATGCTCAGGCTTAAATGTCACCCTAGATCTCCGTTGTCATACAAAATGAGAGTTTAAGCTGTGCAAACAGACAACCCGAGACATTAATCCTATAACCACATCAAGATGTTGTTTTAAAGAAAAAAACACCTTCTGATAATTTGCAGATTTCTGTGAAGGCAGAGTAGCCTAAATACTTGTGTGAACTACTGAGAACAGCTCTTCAAACAAAGGGTATTATTTTTCAGATGATTAAGAGTCATGATCAATAGTCAAGAGGGCTTCAAAAGTACCCACTCATTTAGCAGTTCTTCTACAAGTAGGGAAAAAACAACAACAAAGCCACAAGCTTGGTATGCTGCTGATTTGTCCAAAGAAAAAGCCAGCAGCTGTCTTTAAAACGCAAGCAGTATCATGGGTCTGTGGGCTTACTTGAACTGTTATTCTGGCCCAGGAAAGACACATTCCTAACTCCTGCATGAAATGGCAAACACCTCAGAACACAAACCAAAGGCTCAGTTTGTCATTTTACAAGTGTTTCTTCAGCCAACGTTGACTTCAACTCTCCCATTCCTTCCCAGAACAAGCCAAATTCAGAAAGACCAGATGGCACTCAAGACTTGCCTGAAATTCTTGCTCAGTCTGTCACCATCAACATGGAAACTGCGTAGAACTGGATGATGTGCCTCCAACCCCACCACTTCTTACCAGTGCACCCACAGGTATCGCCTCTGGGTCACTACACTTTCGTTTAATAAAATGAACTTTCATCAAGGCAAGCTAGGTGGAACACACTGTTACCATCCAGGATCCATCCATCCCAGGCACCTCTTTCCATGTTCTTTGCGTTGAAAGATGTAATCTCTTGGAAAAATAAAACATCAATAAATCCCTGTGGTCACTTTGTGGCTATAAAGTCTTTTTTTCTTCTAAAGCTGTTCAAAGCACTCAAAGCAGCACTCAGCACTTAATTTATTGTCTCTGTATATTGTATTTCACAAAATAAAGTTTTATGGAAAAATAAGAGACAGACATGTCCGGGAGGTCACTCTACTTAATCTGAATGGTAAGTGTTTTCCTTGAGGACTGGGCAAAGGAGTAGTTAGGGAGCTACCACCTGCATCAGCACTTAAACATTCTGGGGAGAAGGCGACCTGGTAGCTGGTGTCAGAAGAGCTCCCAAGGCAGGACCTGCCCTGGCACACCAGGCAAGACCCAAAACCAGCCAGAAGGGACCTGCTGTGGGGGGCCACACAGAGCCACTCTCCCCAGCAAAATCTCCTCCGTAAGGCTGCAACAGTAGGGCCACAACACTAGCAGGAAGGGATCCTAGTACCACCTGTATTTATAGCTTTATGGACAACTAGGAAAAGCAATCAGAAATATCAGCCACCCTGAAAGGCTCTGAATCTGGGAACTGTCTCTCAGGCTGTCATTCCCTGGGCCATGGCAAGAGGAGTCCAATCACCTCTTCTGCCATGCCAGTGGGAACTATTGTTACCTGCACAGCCCTGTCCTTAAACGTAGCTCCTCTCTCTTCTCCTTAAGCGCTCAAGAAACTGCCTTAATCCCTATCAGAGTGTCAGCTTGTTCTATTAAAATCCGACTTTGCCTTATGGAGTTACTATGCACAAAGTGACCATAATTCAAGTGCTGACAGGTGCAGTGGGGGCGGCTGGCACCAGAATAAACCCCAGCCATTGAAACAGCAGCTGCCTCTTTTCCAAGGCTTCCCAAAAAAAAAATCTCCCATTTAAACCCTCGCCATGCTGGTAGACAGGGCTAAGTGAATCTCTGAATCCCTGCCCAGAGATTTGTGCCAGCAGGTAATTTACAGGGGATTGCAGTTGCTACATGCACAGTGGGAAAAATCCTTGATAGAAGGAGGATAAAGAAAACAGGAAGTTGTTTTTTAGCCTTATCCTAAAAAAAAAAAAAAAAAAAACCTGAAAAAAAATAAGTCTGAGATACATTAAAGCAAGTTATTTACAGGGACTCAGCCTGGCAGGCATTTCTGAAGGGTCTGCTAGACACCCTGCTGTTCCTCAACATACTGCCTGTGCACACATGCTCCATGTGGTTCCACTCTCTGAGAAACTGTGGATCTCAGTTGCTGGGAAAGCAAACAAACAAAAACCAAAACAACATTTCCCCATACATGTTGTCAGCTCCCTTTTTACACTGCCCTGTCACACTGCATTGACATGGAGTCACAGAACCAGTCTGGTCCAAGCTTGGACACAGCCCTAAAGGAAAGGCTGCAGCTTCCATTGTATTTTCCTTTCTGAAATAGAAAGTTTTATTAATTTCTAAATTAAGAATTAGAAATTAATACTTACTGATTTCTAAAATACTTGATGCCCAAGCCCAGACAACTAACAAAATGGGATGAGTTCTCAACAGTGCAGAAGTAGACAGACTTAAGTCACTCATTTTTTAAAAACTTACATTCATATTTTGTTTAAAACAAAATGCCAGATTGAGACACAACCAGCCTGAACCCTAATTGCAAGGAATGAAGGTAACACTACCTACACTATTCTCACTCCTCAAAAATTAAACCCAGAAATAATTGTTTTCATCTGTTTTGTCTGTAAAAAGAGAATACTCCTTTCCCATTAAACTGAGACAGAGTCTCAAAGTATTTCATAGACCAGCAGAGAGAACAGATGTTTATGCTATCCAACAGCTTTAGTAATTGTAAAAAATCCCCACCTCAAATTTAGACAAATATCTGAAAAAAATGTTCATGTTCTCACAAGACAAACATTTTTTGGGGTGATCTTAAATTCTTCAATCATTTATAGAGAACGGTAAATTCTGGCCTCTTCAGCTTCAACATTACCCAAAAAATGTTTTTTTATTTTGAAAATGTAGAAACAACCTGTTTTGGAAATTTAATGACGTGGATTTTTTTTTAACTGAGAAACACAGCAAACCCTCTTACAGTCAGCTTTAATTTCATGAATAAATCCCATCCAAAACATACCCATGCTGAAAGCACAGTTTGGAAATGCCTAAACAGCCCTGGTGCCTCATTTGTAGGAGAGCAGGGGAACCTCCTACCCCATCTAAAACCATTTAAAGGTTGAACTTGTCCCAACCTCCTGCCTCCATACTAGTAACACAAGCACCGCTCAGCGCTCTGATCCTGGGGAACGCTCCTCAAAACAGTGTGGTTTTTTCATTCACCTAAGGAAAGGTTCTGCAGAAGAAGTACCAGCGCAGTCCCGTACGCCACACGACGCACTATGACCCAGCTTCACAGAGAGAGACCGTAGAGCCCGGCAGCTGGGAAAGGCCGCTCTCCATCTGCTCCAGCTCTGAATGGAAAAAGTAATTCTCAGTCCCTGTCATCCGACACCTCTTGCCATTACACTTGCTTTGTATTTTAAATAGAACATTGTTAATGAACATACTTTCCATTACTCAACGTGATTGCCTGTTTAACTCCTCTTGAGTGGGGCTAAATCCCCAGGGAAAGGTCAAGCTGCAAAACACTAGTCCTTGGTATGCAGCACCAGACACATTGACCAGCACCGTGGAGCAGGCACCCTACCAAATCAAGGGGGAAAAGTCAGAACGATTGAGGAGAGGTGGTCACTGGGCCCAAGAATGGAATTCTGCTCTTGACACAGGCTGTATCCGTGGAGAGCAGGCTACCACCACACACAGGAGTGAAGACAACTCCACAGCTGTTTCTGCCAAGCCAGAGATAGCCTAGAAGCCCCTCAGGACGGGGCTTTGTATGCACTGAGCGGGATGGATTTCAGAGAGCAGGGAACTGCAAGAGGAGCAGCAGTCTAGCTCTGTCTAGCACCGCCCAGGGGTCTGAAACCTTGGCTAGGAAAAAGCAGAGGCTCTTTTGTACCTCTCAGTGCTTTGCTTTGGAGATACCAGACTCAAATGGGCTTGCACAGCCATCCACAGTATCAACACCCACCAGAGAGACCATCAGGCACTGCCTCCTGCCCCCATTGCCCCACTCCCATCACAGGTGCTTTCCTCTTACATGCAGGAACTAGAATTTGTTAGAACAGTCTCCAGCCAGTGGTTGGTGCAGTTTTGTGCAGAACTAGAAACCAGATTGACAGAAAGGGACATTTATCCAGGGCAACAAAGCACAGCAGTCAGGTGTGCCTGATGTGTCAAGAGTTACGGACTGGTCTTGCAGCATCTGAGGTGTACACAGTGTGCTCCAACCCCTGCCCCAAACTCACCTGGGCAAAGGTTGTTCAGACATGTCTCCTCACAACCCTCTGTGCAGCTTTTTTTTTTTTTCCTCATTCCCAAGAGCTGCTGTACACTGGTCATTTCTCCTTCCCACCTACAGACTAATAAACCAAGGAAGCACAACGGCAGCTGTGTCGCTCTTCCCTAGAGCGAGAAGGGATGGAAAGTGCACTAATCGACCCTAACGCTGCAGGAGCCGGCATATATACTCACTGCTATCCCATAGC
Source organism: Rhynochetos jubatus (assembly GCA_027574665.1). Classification (NCBI taxonomy): domain Eukaryota; kingdom Metazoa; phylum Chordata; class Aves; order Eurypygiformes; family Rhynochetidae; genus Rhynochetos; species Rhynochetos jubatus. The sequence continues at coordinate 3,971,014 of CM050654.1, read as the reverse complement.
ATTGGGCCAAGGCTCTGAAGATTTGCCATCTATTTGGAGACATCTCCAACACCTTTGCACAACAGCAATATATGTGATTATTTCCTATTACTGAGGTGCCTGACATCGCTATATAACATCACCCAGGTCCTTCACACAGATCTGCTACTCTCAACCCTCATGCCGTGATGGCAAACCCAAGAAGGGAAAATTTGGCAAAGGCATCCTCTTTCTGGCAGGCAAACCTGGCTGTTCACGTCACTGAGCCCTCTCAGCCTTCATATCCATCTTTTCTACATTACTTCTAAAGTTTCAAAAAGCCACAGCATGTGCAACACTCCTATCTGAACAAACTCCACAAATATACCTCTCCCAGCAATACAAAATTACTTACACGCTGCAATATTTTCCTTTTTCACATAGTTCCCCTCTTTTGTACCATTATTACCAGAACGATTGTTCCACTTCGTCAGATTTTCAACCAAATCTTGGCCTTTAAACGCAACATGTTCAAACAGTCATCTCCCAAGTACTATCATACTGTCCACGCAGTTCTGCTGCAGCTTTAAATCTACACACCCCTTATGCCAGGATGGCTGGGATACTAAAGGATACAAAGAAGTGCTCAAATGTGTAATGAAGAAAAGATGCTTCCATCCTACTTCTCATTTATTTTATAATGAAAAATGCAACACTTTCTCATTTACCCAGGCACTTACATTTACTTCAAAATGAAATTTGAAATGTTGCTGAAAATATGACATTTCACTCTCACATCTACCTACTAGATTAATTGGCACCATACATATCAGGCCACAGTTTATTAGAGCATTAAACAGAACTTTCCATTACCAGAATCTATAGTTTGGGAGGTCAGTATGGATTAGTTCATAAACATTTCATTTCTCCAATGTAGCAATGATGGGTAGCAACACCCCTAAATCAAACTGTTTGTTGTAAAAGAACGGCTATTGCCAATCTCTGGAAAGGCCTTGCATGAAGAAATGAATGAAGGAGATTGATAAAAGCAATAAAAAAAGGCATGTACACCTTTCCTCAGCAGCATGAAAAGTATTCCAAGAGGGATTGTTCACCCTAGTGAAAAGAAACATTGACGATAATTATTATTTTCCATTATACTTTTAAACAGGCAAATTCTTTTTTACTGTGTCCCCATAGTTTACACACACTGTTTTTAACACTGTGTACAGTCTTCTGCTGGATAAAGGGCCTTTAGGTATGGAGAAATGTCACAGGGTGAATTTCAGCCAGCGGCATGGTTCCCAGGGAATTCACCTCTTGCTCAACCTCACACACATTTGCTGAAGCTCACTTGGCCTCTTCATGGTCTCATGGGGGAAACTGGGCAGTGAGGATCATGTTAAAAGAGGGATCAGGACAGGTGGACAGCACAAAGTCTTGAGAAAGCCAGTGACAAAAGCACCACCTCACAGTGGCTCCTCAGTTATGTTCTCTACAGCCATCTGGAGCATTTCTCCTCGGTGCACTGTCCTTTTCCTTTCTCACCTCCCTGTTATATGTCAGGCAGCAAAAGGGATAGACTTCTGTGCCTCTGGTCTACATCAGAGCACATGGGTCTGAACAATTTCCAACCTCTTTTGAGGATACCCAGAGACTCAGAAGTGAGGAGGAGTGTGTAATGCTGCTTCCACCTCACCAAGTCTGGCCACCCTCAAGGTTATTCTCTCAGGGCTTTGCAACAGGGAGCAAGAGATAACAAGTGAACTCCAGGCATCCCACGGAATAAGAAGAGTAAGTCTCTCTCACGATTGCCATGGAACTTGCAAAGCAGGCTTAGAAGTGAGACAGTGAAGAAACAAAGCACCCACAACTTGTTACATTTGAGGAAACCCAAGTCTCATGTGCCTTTAAGCCAATCACATCTGGGGGCTTTTGGACTAGAAACTCAATGCACACTTCATGTCACCTTGCAGTTGGGAGCCACAGAATGCTTGTACTGCAGGAAAGGAGCCTTGTGATAAGACCAATTAAAAAAAAAAAAGTAGTTCCTTTTCAGACTAAAAGTACAATTTAATTCAAAGTACTTTCTGGAACTGGCACAATTGCATGAGTCTGTTTAAAAATCTCTGCAGCATTGCCACAATTAACTTTTCATAGCAAGATATAAAGAAAGAGAAAATACTGAAGAGACCCCACACTCAGGCATACCTCACAGGAAGGTCAGTACCGCACAGCATCCACAACCCAAAAGTTAAAATTCATTATCACAAAAAACCCTATTGAGGTGTCCTTCATTTTGCATCCCCTATGTATGCTTCAAAGAAGCATGACAGCGACACTCTCTGCCCACAGATACAGTGAGGATGGTGATGTTTAGTTTCCCACAACCTAGCTAATTAGCTACTCCTAACAACATAACCCTCACCCACCCCACATAAATTTAACATGCCCGGGGACACCACGTAGTATGAAATCCTTGGAGAGAGGCTACAGAGTGCCTATGGGTCAGTTTTAAAGCCTTATGAGAAATTATGACAGAGTAAGTCCTCAATATAGCTACTAAAAAAGAAATTGCCCTTCACCCCACCACTGAAGAGCAGAATAGTGAAGAGATCCACTTCCCAAAGCAAAGTTTCTAGATCTTTTCCAGAGTTCCTGGTGCTCAGGACTCATAAGAGGTCTCTTTTCTCTGAGGGGAAGCTCCTCTTTGGAGGCTCTCAGCCCCCATTAACTAGGCTCTTTTCCAGACCCCAAGTAAACACATGCTCAACTGAATGTCAAAAGCCCTGGCAAAAATAATACAAAGCTACACCTCGTTGAAGGTAAAGGGATTAACTTCCTCCTACACTCTTGCTACAGAACGCATTGGGTTTACATAGTGGGGTACAGGGGTGCTTCCTGTGAAAAGCTGCTAGAAGCTTCCCTCGCTCCAAGTCAGACCCGTCTCTGGCCATAGCCAAGCCAATTAGCACCTCTGTGATTAGCATAATTCAGAGGGGAAAATCAAAAGTCCTACAGAAGGGGAAAGGGTGGGATGGCAGAGAGACAACAGGGCAGACCCCCAGGCCAGAGCAGAGGTTCCCCGGCAGCCCATGGTGAGAGGGCAGGCTGTGCCCTGCAGCCATGGAGGGTCACGGGGGAGCAGAGACCCCCCTGCAGCCTGGGGAGGACCCCACACTGCAGCAAGTGGCTGTGCCCAAGAGCCCATAACTCCGTGGGAAACCCAGGCTGGAGCAGGCTGCTCCTGAAGGACAGCACCCTGTGGAAGTGACCCAGGCTGGAGCAGGGCAGAGCATGAGGATCCTCCCCTGAGGAGGAAGCAGCAGAGACAGTGTGTGATGTGCTGACCACAGCTCCCATTCCCCATCACCCTGTGCTACTGGCAGTGAGGAGGGAGAGAAATGGGGAGCAAAGCTGAGCTCAGAAAGAAGGGAAGGGGTTTTAAGGTCTGGTTCTATCATTGTCCTACTTTGATTTCAGTAGTAACTAATTAAATTGATTTTTCCTTACTTAAATCCAGTCTATTTTGCCCATGACCATAACTGATGAGTGATCACTCCCTGTCCTGGTCTTGACCCACCAGCCTTTCCTTGTATATTTTCCCTCCGCATCCCACAGGAAGAGGAGTGAGCAAGTGGCTGTGTGGTGGTTAAGCCACAACAGAGAAGACACACATATCATAAACTGAGTATCATTCAAGGAACAACATGAACAGTGTGTATGTTAACATGCCATATACACCTACTACCCAAGGGGAAATTGGGGATGGGCATTTTATGCTCACTCCTTAGCTTATTACAGTCCTCAACTCTATCAGTTCAGAGACACAAAAACAAATTAAGTTTTATCTTTCCAAATATCAGCTCTCCAGACTGCTTGCTCAGGAAGGCATTTTCTGTGGCTCTATGTGAGACAAAAGCCAGATCCATTTCTTACTCCATGCTACACTAAACATTACCATTTTTCAAGTTATTCTCCTCCATGCAAATGACAGTGCTTATTAACTGACTCATTAGTTTAAAAAGTGGTTTCAATTTAGAGTTTCTCATCTGTAACATTTCTGTATAACTGAAAAACTAAGTTTGTTTTTAGAAAACAACAAATAAAACACCTTGGCCTTTGTTTAACTTACCAGGTTTCTTCTGGTCTCTTTCTTAGTCATTCAGGAACTTATCTGATCTTTGGAGCAAGGGTTGACCTTATTGCTGTATCTCTTGCACAACCCTGATGGAATTAAAACCAGCAATTAGTGAACCCATATGCCACACCACACATAGCAAGAACATGTTTTCAGAAGAGCAAGATTTATCTTCCTTCTTAGCAAGCTGGTTAAGGCTGCAAAACAAGCAATGCAAGGAATACAGGCCAGCACCTACACAAGCTCAGAGTACAGCCCTACAATCACAAAACAGCCTTGCTAATCACCACAGTAGTAGAGTAACCATCCCAGCGTACCCTTTTACATCCTCTGAGCTCAACACGTACACCTGTGCAAGGGTGGTGCTCAGCTATATCAAGGTCTGGAAGCAGCAAAGTTTCTATTAATGAAATCCCTCTTTCCTCAGTGCAGATTAAACCCATTTCATTCATTTGCCCAGTTCAGTAGTAGCTTCCATTGCACCATTTCTATCAAATTTGGTGGCACTCTCTTACACACAGACCAGTTTTCTCCCAGCCCCTTGCTAAACTGAGGATAGGAAAATGTACTTTTCTATTTGTCCAGACTAATGCATACAGCTGTGACTGATCAACAGCTCCTGGTCTCTAATACAATTAGCACAAAGCACGGGAATGAGTTCGTGTCATAAGCTGAAACTGAGACCTCTCAAGCTCCTTTCAAAACAACACCACTGAACTGGGGACAATGACTGTGGTGAACGGCAGAGTTAGGCTGGATTTCAGTGGAGGATCCGTGGAGGGAACGGTGAGTAGCTTGTTAGAGCTACTGCATCCAAACCCCCGGTGTTTGTTAACTGAAAAAGTGTTCAAGTGATACATATGTATTCGGTACATATAAAGCTATGTTAAAAGAGCAGAAAAGCTACAGATTTCTGGGTCGGGAAACCCTAGCATCAAAGTTACTTGGCACTTACAAAGAAAGAGTGGTTCAGGAGGGTGGCTCCCAGTGTTACCTTTATCATTTGAGCTCCATGTAACCAGCCAAATGGAGCAGTTTTCTCCCAAATACCAAATAATGAACATGAAGGCTGAAACTGTACCCATCAATACCACTTGAACAGAGACACTTTAAAATGCTATTGGAAGTGCTTATTGCCACCTCACAGGCTGCCACTCATTTTGATTCAATCAATATTACACAATACTGATTACACATACAGGGAGTAGCCCTGCTCCGGGAGATGATGCCACGTTTGCACAGCCCTGTTTCCCACAATACTTTCCACCTTCAGCAATACCTTAAGGTTAATATTAATTTCTGCTGTATTGGGTGAATGCCTTTCTGTGCCTTTGACATTCACAACCCGCTGCTCTGGCGTCTGTTACTTGAAAATTAAGTGCATTTTTAATGGTCTGCAACTTATTTACACTGAACAACAGCTCTGATCAAGAGACTAACATTGAAATTTTGAATTCTTCATAGCCATCCTTGAGAACTTTTATCCTGTGCCACGTGCTAAAGTGAACGCAGGCAGACGAACACCTGAGTAGCTAAGTTTCCTTCTTTGGTACCAGACATAAATTCTCCCTACAGAGGAAAGAAGGACTTCAGTCTGTAACTTCCATCTTCACTGGGAGTGCTCCCTGAAACAGCTGCTCTTGTTGAGCTTTGGTAGAAGTGATTTTGAAACAGTTTACTGAGAAACTTGTACAGTCCTGCCCCAAATCAGTACTGCTGCATGCTGAAAACTGCTGACAGCTATCCAACAAAGACATGCCAGCACACATTTCAGGCCAGCATCCTAGACTGGCAACCCTTTTTAAACATGGTAGTTTGAAGTTTAAAAGACCTGGGGAAAACAAAGTCTTATCCTGTGGTGAGAGATCACCTGCCACCAGCATCTTCAGGCCTGCCAAGTCATGTTCTCAGCTCATTAGACTCATGCTTGACTGCCATGTCCCTCTCCCTGACAATACCCAGCTATCGCTGGACCTCACACGCAGGTCTTGGAGGGCTGTGGCATCTCTCCAGTGCTCCAAGGCACATGCTGAAGGAGCTGGCTCTCCCGGTAGCAGCGTGCCTATATGCCAGACACGGTCAGAGAGTGCAGCTGCGGTGCTCTACCAGGACAGAGGAAGGAGAGCTGGTTACCAGGGGCGCATGCCCTGAGGAGGCCCACTTGAAGGCACGCACATCAGCTGCAGCCTGTCCCTCTCTGTCACATCAACTCGCACCCGCATGACTAAGACTGTGTGACCCCATGCAAAGGCACACTAAGGAGAGTCACGTATCAAGGGAGAAGTAAGCTGAGAGCTCTGCATCTTATTCCAGCTTGCCCTGCACTATGATGCCAACATAAAAAGTTGGACGAAGAACATGCAGGTCCCCTGATGGGCAGACATGTTAAAGTGGCACCTGGGTTCTTCTTGAAAGAAGACAGCACATAAGCTTTAAATAACCTACTCAGAAACCAAACCTCTAGGCTATTCATATCAGACAAGAATAGCTGGACATACACTTTGCGACACAGACTTAAAGTCTAAAATGGGAGTAAAGTGCTTTGTGAGAGGGATCAGTGCTGTCCCTCGCTATGTTTTCAAAACTTCTGGTCAGAACCTGCAGCTTAGCTTTGCAGACAGTAAATCACCATCACACGTAGCACGACAGGAATACACATAACCATAACTCGTTTAACAGAGGTCTCTGTTATCCAAACACATAGACAGCCACCTGGCAGAATCCACCTTCAGGGCTTGTACATGGTGTTTACCAGCTGCCACAGGATCTCTCTTGAATGACTGATCAGCCAAGAACATGCCTATTAGCAACACTTCAGATTTATACCTTGCAAATCAAGAATTATTTAAAAGACAAGTACATGCCAATGGCACAGGGAAAGCCCTGAGAAAAATGAGGACATTTGCATCCAAGGGCTGCACTAACTGGTAGTTTGCCACATTAAGTTGTCTGTTATCAAAACCAAATCCAACACACCTAGCCCTGGAGGGTAACACTCTTCCACGGCAATAGATGCTGCTGCAGACATAATAGGACTATAACGTCCCAGCTCAGGAATACATGTGGGAAGTTGTAGGTATGTTATTAGACAGAAAAAATGTATGCAATAAGGTGTTTTGGTTTTTTTTTCTGAATTCCTTTAAAACTTCTTTTACTCGCAGTGGAAATGAAAGAAAGCAAAGAACATATCTTCACAAAAAAGAAGACAGTTCCTTTTATACGGCTGTTCTGACCTGAATATACTTGTACAGGGCCTGTAGTGACAGGACAAGGGGTAATGGGTTTAAATTGAAAGCGGGGAGATTTAGATTGGACATCAGGAAGAAATTCTTCCCGGAGAGGTTGGTGAGGCACTGGCACATGTTGCCCAGAGCAGCTGTGGGTGCCCCATCCCTGGCAGTGTCCAAGGCCAGGCTGGAGGAGGCTCTGAGCAACCTGGTCTAGTGGAGGGTGTCCCTGCCCATGGCAGGGGGTTGGAACTGGATGATCTTTAAGGTCCCTTCCAACCCAAACCAGTCTGTGATTCTGTGATTCTATGTCTGGAGAGCAGGTGCTCCTCTGAGGAACTGCAGGAGCACTGTTTGACCAAAACACAAATTTCATTTCAACCTGTCTTACCCACAGACCTTCACCTGGTCACTTTTTGTCCAGGCAACCTACAACTCCCTTGTTTACTTTGTATCTGGCAAGGCCACGTGCATTGGTTTTCAGCAAGCTAATGCTTTAAATTACATTCGCTGTAGTAAACACATTAGACATTGTTCCCGACAAAGCCAGCACTGAAGAAAACACAGGTCCTTTCCAGCTGTAGCAACAACACTGGACCATAAAAAAGAACATAAATGGGTGACTCAAAAGAGACTGTTTAACCAAACCAATTTGTAACAAAGCCCAAACATCACAGAGTCCTCAGGTCAGGGCAGTGACATGCTGCATGGGAGCCCACCGACTCGCGTCTTTACACCACGCAGGCCATACTTCTGAGAGGGGTGGATATTGCTTGTGCTGGGTATGACTGGGGGATACAGCATTCACCAGTATAACACAGAGATCTCTAGCAGTTTGGAGTCTCAAAGGAAAAAGTTTACCACTACCTACACAGTATGAGAGCAGGAGAGCTACTAATGCGGAAGTATTTACACCCAAGAACATATGGCAAACTGTTATCCCTCCTTCCCTCCCTGTACCAGAGGGAAGAAAGGACGGACAGACCATTTACTCATATGGGAGATGACCATAACAAAGAGAAAGCATCACCACAAAGAGGGGGAAAATCAGAATCAGAGAATCACCCTGTGACTATGCCCATGTGAGGAACATGGGGTGCAGGGACCAGACCACCAGGAAGGGGTACACAACTGTCACTCAGCCCTAGGTATACTGTGGAAACAGCATCTAGAAAGAGGCTAGCAGTGCATCTGCACTCTCTGCCCTGCTGCAGTACCTATTTCTGCTCTGTCTTCTGCAAGCACATGTAAAAAAAAAACCCAAAATCCTTGTTCTTAATGTCCAACTTTTTACAACCACCCTTCTTCGCAAAAAACCCAGTGTGAAAAATGTCAGTCTGTTCTCTGAGGCGTTTCCTGATCCCAGGAACTGGTATTTGAAGTTTGGACAAAGCTTGCTTTTCTGTGGCTTGGGGCAGGATCTACCATCTCTCAGCTCCCTTACCACTTTACCCTGTGCATGGGTGATGGGATATGTCCTGCCAGATCTTGCTTGCTGCAACAAAGCTGCCAAGACTGCAAACTGGGTGACCGGGGCATCTCCCTGTCAGCCTCCTGCTTGCTAACATAGGCTCACTCTGGAGCCTATGCCTGCCTATGGAGGGCACTCCTTAGGAGGGTCTACCTGACAGGACCCTGTAGGTAGAGGTCCTTACCTATTACCTCTGGGCACCCAGATTTAGTAATTCCCACCAAACTGCAATTTACTTCTTTCCTCTCTCCTGCCTACTCTGATACAATGCAAGATCAGGCTCACAAATGAAAGAATGGTAAGAGTTTTCAGGCTGCAACTGTTCTAGTAACCTGAGTACTACTAGCTGTAAGTAGAGCCAGACCGCTTGAAAACACACAGACCCTTCGAGAGGCAGGACTCCTGTCAGGCAGGCCCATCTATAGGAATAGCCGTTCCTGTAGTGCCATCTTCTGGCTTAGGGTGTAGGAACGCTATAGCTGAAAATTGGACTGGTCAGGGATCTTTTTAACTGTTAAAAAGCATTACAACGGGTTTAGAGTACGGATCAACATACAGAAACACCCAAACCTTAGCAATTCTCTCGACAGATTATGGTACAATTCACCTCCCAGTAAATTATTCGTTTTAAAATGACAAGATTTTGAAAAAACATCTTCTGGGCCGATTTCCTTTGCATTTTGAGCTGTTACAATCTCAGCTGTTACAATTTTCAGCTTTAGTGTTATTTCTCAACAAACATCAAGGTTCAAAACTCACTTTTTGCTTGCAACTTTTCGCCATCTCATGACTCTGGAAAGCAGCCCCTGAAGGTTCTCCAACACCGCACGGGGAGTGAGGAAAGCATATAAAATCCCGTTGATGGGGTCTTTATCTCATTTTAACCCGATCCTCATCACAATGATGATTGGTAACATCTATTTTCCAGTCAGTTTGTATCTCGGGGTATTGCTGGTAAAGGAAGCAGATAGGAGATTCTTTCTCAGTGAAAGATGCCCATTTACAGCTCAAAACTTTCCCAAATGGTTGACTCTGGAGAGTATTATCTGTCAGGGCCTGTGCCCTGTGTAGCTGGGCGACCACATCTGCCAAAGGGAAGAAGTATGAGCAGATTGTTAAATCTTCATCCTTTTGCCCACCTCCAGTGGTTTACCCTTCCTGAAAGTGATGCTTTCTCCAGGCTCTGCACATAATAATCATAAAACACCTTCTTTAGGGAAACAGCCCTCCAATAATGATAATAATAATAACAATAATAATAATAATAAACAACTATTGAAAGATTTTAATGTGCAAGTTCTGCAAATTCAAACCCACCAACCTGGGCCAGGGAGGCCAAAATGGACCCTGAGGTACCTCCACAGGGCCTGGAGCATCCCTGACAGACGGGAACCAAGGGCTCATGCCCCACTCAGTCCTTCGCCAGGTGTGGGGACGTCAGCCCCCCGAAAGCCGGCCTGCCTCCCCAGAGAGGTGACAGCCTGATCCCTGAGGGGACACCCCTGCTGCTGTTGCCCCTGAGGGAGGCCGGAGCCATGGCAAAGGTGGGAGCAGGGCGCCTGCGACGCCTTTGCTCCCGCTTCTCTCTGTAACGCAATTTCAAAACTAGGTTCGAAAACCAGCAATACACATGTTTCACCATAATCCTGTGGTAAGCCCTCATGTATTAGAAGGGATTTGTAACTACGAGAAGGCAGGACCAGGGGTGCGTGTTGCATGAGGAACTCTGGAGAGCCTAAACCCTTCCACTCGCCACACGGGGTGAGGAAAGGCACAACGCTGAGGGCACCGAGGAGCTGCCAAACGACCCGGAAAGAAAACGGTAACACGCTACATAGCAACGTCACCAACCCACAGGCCTTACAGCACAGCTCCGTCACGGGGCGAGAGTCACCCCGCCTCAGCCCCCGACGCGGGTTTTTAAGGCGGTCCCGGCCCGGCCCGGCCCGCTCCGCCCTGTCCCGCCGCGGCGCAAGATGGCGGCGCGGCTGCTCCGCCTGCGCGGCTTGCTGCGGGCCGCCGGCCCCCGGCCCTTCTCCGCCCAGGCCAGGTTAGCGGGCTGCGGGGCCGGTGTTGGTGGGCATCGCCGTGGTGGGGCGGCGGGTGTGAGCCGGGCAGGGTGGGGGGTTACCCGGGAGCCTATGTCTGGGCTCACCGTGAGGGTGGGCGTGCGCCCCCGCGCTTGGGTGCGTAAGGGGGGTGTCTGCCCATCTTCGTGGGGTTGCACGTGTAATATATACACCTATATATATATACACTTCCAAATCTGTATGAATGCGTACATGTGGTAGGTGTAGGTACCTATGTATGTACTTAGAGGGGGTATGGATGTGCGCTCTGTACGCGTGGGGCGGGAAGGTTACAGGCACAGGCGTGTGTGTGTGCCTGTGCCCGCACTGCCGCAGGCAGCTGGACTCTGCGAGCCCCTGTGCCCGGCAGGTCTGGGCCCGAGCCCCCTGGGCTGCGGCCTGTGCCCGGCAGGTCCTGGAGCCGCTGCGCAGCCCCGTGACAGGCCCGACCTTTGCTCCATTTCCAGTTCCCGGCGCGCCCAGGGGACGCCGAGTCCCGTGGTGGCAGCAGGTGGGGGGCGACACGTCCTTGCCCGGGCTCCCGGGGCTCAGGGAAAGGGCTTTCCGGGGAGCAGAAGCGCAGAAGCGGGCTCCCTTCTCCTGGGGCTGTTGGCTTGAAGGAGCAGCCCGGCCCTTCCCTCTGAGCCGGCCTTCAGCAAAAGGGTGGGCTGGCCCCCAACATCAGAAGGATGTCAGCCAGTTGGAGCCAGTCCAGAGGAGGCCGTGAAGATGCTCCGAGGGCTGGAGCCCCTCTGCTGTGGGAACAGGCTGGGAGAGTGGGGGGTGTTCAGCCTGGAGAAGGGAAGGCTCTGGGGAGACCTTATAGCACCTTCCAGTGCATGAAGGGGCTACGGGGAAGCTGGGGGGGACTTTTTACAAGGGCAGGGAGTGACAGGACAAGGGGTAATGGGTTTAAATTGAAAGAGGGGAGATTGAGATTGGATATCAGGAAGAAATTCTTCCCAGAGAGGGTGGGGAGGCAGTGGGACAGGTCGCCCAGAGAAGCTGTGGATGCCCCATCCCTGGCAGTGTCCAAGGCCAGGCTGGATGAGGCGTGGAGCAACCTGGTCTAGTGGGGGGTGTCCCTGCCCATGGCAGGGGGGTTGGAACTGGATGGTCTTTCAGGTCCCTTCCAACCCAAACCATTCTATGATTAGAGAGCTTTAGAAACAAGGTGGAGCCTTGGGGAGAGTTGCTGTGTGGGTGTTTGAGGGTACAGAATACTGAAGAAGCAAGTTGCAGTAGCCCATTTCTTCCAGGTAGCGCTAGAAGTAAATGGAGTCTGTGATTAGATGCCCCCAAATGCTTTGCAGCAGGCAGAGCGTGAGTAACTTGCTGCGGCAGTAAACAAACACCTTCCTCTCGGTAAGGGAGTGAGCATGGGCTCAGTTGAGCTCCGTGGGACTGCACAGTGCTGTGCTGGGAAGCTGGTGCTGAGACACTGAGGAGAGATGAACAAAAGGGTTTGAGAAAGGAATAGCGATCCGTTTAACTCAGTTCTGCATTTATAACTTCTGATGTTTTGTGACAATAAAATAAAAGCAAGTTGAAGAACTCGGGGCACAAACACAGGAAGAGAATTTTCATCCTTGACTTTCTAAATGTCTTCGAAAGCTTTAAACCCTACTTGTTGTTTCGTAGTTGTACTTTTCTTGTGTGGTTTCAGCTGCTGACATTTACCACTGTTTCAGGTTTTATTTTTTGTTAAAGCAGCATTTTATTTTTATGTATGTTTTTATCAGAGTTTTGGGATGATTAGTCTTTCTGTGCGACAAAAATACGGAAAGTTGGAAGGAATTAGAAAGTACAATTTTTGAGGTTAGAACTGTGCAGATGTATATGATGATGCAGAGTATAACACAGCCCTCAGAGCGTGCAAATCCATGTTGTATTTGCTTTTGTTTTGAGTGTGTGAGTTTTCAGCATCGTGGATTTGCAATTTTGCGGCGCGTACAGAACGAATAAAACCCACAAAAAAGTTTGCTTGTTCAAAAAGTTCTCTGGTTTAAATTGAACTGAATTGCATTTTGGAGGTTGTGTGGTGGGAGGAGAAGGCAGGGATGATTTTCTAGCATCTCTAATAAACTGAAACTTTATCATCTTGCCCGTGTATGTATTATTATTGTCATTAATGCTTCAAGCAAACTAAAAACAAGCCAGTCTTGGCTTTACCTCCTTTCACAGCCCAGTGAAGTACAGTGTATGCTAGGTGTTCATGTGTACCCTGCGTATCCCTTGGACCTAAGTGTGGTTTGCTTGGGAAGGGAATATGTGTAATTATGTTTTAAAGGAACATGCTTTCCCTTTCTTTTGCAAGGCTTATGTAAGCAGAGGTGCCTGTGTCCTAACAGATGCTTTCACTTGTCTCTTTTAGTCCTCTGCAAACTGAACAGCATGGCACAAAGCGCCCAGAACCATCTTCTGCTAAAAGTTTGATTGATATAGGCACTCGGAGGATCTTCTCGTCAGACCATGATATCTTCAGGGAGAGTGCCAGGAAGTTCTTTCAGGAAGAAGTGCTGCCTTTTCACGCAGAGTAAGATACCTCTTAAACATTCTGCTTTGATGAATAACATACTTTTTTTTTCCAAAAGCAATTCTCTGCAGTCTTTGAGCTCCAGTGCAGCAATCTGGTATCCTCATCTCAGGCCTACGAGCAGACAAATGCAGCCTGCAGTTGCAACAGAAGTATCCCTGCTTGTAGGTGTTAACACCAGTGTCTTGGGGGTAGCGACGGTTCAGTTGCCACGCTATTGTAGTGCTGTCGTCTAAAAAGCATTGGCATTGTGTCCAGTGCAGTGGAGTGTTTTCCAAATACCATACATATAGGATGGTAAGCTGGTTTATGTATTACCAAGAAACTCATGCAAAAGATGTGTTTTGCTTCTGTGGAAATGCGTGGCCTTCTGTGCAGAGTAGAAGCATTGTACTTGTGTTGAGCTAGAGCTGGAGCATGTTTTTGCCCTTATTTTAGCTATATCCCCATGTTATAGTTGGGGAAGAAAATAAATGAGTTCAGAATATATTTTTGAACAGAAAGCGTTAAGGTGCAGTAGTGTCTTAAACAGGTTTTACTGTGCTTGAAAAGCGTTCCTGTGAAAACACCGGGGGGTAGTGAAGGGCTTATTCTTAAATCACACCGCTACATGAGTTTCTTGATGAAGTTCACAGTGTGTATATGCCAGCAGTCGAGATAGCACAATCGAGTGGGTGGGCCGTTGTGGCTCTGGGGCAGAAACGAACAGCGGATGGCAATGGAAACAGCTTACATCTGGGTTGTTGCCAACTATTTTTGTGTCTCATCCTCAAGCCATGACCTCAAAGGAGTGTGCTTTACTGCTGTACAGTCATATTCTGTCCACAAAACCAGATGTTTCCCCTCGTTTTGTGTTAGAATGGCTTTTAGTGCAGGTTTGTGAATAGGTATGGCTCTGGCTGAGGTTACTGAAGATTCTGTTTGCTGGCTTGCTGGCACGAAGTTTTTCCTACACAAGTTGGACTTGTGTTCTTGCATCACGTCAGTGACCTATGACCCATTCTGTTCTCACACCTTTCAAGTAAACAAGGAGGCTTCAGGCATAGTAATCGGCTGGGCTGGCAGGAGACAGGTGTGGTGTCAGCGAACGCGGTTGTGGGTTATTGTGAGGAGGAGAAGCTTGGGTGATGGATGAAGTAGAGACAGGAGTGGTGCTGGAAGGGGATGGGGGCAAAGATGGTCACTCATGAGGGGGATTTGTTTGAGATTTCCAGTGTAGGAGTGAAGGCTCTGGGAATGAGCTTAAATATGTAGGATGAGATACTTGATGAACTGTGGCTAAAGTGCTGTAGTATAGCTCTGCTGCACACAGGTGTGTCAGAGGAGTGTCTCTGATAGACAGATTCGATCATATAATTTTAAAACTGGTTTAAAAAAAGACATTTAACCAAAAAAAAGCTGTGCTGTGTCGTTAGTGCCCATCCAGCCTTCTACTGAGTTGGCAAACTCCACAACGAGACTATTTTTCTAAGAATAAGTGATTCTTGGGGTGTGAAACTCTGCAAACTGCTAGCAGATAAACCTCAGCTATCTATTTATTTACTGAAACCACCTTCAAGTAGTAATTTACCGAGATACAGACCTGACTGGTAGTAAGTACACAGGGACTGAGTTTTATGTAAAAGGTACTAATGTGTTAACGATTGGTTCTTAGAAAGCAGGTCTCATTGGCACAGTTGGAATCTTTCACAAAAGATACTGATGTGTTACACCCATTTTGTACATGGGGAAAATGAAATGTCAGGAAGATAAAGACCTGCTTGTAATTATCCAGATGGTTGGGGCTAAATCTCCTAAATCCTGGTCTGTTGCTCAGCGCCATAGGCAGCACTGCCTTTTGTAACAAGGCTTAAGGACATGTCAGGTTATGCGTTGGAAGCAGGAGTTCAAACTTATCATACGGTTGGTGCCTCTAATGCCAGTGGCATCTGCAGACTAGAATAGAAAACCTACTATTGAGCCACTGCTGCTTAGCTGTGAAGTACAACTAACACAGTTGTCTGTGTACCCTACATGTTGCCTGTTGTTGAGACTGAAAGTCTCCTCCTATGCAGTGAAATCTGACTACGGGCGTTCCAGTGTGCAGCAGCAGCCATGACAAATAAACACCAGCCCACGGATTTAACGCATGACTCTGCTCTTGTGTTTGTCTTGCAGGTGGGAGAAGGATGGCCAGGTGAGCAAGGAGCTCTGGGAAAAGGCTGGACAGCAGGGTTTGCTGGGTGTTGCTATTGCTGAAAAACATGGAGGCATCGGTGCGGATATTCTGTCTTCAGCCGTGGTCTGGGAGGAGCAGTAAGTACTAGGTGCTTTGGGAAGAATTTCAGTGATATTATCAAGAGACTGTGTGGTTGTTTATTTCCGTAAGATGTCCTCATTATGGAATACGTTTCCCTACAGAAAGTGGTGTTGCCTTTCTCATGGAAAGGACAGTTTAGACTTATGTAAGACCCCCCTGTTTTAAGTATTCTGGATGAATGTTTAAGCAACAAATGTCATTGTGTTCCACTGTCAAGATGTGGCTGGGGGCAGCATTTTTGTTAGCCTGGTAGGTTATATACCCATTTGGCTGTGAAAGTATGTTCTATAAATAACAAGTGCCACAAGCTCGGATTGTCTGAGACTTCTGCATGGCAGGGCATTCTTCACTGTTGGGTCTGTGTTGTAAAGTTCAGTGTTTAAATCTTTCAACTTTTTTCCCCCGCTCCCTAAGGATGTATGTTAACTGTACAGGCCCAGGATTCAGCCTTCATTCAGATATAGTCATGCCCTACATTGCAAACTATGGCTCTGAAGAACAGATCAAACGCTTTATCCCTGAAATGATTGCGGGCAAGTGTATTGGAGCTATCGCCATGACAGAACCCGGGGCTGGCAGGTAAGGTGAAGACTAAAATGATGGTCTTAACATTATGTGCTGTCTACTGATGTGTCGGTAAAAAAAACCTTCAGAGCCTCCTGGTTATATGGTCGTTTTAATGACTAGACACTATCCTAAATCAGGTAGGATCTCCAGAAAACTGGTTACTCACACATTACTTTATTACAGCTTTGTCATTTCAAGATACTTGCTCAGAATCCAATTCTCTTTTGTCCCACTGCAGGCAAATATGCTTTGTATTTGCTTTTATAGTCCGAGTTTATAGTTACTAACTTGCTTGTCACGTGAACATGCTTTTATATGAAACAGTCAGGAGAAAATGACATACCTCAGTAACAACGGCTTGTCTCTAATGGTAGCATTTGTGTGGAAGAGAACACCTTACTTTCTTTCCTCTGAATCCTTGCAAACAGGGAAATGTCCGTCCTTGCCCAGCATTACTGAAGGACAGAGACCGCACATGTTTGGAGTAAACACAGCTGATCTGGCCAGTTTCCAGAACAGAGGGATGGGTGAAGAGCAAAACCTGTTCGTGTTACGCTTCTGCAAGTAGTGGATGTTGCCAGTGGCTTTTTACAGAGCCTCCCTGTTGGGGTTGAGCCCGCTTAGAGGATGTGAGCTTGTCATCCAAGGCACACTGGCGTAAGGAGATGCCGACCCGTTGGTGTCGGTGCTTGCATTGCACCACCTTAGACAAGCAGATGTGTTAAAACAGGACCTTATACTCTTGTTGCATAGGTTTGTCATCCCTTTCTGCAGCAAGCCTGTGGTTTCTGTGTTACACTTTAAGCTATTTCAGCATGTTTCACTGTCCTCATAGAGTTTTCACTGAGCCCATGCCTGGGCAGTATAAAATCTACCTTATTCAAGATAAAAATCGCAGCTTCTGGAATGATTTCTTGAAGGACCTTTTGCATTTTGTTTTAGTGACTTGCAGGGAGTACGAACGTACGCAAAAAAAGATGGAAGTGACTGGATTCTTAATGGCAGTAAGGTAAGCGAACAGACCTGTATACCGCTCGTAGGCTTTGGGAACTGAATGCGTTTAGATGGTGAAGGCTGTACACCACTGTTGAGATCTCCCCCAGTCCTTTCACTTTTGTTTTTTGTGGGTTATGTTGTGTTTTGGGGTTTTTTCTTTGTTACTTTTTTAATAGGACTTTAAATAATTCTGTTATTGGCAATTTACAAACCGATTTATGGAAGGGCTTGAGTAGGAACTTTCTGTAGCTTTTAAATAACCCTATCAAAAGGCCTATTTTCCCTTAAACTGAGAAGAAAAGGAGAAGAAAAAAAGTCTTGCATAGTATAAGCAGGACCAGGGCTGGTTTCTTAGTACCGAGGTTGAAGAACAAAATATATGTATTATCACTAAGAAGTTTTCTGTGGCCCGAGTGAAAACTTGTGTTGCCACAATGCAAGCTGTGGAATCTTGATTCAGGAGCCTGCTGGTCATGTTTGGAGTAAAACCCAACTGCAGCAGATGCTCTGTGTGTGTTGTCAAGCTGTTGCAGAGCTGGCAGCATTAACCTCTTTGCTGCCTTCTTGGCTTTTTTATTATAGCAATGAACAATAACGTTCGGATGGAAGTGAATGTAGTGAGAATGTGTGCAAGTGAGTATGCGCATACAGGTGTTCAAAAGGATACTTGCTCATGCTGCACAGTTGAAGCTAAAGTCAGGACAGGCAGGTAATTTCTTGTGCTGGAGTTAAGATGGATCACTTTGGCAAGTCCCTGAGTCTTTTTACAGGATTATACTAAGGAGTTGTGACAAGAAGCCATTGATAGTTTTGCATGTTATACCTTGCTAATCTATTTTCTAGAGAAGAGACCCTCTGTGTTCATTTAATACCTACATTTAATAGCATATCCCTTCTTTATCATGGCACAGACAAAAGAAACGGATCTGTGCATTCTGTGACTTCACACTTCTGACCCACACAGTACTTCACAAACTAATCCCTACTGTAATAGACCTTGCTCCAAAACACTTAATTCAGAAGGCTTAACATTTTTCTGGACACTTAAACCTTGCCTTTCAGTTCACCTGTGAAAGTGTCAGTGCGATTTTTCTTCCTGCTGCTTGATGATCCCTTCTAACTTCTATCCACCTAGCTTGTTGCTTTATTCCAAGTTGCATTTTTTACAGGTATTCATCACTAATGGCTGGATGAGCGATGTAGTGATTGTGGTTGCTGTTACAAACCGGGAGGCCCGGTCTCCTGCTCATGGGATCAGCCTTTTTCTGGTGGAAAATGGAACAAAAGGCTTCATCAAAGGACGCAAGCTGAACAAAATTGGCCTGAAAGCTCAAGTAAGTCCATACAACCCCCAACATGTTATAGACTTGAGGAAAGTCTAAAAACACTTAATGTCTGGCATTAGCTAAATCAATATAAAATCAACTGTGGTGTTATTCTGATTCTGAGGCTTTAGAGCACAGTGTACACACGAGGTATGCCCGAGTCTGCCTCGGGAAGTCTGAAGCACGTGATGTGCAAGGAGAGACTGGGGAAGCTGGGTTTCTTCACTCTGAAGAAGCCTGGAAGGACGGGATCTTAGTGGTATCTACAGCCACCTAACTGGCTGTAGAGGTGGTGGGGCCAGATTCACAGGAACACAGTGAAAGGGAGAGTGGCAAGGGACACAAATTACATTAAGGAAAATTCTAAGTGGGTATTAAGGAAAAATATCCATAAAAGTGATCAAACACTGGAATGGGAGCGCAGAGAGGTCATGGAGCCTTCATCTTTGGTGCTTTGGAAGGCATAACTGGACAAGGCCCTTAGCTGCTTTCTTTTTTGGAGCTGCTTTGAGCAGGAGGTTAAGTACCTAAGTAGATGACCTCTGGAGGACCCTTCTAATCTAAACGATTCTTTGATTTCAAGTTAAAGTATACAATAGCAAGAAAAAAAGTGGGACAAAGTAAGTGGAATGAAGAGATGAGAATGTCAGGCTCTAAACTGTTGCATTTAAAATCCTCTCAGGACACAGCAGAGCTGTTTTTTGAAGATGTGCGGTTGCCAGCCAGTGCCTTGCTTGGAAAAGAGAACAAAGGCTTCTATTATCTGATGGCAGAGCTCCCTCAGGTAAGAGGAACTCGAGTGTTTGTTTCTCTGTAGGAGGAATACAGAGATCATTTTTGTCATTGCAACAATCTGCCTTGGTCTTGAAGATTGTGTGTCGAGGGGCTGAGACTCAGGATTTCTATAGGCAACACTGTTGCTGCTGCTGCTTTTTAACTGAAGTACACAGTTCCTAGGGCTGAGGGTGCAGTTCTTTGGGCACTGGTAAAAATGTTGGTATCCCACCAGCTCAAAGCCGGATCCCTTAATCAACAACCCAGCTCTTGAAGAACCTGAGGGTAGTGTATTTGAAAGAACATACCACAGTTTTCTTGTATGCTTCTGGTATGGAACCACTTGGCTTAGTAAAGTAAATGCAGCTTGAAGGTCTCTGCATTTGGCATTCTCTTTAAAGAAACACGCCAGCACGGCTGTTCTAGCCTACCTACCAGTAGAAGCATATTACAGATATAAGGAACTCTTTCTTTGTCCATATAACAATATAAAGAAAATATTTAGTTGCTGAGATACCTTGCTAGTGGAAATGACAGTTTCTGACTCAGTTTACAAAGTTTTGGAATTATTTGATAGGACAAAGAGGCAATGTGGCTTTTCCAAGAGTGACTGTGCTTTGTCAAAACTATGGCTCTGTGTTTGCCTCATCTGGTAGGGATCATTTTTATTTTATACTACTATGTAAATTTACTTATTAATATGAATAAATACAAAACCTGATCAAAGGAAATCTTTTACTGCTTTAAGGAAATAGATGCACTCATGAACAGGTTCAACATGATACATCAGGTGATTTCAGTGGTGCTAAAAGTAGTTTTTCTGTACTTAGTTTCTGGCTTTCAACATGTTGAAGGAAAAAAAAAAACAGCCAGGTTTTTTTTTTTGGTAGGTTTTGTTTTTTCTAGAGATATCCTATTGCTATGGTTAAATACAGTTGTTTAAAACGAGCAGTGAAAATCAGTAACTGAAACAGAATTCAGTGTGACATTTTCAGTCAGTAGAAGTCTTGTGGCTGATTTGTCGCTATTTTTTGAGTCATTGCTGTGATAGAACATTACCCCGGAAAAGGCTTTAAAGTGAGCTTCAGGCAGCAGGGCATTTGTCCCACTCATTAATTTCAGTAATGCAATGTGTCTGGTTTGATACTTAGTGTGACTTCTGCCCCCCTCCCTTAATGAACAACACTGAACATCTGTGTCCCAATTGTGCAGCTGATAACGAGAAATGTAGGTCTAATTCAACTGGATTCCATAATTTGTGTTTCAAAAGGAAAGGCTGCTAATCGCTGATATGGCTCTTGCCAGTTGTGAATTCATGTTTGAAGAAACAAGGAGTTACGTGAAGCAAAGGAAAGCGTTTGGGAAGACAATTGCACACTTGCAGGTGAGTTTGAACTGAGAGGCTTGTATACAGAGTCCAGTGAGCATTTGCTTTACATCTGTTTGTGTGAAATAGTGAGGAAATGAAGGCTGCTGGGCTCTTTTCAGAGGACTGTTTGCACAGGTTTCGGTGTTTGCCTCCATACCCATTGTTCATATCTGAAAACCAAACGTGATAAAAAAACCCCAACACCACAGAAGCCTTAATGCACGTGTTTTACGATGCAGTTAGATACATCCCAGCAGTGCTGCGTTTGGAAGTGCACTTTGCAGGCAGAAACTATACTGGCTTTTTGTTGCTGATGAAGACAAATTACCTTGTTGCTCCAAGGCTTGTGTTTTGCTGTCAGAGGCCCTAAGCACATGGTCTATCACACCTGCACATAGTTCTGTCTGCCTGCAATCCTCCAGCCTGTAGGGGAGCTCAGTGCATGTGCAGGTATGGCGTTCCTCTGCAATAATGCAGTGCAGAAGGATGACCTCTGAGGCTGATGCCGCTGGGGCTCCCAGCCAGTGCCCTTGCTGCCTGAATGCCTGCAGAGGTGTCCCTGTTCAGCTTCAGGGGTGCTGTAATGAGATCCCTCAGCCAGCACCTAGCTGGGTATCGAAGTGACTGTGTATAAAACCACTGGGTCATGCTCTGCCAGCATACCTCACTCCTGACAGTGGTAGTTAACTGTGTTTTGAGACGTTTATGCCTATGCTCTGTAGCTGCAGTCATAAAACAGATGTTGCTTTCAGCACTATTGGGATGCTACGTTTTTCCTGGAAACCACTTCAGCTGTTAGAGCTGAAGCAGAGAAAGCTCCTGCATGTTTGGTTTGTAGGATAGAAGAGACTCGTGTGGGTGAGAGGATGTTGGCAGCCTCTTTTTAAATATACTTTGGAAATAATTAAAAATAATAAATCCATTTCTAAGTCTTGAGAATTCCTTTGGCAAATTCAAATCTTTAATTGTGAATAGCAGCAGAATTGTGCCCTTTAAAGACTGGAATACTGGGTATCCTTCAGGAAATTATGATCTTCATCTGGTTTTAAAGTTAATATTCATAAATCATAACTCCAGATGGAATTTAGTATGTGCAGTTTTAACAGAAAAATCTATTTTACTGCTTTTTAATGTAGATAAGGGATGCTCCCTAATTGTAGTTATTCACTGTGCAGAGACCTCCAAAATAATCTTTTTCTTTAGGCTAGCCAACAACCAGGTGGCCAATAAACGTCATAAAGTATATTATTTTTGCCACAATAATCCGTTCTTGCTTAACTTCTCAGTTTTCTTTTTGCTGCTGATGGCTAGAATGTGCATATAATCAAAATCCTTTCTAATTAGAACTCTGCCTTGCCTAATTCACTTAGTCATGCCACAGTACAGTGTTTGAAATCAAAGCTTTTCTTTGTAATAGGAGACTGGTCCGTTATATTTATTGTCAAGGGAAGCAAGAAGATTTTTTTTTTTATATATATCATTTTAGAACTGTGAGATTAGAAAAAAACTCCTGTCACTGGGTGTTGGTTTTATCCCATCCCTACCAGAATTACAAGAAGATAGTATGGTTTTATATCACCTTAGTGATGGGGGTTTAACATGTCCTTAGTGGTGGGCTTGGTAGATAAGGGAAGAGAAACTGATGTTGTCTTCCTGGACTTGTGTGAGGCATTTGACACTGTCCCACATGACGTCCTTGTTTCTAAATTGGAAATGCATGGATATGACGGTTGGACCACGCGATGGATAAAGATCTGGCTGGATGGTCACACTCAGAGTTGTGGTCAATCGCTCAATGTCTGAGTGGAGAGCAGTGATAAGCGGCGTTCCTCAAGGGTTGGCATTGGGACTGGTGCTGTTTAACATCTTCGTCAGTGACATGGGTGATGGCACTGAGTGCACCCTCAGCAAGTTTGCCAACGACACCAAGCTGTGTGGTGCGGTCAACACGCTGGAGGGAAGGGATGGCATCCAGCGGGACCTGGACAGGCTGGAGAGGTGGGCCACTGCCAACCTCATGAAGTTCAACAAGACCAAATGCACAAGGTCCTGCACTTGGTTTGGGGCAATCCCAGCACAAGGACAGGCTGGGTGGAGAATGGATTGGGGAGAAAAAGGACCTGGGGGTGTAGGTCGATGAGAAGCTCAACATGACCCAGCAATGTGCGCTTGCAACCTGTTGGAAGAGAGCCATGAAGATGCTCTAAGGGCTGGAGCCCCTCTGCTATGGGAACAGGCTGAGAGAGTTGGGCTTGTTCAGCCTGGAGAAGAGAAGGCTCCAGGGAGACCTTAGAGCACCTTCCAGTGCCTCAAGGGGCTGACAAGAAAGCGGGGTGGGGGGGGTGGTGGGGGGTGGTGTACTTTTTACAAGGGCCTGTAGTGACAGGACAAGGGGTAACGGGTTTAAATTGAAAGTGGGGAGGTTTAGATTGCACATCAGGAAGAAATTCTTCCCAGAGAGGGTGGGGAGGCACTGGGACAGGTTGCCCAGAGAAGCTGTGGATGCTCCATCCCTGGCAGTGTCTAAGGCCAGGCTGGAGGAGGCTTGGAGCAACCTGGTCTAGTGGAGGGTGTCCCTGCCCATGGCAGGGGGGTTGGAACTGGATGGTCTTTCAGGTCCCTTCCAACCCAAACTGTTCTGTGACTTTACTTCTGTCTAGAAACTCTTCTGCACTGTGACAAAACTCAGACTTGAAAAACTTTGATAGTTAGTCTAAAACTTCCTTTGTTTTTCGCTTCTGTCTCTTTGCATGTGACTTAAACTCTGCTTTTTCTACGCATTCATTTCTTCATTTAAGATGAAATGTTATTGAAAGGGGAAATTGTGGCTGTAGGGTGTGAAAGGACATTCCCCACAAGAGGGAGCTGGGAGTGAGAGCACCCAGTGACTCCTGCTCTGTGCCCTAGAAAGTTGTTTTCAGTCTCTTGAGGTTTGTCTCATAAGGTCATGTTTTGAGTTGGCCTTGAGAAGTAAAGGGCAGTAATTTTCTCTAATAAGACTGGTGAAGACATAATTGTATGGAAAATTTTCTTGTATACAGAGCCAAAGTTGTTTGTAATGGTGGTTTCTGACAGAAATCCTTCTAGAAAATGCTCCATTTCTTGTGTCAAATTGTTTAAAACTATACTACTTGTGCTCTTTCTTTCCTCTGCCTCCTCTATCCACTTCCAAAATAAGACGGTTCAGCACAAGTTGGCAGAAATGAAAACGCAGATTTGCGTGGGCCGAGCTTTTATAGACAACTGTTTGCAGCTGCATGCGGATAAACGCCTGGACTCCTCCACAGCTTCTATGGCAAAGTACTGGTACGTGGTTAAAGGAATCACGAAGTGTTACTTGGGTGATCTTTTCAGTGTTTTTATCGTTAGATTCCTGAGATGTTCAGAACTAGTGAGAAGAGAAAATCACTGTCTGATTAATAAAACTGTCGGCTTCTGATAGAGACCCCTAGCTTTAACTGCAGTAATGTCATCAACGGAAGTCTTGGTTAACTTGAAACAGATCAGTGCCAAAATACTAGCTTGCTTTTCGAATAGGCTGCCATTCGTAGCAAGATTGGGGCTTTAGCTTCGAGCAGTACTTCATTGGGATTTATACAAACATTTACCTCTTACTGCAGCAAATTGTTTGTTTTATTTTTGTGTTGGTTTGATTGCTTTTTGTTCTTTTTAATGGAGGGTTGGGTTTTGTGGGTGGGTTTTGTGTGTAATTTTTTTTTATAGCAGAGGTTTATTTGAAGCTCATATGGTACGTCTTAGTGAAGGTTACTTGGCAATAGCTGTTTGGCCCAGCCAGGTTTTGAAGCTGTCTGGTTTTGGGAAGAAACAGTTGGCTACAGCTATTGCTGGAAGTGAGACTGAACAGCGCTTTCCTTTATTGGCCAGAACTCCTCCTCCCTCTCCTGTACTTGGTGGTGTTATCTGTTAACTTAGGCTTAACCAGAGAAGGCTGGATGAGTAGAAGCATCTAAGATAGTGGCACGTGAATCCATACAGTTTTATTTTGTTTGCAAAGTTGGGAGTAAAAAGCACATCAGACACAAGCAAATAATTTTATGGAAGATGCACAGCGTTACAGTTCCTAGACCTCTTAAAATAAGGAGCAGGGAATACTAAGGCAATCCAGAGGCTACTTACAATGAAGGGAAGGATTTTGATGGAGTGCTGTTCCTGGCACTGGTTACCTAGAAGTGCCAGGTACCTAAGCAGAGGCATTCAGTTTGGAGGAGGAGGAGGAAACAACTAGTGCCAGCTCAGATATGTAGACTGACTTCCTCAAGAACTTTCCCAAAGCGAGGCCTTTGAAATTCCCCTGCCCTCCCAACTGTTTAACACAACAATTTGTTGTGGATTTCCCCTTTCCCTAATGGAATCCCTGTGACTCTCTTCCTTAGAACTATCTTAGGTGGTTTAGAAAATGCTTTCATGTAGAATTGCTTTATTCTGTAATGTTTCAGGAGATTATCTGCAGTTAATTTTGCTTCAGACCTTTTATATAGTCAATGAATTAAGGGCTTTGAAGGATTTAAAAATGTAGTTTCTGCATCTCTTGTAATACTGATGAAAGGTGTGTAGTTTTTATTCTGTGGTGACAGGTTGTATTATATACCTAAATTAATTTGAAAATATGTTTGGGAAAGACAGTCCCAGTAACTCACCGCTGGAAACTTAAAGTTGGTGTAATAAACTAAGGATTTAACTGGATGAGGGATGGTTTGGAGAAAAGCCTTACATTCTTGCATGAGAAGCAGTTGCCTTGCATCATCCATTTTTAACTTCTGTTGCCACTCAAAGTTGTACGCATAGAAAGCCTGTTTTTTCATGTCTTAACTTTAGCTTGAACCACAGCGAAGCTAAAAATGTTATTTTACAGTGAGCAATCCTGTTTTAAGAATTACGGTGGTATTTAGAATTGCAAACTAGAAAATCTGTTGAGGAAAATAAATTATTTCCAGGTGATGGTTAACTCAAAGAGCATCCTGGTGTGTTGCTACTGGGAGTTGGGGGGGGAAGCCTGTGGCACTGTTAATTTTTGAGAAACCTCAGGGATCTGGTAAGAAAAGGATATATCTGCTTGCTTTTCAAAAGAAGTCTCTTGGCCTATGAGAAAGGTAAACAAGGTCTGTTCTGAAAGCTTTCCTTCTCCTAAACATCTTCCATAAGGAGAACAACTCTTTAATATGTTGAATTGAACGGTAGTTATTTCTTGCCAATCATGAAGGACAAAAAAGTTCCATCAAAATGTTAAGATACTTTTATGCCCAGCATTTAAGATCAGTTATACAGAGTAAAAAGCTTAATTGCGTTTTTGTCTTGCTACCTTATTTTTGTCTCTAGTAATGTTTCACAGCATAACATCCTTCTAAAAACAAATTTCTTCTTGGCCATTTAAGGTCTTCTGATCTCCAGAACAGCATAGCTACTCAGTGCGTCCAACTGCACGGAGGCTGGGGATACATGTGGGAGTACCCGATTGCAAAGTAAGTGGAACGCTTCAGACTCAAAGGGTGACATGAGGCTCTTCCTTTACCTCTGCTTGTCAGTTGCTTTGTGTTGGTACTGATTTACTGTTCCTTTTCTCTTTGTGTTTACTGAAAGGCAATCTACTGTACAGATGTCTGCAGGAAGGCTTTGTTTTGATTCTCCATACAATTCACAGGCTATTGAGCAATTGTTACCTATTTTTTTTTTTGACAAAACAGAAGTTGCTTTTCTAGAAGAAAGTGTTAATTGAACAAAACAGAAGCAATGTAAAAATAAAAATGAGGGGTGCTACTTCATATGTTTTTATCTGGGATTAAATGCATACGTATGAAGGAAAGAAAACATATTGGTCAGCCTAAATCTTGTGTAATACCACAAAATAACCAATTGCCTAATCAAGAGCATGACTGGCTATGTTCAGTGCTTTACCTTTTTAAATGAAAAGGCTAGGAGATTTGTATGTAGAAAGAAAAATTTGCCATTCCTAATGTTTTGCTTGCTTTACGGATTTAGGGACACTTACTGAGTTTTTATGTATGTCATTGTGTATTATCAGTGAAGATGTGTTTCCTTCTGTGTGCATGCTATTTGCCATTCTACTTAGTTTTTGGTGCTGTTATTTTTTTTTTTATTTAAAGGAAATAATCTGATAGTAGAAATAGCAAAACCAGGACTGCTGTGCAGTTGTCATAAGTAGGTAACTTAAACTCACTTTTTAACTGAGTAGGTTTAGATTTTTTTTATTTTAAATGTATTAAGAGTATGAAATGTTGCTCTAAAATAACTTTTTCCTGCATGTTGTTGAGTATAATCTGTGAGTGAACAAAGAACTAGCCCTGTTCAGGGTGCCCCCAAACTCCTGCTTATCTGTGAGTGCAGTAGATGTCCATACAGGGCTTCATTATCCCCATGGCTCAGCAACATGTGTGTTTCCAGAGAATGCCGCATTGCTCCTGGGCTGCTATCCCCATAACGAGCCAGAATTAAGATGGAAAAGCACGCTGTCATCGCCCTGTGTGCTGTCACCAGCTGTGCATGTGCTGGGGCTGGTTCCAGCGTGGCGATGGAAATGGTTTGCCTGCATGCAGCTTTCCGGCTGCGGGCCCAAACGGAGCTGGAGTCAGTGGAAGGCTGTAGCCAGCTGATGGGGAACCAGCTGGCACTGTCTTTTTCTCCCGAGGTGTTTTGAGTCCCACCTCAGAGAGAAAACTGACAGCACCGTTTGCAGTCCTCTCGACAGGATCAGACAGGCCAGGCCATTAGAGCAAATTACCACGATAACTATCGGTTTGGCTCTGCAGGAGCTGTTTTTTCACAACAGCGAGGCTCCTGGGACTTGCGGCGCACGCAGGCGTGCTGTTGTGCGGGATGTGTGGTGGGGGAATGGGGGCTTTGGTGTCCCGAGCGGCGTTAATGCTCTGGTGGCGTGAGGAGGGGACAAGAATTGGGGTCGGGAGGATGTGGTAGGAGTCTGGTTTTACAGAACTTTATTTTTGTTTAATTAGGGGTGATAGTGAAGACTTTACAATCTGAACCAAAATAAAACGGGGAAGAGGGAATGTCCAAATTCCTGGTTTGGCACAGTGCCTTGGAACGGTGAAGTATTTTAGGTAGCTAAAACCTCTTTGTAAACGTGAACCCTTTAAAAATGGGAATAGGATGTTCTGAAAAGAGGGGTCTTCAGAGATAAAACTTGTTACCTTTTTCTTTTGTTTGTATGTCCATTCTGAGTTGTTTTTAATCTTTCCTTGTTTTCTTTCGGTGTGGTTTTTTCCCCTCAGAGCCTTTGTGGATGCCCGTGTTCAGCCAATCTACGGTGGTACCAATGAAATAATGAAAGAACTTATCGCTAGAGACATTGTCAGTGACAAGTAGGCCAGATGCTTACTACTTTGGAGGGTTTTCCAGAATCCTTTTATATTAATATATGGCACCAAATCAGACATCAGAATGTAAGTAAAATAAATGGGGTGTATTGTATTCTTTCAAGGAAGTGACACTGTTTAAAAAAAAAAAAAAGCGTTAGCAGCAGCAGTGTGCTCGTGTGCAGGATATCTAATATTTAATGAGCTTTCATTTGAAGTATCTCTGGACAACTAATTCTCAGGGTTCCACAAGGTCTGGTAGTGAGAGGCAGTTTTCGGGCTGGAACGCGTTGGGTTCTTTCAGCCTTGATGCCCTTGTATTGAATTGAACCCTTGCTCTTCACAGTCAAATCTCTTCCTCACCTAATCCGCCTTTGTAAACGTTTAACGTTTGCTTATTTGTTACAAACTTTGAGTTTGTATTTCCCTCTGACAAGTGTCACAGTGTCCAGTAGAACCTGAAGCTTGTGCTGCCCTTACCCACCCACCTGCTCCTGGCGGGGGGAGGGATCCGGGACCGGCTGCTCTGTTTACATATAACACGGAATGCCTTATCTTAATTACTTTGTTCCAACAAATAAAGTATTTCTATGCACTCTCAGGGTTGTCTGCCTTACTTCAAAGCCCCAGGGAGCTTCCTCTGTGCCGGTATTCCCCTCAGGGCTGCGAGGGAGTGTTCTGAGGCGAATGTTCCCCACTTACTGTCCCCAGCGAAAATGCTACAGAAGACTTTTGGGCTACTTTTTAGGTTATTTACGCAGAGGGGGGGTTATATCTCCCCCTCCCGTGGAGCAGGGAGCAGCGCTGCCCGCAGCGCTCGGCGCCGTCCCCCCACTCACAGCCCCGTCCGGGACAGGGTACGCCGCTCCGCGCGCCGCCTCCCGCCGCGCCCCGCCGAGGCGCGCGCGCGGCAAGGAGGGCCGTCCCGCCTCAGGCGCCCGGCCAATAGCGGGCGACCGCCCACGCGCCGGGTTCCGCCCCCGGGCGCGGCGGATTGGCCGCGCTCCTCCCCTGTGCGGGGAGGCCCCGCCCCTCCCGCCGAGCTGCGCTTTAGCTGGGCGCGGACTCTTTAACAGCGGCAGTGGGAGCCGCGCCGCGCGCAGCGCCGCTGGGGAGGAGCCGCCGGGCGGAGGCAAGCGCGGGGCTTCGCGGGGCAACCGGGGGTGGGCGGCCGGCGGTCGTGCGACGGCGTGTGGTGCGGGGCGGCGGCGGCGGCGGGGGGGGGGCCCGCGCAGAAACCGGGGCCGGGCGGCGGTTAGTTCCCGCGGCGGGAGCGGCGGTTGCGCCGCCGAGCGCTATTGCGCCTGCGCGAGGAGGAGACGGGGTGGGGGCGGGGCGGGAGGGGCTAACGGTCTGAGCGCGGGGCGGGGCCGGGATGGCTGAGTCGTGGGCGGGGCCCGGGCGCCTCTGGGGGCGGGGCGGGGGGGCGGGGGCGCGGTGGGCAGGGCTGTTCCGCCGCCGCCCGCTTCCACCGGGTCCCCGCGTACCGCCCCGCCGGGTGAGTGCCGTTCTCTGCGCGCCCTGCCCTGCCCCGCCCCCGGGGTGCGTGGTATCGCCAGCTGCTCAGCGGAGGGGCTATGGGGGGTTGTGCTGCCTTGTCCTATGCATTTCTCACGCGTGGGTCAGTGGATGGCCGGAAGGCTTTAGCCTGCGCTCTCACCTGTGACTTTGTTTCTTAATTTCTGCCTTTCCAGGCTGCAAACCACTTGTTCGTAAAACGGAATACCTTAGGTACAGGAGATAGATAGCAAAGCTCTGATCCAGCCAGGCTGGATGAGGCTTGGAGCAACCTGGTCTAGTGGAGGGTGTCCCTGCCCATGGCAGGGGGTTGGAACTGGATGGTCTTTAAAGTCCCTTCCAACCCAAACCATTCTGTGATTCTGCGATCCAGGTGCATCCCTCAGTCTTCACCGAGATTTCTTGTGTGAACTAAAAATTCACCTGGATAAAGCACGGGTATGATGCTAGTAAGGGTACCAGCCAAGAAGCCAGTCTGTGTGCCTCCTTCCTCATTGGTCCACATTGTGAAATCCTGTAAACGTTCTGGGGAGTTTAAATTCCAGTTGTCTTAGTTAGTGTCTAAGAGCTGAACAGGTCTTGCTTAAGACCAGGTTTTACATCCCTCTTTTCAAAGACTGAAATTCAAAAGGATAACTGAAACGTTGATACGGACCTTACAGCGGATCTAAAAGTGTTGCAGATATTTATATTCGAGACCTACGTACAACCTACTGACAGAGGCACCTGCTATGTCCTACAGAAAGTGTTTAAGTTTAGCACACGTTAAAACCGACTTCAGATGTTACGTTACAAATACATGATACAGACTGAACAGGAATTAGTTGATGGTGTGGTGATAAACTTGGAAATAAGGTATGGTTCTGGTTCAGAAGCAGTTACGAACCGGGAGAAAAACAACCCTGTTCAGATTTTAATGAGTCATGGATTTTATCATAAACGCATACTAATGAGTTCCACTTGAACTACGTCCTTTTTGATGGTTTTTATGATTAAAACTCTTTGGGTGGTCCATCTTAAATTGACTTCTCTTAGTGTTCAAAGAGAGATCCTTTTTAGGTGTGCGTGTCTCTTGGTTTGGGTTTTTTTTTTTTTCAAAATGAGGAATTTATGCTTATATCTCCTGGGGAGTGCAAAACACTGGAGTTTGCAGTTTTATCTGTATAGTACTGCCTGCACCCTGAGCGCTGCTGAAAGCTGAGACTCCCCACATAATCCTGTTTGGGTTGGGTTTGTTTTTTTTTCCAATCTATTAATAGAACAAAATACTAAAATGCTTAAATGCTCGTCATGAGGAACTGGGCTGCTTTTGAACTGAAAACAAAAGCTGTCTACTGAGATGATTCTTTATTTTTCTTAAAGGCTAGACCTAGGTGTGTTAAATATGCACTTCTTTTCCTTTCATACTCCTAACCAGGACATCCCCAGTGGGACCAGTATCTCTTTTGCCGTCGTTGCTGTAAACTGTTCTGTGAGAAAATGCAGATTATGCTATTGAACTCTTCTGTCGGTTATTATTTATTATGATAATAATAAATTATTATTATTATTAGGAAGGAATTCTGGAAGGAATTCAAAGGAATTATTGCGATCCTCTAAGTTTTGTGAAAATTGGGAGAGGTAGGTAAAACATACCCACATGGAATGCCTCCCACGGGGCAAGGCTTGGAGAAGCTGGCCAAAGTCAGGTCCTGCACGCTGCGCTCGGGGGTGGCTCTGGGGTAGTGCCTGTCTGCCAGAGCACCGCTTTATTTTTGTCCAGCGATTATCAGGAAGGCTTTCCAAGAGGAGCTGGGGATTACGGGGCAAACGACACAAAGCCGTAGGAAACCAGGTTTTGTCTGTTGTGTTGGAGGAAGATCAAGCTTGCTCGCGTAGCTGCCATCTCTTCTGCAGGTTCTCCTTAAAGCAGCTCATGTCAGTTTGGAATACAGTATTTTTGACAGCCTTGCTGAGCTTAGTTTTGGGTGTTTCACCATATGCTGTCTGCTGCTAGTGACTTTGCTTTGCTTTGCTTTTCAAATACCTTCTAGAGGAGGAATAAACATCTGAAGCGCTGTTAATCTGGATACAAGCTGGAAACAGCTGTATTCATTTGAAAGCGGGTTTTTCTGTAGGCTCTTGGATTTGGAAGCAAAAAAACCCCAGTAAATGTAAAAATCTTCACCTGGTCTTCAGAGTACTCATTATTAACGAGAAAGTTGCAGGTGTTTGGGATGAGGAAGGACAACTGGATTTACAAGGAGAGAAGGCTGGTACAGAGGAGCCTTACAAACCCCCGTGCATATGGAGTTTTATTGTCCTTGCAAATGAAAAAGGATCGCAAACAAAAAAAAAAAACACACTAAAAGACACAGCAATCCTCTCCTCGAGCAAAAATCCCCCAAAACATTGTCTGCAGTGTTGTGTAAAAAAAGTGATAGTGTTATGCAAGGGGGCAAAGAGTCAGAAAGTGAAAGGACTATCACCGAAAGCTGGGAAGGGAATGCCACCCTGTGTGCAGGCAGGTTTGTGGTTGAGTTGTGTTGTGTCTAATAGGGTGCTGCTGATTACCAACGTGAGGGTGCTAGTTTGAGGATTTAGAGAAATTCCGTTGAGGTAAACCTGGTCGAGAAGGGTGTAACGCGGAAAGGTCGAGTGAGGACTAGGAAATGAGCAGTGGGAGAGGAGCAGGGGGTCATTGGAGGATTAGGGTCCCTTAGGTGCGGTGAGAGAAGGGAGCGGGGTGTGGGTTGGAGGAGCGCTCGGGCTGCAGTAAACTGCAATTCCTGGCTGTATCCTCCTGGGTAATTAAGGTATTAGGAGAGGATAAGCATAAAGTCACTTTAAACATCAGTTGCTGTACTGTGCGTGTCTGGTACTTGTTTCTTTCCTTCCCCGGGACTCATTTTACATCAGCTTTTCTTTTTACAAGACGTTTCAGTCTTTCAAGTGGAGTGTGTATTCAGCAGATGAAACGCAAACTGTTTGCCAGTTTAGTAGCATTTCAGCTGTTGTGGTTTTGAAACCTCAAGAGGTACACAATGGAAAAAATCCTTGACATGTTCTACCTATGACCAAAAAGCTTTTCCCAGAATAAAAGTACCAACTCCTCCTGAAGAGTTACCATGTTACAGTACTTGTCTCCCCTCCGGCCGCACTTTTCACCTGTGCCCCCCCCCCGAAGATAATAGCTTTGGCTCTGGAAACTCACTTCCAATAAAGGTGGAGTGAAATTATTTGTGCTGCTTTCTGCCAAAATGAAATAAAATATGTCAGAAGGAAAACTGTACAATTCTTGTCGAGCCAAGTACTTGTACTGAAATTTGGTTTTGATTTTTTTGCCGCTGATACTTTGTTTTGCTCATATACCAATTACTTTTTTCCTCTGTGTGTGAACTTCTTGGAGAAATGTCAAGAGCTGGAGACTGGGACAGTGCCAGCTTTTATAAAGTCTTTTTGATGTCACTGAAGTGAGAGGAACACCTCAAGTGTCTCACACAACTGTCTTCAGGGCAGAAACATCATGTGAAGTTTGCAAGTTGATGGGTAAGGAAGGGGTTAATTGAGCAATTTCTCTTGAAAAGCATTCTATTTATTTTTTTAGTTATAGTGTAATTTAAGCATCTTCTGTCAGAAACTCCTGAGTAGTTAGTGTTTGTTGGTGCTCTTTAGTTTAATGTCTGTCCTTCAGTTTGAGGGTACTAAGAATTCTTCTTTTCCCTAAGAGAGGGAAAAAAACGTCCCCCAAACTCAAAAATTTAAACAACGTGCTAATGGTATTCATTGCAATTCCGGAAATTTGGAACTATACCAGAAGGTTATGTAGTATTTGAGGGAATATGATCAAGTTATCAATGAAAATTTAGTGCTGCCAGTTTTTTGAATAGCCCCCATCTTCTTGTAGGTCTGAGATACACATCTCCAGGCTTCTTGTTTGCCTGAGCTGCAGCTCTGCTCTGGGCGAACGTTTCCTGGCTTCCAGGAGTTGCAGTCTGTGACTGTTTAACCACTCGGGCTAAGGAAGGTAGATGGTGAAGTTGGAACTGTTGTAAACTCATTGCTCAGTGTATGTAGATACCTGGCTGACAGTGTTCTTCTGAGACCTTCTTGGAGTTCCCAGGGACAGGTCTGTCCTGGGGACTCCCTTGAGTCCGTAGGAGCCCCACAGAGGAAGTGTGGGCTTCTGTTCTCTCCCCCTTATGTTTTAGCCATGCTAAATCACTTTGACTTACTGTAGTTATTTGCCATATGCTGGGAGGGGGGGGATGCACAGGTGTCTGGATCCATACTCCTTTGGATGTAAACATTGTTCTGCCTGCCAGCTCTTACAAGAGTGGAAAGACACAAAGTCACGAGTCAGCCACGTGCTGAGAGAATCAGCAGAGCCTTTGCGATTTGGGGCTCCAGCTCTCATCAGTGCATTTCCCCCTCTGATCCTAGGAATGGGGCTCTTCCTGAATGGCGGTACACTGGGCAGGACTTTGTGCTCCATGGTCTGAAGTTACTGGCTCATTGATAAAGGCTAAAATCCTAGGGCTTTTAGTAGGATTGTTTAGGATTAGCATTAGGACCACCAAACCTGCTCCCTGTGATGCTGGGTAGGTGATGTACAGAGATGAAAACCTCATGGTTGAAGTACACGTGGAGCAATGAAAGGTAAGGTGTAGGGAGAGCATTAAGGCAGTGCTGGAGCATGTGGCTTTTTGGTTTTTGTGTTTTGAGGCTTAAGGAGAAAGTGTCCAGACTGGTACGTCCCAGCTCCTTGGATTTCCACATCTCCCTTTAATGTTTGCACCTTCAGCGTAAAACCTGTCGTTAGAAAGACGCTAAGGCTTCAGACAGGGAGTTTGCTTTTCTTGAGAGGCATACGGGGCAGTCTCAGAATCATTGACCCCTTATGGGATCTCTGCATTGAAAATTGCTGAGCTAGGCAGTTGCTGTGGAGATCAAAGAAACTGAAGACATTAAAAGGAGGGCAAGGGAAATGCTGCTCAACTAGTGTACCAGTTAAACAGGGACTTTACTGCGCAGCACTCACTTCTGTTACTGCTCTCTTCTTTGTCTCTGCCTTCTTAACAAAGGGCTGACAGTAGCTTATCTTTCAGGCTTCTGCAGGCCACGTTCAATTAAATCTTTATTTAACCTTCTCCTAAACAAAGCTGAAAGTACAGTGTAAGGCAGCGATTCCTGCTCTGAAGGCTCTGGATTACATACAGTCGGGCATGGTAGCATAGCTGCTGGCAGGAAGCGGTGGAGGTTGACACTGCTCTTTTGATCCCAAAGTTTAGGAACCCTCCGTCTAAGTTACGGCAAACCGCAGGCAAAAGGGTTTGTAGAGGAAAACTGTCTTTACTCAGATGGTTATCAGAAAATACTGCGTGTGTGTTACGCAGGCGGTGCCTGATGAATAAAGAACTGGATACAAAGGCACAGGAAAGGGGTCTTAGGAAACATTTACAATGTACAGGTCTCTTTTTTAAACGGTTAGCCTTGATGATTGGTTTCTAAAATCTATTTGTGAGAAAACCTAATTAGTTAATCAAACGCTTGCTTTAGACAGATTTACATTAAATATATTTCTCCCAACAGTGCCTCTATTTGGGAGTGTTTAGTAGCTGTTTGGTAGCTGTTGCGCTTTGCTGAACTTGTAATAGGTAGCTGCATAGCTGCCATTTTTGTGATACTATTGATGTTGACTCATTTAAGTATATTAAAAAAAAATACTTGAACACAAACCAAATGTAACTCAGAGTAATTTCTCTCTAGAGCAGATTAAAATAAAATCCAGCCAGAGTTCTGGGCTGGGAATGTGTGGATGTGCATCTCTCCGTGTTCCCACATACACATACATATTTAAAAACGCATCCTTCCAGTCACGTGGCTAATGGTCATGTTTTCCTGTTTGGGCAAGGGTAGGTGACAGTCTGGAACTTGGTGAGTCTTGTTTCTCAGACTGATAGGATCAGAAATGCATTGAGGTATGAACACTGACTCCCCTGAGAGGTAAAGGCTTTCATTGTGCATGGAACAACCTCTGAATGAAGTAAAAACCGGAAAGTGGGGTCTTGTTTAACTTGGGAGGGTCCCGTCTTCTTTAGATAATGTCCTTTTTTATGGAATCTTTGAATAATGTTGAAAGAATGAAGTATCTGACAGAGTTGTTGTATTTGTACCGTGTCATGAAAATGAGAAAATTTACATGGCCCATGTTATTTTCAGGTTTGCTGTAAACTACCTACCGTAGCTATAATGACACCAGCCCTCAGAGAGGCAGCAACAAAAGGTCATGGTATCCACTTGTCACCTTCTTTGTCCTCTAGAGCTATGGAGTCTGATACAGCTTTGTGCATGGAAAATTCCAGAGCAGTGGAAGAGAAGATAAAAGAGGACTCCATCGCACAGATTACTTGCTCAGTCCTGGGGTTCCCCACTGCTGAGCCCAACCTCAGGAATGATATCTTCAGCGTGCAGCGTTTTGGTTCTCCACCATCCTCCAAGCGCTATCAGTCTGTCTTGTTAATGAGTACAAATTCTGCGTTTAGCAACAGAACCGGTAAGCAAGCGAAAGAGGGAAAGCCCGACGGCTCCAGGATGAGAAATGTATTACATAATGGTGCTGACACATCATTTGGTCGGATTAGTCATTCAGAACCTGAGGAACAGGTCAAAAGGGAAACGTTTTCAGAGACCACATCTCCAAACTTGGCAGAAACGCAGAGACTTTTGGATTCTAATGTAACCGAATCCAGTAGTGCAGAAGAAATGCAGCTTTTAAATGGTAAATGGTACAAGAAGAATGTTTTTTTGGGTAGGGCTTTGGAAGTCTGCGCTGAAACAAAAAAAGGGGATTTATTACACCAAATTCTTCACGGGCCTTCAGAAGGGATTTTGCGCTGCACCCCGGAGGAGGTGTATGCTCGCTTACTCCAGTGTGTCACTAAGCAACAAATGGAAATCAGTCGCGCCAAAAGAACCCAGAAACGTTTACAAATGCTCCTGGCAAAGCATGTTATCAAGCACTGTGATCAGCAGCTGAAATGCTTCGTGAAACATCAGCTACAGGCAATGAAGGTTTTCCACGAGCCAACCAGATTTTTGAGCAGTAGCTCCCTCAGGTGCAATGAGGGTTGGCCAGAAAACAACGCAACTACTTTGGAGAGTAGTTCGAGTACGGACGAACAGAATGGAGTTAGCGTTGCACCAGGTGAAATCCGGGGCTTTGCACTTTCCACTGGAGGGCTGCTGTCTCGTGTGGAGAAGGATCTGGACTCTGATGCAACGTGTAGCAGCTCAGATGAAGATGGTGAGGAACAGACTGTAAGAACAACCATGGAAGCGTAAGTGTTAAATTCCCGCTAGATTCATGTGCTTCATGCTTGTAAATCAAGATGGAAGGGTCTGGACCTGCAGATTCCTTCTTGTGTGAGTAACCTCACTCCGTAGATAGTCCTACTGAAATCAGCAGGACTGCCTGTGTGAGCTAGGCTGGGCAGGGGCCAGACAGAAAGTAAGAACTACGCCGAATTACAGCATTTAAGGAACAGGTACTTTACTAGACTGTAGAGAGCTCGATTTTCTACTGCACTCATCAGTTTGCATTGCATTAGTACTGCTAATTATTCACTGCTCAGATGGTGCTGTACATCAGATAGTGATACCAGTGCTGTAAGTTATATTTTTGGCTGATATGAAAATAATTGTAAATTTTTTCTGGAGTTATTAAGAATTAGTCAGTGTTGGGATATTGAAGTCCACTATGATGTGATAAAGAGTGAAAGTTATCATCTGCAGGTGTCAAGCTATCCGCTATTTGGGGATTGTATATTGAAAAACTTTGGTTCTGTGAATTACAATTTGTAAATTGTTAATTTACTTTGGGCAAGACATTTTAGGAGATGGTGAAAGGATGGCTGCTTTCCCTTTCCTGCAACTCGAGAGAACAGAGTATGTCTGTAGGTTGTGATAGTGCAGACAGTGACACGTGCAACAGAGCTTCACACAAACACAGCAGCTTGGTAGGAGCTTCATGGCAACTACATTTCTAGCACTTGAAGTCAGGATTGGTTTTGAGTTGCTGATCTTTTCTTACGCTCTGCTGTTAGGGAGAGTCTCGAAAGTGTTTCCAGTGATGCCGGTATTTGAGAAAAAAATAAGTATTTGAAAACATACCTTTCTGGGTCAGTGTCTTGGAAGGCGTGTTCAGGAGAAATCAAGGAAGCTTCATCTTCCGTTGGCAGAGAGCTGTGTCCTGTTGCGTGTTATACCTTCGGTATGGCGTGGTTCTATCAAATCGCTGCTGCGTGTTGTTAAACGCCGGAGGCCTGGAAAACAGCGAGGAGAGAAAGTGCAAAGCAAAAACTAGTTTTCGTTTTCTTCTACGTATTGTCAGAATGGTAAATTCTGTACTAAAGTCCAACCAAAGCACAGTGACATGCCACCTAAGTTGGGCTCGCCTTAAATATTTGAGTTTGCAAAAGAATTACTCGCTTTGTG
Organism: Rhynochetos jubatus; assembly: GCA_027574665.1. Lineage (NCBI taxonomy): Eukaryota > Metazoa > Chordata > Aves > Eurypygiformes > Rhynochetidae > Rhynochetos > Rhynochetos jubatus. The sequence goes on along the minus strand of CM050654.1, from coordinate 3,932,940 downwards.
AAATATTTTAATGAAAAACCAGCAGGTTTGCCTCTTGCCAGTGGAGAAGATTCCACATTCTTCTCCTGATACGTTTGAACTTCTGAGTAATTGCTCTGCCTTTAGGATTCTTGGGATTACATGTAATGAAAACTGATGGGAAACTCTTGATTCTCAAAAGGAAGTGTGTAATGTAAAACTTGGACCGAAGTTCTGTGCAGGGATTTTCTTTTTTCTTCTTGCCAGGGACAGCCGTGTTTCTTACTCTGCCGGCCAGTCCTTTACCTTATTCTTCTTGTGGCTTTTGAATTCCTTAAGTTATCTTTCCACTTAAGGCTTGCTCAGGTTGTTTTGTTGGACTGAGGAAGAGATCCACAGAGGATTATTGAGTACAAAGACATCACCTTTGGCTCAGGAAATCCCCAAGCCGCTGTTGCTGGCAGCTGAGGGAGTATTCTGGTGTAGCACTGCTCCTTCCATGCCTGCCCCCTCATAAGACCTTGGCCGCTGCTGAGGGGTAGGAGACAGGGTAGATTGTCCGTACTCCGACTCAGTGCAACCCTTTATTTGTGGGCTGGTTTTTTCCGCCCTTCTTTATGCTCTTAGCGCTGAACAGCAGTCAAGCAGCAGGGGTGAGGAGGTGCATTAGCTGAGGATTCTTGCACTGCCGCACTGGCAGCGTGAGAATCGCTGGGGTTGGAACTGTGCTGCTGGGCCAGCGAGCTCAGGGTTAAAATACTGCCTAATTGAAGCAGAAGACTCTGCTCTGTGTGCAGAGGCAATGCTTGAATTAACATTGCAGTGAGGGCAGGCTGTCTCTTACTTGAATTTATCATTATCTTCAGCTTGGAATGGTTTTCTTAATTTCTCCAACTCTCCTACAGCTCGTGGCTAAAAGGTGGTGCTTTTTCTTCCAGGTGGCCAAGGTAAATCACCAGTGCAGCTGCTGAGAGTTGCTGTTCCTGGAGCTTTACCTCTTTAAGGGCTTTGGGTTGCCTTTCACCTGGATGAAAGAAACAAAGTTACCATCTATTTCTCTTTCAAAGAAAGGAAATCCAGGTAGAAGCAATGCCTTTCTCTCCTGGGGAATTGACTCTTAGTGCTTTCCAGTGATGATCATGTGAGTGAGAGAATACTTGTTTCCTCACCTGTGACTTATTTTTCATAGTAAATACTTTTACTGACCTGAAAAGACTCTTCCTCTGTGACATTCTTCATAATACTGAACTGTAGGTGTTACAAGCTTCTATTAATGCACTGATGAATGGGAATCATCGAATGGTTTGGGTTGGAAGGGACCTTAAAGATCATCCAGTTCCAACCCCCCTGCCATGGGCAGGGACACCCTCCACTAGACCAGGTTGCTCCAAGCCTCCTCCAGCCTGGCCTTGGACACTGCCAGGGATGGGGCATCCACAGCTTCTCTGGGCAACCTGTCCCAGAGCCTCCCCACCCTCTCTGGGAAGAATTTCTTCCTGATGTCCAATCTAAATCTCCTCACTTTCAATTTAAACCTGTTACCCCTGGTCCTGTCACTACAGGCTCTTGTAAAATGTCCCCCCCAGCTTTCTTGTAGCCCCTTCAGGCGCTGGAAGGTGCTGTAAGGGAAAAATACGTTGGTTTTGCCTGTACCACAGTATACCGATTGCATTTAACTTGAGGGTATAATCATACTAGTGCCTGGTCATTGCCATGACTGTGGTACTTTTTTCCCTTTTTTTGGGGAGGAGGAGGTGTCAATCCAGTGTACGGGGAGAGGAACCTGCAGTTACCGTGTTTACCTGAGAACGGTGTGTTTCCCATGAAGAGGGAGAAGTTGATTCTGGCTCCAGTTCTTCACGGTAGAAAAAACCTGAAGCTATTTTTAGCATTTTGAACTGGTTTGTTATTATTATCCTGAAAAGAGTTGTGCCCAATGAGTGTTGACATAAGCTCTTCTGAGCTGTATCTCGATGCTTTGAGTCTCAGGTAAGATTGTCTCTATCCATCTATTTCAATACCCTTGTTGTTGAGTTGCAAATAGCCGTTAGAAGATATTTAGACCATTGTTCGTCCCTTGTGCATTTCATAGGTGCTCTCCTCAAGGTAAGAGTGATCCTTGGTCTGCTGCTGCTGAAGGCAACTCTTCTAGTTGGCAATTCACAGTACTTACTGAACTTCCCTAGTTCCTAAGTAATTGCAAAGCCTCATCCCATTTCAAGAGCTTAATCAAAGCACATTTGGTCCTTTGAGTATTTGCTAAGAAGAAATGTGAAAGAACAGTTGGCCCTTTTCAGGAATTCTGTCATTTTGCTACTAGTGTCAGCTCATGAGTGTCTTTTACCTGCCAGTTTTCATGGAAGGTTTCTTAGGCAAAGCACCTAATTTCCATCAGTAATTTGTAGTGTATTCTAGTGTATTCCCAAGCCACTGCTCAGGGGATATGGTAGTACTTCTCCCTGGTTTCTCAGAGGTGGATGTTAGGTGCTGTTCACTAGGTCCCATTAGGCATTAGCAACCACAGTGGACAGGGGACACAAGGGGGTCATCACAAAGCTGACCAGAAGTAATTCCTTCAGGGATTCACCACGAACATCAACCACTTGAGATGCAACACAGAGAACATTTCACCGGCTGAGTTTACTTGGAACTTGCTGATCCTCTTTGTGGTTCACGAAGGTGGGAAGGTTTATGCGTAGAAGTGGTCACAGATTTCAGACGGGGTGAACTGGGGGAGGGTGTGAGCTCAGAGTGTTTTCAACAGCGCAGCTCTGCTCTGGGAGCTATGTATTGCGTCTTACCAGGCCAGCTCCGCATCCTCGGCTGTGTGCTTTGTGTGTGTTGGTGGTGTGGTTAGAAGTCCTGGTTGTTTACAGTGTACCACCAAGACGGCTGATGCTGAGGTGGTTCTTTGGGAAACCTTTTAAGTTGCAGGGTACAGAGGTTTTTCTTCTGCATGCGCCACGTGTGTGATCTGCCAGAATCAAAAGCTGCGTCGCTGGGGTTCGACGAAGGCACAGCTGCTCGCTCCATCAAATAGTAATGCATGTACCTAATTGATTAGGGAGAAAAGCTCCTTGCGGTAGATTTTTCTGCAAAACAAGTAGTCCTGTCTACTCGTGAAAAGTCCCGTGCCCTGATTCCCCAGTCCTCCATCCCCTGTCTGAATCCAGTTCTGTTGCATCATTGGGTGGGATTTTTTCCTTCTGAAATATTTTCATGCTTTTCCTCTGATTTTTGAAGGACATGTTTTACTGATTATCCTCCAGCAACCTCAAGCCTGACGAAGAAGCACTGTAATATTTTTCCATGCCCACAGGGTTTATTGTGCCTGGAAACTTTTATAATGAATGTGCAGAGATAGTAAATCTTTCTTTTTTCTTTTTTCCCTCTTTTATTCCCCCCCCCCCCCCCCCCCCCCCCCCCTTAGATTGCTACTTGGAAAGAGAGAAGATGGGAAATCTGCTTTTAGTACAAATATTTGGGGGGAGGGAGCAGTAAGGCAGAGAGAATACAGGAAGGAAGAAAATATTATGACTAGTATCTCCAGATCTAATCTGTTTGTTCTGGATTATTTTCCATTTTTCCTAGCATTTTTTCTCATGGCTAATTGTGCAACATCACTGCAGCTCTGCAGGCCTCGCACTTCTTAAGGGCTGGAGCTTATTGCATGTCTTTGAGCCACGTTATAAGGGGAATCTGTTTGGTTTTGCAAGGTCAGGTCCTAATTTTCTACTCCGAGCCGTAGTTTTGCTTCACACCTGATAGGAGAACTGAATTCTGGTTTTGGGAAGGGGAGGAAGAGGCTCTGCCAGGACTACATGCTGCTCTCCATTTTTCTTAAGCACAAACCCCCAGTTGCTCAGAGTTTTTAAGAACTTTTTAGTTTACAAGTGTGGGAAATGTCTTATTTGCATTGAAGATTAATGTGAGAGCTTTTGAATAAGTATATGATCATAGGTGCTAATAATATGCTGATTTTGAAATGTTTTATATGTTGCTTTTTCATGAATTCCATTCTCTAAGTTCTTGGCTCCTATGACTAGAATGTGGGAGGAGAATTCTTACCAGGGAATGAAAGGAAAGATAACTTTATATTACCTTCTGTTTTCACTCTGGGGATACATTTATTATTTCAGAATATATTCAACCTCACTGGGTTGGATTTCCATAAGGTGGTGTTACAACTTCTTTAGGGTCCCACGTGCGTTTACTGTTTTTCTTTAGAGATCTCCTGTACAGCAATAATAACTTGCTTTTGAGCAAGACTTCCTTCTCACAATACCAGAATAATGTTCTTGTGAGCGAGGATCCTGGTTTCTAACCTGTAATTACATTAATATTTTTGCAGCTGCTGAAAGCAGACTGAAAGGTTTTAATGAAAGGCAGAAGGTTTGACAAGTTGTAACCTGCAAGGGAATCTCAGAGCTGGGAATGTCAAAGCTTTTGAGTTAGAGCGGTGTTGAATGCGTATTAAATAAAAACTTGGCATTGCTCCCCTGACTGACAGTTTAATACACAGTCAACACAGTATAGTAGAATAGAAAATCTAATAATCAGGCACATGTGTATACATGATAACCTTGCATGCTTAATTAAATGGTAGGCGAGAAGAGTTTGGTGCTTGATGCCTGCTGGTTAATCAGTGTTTTATGGCTAGCTGTTTTTCTTTTGCGAAGCTGTGAAATGTGTGTTTTCATGACAAGATTTGTTTACAAACAACAACAAACTGTCTTTATAAGTTCTTGCAAAGTGAGGGCAACATTATTTCATTTTATAGATAACACTGATTTCATGTGAATCTACTTCAAAGGGATACATCCACTGCCTTTGCAAATCAGCGTCCGTGGGCCCCCGATACAGGAAATCATTTAAATGCTTTCCTTTTCACATGAAATAAAAAGTGTGCATAAAGTCTTCCCAAAATAGGAATACTCTCCTGTAACAGGATTTCATTCATACTGCTAAATATGGGTTAGGAATGTAACTTCAGATGTCGGATTTAAATATATTGACCTGTGCTCCTTTTTATTGCATCTGAAATAGCTGTAAATGATTTTATTTTCATCCAAAATATTTTTACCTAGCTGTTGTGGGTGAGAAGTTTTCTGTTGGGGAATTTAAATCAATTGAATTTTGAATTAGCCAACTTTTAATTACCACTTCTGGTGTTGTAAAATCCCCCAAACCTCAACGTCCTTGTTTGAATATATGTGCACTATAGGCTCCCCTTCCCCCCAGCCCACAGCAGTAGACTGGGCAGCAATACAACTCAGTGAAACTCCCCCCAAAGCTCCTACAAAACACCCAAACCAGCTTTTCAAACCTACATACGTCACACTCTCCGTCCCTCGACACTGCAGACCGGACCATAGGGTTGACCCTCTTTAACAAAGCCCTGCCCTGCCCTGCAAAGCAGGCAGCCAAGTGCTGCGTGGTTACTCTTCTGGTACTCACACTGCGTTGCTGATGGACTGGGGTGTCCCCTGTCCCCAGGGCAGGTCCTTGCTGGGGGCTCACCCCAACCGGGGGGTTCACACGCGGCACACTCCCTTCGCAGCTGCCTTTAGGGCCTGTGGGGTAGGTCCAGGCCGCAGGGCGTGAAGCGGGCCCCATCCCAGCTCTGCCTAACTGCCCTCCCACCCAGAGGAGTGCTCTCCAGCACTCCCGTTAGCCCGTTCCCCACGGCAGCCTCCCACATGGGGCGGCACTGCCCGCGCTGCCTCACAGCAAGGCACCTTCCTTGGGTGAGGCGAGGGGTGGCAGGAGGGCAGCGCGTGGTGGTGCCTTTGCTGCTACTGCTCCTCGCTCCTCACCCGATTGCTCTGCCATGGGCTTCCCCACCAGCCACAGCCCCTTCCCAGGCTCCTCTCAGTCCCTGTCCAGACAGTTTTAAATCCCTGCAGCTCTTCAGCTACCAAAAACCTCTTGATGATTTCCAGTGCATCTGGCATACAGGTTCTGGATCAATTGTTAGCTGTCTACCCAAGAAGTTTCAAAAACCCACTATGCTTCGTATCCATTTTTACACTGAAATCTGAGTCTAAGTACAACCAGAATGAAATCAGTTATAAGCTGGGGCTGGATGTGACACGTATACCATACCCACCCGTTTCTTGTAAGAACGCAGGTACAAACTTTTGGGACCGACTTGAGTGGCTGGACAGCGTTGATGTACCACTTGCTTGCTGTAATAATGTTCCATTTGCACACATCTTTAAAGGAATATGTTGTAAGCTGTATTTTATTTTGTGAGGAAACCCTTCTTCCCTGTGAGGGTGACAGAGCCCTGGGACAGGCTGCCCAGAGAGGGGGGAGTCTCCTTCCCTGGAGACTTTCTAAAGCCGCCTGGACTTGTTCCTGTGATCTGCTCTGGGTGATCCTGCTCTGGCAGGGGGGTTGGACTAGATGGTCTCTAGAGCTCCTTTCCAACCCCTAACACTCTGAGTCTGTGAATCCAGACGTAGCACTACTTTCTTGATTTCTTTTCCAAGGGCGGTTGTGTAATACTTACAGAGAATTTCCAGGCCTGTGTTCCTGGTGTTTTGTTGTCAGTCTATTGATGTGCCATTTCAAAGGCAAGAAAAGAAGCTTGTTTCTAGGCAGCCCTGCTGTTCCTGAAGTTTCTTTCTTTGCATGTTAGCACTACCTGCTTCTCTGCTCCGTGTTGGTCTGATCTACACGCAGAGGTTTAGTGGAAGAAGCTGGGGGAGCCAGTGGAATCTTCAAAATCTATTTTAAAATCTTCTTAGCAAAAGGCATTAGCAGATAGGCATTTTGCAGTGCACTTGTTTTTAATTTTCTTAGAAGAGGAAATGGTGCTGGTTGTTTACTTTTCGCAGGTTTTTACTTCTTGGGCAGTTAATATTCTAACTGACCCCACCTCCACCAACCCATTTGGCCTTTTATCAGCTCTAAAGAATTACGTAAATAGAACAGTAGATGAAAAGCACCTGCCAGGTTGTGAAGCCGGCCACTGGAAACGTTCAGCACTGTGACAGCACTGCTTGAAGAAGCTGAAGTTTTAATTTCTTTTGTTGAGCCCTAAATTGAGTTAACATTCCAGTGTGAAGTGTAACAGCGCAGTTTCTCCTATCAAACCTGTGGCAGTCGTGTGATTCTTTGCAGGAACCCTGTAGCCGGCATTGGCTGTGGCATCTCATTAGTTTGGAAGATGTGATTTCTCAGATGAGGGAGCATATAGAGCTCCAGTGTGAAATTCTGATGAAATTTCTGCTTTGCTAGGGTATCCAAGCGCAGAGACTTTCCCTTTTTATACTTTCTGGGTTTTTCTACAGCCTTTTTTTCCTGAATATTGATTTTACTCTTCTCCCCTTCCCACTGTTGCTTCTAAACATATTTGTGGAAGATGTAAAAGTCTTATTCCGTTACTACTTAATTCCCCCGCTGCAGTTCTGCACCATGAATCTTCTCTTCAAGGGAAAACCAGAGCTATGCTTGATAATTTCAGGTGTACTGCAGAAATTCCTCAGGCCTGATGGCTTAGCCGAAATGTTCAGCTGGATAAAGCTTTTTGGCTTGGGAAGATAAGGTGTGTATTATGTGTTAGCATCCACATATGTTATTGGATGCAAGTCTGAAAGTATTCAATGGTAACAGTGTGTCAGAGATGGTGGGACCAGGCATGGGTGCCAGAAATTGTTGTGATGTCTGTAGATGATAGGGAGAACTGTAGCCCATCTGTTCTCAAGCCGTGTAGAGTTTCAGAGGAAAATCTCTGCCAGGTAAAAATTTGTTAAACACCAAAGAAGATAGGAACCCCGGAGGCCCCGGAAAAATAACCCAATTGCAGATCCTCGCAGAGATTGCCGTATAATTTTGAGTATCAGAGAACTTCCCTTAATAGATGGGGTTTGTTTGTTTGTTGTCCGGGGCACAGCTTGGTTGTCACAGAGTGGTGGCATATTGCTCCCTGCAGTCAGTCTGCAGCGGGAGCTCCTGGACCATCTGAGCAAAGGCTGATAGTGAACTGGCAGCGTAAATAGCATTTTATTGTGTTGATCGGATACGATACCGGAGGATGATCCTTGTTGCAGTTTGTTTTAATCTTGTTTGCGCTCTGGAATGCGTAGAAGAGGTTGAGTTCATAAAACACCACTCGCTCGTTTTTTTAATTATGTGGTTATTATGGGTTTAACAGTTAACTGGTCCAGGGGAATTAATACTTCAACAGCAACTGAAGTTAGTTCATTCTGAAAACAAACATTAAGTAGGTGTGCTGGAAGAATTAGTCCTTGAGAAGGCATTTACGGGTCATTTCATAGCTGGACATGTTTGTTCAGCCATTACAAATGTTGGAAGTTTTTGTTGGGAGGGGGCATTTGGATCTCATGAGTAAAATCTAGATAAGATTATCTAAAATACATGCACTACATATCTGAATTCACCGAATTTATATGTTTTATGGGATACCATCCCCTAGTTTTCATAGATAATCCCTTATTTACTGTCAGTGTCTGCATAAAGAAGAAAACCAGACATGTTGAATTTCTCTGAGGTGTTGACAGAAGATATCAAAAACCCTGGGCTCACCTTAGTGGCTTGCAAGAAAATGCTTGTATTCGGGCCAGCTGCTTTTTGAGCATTGCCACGTGAAGTCACGGGAAAACTGCCTGTAATGCTGGTGTAAAATTAGGGGCAGCTCAGGAAGTTGACGGGCTTGCAGCTCCGCTCCTGGGGGCCCCTCACCATACTAGTGTACTGCTGAGTGCTTGTGATAGTGCCACGTGTTGAATATGAACTATTTTGCCCTTTAGTCCAACTGAGTGAGCTTCCCAAGAGAACTAGGGGTTGTATGATTTTTTTTTTTCCCCCCAGTGTGCTGTCATATGATGCCTGGATGGGATTTAAAAAGCTGATTTTGTTGCTTTTCAGTTTCTGGAGCCCTTCAGCGAAATGATAACCTCCTGATGTTGGTTTCAGTGACTCCCACCAAGGAAGGCGATAGCTCTTTGTCCTGAGGGTAATCAGTGTAGTTTATGAGCCGCTTCTTGCTCCCAAATACTTCACTGTCACACGGTTGGCAATAGGCCTCTGACAGCCCGGGAGTTCCCAGCGAGAGGAGGAGATGAATCAGCAGGGATGGTGGAGGTCGGGATCACGGGGTCACTTTAGGACTAAAGCTTCTGAAAACTGGACGCCAGAACAACGTGGATTAAACTGAAGGGTACATGGCCTGGCGGAAAGGGCAAAATCCACCGTGTTAGGAAACTGAGCGGAACTGTGAGTGTGAGGGGATGTCAGCAACAACTGCTGTGCTTACGTTTAATGTGGAATTTTGGAATTGGAGCAGTTTTTCCCACCCCCGCTACGTGGGTGCCTTGCTCTCTCTGGATTGTTTGTGTTTAAGAATGGTGCAACTTGAAAACGTTGATGTTCTTTGAAACAAACCTTTTGGAAGGAGACTGTGTTTTGGATTGGCAAATTTGTGTTTTGGAATTTGAATGAGAGTCTGTTGCAAGCATCCTCCTTTCCTGTTCAGTAGGAAGCATCCTGTCATTGTCCCTGCAGACGCGTCATGGCAGGGGCACGTTCCATGTTCTCGCTGGGGGTTACGAGGCTGGAAGGCCTCAGTTTCCTTTTAATTTTCGGGATATAAGGTACTTGTGGACCATCTTGTCTCGGGTGCTTTCTGTGCCCACCACACCTATTGGAATCGGCCTTCCTGGATTCTTACTGTCAATCCCAGCTTCTGTGTCTTTTGTGCATTTCAAACACTGCTCTGTTTCTCCTTCATTGTTTATGAGCTGTTTTTCAAGTTTCTTGTTTTGTTTGCTTATAAAAATAAAATATGCTTAAAAGGTTTAAATTCCACCCTTTCTCCTCTCCTGTAAATAAGAAAAAAAACCAACCCCACACGAAACCCAACCAACAGTGTGTGTCTCGCACAGCAATTTTATCTTGGTTAGCAGTTCCCCTTTGTGCGCAGTTAGGTTGCCCGGCTTTGGTTTTTGGAACAGGCTGCTCTGAGCTATTGGAAAAACAGAAATCTCACCTGCAACATAATGAAGGCACTGGAAATACGCCTCATAGTCCCGTTGCGCTCTCCGGTGTGGGTTTGTTTATGTAAAAGCAGGGTATGTTCTCAATTCTCTTTTCTCTTTAGGGCAGGTGAGAGAGCTGAGGGGTTCATCCATATAGTCAGTCCAGAGATGATGGCTAAATGCTTCTTTCAGTTCAAGCAGTAGCACTGACTGTAATAGCAATATATTATTTAGTGCTCTTTGCTTGCCTCTTCAGTCTCAGCACAAGCCAGTTGCTGAAGTGCAGACGCTGCCTCTGTTGCCGGCGATCCCCAGCTCAAGTCTTGCCCGTACCTTGGGGTGACATGGCACAGCTGGGCTGTCTGCTCCAGGGTGACATTTTTGATCCTACTGTGACTGTACTGGTAGCTGTGCTCCTTGTGCCTTGCTTGTTCTCCTGGATTTCCTTCTTTCTCTTCTCTCGCAAGTTGTGTGGGATTGACCTCCCGCAGTTCAACCAAAACAGGGTAAGTGCACGCCAGGATCTCACACGGAAACAAATTTTGCCTCTGATGCAATTCCAGCGTGTTTTTCTAGGGAAGTCTAAAGGAGATGTGTTATTCATACGAAGTCAGTGTTGCTCTGTTCTCTTCCAATTCTGATAGTCCTGGATGAGCGCAGGGGATCATCTGCAGATGTAGTCATCGCAGGAGCAGCAGGGTTATACGTAAGTTTAACATTTCACTGTGCTGCAGGACCGAACATGAGAAACTCTTACAAATGTAACGTGGTTTATATTGAGTTGCCAGCAGAAGGAGTTTGAAATTCCTGTGGAGGATGTATGATGTTAGAGTGGAAAGCACAGAAACCAAGGAAAGCTGCTTTGCAAAAGGAGCTCACAGGAAGCAGGACAGACAGAAACTTGTCTTTTTTTCTTGTCTCATTCCCAACAGAGAACCAGGGCAGGAGCTTCTACTTCAGCACCTGCTCTGACTTCCTCCTTCAGTAACAGGCCTGGTTATTTTTGTAACCCTTTGTGGTTGGTGGTTTGTTGCCTTTTTTTACTTCTTCTCTGGGTTTGCAACATTAATTAATTCACTGGTGCCACCTTGAAGCAGCTTTCTTTACAACAGCTGTTCTCTAACATCCCAGGAACAGATCTACAGTCTTTTTTTATTACATTTTTTTTTATTGCAATAGTAGGTTATCATTTGTCACTCGAGTGACCATACTCTTTTCATGCAAACAGCTCACTTCAGGAGCGCGAGGATAGCTGATGGTGATTTTGTCTTCGCTGAGGCCTTACAAGGTTTACTAAATAGTTTGACGAGAAACAGAGGCAAAGATAGTAAATAAATATTGCAAGATAAACCAAATAGGAGTGGCAGAGATGGGAACAGAATTCAGTGCTCTCACCTCATCCTATCCCGAAAATGAGCCCTCGCTCACTGCCTGGCCCTGAGCTTCCTGCCCCTTCCCTTGTGGCAGTGAAAAAGTGTGAGTCCGTCTGTCTGCCAGGCATCAACACTGGGGAAGGGCTCTACATTTAAACTTGCTTCCTTCACCCTGCCTCTGAAGCTAAAATTATCCATGAGCAACTCTCTAATCCATGTCACCGTGTAGCTGCTTGTGCAGGCGCTGGGCACGGGGCAACCTGGGCTGGCAGGAAAGAGAAGCTAAAATTGCTTCCTTTGGCGTGAGTTTGAAATGTGTGTGCTTAGTTTGGTGGCAACTCCTCCTTGCAGAGGAGCCTGAGGACATCATTATTACAGTGTAATTAAATCCTGTTAGTTTAATTATACAGTGCACTTTAAAGCCTTAAGAAATACTTGAATAGTATTTTAGAATGAAGCAAAAATATACGTGATATATTTAATGGTGAACGCAATTAATTCAAGATTTAATATTGTTTAAGAAAAAAACTTGCAAACACGTTTTGGAAAAATAACTTGCGATGGAACTTTCCAGAGGTTTTTATTTTAAATGGAAGACAGTAACATACAGAGGATATGATTTGTTTGTCTTAAGGTTACCCTGTGTAACTGTTCTTCTGGTATCTGCTGTGGTTTGGTATTGCTTATGCGTTCCCTTACAGCGTAGGCGACAGCAGATCAGCTCCGGCCCTTTCCACTCCGATCCTTGTCTCCCAGCCGTGTGAGCACTAGTTCTGTTTCTCATTTGCTCCCCCATCTTCCCCGGGCTGTTTGAGGCTAGCTCACCTTTCTCCCACCGTTGTTGCATCTAACGTGGGAGGTAATTCTGTCAGCGTGATTTATTTTCTTTCACCTGGGCTTTCTTGTTGTAATGTCCTGGTTTGTGGGGTGGTGTCGCTTGTTCCTTTGTCTCTCGAGGAAGGAACAGAAATAAGCCCCTCAGCACACTCCTGGTTATCCTCTTTATTCCTATTTAACTTTTTTTGTTCAAATGCTTAACCAAGGGATTTGTTACAGCCTTATTAAGCAGCTCTTTCTTAGGAGTAACTTTTTGCCCTCCCAGGGTCCTGAGGCAAGTCCTAACTATTCCAGCCACCACACTTGTGTAAACACATTATTTACTTGATCTCTGTCTCGGGCCAACTACCAGTTCGGGTCCCCCCCTTCCCCCCCCAAACTGTATTACATGACTTCCAGAAGCACAAACGTGCAAAAGCTGTCAATCCCAGAGAAGTTCTTGGCAAGAGGACCTGGTTCAAGCCCAAGTAACCAGGGCTGTTTACTACGTGCTGGTGATAGTGGGAAAACAAAGAGAAATAAGAAGGGGTTGGCACAAAAGTGGATGACTTCATATGCCTTTTTTTCCTAGGACAAAATCACTAATAGAATATATCAAATGTAAACAATTTATTATGGCGTATATTTAGAGAGGTCTTTTGAGTTGCTTTCTGATGGGAATCTACTTTATTTGCTTGCACGTAGAATCTGGGTTTAAACAGGACCTTTCAATCTTCTGTCTTAATTTCGTATGTTCATTTTGTCTGTGTAGGAGAGAGTTTAAGCTAGTTGTGAATTATATGGGCAGGTATTTTATGTTAAAAAAGGGGGAAATTCTGTATTTTAGAGGGTAACCTACTGGAGGCTGTCTGTTTTTACTATTTATGATAGCTAAAGAAGACTCAAAGTTCTGAGATTTTTGAGTTATGTTTTATAATATTTGCCTGAAAATATTAGGATTCACAAATTTGTGGATTCTGTACTCATGCCAGGAAATGCCTAGCATCTTCTGCAGTGTGATGTATGGCCATTCTTCCGTTGTTGAGGCAGTTAACACAAAATTCAGCATGAAAAAAATTGCACTGGTGTGATGCTCCTATGCCAGTTCACTGGCTTCTGCTTTTCTGGTGTCTTCTGTGGTACTTCAGTAGTCTTCATTGCCTGGGGAACAGGGCATCACGTCTTCTGCCTGTGCAAAACTTACATGCAGTGTCGCCCAGGGTTTAGATCCAGTAGTTATCCCAGTACCTCGAGTAAAAGCATTTCTTTTCCAGAAGAAGTTTGGTTTTGTTTGTACAGTTCTTTTAAGTTAGCTGTGGCAAACCACTTGACAACTTTAGTGGGGATAAAAAACTTTAGTGAGTCATTTTCCTTAAGTAAACAAACTCAGTTAATGGTAGGATACTAGTGGAAGTTGCACACTAAAATATTGCACTGTGTTGTCTCTGTTGCTTAAACTTACTGGGTATGAAGATTATTTGTTGAGTGGTACTGTTATGTCGTCCCTTTATTTGATATGCAATAAAGTTTGCTGATACCAGTGATGAATTTAACATAAGAAAGTTAAGCTAATATTGTCAGGTACCGGGAGGCATCTCTTTTGTGTTACGAAATACACCTATTTGTAAACAGCAGTAAGAGTGACCTAACTACACTGTACTGACACAACTGTGTTTATAAAATAGCTTGAATAAATGAAATCTAAACTACTTAGTTGTGTTTTTGGGCAGTGACTTGGTATCTAGCTGGTCATTGCTGGATGGTGTTTTACTAGATTCCAGTTAGCAAACAATATTCGTGGAAGCTCATGGGAGGAAGTGTGGTGTAAGAATTTGGATTCTTACTGGAATTCTCTACAAGTCTGCAGTCTGCATTAACTGATACAGTTTGGTGGTTTCTCCAGCACTGGGTTTTATAATCCAGAACCAAAAGCTGGCTTAGCCTAGGAACAGCCAGTGACTGTTGATCGTACTGGTTTGGACGAGCTCCGTAGTTACAGAAATAAGCTGATGTGAAACTGGATGGGGATAATCAGATATCTTCTGAAACCAACTGAGATGCTTGCAACATGAGGCAGAGCAGCTGTCAAAAATGTTCTTGTGCAAATGTGGTTATCTTTATTTTTGGACTAACCAGCGTTTTGTCTTCACAGCAGCTATACTTCTGAATGGAAGTGGCTTGCAGACAGAGCTAGAATTGGCAGCCGTTGGACATGGCTTCAAGCCCAGATTTCAGAACTAGAATACAAAATCCAACAACTAACTGACCTTCACAGGCAGATACGTGCCACCAAGGTATTGTCTGTAAGCTCATAAATGGACTTTTCAAATAATCTTTTGACGGTGTTTCTTGTATTATTTGTTGATTTGGTTCCTTCTTGTTGTCATCATTTATTTTGCCCTGGAGTTCTTGTATCTGCGCAGGCTATCACAGGCGAAACTTAGTGAGAAAGACATCAGGACCTAAAAAGTATTGTACCCTAGAGACACCAGCACAGGCCTGGGAGTCAGGAACTCTTCCCTTCCTATCTGGGTAGTTAGTGACTTGGTTGGTGACTCAGTGGCCCAGCACGAGGTACTGCATTTATCACGCCGCTTCTTCCCTCTGCAGAAGAGGCCAGGTCTGGTTTTCAGGTGGGGCAGTTGGATAAGCATTTTTATGTTGTGGGGGGTTCATGGTGGGGTTTTTAGTTATTTACAGTGCATGTTTATTCTCAGGGTTAGCTAGTTAATGTTTGTACAGCACTTTGAACAGGTCAAGGATTAATTATTACTAAAATTCCAATGTGTGTAACTCATGTACTAGTTTTTGTAAATCGAACTGGCTAGACAGTGGGAAAGTCACATTCCTAAAACATTAATAATATCTCTATCAATTTAATGGGTTCCCCAGGTCATTCTCATGCGCAAGAAGCTGAAATCTGTGATAATTCTGGTGGTGTGATAGTGAGGGGTTTAGAGGAGGGCTCTTTGACTCTCCATTGGTGAGCCTCATGTAGGTGGTCTGATGTGTGCTGGGGTCCGATAAGCACGGATGGCGAGGAGGCAGAAGATGCTTTAGACTTGTGTGGCTGAATGTGAGACTTGGGAGTTTAAAAGGAGAGGGAAATCACCCCAGAGAGCATTTCCCTCTGGTCACATAAAGAAAACTTACTCCCTCTTCTCCTTTCACCCTCAGAGTCTTTCTTCTCATATCCAACTTTGTCTCTTCTGCTCACAACTTCTCCCCAGTTTGGTGGGTTTTTTTTGAAAACCCTTTTTTAAGGTTTTTCCTTAAAAAGTCACTGAAGAGCCTTTGTTTGAGGGTCTGTCCTTCCTCTGCGCCCTCAGGAGTGAAAGGAGACAGTGTATTTCGGTGAGGGGTGAGAATACCCATATTTTAGTGTCCTGAATGCTGGGTACATGCCTACTGTTGTGCCCAAAAGCTGTCAGCCTTTAGGGTGGCATAGATGTCATGAGCTGCAGAAGGTGGAGAAATAAATAACAGAGAAACGAGAGAAAGAACATTCTTTCAGTCATGCATTTTCTTCGCATTAGGTGGTATGTTGGCATGGAGCCTAGTCATCTTCCTGGTGGGGATCTTCAGGGACATTCCTTTTGGCAAACTTCATGCCCCTTTTACCAGCTGTGGTATTCACTGTTTGGCCTTGTGTCCCACGGTGAAGGTAGTTTTTCTTCAGCTGTGATTTTTCTGTGTACGTGTTTGTAGTACACCAGTGCTGGAGCTACGGAAGGACATGTGGGCCGATAGAAGAGCTCTTTGTTTTCATTTAGTGGCTGCAAAGGAGTTACACAATATCGTCAGCATTTGTATGCTGTGTTTAATGGTTTCAGAGTGTTTTCCTTGTGTTTTGAGTGGAAAAAAATGTGATTCATAGCCTGTGAAGAATGATTTCAAGCACAACACCACTCCTCTAACGCCATAATACAATAGGAAGGCAGATGGTTAACTTGCGGGCAGTTTCCTGGCCTACTACACTGTGTCTTCTCCATCTCCATGCACACAGAAGGAGCAGCTCTGGATCTTCTAGAGCCCTTCCATTAAAAAAAAAAAAAAAAGTATATTTTCAAAACAATTCCATTAAAGGGGGAGGGAATTCATTGCCAAAACCTACTGGTTGTGACCCCTTTAACTTATAATTCCTATAGAGTCAATATCAGTCTAACTAGATTTTATATATATATATGTAAAATATATATAATTATTTTCCTCTTTTTTCTGTGCCTAGTCCATTTCTCCCTTTTCAAACTGTCTGTCAATTTTCTCCTTCTTTTCCTGCTTTCGTCTTTCTGTGCTTGGTCAACAGGCTTCTGCAACTCAAATTTTCCGTGGAAGCGGGGGGTGCCCCCTTGTTTTCACAACTTTTCCTGTGTGTCTTCCTCTGACTTCAGTGTTTTAGACTTTAGTGAGTTATTTTTTTCACTCTGTGGTCATGACCTGTGATTCTTTTACTAAAAAGATCTATAGCTTCTAAATTTTAAGAGTCTAAAACTGTTGAACTAGCTCATCCTCCTTTTGTGGCATATGAAAGCTAGATCTGTACTTCAATTTCTGTGAATATACTGCCTACTTTGTAACTGCTGTTGGGCTACAGATTGTAGCATGATACTGGCTTTGTTTCCATCTGCTGTAAATGGAAAAGCAGGGGTGATGGGCAACGACCTGATAAGGAATGTGGAAAATCTAACATTGACTTGTCAGAAATACAGAATGTCTGTGTCCCTTTTGGATACAAAAGCAAGTTTTCAAGCACCTATGAGGTTTTTTTTAGAGAATATCTTTGTTCTCAGCCTTGAATTTAGAACTCGAACAAGGGAGTAAGTCAGAGACACAATGAGAACAGGACAATTTCATGTTTCCTCCTAGTCTCCCCTTTGAAGTCTCCTTGAGACTTGCTTTCATGTTTTAGGGCAAGTCACTGCTGAGGCAGGAGTCAAGGTGCGAGTAAAAATACAGAATCCTTAAATTTCCACCGCCATAACCTACGTGAAGTCTGTCTTGCTCAAAGAAAGAATATAAGAGTTCTGTATGTTCACATGGTGACAATCTTCCTTGGGTTTAATGGAATATTCTCACTAGAAAGAAAAAATTGAGGCAGTGTGATTGAATGGTCCCATTCTTTCAATATCTGCTTGATATTTGAATAACAGCCGGTACTTGAAAGCAAGTAAGTTCTTTCCCTTTCTCTTTGGAAAAAGCTTGCGGAGGTTTGATAGCCTTTTCTGAGTATTACATTTATTTGCTCAAGAGAATGACAAATTAAGGGACTGTTTGAGGAACTGTTTCTGACTGTTACAGTTATTTTTGCTTATTTTGTTTGGTTTCAGTTGTTCAAACAAACGAACTGAGATGTTACCTAGAATTGTATTTGACAGTTCTGTTTTTCTAATGTCATGTGGAAAGCACAATGAGGGCGCTCTTTTCCTAGTGCCGTTTGTTATTGCCCTACCATACAGCATTATATTTATCTTACTGGGTGGCGTTCTGAACGATAGACCGCACCTGATACCACATTTGTGCAGATGGGCTTGAAAAGCAATGAGATGGCTAGAGTATAGGATAGTTACTTCTGTAATTATGAAACTCTAAAAATGCTCACCTTAAACCAAAAATCAATTATGAAGTTATAAAAGACTTTTGGTTTGAATTGTATACACCTCTGCTACATAAAAAATAACAACCTTGATGTGTGGCTTCGAAGATGGATAGAAATAAGAAAAATAGAGCATTTTAAAATGCCTCCATAAAATTTATTGGCTGCAAAGACCACACCCAACTTCAAATCAAAGAGTGGTTGTTTCTTACAGAAAAACCTCTTCTTCAATCAGTGGGCAAATGATCATATAGTTGTTCTAATAAGTATGAATTCCTGATTCGAATTTCGGCAGGGATGTTTACACAGTGGTGGGACACTAGTGATTGGTGTTCTAAGGAGTTGCATACATGGTGCACCTTTTCACTGACAAAAATACCTACTGTTTCTATATTTTAACCGTTAACTGTATTTAAAATCTAATTTAAGTGCTCCAAATTGTTGCTGGGAGGATTTAAGGGGGACGTGCCAGGTTCAACTGCCTCTTAAAAATGATTTAGGAGGGTTAATCCGTTGTCAACCAACTGTGTTCAATTGCTGTTGTCTAGGGGATGGTGATCTTAGAAGAATTCCCATTTCCAAAAGACATTTTGAAGAAGCAAATACAATTGACAGACCAAGAAGCTTTATTAAACGCCACAGGGAATTCGCAAGCTGCCATTGAGAGACAGGATTCCTTGCCGGAGCATGACTTTGAAATGTCACCCAGCAGTCCTACCCTGCTTTTACGAAACATAGAAAACCAGGTAAAGTAAAATAAGAACTGGATGGTCGATAGAGCCAAATGATTTACCTCAGAATAAGGGCAGGTTCCACGGTGATGACTTCCAAGAAGGAAGATATTTTGCAGTCCTGAGAGTGGGTGCTGATGAATTGAAGGACTTAAATAACTATATTGTACACCAGGTTTACAAATTAACCTTTTATTTCTGACTTGTCTTGTGTTACCGCTTTGTTTTCATCAAAGTGGCCACATGACAACTTCTAATAGCTATCCACAAACCTGCCTCTCCTTTATAGTTAGGCCTGATGTAGAGTTGCCACAGCCGGTTTCAGGAAATTCTTAGGCGAGATGAAAGAGTACAGCTGAAGATGGAGGTATGTTGCGCTTGGAACAAACGAAAAAAAAAGCCCCAGTGGAATATAATTGTTGGTCTGCCTTTTGAAGCGTCACAGGACTCCGGTTCGGAGCTGAGGAATTCCAGGTACTTAACAGGCATAGCATAGGCATAGCTGCGAGCGGGTTTCCGTTCATGGTGTTCAAAACAGTCATTTCCAAGGTTAATTCCAGGAAATACAATATAGACTCCGGCAGGGTTGTCTTTTGCTAGAAAGTACATAAAGAATGCGGTAGGATCACATTGCCGAAGGAGATACAGGAAATTTGTTTTCAGGGTGAATTTATGCAGTTAGCGTAAAGCAAACCTGACAAAGCCAGTGTGGTGTGTTAATGGTGCTTTGCTGCTCTACCTAAATCCTCGGTCGTATACACGGGGTTTTTTTCAATGGGGTAAAGGTAGCTTGAGGTACTGATGCCTGTTCCTGAATCTCTGTGCCAGTTTTTCTTATTTGATAGTCATACTTTCCTGTTGTTAAAATGCTTCCCCTTGATAGATCTTATCCACAACAGACAGGAGCGAGGAAGCAATGAAACAGGAAATTTATATGTGCAGTGCTGGCAATTGCACAAGGAAAACCAAAGAGCGTTTGGAGAATGTGGTGAATTCCCCTCTTTAAGTGATTCCTTGAAGAACTAAACACACTTCTCAGTAAGACATTGCACAATTAAAGTAATAGTAGTGTGTTTCCTGGTCCCTAAGTCGCTACAGAGGTCCAAGGAGTTTGATAACCTGAGAATTACTTGGGAGTAAAGGTGTTCATTTAACACATCTCACAGACTACATCAGATTTCTTCCCGTTACGCCACAAAAAGCTTTGAGGTTTGATTTGCTTTTTGACTGTTAGTTCTGTAAGTCAACCTTAAGTGTGAAGGTCTGAGTTTCTTCTTGTTCAGTGCCAGGCATAGCGATACTGTAGGTTGAAGTACATCCACAGATACTCCCACAGAATTCTTCAGTCCTATGGTAAAGTGTTTCTTTGTCAAAAATAATTCTACTTGTGAACAAAAAAGCCTGAGCCTGGCAATTTTTGCTAATACTGTTTTCAAATCCTTTTCATAGCTATGTGCTGTTTTAAAAACATGTATGTTTTTCCTTGTGTTTTGGAAGTCTGCCATTGGTTTGGTGCTGTCATATTCAGTAGAGATTTTTCTCCTTGCAGAGTGAATTCTGTTGAGATTTTTAAATCAATCTGCTGCCTATTTTATTGGCATCTCGTTTGCTTTGTCCAGACATTTATAATTGACTTGCTATTTCTGTGCTTTACTGTCCTTCCCTGAATATTTTATTCTTACATGAAATTTTTATTGGACTGCATCACCTAAACATTAACAGGAAATGCATGAGTTGTAATAAAATGGAAAATAATTCTTTCTGCCTCTTTCTGCATAAATGGTAGTGCCTCCAGATGTAAAGAAAACATACTGGGTAACCTGTAGCAAGTCTTGTTTTAAGCAATCTTAGTTCTGAATGAAAATCCTACAAAATCATTTAAAAGTTTTAAAAAAAATAGTATGCCATTTCAGATACATTTAATTTCTGGTTAGCACACAGTTTCCGCTAAGAAAGCTACATTTATTGTCAGAATAGCCTTTAAGGTTTGACATTTAAAACAAAAAAATCATTGTGAAATGTTATCTGGAGTCAGTCCACAATTCATTGCTTTATAAGGAGCAATTCTCAGTCTTCACAAATCAGCTGCGTTTGTTTGGGGCAGTGCTGAAAGCCTGGGCTTTGGTGGAGTGGGGGCTTCTTGTTGCTGGTTTTGAAGACATAAGAAGATTTTAGCCGTTGTGTTTGTAGTCACAGCAGTCCTCCTATCGCTACACTTCCTTTTGTAAAAACACCTTGGTCAAACTGCAGTGAGCAATGAAGAGGATTCTTTTCACAAGAAAAATACTTGGAGGGAACAAAATGTACAAAGAGTAGATAGCAGCCTTGGGTTTTTTTCCCTCGTTGAATGGCCAGTTAGCAGCTCTGGGCTGCAGCTGTTGCAACATCAGCTGTAACGTGTTCTGGTTCCTTTTGCCTGTTCTAAAAACCTTTAGCGATTTTAGTGTTTTAACCAGTGTGTTTTGTGTACTACTACTTGCTCAAATGTGTAAACAATGTCCTTGCCTGGTTGTTCAGGGCTGTGTTGGTATTTTGTGTTCAGTTGGGTTTTTTTTGGTATAGCTGAATATAATAATTGTCAAAGGAAAACCATGCCTTTAGTTTGCCTAAACCAAACTCTTTAATTGTTCACTAGAAGTAACTAAATATGAATGTTCCATTACGTGTGCGACTGGAATCCTAAGTAGGAAAACGACAAAAATTCAGGACCTTTGAGCTGTTGAGTCTGTATAAAAGTCTGACTACCTTTTATATTTTTATTTATTTCCAGAGTGCACAACTGAGTGAAATCATCAGCAGCCTGATTGCTCCACTCAATCTGCCTCCAGCTTCTTCGTCCCTTTCGTCCGAGACCTGTAGGCACAGGCAGCTGGTCAATGGCATCTCCTTCAGGTAGGTGACAGTACGGTAGCCGTTTTGGAAAATAACTTCTGGTGAAATTACGTAGGTGGAACTGGTAACCGGTATGGAAGTACATCAGGAAAAGAGCTGCTTTCTGCAGGCTTCCAGAGAGGTCAAGTCTTGCTTGTAAGGAGAAGGGGTTTGTATTGTTCTTAAAGACATCATAAACCTGTGCAGTCACTTAAAAGTAGATTTAAGTACTGGGAAGATAAATCCATGTATGAAGTAGTGAAAAGATACAGCAAATAATCAGAAGGAATGCGTTATTTCAGACTTGATGCATTCTGTCATCACGAGTGCAACTTCGTTTCTGGAAAAGCGATGCACTAGACTTCACTGGATTAGTAGAATACATAACCAGTGTCACCTGTGCCTCAGCATGGGACAGTGTTAGCTTTTTGTGTCAGCTTCATTAATTTTAAGCACATCAGTCTTCAATACAAAGCCAAATTAATCTTTGCCAGCTAATTTTTCAGGAATTTGGAGATAATATTTTTCTTTTTGTGGTCTTTTGTTCTGGATTGATATAACTTCCAGGATAACTGTAGCAGCTCAAAATTCATATTGTGGAAAAATGTTTCTCAATATTACTCCATACTGCTTAGTAATGTCATCTTCTGTTCAAAGATTTTAAAATACAGTACAAGCTGTAATCAGCGTTAGTCTCAAAACAGCATTATGGTAATTGAGCACAGTCCTGACTTTAAAAGACCCAGGTTATGTAGGCTATTTCTCCTGAGATACTGGTAATGTGAATTTTAAGGATGGAGAGGTTGCTGTTATTCATAGGCCTTAATTAAGATCAGGTGGATGAAGAAAGCGTTCCCTCCTAGAGCTGGGGCTTTATGGCAGTGTCTGCAGCAGGACGTAATTCCCTGGCTCCTGGCTCCAAGAAGAGCAGGCCATGCCGTCTGTTGCAGCAGCTTTGCTGCAGAGGCTGTAGTCTCCCACAAAGAGATTATAATGAGCAGCTTGGATGGGCAGCTTCTTTAACTGCCGTCTGTTTCCAAGCGGTTGTGTGACTGTGCCCTAAATTTAATGATGAAGGGGTCCTGTCTCATAGCATTCATGCTCCTGACATAGCAGTTGTTTACTAATAGTGTAGGGGAGATTCAGAAGATTCCTCTGAGTTGTGGAATAAAAACAGCCCTGAAAATAGGAGTTGCTAATAGAGATGGGTATGTGGAAGAAGAGAGTAATTTAGGCTGTTGGAAGGCTGTGTCTTTTTCACAAAACAGTTGAGGAAGGGCTCCTGCTTTTAAAACTTTTTCTAGGTGTGTGTTAAGTTGACTTCACGATGAGGGACTCTAATGATGTAACTTCAAGCCCCCTCTCTTCTGATTTATCAGGTGCTGTCCAAAATCGGTCCTCTTTCTGTTTTATGAGCAACACAGTTTTCTCACGGAACACTCTCTCGGAGGCTGGTTGTTTTCTATCATGATCTCTAAAAGCCCAAATAAGAGTGGGAACACTTGGAAGATTTTCTCAGTGCTGGAGTTGGCGAGTTAGGTGTTGGAAGGGAATCTGAGAGACTTGAGACCTTTCTAGATGTCATCTTAACAATCAGTTAAATAGTTAATTGCAATTCTTGTGTTTTGAAATCTGCAAATAAATACAGTTCATTAAAGTTGGTAATTAAGCATGATACAGAGCAGTTATGAGGATCCTGCAGGGAAATTCACTGCCTCCTACTTCTTGGTTTTTTGAGTCTGTTTCAGTTTTTTGGTGTATTTTGTTGTTGTGGTAGTTTTGTGTGCAATTAATTGAGACAGTTACAAACTACAGTTAACTTAGTTTTTTGGCTGCTTCTCCCTTCGTTCTTTCTAGAGCTCACTCTGACTCTATCAAGTACTTGAGAAAGTAGAAGTCAAAATCAAATGGGAAGTAAGGTGATTTATTTGGTTTTGAAGAGGGTGAAAAAAAGGGATGATAGAAATTTTTACTTAAGTAAATTCTTGAAATTTGTTGTAGGCTCTTGATGTGAAAGATATAATAGTCCATGGTCTAGTGGAGGATGTCCCTGCCCATGATAGGGGTGTTGGAACTAGATGATCTTTAAGGTCCCTTCCACCCCAAACCATGCTGTCATTCGGTGTTTAACGCAGGTCTAAGCATGAGATGCTTGGAGGTTGGTAATCATGGGGTTGCCGCATGGCTGGTTACTTGGGCTATTCCCAGTGGAAGTGGTGGTGCACGTGTGGTTCCTGGTTGCTTAAATGTGGGTAGCTTTAAACTGCCGTTTGTCAAGGTCTAATTTCATTAGTGGCTTCCTTTCTCTGTGTACCTTTTCTTTGCTCAGTTGAACCTAGATGCCAAGATTAGCCTGATGCACTGAGGTAAACGTTCATAGGTGCAGTTCCCTAGGCTAGTGATAACCACTTATCAGGGGAGAGGAATGAAAAAATTCCTTACTTCGGTACAGACAGTGCCTGTCTGATGGCTTGCTCTGTGTGTGTGTATCTGAGTAAGGCCTCTGCTCTTTAGCCAGGCTACAGTCGAGAAAGGCCAACCTATGAGCCTTAAAGAGAGTGTTTCAGTAAATTCATGAGTTTTACGTCTGGTGATGGTTCATCTTCGCTCTTCTGTAGAATCACATTTTGTAAAACACCCAAGCTAAATCAAAATAAATGGATAACTCAAGCCTTGACTGGGAAGCCTGTGTACACAAGCGGCAGGAAAACCATGCTGCTGTGTGCTGGAGCTCCAAGCCACAGAGCTGAGATCTTTGATTCAACGGATGGTGGAGCCGTGCATTACTGCAAGGCACAGGAGGGTAAATAGAACAGCTGACAGAGACTGAATAGACGTTATCAAAGACCTGGGCAGACTACCAGAACACAGGCAGGAAGCGCAGAAGTTGAGGAGCTTTTTGTTCTACTTTACCTGTCCAAGTTCTCTTTCATGTACGAGGGAGGAAGGTGAAAGTCCAGAAGTTGGGCTTGGCACCGTCTGACTTTGAGGCAGATGACTACAGAGAAAATGGTTTTGAGAATTCAGGGAAAGTATTTTAAGAAATCTTTTGCATGGACTTTCGATGTTTTATTTCTTTCTCAAGCCTTAAAAATGCAGTGTTAGCGTTAAGAATATCAAGCTTCGGTATTTTGAGCTTTTTCTTCGCACTTACTAATATGTTTCTTTAAATACTTGTACCATCCCTCTTGTAATTAGCACATTTGTTCATTCAGTCTGTGTTGCTTATTGCGATGGTTCTGATGTGTCAGAAGGACAGCTCAAATTCAAGCCCATATAACCTTATAACCACACCAGCACAGCATGGGATGGCGTTTAATCATACTTTCGTAAGAAGCGCTTCTATTTAATACAAATGTACTTAGAACAACACGACTTGTCAAAAAAGATTGATGAATTGCCCGGTAATAAATTCATTTTCATGTTTTATTGTGTTATAACTTTACTAATAAGACTGTGACTTGCCAGATAATGTTCATAAAATAATTATTTGTGCAGGTAGGTGACCTGTTATGAACCAAGCCCAAAACAGCCATATACTTGCGCTTCTCAGGTAGCTTACAGTTTCAGTCGAGGTTTTGGGTATTGTAAAACTAAATGCACACCTGAGTGCTTTCTTGCAGCAAGCCTTCAGCCGTGCAGGCAGATGTTACTACAGCAACAAAATAAAATCAGGTTACCTATAAAGGTGAAGTGTATTCTCCCCATTGAGTCATTCCTGCCCAAATGGGAGGGTATTCTGAATCCTTGCCTTGTAGCGTTCCCTGTTCTGGAGGGCAGACTGGCCGTAGATTGGTGAGAGCGATCCAAGGTTGTTATACATATACGTGTAGGGTTTTCTACTGCTCTTGGCCCTGTGCTGTCACAGAACCTTTGTGATTGCGTCCTGTATTGCTAAGGACGTGAGTGCAGCAAGTGTGCCCATAGGTAAGGTTGTGGGGGGATGATGCTGAAACACTGAGGGGGATTTGAAAGGGCCAGGCTTGGGGAAATGATGGCAAGAGTGAGATTTAATGTTAAAAATGAAGCTTTCCACATGTTCATGTAGTCCCTGTCACATTGTGACTGGAGCTGAGCTGACATTCTTCCAAATCATCTGGATCTAACCAGCTTCTAGGTCTAGACAGACAAACCCTCTTCCTTGAGAGCTTCCCCCTGGGAGCTTTGGCTGTAGGGGAGAGCTCTCTTGGCATGTCCCTGGAAGTGAAGTTCAATGGCCATGTGTTGGTTAAACCCAGTGTGGGGAGTTCCTAATTTTGACATAGATGCTTCACAGCGAGTTACAATCCCTGCGCTGAATGGACACTGGTTTATAAAGCTTTACTTTCTTGAGCAAAACTAGAAAATCCCAAAAGTATTAGGGCAGGACTCTAGGTCTCCTTTCGGTTAGCATGGCTGCTGCCTTGAATGGAATGTAATTTTGTAGGGAAATACTAATTATAACTGACAACTTCTAGGTGTTACAAGGAGAGTTCTTGCATTTGGAAAAACCAAACCCCATAGTTTCCATGAGCAGAAAAGTGCTCAAGAATGATAAACCTCCTTTCGTGACCTAACACAGAATTAATCAAAGAGCAAACAAAGCACATACGTGGTTTCCTGAAACAGTGTACTAAAACAATTTAGTGTTTATAAAATTCTTTTAGAATTAGATAGCTAATGCTAATCGGTGTAGGAAATCTTGGCCTGTGCATGTGGAGCGTATTTAACTTTCTGTATTTCCTCTCCCCATTAATCATGAAATCGCAGAGCCTCAGACAACAGAGAGGTGTCCTCTTCCAGCAGCTGGTTGCTTGATCATCAGCACATCAAGAAAAGAAGAAGAGACAGGACAAGGCTAAGATCTCTCTCCGTGGCTAATTTGAGCACATCTGCCCGAACAAGGCCTCTTCATAGTTTCCAGAAGAGGAGACTCTACCGAATGCACGGTGCCTGTTACTGGAATCAGCAGGTAGGCCCTCGCCTCTGTCTTCAGGAGACAAAGCCAAAGAGTCCAGCTGCTAGAGCCTGCGTGTGTCCTGTCTGGTATGTCAGAAGAATAGCGCATGCTGTGCTGGTTATTTGTTGCGTTCAGGGAGCGTATAGTATATGTGGCGGGAGTACTAGCTGTGTCAGCAGGAGCTCAGAGTTAATGAGTTGAACATAAAAATTAAAGATTGCTCAGAATCCTGCTTATCAAATCAGTTTGTATGGCTATCTTTAAAGCCTTTGTACAGCCTAAGAGACAACCCGAGAGCTTCCTTGGGAGGCTTGACTGCTTGAGGAAACATGCTGCAGTGTAAATCAGCTGCCTGCTTGTTTTCAGAGTATTTGTTTTAGCTACAAGAAAGTTTACACAGCTGGTGGCACATTATTTTCTAGGAAATTAAATTGCAATATCTTAATCTTTTTTCCGTTTTTGCTGTTCCTGATTAGCTATATTGCCTTATTCATGACACTATGAATGCGCAAAGACTCCTAAAATTTTCCGCATTACAAAGGAATTAATAATTTAAAATGGGGAAAAATACCATTGTTGCACAGGACAAGGCATATCTGTTCACATCTGATATTAATAGCATGTAGCTGGTAATGGTATATAATGAGTTTGGCTGTGGTGCTTAAAGCAACAGTGTAATTTGGGAGCAGAGATGGTACGAACTCATTCTGTAGAGCAGTGTGAATCCCGAGCGTTTTTAATTTCTTGATTTTACTTTGCCTTTTGAAAGTATGTGATATTGAGAGCAATCTCCGTGTCTCCTCAGCTAACTGTCTAGGATTTACTAAATCTACTAGTGGTGTGGGGAGAAATTTCCCCCGCAAGGATGTTCTGTGAGAGTGTGCTGATTCAGCATCCTCTGCAATATTGCAGAAGTGTCCTAGTTTTAGCAAGATATTTTATTGGAAAACTGTCCGGCTTCTTATTAGCTTCACTTCCCAGCTTCCTGGCAGTGAGGCTTAAAGACTTGGCAGCCTGCCTGGAGAGTTGATGGTGGGGGTGGAGGGTTAGAGTTTGTGAGCTCTACCTCCTGGACACTCAGGCTTTTCATCTTCCTTGCATTAACCAAGGAGACTGTTGCTGACTTGGGCTTCCTCGTTTCCCATTCAGTCCAATCCGTGTCTTCGTAAAGAGGTTGGAGGTCTCATTCCCTGATTCATGCCTCCAGTACAAGTGCTGCTTGCAGCTGTGGTGATTGCTCCTCAGCAAGAGACTCCAGGACTTTCCCTTCCTTCTACATAAACATGAGGGGTTTCCACTCCAGATGCAACTGGTAAATAACAGGCTCTTCTGGAAGCCTGCATCTTTGCAGGCTCATGTATCTCATGTTTCCAAGAGTGCTGCCTATGTCTCTGTCTTTTGAAAACTGTGCCAGGGTTAGTGCAGTTCAGAGAATAACAATAGAAGCTTGTGAAACAGAAACTTCGTTTCTGCAGCCCAGCAGCAGGAGTACAAAGCAGAGGTTACGTTTTTATCTTTAACCAGCTGTAGAGCTGAGCTGCTTTGCGTGCTCAATAGTTTGCCTTGACTTGTAGACTAAAAAGATAAATTTGTAGTTTACCTTTGGTTGTAGTCTGCAATCAAAAAGTGCATTTCGTAGGTGCTAGTTGAGGCTTCAAGTATTGGAGCTGGTACAACTGTGTGTCTGCTCCATGCTCTTGATGTTGTCGTGCTGGGTTACCAGGTGCTAGCCCAGCTCCAGTGTCCGAAGTACTGAAAGTGCAGAAATGTCCCAAAGGCAGTGGTAAAACCCCTGTAGGGAATGCTGTTCATGCTTACTGCAGCTCTCAGCTCGGGACCTGGTGTTGAGACACTGCTTTCCAGTGTCCTCTCCATGGGGAAGTAAACGGAGAGGCTGTGCGGCGAACTGTGTTATATGCTAGAGCGAGATTCTGCTCGTGTTCCTGGAGAACATCGGGGTGGTGGCAGCAATCATGCTGTTAGCATTACATTTCATGCAAGTGCCAAACTCAACTAAAGTTTTCAGAATTAAGGTAAAGCGGTGAACAAAGCCTCTTACACAGTGTTAGTTAAAAACAGCATATCAGGGATCCTGCTGGGGAAGTAAGGGATAACATTGGGCTGGACATTTTCAGCACATTTGACAATAAAACCTACTGAGTCTTTGATTTATCAGTGTGTTGTTTCATTCAAGAAATCTTATTCTAACAGGCCCTGTCACTTTTAGTCCTGCACTTGCTACACTTGGTTAGCCAGCTGTTGATGAGGTTGCTCAGCTTGAAATGGAAGCGCGCTGGCTATCAGCCCAGGCTGACTGCTACATTAGGCAGATGTCTAAGGGTAAGGATGCAAAATGGGGAACGGCCTCTGGGACTGATACCTAGTTTTCTTTGAAAATGCATTTCTATTCCCACTAGTAATCCAGCAAATTTCCTCTGGCCTTTCATAGGAAAAAAGAGTTACTTTTTAGCCATGGAAAATAGTTGGATTTTTAAAGTAATGTTAGTGTGCCATCACTGGCACATGCTTCTCCCGCATTATCGACTGGTTGGAGTGAGTCCAGAGGAGGCCACAGAAATGCTCCGAGGGCTGGAGCACCTCTGCCACGGGGACAGGCTGGGGGAGTTGGGAGTGTTCAGCCTGGAGAAGGGAATGCTCCGGGGAGACCTTATAGCACCTTCCAGTGCCTGAAGGGTCTGACAAGAAAGCAGGGGTGGGGGGGGTGGGGGTACTTTTTACAAGGGCCTGTAGTAACAGGACAAGGGGTAACGAGTTTAAATTGAAAGCGGGGAGATTTAGGTTGGACATGAGGAAGAAGTTCTTCCTGGAGAGGGTGGTGAGGCACTGGGACAGGTTGCCCAGAGAAGCTGTGGGTGCCCCATCCCTGGCAGTGTTCAAGGCCAGGCTGGATGAGGCTTGGAGCAACCTGGGCTAGTGGGGGGTGTCCCTGCCCATGGCAGGGGGGTTGGAACCGTATGAGCTCTAAGGTTCCTTCCAACCCAAACCATTCTGTGATTCTATAACATTTTATGTATCTATGTAGCCTCTGGTACGATGGT
Organism: Rhynochetos jubatus; assembly: GCA_027574665.1. NCBI lineage: Eukaryota > Metazoa > Chordata > Aves > Eurypygiformes > Rhynochetidae > Rhynochetos > Rhynochetos jubatus. Next base: position 3,903,596 of record CM050654.1, on the reverse strand, counting down.
CTCTGAGGACCCCCACTTCTTTAAGGTCATTGGCCTGAGGGCAAGCTGGAGCTGGGAGAGACTTGCTGCCACCTCCCTGCAGCAGATGTGGAGTTAACAGAGACCAGCTTGCCAAAGTCTGAGGAGAAGTTTGAACCTTCCCAACATCACAGCTCCTGCACCAGCTTCCTCGTGGTGTCTGGTTCAAGCATCCAGCGAGCGAATGCCTGGCAGAGCTGATGGGCGATGCTGCCCTGCAGAGTAATCTGAGCAGACGGTGACTAAAGAATTCTGCCCAGAGAATCACAGCCAAATGCATGCTTCCCCTGCGCGGGGAATTAAGAAATGCTGGGATAACTTGGAGGAATTTGGTTTGTTGGGATGACCAGTTGTATCCTTTGTGTATCGAATGGCATTCAGAGTGTTGCCCTTCACATCTCTTCAGATAGTTTTGGGAAGCTCATATCCCTCTCCACGCCCAAACATCCATGTTAGGAAAAGCAAAGTACGAAACTGTGAACTGCTATCCCATCTGTCAGTTCATAAGGTCACTGGGAAGACAGCCACATTTTTTCTCTTATCTTCTGCCATGCCACATACATTTACAATGCTGTCAAAAGTTTGAGTATTCAGTGACCTACTAGCCTCCCAGTGCCTGTTGAGAGATGCCCTATGCTGTCCTCCGCTTTGCTGAATTTCTTTTCTGAAGAGGATTACACCTTCCCCTGCTCTGCTATTTAAATAATGCTTACACAGAGGAGTATCTAAAAGAAAACATAGAACTCTCTGAAACTCTAAAAGACCTGCCAGATCTACAGGATAGTTAGACTGCAGTGGGACTAAATAAAACAGGATGCAGGCTGTTTGGTTTATCTGTCACTCTCCAGTATCCTCAGGAACTTGAAACATCCTTCTGGGCCAAAACTGCTTGCCCCCTAATTCGGAATGACTAAGTGCCACGGGTGATCTGTGAGTCATCTTTTGGCCGTGGAATCTGTTTTGTATCTTTCTTCTTTCATTATCTAAATAACTTGGTAAGAGCTTAGGCCGTTCCTTGATTGTGAGTCAAGCCACTCAGAATAATCCACATGCACAATGAGCTGGGATTGCAGCCCGTGCTTCAGTCTAGAGGATGTGCTTGTAGTGCTGCATTTCTTCAGGGTTTTTTGAGTGAATGTTAAAAGTTGCATGCAGGATAGCACAAAGGAGTAAACTGCAGGCATGGCCTAGTAGGACACGTGCTTGCACGCAGGATTGGAAGTCTGGGAGTGCTTCGTTCAAAATGTTGGAGCTGCCACTCGTTTGCAGTGTTACAGCTGACAAGTCGAACAACCTCTGGGTCATTGTCTCCTCCTATAAAACCCATGTCATACTGTTTTAACACTAAGAAAGAAGGCCAGGAGTATCAAAACATTGAAACCAGGTAAGTCTGCAAGTAGCAAGTCGGTGTCAGGACTTGACATGAGCTCAAGTTGAATCATTTCCAGTGGTGGTGGCATTTATAACTGCTTCTCCCCACCTGGATTTTCCAAAGTCTAATGCCTGGGTGCTTCTGCAAATGCTTTTCCTACAGTGAGGACCTATAGATCTCTGTCTCTGGCTATTTTTTGCCTGAACTTGGAGGATCTGTGAGATTTAAGTTTGTTTAGAACAGACAAATGGTGTTACTAGTCAGAAACTCTCAGCAAGGTCTTTGCTTGGCTGACATGCCCTGATGGTTTCTTCTCTAGGATTTTATCTGTGTGGCTTGCTGCAGGATTTTTGTGTAACAAGGAATTTGTTTTGCCAGTACATTTTGTTAGTTTCTCATTTAACATCCTAACTAACACCATTCATTCCACTTTCCACCTCATCCTACGCCAAGAGATGTCATTGAGGCTTGGCAGTATTTTAATCTATGAGAACTTTACACAGTTCTTACTAAAGGTAAGAGGCCACAGAGCAGTGAGATTTGAGTACTGTCCATTTCTTTGCAGGGTTGTAGAGCACGGTGGGTTTTTTTAATCTGAAAATTCTCATTGTATTTGTATCTCCACCTGCTGGAGGAAGAGTTGGTTGTGTGCACTGAGGCACATGGAGAAAAATTCAGATTTGTGAAGGTGCCAACACCCTGAAAGTTGGGGACTGAGGTGGAAAAGCTTCCATTTCAGATACTACAAATTGGCATAATGTTGTCAACTCTTGCAGTTAAGTATTGCCGTGTTTTTTCTCTTCAGTCTCAAACGGGAGTTGAGTGAGAGCAGAAGAGTATCTGCTTTTGGTTAGTGGTTTTTAAAAACAAGTGAGTGCTTCTCCAGCAAGCTCTGAAACAGACAGGAAAAAAGTATTTAAATTCTAGGGTTTGGGTTTCTTATTTTAATCTAGTTCTCACGCCAGTTGTATGATTTTTGTGTCCTGCTGTGTTCCCAGTGCGTGGTTAGGGCCAGTGATGCTTTGTTGTAGATGCCACTTGGTAAATACATACGGGTTCTTCACCAAGTCTTGTTCATTTGCAGTGTTTAGGGAAGAGTGTATGTATAAACTTTCAGAATTTGTATTATATCCAGCATCCTGAGCCTTTATCTTACTTGCAGTGTCTGCTCTCTGCAAGTGTTCTGTACCTCACAGGAAAGGAGAAGTAAGGGGCAGGGAGAAGGGGGGGGGGGTGTGCATGTGCAGACAGGGTGCTTAATCATAATATTGCGTATCGTGTGGAAGTGGTACCCTGTTCTGTGCCAGGTTATATGTTTGTCTGTGGACGAATATTTTAGCACCTGCTTCCTAGAATACAATCCCATTTCCTCTACCATGTTATCCTCTGTTGTGGTTTATTTGCGCTGAAGGAGATACAGGTGAATTCTTCGTGGCTGTTCTCAATTCCTGCTTTCTCTGGTTTCCTCGGCCTGTAAATTTAAAGAAACAGCACTGGCTACAACAATAACTATCAAACATATTATTCAGTAGCCAGCTAGATTTTGTCTTTCACTCAGTGAAGTAGTCATTTCCCCTTTGTTGCACCGAAAGGGGTCTATGGGTTGTCACCCTCCTCCTTGGTATCCCTAGATATTGGCTCCACCACCTGCTTCTGCGTAGTTTCCCGGCATTGCTGACTTCTAAAAGGCCATGAATACAGGGAATGTTGTTGTGTTGCCAAGTCTCTTGCAAATTGGTTTCAAGAAGAGGATGCATCCTTCTTCAATGAAAATGGTGTAGCACATCTGGGATATGTCGGTCTTCTGGTCTGCAGAGGAGAATTCCTTTGTTCTGGCATACCAAGTTTGGAAGGGAAAATAATAGTTGATAAAATTTTAACTGATTTAACAGTGGAAGTTAAAAAATGAAGTCTTTTTATTACCTAAAAATCAACAAAACCTGAATGGGAGAAAAAAAAAAAGAATATTCCTATGCATTCAGCTACTCTGAATGTGTGACAAGACTGTTGTCTCCTGGGGAGGAAGGGAGAGAGAACACCTGTAGCTTTGCGATGCAGTGATACTGCCAGTGGAACTAAATCCATCCTTTGTGAGGTTTATGGCAAGCCAGTCAACCTGCAAATTCTTTTCTTCCAGAATGAAAAACCTGAAGTGTGCTTTTCACAGTCGTGCACCTTTATTACGACATTTCTGCAGTGCTTTATTGATCACATCTACTCTTTATTTCTACATGGCGTTTTTGAAAAGATATCCCCATGGATTAACATGTCTTTCCTTCTTTTAGTTTAAGTAGTCAAAGATCAAGCACTAACCTTGATTTTTATTTTTTTTCCAATTGATTTGCTAGTTGAACAAAAGGTCTTTGTTTCGGGGTGTTGAGGACAGCATACACTTCCCACAGAGCAGGTGAAAGTCCATCCCCCATTGCCTTGTAACAGGATTAACAAAACTAAACTCCATGTATACTTATGAGAGCTGGGTGGTCTCTGAGCTCGGTCTCTCTCTTTCCGCTCCTTTCATGACACTGACCCAAAATCTGCATTTGAGGCAAGCTGGATGCTGCGGAAGTTGTCGTTAGTGTTTGATGAAAGTCTCAGTTCTGTTCCTGGTAAAAACTGTCTCTGCCACAGGATCTGCCACTTTATCCTTATCGACAGCTTCAGGGCAGCCGAATTTGTTTACATGCCAGGGCAGCTTGCTTCGCTGTGCCTGACCTGCGTATAGATTGCAGGCCAGCGCATGGGAGAGGTCTGTCCCTTTGACGTGCACAGAAACTTCATCTGTGTCTGGAGGGTCTGTCATGTCACGTGTCGTCAGAACCGTGTTACGCGCCTTCCCATGCAGGGATGTCTTAGACGTTTCGCCCACCTTCTCCCCCACTCCCTCTTGATGAGAGGAGGTCTTTTGGGGCTTGCAGATGAACCTCCCGTTGTCCGTGTATCCTGTGTTTCCCAAAAGCACTCTGCAGTGAAGTTCTGCTTAGGGAACCCCTGACGCTCAGCTTGTGAACAGAGGCGTTTCACTAACTGTATGTGCTGCCAGAGGGACAGAGCTCTGCTCAGAGCAGATCGCTGGGGCAGAAGAGGGAGGTCACGCCGGTGCGAGCTGGCCTGTAAGGTAACGCTGAAGCGCCGAAGCGAGCAGGTGACGCGGTGCTCTGTTGATTTGAGGCGTATGTAGCGCTTCGGGGGGATTAGAAGTTAGCAGTGTGTTTGGTGTTCAAAGAAGAGGCATCAGCCTCCCACACTGTGCTTCTGTTGGATCCCCTAATTAAACCTCTGTAGTTTATTTGGCTACTCATTCACTGAAGAACAGCTTTTAGTATCGAGGGGGATAGATCTTCTTTGATATCGCTGAAAGGTTCTGAGTGTGTTTGTGTGTGTGTAGGGACAATAAATGCTTTTTCCTTACCTTTTTCAGCTTAATAAGAGTAATCAGCAGCAGATGTGACAGGTATTCAGCAGAGTGTAACTTCATTGCCTTACGGGACTCGTACTCGTTGGTGTGATTGAGCTGTGGCTCTCTGTACTGTTACACTTAGGTAAGATTCCAAAAATGGTAGGACTTTTAGTGATCAGTAGCTGAAACCATAAAATGAATATTCCCCTCAGAATTTTAACTGGGAGCACAGAACATTTTTCTTTTCAATTACAGCATGTTTTATAGACTCAATCTTCTTCCTCTGCAGAAGGATGGTTGGCCGGTACCGTTCAACCCTCTGACCCTTCTAGAACAGAGGCAGGAGCCAGTCGTGCTTTGTCTAATGCATCCATTTATCACAAGCAAGTGCAAGAATTGTTTTGAATATCAAAATTAATTGCTCACTGTATTTCCTGTGACCCAGTAAAACAGTACTAAGGGAAAAGAATAACCAAGATTAAAATTCATAATACTCTAGAAAATGAGATTCTGTTAGTGACACCATTCCTTATGAAGTTTAAAAGAGAGCTGCTATTGTAGTCGAAGATTTAAAGCGTGCACATTTCTGCTTTCCTCTTAAATACAGTGTATTTTCTTTTCCTTAATAGAATCAATTCAATGTAATGTTAGTCTGCATATCTATCTAGCGCAGGAAGCAGGAGGGTTTGTATTTCAGTAATGAGGAAAAACGTGTCAGGAGATGTACGAGGTACAGTCTGGCAGGGGGACAATTGATAAGAGTGTAGTAATCTCTCTTGCTTTCTGAAGGGTTGGCGCTGTGGTCAGGCTCGCGGTAGAAGCCTGGCTTCTACAAGCTGCGTGCCATGGTTTTCACAAAACCACTTGTCATTGCTGTGGCTGAATGGATATAGTTGTGGACTTGTTTGCACTTGGGTCGTGGTGGATTTTTTTGTTGTTCCATTACGAAATCAATAATTAACTGCTGTAAAAGGGTTGTAGACCGTGTTCTCTACTGAATTGGAAGGGGGGAGCGTTTAGTTTTTCCAATAAATGATTCTTTGGTTTTGCTTCAATAAGGTTGAAGCACTTCCTTTCAGCAGCACGCTTTCTTTCCAGAATGGAGGGCTTCAGAAATTTTTTCATCAAGATTTGATTAAATTGACATTCCTGACAAACATCATTATTGCACTAATTCAGCATTTTCCAGTGGAAAACTACTCCATGAGAAATTTAAACCAGATCCGGTAGCTAGGAGCACAGACACTGCCAGATTTTTTAGCTCTTTTCTAGTAACTTCACAGGCATTTAAATAAAATTACTCTTGCTTCTATATAAGACCTTATTTTCTTTTGAATCATGAAGTAACTTAATGAAAGAGTTGATTAAGTGTTAATACCAGAGCATTCAAGGAAATAACAAACAAATACAGGCCTAAGGTTTTGTAACTACCACAGGCAAGAAGAGGAAAAGAATTCTGCATTTTCTGATGTTGGCAAATGGATTTTAATACAGTTTCAAAGTAGATTGAGAGGTTATTTGACCAGGTATGCCTGGTTTTGAGCAGGCTTAGCTTTAGGCTCTTGTCTAAATGTGTTTGAGACTAAAGTGAATTAAGGCAAGAAAAAGTGAATCGTGACAAAAGGACTGTATGTCAGTATGTGTTGGTCTCATATATATATATTTTCTGGGTAATTTTACTGATTAGTGTTTGGGGATCTCTGTTTTAAAGAATGAGAGGTTTATCGTTTACTGTAATGTGGATTCATTTCTGGAAAAGAAAAATGCAAGCAGAAGGGGTGCAGTCACAGCTTAAATTGTAGAGATTCAGTAAACTAATTCCTTGCTAAACACCAAATATCAAGAGAAGATTTGCTTTTGTGCATTTTTGAAAAGCAAGCCCTTATTGCGTCAAAGGTAGAGCAACTGCCTAAAAGCTCTTTAAGCTTTAGTTTAATGGTCCATATAATGGGAAACATTAAATTCCCTTTAGCATTTATCCCTCTAGTGTTTCCAAACGCAGGTCCCAGTTCTGCCAACACTTTATGGATGTTTAAAGTTTAACAGATGAAGAGACCCGTATGTCTGTCACAGGAAAACAACAGGACATTGATTTGAAGGAGTCCTGGGCCAGAAAGGAATTCTTTCCCAACGCAGTTGAAAGTATTTATGCATACACCTGTGTATGGAGTTCAGGGTGGATTTAGGATTGTCCATGTGTTCCTGTGGACAAAAAATGTAAAATACAAGACCCACCAGCACCACAGGGTCTCCTCTGCTCCAGCACTGTAACATGCTCCCTTGATTTTAATAGCTCCTGCCATACAATACCAGCGTAGGGAGTTTGTCAGTTAAGAGGAAGGGAAGCGACGGAACGGGCAACTTCTTAATGGAATGTTTTCTGAGTTGGGGTGGGTTGTGAATACTGATGCCATCTGACAGAAGGACTGCTTTCAGTAAGTGGAGCAGGATTGTATGTGGTGGATATAATCACTGCATCACTAACAGATGAGTGGCACTGCTAGAATACAGCCTGGAGTATTTCAGGCAGGAGGAAGCCGCTGAAGAGATTTCTTAGATGTGGAAAGCGGAAGTACTGAAAATACAAGCAATGTTCATTTGATGTCTTGCCTCTGATGCAACTCCTAGGTGCTTTCCTTTCATTCCACATAAGAAAATCAAGATGACCATTGTTACATTCATTCTTAAAGTTTTGTACACTGAAATCCTTTCCCAGGAGATGATAAATGTGGCTGTTTGCACAGCGTTAGGCTGAGACCCTCAACGTACCCCGGTGCCCCCTGCCCTCCTTTCCCATTTGTAGGATCTGCAGCATTTGGCAAAGTACCAAAAACCTATGGAAGGCTTCAAAAATATCAGTCCCTTTGGGGTTACTCCCACTGGAATCTAGTAAGGCTGAAAGTAGCATAAACAATACTATTTCCCTGCAGTGCTTTTGTAGCTTATTCTGAAGCACAAGCTACCAATGACTGCTGCCCCGTCGTATCACATTTAATTCTTTCCTTCTGTCTTTGAGCTCATTATATTGCCTACACTCTGCTACTTATTCCTGCCCGTTTTCACCCTGCCTTTTGCCTCGGTGTCCTGCTACCTCACACCTACCAGCTCTCTGCAATCTATCATATTACCTTCTGTACTTTTAACAAGCCTTGCAAATAAGCAGCTAAATTAATCTTTCTTTGCAGCTCTCCTCTTTCTAGTGATCCCTCTTACTGCCTATTAATCAATCAATCCTCAGTGCATCCCCCTCTGTGTTTATTCCTGTTTATCTTCTTTTGTTTGTGTTGCTTATCTCATATTGAAATTGTAGCAAGGTAAAGACTTGGCACATAGTGTGCTCAAAATGTTTAATATTGTGTCTTGCATTAAAACGCGTGAGCTCAAACTGTCTGGGGATTGTGATACCAAGAATCTGAGACTAAGGGGATAAAGGGAAGAGACCCCTGTATTTAGTCTGGTATTGGTTTTGTTTGTGCATCTATATCATGCCAGTTTGTTCTGGAATGGAATTTTAAGGGTTGTTTGTCATAGGTTATATCAAAATAATGTTTGGAAACTTGATGGCTGTTTCCTGGCCCTAATTGAGTTGGTTTTTTGTATTCTTTGTATTGTGCACTGCAGTCCATGGTAAGTGGAGGTAAGTCTATCTAAATTTTGTAGGAATACTTTTCCCTGTCCCATATTGAAGAGTGTCACTCACTGACTTCTTTATTTTCCTTCCTTCTGCTCTGATTTGAAGGAAGTGAGTAAAGGAGAAGTTAACCTTTGTTTCTCTCTATCCTTGCAGACTTTGCCATCTAGAAATGCCTCCTTTCCATATAAAACTCGGTTACCGTGTACGGTGCCAGCCTCCGCTCTGAGCAGTAGTGGGTACAGCGCAAATTCTAAAATACTGGATTATGTGCAAGAGCCGGACTCTTCCTTCCATCCGGTTTTATCATTCCCTTCAGGTAAGTTACGCCATGACTCTGACAGAGGGTGGTTGTGCTTGTGGGAGCTGCAGACTTCAGGGGCTAACTTTTCTTTTGAGTGATTTTTGGAACTTAGTTCTCTTACAAAAAACCTCACACTGGCAAAATTCATGAGTTTAGACTAAATGAAAATCTTAACTTCATCCTGACATTCAAAAAACACACCTTCTAGGTTTCCCGTGTGATTACAACCAAGAAAGACCGGTCAGGGTAAAGGTGGTTTTTCTGTGTTTCACGGTGTCTAATTAGTCAGCATAAGTCCCTGAGATGGTGCTTTTGCCAACACGCTGCCTGTCTTGGCTGCGTTGTCCTCACAAGCAGCTTTCAGTTCAGAGCCTCTGGGCTATGTCCAAAAAGGTTGGTTTCTTTAGGTTTTCTAATTGTTTTTGTGATAGTCAGCCTTCTTGGTCATCTTTGAAGTTTATGATTTCTGTCATCTGATTCTTTAATCTTTTTGAACAATAATGCAAATGGTTTTTGTGACTCAGCCCTAAAACTAGTGCAGGTACAACTTGACAGCACTCGCAGCTTCAAAATAGCATATTAAATGCTGTCATTGGCAGAAGGGGTTCATGCTATTGGATTTTTGGTTTGTTTTTTTAAATTTCAGGAAAAACCTATTTGAGGTAGTTGCTGACCACTACAGGAATTCTGCGGTTTGGGGGAAGGAGGGGGCTACTTTGCCACAAAATAATGAGCCTGGGACTTCAATGGAACTGTTTGAGTCTTTAATCCAATCCACTGTCTTTCCTGCATGACAGTGTAGGCACTGCAGCCTGGTATTAGGAAATGAGGGATTGAAGTCTTGGGTTTGGAGAACTCGTCACAGGCCAGTGGAGAAAGACCTATGTGTGGACACGGAATCCTGAGATCTCAACTCTTGCAGGTTTACGAGGGTTTACATTGATGCATGGGGTAACGAGATTATTTTGAGAAGCAGACAGGGAAAACAGAACACACACTCCAAGAGTGCAACAGCAAACATCTCAGTCAGGACTGTGCTGTGGGGGAAAGAGAGAAACACCTCTGAAGTCTTTCTTCTTTACACACGTTCTCCATCGCTTGCCCTGTGACTCTGACAGCCCAGCTGGTCAGGAGCCAGGGGCTTAGAAGTCTGTTGAAGGATAGTCATATAAGGCTGTGCCCCTTGTGTTCGTCCTTACTGTAACTCTTTAGGGAGACTAGGAGGTGTAACAAGAGTACTGACATTTTCTTTTCTTGAAAAAAGATTAATCATCATAAAAAAACCGAAGGGCTTTGGATTGCGTTGTGGCTACTGCTGGTCACTTTGCCAGGATGGTGGAAAAAAATGTTACTTTAACTTCATTCTGATACCAACATCTTTCTTTTGAGGCATACTTACTCTCTTTTCAAGGAGCCTTAACCTTGCTACTAATAGTTGTGACAGAAAAAAAGAATGCCTGACCTACTGTCTCCTGCTCATATGCAGTCCTTGTTTTTGTTAGTCCAGCATTGATCCTGAGGTCAACAGAATCACAGACTGGTTTGTGTTGGAAGGGACCTCAAAGCTCATCTAGTTCCAACCCCCCTGCATGGGCAGGGGCACCCTCCACTAGACCAGGTTGCTCCAAGCCTCATCCAGCCTGGTCTTTTTGAGAGAGGCTAGATTCATGCTCTACTGTGCTTTGTGTACTTAGCTCTCTCTCCCTCCTCATGGAGACCACTAGCCTGTTTGTCATCTCCCTTCATAGGAAAGAATTACTGTGAATGCTAGAAATTCTCCAGCTTGGTCAGGAAGCCTGATTCAGTTTCATGTTTTCTTTGCAGCTTCCCTAGTTATACCTTCCCAGAGGGATAACTTCTCTCAAAATACTGCTTGTGGTGTGTCCCCATCTTCTATCACTCTCTTTTAAAAATAAAAAATGTTTGTCAGCAGAGTAAAAGAAAAGGGGGTTGTGTCTTTAAAAAAAATATTACTGGTATTTGTTCCATTTTGAAACTCTGGGAGTTTGATTTTTTCAGTGTGCGAGGAGGGATTCAGGTTCAAGATTCAGATATTGTTCTCTCTTGTACCTTGATTTTCACTCTCAAAGTACTGACTCTCTTGTTTTTTACTTTCAAAGGAGAATCATAATTTGCAGACCACCTAGTAAATACTATGTCGTGGGTCTGGCTCACTAGTGTACTCACTTCTGGAAGTATAGTTGTCCTTACGGTTCTAAATCTTGCCTTCAGAGTTTCCAAATTACCAAGGGACTTGACCAAAAAATACATCAGTGGCTGCAGCATCCCTTGAACATAGAAACACCTCTTTAAACTTGCAGCCCGATAACTGGAAAATTGTCGTTTGTTTCTAAGAAGTTTGGGTGTCTGGTATTTCTGCACTTAGCCTGTGGATAAACTGGACAAACACTCCTGCCCTTCTGATCAAGATACAGGAATTTGTAATAAAAAAATCTCTTGAGACATCCAGGTGGTTCCCAGGAAAAAAAAAAACTAAACAGGTTTATTTCTTTACTGAAATGGTGTGACTAATAAACCTTTAGACCTTCTTTATGTTTTACTCAGAAGTAGAATAGGAAACACGCAACAAAACTCTGGGGGGAAAGAAACCTTTTACAAGTCGCCTTTAGTCTTGTGACAAAATATCGTCATATCCATATCAAATTGAAATAAATTATTCTTTTTAGTTAGTAAAATATGTTGAAAGTTCCTGTCCTGGCAAGTCCTGAAGGCGCACGAGGCTAAAGCTGTAGGTAAATAAAAGTAGTTTAATGCCCATCTTTTGGCCCTGCCCTCAGTCCTCATTTCTGCATGTAACTGTTGTCAAGCTGCTTCTTTGCTTGACATATTTCTTTCAACTTAATTTCTCTTCCTTCTTGTAATTTTGTTTCTGGAAAAGCTTTTCAGATAGAGACCTATTTTCCTTAAGCCTTCCTGTTTTACAACAGTGAGATTCCTTACCACTTGAGATGTTTTGCAGACTAATTCTGGGCTGGAACTCCCTCAGGAAATGAATTACATTGCCCTGCTGCAGCCTGTGCCAGAGAGAAAGAACGAATGTACCTTGAAATTACTTCTAGGATCCCAGCAGTAACAATTTCCAAAAGCATTAATTACTTGAACCCAAACGGCTGAACCAAAGCCTTTTCAGATTACAGGAAAAGTGCAGTGTGCTCTCCCGCCGTGCTGGGTTTTGTGCAGGAGTTAGTCAAGAGGGGAAGACCCCAGTCCTGCTCTCACTCGATACCCTCCAGAGCTTGTTTTCGCAAAGAATAATTCTGAAGTAATTGCAGGTACAGACATAGTTTGTTCCAGCGTAAGACAATCTTGCTCTTTCTTGCTTCAGCTTTGAACACCACAAAATGGGCTGTCTGTGTGCCTGTGCTGGGATTTGTTCCAGAGCGTTCCTTAGGTTTGAGCCCTGCCTTGGTCTGAGTTGTCATGTCAGCCTTTAGAAGGTTGTCTGCAAGTCCCAGAGAAGCTGTGGGTGCCCCATCCCTGGCAGTGTCCAAGGCCAGGCTGGATGAGGCTTGGAGCAACCTGGTCTAGTGGAGGGTGTCCCTGCCCAGGGCAGGGGGTTGGAACTGGATGGGCTTTAAGGTCCCTTCCAACCCAAACCATCCTGTGATTTTATGAAGCTCTTAGGGCTGGAGAGCTTGGAATCCCGTAAGCATACTGCCCTGGCCAGCATGTATGGCAGTGCAGCTTCACAGCTGAAATGGACTTGGCTTTACCATGGCGTAACTCTCACTTCCCATTAATAGAAAGACAGGATTATCTTGTATAGCCCGTAGGTAGCTGATAGGAAAGACTACAGGTCTTTGCCCACAGTGGAGGACAGCGCTCAGACAGTAACTATCTCGCTGAGAATTACCTTGCCTCAAATTTTCTTGTTTTACTCATGTAAAAATCACTTCTTTGAAAGCGATGTCTGGCCGGGCTTATTTGGGATATTGTCATCGAGTTTTCCTTTGGTCTCACCAGTTTCAGGACACGTTTTCCTATATTGCCTTGAGCTTGACCATGTGAAGACACTGCTGCCATACACACGAGTGGTTGGTTCTTGCAGGAGTTAGTGAGCGCTGCCGTTCTCCATGCGGCGAAGGACCCAAGGCAGCAATAGTGCTCCTAGGTTGTAGTACACAGCGTTGTTGAAATTGAATCCTCGCCCTTTAGTGATGGTGCATCATTCATTGGCTCGTAGGTTGCCCTCTTTTTGATACAGACCCTGTTCTGTCATTTTTATTAGATATTCCTCTTCACATATACTTGGAAACGTTATTAAGGAAGGATGACGTCAAAGGAGAACCTGTTGATACCTCATCTTTGGGAGCGGAGCTTAAAGTACCTCCAGAGAATGGTATGTAAAGCAAAGTATTTTAATATTTGCAAGACCTTTTTTTGTTCATTTGCCAGTACTTTGTGCCCTGAGGAGGTTCAATCTGTAAACCTACCACAAAGCCAGTTGTCACAGAAGGTAACTGGCCAAGGCTTTAGGTGGATGAGGCATCTTTCCGGGATCGCAGTGTCAGGTTCTCCTTTCTTGCACTGAAATGAGGGCACTAATACAAGTGGGGGGAGTTTGGACCGTGGGTTCTCTGCAGACACAGGTGCCTGACTGCAGTACTGTTTACTGTTGGGATTCCTATTGGAAGTCTGTTTTTTTCCATTATAAATAGTTCAGCAGTTGAGATTGCTGGTTAATTGCACCAATGGAAAATCAGTTTTGAACTTGATACATGCTTTTTCTGTTGTAGACTATAATCAACATAATGTTCCTGTCAAACAGTGGAGCAATGGCTGTTCCAAAACTCAGTCAGTGTCAGGAACATCTGACCAGCTGTCGGAAGGAAGAAAGAAAAGACATCTGAGTGAGACAGCAGTAGGTAAGAGAAAAATGGTGTTGTTTAAGACAGCACTACTTCTTTTAAAATACGTACTGTGCAACGGAGTTTGTTATCTCTGGGCTTTGAGAATTAATTTTGTCTCCAAAAAGGATACTGTTATGGAACTTTACAGGAGCGAAGAAATGGACTTGGGAAACCATGAAAATAACTTACTATTTTAAAGCGTAGTAATCCTTCTCTTTCTTCTTGAGTATATATTAGAAAAGTAGACAAGCTTCTGTACTTTATTTTTGGAATACTCTTAAAGGAAACTGCTCAGCTGTCCAACTGTGTTTTTCTAATACTGGGTGTCATTAATTTTAATATGAAGGGTTGTTTCTTTTTTTTATAGTAGTCAGTGAAACAGACTGAATTGCAAAGTTATCTGGCAAATCATGTGCCCAACCAAACATTTACTATTCCTGGCATCTTTGGTCAGCTGTTTCATTTGTTGGGTAATGTCATTTGTGGTTCTGGTTTCCTTCCAGACTGTCAAGAGGACTTGTGGGTAGCCAGTGCTTATAATTAGTGCTTTCACCCTTGTTATCTTTATATTTTAAGCCATTGAATCTCTACTTCAACACTTCATAAATTAATAGAAAGTGCCCTGAAAGTTCTGTAGAATAATGTGATAATTTAGGGACAAAAAAATTCAGCGTACCATTGTAAAGATAAATAGCATCTTGTATTCTAATAGCCTAGAGAGGTAAAACCTAACAGATTCTGTTACAGTCTCATTTATGTGAACTTTTGGAAACCTTATGGCAAAATTCCTCACAAGACATTTGAAGAAAACAACTCACTGAATAAGAGGACAAACTATATTAGCTTAAATATGGTTTAAAATGTTCCCTAAGAAAGAATTAAAATATATAAATGGTCAGTAAAAATACACTTCTGATGCATATCCAGGTAAAACTGCTGGTGTCATCTTGCAGTGGAGATACGGGAATTACTGCAGAGATGATTTAACCAAGAATTATGATCTATTTAAAAAACCCAAACAACACAAACCATGGCCCCAAACCAAAGGGACCCTGTTGCTTAGGAAGTTACAGGAGACAGTTAAAGGTGGTTTTAGACAGACTGAAAACTGTCTCAGATTTAGATGAGGGTGGATTTTTTTCTCTGCATCGTTCCCCTTGTCCATTACCGTCCTCCCTGTGCTGTACAGCTCTGTGTCTGTCTCCATGGGAGGAGCTGTGCCCTGTCCCCTCGCCATCAGTGATCCTTTGCTCCATGCCACCCGTTCCCCTAACGAGTCCCTGCTCCCCAAAAGGCAGATGCTGACACAGTGTTCCTTGCAGCCACGTTGTTTCCCTAAGTGTACTGTCGTGCACTCAACAGCTGGAGCTACGTGGGAGCGCTAGTAGGAGAGAAAACTTGCTATAAACCTTCTGACGTTACCATTAGTCTTCTGCCAATAGTATTTAGTTCTTTGAGTTAATGGAACAAAAAAAGCAATCTTTTATCACAAGGACCTAGTTTCCCAATGCCAGAAAACTGCTGTGTGGTGTATTTGTGAGTAGCAGCAAAAGTTCTAGCTTATTAGTGCTACGGGTGTAGTACTACATATTTATTCCTAATTTGGGCTCTGTCTAGGAGAAATTATCCATGAGGAAGGTCAGCCTGATGAACAAGGCCAAAAATAAAAGCTGTGTGCCGGGGAGTTGCAGAGCTGCCTGGGAGATGAGAGTTCATGTCCTTGATCCAGCCTGTGCAACGCAGTCGTTAGGATCAGCCTTACCTCTTCTTCCACGTTGGAATACACTGATTCTTTTTGTTAGCCAGTACATTAAACCTGACTTCTCTTTTCATACGGGAAAAGAAGGTAGAAGGAAGTCAGAACACAGCTGGTACATTCTGAATCCCCCTAAACGCTGCTTACACAGGGACTGAATGAGATGGAACAAGAGTTGCTCTTTGCCTGGAGCAGTGGACCACTACTAGAAGAAACCACACATGGAGATCTAGAAACTAACTTGGTTTCTTACCCTCGTGCTGTTTTGGTTTATTATTTATCAGGGGAGGAACCGTCAGTGAGGGCTCAGCAAACTGGTACATCAGTGAGATGCACGCCAGCTAGGGAAGCGCTGTGAGAGAACGCTGAGGAGCGTTCCTCTAGCTGTGATTGCATTCGAGGGGGTTTGTAGTCTGTGGCAGCTCCTGAAAAAGGACGCAGGATTTGCCCACATGAAACTGGTTCAAGGAGAAGAAATCCTTTGCCAAAGGAGAGGGATGAGTGCTGTGGAACGACAGGATGTGTACACGTGTTTGTTTAGATGGCTTTTTTCAGTATTCAGTGAATTGGAAGTGGTTATTTGTGAGCTTCTAGGAATGACTTTACTGTTACTGTGTGGAAAACTATCTTCAGTCTAACAGACAACAGCCGGTATGCATTTTTTTTAATTCTTATTTCCTGTGACAGGTGAACGTAACGCTAGGCTTGAGCCATTGTCCTTTCAACACGCAGAACCAGAATCCCATAGCAGTTCTGCTGCCGTGACCAATGCCAGTGCAGTTTCTAAGCCCACTCACAGAACTTCATCACAGGTAAACCAAAAACGGGTCGCTGTCTTCACTGAAATACCAACAGAGCTGTGCAAATTAATAATCCAAAAGCACACGCCTTTTACATCTCATTTAGTGTTAAATTAGAGTACAGAGCATTTTTACAGTGAATGAAGTGGATTATACTATCTAATTTATTTCAGATTGAGTATGTGGTGTTCCTACAACAGATACTTGCTTGTAAAAGAATTCTGCAGATAACGTAACTAAAGTGTAAGTTTAGTTTATTGGCACTGGGCCTTCCTTTTTTTATTTTTCCCCAAAATTCATTAAATATACTGTGATGACGTTACAAAATTTACACAAGGGCTCTTCTGACCCTTTTTTCTTGGTGCAGCTACAGAAAATTGCATCACAGTGCAAATATAGTCACAGAATTTGTTAGCTCTCAGCTTCACTATTTAAAACCTTTTGTGCAGACCTACAGGCAAGGTCTCGGTATATAACTACTGAGGAGCAGCAGGGCTCTGTTTCAGTGAAGTTCCTGCAGAAACACACTTTGTTTTATTGGAATTTATTGAGAATTTCAGAATACTATGCAGATTTCGGTCCCACGGTTCTGTTAAGCCCAGTGGTGTGCTGTAAGCCGTCATGTTTCAGTCTGGTGCTGAATCCTGGAGAGCTGAATTTAAATCTGCATCCCACACACAGTTTTGACAATGCACGCTCCTGCTTTTTTCCCTTGCTTGAGCAGACCATCATCAAAGAACATCTAAATGAGCCTTTTGGAATAGACTGCTTCGATTGAACTTTGGCTAAAAACTGAGATCTTGTAATATGGGGTGTATCATGATTTAAAACGACACTTTCTTCTGTAATCAAGGAAATTCAGTTTTTGACCGTGTCGGTTCCATGCAGTAGCGGGCAGAGAACACCACCAGGAATCCTACTGTCATCATGGCAAAGAAATTTTGTTTCTATCATTTGGACGTCTTTCAAGAAACCACTTTCCATGTGGGCTGTTCTTCACTGCTAAATGTTGCTTCATTCTTTTGGGATTCTTAATTGTATCACACCGAGGAACCACTGGGTTATGGGTTAGTAGGCAGAGTCGTCTTTGTGGGCTGAATGTTATGAAGAAGGCAGCATTGACTTCAAAGTTCTCATAAGTAACTGTCACTGAAGTCAAGGAAGGGAAACTCCCACTGATTTCTGTAGGAGTTATGCCAGCAAAAAGTAAATCCCAGAGCCGAGATAGTTTTAAGATTTACTGACATTTCCATCGGGGAGGGAAGTTGGGAGTCACTAAGCCACTAGAAAATGTGTTGAAGTTAGAGACTTTCTCCTCGTGCAGTTCTAATGTTTCTCAGCTATCATGTAGTTCCTGTCATTTGAGCTGCTGCATCTCCTCTTGTTTGATTATCCTATGCAGCATAACTCCAGGAGGAGGTTGAGAAGTGAGAGCTCCTACGATATAGACAACATTGTTATTCCAATGTCGCTGGTGGCACCATCAAAGTTGGAGAAACTACAGTACAAAGAAATCCTTACCCCAAGGTTTGTTCATGACCCCCTTGCTTGCGAAGACGATACCTAAATGAACACGAGAACGTTACCGGAGAGTGTCGTTGACGTGCAGTTAGATCAGTTTATAATATTAAGATAATCTCTTCATGTCCTCAGGTTTTTGTTTCTGTCCAGTTTGTGTGACTGGAGTAGTGGGAAGACTGGACAGCTGATAGCACAAGGGAAATGGTCTGATACACACAGGGAGGTGACAGATGCACAGGCTGGCTAAAAATAGAAGCGGGTTTATATCATCTTAATTGTAGTGATATTCATGGCCTTAAATGTGCCATAAGGCTGACATGCTCTGAACTGTATTTGGAGGTTGCTGTCTTCTTTGTGTGTTATGGTTCCTAAGAAAATACTTCACTGTTTTCAGTGAATTAAACAGAAATGGTTTTAGCATATATTTTTTAAAATTATCCATTAGGATACGGTAGAATAAACTTAATTTTTCCATACAGTGTAAAGCTATCAACCATGATTCTAGAGATGTCTTTTTTTTTTTTAATTGATTTTCTGTGCTGTAATTCAGTGGCTTACTAGCGAATTGCCTGAAATGGCTTAACACATTGTTCCATAATTTAAATCTAATTGGTATGTGCTTTTATATTGTCTTTAAAGCTAAATATTTTATTAAGATTCTCTTGGATAGCTTAAAGCCTGTGTTGAGAAAAGGAATGGTTAGATGTGGGGTTGGGAAAGGAAAATCTGAATTTTGGTCATCCGTTATCAGCACTTTAAATTTGAAATTATTTTATTTGAAAGCAGTTTTGAGGGACAAGCTGTGTTGGAGAAGGAGTAACTGAGTGTAGAAACAGAAGAGTCATCTCTACTGCTGAAATAATGAAACAGTGTTTAGGTAAATTAATTTGACTTTTCTTGTCTCATTTCTAGCTGGAGAGTTGTTGAGCTTCAACCTTTAGAAGGATCTCATACAAATGAAGAAGAGGTAGGCTGTATTTTAATGAAACCACTGTTTTTTAACTAAACTAGATATCACATATAATTGGCTTAATGAGTATGTATTTTCCAAAGTCAGTGACTTCATGTGGTAAGCTTCGAAATTCAAAAATAAGCTATTAAGTATCAAATTGTGAAAATGTGTGTTACCCAACCTGTTCAACCCCATGGTGGATGACAGGAATGTGAGTAATATCCGTTAATAATAGTTGTTCACTTCTATGTTTGGCTTTTCTGTCCCTTGCTGCTGTCAGTGCTCCCAAAGGCTCGCTTTGGCCGGGCCCCTGCCTGCCCTGCTCCTGAGCACTGGGATGCTGGGTCTCCCAGTGTGACTGTCTCCTCAGGGGCTACCTGTGCTGTAAGGTCTGTCCTCTTTCGCCCTCTTCTTTGATGGCCAGTTCCCATGGTGTACTGCTCTTCAGGAGGCAATTAGGCATTTTGCCTGAGGGCCCAGCGGGTTTCCTCAGTTTTATTCTCAGGGTTCGTTTTCCTGCAACCCTCCTCTTTCTTCTTTCTGCTTTGTCAGGAACAACATAACCTTCAGCGTTTCCTGCTTGCCTCTTGGCTGTTTGCACATCTTGTGACACTGTCGCTTCCTCCAGACATAAGAATCCACCTTTTTCTTCCAAGGAATGTCCCTTTCTCTCGTGCAGATTGCACTTGAGTAGCAGTACAGAAAGTTACGCTAAACGCAGTAGACAAATCATTACGCTACTCCCTTGGGGTAGAAAATACACTCTCCACCAAGGTGTAGCTTCCTCAGAATTTTCCTAGGTCTGTAGCTGCCTGCCCTGTGGAAATGAACCTTTCAGAGAGCACCATGCTCTCACTACCTGGTGCAGTTGCACTCACTTGGCATCATACTCGCGGGTCAGAAGGAAGAGAAAAACTTACTCTGTTCCTGCCTTTTCTTGTGCGCGTGAGAAATCCTTGTGAAATCTGGTGGTCAGGTTTATGTCGCCTCCACCACCGCCTTTGGGTTCGGTACCGTCTCAGCTAGCAGGAAATGGGCCTGCTCTTCTGTGGCGAGGTCAGATTACATACACAGGAGAACTCTCCTGCAAGGATATTTAATTAAACCGTTTGGAGAATAACTAATAAGGCAGCAAGGGCACACTGTCCCTTTGAGAATCTACCGTTCATTGCTCTCTTCATCCTGATATCTGTAGGGAAAAAGAAGGGAATTTCAGCACTGATTTGCCTTCAGGGCTTCAAGGGACTTGCTTGGAGGACTCGGTGAGTTTGTTTAGGTTTGAGATCCCATAGAGAAGACCTGTCTTACGTACTTTTTGCCTATTTTGCTGAAGGGACTTCAAGGTGTCTCTCTGTGAAGCTCGTGAGCAATGGCTTTTTTAGTAGCCTTCCCACTACATTTGTATTTGGCAGGACTAGCTGATCCTGTATGATTCATCCTTTGGCCAGGAAATAACTGGAGTTAACAATAAAGGAGCTTTGCCTCCTGCTGTGGTCCGCTGCTTCTGTATTGTCTGTCAGCTGCTGGGTAGAACGAGAGAGGAGAGATGTCGGACAAGAGAAAAATGCTAAAGATCTTGTTTGTCTAAATCATCTTTGCCAATTTTCACCCCCGTTCTTTTGGGATCGTGTTAATTGGTTTGGAAGTTTTTCAGCATACTGAGAAAAGGTGGTTGGCTGATTGTAATTCTTCAACTTCCTTGCCTTGGGTTTGAGGCTGAGTTAGACTTGGTACTGAGTGAGCTTGAAAAAAAGACATGAGAAAACAGCAGCCTTATTTTTTTGCACTTTCTGCACTCACACTCTGACACTCTGAAATTGTTCCTTGTACTGAAATCGAGGCAAGCTTCGGCAGGTCATTCGCGAAGGACAAGAGAGGGCAAAATGTACTTCCTGCTTTTATATGAAGTAAGCTTTCTCTGTTTTCCACCGCCACCGCATAGCAGTCAGCGGTGGCACTGTACGAGAGTTTCTTTTTGGCCTGTCTTCTGCATGGCTAAATTCAAAACTTGTGGAGTTGTTCCTGTGTCAACCAGCAGTTAGGGATCGTCTTCCACTTGATGCCTCTTTTTCCTTCTCTCCATTGTAAGGCGTTCACTGCAACGACCTGTATCCGTGCAATTAGACTTGCACCCGAAGTTTCCACAAGTTACCAAAAAATGTGGGGTCTCAAATTTCTACAGGAGCCACACACCCGAGGAGGGGACCTCGGCACTTTGCGAAAACCAGGTCTAGCCACTGGGCCTTCATTTGAGTACAAAAAGCTTACCTTTTTTGAGTGCCTAATTTTTGTTTCTGGAAATCTTGACTTGCGAGGACAAACATAACAGCTGGGCAATGCAGAAGTTAATCTACTATCTATGTCTGCTCCATTATTTGATGTAAATATACTTAGTTTTTGGAAATAGAGCGTTGTTTCCTGGTTGGCATGTGTGAATTTGCAGTCTGTTGTTACTGCTTTAAGGCATGGGAGGGTGTGTTACGGGTTTTCCTGTTTTATTTTGGTTTTATGTTTTGTCCAGGTCAAAGTTTCTGGCAAGACAGGGTTGTAAAGTAACCTTCAAGTGTATTTTGTAGTTATTTTAGTGATGACAAATATTGTGGATTAATTCTGTGTGTAATTAGTTTTGCATAAGTGTTTCCATGGCTTATGACTCAGTGTTTCCTGCGAAGCCAAAGACTGAAGCACACACTTTGTTGGTTTGAGAACCTTTCAGAAATATCCCTGGTGCCACTCAACGTTAATGCACAGCGTCTTGTAGCTTAACTAGATGTGACGGGGGGGAGAGCCAACCCTTCGTTTGCTTTAAGTCTTTTTCTTTGAGTGAAATCATTAGACATGCCTCACAAATAGGCCTTCCTAATAGTCTTTTCTCTCAACATCACTGCCAGATCCATCCCCCGAGGAATGACAGTTCTTTTGTCCTTTTTCAAACTAACCTTAGTGGGGAGAAAAAAAAAAGGACCGAATTTCTCCAGTTACAGCAACTTTAAATGAACCTAAAGTTGGTGCAGGAAATACATAAAGTGTTAGAAAGCGGGAGAGGGGCAGAGGCTATACTGAACCTAGTAGGGACCTTTCACTTGGATGTAATGTGATTTGATCCATAGAACAAAGAGCAATCTCGAAATAAGAAAATGTACTACTTGTTGGTCTTCAGTGAAGAGGGTAAAATTCATTTTAAATAAACAAGTAGTTAAACCTGCTGTCATCAGCTTTGGAAAAGGAACAGTAAGGCTTATTTCCGTATTTTTCAAAACTCTTCGCTTGGAGAGGAATGTGGACTTTGATTTTTTGAAAGGAAGGTTGTTAAAAATGAAGTTTCTTCCCAGCATAAAAAGTTTTGGCAATTTGCTAAGAGAAGTATTTTCAAAGTCTTTAAAGTTTTCCTTTCGAAATTATCTTTTATTTTCGCTTCAAAGGAAATCTGAGCACACAGAAAAATCCTGAATTTTCCCTAAGGGAATAGCACTTTTGTAGTTCATAAAATTCTTACTTTCACACTATACATCATTGACCTTGGAAAGATGGAATCTGAACCGAGATGCAGCCCCGTAGCGATGCCATCCCAGTGACAGAGCTGGTGAATTCCAGCGAGAGGAGGAAACCCATTAAGTTGGCTTGCACGAAAGGAAACCAGCTAACAAAGTGGTTTGTGTTTAACATAAATAAATAAAAGCAATGAGGAGTCATCAAAAAGCAGTCATGAGATGGGCAAACAAAGCGGGCCTGTTTGTCTGAAGGTTCCTGGCGAGTGCTGGGCTGAGGAGGAACCGAGCAGCTACGGTTTTAGCAAACAGGTCGTGTGCCCCTTTCAGATCGCACTGGTGTCTTCGGGATCCTTTTCGCTGGCCCCATTAGACTTCACCGTGGGGCTGTAGTTCATGACCTGGGCTGGAAATGTGCTCTCTGGCATGCTAAGTGCCACTGCCAGGGATGCTCCCAGCACCATAAATGCCTTGCAGCGCTTTACGTTGGTACCCCTAACAGTCACGAACTACCTCGGTGCTGTGAGACCCGATACAAAGAAGGGCTTCTGCAGAACCTCAGGGCCGTTAGCCATCTGCAGCAGAGGGCTTCCAGCTGACAAGGTAACCTCTGTTGTGTGGCTCTGTCTGGCACTGCAGCGAGGGCTCGGCCTTTACTTGCATATTTTATCAGACTCTGTCAGAAGATAAACTTGTGTAATGCCACTGAGGATTTGGCTTTATAGAACAAATTCTATGTATTTTCCCTGACCCCCTGATTATTGGTGTAATTCTTGTCTGGGATGGATCTGGCAGTGCAGTTTCACAGCTTCTATGACCAGGAATTGTTCTTTCCTAGAATTTTTCTCCTTTTGAGTTGGAAGTGTCTGGCATAAAACCCATGGCTGCAGCACTCGGATGCTGTCGCCAACCATAGCTTTTTAGGTGAACTTTGAAGAGGTTGAATGGCTTGGAGCGCTGTGAAATAACTCTGAGCTGTGCTGGGGGTAGTCCGGCCAAGAGCTCACCCCACCATCCCGGGAATGAGGGGGAAGGGCACTAAAGTGCTCCTCGCCCAGCCGTGTCTAAGGAGCAAACTTCCTGCTGTGCTGCCGATGGGGAAACGAAGACGGCTCTTTCAACGTGAAGCTCGAATGCGACAGCTGAGGAGTTTCACCTAAAAAGCTGACTCTTGTTTGATTGCGAGCAGTTAAAGGACTCACATTAGGGACGTTCTGAAGCTGTACCGGGGTCGTACAAATAATTTGCTAAGAAATAGTCTCATCAAAGCCGAAACCAATTTCTGCTTGGTTTTGTTGTAGGAATGCAGCACCTCAGGTTTGCCGAGTTCCTCTCAGTGTGGAGCTATCCAGGTCCTTGGTGATCTCAGACCTATTGCTCCCTGCTTAAAGAGCACCTGGCAAATCCCGCTGCCTCCCAGCCTCCTAAAGGACTCCCTGGAAACTCCTGGGACTTTCGCTTGTGCTTTTAATACTCTCTCGATTTGAAAATGAGTATTTGTCCTCTTCTATTTTCTGCCTCTCACCATAGAGAAAAATGTTAGTTGCATGAGGGGCTGTAATTTCTATATCCGTTTGGATCAACCGCAGACACGTGAAGAAATAAGTGACAGCGTCCCATATGCTCTAGCGTGCATGTCAGCTGAGTGCGTGCATTTTGGTGTGCCTTTACACTGCAGGCTCCCGTTTGGAGAGCAGACCCTTGCAGAATTATATATAATATTGGCTGCCTTTTGGTTCTGGAGTTGTCCATAATTACGGCAGCA
Organism: Rhynochetos jubatus; assembly: GCA_027574665.1. Lineage (NCBI taxonomy): Eukaryota > Metazoa > Chordata > Aves > Eurypygiformes > Rhynochetidae > Rhynochetos > Rhynochetos jubatus. The sequence continues at coordinate 3,879,718 of CM050654.1, read as the reverse complement.
GCTATCCCTGTATTTCGTTCCAGGTAGAAGATCTGTCAGACGAAGCTTTTTCCTTACGTCACACCAAGTACGAGAAAAGAGAGCGAGCAAGGTGGTCGCTGTGGGAGCAGAGCCGCTGGCCCAGAAGGAATAGCAGGCAGGTGTCTTGGCTTTGGTAAGAGTGTTCCTGTTGAACCCTTGGTGTCGGCTGTCGGCACGGCAGTTCCACAAACGCTCTCACAGAGAACTGTGCAAATGGGGGCACTCCTCATTCCTTAACTCATCAGGGTCAGTACCAGGTATGTTTGGGTTTGTGGCTGGAAAGGGAGGGTCATGCGCTTCCGAAGCACACTTACGTACAGAAATTTGGCACGTTAGGTACCTGGTAAAAAGCTTTCTGCCATACTGAACGCAGCTCTGCTAGTTCGTGCCGCTCCATATGTTGTTATGACTTCAGCCACCGAGTGGAACACAAGCCCTGCTTCACTCGCCTGACTTGGATGAAAGTCCGCAGCATTCAGAGACGTGTTACCGAAGGGTCCTGGGCCGCGCCGGCGACCTCGTGCTTAAAGAAGTTCGTGTGTGAAAAAGTTTCATTATCACTGTCTTGGTGACTGATACAGAACTCATCAGAATTAGATATAACCCCTAAAAGTCTTGCAAAAAGTAGTGCTCATAAGAGCAAACGTGATAAAGCTGTGTCTGCAGTTTGGCTCTGGGAAAACGATTCCCATAATTCGCTTCAGAATCTGCCAGGACAAAAAGCATCCTATATATTCCAGGGTAACTTGTCCTGCTCTTTGTCATATGCTTGTCACTACTCTTGGCTGAAAGTGAACCATGACACGAGGCATATATCTCCAAAGATAGCTTTTTTTAATGCAGGATAAAATGAGAGCTGAAACGTATTAGGGAATTATAGTTTAAGCCATTTTGAATGTAAAAAAACCCTTCAGAAAGTGTACTGATAAGTACAAGCTGTAAGTTACCCTTCTGGTGAGCATGTGGAGCAAGGTGCAGGAGTGGGACCAACCACCAGCTGTCCTGCAGCCAGAGTGGGCCTGTGCCAGCCCTGCTATATCCAGCCAGCTCTGCTTGTCACTAGCCAAAGCAAAGAGCGCGGTGTGGAGACAAGAACCGTGCGTCTTTTGATTTAAATAAGGAGAATGTAGGTAGAAATGGAGTATGGAGAAACTGAAGGCTTTGAAAAGGAAATCTAAACTGTTCCTGGTGATGTGAAAGGGCGGGGGTTAGCTCTTAACTCGTCTTTTATCCTGCACTAGATCTTACAGCAAAAACGCTGATGGGCGACACAGCCAAGACTCGGCGCAGAAAGACGAGCGCGGCAGCTCCTGCGCCTCGCTGCACTGCGCTGCGGAACCTGTTCCCGCCTTGACTTCGGAAGCCCACAGCTCTGTCTGTTCAGAGGTTGCACAGCCCTGCGGAGAGAGCCAGGAAGCGAAGGTGGGTGCTTTCAACAGCTCTTGGGGCTGCTCGGGTCTTCAGTGAGCACTCTCTCTAACTTAAAACCACGAACCTGAGGAGCACACCCTCCTGCCTCGCTGATAAGAACCTCAGACCGTCGCCCTAGTGCGTGTAGACGGAATGTCGTGCTCCTGTTCACAGCTAGATTGCTGTTCTTTACAAATTAAGCCCAAGATTTGTCAACAGGTGACAATGTCGTTGCTGAGCACACCCTGCGCAGGGTTTAGGGGTGAGTCTGGCAGGCCAGGGTTCCGGGGTGACGGATCTTTTCTCCGGGGTGCTGGCCAAGGCTCCAGATGGGGCTGATGGCTATGGGGTCAGGTATCCGGATTGTCTGGCACCATGGAAAAGAGCTTCCCCCTTCCTGTAGCGTGCCTGTTCAATTGTAGCTCTGTTACTAGTTCAAAACCGTATGAGGCCAGCTTACATTGACAGCTGGTGCCTAGCAGTGTCGTATCCTTCATCTGGAGAGCCCTGCAAACATTGTAAAGACAGACACCCATTTGTTACTCGATAGCAGATCATTCTGCACATAGCTAATCAGTCGGGACTCAACTGAACTCCCTTTTTCCCCTCTTTTCTCTTCCCCCCGCCCCTACTCCTACCCTTCTGCTTCCTTTCAGTCCGGGCTGTGGGAACTTCGAGTTTTTCCACTAAAAGATGAAGAGGTAGAAGCTTTACTGTGCCAAGATCAAATCACGAATCAGACTGAAATGTCAAGTGCAGCTTTTCCCAGCAACTCTCTTTGTGCTTCGTGCACACCCGAGGGTTTGCCAGACAATAGCCATCCACCAAGAAAACAATCTACAGAGGAGTCGGAAGACGGTGAAAACGTTTGCCTGGGAATCAGCAGTACAAGAAAACAAAGGTGACAGGGAATAATGTGGTTCATTAAGAAAGCCAATTAAGGTGGAGAAAAGTGTAAGGTAAAATCTCTCTTGTTCACACAGCATATGACAGCACAATTCAAAACCTGTATGTTAGCTGCATATAATATATTTTCTTTCTTGCTTTGTAACAGGCAGGATAAATCCCAAAGACAACACTTTCTTCTTCCCGAACCACAAGACAAAGTAATTATTGCAAGCTGGAAGTCTAATATTCCCAGCGTCGGGAGTGGGCGCACTTAAATTGCTGGCACCATTCACTTTCTGTTGTCATATTGCCACATTTGTTAATAATCATCCTTTCCTGGTTTTTGTTTTGTTTTCAAACGCATTTCTGGTTCTAGCGGATTCTGATGCAGCAGGAAATGCTGCCTACCTTCACCAACAACTTCAACTGAACACAGAAAAACTACTTGAAAGAACAGTGGGGAGAAGCACTAGCTTCAGATTGGTTTTCCTGTGTGGCACGACCGTGGGGCAGAAATCTGCCCCTCTGAACACGTGCGGTAAGGGTAGGTGAGAACCAGCACTTTGAATCAAAGCAGGCGCTTTGGGAGCCTTGCATCTCGCTTAGGTCCGCACTCAACTCTCCGCAGTGCCAGGGCATGTTCCCTACGGCTGCCCTCGAGCAGCAAGACAGAAACAGAACATCGATACAGCCGATGTATCCGCTACCCAAAGGCGGGGTGTCTGCTTCAGCCCCCCAAACGGAAGGAAAGAGGAGTCGAGGCAAATGAGTGACGCAGCTCTTGGAATACTCAGTGGGTGTGGGTCGTCTTACTTCCTCAGCCCTTCAGTAGCTAACGAGGCTCGTGATATTTTGCTTTAATACGTCAAAGTCTTGTTCCAATTTCTGCACAGTGCCTTGTAAGAGCCTCGGAAGTAAGCCAACATTTGGCGACTGGCTGAAAAGGAAGGGATGGTTGATGTCTAGAAGATCAGTAAAGAAAAAAACCCCAAAGCTTGCCATTGGGAGTCCAGGTAGATTTTTAATTTCACAGAGAGGAAACAAAAGCAAGTTGTTTCAACTTGAATGTAAGTAGCGTAGTTTGGGATGTGTCTGCAATCTCAAGGGGTATTAACAAAGATTAAACATTGAATGTAGGTGTAATCCATCAACAGGGAGTTTTTCTGTGTAGGACAGTTGAAGGCAATTTTATAGGAGTGTCTGGTTTTGTGCAAAACTTTCTTCCACGTGTCATCTGGAATGGAATGGCACTGGACAGATGACCCAGTTTTAGCGTCAATTTTTTTGTGTGTGTGTGTGTGTCAAAATAACAGGAATTATCCACTGGGCATCTAAAAACAGTTCAGTAAAGTTTCAACACTACAACCTATTGCTACATTGTAGTTTATTGCACATTCTGATTATTTTTTTAAACACTTTTTTAACACTGGTTTGTCTTAAACTTGAATCTTGCCTCAATGTCTGATACAATAATCTTTGATGCAAGGTTGGTTTTTTAATTAAAAGTTATTTCTATATATATTGTCTCTAGTCTGAATTCGATGGCCTTTTGGAAGCCTCGTGGCACGGAGACAGGCTTGGCCCATGATCGGCTTTGTGAGAGCACCGAAGCGGCAGCAGCGCTAAGCTTTGCTGTCGCCAGTGCTGTGAGGCTGACGTCCCCCAGCGTCCGAGCACGGAGGTGGATTTTTCCCTCTCTCTGACCCTGCACATGCTGCTGGCAAAAAGTTTCTGAAAGGTACACGTCTGAAATGCTCTGCAGGTCTTTTCCGTGCCTGTATCCATTCATTAAGACGGCTGATCCAACCTGCTGTTACCCAGCGGCGTAAGGTCAGGGCTACCTGCGCCATCTGGTCCCTGGGGCAGCGTGAGGAGTCTCTGCAGTTTAAGAGAGGGGACAGACAGAGGAAAGGAGCCGGCCAGGTGCCTTGCATGTCCTGTGAGGGAATGCAAGTGCAACCCAGTATTTTACAGCGAGGAGCAAGCGGAGGGTTTTTCTAGACTGGGGGGTGGGAAGGGGGTTACAATCAGGCCAAGCAAACCTGTGTGAGAGGAGCTGGAGTAACCACGTTTGGTCAGCCTGGCAGACTGCTGTTCCTGCGCTGCTCCTCAGTTCTGCCGGCCTGAAGCAGCGGTACCAGCGGCGGGGGGGGGCTGCACAGCCATTTATCGATAGGCGCACAGCTGAGCATGTTTTCTCTGTCCCCTCTTCAGATGTTCTTGTCAGCACTTGTGGCACCCAGCCAGTGTCTCAGCAGGCAGCAATCGAAAGGCCAGCCAAAGAAAGGCTGGGCAGCCAGGGTGCTGAAAAAGAAACCCCTTGGGAAACTATAAAAAACATCTATTTGGTCATAACCTCCCCCCCAGCCCCATCAGACATCTTTAACATCAGCCTCTCAGCTGGTGAGACCTGTGACCGCAAAGGGCCTTCACACACAGAGCTGCCTGAGCGACTGCACGGCCGGAGAGCTGCGCCAGGGCACGTCTCCCTCCCCAGGCCCCGCCACGGCTGCTCCCCAAGGGGTGCTGGCGCGCAGGGTCCCGCCATCGAGTGAGCAGCAGCTGCGAGCGTGGCAGGGGAAGGCCAGCAGGGAGGGGTGGCCGAGCAGAAATGCATCTGCTTTTCTCATGGTGCTGGATGGGTGGGGTCACGCGTGATGCTTTATGAGAAGCCCCAGGCTGCTCCTGACCCACAGCACCTCATCCACCACCTTCTTGCAGCAGACCAGGCGCTGTGCCCTGCCCTCTCTGCCTCTACCCTGGGCATCTCTGCTCCAGCCAGAGGAACCCCGTTTTTTCAGTAACTCCGTTTCACTACTGCAACAAGGTTAGAAAACTTGAACTGGTCACAGGACCAGCCTCCACCACCTTTCCCCGTGCTGGAGGCGGCTGGACCCAGCACCAGCACTCTCCTTGATTCCCTGCAGCCCTGGACTCCCGCCTCCAGCCAGTTCAGCTTTTGCACAAACGCTGGGGTCGTGAGGACGCTGCTGGTGGTGGAAGCGGGCTGAGAGCTCAGAGCCAGGCTCCTCCTTGAAGCCATAAAACACGTAAGAAACCCCGGCTTGTTTTCTTTCCTAAGTTTTAAGCAACAGGGAGGAAAACAGCCAACCTGTTTGTCCTTTGGTTGTTAAGCTACGCAAGCTGCTGCCAGCGCTGCTCCTAATGCTGTGCTGAAGGTGTTACAAAGGCCAGCTGTGAAATACCACGCAGCAAGGCCCCCGTCCCCGCAGCTCCATACCGCCCGTCGCCTTCGCACTTTGTTTACCGTTTTCAACTGAGCCTTACGTTCTGCTGCCTGCTGCCAGGGGGGGTTTAAACGCTTCATCTGCATCCAGAACCTCAATGGCATGGAAGGACGAACGCAAACTTCGCAGCTCTGCGTCTACCGCAGTTTTTCCCTTGCTGGGGGATGCGCGCTGTGCCGCCCCGTGGAGCACGCGGCCGAGCCCAGCCTGACTCAGCTCTACCGGAGTTTCTTTCATCCTGTTTTCCAGTGCAGGCAGGCCCTTTGCTCAGGCAGATCGCCCTGGACTGCTCCAGCTCCAGCTCACGTGACTGTGTCACCAGATCGCGCTCTCCCCCGTTGCTGAAACTTCGCTTTATCAGTGTTGCAACACCCAACGTTCCTGGGGCTGGTTTGGCCCGTGGGCACCGCGCAAGCAGCTCTGCTGGTTTTCAGCGTTCGGCTCGAGTCCTGCGGCTGCGGTGCTTCCGCTGTGGAGTGACGTTACTAAGCACGGGAGGACAGGCCTAAATAGAGCCTAACGGGCTGCTTCTGTCCACGTACAGCAGCAAGAAACTGGAAGGGTGTTAAGCGTTAACAAGTGTCACTGCTGTCACCTCCACGGATGTCCTGTGATCGCTAACCGTTGTGTGTAAAGCCGCTGCAGCAGTAGCCAGCTGCACAGACCCCCCCTGGGTGGGATTCTGCCACAATGAAGCAATTGAGTTTCTCTCACTCCTGGCCTGGAGTCAACAGGCATCCAAATACCAGATTTAAAACCCTGACAAAGTGACTGCAGCCTGTGACAGAGAACCACTAGCTAGCATGACTTCGGGCCGTCCGCCCCCCAGATTGATTAGGGATAAAAAAAGGGCAGAAATGGTTTCATTCCCCTTTTGAGCCAGCTGAAGGCCAGCAGCAGGAGGCACGGATACCACAGCATGAAAAGCCACACTTCCAAATCCTAATCTCACATTTTCCTAGCCCGTGCGTGGCGGTGTGGCCCGCACTTCGGCTACCAGAGCCGTGACCGCTTCCCTGCGCGCACCGCGTGAGGCTCTGCATGCGTTCTTGCCACAAGTACGAACGAGGTGCTGTAACAGACCCGCCCATCTGGACTCGTACCTTTCCTTCCCAGCCAAGCCTTCCTCTGGCAACCCTTCTGAACGACGGCGTCAGCGCAGGAGGCCCAGACTCCACGTTTCTTTTGCTAGTTCTCAAATGGGGTTGCAAGTGGAAACGGGAAGCAAACATTAGTTCACCTAAACCACAATTAACCACACAGGAAGAAGTAGTCATTTAGCCATTTCAGACTGCCTAGGTTGTCTGAACGAGCCCTACCTCCTCCGAGGTGTGACCCACGCTGTCCCGTGGCCCTCTCCCTCCGCAGCCTGGCTGCGTGGCACCCCGCAGGTCCTGGCTTAGAAGGGGCCGCGTCAGCATTCGGGTGGGTGACACGTGCCCAGCTTTGCCGCCGGGACAACGGATTTGAATTGAGCCTTGTGGCAGTGGCCTGGCTGTGGCTGTTGAGCCTCCCGGCCTGCTCCCCGGGGGCTGCAGACTGTTTGCCACCCTCTGTAATCACAACTTCAAGGGAAAACCGCCACGCAGGACACCATGAGCTACCGAAGGAGTCGGCAATACTCATCGGAGCCGTGGGAAGCGGGTCCATGCAGAATGGCCTGATCAGGTCTTCCTCTGGTGGGTCGCCCCTCTCCCCTTTCACGCACCCAGACAGGCCAGGCTCTGGAGCCGCCGCGAACAAGCTGAAGGCATGAGAACTAGCTGGCTTTGTAGCTGAAGAGGAGCGTTTTCCAGAACCATCTCCACACGGCACATGTCAGCCCACGTACACCCAAGTCACTTCGGTAGGCAATGTCCCCGTACGTCGCTCTCTTAGCCAATTACTCAAGCACGTGTGCAGACGAAGGAGGCTGTGGGCAAAAGGTTTCTTAACTATCTGTAGGGTTTTAAAGCAACATTCTTCCACGGAATCCCGGCACTCCAGACACAGCTGTCTTAGCTGGCCATTTGAAAGGTACACGAGAAGGTATTTCCCGGTTTGTGACCCAGTAAAAATGTTGTCCCAACTGGTTTGACTTAATGGAGGTCAGGTACTTCTGTGCAGTAAAAGCAACAGACATGAACACGTCTGTCACCCGCAGGGGGTTTTTAGCCCTCTTAAACTGCAATTTTCCCAGACTTACTATCAAAACCGCGCATTTTTCACCGTCAGCTTAAAGGAGACTTACCACACTAAGGGAAGGGTGTTTAATGCAGGCAGTGGACAGGTTTTGTAGGAATGCACAGATCAAATGACAAAATACAGACAGCAGAAGGCAGTTGATTAGAGTCTTCCACAAGAGATTGCAGGGGGTGACGCTACTCTTCTAGCAAGCAAAACCTGACTGAAGTCTGAGTTCAATCCAGTCAGCGTTACAGGTTGTGCCACAAAATTAGCCTCCACAGAATCAAGAGACGCGTTCAAACCACTGCATTTCCAACCCTGAAAGACAGCCAGAACGCTTTTCACTGCCGCTTGCTTCATTGCAGCGAAGGAATGATTCCTCTGTTCAGCAGCAACAAGTTTCCGTAAGTAAAGTTCATCCAGCCCTCCCTTACGCACGAGAAACGAGGGTTCTCCTGCACGCGCAGACCCGCCTTGAACACCCCTTGGGCGGGTCTCATCGATCCAGGCAGCGCTTCTGAGCCGCTTCCGAACACACGTTCCTTAGAAGATTGATCACGGACCTGGGATCTGCGCTCTTCATAATGGCGCTGCCAGACACAATCATATTGGCACCTGCCTGGAAGACAAACACCCGCTCGGTAACACGGAACAGATCCCCTTCTTGAAGACTTCCTTGCTGCGAAACACCTGCGGAGGGGGGGGATTCCAGGCTGGTGGGCAAACACGCACGGCTCGTGGGACAGGGGTAAGGTACCTCTAACCACAAGCCCAGATCAAGCTCAGGAAAGCCTGATCTTGCCCAAACAGGTGATTTATTCATCACTGCTCCTATCCAGCCCAGCATGCAAGACACGAACAACCACTCTAGCTTGGGGGAGGCTTCAGCAGCCACTACTAAAGGCAGCTAAGATTAGACCACAAGTGGATTTTAAGCGTGTTTTGCCGTTTCCTCTGAAGACAAATGATCAAAATGCAATCCCTCCTCAGTTTTCGGAGGGATGTGGGGTGAGTTTGAGAATGAACGCTTACCTCTGCGCACTTATGGATGGTGTCGGGCCCAACTCCTCCATCCACTTCAATATCCAATGAAGGAAACTGCGTCCTCAGCCACTGAACCTGGGAAACAGCACAAAGACATTGGCCCTACATCCACGCTCGGCTGCTTACAGCGACATGAAGCTTTAAACGCACCCAGACAGGGTTTATTCATTTCACTGCTGCGCTCCCTACTGTTAATTAGCTTGAAGCTCAATAAATAGAGAAAACGAAGCTTGCCTTTGGCATCATGTCTTCCATAAACTTCTGCCCTCCGAATCCAGGTTCTACCGTCATCACCAAAGCCATGTCTATCTGATTGGCCCAAGGTGCCAAGTGTTCAACTGTAGTGCCCGGCTTGATCGCCAAGCCAACCTGCAGGAGAAGCAGCACGGATCCAAGCACGCCGCAGGACAACGGCACAACTGGCTCAGTACGAGCTCCTGAGGAAACAGCCGTCCGGCTGTGTACGTGCAGTAAGACCAAGCTGCTTTAAACCAAGATTCCTGCATTTCCTAACAAAAACGGACGACCAACTCCGCGCACAAGGAGCGTTAGGGCTGCACGCGCCAACCTCTACCGTTTTGGGCGGTCGGCGGCGGCTTTTTCGTCGCCAGAAACACGGCGCTCAGCGGAGCCGATGGCAGCGCGCCCCTCCAAGCCCACGCACCCCTCACCTTCATCCCGTTCTCCCGGATGTCTTTGATCAACGCCCCTGGATTGTCCGTGGCTTCCAGGTGGAAGGTGTATTGGTTTGCGCCGGCGACGGCCATCGGCTTCACCCACTGCTCGGGCCTGGCCACCATCATGTGCATGTCTGCAGGAGGGGAGCAGAGCCCCCAGCGAGCGCGGAGGCGCCCGGGGCTGCAGCGCAGGGCCCGGCCGTGCCTGCCCCCCCGTCCCCCCAACCTGGGCCGGGCCCGGGCAGCCCCCCGCCCCCTTACCGAAGAAGGGCTCCTGGCCCAGCTGCTTGCGCAGGCTCTCCACGACGGGGTGGCCGAAGGTGATGTTGGGGACGAAGTGTCTTGGGGGCCCAAGAGAAAGACGCGCCCGCCCGCGGGTTACCCTCGGCCGGGCGGGGGCGGGGCGAGGCCTCCCGCCTCCCCCCGCGCCCCCGGCCCGGCCCCCGCCCGCCCCGGCCGTTACCCGTCCATTACATCCAGGTGGAGGTAGTCGGCGCCGCAGTCCAGCATGCGGCTGCACTCCGCGCCCAGCGCCGCCAGGTCGCTGTTGAGGATGGACGGTCCGATCCGGCACCCCGACGCCATCGCTACCGCCCGCCCCGCGCATGCGCTACCGCGCTGCCTGCCGGGATACCCGCCCCGCCGCCCTTCGGCTCCCGGGCTGGGCGGGAGCGGCCCTGGGGGTCAGGGGGCGGCCCTGGGGGAGGGGGCTCGGTTACACAGGCTCCGCCCGGCCCGCCGTGCCCTTCGGGGCGCTCGGGGAGGGCCCGAGTTGCCGGTGGGGGCGGAGGGAGGCTTGTTCCAACAGTCTCTTTCCTGGCATTGCCGGCGGCGGGGGTTCCCGGGAGGGAAGGCCCTGCCCGCGGCCTGGCGCAGGGTCGGTGCGGCCGGGCCCTCGGCCCAGGCCTCCCCCCCGCACCGGCCCAGGCCTCCCGCACCGGCGCAGGCCTCCCCCACTCCGACCCAGGCCTCCCCCCGCACCGGCCCAGGCCTCCCCCACCGGTCCAGGCCTCCCCCCGCACCGGCCCAGGCCTCCCCCCGCACCGACTCAGGCCTCCCGCACCAGCCCAGGCCTCCCCCCGCACCGACTCAGGCCTCCCGCCGCTCCCCTCAGCACAGGCCGGGAGAGCGGAGCCTGGTGAGGGGTAAACATGACCAACCGCTGCCCGCGTCCCGGGACAAGGAACTGTGACAGGGCAAAGCCTGTCGGGAGCGGGGACCGTGGCGGAGTTGCACAAGAAGCGTGAACACGGAACTCTGGTCCTTTTGCTGTCACTCTGTATTTAGTCCGCGGGACAACGTTCGCATGAAACGCCGAGGCAACGGGCCCGACGGACACACGGACAGGACGCGTACGGCGTGGGCGTTTGTTGGACGTGACATGCGCTTAAGGCCTCTAACACTAAAGCAGCATCGTTTGTCTTCACAGCAGGAACACACCAGCTCTGTTACAGAGATACTAGAGGAAAGCACGACACCAGCTAAAGGACGTTGTATGCACCTCGCTGGGTATTGAGTGCAGCCGCTATGAACGTCCAACACGCCGAAAAGCGGGCTGACGGGCCTGCCTGGCTGTCCCGTCTCCCAGTCATCCAACGGAATCAGTGCCCAGCTGCCTGAACGGGACTAAATTGCGGGTTACATCACTGATAAGCTGCGTTGCTTTCTAGCAGGGTAGACGTTAAAAAGAGGCATTTTAGTCCTTGCTATGGCTTACTACTGTGGAATCACAGGTGACAGTGGGAAACCTGACCGGAAACACTTATTACATACACTGAATTACATGAAGTAAATCACAGTCGGTCCGTCATCGTCAGAGTGGAGTACCACGGCGAGGCATCTATTTCCATTAAGGAAGATGCTTCCTCCTCGTTTTCAGCACTAAAGGTCACTCTATAAAACACACCACGAACTCGCTGAGTGTTGTGTCCCAGCCCTTTACTCAGCTCACGCCTGAACCTCTCCTCCCCCACCCGAGAGTGACCCAGCCCAGCTTGGGATCTGAAAGCGAAGCTGTGTTTTCTCTCATTTGTGCGTCACTGTTGATAATAAAACTCAGCCTGTGGAATTTAGCAATCCTTCGAGCGACCTCTGAGCTAGGGGCTAATCCAAAGCAGTCTCCTATAGGTAGCTGGTGCCGGCTGCAGCGCGCATAAGAAGCGGTACAGCGTGTTTTGGTCAGCAGAGTAAGCAGCCTCTCATTCAGGACGCGCGCTGAGCAGCGTACAGAGACACCGACATCGTCCCCCAACCACCTCTCTTACAAAACCATGCACGCTGAGAATACACCCCCTGTGTGTGTAGATATACGGTGATACAGGCGGTGCACTGCAAAAACAGTTGCCTTTTCAGCCCTGCCTTTCCCAAGAGGTGCTGAGGGTCTCCGTCCCTCACCAATGCCGTGGCAGCAGGGCATGCTCAACACCCGCGAGCCCGGGAGGAGGATGGCTTTTGCTGTCTTCAGAGGTTGAACGTGCGGGAGTTCCCTCCGCAGGCTGCTGCGCAGGGCTCCCGTCAGATGGGAGCGTTTGGCAAATGCCAGGCAGCGCGGCCTGAGGGTTCCGTGGGTTTCAGCAGGCTGAAACCTGCTGGGCGGCGTACGGTTGATTTTCCACGCGACGGTACAACGGGCACGCCGCGCTACAGCAGTGAGGCGGCGGTTTGTATGGCAGTATTTTAAACAGCTGTTTCAGGGCTGTCGGAGGGAGGGATGCGAGTCCTTTCTTTGGGGATGGATAGGAAGATAGCATTCTGTCTCCTCGGTAAGGCTGGTTTATGACGCACGCGTCCAAATTACAAGCCCTCAGGAGCCAAACTGGTAATTAGCACGTTTTACAGCCACTCAGGATGATCTGAAACGTTGTCCTCTGCACCAGAATGCCATGATTATAAACTCGAGTTCTTCTAACGTAAGCTGAAAAAGGCAGCCTGTGATTCCCAACGCACGGGGCAACTTTGGGCGTTGCTTATGACTTCACGGTGTGTTTCACAGCTGTTTTGCAGTTTGCCCGAGAGCAGCTAATGGCTAAATTCACATTTCAGTGTAATTCCATGATGCTGCAGCATAGCTCATAACTCAGCTGGGCCTTCAGCTGGTTCCCCCCGCCCCGGGGGATCTCCACCTACGTACAAACGTTACATATATCTCTCTCTAATACTTGCAGCCGTGAACGTTACGTACGTAAAGTGGAACCTTTTTAAATACAATCTCAACATGCCAAAAATAGATTCTCTCATCGTTTCTGCCCTGCAATATCCCATCTTTTGTTTACAATGAACATATACATTTATATATATAGGAACATGAAAATACCGTATATAAATATTTACTTTAAATCCCTATATCTACGTCCGTAGGACAGCATCAGTGGGGCGGTTGCTAAGTACCAGGAGGTCCACGCATTCCAGATGCGGTTTCTTGGCTGTTTTTTTAAGCTGTGGAGATGAATTACTGCGTACATTGGAGCAGGGGAGCCTGGGCTATTTATACCATCTGCAGACCACTCACCCCCTGCCCAGCTATATCCGCGCTCAGCACGTGCATTCCTTCTTACGGTATGCGCTGTATTTAGTTTTGCAGAGCAAATATTTTCGTAGCACAAGGGCAATATCTCACAGAGCGGAATGAAACCAACAGACAAAAGTAAACTCGACTAAAGTCTGCTGTGCCAAAAAAAAAAATCCACCCACCTCATTGCTCCACGGTGCTTATCGTTGCCCTGCAAGTGAGAAACAGTGGTCCCCGCCTAAAGGGTCCCCAACCTAAAGCGAAAATCAAGCTTTAGGTTGGTACTGCTTGTCACTATTTTCACTCTCAGTACCAAAGCCTTGGATTTAGCTACTCTATAGCCCCACTCTTAAAACCACTACAAAAATAAATCTTGGGCACACTCTCAAAAGAAGCTTCTCTTCTCCATCTCACACGGTACAGCTGCCTGCCTACCCAGCGAGGCTGCCGATCGCAGCACACAGCTGCCGGATCAAGGGTTTATGGGCCACAGATTTGCCCATGCACCCCTGCCCTGAGAATTCTGTAAAAATTCTCTGTTCCTGCGGGCTTGCCCTGAACTGAAAGAGGTTTCGCAAACAGAAATTTGCCAGTCTATAGCAACCGGCTGTTAGCTGTTCTCTGCTTTCGGAAAATAAAGTGCTCTAATTAGTTACTCGTTACCAGGGGACTCAAAGGAGAAGGTACACTTTGTCTTCCTCCTCCCGCTACTGCACTTCCCCAAGAGTCAGACATGAGACTCATCCAGATCGACGTCAGTCTCCCCAAGCTCCACGTGCGTGAAGCTGAAGTGGGTGGCCAGCAAGGGGTTCTCCATCCCGTTGTCCTCACTGATGTGAAGGACGGTGTCCCCGTGCTGCAACAAGCTGGTGGTCTCGAGGCCAGCGTAGTCCTCGGTGTCGGAGAGCTGTGTGGGTGGGGTGCTTTGTGCTGTTGTTGGCCGGGACTCCAAGCCCTCCTCCTTCTCCTTCTCCTTCTCAGCAGAAGGTGCCTCGCTCTGCAAGGGAGGGGAGGCAGTGGTCAGGCTCAGAGAAAGGGGGAGGGAGCTGGGGTAAAGCAAGGGAGCATCTACAAAATATTTTCTCATTGGGAAACACTTTTTGCCATAAAGGGCCAGGCACTTGCAGATTATAAATCCCTAAAATACTGCCCTAACGGTGTATTTTTGCTGGTGAATCTGGTCTGTAGCAATGATCTGATTTCAGGCATTAACAATCCCTCACTGCATTTTTTTTTAGCGTGTTCTCAGGACGGGTGTCTTTCATTTGTTCATGGCAAAGGACATAACCCCCTGAAGACACTAGACATCTGGGTGCGCACAGGTGATCTCAGTGTCACTGGTGTGTTGAAGGGAGGACTGTGATGATCCCTGGACTGTCCTCAGTGGTGTCCACTGTGGAAAAATGTTGGACAATCAATTTCTTTTGAAATGTGATGCTTTTGCTAAAGCAGTCCTGAGGTTTTCATAGAATCACAGGATGGTTTGGGGTGGAAGGGACCTTAAAGCCCATCTAGTTCCAACCCCCCTGCCATGGGCAGGGACACCCTTCACTAGACCAGGTTGCTCCAAGCCTCATCCAGCCTGGCCTTGGACACTGCCAGGGATGGGGCATCCACAGCTTCTCTGGGCAACCTGTCCCAGGGCCTCCCACCCTCTCCAGGAAGAATTTCTTCCTGATATCCAATCTAAATCTCCCCGCTTTCCATTTAAACCCATTACCCCTTGTCCTGTCACTACAGGTCCTTGTAAAAAGTCCCTTTTGAAGGAGTCACTAATTTGAAGCCCCTTTTGAGGGAGACAGAGAGCAAGCTGTAAACGTGTTGATGAAAACTTGCACTGGTGAGGAAGCCCAAAAGGACAACTCTGTGACGGGAAGAGGGAAAGGGAAGATGCAGGAAATAGGTTTGCCAGTTAGGAATCACGGCAAAGGTCTAGGAGTGACCAGTTTACAGAAGTAGGGAGTTGGAGAGCAAACGCAGCCTGAAGAAGAGACGCACAGAAGAGTTTGCTGTCCCCTCACCCGCCAGCGTTCGTTACAGCGCTCTAAGCCATCAGGCGTTTCCCTGTCACTGTGCTGAAGCGGCGGACGGACACCCGCCATGCAACCGTCAGCCGCGTTACCTGGCCGGCAGCCTGGCCGTGGAGGTCGGCGACAACGATGGCGGGTGAGGAGGTGAGCACGGGTTTGCTGAGCGCTTCCTGCTTGCCGGTGGCCTGGGGGCTGCTGCGGCTGCCCTGCTGCTGGGCCGCTGGAGCCGACGGGTCCCCCGGGGGGGCTGTGGTTGCCTCCGGCTGGGCCTCAGTGAAAGTCACTGACCGCTTCTGCTCCGCTGAAGGGTACAAAGCCCAGAAACCCCAGTGTTAAAATGCTACCATTTGAGAAGGAAAACACAACAAGGAAAGAAGACTGCTCACCCTGCCTATCTTTGTCGTGGCCACCCATAACATCTTTCCGTCCCAGAACAATATACTGAACTGAATTCCCGTGTGAGTCAGGCATTTCAGCCCTCAGCGAAAAGAGGGAAACTGAGATGCAAATATACAAGGGAATTGCCCAAGGTTTTGCAGGAAATCTGAGAAAATAAAGAGGGCAGCCGGAGGCCACTATCCAGGAGTAACGGAACAGTGCAGGCCGAAGGCAGCTAGACCAAAACTTAACAGTAAAACTGATATTCCTGCTCCTGTTTTTAATTAGTTTGGGTTAACTTTTGTGTTTTAGACATCTCCAGCAGCGCTGTTGCCCCAGCTGGCTGGGTGGTTAGAAACCCAGCAGGTTCACAAGCAACCTTCGCTCTTCAGGTGGTTCCTCCGAAGTTAGCTGCTCACTACACAGAGTACAGTCACCGGCTCTGCCTGGCAGTGCTGACCCCTGGAAACATGGTCTAGCTCTGTATTCATTTCCATGTACAATCCGTAAAGCTCTGCACTGCTAAGCTTACAAACAGTGAGAAATATCCTTCTTTCTACTGCTCTCAACAGCAGGGGCAGAATTTGCACATCTGGTGGTCCTGGGCAAGGCATCCTGAATAGAGGGCACCGGTCCCCTAAATTCTCCACACCTCTAGGAGATGTGATACTTCACTGTTCATGTCCAGTTTCACCTTCAAAGCCCTTGGAGACACCATCAAAGTGTTTTAAGGGGGTGGTTTTCTGATAGGATACCCACAGGACTTCACTTTAACAGCCTGCTAACAACACACTTCTTCAAGCTAAACAATACGGCATTTTCTACTTTCAGATACGAAGCGCTGGCTCTGGGAACCCAGCGCTGCCTTACCGCTTGGTTTTGGTTTGGGCTGGATGCTCCGCCGCGTGGTGGACAGTCGAGCTCCATGACGGCTACGAGGTTCGGTTTGAGTTTTCTGGCGTGACAGCAGTGGTCTTCGTAGCTAAACATCGGAAGAAAGAGTTAGGCTGATGCACGTTCACGTGTTACACAGACTCCTCACCAGATCGTCACTGCCTGGTCTCTCGGTGTCCTCTCACTCTGCTTTTACGTGTTTTAGGGTTTCCGCGGCTCAGACATCTGCAGATGAACCTCTGGGGTCTGCACCTTCTCAGTGTCAGTACGGAATGTCGCGCAGTGCAGATTGTGTGACCATCAGTAGTTAAGGGAAAAAACCCCACAAGCCCGCAGAGGAAAAGCTGGGGGCATTCAAAGCAAAGGGCACCTCCTCCCTGAGGGATTTGCCAGGCCTCACAGCTACGACTTGTGCTGTGGTTCCCGCTAACTCGGCCGACTGCACTAATTGATCACAAATCAGGTAAAAGGGGCACGTCCCGTCCACAAATTATTTCCGAACAGACACCGATGTGAAAACCCAAACCAGCTCAAAGAAAGGAGAGGAGGTTCGTTCACTCCCCGTGTTCTCACCTGCCGTAGGCCTCTCTTCCGCCCCAGGGGCTGCTGCAGGAGAAGGTTCTGCTGTCCCGGCTCGCTCTGCACGCTTGCCACCCTGTTAGACGTTGACAGCGTTAGGCCAGGCACAGAAGCACCTTGTACCTATAACTAGTTTGTGTCCTGGCAATTGTGACTAAAATAAATAAATAAACCAACCACTAATGGCACAGTCACTTCAAAGAGCAGTACTGTCTTTGAAGGATGGGGGGGACGTGTCTGTTGGGTTGTGGCTTCCGGGGCTTAGGAAAGGGGGGGAGGTGGAGTCATGGCATTCAGGACTTGGCCACGCACAGGTAGCATCCAAATATAAATAACTGCAGATTTCAGTTTTCAGTCATTGATTGATGCATCCCACTGAGCAACACTCACTTCTCTGCATCCTTTGCCACATCAATAAAGGCAAGAATATCAGCTTCCTAGCTCAAAAGCCTTCTTGTTTGCTTTTCTTTTTTGAAGGACAATGTGGTCATAGCTATTTTTTTTTTTTTTTTGCTTCCCAAAGAGACTCCACAGCCTCATCACCATTTTGTCATCTGGTTCTAATTTCAATTTAAGTCAACAAACAAAAAAACAAACACAGAGTGACAAAGGATCCATTCACATCATGGATGCATGAGTTATGTGAACAAGGCCCCACACTCAACACTTGCAGCCTTAAGTCTTTTTGTGGCTAACAAACAAAAAAGACAAATAAATGTAAATTATATATATATATATATAAACACAGCTTTTTAGTTTTGAACATCTTGACACAAAATATCTGAAGATCTGCAGCAAAAGAATCTTTAGGAATAAAGCGTACTCAGCTACATACCGTCTCAGTCTACCATTCAACTGACCCTTTAACCTACTCGATATAAAAATGCCACCCGCCCCTCATTTTGATCCAAGCACCGTATTCCTCCAAACGGTTAAAAATTGGTCATTCAGCAGGCAGCAGTCACAAGACATTTTAGTGGAAGGGACTAGGTCGGAGAGACGTATGGTTACAACAGCAACTAACATTTAGGATGGACTTCGTTTAAATCAGGCAGCTGCTGCTCTGGGACAGACTGGAATCCACTGAGCCACACGTCCTATTTAAGCAATTTCCAACTTCTATCCGGCATGCACTGTATTACAATCCATTTTGCCTTTGGCCTGCATGAATCGAAGGGAAAACTACGTTCTTTTCCCTAGATGTTTTCCTTGGATCTCCCTGGGGGAGCTCAGTACCACCAAGAACGGGAAGGTTTATTGCGTGGCCTTACAGGAGCGGAGGAAGAAGACACGGGCAGACAAGACATGGAGGATGTCTGCAGAGAGACCATCTGCAGAGACTTCTGTCTCCTTAACAGCTCGTTCTTGGCTCTGGCAGAAGTTACTGCCCTTAGAAGGTGTGGTGGAACAGAACATGAGAGCTTCCCTGTCTGCTTCAGGTCAAAGTCTGCTTAACTGACCTGAAAATCCTATACCTTCCTCCCTTACTGGTTTAAACTAAAGCCAGGCGTTGCGCTAAGCCACGTGTGCGTGTTTCTACCAGCTCTACCGTGGAGCCAATGGGCAACTTCAAGGAGAGAGACATCTCAAGACCCTGAAGCTGCTTCTCGTCTGCCTGTCTGACCCACAGCCTAGGCATGCCCTTGGCCATCTCACCACGGCTGAAGTGGTTTGGGTGGAAAGGAAAAGCTTCTGCAAGCTCAAAGCCAGAACAAACAAGATACATTTGAGTCCTTTTCTCCCTCAGACAGCTCTTCCAAATGAGATCATCAGTCTCTGGGACACATTTTCCAGCTTTTGGTAGGGTACAGACATGATTTACGTACCAAGCATCCTAAACATCATGCAAACACCCGCCTATGAATAAGCAGAGTCCTCAACGTTACTTCCTGTTAGTAGGACTGTGTTCTTGACCCAGACAGTGACTGCAGCACATATGACTGGTCGGTTCAGAAGCAGCACATCGCTCCTTATTAAAGCGACGAGACTGCGCTTAAATTAGTCTTTCCATTTGTGATCCAGTCTGCCTGACATCACAGCTTGTAGAATTTCCTTAATCTTCGGTTTCTAGGGCTACATAAAAACATTCCTCTGAATTTTAAAAAGTTTTTTGAGTAGTTATCAGTTTGTGGATTAAGTAGGAATTAGCTGGAGAAGGATTTGAAATAATCATTTTCTATTGGACTAGATTTTGAGAAAACTGTTTCTGATGAAGGAACTCTTTGTTCTGTGAGTGAGGAGACATAAATGTCTGCAGCAAAAAGACTACAATTTTAGTACAAAACACCGTTTATAGTGGTGAAACAAACTCATTTCACATGCATCATGAAAACACTTTGAAAAAGTCATTAGCTAAAGGGAACACATGGACCGCATGAGGGCACAGAGGCTATACATGAGTTAAAAACTGCTTCCCACGGACTGATCTGTGCGCTGAAGACAAACAATAGGTGAGCAGAAGAAAGGCTGGGCTTGGTGTCTTCCTGCTGGAGCCTGGGGGGTTGAGCCTGGCTTATATCATGAGTGGAATGAGTTTAGTGACCTGCCGGATGGCTATTTGCAGTACTGAATCGTTACACAAATTGGTGTAATTTGGGATGATCTTAAGAGCTGAAATTGCAGATATCTACTGCAGGCAAATTGTGGACCCGAGAGCAGGCGAGTTCTGCAGAGCCGCCTGCGCGCAGCACAGTCCTGCCGTGGCTGGCTTTTTGCCCTCTATCCCCAGATTTTGGAGAAGGGCAGGAAAGAGAGAGAATCATAATGGCGAGGGACTGGATTTTCAGATACAACCTTTCACTTCGCGAGGGTTTCTGAGGGACTCTTTTCACATCAAAGGACAGCACTACTGATCTTGTTTCCGTGAAAATTAGCGTGGCAGGCAGACTGTTGGCTCCGTGTAGCCCTCCCTCCCTCCTTTTCTGTCTCTCCTTGTTTACCAGACCTGCCCAGGAGTTTTTCTGGCAGCCCGTGGGGCCCAATCAAGGAACACTGAGTCCAATGTCATTTCAGCTGACAGTACCTTTCCCTCCTGGGGCAATGTGGTCGATAAGAAGGGGTTTTATGCAGTACGTGAGACAGATTTATTTTTGAATAATAAACCAGAAGTTTTTCCTGCCCAGCGCAAAGATGCTCTGTCACTCTCTGAGTATCTCTGTCAGGGGTTTTATCTTCAGAGTAATGTTACTCTCATTGCACAGTTAGGGCAGAGACAGCTGAGCAAAAGATCAAACCAACCCAACTTCATGGAAGCGTGTTGCCGGCACTGCAAGAAATGACAGCCAGTGCAGTCACACCGCGGGGGCTAAAAGAAACTTTGTCAGGTTGGCAACTGTAGTAAGTGACGCTCATGAATTACACGAAACCATGCAGCCAAAAAAAAGGAAAAAAAAAAAAAAGAGAGAACCAAGAAGAAAACAAAACAGAGACAAAGGAAGCAAGGAGTTTAAATGTCTGTTAACAAGATGTGCATGCTTGCCACGCCATTATGGTAGAACGTACACACTTTGCGTCCCAAGACATCTGAATGAGAGGGTTAGTGGACAAAGGCCGGTGGAGAATGGGTTAAAATGTAGGTGAACTCCAGCTCTTGTGTTCCCAGACACATCCTAACCCGGTTAGCGTTAGATCTGCCACGCTTGCCCTGCCAATGTCAATTCACTCTGATCTTCCCTGTTAGGCACCATTCAGCTAAGACAGGCATAACGGCAAACATGAAAGGGAAACCTGTTTGTGCAACAGATTTCCATTACAGTGACTGCCCATTCTTCTTCCTTTCTGCTTTGGGAAAACACTCTCCCCTCAGACGATGACCACAACAAATCACGATGCTGGACATATGCTCCTCAGCCCTGGTCCCCATGCTGTTTGCTTCACGCTGTCCCCTTCCTGCCTTCCCTGCTCTCCTACGTGACTGGGTCTAACTGCTACAGAATAAAGGCAGACAGTTCTTTTTTGTGTTTGTCACTATTTCTTTCTTTTAAACGCCTACCTTCCATAAGGGTCTCGTCTCCATATGATTTCTTTCTGTATGTCAGTTATGACTAAACATCAGCCTTTGAATTCCGAAGGCAATCCTACACAGTAGTTATCATTGTGCCCCAGCCGAAATCAAAGATACGTAATAAAAACTCAAGCCTGCTTTATTCAAAACGAAAGTTCCTGACTATAAAGACACATTAACGCTGTCCTCTGATCCCCACAGCACAATAAGCTCCAACGTCTGCTTTATTACTTCTGTCCTCTAGAGGAGGAATCCAATTTGCACATTTAACAATGCAGTTGAAACATCTTTTCTTCCTCACAGAACTCCAACCTAGCCTCTTTATGAACGTTGGCAGTATTTCCCTGTCTTCCCCCTCGCTGAGGATTTGCAGCCCTGATGCCCCTCCCTCAGCTGCTAGTACCCGCTCCTTGGAAAGAACGATAAACCTCAACCGAACTGACTCCCAAGTACAACCTTTTTGCTTAGGGAAATGTCTGCACCACAGGGCAGGGTGGAGGATAGTGTCCTGGTCCCTAGTGAAAACTACCGTGACAGAAATCGGCAGAAACCCACTGTACAGCTGGTTACATTCAGGGCTCAGAATAAATCATTGCATTTGAACCCGTCTGTTGGCTGAGCTGTCTCATATTCCTCAGCCTCACCACTGCTATTGGGAGCGTCTCCCTGCCACTTAACGAGATCAAAGCGTTTCAGATTCAGCGCTGATGTGCCCTGCTATCAGGTCATTATGGCTTTAACTCAGATACGGACCTTTTCCTTCGTCATCCTTCTCAACTGCAGGGAGTTTTTAGCTCTGCTTAAGGGACGACACTTAACTTCCTGAGACGAACGGCTTCTGTTCTCTTCAGGCCCCCAGACACGCTCAGATGACCACACAGTCCATTTTGCTGTATCACAAAACCAGATAACGATATTCCTTTCTCTGCCAGCAGGCCGATGTCTTTGCCTAACGCCACTCCTACAGTGGCACCACCGATTAGAGACGGATCTGCCGAAGCAGGACTCACGCAGACAAAGGACACCATGAATCCCGGGATGATCTCAGCGACACCACCAATGACAAACTCTCCGCTTGTCGGCTGAGAAGAATGAACGAACGAACAAAGCAACTGTCCCCACCCCGAAAAGCCACTGCTGACATCTAAAACCAAGCTAACAAATAGAAGCCGTCCACACAAACGCCTCTGGACGTATCCCCATCCTCAGCTGGTGTGGTAAGGCAACGAAACAGCGTGTTACCCTCGGTGCTGCCAGCCTCAGGGGCCTTCTGGAAGGAAACAGCGATGCTCTTGGGACTAACGACAGCTCTCCGACCTCCGAGGATGGCTTGAGAGGTGCGAGCACAGCAGCAGGACGGTAGGGATGATTAACACGACTGAGCTGGCCGTTAAAGGTGCAGACCTCCCTTCCAAGCTCGCTCCTGACCCACTTGACGGTGTCCGCACACAAACTCCCCGGGTAACGGGGAACAGCTAGACCTGAACTGCGGCACCGACGGGGCGGTTTTAATCGAGCGTGAATGGTGTTCGCCTCCCAGCTTTCTCAGGTGTCATTTGAGAATGGGAAACGCTTTGTAAAAATAACGAGACTGGCTGTAAAGCATCCACGGAGAACTGTGTTCCACAGGCATTATCCTAATTAGTTTTATCAGCGAATGTTACAGAACACAGCTTGATATCGTTCTTAAGCCTTTTGTGGTGACAGCATCGTGAGATGAACGGAAAAACAGATGTCTCCGTTTTATATAAGCCTCCAGACTAATGCTTATAACAGGCTACAGCTAATGCCTCGTGGATAATCTTTCTCGTGCCTTTCAAGCAATTGCTAAACAAGGGGAAACCCCCGAGGCTAGCCAGCCAGGCCGCTGTTCCACTTGCTACATCTTTTTCTTTCTCCTTCCCCTTGGCCTCCTCCAAAGTTATTGGCAATCAAAGCTGAAAACTGAAGGTGGGTTGCTACACCTTTGACTTGCAGGCCTGAATATCAATGAGCCACGAGAGACAGAGATGGAAAGAGCGACAAAAGGTGAGGGGGAAGAGACAGAGGAGGTTGGAAACGGCTTGTTTCCCAGCACACACACTGACAGACAGGTAGTGTTAACACTGTACCTAGAGAGGCTGCCCTCAGTGGCCAGGCTCGGGGAGTCATCGAGGACATTAGGTTCACTGCAGGAGGGGCAGGGAGATTAAGAATTTAGGGAAAGAGAATGCAAAAATAGCATGCGATTGTCTCTGTTTTCAAGGGAAAAAAAAATATCAACGGAATAAAAAAAAAGTAAAAGAAAAAAAAAGGACGGTAACATTAATTGGTCTCGCACGCTCAACAGCACATCTATGACTCAGAGGAGCTGAAAGAACATCTGGTAACAGGAGCGGTCTTCACGGGGAGTGTACACTGCATGGAGACTCCTACGTCTCTGCCGAGAACTGGGGAGCTGAGAAGTTCGGTAGGATGTGTTTCCACACGAAATAAGGGCAGGGAACTGTTTTCAAAGCCATTTTCCTGCAGCTTTTCCATTTATTTTGGTTCTATTTACTTCCAGCTTCACAGAAAGCTTTTTTCTCCCCCCTTCCCCCTGAGCCAGTTCCTCCTGAGGGAGGGCTAATCTATCTCCCATGAGCTACAGACCACTCTCCTTCTGGTACGACTCTAAGGACAAACATCTGGAAAACAAGGTCTCGTAGTGCAATGAAAGTGTAAGTAAACAGCTGGCGTGGAGCCTGGCAAAGGAGTACACAGTCACTGCTCTTCTGCACTGCAGCCATTCAGGCAGGAGCAGCCTTCTCAGCCCGTAGGAGAAACATGAAAGAAAGCAAGCAGTCTGCCGGCTTACCAGCAGGAAAGCAGTAATAATATTACTTAACATTAATTAGTTTACATTTGTGAGGCGGTCTGAAAGCCCAGAGACCATCCATGACTACAAAGGGCACGACGTTGCGGGCTATGATTATCCTTGCTGAGCTTGTACTTTCCCTGCACAGCTGAAAAGCCATTCTCCTGGTTTACCGTGTACTGGAAAAAGGTAGAGAGCGAAGCTCTGTTGTAATTACAGTCTTTTTTCCTCAGCATCACCGTGACTCGGGATTGCACAAAGCAAACACTGCTGTCGGTCAGCTGTGACTCTTAG
This sequence comes from Rhynochetos jubatus, assembly GCA_027574665.1. Classification (NCBI taxonomy): domain Eukaryota; kingdom Metazoa; phylum Chordata; class Aves; order Eurypygiformes; family Rhynochetidae; genus Rhynochetos; species Rhynochetos jubatus. Next base: position 3,855,742 of record CM050654.1, on the reverse strand, counting down.
GAAGTTTGTGCACTGAAGATGGTAGTGAAAGATTGGGGAAAATGCAGTCTTGCATATTAAATTTTTAAGAAACAAAGGGACTGAATCAATTGAGTTCAAAAGTCAAATGAGTTCCTGTTAGCCCTTTTGTGAAAACTCCCAGATAAAAATCTGTGGAACTTCTCTCTCGTAAATCACTTCCCCTATCTCTGCTGGTATGTCCTACAGCTGTTACTCTTCCTTCGTGTATCAAGGTTAGTTCTTTAATCCCAAGCAAGACTGGGGAGGGAACAATGTGTTTTGATGTTCCAAGGCTGGTCAAGAGATAATCTAGAATTTATTCTTTAAAGGTTCAAAGGAAACAACATAAATTAATCTCTCTATTGTCAGATATCCTTGGATAACTATGTCGCAGACAAACAAAACAATAATCGTTGCTGATTTAGAAAAAAAAGAAATCACATTTAAATGCAAAACTCCTCTCTGCATCTTCTGAAGATGTACATTTCCCGGATTCCAATCTCTTTCTCACCACTCCAGGTTACCCAGGAATAAAGCATCCAAAATTATTTCTATCAACAAGTATATTTCTGGTGTTAAACAGTATTAAAATCCCATCTTGGAACGGACATTCCACTTCTGCGATGGGCTAGTTACTGTTCTAGGAAGGACAAAGACTGCATGGACGAAAACAAAGTGTATCAAACAGGATGCCTCTGCCTCCTTCCCCAGCTTCTCAGGATTCCTCCCCACTCCCTACGCACATCGTGTATGGTCCCCTGGTTCGAGGCATAAACCCCAAATCACGTGTTTTCTTTTGCTATCCTTGGCGTAGCGGAGGAAAACAATAGTGCTGAGGGATTCTGAAACTGTTGAAGAGGAAGGTTTCTGTGGATGACAGCTCGTTCTTATGGACCTCATGCAACACGAATCGTCCTGAAAAACCACTGTTTCCCACCCTGCACCCCTGGTCCAACACTACCGCAGGATGAATAAATTTAGCATCGCCCTGCCGGCACTGATTCTACTATCCCGCATCCCTGCTGCGCACAGAATATACCTGCGCCATGCCTGCCCTCATGAATGTAATGGGAAAGGTGGAAAGCCCATGTTGTTACCTTTGGCTGGGTAACATGCCCACCTCAGCCTGAGGTGCAGACACGCTGGAGAGATGGCTGGAGAACCGCCTCCTCCCAATGGCACCCATAAGGTATGCTTCTTGTTCACTTACCACACTGGGCATGCTCAAGGAGTCGTCTAGAAAGAAAGGAAAAACAGGAAAGGCGAGGAAACAACCGCCCCAAACCCCACCTACGTATTTACAGTTGTCGGGAGTTAACGGGATGCCAAAGGTGTACCCAGCATTTACTTACCGCGACCCCCAGCCTGCAAATTTGAATGCTTCCATTAGATCTTACAGTTCAGAAAGACAAAAGCATAAACCCCGGAGGGATGAGGGACCCAGCACACATGGGGCAGGGATTTATGGACGCTTTCAGCTGATACGGCTCTCGGGAGAATGTGTTTGGGGAATTCAGCTTCCACTAGGGCTTAATTCCTGTGATTAAGAAATCGTTTGATAATATACAGTGCTTTCTGGCACGGAGGTTGTGACGGGGAATTTTGCTGCTGTGACTGCTGCTACGGTATAGCAAAGCACCGTTACAAAAGATAAAATAGGTAACAGCAAAATGCAGAACTGACGCCCTCGGATACCTCTGCGGGCATGCACTTTAAAATGTCACCCCCCAAAACTGGGTAAACTGACTCAAATACACCACAGTGCAACTGAATTACGCAGACAGTTGGACTGTGATTTGAAATTGAAATTTTCAGTGCTGTTTCCAATCATACAAAGTCCCTGGAAAGAAATGACCCCGTTTTGGGTTTTACCACAACAACTTGCAATTACAAATAAGCCAAAGAAAGGGGAAGTTTAGTGTGATTTTCTCTTCTCCTTTCGACCTTTTCCGAGTTTGATATTGTATGGCAGCGTGAAGCCAAGGCAGGGCTGAGGTAACGCTGCCGCAAGCGAATAGGAAGGTAGCGCTCATCGTTCCACGCAGTGGCTCTACCCAGCTGAGGCCCAAACCACAGTTTGCCACGGTGGCTACTGGAGCAATGTATCAACACCGAGTGGGTTGTACAACGTTTAGTGATGAAACCCAGCTAAAATGAAGTTGGGCTGAGCCTGGAAAGTTTCAGACTAACAGTTCTTTCCCAAAAGGCAATTCTGCTGTAACCGCACAGGCTTTTCTTCTGAGCCACCCATTTTCACTCCTTTTGTTTAATGTCTCTGGGGAATAGCAGTCCTCAAATCCAGAAGTGAAGCGCCTGAGTTTCAGGCATTGAGGCAACCGACCGTTGCAGCACAGGAAGACAGTATCCCTGCTAAAGCAAGGGGAAGCCCAAGCCTGATGAGCTGTGAGCAGAGTTTTCTACCCTGGCTTTCAGTGATGGACAACTTAGAAGCAGATGGGCAGCTCAGAAGCAGAGAGAAGGCAAAATTCCAAGAATAACATGAAACTCAGCTGAAATGACAAAGCAACGTTCAGGTCATGGCAAATTAGTCCCCAAAAGGTCCACCATCCCATGCCTCCTAAACTGGCACCAGAAAGCCTGGCAACCCCAGAACTTGCCAGATGCCCAAAAGGGAGATCAAGCTTTTGCTGTCAGCAGGTTTAAGGCTTAATTTCCTCTTTGCTAATCAAGTGAAACAACTCCTAGACATTCCACCCCGCAGAGAGCCACAGCTGGATCCCATGCAGCGCAAGGACAACGTATTCCATGTCGGAGCATCTGGACAGAAGTGATGAGCAGGAAGTACTAAGATCCTGCAACTACAGAGCCAGCCACGGCCCCTGCCTTCTGTCTGTGATGAAGGTCAAAGAGAGGACTGATTGCCAAACGCCTTGTCGGCACTGTGAGGATTGCACATCAGCCTAAAAATCTGCCTGTGCCCATCCCCTTTCCCTACCCGGAGGGAATGAGGAGGTAGGTATGTGACGACCCACGCTTTAACGCCGTGAACTGTGTAGCAACCACACCAGTTTCATAGAATCACAGAATCGCAGACTGGTTTGGGTTGGAAGGGACCTTAAAGCCCACCCAGTTCCAACCCCCTGCCATGGGCAGGGACACCCTCCACTAGACCAGGTTGCTCCAAGCCTCATCCAGCCTGGCCTTGGACACTGCCAGGGATGGGGCATCCACAGCTTCTCTGGGCAACCTGTCCCAGTGCTCCCCACCCTCTCCAGGAAGATGTTTCTTATCCTTGTGCCCACACTGGGCACACTGGGACATGGACAACTGTCTTTCTCTCCCAGATATCAAGAAAACACCTTCAATGTTGGGGGCTTAACTCAAATGAGGAGCCACGTACTTTCTTCATCCTCCTCGTCGGTGCGGCTCAGCGTGTCCTGCGAGGCCTGCTGGGAGGGCTCGCTGTCCTGCTCCCAGACCGTGCCAGTGCCGGTGTTGGAGCGGGACATGGTGGCCAGGCTCAGGCGGTACGCGGAGGTGGAGGTGCCCACGGTGCTCACAGATGTCTTCCCTTGGTAAGCTGCGCGAGAGTGGGAAAACCAATCCCAAGTCAGCGATGGCACTGGAAATCAATAAGCAGCCAGGCATCCTTGTCACGCTGGGCACCTTATTCTTCCCAGACTAATGGGGCAGGGGCTGATGGGGGTGATAAACCAGACACGACTGCCCCGGCTCATCTCATCTCTCCAAAATTTCTGTTTGTCTTAGTCTGGTTTTCTCCCTCGACCTTAGCGCCTTGTTGTCCAGATCAGCTTCAGCATTTAGGAATGAAGCAAACTATTACCAAGGGGGAAAGGCTGAGGCATGTGCTGTTGAATTTGCTTTCTTAAGAGCAAAGCCCATAAAGCCTCTTGCCGTGTGTAAGCAGTGGCTGCCATCTCGTGGCAAACAAGGCTGATGGTCACAGCAGAAGTGTGTCCCCTCATGCAGGGGAGAATCCAAATTCGGTTCACCCTCAGTTCGGGAAGGCTGATCTGGACCTGACAGTAAAGAAAAACCAAGAGACCAAGAGGAGAAAGGAAGAGCCAGAGGGCCCTGCAGGAGCACCTTTGGCTTTAGAGCTGCAGGCAGCGGCGTGGGCTGGGGCTGCACAAGCCAGCGGTGACAGCGAGAGCGGCTCCTGGGAAACAGGATTTAGTGGAAAAAAAAGGCACCATGGGGTGAATTTCACAACTAACCTGGACTTCTGTTGGCTGTCCAGTGGCAAGGCTGGGCTGGGCATAGGGCCCGATCCAGGGGCCGGCTGTCAGGGTGTGTGTGGGGGGATCACCCCATCCCGCTCCTAGCCAGCGGGCAGGTCAGCCTCACAAGTTAATGTAGGGGTGAGTAGGTTGGCCAAGTTGGGTTGATGGCCCTTTCCTGCTTACCGGACCCACTGTGCACTGCCTCCTTCAGGATCTTCAGCTCGTTATTGAATTCGGCAATGAGGGAGCTCTTGCAGAGCGGGCGCGGTATGAACCGTCTCTCCAGCTGGTCGGCGATGTGCTGCCGGGCAGTCAGCTCCTCGTGGTTCTCAGCTGGTTGGGCCAGCAGCTGCAAAATTGGGACACGTTAGCCCTGCAGGGAATGTTGCCCAGGAAATTGGGACTAGTCTCCAGACCAGCATGAGCCTGCAGGCAACAGACTGTCCTCTTTGTAGGCATGAGGGTTGGACTCCAGCTATAGAATCATAGAATCATGGGATGGTTTGGGTTGGAAGGGACCTGAAAGACCATCCGATTCCAACCCCCTGCCATGGGCAGGGACAACCTCCACTAGGCCAAGTTGCTCCAAGCCTCATCCAGCCTGGCCTTGGACACTGCCAGGGATGGGGCACCCACAGCTTCTCTGGGCAACCTGTCCCAGTGCCTCCCACCCTCTCTGTGAAGAACTTCATCCTGATATCCAATCTACATCTCCCTGCTTTCAATTTAAACCCATTATGAGGTTTCTACCTGTCTTTCAGGGCCAACCTTACATTTGACTGTCCTCAAAACCTCTCTGACATTGGTACACGAGGAATGAGGGCTTCCTTCTGCCAAGCTCTACCCCCCAGGCAAGAGACACGTCCTTCCTCCAAGATGATTTAGTCTGTCCAAGTGGTGAGACAGGGTAGGCTAACTAAGGTGGAGCACCAGGTGCTAGTCTACATGGTAAGCCATGATTAACTTAAGCCCTGGCCACCTCAGCCTGGCAGCTGTCTGTCTGTCCATCCACACAAGTCCTGTCAGAAGCTTCACCCAAGAGGTGGAAAGTGGACTGGTCCTTCCTGGCTGTTACCTGCATTGCCCAGCTCTGCACAGAAGAGAGATTTCTGGTAGATGTCTGCCAACCATGCCCACCCCCTCCTAGGTTACCAGCATCCACACTACTTCCAAGTGCTCTGAGTGTCTTTGTTGCAAAATTACACCCACTTGCAAACCCTCTTGGTTGAGCCTGATATAGCACTTTTCCATCCAAGAGATCTAAGACAAGCTGTACCCCATGGATCAGAGCTCCTGTATGACTGGGTTATTCTTTCATGTTGTCTAGGGCAAAGCCTTGTGATTTAGTTTCAAAGGGTTCTCAGGCCTGCTAAGTTCTGAAAAGTCACTCCCAACATCAACACAGTTTTTCCAGGAGTGCTGTTTCTCTGTTCTCATCAGGGGAATAAAGGGTGTCTTGCCTCCAGGGAGTGATGTGTCAGGAGCCAAAGCAACTGTTACCTTGCACTGGATGAAGGGCCGAAGGAGCACAAAGATAGGGATCCGTGTTCGTACGATAAAGTCGAGGAAATCCCACAGGGCCAGCCCTCCCACCTTCCGCAGTGCCATCTCTTTGACTTGCAGGCTCAGCCAGTACCACTGGCTGTCCAGTTGGCGTTCAAAGCAAACAAGGATCACCTTCAGGGCTACAGGGGAACACACACCGGCAAACGGCAGTCAGAGATGTTGGCAGGGTCCCTTGCGAGCATTGGGGGAGGAATGGGGGCGGGGGGTACAGTGGGCACAAACCGACACAGGCATGTGTGCATGCACGTGCACACCCACACACCTCGGAGCCACAACCGCCTTTTCCGTCAGTCTCCAAATGCAGCAGGGAAGGAGCACAGCTTTCTTAGGCTCAGGGCTGAAAGTCCCATTTCCACAGCAATTTTCCTACTTCACACCTAAGTTCCTTCTAAGCTCCAGCTTCCCTCCCTGCAGAGTTCTGTTGTATTGCTGGAATTCAGATATTTCGAAAGCAGCTCAGGGAGGAGGAGGGGGTGGGTGAAATACAGCCCTGGCTGCTCAGACAACCTCAAAAATCTTGATCAAGCATGCCCACACAAAGAGTCACCCTGCGAGCACCACAGCCTCCAGGTTATTTATGGGATCGTGAAAAGAACCTTTCGAGCAGTGCAGCTGCATGAGTCACGGCCAGACTGTAACCCAAACAAAAATACAGCCCGGTAGCCAAGGGCTGTAATTCGCAAGAGCGTTGCGTTACGAGTGGGGATGAACAGCGACGAGGTTCAGAACAACACTCCGTATTACAGCAGGCGGTGACCAACAGTTTGTTCTCAAGGACAGACAAGGAATCTCCCCCTTTCCACGCTCCCCTGCTCTGGAACAAACAGGGAGGCCTGGGAATTGTTGGGGGAAGGTTGACTAATCCATGTTTCTTGATGGGATGGCCCAGACATCTCAGCCATCACACACCGGTACCCAGGTTTGTTGGGTTGGGAGCTCCGTCAGCGGTGCGTTGCCATTTTTTCATCAGCATTACCGCAGACCTCAGATACAGGTTAACAGAGACCTGAATACAAGTGCCCTCACTTTGAAGGAGTGGGAGCGTTGAGACAAAACTCTCCCCACACAGCCCTGATAACCTGCAGTGCTGCTGCATCTCCAGTTTGCTAACTTTTTCTTTCCTTTCTCCCGTGGGTCATACGTGAGGTGATACAGCACCACCTCGCAGCGGCGTACAGCGGGCAGGGGGAATACCAGTCAGTGTGGACCGTGTGCGCGCGGGGCCAGAGGCAGGCTGACTGTAGCTAGCCAAGGGCCAGTGAAGCTGTGATGTTAGGGGCTGGTAGACAGCCTGACTTGCCTTTTGTGGCGTCCCTGCTATATCCTGGCAGTATGAAAACTGAGCGACTTCTAGCTGTGCTGCCATGTCCTCCAGCTGCAGTGCAGATGACGGCTCACCTGGCAATACATTCCAGAGATACTCCTGGCTTCACGCTCTGGCCTGGCCCCTTGCTCAGGACAAGACCTAAAGCAGTCCTGAAGAGCTCAGACCTGCCTGAGACGGCTTTCTTTGGTGCTATCTACAGTCCTGAACGCTCCGTTTTACCTGTCTCTTCCCAGTGGTGCGCAGAAGCCATCACTCACCCAGGTAGGCGGCCTGGCTGGTGGACTCCGCGAGCCCTTCCCGCCGCAGGTCCTTCCCCGCGTCCCCTGGCGTGGAGCAATGGGCCGGGGAGCTCTCCAGCATAAAATTCTTGCTGCGGGAGGTGCTGATGATGCGAGGTGGCAGGAGGATGTTGATAACAGTCTGGAGCAGCAGCAGGACCTCAGGCTGCTCCAGCCAGGGGCTGTCTGAGATGCATTGGGAGGGGAGAGAGAGAGAAAGGTCAGCCTAGATTCCATCGGACACCCGAAAGATCCAGACCCTGTTCAGTTCCAAAATGGGGTGCAACCTCAAATGTCCCCTAAGCCAAAACTGCATCCCCCACACCTTGTTATGCTGCTTCTCCTCCTGCAAGCAAAGGCAAAGTTTATTTTAGCACCAACACAAACACAAACAGACACAGAGCTACACAGCACAAAGAGGTGTCCCGTTCGGGGGAGTCTTGGTCTCATTTCCTTTTGACATTCCCCCCTCCTTTTACTCTTTGCTTTCGCTTAGGGATTTACCAGCGATCACCCTCTTTAGAAGAAAGCAAGGAGCAGGACTTGTGCCAGACAAGTGGCACGGATTGGGCAGACTGTGATCCACAGGGGCACACAATTTCTGGGACCTCTGCTCCTCTCTGTGGCTTCTGCTACGCCAGATTTGTCTTGCCCTGAACTCCAGTTTCAAAAGAAGGAGCACATCTGTGTAAGACCTGACTCAAGAACCATGGCAAAGCTGAAACAGAGAGAAGAAACAACAACGACAACGACAACGACAACTTCTCCCAGCGGGGCTCTTTTCAGTCCCGGACCCAAAGGGCACTTAGCTGACACACTGCCAGTGACAGAAACCAACTTAAAAATGAAAATAAAATATCAACAGAGAGCGGGGAAAGGGCAAACATCGGTTGTCAGAAAAGGGGGAGAAAAATTCTTTTTGTTAAATTAGTCAGACCTTTGCTTCCAGATCCTACTGTGAGCACAAATGGAATCAGTAGGTTTAAAAGCATTCCTTCCCTTCTTTCCTGATTGGTGAATGGGGAGACGACATGGCTTAGGGGGAAATCTTCTTTCAAAGCCTGTGCAGTAATAATAAGAAAGGATTAAACGATTTCATCAGCAGATCACGCACACAAGTTACTGCAGGGAATGACGATCCCCCGGGCACCCTGTTTACACAGTACAACACCGGCACTGATGACCTGATTGAACTGACCACTCAGGAGTAAAAGGAATTCACAGCGTAACGCGGGTGTCACCTGCTTTTGTTGTAGCCAAGATGTAAGAAGCCCAGATTCCTAATTGGGATATCATTAACTAAATCAGATGTATCCCACAGCAGTCAGCTGAGTGTTAGTCCTAAACTCTGCACTGCTGTGAAGGGCATCAGGATCTGACCCAGACTACGGGGAATAAAAAAAAAAAGGGAACAGAGGAAATTGCACAAGTGACATAATCTAAATATTCTGCTGGCTGAACATGGAGGTTATTCCTGAACACAGTTTTTGTTCTGCCTCGCTTTGTGCTGCACCATCATCCTCCCTAACGCAAAGAATGAACTCCTGCAGAACAAACAAAATGCACCTTTACTTCTTGACACACAGTCAAGCCTAAACGGAAAGGCCTTTCGTCTTTAGAGGAGGCAATAGACCTTCGCTAGAACCTCTGCTCCTTTACAACTCCCCCGTTGCTACAGGCTTAGCTGTGAAACGCAACTGAACCTTGCAACCCCTCCAGCTTGCAGCCCTGGGCTGAGAAATGCCAGGAGAAGATGTTTTCTGATGGGGTGTGAAGTATTTCTGCTTCACATCCCTCTGCAAATATTAGGAATTATGACTATTCTGGTGTTTTTCTGACATGTTTGATTTCCAATTACATTTAAAGCCCATGAAGGAGTGAACGGGGAGAAGAGAGTAATAAAAGTAAAAACTTCCAATACTTAAAAAAATATGATTAATTTGACACCTGGTTTTAAAAAAGAGAAAAGATTTCAGAGAAGGTGAAGGTGGCCTTTTTTTTGCTTCTGATTAAAGAACCATTATGTCAGAGCTGGAAGAAATCTGTCCTCTTTCTTTGTCGGTACCAAAAAGTCCTTTGTGCCTCATGCTCTGAGGGACAGAGCTGCGTTTTGGTCTCTATGAGCCTGCCTCCCCAAGCCGCCCTGCTAAAGTATTCAACTGGATGTGACAATGCATGTTTTAAAAGGGCAAATTGGGGCTAGATTAGGAAATCTGTCCTCTCTTTGGTCACCATTCTGTCTGATTTCATGCCATTGGGGAGGGAAAGGGATACAGAGGCAGAAAGACTCTGTAGTAGTTACGGCACTGCTATGAGAAAGGAATAGTGATGAAATTCTCCAAAAAGTTCAGGATGGCTTTTTTTTTTTTAATTAATCTGGACAAGGATGCTATTGAGTCAGCAGCTGAAAAGCCAAATTGCCCTGCTTTTTTGAGCTGGCACACTGCGTGACCAGCTCAGGTAAGAGCAGAAGAGCACAGACTCCACTCTCCGTTGCTCACATGGTTCCACAGGAAGAGGTAGGGTAGCGTGGACGTGACCCAAGCCAGGGCCTCTCTCCCTGCGGTGGGAGACTTATGCTAACTCCTTAGGTCCTAGAGAACCCTAACGTGCTTGTCAGAGCCTTAAACAGCATCAATCAGCCGAACCCCCTGGCCTTCAGTGGCAGTGTTAAGCTGATGGATGCTTCCTGTGACTTGGCCCCAACAGGTGAATTCAGAGCTCAGTTCCAACCTTCAAAAAGAAGGGAGAATGTACACGTTGCTTCTCTTGCATTTTTGGTGTATGTTCCACAGTTTTTGCCCAGCTTTTGCAGAAAGAAAACAGAGCACCGATGAGTTGGTGTCTCAACCAGAAGCTCTAACAGGCCTGGCCACAGGCCAGGGCAGACACACCTGTATCTGCAATGCTACAAGCCGGACAACAGCTGTGCTGAAGGGCAGAGGTGGCGAGAGATAAGGGCTGAGATGAAGAAGGGGTAATCCGTCAGCCACACTGGAGGGTCCTACCACTCCCATCACCTGCAATACAAACAGAGCACATCACCACAACTGACTACTCACACTTTCATCCATGCCATATCCTCCAACGCCAGTGAAATGGAGGTGCCTTCCATCGAGCACTGAGTTGGGGTGGATCTAGGAGAACCGGCCCCCCCAGTGGTCTCTGTGGGAGCTGGGGCTGGTGAGGAGAAGGAATTCTAGCAGGGAAAGGGAGGGAAGAAGAGGGAGCCAGCAAGGATGGGAGGAGTACACAGGTAACTTGGTACATTTATAAATGTACCCAGTACCAGCCCTGAATGACCAGCATTGGACTGGTGGAACAGTTAGAGTTGGAGGATATGTCATGTAACGACTGTAACAAATAAAAATATGTCATCAAAGCAAAAAGTCTGCGTTGAAACTGGACATCTTTTCCCTTCTCTTGCTCACCTACATGAAAAATAATGTCCTAAGTCTGACCCAAGCCGGGTTTTGTACAGTGTTCAGATCCCTCTCAAACACAGACTGTTCTTAGGAGCTCTGATTCATCCCACCTGACCCCAGATGTCTGAAGCAGAGTCACCTCCTGGTTGTGTGCCTGGGACTCCTTGAAACACCAGCACAAGAAAACAGCACTTTTAGGGGAGAGTTACTTGAACTGCACATCCGGGAATAGGGAGAAGCGACCTGGCAGACGCCTAAGCTTAGGGGAGACGAAAGCATTCTTTTTGTCCAAATTCAGCCCGGAGAAAAAGGCAGTAACCAGCTTTCCTCCTCAAAATCAAAGGACAATCTAGAAGGGAAAGAGGCAGAGCACTTTCTTTATATCACTACGGATTATCACTTAGACATTTCCCCGCCTTCCCGGGTGTTCTGGTTTTGGACAGTGTGATGCAACATGACAGAGCATGCAGTCAGGGGTGCTCTCACAGCTCACAGCGGCCATAGTTCTGACAGCTAAAGGGAACATACTTGCAGCGGCAAGAGTGCATCTTTTCCTGGTAGCTCTCCCCGATGCCCGCAGCCAGCTGAATGCAAGCGTGAAGCACTTCAGCACTGCCCAGCTTTCCGCTATTTTTAGAGCACGGGCTAATTCTTAATGCTGGCCCTTGGAGAGCTTGGTGGCGTGGCTCGCTCTGCCATGCCTGCTGGCCAAACCGCAAGTCCATTCTGAGCTTGTGTTTGAGAGAACTCTGTAGTAACTTCCACGTGTAGCAACCCTAAGTGGTCTGATGTACCTCCCAGTAGCTACCTCTGCTTAAACAAGGAAGATGCCCTACGCACTCTGACAGGTTGGAGCTGCCCTGCCTTTGCAGCGATGAGAGCTGAATGGACTCGAAGGGCAGGAGCCTGGCAAAAACTGATACTGCATTTTACCTGATGATCATTGTTTTTAAAGCCTCTCAGAGCACTGCTGAACCCTGACAGGCTTTTTGTAATGACTGGAAAAAATTACAACATTTATGTTCTAAGGAGAAGATGTTACACAACTCAGTAACGATAAAAACGCTAGTGCAGCCTCTTCCCCTTTATTTGTGTTTTTTCCACATGGAATGTAAGCATGCATGTTTGTCCAAAGGGCCGGAGTTCCACTGATGCCACACTGAGGGTTTGCCCCCGGTGCAACAGCTGCCGTCTACACTGTCTATCACTGAAGGGCCAGACAGGCTCCGTCTGTATCATCTCTCCGTTGTAACACACTGAGGAGCATCAACCCTACCACGAGCGGGATCTGAACATTGTACAGCGCAAACCTGTGCTCGATCAAGCCAGGGACATTGCGAACAGCGGAGTGAATCCACCCACGTAAACCCTTCTAACTAGCCAACACCTGACGGCCCCTGACGGTGCCGTCGGGGTCCTTCCCCACTGGAGACGGTAGGTATCCCCAGTGCCACCCTCCCCCCGCCTCTACCAGGTGTGTGCAGTCTCCACCACCCCACTCTCCAACTTGCAGCCCTCAACTCTCAGCTCAGTTTGGCAAAGGTGGATCTTCAAAGTGGTGCGTGGGAAGCAACGGAAACGAATCGCTTGGCCACCGCTACCGCTCGCTGTACCTCCCCATGCACCACTTCAAACATGAACCTTGCTGTCTCTAGTGTCACTTGCGAAGTCCCCTTGCGAGGGGTAAGGGGGGGCAGGTAAAATGACAGGAATGGGGATGAACTGTCATCTTCAGTCCAGAGAAGTCAACGGCAGGGGGAGGTTTAGCAAAGGTTCACGGGGTTGCCGCTCGGCTACTCACCAGATTGACACACACATTGATCAGAGACCTAAGGTGAGGCAGGAAGGATATGATTGGCTGCCTCTGAAGTGTCAAACAAACCCCTTCAATCAAATTGCTGGCAGGCTCCCACTCAACCTGGCGCCTGCAATACAACAGTAGGTGCCGTTAGCCGCCGGCCTCCTGCCCCCCACCAGACGCTCGCAAACACGGCGACCGACACACACTGACGCCCACAGAGGAAACGTTTCAAGACAGCAACGACGTCCAAGAGGAGCACAAAGTGCGCAACAGAGAGAAGGTGTTACCCACGCAGCTCGGGGAAGCACGGAGCCACAGAGCACACTGGGCGTTTGGGAGAGACGAGAAACGTAGCAGCGGGGTCCGCGCAGGCAACACAAACGCCCCTCGCAACAGCAGCGGCGGGTGAGCTGTGCTTCGCTCCCTGGAGCTGCCCTCTGACGGAGGAAGGAGGAGAAGGGAGCTACCAGACAGCCCCCAGTGTGTCTGTGCGGGGAAAGGGGTCTGCTGGGCCGTGCTGAGAGCGGCTCCTCCATCTCCTGTGGCCTGTGGATGTTCTCATGGAAGGGAACAAGCGCCATCAGCTATGAGTGTCTTCTGTGAGCTGCTTTCTCAGTCTGGTCTGCTAGAGTGACTCCCAGACAGAGTCTGCCCTAAACTTCAACCGCCCCAGCAGCGTAATTCACCTTCCTCACCCTGTGTGTGGGGACCGATTCATTCCCTACCAACACTGATGTCCTCCCTTCCAGGATCCTTTCTTCCCTGATGCTTTTTCATCAAAACAGCTTTTAGGGCTCGTGACAGGTGCTGAATGGAGTCCTTCCCAACCGTACGCAGACACAGCACAGGTAAGCTCCAAGCGCTTCACACCCTCATCTCAGGGCCTGGCTGTAGAGTAAGTACAGTTCTCCAGCCAACATCTGACTGTGCACTTAGCGGGACAGAGGACAAGGCTTGGGTTACTTGTTAGCCCAAGACTAAACAATGCCTGAGTCAAACTCTTCAGTAGACATCTTAGTGACACACAGGGCCTCAGGTGTCCACTATGTCAGTTCTTATGCAGACCAACATACAGCTGATCTTCCAGCATCCACTGTTCCCAAATCTCCAGAACAGTAGTCTGTTCTTGTACTTGTTCTTACGCGTACACTGCTCCCATCAGACGCTGGGTTTGGAGCGGGGTGCCCGCAGGAGGCAGCATGTGACAACCCCAGTGATGGCTCCTGGGGTCTGGCACCAGCCCCATCTCTAAGAGGCTTCTTGGCCCAGTGATGCTGAAATGTGGTTGCTGCGTTTGATCCAGCGGCTTTGCTGTCTCTATCCCTTTGTGTACAGAAGGCAGTTTCAGCCAGGCATAGGTACAGGCACAGATAGAATATGAAGGGGATTTTAATTTAGGAGCATCCATTCAGCTCACACAAAGAGGAAAGATCTCCAGGAACAGGAAGACCCCTAAGCTGCCTTTGAGGCAGAAGGAAGTACGAGTGAGAAAAGAAAGAATGAGCGAGAAGCAGGCAAGAGACGGCAAAGAATCAAACCAACAGGAAGGAGAAGCATAAAACCATCTGCCTCTAAATTCCCTATGAGGGCAGGAGTTTCTTAAAGCAGATTGTTAGCCAAAGGAAAGCGATAGGTAGTGATGCCAGAAAGAAGAGACCACCTCCCTACTATTTGCTCCATCTTACTTGGGTACATACGATTCCCATTGGAACCTACAGTTTCGTGTTTGAGTCCTACATTCTGATGTTCTCTAACACCATTTGGCTTCTCAGCTGGGACTGCCAACGACATGACTGACTCAAGCGTATGCCTGCGAGGGTGACTGAGACCACGGACTCTTTTTACTTACAGATCACTGGCAAATCCACAGGGCTGAGAGATTTTATTCTACAGGATTTGTACCTCTGCCTCCGAGGTAGGAATGCTCCATACTGAATACTTGTTGAGGTTGCCAAAGCCTGTACCCTAACGCTACCATGCTGCATCAAGCTTTCACTGGCTCCTGACTAGATGCAATCGATGCCGTTCTGTTCCCTTTACTAAGGAGCATTCAGAAGCTACTGCATAGCTCCAGACTATTTTTGCCTTTACAGAGAACCTAACAGAGTAATTCATGAGAAGGCATGCTAGAAATAATCTTACTACAGTTTAACTTTCCATTAAAAAATAAAATTAATCTCCTTAACTCACAAGTAAAATAAATAAAGAGGGTAGTGAGATGATACAAATACGAAGACTTCTTCTGGAGAACAAAAAATGAGATTTGTGGAAGTTCTCTGTGTAGTTCTTAATAACCATGCATTTCTCTCTTGCTACCAGGGGACACAACAAAAATTTCAACATAAACGCACACTTACAGAGATAAAAACATCTGTTCATTTTCTGATACGCTGCAAAGGTTCACGGCAACACGACAGCTTGGATTAGATGACATACCCACACTTCAAGGCTTGCAACATCAGAACGGACCCCAGAGGGTTTCCATTATACCTGCTCACCTCAAAGTAGGCATCTTGTGAATTTTATTGAACATACGATCCAATCTCTTTAAGATGAGGATAAGGGCAGGTCTCACCGCCTCAGCTGTCCAGTCAGTGATGGGCAGCATCTCCATGATGTAGCGCCGAAGACCTCGGCTTTCCATCGTCTGCGTGTCGTAAGGTGCCAGTTTCAGCAGGGAATGTGCGATCTCTGCCAATCTGAAACAAGGGTTTGTGAAGAGGAACTTCAAACACAACTTGCATTTCTCCACATGTCAATGAACTAACAGATAAATCTTCAGTAGCCCGGTAAAAAGAGAAAGATGTAAGAGTCAATTGTGCCGTTATTTAAACTCTTAGACCCAGAGTTCCTGGACTATGAGGAGTCTTTTGCTGGAATCACTGTTTATATTTATGTACACCTGAATGGTCTAAAGAATACTTTCACGTTGATATTAAATGCACCAAAGGAACGTCAGGAGTCACAGATTTGTGCAGCTAAAAACAAAGCACGCGAGCTCTTAGCAAGATTACAGCACTGCAAATGCCTGCGAAACACACACCTGACATCGCCTGTATGTCAACTAATGAGGGATTTGGTGTGGGCTTGTGCTTGGTTTCCAGTGTCACCACTTTAAGCGGTCTTACTGTGCAATTATCGGGTGTTAAAATTTAAACCCAAAGTGCTGTCCCATAGGTTTACACAACATGCACTTGGCGTGATTACTCCTGGCAGCTTTGATTTGTTTCTCCTAACACCTCTGCAGATGGTGTTGCTGCTGATGCTTCTTCTAACCCTCCCAGATGGCCTCGCCGACAGCGTTTTCTGTATTGACTGTGAAATACCATGGCAACGTTAAACTTACACTTGCAGTTAGACAAAGACCTACTGAAATACTTGAGTATTTCCAGCAGAAGAACAAGTAATAAAGCTGCATGTACTGATAAAAGGGATGGAAACGTGTACACTCTCTGAAACATCAATAGACTTTTTAGTGGACTATCATGGTATTTGTATTATGGGGGCTTCTGAAATGCCTTCCGCTAATGGAACAAGTTTCTATTTTCTTTAAAATCTGTCTAGCAATATCAAGGGCAACAAGTTCCTCAGATTAACCAAAAGTTCCATAAAAGTGTTTTTTATCCAATATTTCTTTAGTATTACTTTTTACAACTACTTTGTCCTGCTGTGGATTAGGTCTGTTTCTTCCAGCACTGTGAAATTTAAATTATCATATATTTATGCTTCTTTCTGCCAATACAATATCAGTGGCACGTAATGGTATATGAAAACTTTCTTTTGCATTTTAAACTTCAAGATCTATCTCATCCAAAGTCAATTTCAATTAATTTTCTAGCTCCATTTATGCAGAAATAAGCAATTTTGGAAATTCCTATCTTCCTGAAATGCTGGGATAAACAGCTCATTGGATGTGTATCTTCCTGTTCATTGGGTCCAAGGAGATCTTCATGACTTTTGCAGACTAAAAATCAAACTTCTAAATGGGTAAAATGGGGTGAGATGAAGCCTGTCTGAAGTGGCTAGAATATTATCGTGGTTTCGGAAATCTTTGAAATGGGATCTGTCAGCCTCCCAAGCCCATGGCTGTCACATCACATTCTGGTAAACCTGCTCTCTACTTAGAAAATATATTTTCCTACAGTAGTTAAATCCTGTCAGTCATTTAACTGATACTTATGAAATTAATTTATGTAAGAATCAAGACAATGTTTTCTTCTATTTAGGGCTAACTGTGATCATAGAATAACAGACTGGTTTGGGTTGGAAGGAACCTTAAAGCCCATCCAGTTCCAACCCCCTGCCATGGGCAGGGACACCCTCCACTGGACCAGGTTGCTCCAAGCCTCATCCAGCCTGGACTTGGACACTGCCAGGGATGGGGCACCCACAGCTTCCCCGGGCAACCTGTCCCAGTGCCTCCCCACCCTCTCCGGGAAGAATTTCTTCCTGATATCTAAATCTCCCCACTTTCAATTTAAACCCATTACCCCTTGTCCTGTCACTACAGACCCTTGTAAAAAGTCCCCCCCAGCTTTCTTGTAGCCCCTTCAGGTACTGGAAGGTGCTATAAGGTCTCCCTGGAGCCTTCCCTTCTCCAGGCTGAACAAGCCCAGCTCTCTCAGCCTGTCCCCATGGCAGAGGGGCTCCAGCCCTCGGAGCATCTTCATGGCCTCCT
Source organism: Rhynochetos jubatus (assembly GCA_027574665.1). Classification (NCBI taxonomy): domain Eukaryota; kingdom Metazoa; phylum Chordata; class Aves; order Eurypygiformes; family Rhynochetidae; genus Rhynochetos; species Rhynochetos jubatus. The sequence continues at coordinate 3,838,462 of CM050654.1, read as the reverse complement.
CTAGACTCATTCCAACCAGTCGATATCCTTCTTAAGCTGAGGGCTCCACAGCTGGACACAGCACTCCAGGTGGGTTTGCACGAGAGCTGAGTAGAGGGGGAGAATCCCCTCCCTCGACCTGCTGGCCACACTTCTCCTGATACAGCTCAGGATACGGTTGGCTTTCTGGGCTGCCAGCGCACACGGCCGGCTCATTCCAGCTTTTCATCCCCCAGTACCCCCAAATCCTTCTCTTCAGGGCTGTTCCTAACCCATTCTCTGCCCAGCCTGTCCTTGTGCTGGGATTGCCCTGACCCAGGTGCAGGACCTTGCACTTGGCCTTGTTGAACTCCATGAGGTTGGCAGTGGCCCACCTCTCCAGCCTGTCCAGGTCCCTGTGGATGCCATCCCTTCCCTCCAGCGTGTCACTGCACCACACAGCTTGGTGTCATCGGCAAACTTGCTGAGGGTGCACTCGATGCCACTGTCCATGTCACTGATGAAGATGTTGAAGAGCGCCGGTCCCAACACTGACCCCTGAGGAGTGCTGCTTGTTACTGGTCTCCAGTCAGACATTGAGCCGCTGACCACCATGCCCTGAGTGTGACCAGCCAGCCAGTTCCTTATCCATCGAGCAGTCCAGCCGTCAAATCCATGTCTCTCCAGTTTAGAGACAAGGATGTCGTGCAGGACAGCACTGAAGGCTTTCAATTCAGGTTCCAACTCTAGCAATGAAGTTATTTCCAGCCCTTTCCAGGAGACATAAGAGAATCAGAGCACAATGCATTATCTTCTGCAAATTAATCCCTTAGTTTTACTGCTGAAACCTTTGACCATAAAAGACATTCTCCCTTGAAAAGAATGCACTGTTTGCCAGCTACTACTGTGTACTGTGACCCTGCTCCACAGGAATCTTCTCACAAGAAAGTATCTTTCCAGAAATATACCAATAACACCTTCTGTACATATGGATTAAGTTTGTTAAACTCTTTTTTTTTTTTCTTTTTTTTAGAGAGGGACATAAAATAATTTAAGAACAATTAAACTCTGGAGTATGAAAACATGTAGAAATGAAGTTCCCACATCACTGTTAAACTGCAAATACTTGTGGGCTGTACACCCAGAGCATTCTTATGTTACATACAAATGTAGGATAGTAAAAAGAAGCAAGGCCCTTACTTTACTGCACTAAAGACAGTTAATTCATCAGACACATACTCCTCACTCCCACTGAAATCATAAAAACACCCCAACGTGTCTAGCCAAGGATATAATGTGTCCTGAGCATCTCGCCTTTGTTTCCAACATAAGATTAAAGATCTTATCTCAGGCTTAGGTTGCTAAAATTCATGGAGTTTATAACACAGCTAAGCAGACGTGTTGATTTCTGAGGCTTGTGTCCCCCGCCATAAAATGTAAAGGTGGCGCTGCAGAAGCAGCCACGTCAGTCAGGCTTTCCGTTTTTTGCAGCCAAGGAAGAATGACATACATCTGTGGAAACAGACAGCTCTTGTTTAAAATTACCCCCTATATTATTAAACATTTGCCAGAGGGGGGCGGTAACACCAACATTCAATCCATATGCAAACACACAAGCTGAAAAAAAAGCACCTCCCAGTTCCCAGAGGAATTTGTGGTACTTGTTAAGACCTAAATTCATGTCAAACACATTTTACGTTCTACAGGGTCAGCCTGAATCGCACGATCTCTAATTGTGGCAGGATCTGCCAGCTGAGCAGCTTTGCCATTTTTTCCAGAGCACGCATGTGAAAGGTAGAAGAGCATTTTGAGGGTTTTCCTTGGTCCAGGGGGTGGAAACAGAGCTGGTTCAGTGCATTGCTAGGATCTGTCACCCTTCGGCTTCTTTCACAGGGCTTTCCTGAGGAAAAAGGTGTAGCGCTGGAACAGGGGAATAATTTGCAGACAGAATGGCCTCTTGGGGTTCAGGGCACAACACGAGTTACTGTTAAGGTGGTTCTGATTCACCTTTGAGGCCAGTCCCAGACATATACATCATTCCTCTCTTCCCTGTTTAATACTCTACTGGGCACCATTTGACTTGGGCCATAACAAAGTGGCCTCTTGGTGCTTAGCTGTTCTGTATTCCAAGAATGATCCTGAAGTATTTCTCTGTCTCATAAAAGAATTCAGGTAGATGCCTCCCTGTGACCTCCCCCTGCCAAGGGATACACTAGGACTGCCTCATATTAATCCCAGTTTTCTTTCTGATGAGTGCCGGTCCGAACAGCGCTAACTGTGGCTAACTCGGAGGGGGTATGTGCTGTTTTCCTCCGAGTTTATGTTTCCTGAGATAATACTAGGTGAGAAATTTCCCCTGAAAATGAAAGAAAAACTGACAAGAGAATGAGGTCCACTCCCTCTTCGCCCACTGGTTTTGAGGTCTCTTACGTCTGGACAAACGTCTTGCGCTATTTTGTGTTTACCATCAGCCACAAACATGGAGAAGAGAATCAGGTCCCAAGTGCTGAAAAGACCCTACCCCCAACTTCTTCTAGGTCAGCACCCCATGGAACAGTTGGCAGCGAGCAACCAGCACCTTAATAAAAGACTTGTGCATCTGACGTATCCCACGCTGAGGTGGTGGTCCTGTAAATGCCTCCTGCCCCACCCTCCCCTGTGTTTCAGGCATTTATGCAATGCGGTGCAGTGGTTGCTCTGCCCTTCTTGCTTAGCAAGGTGCTCTGCCCTTCTTGCTTAGCAAGGTGCTCTGCCCTTCTTGCTTAGCAGCTGGTTCTGATGCACGGTGTCACAGGAGAGGGTCAAGGCCATACTCAGCCAGGTAGGCAGCTTCCCCACCCCATGCCCTGCAGAGGCAGCCTTATCTGCTCTGCTCCTCACTGCAACTCATTCCGATGTATCGGACGGGCTTCCACGGAGCTATTTCATCTGCTGGATTTGGGGGTCTGGATGAGACCAGAGCAGAGCGTATGAAAGCTTCCCTACACACAAGCAGCATCAGGTACAACCTAGGGAACATCGAAAACAAGCTCTGCACGTGCAGACAGCAGGGTGCAACTACGCCACCAAAAAGTGATTCTGTCTGCTCTTATGAAACATGAAGAGCTAAAAGAAAGGAATCCCCATGGAGTGAACACATAAAAGCAGGATGTCTGTGGAATACCTCATGTGGGACTTCACGTCCAGCAGCTCCAGAGAAGTCACTCGGGGCTCACCAGCCAGATTCTGCAAAATCTTCAGCCTTGGACCACAGTGCTTGTAAAACTCCGTGCAGATATTCAGCAGTGACTCCCGTGGTCTCCTGAACTCCTCTCTGGCGATTCGTTCATCCAGCTCCTCTCGGGGCAGACCCTGGCCCTCCTCCAGTAAGTGAAGGTTCTCCCTGGAGGAATATAAAATGAGGAAAAGAAGGAAGTGTTATATACAGTGGAAGAGCAGAGATAGGTTATAACAATCTCTCCTGCTAGTTTTTGCAGTGCATGCTTTACCCTGCAACTGAAAAGAAAGATAGTTGCATCTGCAATGAAAAATAAGGATGGAGAGGAATTATCACCTGCAAAGTCTTGTTGAGAATAATTGCTATATGAACTATCCTTTGCTGCCCTCCCCTCAAAATAAAAGGCTGTCTGCCACAGCAGCAGTGAGTGGGACCCAGTGAACCTGTAAACTACTGGGGAACGGTTCATCGCATGTCAGGAAAGACTGGGTGAAGGTTTTACTGTACCTGATAAAGTGTAGTTTGGCTCCCTGTTCTGGGTACCTGGGAAAACAAAACAGTGCAGTTGTAAACAGCAATTCAGTAATGCCTTAACTGTGCCTGTCTGAAAGAAGGGGACACTGTTCTAGCCCTCTTGCCATGGGCAGGGCAGTATCTTATATCACTGGAACAATTGCTACAGGTAGGTAATGACCACATTGAATGGCTTTTACCTCCCAGCTGGCAGTAAACAACGGATTGCTATAGTTATTGCCCTTGTTATGGAAGGAAAAATCCAGACTTAACCACCACAGCTGCGTTTTAAGCAACTTCTCTTATGGAGTTTCATCCCAGTGCTCAGTCTGTTTCATGAAGCTAGAGGTCACCTAGTGGAAAGAATACCTCATTTGTTGTCATTTTCCCTTGCCACTTCTTGTTGAGAAAACCTTGACAAACCCTGCACCACTTGGCTACCATGTCCGAGCCTGGAACAGTGATCGTTCTACCACCGTGAGACTCCTGCTGTGGCTAGCAGGAGTTGCTATCAGTCTGTTGCACTGATAGCACAACAGAAGAACTAAGGGCAGGAAACCTGGAGCAGTGCAAAAATAGTTTGGATCAGAGATTGAATGTTTGATAATCAGAAAGATCTGGAAATGCAAACCAAGATGTTTGAGTCACACAGCATCAGGAGCCTCTACGCTGCCTGTCCGCAGATACGTATTAACTGCTTTCCAGTATCGGCAGACAAATAATAAAGCACCACTTTCCGTTGCATCTGATTTTCCTTAGGCTGTGCAATCTTGCGATGGAAGTAAATGGCATATAACCACCTCAGACCTGAGCAAGAAGGGGTTTAACTGCTTCTCAAATCCAGGATTGAAAGTTAAAGCTGTGTTTCACCCATGCCGGAATCAGTCTTAAAGAACAAGGGACTGATTCCAGGAGTTACCAACCAAGATGCATGCCCCCACTCATCTATAAATCAACATAATATCCCTTTGATGATCCATGTAGAGAGTGATTTCTATCTCCCTTCAGTACAAAAGAAGACAGGGATTAACTTGCAATGCATGTCTTGCCAGAAGGGCGTTCCGGATTTACAGTCCTAAACAGCCCATGGTGTTGTACTCGACTATTGGCTGTGCACAGGCTATCAGCTGTTAACAGATCAAAGAGAAAGCCAGAGGAAATACTCTGCTCTGGCAGAGCAGCTACTCCAGATTTGGCAAGGTGAGAATTCCCTCTCCAGGTCAGCACAAACATTCAGCTTTTAAGCACTGAACGGCACAGCCTGGCCAGGAGAAGTCAGGGCTGCCCAAAAGAGTCACCAGTACGGCAGAGAAAACCTTAATAATTGTGGGTGGATTTTGTAAAAAGATTTCTTAAGCCCTTGCTCTATGACTAAATCATCCACTGGCCTTGTCTAATTGGCAGCAGCCTAATTGGAATGGCCAAGGAGCCGTATTACAGTCTGCTGGTGCCATCTCCTTCCTTATTTCCTTCTTCCATGTGAAGGGTTTTTTTTGGTTGGTTGTTTGGTTTTTTTGTTTGTTTGGTTGGTTTTTTTGGTGTTTTTTGGGGGGGGTTTTGGTTTTTGTTTTTTAAGAAGGACAAAAATATTCCCAGCCATTCTTCCCTTTCTCTCAAATTCTCTGCCACCCACTCCTTTGCTGTATGTAACTGCAAAAACCTCCCAGACCAGCGTGGAGGTAAACGTGATAGAAAGTGACCATAAGAAAAGTAAAAGAAAACAGGAAAACTGACTTACCTGGTGTTCACACCTGCTGACATGGTGTGGTTTGCTGTTGTGGTCCCTTTATGGCCTTGGTCACATCGGCTCATCTGCGGGGCTGTCATGGGCCTGGCAAAAGGAAGGTGATTAGCACACGAAAGACTAAATCTAACAAGCGCACTGAAATTCTGCTTGTGGTCTGGTGAAACTTGGCACTAACTTTACCACGTCTAGAACTCAACCGTCACTCAAGCTACCTTGTATATCGTGACCTCCTGTGCACTTCCCTCTCCCCAGACTGGTACCCAAACACAGGCTCAGGCCTTTGAACCATGGGGGTTACCTGGTGAGAACTTCCACACTGTACAAGAGGGCCTGCAAAGACGTGGCGAGGGCAGCCATAGCGGCAATCTCCTCACGAGCTGCTGTCACAGTCTCCGCCTGAGAGGTTTGTCGCTTCAGCTTCTGTAAGTAACAGGGAACCAGTGCTTCCAAGACCATCAGCATCTGGAGGCTGGAAAAATAACCAACACATAGACTGTTCTATTTTATCAAGCCTGAAACTCGCGTCAGGTGGAGGCTAAAGTTTGTATCCGAAGACCCATGGTTCCCTGACTGGCTTTGTGATTTCCTTGCTGCTTACTAGGTAAGCAGTCCCGGGCCAAAGAAACTCACGGATCAGGGACATCAGGGGGAAAATTAGCTGATACATGAAACAGTAACAATAAAGCCAACCCAGACTTCTGGGTATCTTCTGAATGTCATCCATTTGCAAACATTAATTTTCCCTTCCAAAGACTCCACCTGGAAATAGGAGCCAGTGCCCTCAGAAGGGTATCAACAGGCAGAGGCTTGGCCTCCAGGGCTTGGAATGCGGTTCTGTATCTCTGCCTCCACTTGTCTGCCTTGCTTTCACAAGCCATATGCAGCTTTTGTGCCATTTCTGAGTTTGCACAAACCAAGAAAAGAGGTTATCACCTTCTGAATGATTCAGGAGCGTAGGCCACCACTGTCACACACAGCTTGATGGCTTCGCTGATCGAAAAGGTCAGGTCTTCATTCCCATAGCAGAAGTCTGAGGGAGAACAGCAATATGAGAAGACTACCAAACAAGCATACTGACGACGAAAGGGGCTGGCACACTCCTTTCTCTTTCCCCTTTTCAACTGCTTGTATAATTGTTAACAATCCCCTATAGGCTCTTGATTTTTGACAAAAATCTGCCTATAAAAATGAAACATAGGCTGCGCTCCCACTTGCACCCTGCCGCCCAAGAACTCAGTAGGTGAGAAACAGTGCTCAGTAGGCCAAATCACTGCCGAGCAAAAGGCCTGGAGCTGCTGCTGGAGTCCCGTTTCAAACGTCACCCATCACAAGCAAAATCTTACGCTTCTACATGACAAGGACGCGTATCAGCTTAATGACAATTTTTATTCTCCCTCTGCTTTTTCCTAGATGTTTCCACCGCACTGAAACTGCCGCCAATACACCACCGATGCCAGAAGATAGTTTTACTTGTAAAAATCAAGCCCCTTCTATACTGGAGGCCACATGGGCGCCAGCACGAAGGTGTCTGCTTTGCCAGTGATTTAAGAAAAAGTTTGCAGGAGCATTTAAGTCCCATATGACAAATATGACCCTGGGGATAACCAGTGCCAGGCACCAAGAAACTGAAGTATCCAAAGAATAACATTTGTAATACAACTATAGTCCCGTTTTCAGAAGTGACGTTGGTAAACAGGGGCCCACGTCAGAGTTCAAGTCTCAAAATGTCTAAATCACTTTGAACAATGGAACTTGGAAGTCAGAGTTTTAGATAATTCTGGAAAATACCAGGCACACAACATACTCCTCTACAGTCTCATCATCAACACACACTTGGGAATATTCAGAGATGCCTTTAAAAAACCCACTACAGAAAATTCAAAGCTTTTCTAGAAATGTTTACTGCAATCCATAAAGAGGAAGAAATATCTTCTGTTTCTGTACCATTTTATATTGCAAATTGTGCAACATCATAGAAATCCCAGTATATAACAAAGCTTTATCTCTAAGGCTAGACAGGCTTCCCACTTCATCAAAATCAGTATTATTTAAGGGAAGTTCAAACTGCGAAAATAAGCTGAAGGTCCTTATAAAAATGAGCAAAAATTACTTCCCTGCAAATCACAAAGCAACCAGAATCCTAAATGCTGCATTGCATGGATAACTATCAAGGGACACAGTGTCCTGGATAAATCAGATGGCCATATATATCCTGCTTTGTGATAAATCAGCTCCCCCTCTGGAACTCGGCACTGTTGAATGTCTGAATGGCATCCATCATTTACGAGTCACAGTCTGCCCACGGGAGAGGATGCTTTTGTTCCTTGCCCACATGGAGCAGAGGAAAGGATGATACTGATCTTGTCAGCATGGGACAGTTTATTAGGCATCTTTATTCTTCACCGACACATGATAAAATTCAAAATGCCAGGGGCTAGTCTCAGACTAGCAGGCTCAATGGCTTTGGAATAAAATAAATGAATAACTCCCTTCCTGCAGAAAATATCGACAGGATGGTGGTGATAAAGCCAACCTTAGAAGCCTCATGAGGCATAAGAAACAGGTAAGACTGCATTCTGGGAGAAGAAAAGGGCCCTGAACAAATCATTCCGCATCAAAGGCACGTTGGATCAATAAACAACAATTACTGAATTGCTGAATAAAGGGTGCTTTTGCTGTTACCTAACGACTTGAGAGGCTTTTCTGCTTTCACCAGCTCTAAGATGTCCAAAATGTCTGGCGTATCTCCCTCTAAAGACTGCAGCAGGTCAAAGAGGCACTGAGCTGACACTCCTTTGCTGGTTCCGTTGTTTGCAGCATCCTGTTTCAACAGACAGTAATGGTTGATTTAGAGGGAGCCTGTGTGCATTCCAGAAACCTTTATCTGGAGGTGTGGGCAACCTTTTATTTTTGATAAAGGGCCCGCATGGGGTTCAAGAGCTTACTGCTATCAAACAATAAGCCTTGCCTGGCTCAGCAGATTGATGCTACGGTGGGAGCATGATCTGAAAACCACACAGTGTTTTACTTCCCAGAAACAGCAGATCTTTGCTGCCCCGGGGAGGAGAAAGGTGTGAGCACTTACAGGGTTAGATTTGGCAGTGCCACTTCAAATTAAACTTCTAGTAACTTGTTTTAACTCACTGAAATGTTAAAAAGTAATTAGTGAATATTTCAAAACATGTCTCATCTAGTCTTGTAGTTCACGTGTACTAAAACTTGGCATTAAGCTTTTAGTTCCTGCTCAGCATCCTGCTCAATCCTGATGAGCAGAAATAAGTTCAGGAACCGGTTCTGTGCAGCAGCAAGTGCAGTACGCACGTGTTCAGAGCAAACTGTGCCGCTGCTCCCGCTGCTTTCTCTTTGTGATCTCTGCTGGGGGCTGGCTGCATACACAGGCTTCCCCATGCTGAGACTAGGGAATAGCATTTACTCACAGGGAACTCCAGGAGAGGGGCCACACTTGCAAACAGCTGCAGAATAAAGGGCTTGCGATGCAGAACGTAGAACTGGCGGCACGCAAACTCAATCGCCTGGCGTAGCTGTGGGTTGCTTTCATAGTCAGCGTATACCTAAGCAAATGAAAAAGGGCATGAATGTACTACTCCTAACGTTTTTAAGGATGGAGATTTTCTTCACAGAGAGGGTGGGGAGGCCCTGGGACAGGTTGCCCAGAGAAGCTGTGGATGCCCCATCCCTGGCAGTGTCCAAGGCCAGGCTGGAGGAGGCTGTGAGCAACCTGGGCTAGTGGAGGGTGTCCCTGCCCATGGCAGGGGGCTGGAACTAGGCAGTCTTTACAGTCCTTTCCAACCCAAAGCATTCTGTGATTCTATGATTCTATTCCCTAAATTTTAGCCACCCTTGGAGGAAAAAAATACTGAGGGAGACCAAAAGTCCAAAAGTTTTCCAGAAATTTCACATTTCTGTGTGGAAGTACATAGTAAGGGAAACAGACATTCATTTATATAACAAAAAGAAGAAAAGAGAATGTAGTCCCAGGAATGCTGATTTGGGCTGTCCCACCCTGATCTGTTGTTTGTCTTCCTGGGGCCCCACAAATCTGTGAACTCACCAGGACTCAGCAGTCTAAATTTTCCCCATTACCAGTCAGTTCTACAACAAGGTGTTTGCTCTGAAGTCGTCCCTCAGCTCGTTCCTGGGATAGGCTCACCTGCAACATGCTGGGGAGGACCCACTGGTACCCGCTGAGGGAGAAGAGGTGGTTGAAGTGCACAGCCGTGTTGATGACTGTGGCAGCGTACTGCCTCAGCAAGGCACTGTCCTCAGGGTGCAGGATCAGGGCACCGTTGAAGACGTTCAAGAACAGCATGATCTCATCCCCCCAGGGGAACTCGCTGGGCATGCCAAGGAACATCTCCTCCAGCAGCTTAATCCACAAGCTTTTCTGAAGAGTGTCCAGACCAAAGAGTTCTTTTCCAGCTGCGGGGCAGAAGAGGAAACAGCAATCAGCTCCATCCACCACAGCCAGCCTCACAACATTCCCAGAGGCCAAAGGCCTCTCCAAAGATCCATCCCATGGCACTGACCATCGTTCTGCCTTTTAAAAATTATTTCACCCATCCTGTACTTCTGGAAGTGCCCACGGGGCTTGTGCAAACCTTGACTGAAAGCAACACACACGGAGAGGAAGAATGATGAATATCATACAGCTCCTTAAATCTGCTCCTCACTCCTCTTAAAAAGCTAAAGCAGATCTGAGCTTGTACACGCATCATTTGCCCCACAATACCTGAACGGCCGTGTGGATTTATGCTGAGTTTTTATCCTTCAGGTGTCCCACACATTACGGGATGTTGATGCAGAGTCACAATAAAAACGCTTCTGAAAGCAAGTGCTTTTGGGGCCTGTTACAGAACTTGCCAATGCTTACCACCCTGCAACAGTGGCCTGTTGAATCCCCGGGTTAGGCTGGAAACCCTACTTTGAGAGCAAAGTTTCTAAACAGGGGCCAATTTCTATATCCCTGCTGCAGAATTTTCCCAGTCTGCATTGAAAGTCCATTGCTTCCTCAAAACTGGTGGCAAAGGACGCAGCAACCCTTTTTAGGTGCAGTTGTGCTGCTGGATGCCGTATTCCAGCTATAGTTTCATGCATAATTTCAATCTATAATTACAACTTATTCTCATTTGGGTTGCTCCGTCTGGAGACCTCTAACAGCAAAGCCCTTTCTGCTGGTGTGATTGCAAACCAACAGCCATGTATCATTTTCCCTAGGAAGAGGTTTGCCAGCTTTCAGCAATGCTACAAGTCTGTATGTTTCGAAGGCAAACATTCCTCAGAGAAACCTTCTGGTCCCTGTACAAACACCTGCGGAAAGGCCATACCTTGGGGATCACTGAAGAGTGAGAACTCAGCATCGATGGCACTTCGGGGAAACGAAGGCAAGCGGAGAAGGTCTTCCTGGAGCATAGATACGTGGGACTGCTTGTGGGCAGTAGGGATTTTCTGGGTCAGCGATATGAGGAACAACACCCGGCCCACCTCTTCTAGCTTGCGGGTGAACACCTGAGAGGAAAAGAGACAAGGATCAGGATCAGTCTGATCAAAAAGTCCTTTACAAGGACTGCACTTTTCTTTGTTAGCTTCCATGGCTTTCTCTGCCGGAGGGATGCTGTGCTCATGGCCCAGAGGAACCTGTCAAATTTCACAGGGCTAGTGCTGCACCTTTTAGCTAGGATTTGTGTGACCACTGTTCTTCAGCCCAGCTCACCGAAGGTGTATCATGTTTGTAAAAGAGGTTTAAACAACGCTTTCAGTCTTGTGGAGGGCCCTGAATGGTTGACAAACGCTGCGCAACTGTGCCATGCAGTCTTTTGTAGATTAACGTAAGCTTTGCCAGCGCCCCAAGGTGGTCAGAAGCAAACCAACTCCGAACTGAAACCTATACAGTTGCAGTTCCTCTCTGCAAGATCTTAGACTATAGCCAGCGTGAGGTTGGAATGGTTATCTACTTTCTGGGTTGAGGCTGGCTCATGTCTGGCCATAGAAAGAGTATGAAAAGAAAAAGTAGTCAATAAAACAAAGCAGACCAGGTTCTGAGTTACTGTAAACAAGTAAATCCTGCTGAGTTCAGATTGTTGCTTCTGATTTACACCAACTGGGAAACGGAGTTTCGTTCTACCAGCCCCCTTTGAACTTCTGACGGGTAGGAGTAGTCAGGCTAGCTATTTTATTTTGATGCTAAAAGTAGCCATAAGGCAGAGTGATGCTCGGTAGTAGAAGCAACTGTCTTCAGAAGCAGTTTCAAGACAGCTCTTAGCTACTGGGATGAAGGCAAAGCTTGAAGCATGTGGGGTAACCTGTGACAACTCAACTTCCCACATCCTGCAGTTGCTATGACCTTGCTCTGAAGTGCACTCAGCTTAGAACTGGGTGCTTAATCAATCAACAGTGAAGAAAGTACTTTTCCGTGGCTTGCTGCTCTGTGGGTAGACTCTACAGTGCTATTTTCTTTGCTGAAGCTGGATGTCATCCAGCACCTTCTAGCATGACTACAGAGAGGCTGGTAGATGCTTAAGTTTTACCTTAGAAATATTTTGGTTTCCAAGTACTCTAAACAGAAAAACGTGGAGTGTCAAGTAACACCCTGACAAAACTGGACGGATCATTTTAATCTTTTGGGGTCATGTAGGGCCGATCAAACTCATTTATTTGCTATGTGGGACACTTCTAGAACTACAGTGAGAATGATTTCTGCCAGAGAAGCAACCAAAATTATCCCAAGTGGTTTCTGAATTTTGTAGACTTTCTACTGAGTGATGCAGCACACGGAGCATTTCCCTAGTCTGTACTGAACACAGACGGGAGAGCACTGATTATATTCTACATCATTTTAGCTGCTAGATGCTCCTAAGCAGTTTTATAGCCTTTTTTGGGTTTTTTTTGTTTTTTTTTTTTTTTTTAGAGCTTAATTCCCAAGGGAGAACTTCTGGGAGCTGCAGAGCATTAGCAGGATTGGGCAGATTATCAGGTCATGAAGCTGGAAGGTAGGGAGGACAGTGCTCTTCCAAGGGTAAATATTCCCCCAGTGAAACAACCGCTACTGCTGCGCCTCCAGGAGCAGCTGTGGTACGACTAGCACCTGAGGACAAGGAGGAGAGGCCAGTAACAGTGAGAGGACGGAGAGGAAGGTAGAACAGATAAATCCTGCTCCACAGCCAGACAGACTTGAGAAGAAAGGTTCAATGGGCTCCTAAGGAGCCAGAGGTCATGTTAAAGAGAGAAATAAGTGACTTTTGAAGCTGAGGCCACTGAAGCTCTTCTGGCCAAATGTAGGAGAATGCAAAATGATCCACCCAAAAGAAGCTGGCTGGAGAGAGTGGGGAAGAATTTACATTGCATTCTTTGACTCTTCTTAAAATACCATACACCCATCCAATGACACCAGGGCAGATTTCATGCCATACTTCTCCAGCAAAGCTCTCTATCTGTGTGCAGCATGAGTGAAGGTCCTTAATGGAAAAACAAAGGTTTATTTACAGTGTTTGTTTCTGGACAGAGGTGTTTGGTAACAGTAAGATACCTGTTTCTGAATGAGCTCTTGACCTTTTTCTGGATGCATCTGCACCAGGTTGAGTTGGGGAGAGACTGACCTCCGGAAAGGATAAATGTCACGGACGTAGGTCTGCCAGGAAAGGAAACACATGTGTTTTAAACAAGTGTAACAGCATCACTCAACAGAACTGAATAAAAGGCCCTTTAGCTCTTTCTGAAACTTTTGCGTAGGGGCTTTCAGGCATCACGGAAGAGCGTAAACAGAAGCAAAATTTGCTCTTTTCTAAGAAAGCAAGATATTAATGACTTAAGACCAAGGGACTCCACTTCTGCCTCTTCCGTCAAACTCCAGTCTTTAACCACACACAACTAAACCCCCACAGGACAGGTGTCCACAGGACAGAATTCTGTCTGTTTATGGGCTGCTTGTTCTCCTTCAGATAACCCCAACGTTTAAAAAGGGATGAGATGGAAAGAACAGAGTCATCCAGACCTGACCTTTGCCTTACCTTGTTGTAATGAATAAGATTCCATCGCTTATCCATTAAAAAGTAATGAGAAGACTGTGTTTCAGGTATGTTAAAAAACTCTAAACACTCCTGAAGAGAAAGAAAGAAAAACAACCTGTTACTTATTAGCTGGCTTTGTACAAAGACCACAACATCCAAAAAAAGAATATCTAGGTGATAATGTATAAAGGCACAAAACTGCATACTTCAGCCAGGCTGTTACACTCTTCTGGCATTAATTCTTGATTTCTTTTTTTAATCATAAAGTCCGTATGTTTGTGATAATCAAGGCCTGCTGATATCACAGTCCCGAAGACTGATGTTACTTATTTCAATGTCTCTGTATCACACATATTTGTCTGGCTAAACAGGCCACATGGGTATTGCAGCTTCCGTTTCCATGCTACGTATTTATCAAGCTTTAGTGACAGGTGATGTACGGAGATGCTGAAGTTCAGATCCTTCAAAGCACAGGGGTGTGTGATTCCCATTAAAATTTAACATGGTTGGACAGACTGAAGGCTTTTACAAATCTGTTTCCTATGTGGCTCAGTTAAGGCACTCCAAGAAATTTTTGGCAGAAGGGGGAACTGGTCTCACATCTCCCAGCACCCAAGGTATCATCGTGGCTACTGAACCATCATTCTGTTTAGTGTTGATAAACCCAAACATTTAAATGATTTATATATTTATCCAAAGGACCACGTACAACAAATACCCAACAAACTGCCCTGTCTTCAAATGTAGTTGCATTTGTGAGGTTTTGGCTGTCTGTGAGGCCAGGGCATTTCTATTATCTTTAATATGGGATCCTGTTTCTTGCAACCAAGCTCTCCTCTTATGGAGATAGAAATGGCTGTTACAGCAAAAGGACTCTCTCCCACTCTGGAACAGGGCGATCAGGCAGAATGTATTGCTGGCATACAGGTATGGCAGGTAAATGTACTACTAATCTGTTTGCCCGCTTCAAAAACTCCCTCCTACCTTCAGCAGAGCCTCAAACTGTGTGTCCTCATGGACTGGTAACTGAGTTGGGATGTCACACTCATTCTGTCCATGCACAACAAGGGTCTTTGTGCCTAAAAGAAGAAAAGCAGTTGCATTTTCCCTGGCCTCTTTAATTAACTCAATGTCAAAAGGCGGCCCCTGGAGGAAAAGTGATAGTGAAAAGTCATTCCTGGGCACACAGACAATGCCTGTCCTGTCTGGAATCCATTATGCAGTGTTAGCACAGTCTCTCACTTCTACAGCTAATCAGAAATCGATCTGTTCCTAAAGGGCTGAGCTGGCTTTAGCAGCACCCATCAATTCTGAGGAAGAAACAAACCAAAGAGGTCAAATCTGAATTACAGCAAGATACATTTTGCCTGGCTTGTGATGATCTAGGCTCAGAGCAAGCTCCTCTTGGGCTCTCTCAAGACATAAACGGGAGGTTGCATCAAGTCAAACTGAGTCTGAATGAATACAGTCTTACAATGATCATCCTGCCAGCCTTTCACAGCCCAGCTGGCACAAAACTCTGGGTTGAAGACTGTTCTAATTCACGTGCTGTGAATCTTAAGAGCTCTTAAGGTGATGTTCAGAATCTCAGGGAATTAGAGGTAGAATTTACTGACTGAATGCTCAACTCCAGGAAAACTGACTTAGAATGTGCAGCCATTTGTGGCAGGTCTTTTTCTGATACAGTTCTGATGGATCTCCTTTTTGGTGGAGCGGGTCATGAATTTGGAAGTAAAGGATATTTAAAGACTCATTTCTTATACCTGGCATTGAAGCAGTCACCAGCAGCTTCACTTCACATTGTTCCTTCTTCATAGTCTGTTTGAGGTCCTTGAAGAACAGCCCTTCTACATAACCCACCACTTCCCAAAGGAAGGTAAGTGTGGCAGAAATGGCATCCATGCCCCATTCACATGGAGTGCGTACAAAATACATGATCAGCCCTACCTGCAGGCAATAAATAAGAGGAATATCAGGTTATACACACTCTGTGCAGAGTACAGTATATACACAGAACAAGAATATTATTATTCTACTTCACTCAGAGGGATAAACTCATTAAACTTGCACCCTGAAAGCTTATACATAGACAGCTCACAAACAAGAGAGGTCCTGGAGTAGCATACATCTTGTCTGTTTTTCATCTTCTAACCGAAAAAACTGCAGCAAATGCGTTTCCCACAGTCTAGAAAGGAGCCACTAGATTTGCTCCAATAGGAGTGTCCAAGAGCAAAACACTTTCTGAATCAGAATTACGTGAAATAATTAAAGGTTTCTGGCACTGGGATCCTTCTATTGGTCTACAACTAAATGTCTGTGGTTCAGTTCAGAAATCCATGACAGATTGCTTAAGGGTTTAATAAAAAGTTAAAGGTTTCTTTTCCTCTTCCTAGAAGGAATGAAAAGCTGGTATAAGCCAGGTGACTTGCACCCACAGCCAGAAGCAGATATGAGCCATAATGGAAAAGTTAAGAGCATTTATTTCCTTGCGGATTGTGACATTAACTTCTTAGGACACATAGAGGCAGAGGTGAGATTCTGGGCTGCACAGTGGACCCACAAGATACTCACCAAGTAGTTAAAGAGGATGTGAGATGTCTGGGCCGGGAAGTCTCCAATGTTCAACAAAAGCTTCCTTAGCATATACATCAGCTCATCCTGGAAGAAAAGCAAAGGGTTTTTCTTTCCCTGACAGAATGGAGAATGGATATCTCCCTTTCGTCCTCCCTGGTTTTATTTCTTCCCATCTTTCCATACTCCTTAGTTCAGCTCTGTCTCTTGGTGCATGAAGTGGAACTATATGCTTGTGACTGCTCCCACGTTTCCCAAAATAAGGCCCAGGGCAGAGCACCCAGGTCAATGCCTTTCTTTTTTCTTTGAGAGAGGCCAACACCTCCTATCGCACTTGGTACGGACTGTAGCATCCTCATTCTGCACTCCTCTGCCTGTGATAATTACAACAAATGACTACCTTAATGATCCGTGACATCTAGTTCAGCCCAACTCAATAGATGAGAACAGTGGTGTTATTGATATTGTACTCTGAGTGGCAGTTGAGGAAGTGGGATGGAGAGTCTCACTGCCTTTCATCCAGAAACTGGTATGCCTTTCTTCCATTCAGCTTAGCCATGGCACTAGAAAACTGCCTACTAAGCCGGGGAGACGCAAGGCCGCCCCCATCTTTCAGAGAAAGCTGAACAGTGGCATGGGTGAGGCAATATTGCCTGTGTTAGATAGAAAGGGCTGTGCTGCACTGAGCAGCTGTTCAAAGCTTGGCTTAGAGCAAGTCAGATCCTTGCTGGCGGTAAATCAGCTCTGTCCCATTTACCTTAGTGGACAGAGATTGAAGCCAACTGATGGTATGGCCTAAAAGACTTTGAGCTGCGTTATAATAGCAGGCGTTCTTCTCCAGCGATGCCCACAGAGTGATTCTGCTGGCAGCTGTGCCCCCCTGCTCTAAGCAATACGCACGCCCACTGGGGAGAGGAGGAGTTTACCTGTCGGTTGCTGATAGTGAGCTTCTCAAGGAAATGGCGCAAAACTGTCGAGGGGTCTTCAATTAAGCAGTTCCACAGGACTTGCTGAGCAACAGCGCTTACTGCCAGAGAGGAAGAGGACAGTCAAAACCCTGGAAAAGCCTTGAACTGGTACACTTAGACACAAAAATTCCTAAGCTTCTACCACCTTTGTAATTTTTGCACTGAAACACAGAGGAGTCTCTGTGCAGCACCAGGATTCCGGGTCACCAGTGCAGTCACCTGAAGCAATAAGGATAGGTCTAATACTTGAACCTCCCTACTGGTGATAGGGCAGGAAGCACTTCACCACTGTAGTCAGAAGAATCATAAATAACTATTTGAATTCACAACTCCAGATGGACAAACCTGGCAATTAAAAAACATAAATTCATATACTTTTTGGTTCATGCATAGATGTTAAATTTCATGGTGACTCATGGAGTGACTTTATCTGGTATTGGTGAAGAGTATTAGATAGTCAGCAGGGAATTGTGTTGGTGCTCAGCTCCCCAAAGTGTAATTAATCATCATCCTGTGAAGATTTCTCCTGTACTCAGTCCCTGGTCACAAAATGACACATAGGTTATTTAGGTGGCTGACTACACCCACCCAAGACTGAATAGGAAATGTAACAGAAAGTTAAATGTGCAGTCAGCTGACGTAACGAGTGATGAGAAAGGAAGGAAGAGCAGCAGTCCACCAGCTACAAATATTTTAGAAAAGCAAATACAGAAAAAACATCTATTATTACTTTACAACTGCATCACAGGCCAGAAACAGAATGTTCAACCTGGTGGCTTTCCGTCTCTCATAGGATCGAGGCAATGTCAGTGGGAATAGACCTCCAGAGGTCTCTAGCCCAAGCCCTGCTTGGAGCAGGACTGTCACCAACACCAGATTATGTCAACCATGACTTTGACTAGCCAAGGCTTGATAACCGCTGTGGATGGGGAGCCCATGGAGATGGCAATATGCTCCTGGTTATGAAGTTCCTTCCAAATTTCTAACCCAAACCCCCCAAGCTGCAACCTCTAAGTTAGAGTTCCTCTATGTCTTTGTTTCCTTTTCATCACACAAACAAGCCCAGCTTCTGCAATCACTTCTCACACAACACCTCTTTTAGGCCTCTTATCATCCTGGCATCCACCCACTAGACCCTTCCTAGTTTCTCAACACCCTTCTTGAATTGGGGGCTTTTTTAGGGCCCCAAAAGAGCAAAAACTCTCAAAACCAAACTGGAGAAAAAAAGGAAAACCCCTACAAAGTCACATTTCTGTTGTGAATCTACTTTCCATATTTTGTGAGGATTTAATGGATTACTCGTAAGATTTTAACAAACATATATACTCATAGCAAGATCTAGCCTATACTACTTCTAGGAAACATGAAATGTGAGCAAATACTAGCTTGTGTTACAGCTCTTTTCCACTTTAGTTATGGCACCCAACAAATGTAAGCCATTGTTCAACGTGTTGGCAGGTTCTGCCACCCTTGAGCCAGAATCCCGTGAATCTTAAACTATGTCAGTACCAGCTACTCCATCCTCCCGGACTTCTCCATCTTCCATCAAATGGACAATGGGGAGCACTGCTGCACAGATGCATGCTGGAAACACAGCTTGAGGTGGTTGTGGCACATGATGGTTTGGAGTATGCTCTGTAGTGTGTTCCTCATCTGGGGCAGTAAGAAGAGCAGAAGGTGAGTGTTAGTGAATAAACCATGGTATTATCCAGGCAGGTTCAGATAAACATCTACGTGAGGTGCTGTACAAAGGGAACACAACGATAAGTTGTCTGATCACTGTGCAAGCACAGCAGGTTTACTGCTGTCTCCAAGAAGAAACAGCCTCCAGCCAACTTCTTGATCAATAATTTTCATTGTAAATATGTATTTTTTCAATTTAAATTTCTCTTCTGGTAGGCAACCCATTTTCTTTTTGATGAAATCCCATTTCATTACCATTTTTTTCAGCCAGAGTGCTCTCCATAGCACTACTCTGTAAATGAAACATGAGAAATGAGGGAAGACATTGTGACAGCAAGAGAGAATAAAATAATACAGAGCTGTAATTTGGAAGTGGCTCAAGCTTGGGAATACATTCAGCTCAAGGAAATGCCACCAGCTTTATAGGTCAACAGGGAAGGCTTCCAGTGGATGAATTCCTAGGAAAGGATACTCCAAAGTGAAGTCAACCCACCTTCTGCACTGACTGCTGACCGCACTGACCAGACAGAGCCACGGCGGAAAGAGTAGTTCCTATGAGATGTGCTGGAGGTGCAGGAAGGACTGACAGAGAGACGGCGGGAGGCCAGGTTGGCAACTTCTTCTACTGGCAAAGAGAACAGGAAATGTCAATCCACATCCAACTGATAGAGTTTAGGGAACATTTACAACCAAGTTGGAACAGTGAAAGTTCAAGTCAGGTTACACTCCAAAGGTACAATTTAAAAGCTATAAATATGAGTCAGATAGTTAATTTGCTCATGCTTTGGGAACCAGCAGAGCATTGTTCCGTAAGAGCGTTCAGGTGAATCATACCGTAACTGAACTGGCTCTGTACTTGTTTTCATCTACATCCTGTTAACCATCCTAGTTGCTGGTGCTCAGTTTTCCCTAAGAATTGGGATTTCTGCTCACAGATTTCCCACCGCATGTTTAGATCTGAAAATCACTGTACTCACCTAATGACACATACCTTGGAATGACTTTAATGTAATCTTGGTGCTCTGTTAACCAGGACCAATGAAAATCCTCACCCAAAGGCCAAGCTTTTCGTGACTCATGTCATGTAACTCTGACCATCTGAAAGTTTGGTACTGAGGTTGAACTGGTCATCTAGGCTCCCCCACTAGTCACCATAAAGGTAGAAAGCTCCAGGGACATCTCAGCCTATCCTAAGCTATGTGTCTTAAGACAGACACTGTCAAAGGGTGATTCCTCCCACCTTTTAACTATTAGAGGGTTAAAATTAGAAAAGACAAATTTCATTCCTGAGCACACCAAAGCAGGGACTTTCCTAACACTAACAATCACTGATCCTGGGCATCCCACCCCTAAGCAGCGCTCTGTGTTGGTGGGAGGTGCTCCTAGGTTCCTGGAATGCAGTTCCTGGCCCCGGAGCACACCTTCTTCTTCCTGCTCGGAGCTCGGTGTGCAGGTTGGCTCGTAGCAGGCCTCCTGAGTGATGGGGATGGCAGTGATGAGGCTGGCTTCTCGGCCCAGGCGCTTCTTCTCTTCCTCCTGCTGCAGGTTCTTCAGGATGTGCTCCGCTCGCTGATGGGAACGTGACACAGCTCTGGCTGAAAATGACTTCTGTCAGAGAGAAAAGAGAAGAAACACACCCCGAAGCTGTTAGTTACAATGCACGCATCCCGCGTTTTCTGCCAGAGACCTCGGTGACATTCATCGACTCAGTTTCCAAACATAAATCAGACTAGTGCGAGATGACCAGAGATTCACCAGGAGACATCTCTTGGAGCTACGTCTACAAGCCTTGGTGCAGACCTCTCCCTAGAGACACCACATGAACCAGTGCAGAGAAATGATCTGCCAGATGGTTCAAGTGAACGAATCTTCTCCTAAGATCTGAGTTACTGTCTCTCTCAGGGATATGATATGCAGTAAGGCACCTCAGTGAACAAACAGAAAAGCCTGACATGCATGTAGAAAATTCTGCATGCCCTGCACGGACAGTGTACTAGGTTTTTCCCAGCTGAAGAAGACAAGAAAACTCAGAGCTTAGCCCAATTCTTCTGCCTTTAGCTTCCCCCATGCTGCTACAGAATAAAACCAGCCCTACAGAATAAAACCAGTCCTTACTCTCATGATGTCTCTGCTTACCGACTGATCTTCATTTATAGGATCTTGCACACTCCCACTGCACTGAGGGACCCAGGGCGGGTCAAACATTGGCACAGATGGCATCCCCAGCACAGGAGAAGGCAGAGTGAAGTTTATACTTGGAGGAGGGATCTAACACGAACACAGAAGACATTTAGTTACAATCGACCATTATTAATGTCAGTACTGCTAATTAAACATGAGAACAAGTAGCCAAGACATTAATTACCTCAGCAAACTTTCCCCAACTCCGTATCCCACTCAGGGTAACACCATATATGACCGATTTCTTCCTCTGATGTTTTTTCTGACCAGTGTTTCCATTACACTCTCCCCATTTTATCCAGGGGCTCTACACATCACCTCCCTCACCAGTGCGACTTGCACAACCATTTTTTTTCACTCAACAGGTTTTCAGGCAATTTCATAGCAGCGTGTCATTACAAATCTATCCCACCAGGCAAGCTGTAAATGGCATCATTTTGTTTCACGTGTCCTATCTACCTTAAAGATCTGCTGTGCTCCCTCTTCCATCCTTGGCCAGACTTGGTACCTAAACCTCCAGAGCGTGTGAAATTTGAGAATGGCATTCAGCCTTTGCACTGTCTCGGGATGATGAAATTCGGACATCAGCATGTCAGAAACGGCCTCCGGTACTTTCACAGCACACAGCAGGAACATGGCAGCTGCAGGGAGAGAACATCTGATCATGTTTTCAGTAGCAATGTGTTTGTTTGGCAGAGAAAAACTGCAGCTGTACAAATCCCCACCAAAAGAAACTTAATCTCAGCTCCAGAAGTTAAATCGGCAGACTACCAGACCTAGCGAAAACTGTACTGCTTCATGAAACCAAGCACGCGTGATTCTGCCTTTTGGAGGCACGCAGCGTTACCTGGCATGCTTGTAAAAGGTTCTGGAAAATCTGCTTTTAACATAAAACGCAGTTTGGCTCTTCCCGCTAAAATCTCAGCCGTGGCTAGTTTAAAATAAGGAGCATCTCTCGAAGTAACAGCACTAATTCAGTTTGGCTTTCAAAGATTCCACTTCCAAGTGATTTCTGCGACGAGGAATACAGACTGGTTTAAGAGAGGCTCAGCCTTCCCCTCAGAGCAGGAGACAGTGCCCCAGCAGAGGTCTGACACGTCTATTTTTATGGATAATACCAAAAATAGAAAGGTTCTCTTCTCTGTGAGGGTGACAGAGCCCTGGGACAGGCTGCCCAGAGAGGGGGGGGAAATCTCTTGGAGACTTTTCAAAGGTGCCTGGACTTGTTCCTGTGTGATCTGCTCTAGGGGATCCTGCTCTGGCAGGGGGTTGGGCTAGATGATCTCTAGAGCTCCCTTCCAACCCTTAACTCTGTGAATGGGCACCGTACAACGATCACAATCTGTTTCTCGAGACAAAAGGCCAGATCACAATGGAAACCAGCAGAGCAGAAACTGAGCGGGCCCATAGTTATTTTGTTGGAACCTATTTGGATATAAACAGACATAGTCCAACTCCAGACCAAGAGAGGCCAATTACTGTAGGTGGGTATCTGAGGGGCACTGAGCAGGAAACAAAAGCAGGGGGAACAGTGTTGCCATGAGGGTGTCAAGAGTCTCCATGGCTGCTTTGACCAGTAGCTCACCGCAGATCACTGGAGACAATTTCTCTACATTTGGTGGCTGTTCCTCCACAGTAGAAAGAGGCCACTTGCCATCGTGTTTGTCCCAGCGCTTATTCCGAAGGCGCCAGACGTGAGAGCTGTGCTGATGGGATGATCAACACAAAACCAAGGCTGCTCTGCCTGCCTAGGTCCTGCTCCAAATCTGCAGGGACCCTCCTGCTTCACCAGCTCAGAGAAATGCCTACTTTTTGGTGTTTTCAATGTAACTACGTCAAGTCCTAGTAGGACTGGTTTGAAAGTGTGAGGTCATACTGAAATAACCAAAAAGACCTGCAGCCTTGAGAGAGGTCAGTAGATGGTGCTGTTGCACACTAACACAGGAATTCTTACCCACCCTGGGGACAGCAACACCTTGAGTTCGCAGGTTTTGACCTTGATGAATGTCACTTTTCTGGGACGGAAATCACTCGCTAGTACTAAAAGATGACCCTCAAGTGGATTTTAATCCTCCCTTCAGGAAAAGAAGAACGAGGAAGATGTATCTCAGAGGCTGCTTTGGAGGAGCAGCCTGCTAGTGCTCCTCAGGAAGAGCAGCCAAGCTTTGTTCCCTTCCCTGTGAGCCATGGTCAGTTTATGATGAGAAAGAGCACCCAAAATTATTCCCCCAGAAAGGCACTTGAAGGGGAGAAAGGAGTGTAGTTCCAAGCAGCTTGTTTCTCTTCATTTTGCCCTTTTATCTTCCCATCTTGACTTGGGAAAGGCAAAGGTGAAGGGAGAGCACAGTGGGCTGAAGAAGGGCACTGTGCACTGAAGGAGCAGATGGAAAGTGAGGGAAGAGGGAAGAACATGAGATGTGGAGTCAATCAATGGATTTCAGGGCAGAATTCATTGCCAGCTGTGGAAAACAAAGGACTGGTAAGGCAGATTGAAGTGTGATGAAAAGGGGGGTGATGCCTGAGGAGCACTGTGAAACGCTTGCATTGTTAGCAGCGTTTGATAAAAATGCCTGTGATTTAATCTTCAGCGTGAGAACACCTGGGATGGCTCCTTAGGTGTGCAAATCTGGGGAAGATGGCAATCTTTAAGCCATTTCCTTGGATCCTGTGGGAGGAGAAAGGTAGAATTTGAAAGTTGTGGGAGATTGGCTTACAAACAGATTTGATTGCTTTAATTTATGCTTTATTTAAGCAATCTGAGTGCTGTGTGTCCACCGATGTTCACAGTTTCTAGGGTTGTGGCTCTTGACTTCTGAACATCTGGCATTAGCACACACATTAGCTATGAGTGTTTGGACAGGACAGTAAGACTAGAGAGGACCTCCTGAGTCAAATTGTCTAATCCCTTTCACAAACTCTTAAACCCAAGTGCATTCGCTCTCTTTTCTGGTGGTGAGAAATCTTCTGTTTTCCAGATGAAAGAAGTCATAAAAAGCTCATATTCATCTTTACGCTACCATGCCTGGTCTGCTGTATTTATGGAGAGCAATGTATCCCCTCTCCATCTTCACCCGAGTCCCTTAAATAAATATCCTTACCATAAAGGCTCTGTATTCTTCCTCCTAGGTAAGTATCTCTTTCTTCCATGACCAGAACTGTGCATGGATGTGCTGTGTGCTAGGCAATTGTACGATGTGCTTTACAACAGCATTCATACTTTGAATCTCTAATGAAATGCCTCTTCTGACACATCCTGACTGTATTTATTGTTTCCACAGCTGAATTCTACTGAGTAAGTCAGCCATCTTCTGGCCAACTGTTATACTCTGAATTCTGCCAAGCCTGTATCAGTTCCATGGGAGAAGATCCAAGCTCATAAGAGAACAATTCTTATTCGCTTGCAAGGACACGGTCTTACACTTTGCAGCAATATATTTCATCCCATATCTGGAATTCCTTTTTCGAGGCAATACCCTCACAGGTACATGATGTACTGATCTTCTTTCTTTAAGATGCCTCTCAACCCTGTGTGCTCTGCAAATGCCATCTGCACAATTTAACACCAAGCGGAAGTGGAAAAATGGGATAAAAACCAAACCATAAGACTACATATTGAGCAATGCTGCTGTCTGCATGCAACATGAGAATTTTCCTTTCAGCACAACAGAGGACCTGTAACAGTTCCACTCTCATCCCCTTTCTCAGTTTTTGTATCAGCCCCCAACTGGTAGTAACCATTTCCATGAGGCAACACACAAAATCCTTCAGTAAACTCTCAATCTCTGTGTTTCCTCTGCTTAGAAACCCAGCTAAACACAAATACTACTTTTGATTGACACACCACAGCCAGGGTCTGAGAGATTGCTCTCCTGATCCTTCTGACCCTCTCTTTGGTACAGAGCACAAAGCCACAGGAAGGTCTATGAAAACCAAACAGCCCCCAAGAAGCTCTTGGTGCCATTCAGACCCCTCCACCACAAAGCTGCCTGGCAAGGCTGTGACCTACTGTGGGTTGTGCAGCCAGGGTAGCCGTGCTAAGTGGGTTTGTTCTCCTACCTGCTGCTCCAGCCATGTGCTCATCCACACTGAGTAGGAGCTCCCACGCTGCCGGCTGGATGTCCCCATACATCTCTTCCGTGAGGATAGGAGCTGCCTTGATTAGGAGGGACAAAGGTGCAGGGGAGAGGCTCATAACCTGCCAAAAACCAAGCCATGCCTTACCAGCGGAGCTGTGCAAACCATCCACAGTGAACAACACACTCCGTAATTCTACCCTCAGTTCTATTCTACCCCTACTCTGATAAAAGTCTGGTTTCAGCCATTTAGACAATGCTCTATGGAAGATAACTCTCAGCCTACACTGAAAGGGGAATGTTTGCAAGCTAGTTGCTTGAGCGTTGCTAGTCACTCATATCACCAAAACACTGATAAAGAGGACACAAGGAAAGCCAAACTCTCCCACGGTGGTGCATAAACAGTGACACAGATCCACAGAAATCTCACAGACTGCCAAGAACAGGTCTGTGAAGAGCCTGTTGCTTCTTCAGGAACACTGAACAAGAAAGAACAAAGAAAACCATCGCTGTATCTCACAGGTTGTAGTTAAACACGTTTTTTACTATTTGTTTTAAATCATTTTAATTTTTTGTATCCCCAGTTTTGGTACATGTGTCGCTAAGGGAAGCCAGAGGTGCAGACTGTGATTTAATGGAGCTACATGTTTAAAGGATTCTTTGGCAGGGCCACCTTAAGAGGCTTATATTTAGCATTACTGAGCGGGGGAAAACATGCAGGGGTCAACTGGCTGATATTCAGGAACAACAGTCGCTCACACAGGCTTGGAGATCCACATATATTTTCCATCTTGTTGCAGTCTAACCTGACATCTATGTGTCAGCCTCCCTAACTGGGATATGGCCTAGTCAGTACCTGGTGCCTGATGTATTTTAACATTCCAGAGTCCTTCTTCCCTTCCAAGTTGATATCGATCACTCTCTTTTTTAGAGAAGGAGTTCTCAAGCATGACTTGTCTGAGCACTGAAAGGAAAAAAAAATAGTAAGTGGAGTTTGCATTTAGATTTCCCAAAGTGTGGAAAGGGAGGAAATGATGTACAAAAGGAATTTCCATACACTAGTAGCTGCCTGTGCTACCAGAGCTGTAGCACAAAGCCTTCTCCTGTCCTGACAACAGGTCTAGTATCAGTGAACTGATGTATTTCATCCATTTTCCTTCTCTTTTTAACAACGCTTTTCCCAAAAAAGCCTTAAGGCAGAAGCCAGTAAACAAATGAGGAATGTGCATGTGCTCTGTGTAATCTTCACGGTGGCACACCCACGTGTTTCAGGAAAACAGTACTTTGGGCAGGTTAGAGGTCTATAGCTTCCCTCTAAAGAATTACGGACGGAGGGGTTCGGTGTGTACAACACTGATTCCCCTCAGCTACGTTTATCTTCTCTTCCTCAGAAAACATGAGTGACAACATATTTCAGGACTTGGGCCCATGCCTGCCTGAGGGTTGTCCCTAGCAGATTGCCAGTGACAGTGATAATGATAAGTCCTTTTTATGTTCATTCTGCCAGCTGTAAGAGCCAAAGGGAGGCTCCTCTCCAACCCAGGTGAAGGTGGGAATGGTGCCCGTGCAGTCAGAGAACGGCAACACTTGAGGAATACCACCAGAGCATGAGGCGCTGGGATGAAAAGTCTACTGGTAGATAAAATTCAGAAGTTGTCAGTCACTCTCCTGCAGTGAGATCTGTACAGACTCGGTGCATGTGTTTGTAGGAAACCTTGTTGTCCCCCAACCTCTTTTTTCCTTGCTGGTGCTTTAAAGGCTTTGATGGATGATGAAATGTGTATCACTCTGCCGTGCAATTCAAAGTCCGAGATGAAACACACTGTGATGCATGATGTTCTTTTGCTGCCTTTCATGAACACTGCCAGCTGCTCATCTCAATCCTGCCTTTTGTACAGAAAATGACTGCCTCTCCTCCTAAATAACTGCGATACACTACTTTTCTGTGTCAGGGGAAATACACAGGGGCTACAGTTTCCAGGAAAGCAGAATCATTATCTGCTGTTTCATCTGCTCTGTGCTTTGTTCCATAAAAATACCTTTCAATTTTCTAACTTGATGGGAAACAATCTGCTGGTTGATGAAGAAACATTACGAACTTGCCTGCAACTCCTTCATTTCCCACTTACAGGGATGATAGCCTCTTTACCCAACTGAAATCTCCATGAGAGTTTCATGAACACTTTTGCTTTCGATGTTTCTGCAAAGTAGCTGAATGACTGTATACGGTCTGAATACATTACAAGTGTTCAGAATAACTGCAGTCAGTCTGTTGTGATCAGGAATACGAAAGTATTAACCAAGTGTTGACCCAATTCGGTTGGTACCTGGGTGGGCGCTTTACTGAGGGCAGAAATATATTTCCACTGTTAAAGCACCCCTTATACGGCTAAAAAGGCACAATCTTGTTTGAATATCCTGCTGAACTGGTCATTAAAAGTGTGTCACTAAAGAGGCTGTAACGTTACAGACTAATATATACAATTCTTGCAACAGCTCTGAGAACTCAGACCCAACAGTAATAAATTATGCAAGATTTTACAAGAGTCTCAAGAGTGATTCTTATTAACAGATGAGTAGAAACATGAAAAAAAGGAGACTGGACTCCAGGGGCTGACAAGGAGAGGCCATAAAAGAACATTAAAATTAAAATCTGGTTACAAGCTTTTAAATGACCTTATCAGCAACTAAGATTCTTCCCAATCAATACAGATTACATTCCTTCCATAATGCTAAATGACTTAATAGTGTTTTGGGTTTTTTTACAGCAGAGTGGTGTTTAGGATGGGCTGTGTTCATTGTGTCATGAAAGAACTGTTTGAGTACATTATGCAGTCCTTGAAGGAAATCATGCCTGCCCAGACAAACCCCAAAATATTCTGCTTTTTCCATCTACTCACTTCCTTTTGCTTTTTGCCTCTTGCCACACTGTTCAACGTGCTGTTTTCTCGCAGAGAGTCCACTGTGTCTCCATAGAGGAGTTTGATGGCTCGGACGAGACGAGCACAGGACCGGCTGTGATGGAGGTAGCAGTGCGGGTGACAGTAGTCAATGTGGGTACATATGAAACTTTGCTGGTTGCATAGTAGGATCATAACCTGGAAAAGAGAAAATGGGAAGAGTTACCTATAGAAGAAGGAGTTACACAGAGAAGAGCATAGGGCAGACAGTGATGGGGACAGTCAAACTAACTTTTCCACAGCCTAGCTGGGGAGGAATGAAGCTCAACACAGCTTTTTGGAAAGGTATGTGTGTCTGTGCAGAGCTCCATTCTTACAAACTAGCTAGGCGTGGCTAAAGAAAATTCAGTGTTAACAAAGCAGACCAAGGGGCTGAGGTGCTGTAGCTGCATGTGTTTGGCTGGTGGCAAGATTAAGGCTGAGGAAAACAGTATTCTCTGTTTGCAGAAAAGCCGCTCTACCGCCACTCCGAGATGAGGGCCTAGACTGGAAACTGTCAACTACTCAGTCATCATTAAAGCTGCAAACACACCAGGTTCAGGGGTTAGTTTCCTTCAAGGAGTGGAAACGTCTCAGCACGCTCTCAAGTAGGAATAAACTGTGCCAGTTGTGCATGTGCCTCCCGCACCGTGCCTGGGAAGGCCCATCCAGGCTAGCTTTATGTTAGCGGGCTCAGTTACTCTTTCTAATGGTGTTGCCATATGGCAGCAAGAAGCTGTAAAACCCGCCTAAGAAACAGAGTAAATATTTGGGCATTTAGCTATTTTGAGCCCTGCTTTGCTGCATCAACACTGCTATTAGTCCCTAAACTAATTAATTAAAGACAGCCTTGGTTGTCTGCGCTTCAGTCACTGCTCTCTGGTGTAACTCAGAGGGTTTCTTCCCGAGGGAGCAGAGCTCAGTCCAGCAGGTCTTTGCACATTGGTCTTCCCGTCACACACAAACCACTTAGTAGCAGTCTGAGAAAAACACACAGGCATCCCCAAGCCATTCACAATGTAGGTCAGAACTTGCCTTTATGAATCTTTCTCTTCATCCACAACCTCAGAACTACCCAGAACTACCAGAAAGAGGCTATCCCACCTTTTCCGTCCACTTATTGTCTGTGCACCTGCTGGCTCTCTCAGGTAAGGCAGCCACATCACTCTCTACTCTCAAATATTTAGGCTTCCCAAAAGTCAGGACCTTAACTTAAAACACATCTGTGCTGCATATGTGGGAATTCTTGTCTTCACCTGCCTTTTCTGGCCTCATGTTATTTTGGAGTCGATCAGGAAGAACTCAAGCCACCAGTGAAGTCTCAATGTGCAAGTGCTATACATCTGCTCAGCATTGTATAGCCTCGGCCCAGGCTCTGCTCCCCTGTCATAGGTTGTAGTTATGGTAACACAGAGTGAGGACATCACGCTCCGGGCTGCCGTAAAGGACAGGTAAAGGAAATGCTCGTGCATGCACAGAAGTAACTGGAATCAGTGATCCTTTTGCGGGGTTTTCTCATGACCATTAATAAAGCAGATGATTTTTGGTTTGCCTGTAGTTTTCGTGACCATCCACCCACCCCTTCTTTCCAACAAACAAAAAGAGAAAGTTCTCATGCGATATTGGTACTTGCGTGGCATTAACTGGAGCAGGTGGGTTTTCAAATCTTCCTTTCTCCTATGCAGGCTAATCACATGTAAAGTGAGACAAACACCTCATGTTCCCTTCAGTTAACGCCTTGTTTTTATGAGTTCATGCATCCTCCCACACTGAGCAAAGGCACCATGATTTATCCTAAGCTGCTAGCTAGGGAGATGCCTTTATCCTCCAGCAATTCATCACCTAGTACACGCGCTAATGTCTAACATTCCCAGTTCAGTACACCAGAATTTCCACATCTGAGAGAGAAGAGGGGTAGTCCGGGGACTGATGTACTAGCTTGAAAGACATGACATTGAAGTTCCCCACCCTGCCACCCTCTTCCAAAAAAGACTGCTTTTCAAATCAAGACTGCTTCTGATATCCCAGTATTAGATTAAACTTATTCTTGCCCACACCCCATAGGAATGGGGCAGTTGAGAGCAGACTGTGTGAAATACTTGGGGAAAGAGAGGGATATCAACTCATTATTGGTAACTGTCTTTCCCAAAGGCAACTCAGAGGTCAAAAGGCCTCTGTCCTCATACACACATGCAGGATACCATCCATCTGTACTCAGGGAGGCAATCCAACTTTCCTGCAAAGCATGCGCATATGGGCACGCTGACCATCACGGAGTGTCAGGAGGTAACAGAGGTAGAAATGTACAGTCCTTGGGTGCCAGGGGATTGAACAGGTTAGACTTAGCCCAGGTGACTTTTGGCATGTCTAAATTATGAGTACAGAGACCACGAAAATGAATGTCTTGGGCCCTGCATCACCAAACCACATTTGCACTGTTGTACTCCCCATCTGTTGGATCAGTTGAAAATACCCAAGGCCCTGTTGGGTTAGACATTGTGATAGAATGTATCTAATGAAATCAAAGAAAATGTACCAAAAGTATTTTTTCCCCACAAGGTGCATAATTAAGCTTATTGCCATAAAGTTAATGGAGAGAAAATTGTACCAATTGGCTTAAAAATGGGTTGGAAAAACTCCCTGAGGAAAAAATCTGCTGGTAGTTAGTAAACATAGTGCTCACAACAGAACCTCCAGCTCAAGTAGCTTCTAAAATGCCATTTCCCAGAAGCCGGGAGCCCAGGTCATGCTGTCTCCCATTCTGTTACTCTTCCTGAACTACCCACTACTAGCCATGCTGGAGATACTGAGCTAACAGATTTTTCAGCTCAGGTAGTATGGCTGTCCCTTCACACATGGGGAGAAATAGTCCCTTTTCCCTTACAAACTAAACCTGCAAAATGGACAGAGGGAGCAAGACAAAAACTTTCTGGTTTTAGTCCATTTTAGAAATGGCAAACAGGTGATTTCCAAAGGTTGCAGCTTGCTTACACTTGAGATCCTTGATGCTACATGGAGAAAGCACAGATTGTGATCAGGTTATTGCCAGCACAAAGGTTTTCCCACTGAAAATGCCATCCTTGAGAGCGCTGCCATGGAGTCATACTTACATGCAGCCACGACATGTTCCGATGATAGTTCTCCTCCGCGCCTGTGTTGCTCAGCACCTCGGGCTCAATGCTAGGTTCGCTCGCGCTCCAAGGGCTCCCTTCTTCAAAAGAAAAATACCCAAAAGGTGGTTGTTTTTATTGCTCCCTATGTGCTTAAAGACTAGGGACAGCACTTGTAAGCCAGGCCAGCCTTATGGGAACAGACCAGAGTACACAGAATATGCCACACTGGAAAGACAGCGTTTGGACACCCTTCCCCAATCCTTGCATCACGCTGGCTTGACAATTACAAGAGCCATTTAGACTCGGCTCACAGGCCATCTTGTCAGCAGCAAACACTGCTCCCTCCCCGCTTTTTTTTCTTTAATGAAAGGGGAGAAGATAAATGAAAAACATCCAAAACAAATTCTTTGCACCATTCAGATGCTGCAAATGGTTGGTTTAGTGATCTGCATTGACTGGGCTCTGTGGTTAAAAATGTCAACAAAAAAATCCAACCAGAAGTGGCATCCAACAGGAAATGCCAATAGGCAAAGTCACTGCTAATTGCCCATGGAAACTGCTAATGCCATGGGGATGAAAGGGGAAAAAAATCCTGATTCTAGCCCACTAGTTCTAAAGAACACAGGCAAGGGGAAGATTTCTCTGGGAACTTCACTGATCCCTGTGTTTTCTCTAGCCGTATCATAACCCTTGGG
This sequence comes from Rhynochetos jubatus, assembly GCA_027574665.1. Classification (NCBI taxonomy): domain Eukaryota; kingdom Metazoa; phylum Chordata; class Aves; order Eurypygiformes; family Rhynochetidae; genus Rhynochetos; species Rhynochetos jubatus. The sequence goes on along the minus strand of CM050654.1, from coordinate 3,806,780 downwards.
CCTCCTAGAATACTAACATTAATGTCGTTAAGAGATGGCTGGGGATGAATTCAGGTTAATCCTTTCTTTCTCCTCTTTAAGTGAACTGTGACTTGCCAAAGCCTACAGAACAGGCAATCCCACTCTCCATGTTCACCTACTGGAGCATCTTCTGGGCAACATAAAAATGACCATTGAGCTTGGCAGGTTATTTCAGCTCCAGATGTATCCAAACCGTAGTTTTTGGTTAACACCCCTAACAGAGGGAGTCCCTTTAGTTCTACTGTGATGGAGATTTCTCATGACAGGATGCACATTTGTTTTCTGTAAGATAGATATATGGGGATTCATTTTTTCAAGACTAAGGAAGACACCTGTAAACTGTAAAAATATATGTATATGCCAATATGTAGAAAGATAGTATGTAGCATGTGCATGTTACGTTCTGCATATAGAAATATATATATTACATGTCATATGACATGCCTATGACATCACATGCTACATAGAATATGAAGTGCATGTCTGTACATAGATATATATCCTATCTGTTAATATGGACAATAAAATACCATGTGGCACATGACCTCACGTATTCATTATATATGATTTAGGGGGGTGTGTATGTGCAGATACACACGTGCATGTGCTCCCCTAAAGACAGCATGCATTTAGCTGGCAGGCACCAGCATTCCAAGAGTTCATGCTCTAACACGGAGCTCTGAATTGACAACCTGTGCATGGAGCCGACGCTGCGCCCAGGATTTGAACCGTGTTCCTCCCAGGCCCTAGTTCGGGCAGTCCCTGAAGAGGACTCTGGGTTTTTCCTAGCCTGCTGGGGTGGGGGGTCTCTTGTCATTTCTAGCTCTGCTGCAACCACATCAAGAGTTTAGGTCCTGCCTATTGTCCCCTCCCTTTCCACCCACTCGTCTAAGTTACCTATATCAGTGACAGTGTCCCTGCTGTGGGACAGCTGCAGCTCCTCATTCTCAGACTCTGAGTCCTGCCGTGATAACTTGGTGCTCTTTAGGCTGCCGGCCCGGCGAATGCTGGAAAGGGAACCCCCCTTCTTCACCCGGAAACTGCGAGTTCCTTTAATCTGGAGCAAGCGGGAGCCTCCTATCCTGATCTTCCTGCTGGGAACTGTATTAAAAGAATAAAAGAGGACTTTTTTCCCCTTAATTTTTCCCCATTTAAAAAAGAAAGATATCCTGGCCCTCCCCTCCCTCCCGACCCTTAGCTGCCAGCCTGTATTGCAGCGTCTTTTCTCCTACCAAGGAACGTGGGGCCAGAGGCTCCCTTCAAAGCCACCGCCAATGCAGCTCTGTCAATCAGGCAGTAAAGATGCTTTACGGAAATGTGTTCAGCACCTCCTTCCCTGAGACCTGGCACGTCACCTCAGGCCTTGTCTGCGTTTGGAATTAGCCTTCGTTCAACCACCAGCAAGTAGAGTCAGCTGCTCTAACAGAAACCCAGGGAAAACCTGCGATTCACACCAACTTGAATCAATTCCTGCCAGGAAACAGGATCTGTCCAATGGATGTAAATAGCAGTTTTCTTTGCCAGCCCCTGGGGTTTACATTAGTGCAGAATCACCTCTTGCTAGGGATAGATGGCTGAATCCCAAGCAGGAACAAGGCACCATGGACAAACCTATTTTCCTGCGGGCCTGGGTTCTGTAAACCTCACTGAGCTCTGCAGTAGGATCAATTATTTATTCATACAGCACGTGTGACTGCAGAAGAGGAGTCTGCTTCATGAGGTTAGCACGCAAGACTTCTTTGAAGTAAGATTTGCATAAATCCGTGTCTCTGCATGTTACTCTTCATCATTAGAATGCTTTAGAGGAAACGGGAGCACGTAGATCCTCTCCTTCAGACAAATCAGCAGCTTTCAGGCATTAACAACATCCATTGACACTCTGCATTTTTGATGAGCACAGACATGAAATGGTTCAATGTTCAAAGCACCAACCGTTTGCATTTTCATTCTCCTCTTAGTTCAAAGGCAGTACATGGCAGTATGTCAGTCCAAATGTTGCAACACTCAGTCATTTTACTGCAGATCTAATCAGGCAAGGCCATGTGTGATCGACCGCCCTTTGGTGTGTAGCTGAGGATGAACAGGATACGGCTTTTTGGATGCCATGGGCAAGAAAAGTATTTTCATAGAATTTTATTTTGGTTTCAGGAAAAATCAAGCACACCTTTACCCCTGAGAACATCCCTAATTCCTCCAGAACCCAATTCTGGGAAACCATTCTATGATTCTATGAATTCCCACTCCCATTTCCGGTGGCTAACATCCTGGCCAAAGACAGCTGGATAGGTTTTAAGAGCTACTCCTCAGTTCTCATGAACCAGCTGGGCAAAGCACTGTTGGGTGACCAGAGAATCTCCCTCCATGTGACCGTGTTGAGTCCCATAGCAATCACTACTGCTTGAATTCTGTTCAGATCAGCCTCAATACGGTGGCTCAGTTCCCCCGAACGCCAAACCAGTTTAGCACTTGTAACTGCATTTCGTGAAGTCTGCAGAATCCCATTTTAGCACCCAAATAGTACATATAATCCTCTGAGAACCTGCATCTACCTAGCTTCAGTGTCTGTATTTCAGACCTACCTGGAGCAGATTCTATACAGTAAACTTGTAGCTTTTGGATAGCTGTTAAGCCACGCCTGGGGTGAGCAATGAAAACAAAGGTTTTAACACTCAGGAAAAAATAAAAGGAAACAGATTAGTACTTATCAAAGAGGTTGAGATAAAGAAACCTGTCACTGCAGGCGAGAAAAATTTAGTTACATTCACACAACAACATTTTCTTATCTAGAAAAGTGTAGAATTACAAAAGATGCCTCTGCATCTGTTAATGCTAACCTGGATGCCCAGAAGAAAGAACATAATTATAGTAATTTTAAAGTATAACATTATCTTGCATTTATTTAGCTTTCAAAATACTGCAAATATTTTTTTGCCAGGGTCTATTAGGTTTCAGCCTTCCTACCACACTCACTTTCCCCATCTCTAAAACGTAGTAGAGAGGCAGCTTTAGTAAAGGAATAGTACATGGCAGCTTAGGGAAAAGGGGGAATGGGAAAAAAATTCACTGAAACAGCAAGGAAAATGTAGCTTAAGAGTGTTGTGGATGCAGAAAGTTAACATTATCTTTCCAAAAATAACTCAATTCTGCATTATGCCTGCAGCACAGTAACACATGAAAGAAAACTAAGTCAGCATTGTCTCCAAGAAAAACAGGATAGTTAGAGACTGAGCACCAGCATTTTCCAGCAGGACTGTGTGCTTGTAGGCATTCTCCCACTCAGGTAATATCCCAGTGCATGGGATTGATTGCTGCTTGAGAGTCTGAAAAGTGGTTCCAAGTATTTGTCATAGTTATCTTGAAAAAAACCCAAACCAACCAACTAAAAAAATCAACACACACACCCCCACACCCCCCATCTCATCTAAATAAAACCTCATCTAAATAGTTAGAGACATCTTACCCCACTGATCTTAGCCTACCGGGCAGACCACAAGGCTGTGTGCTTCTCTGGGCTGCCCCTATGCCAAGGGTACAAAACCTGAGGTTGAGCGTGAATTTACCCAGCTCACCTTTCTTAGGTGGATACCTCACTGGAGCAGCTGTCCCACCTGACACACAATTTTACAGCATGGAAGTCTGGGAAACGGTTCTGATATTTTCTCCAGTAATTGTGGCAGGCTCACAGCTGAAGGCAATGCAAACTTTATCCAAATCCCCCTGAAGTCAATAAAAGCTCCTCTGAATCATTAATTAATACATGTTACAGTTCCTATAGGATAACGAGCCACAGACTCCATCCTTTTCAAGCAATCATCAAACATCCTTTTCAAACAATCAGCAAAATTATCATTCACACATCTGCACCTTATATGGTTATTATGAGACAGAATTTAAAACAGTTCTAGAAAACTTGTTAAAGGGAGAATCCTTTACAGGTAACTGGCATTTTAGCCTCTAATTGCAAATACGCACGATGACTGTATTGCAACACTTGTACCATCAGATAGTATGTGAGTTTTGCATGAGATGGCTCAAAAATGGAAACAATCTGCTGTTCTCAGCAAACACAGTGAGCTTGAGGTTTGCTTGTACAGTATACAGTAGGTTGGTAACATTAATCTGCTAGCCATCAAAAGCCACATAGGTGTGTGTTTTTCATGTGGTAGCAAAGAATTCAAGAGATCAAGCGATCAACCATTAATTCTGTGAGATGCCATGACTTCCAAACCGGTACAGATTTTCACAGAAAGATCCCGATCTTCCCTTCTATCTGTGGTTTTCTCAAAATGAAAAATTGCAATCAAAATAATAACTAAAAGAAACCAAACAAGAACACTTTTGATCTTTATTTTTAATGGGAATCAAATAGTGGTGCTTCTCTCAGCATCCCACTGAGAGACAGCTTCAGATAAGGCATCCTCCTTTTTAGAAATCTTGCAGTGCTCTCAATCGGTTTCAGTCATAGCAGTGTTTGATAAAATTTAACGTCTTTGCTTCTCACATTTGTTATATTGAACCCTGAAGGCCAGAAGCGTCTCAGAAATGATTCAAAGCCACGTGACTCCATGGCCGCCTGCTTTTTAACACAGTCTGTGCAAATGAACATAAAATCAAGCGCCACTTCACAAGCCCTGAGAATACAAAAGCCTTATTGTGCTGACAAACCTTTTTTCTCCTCGAAGCCAGCCTCAGATTTGAGGGTGTGGCTGCTGCTGTGCAGGGAATCCTTTGAATCTTCGTTCTCATCCAAAACCCCAGCAAAGCTGATCTTTCTTTCATACCTGTGCCGGTCCATCTCAGGGTCCAGACGCAGCCTGCAGCTCTCCAGGTCCTGTAGCAGAACGTAGACCACAGGGATGTACAAGCAGTACGAGCCCCCAGTGCTTTTCACAGAATCACAGGGTGGTTTGGGTTGGAAGGGACCTTGGACACCATCCAGTTCCAACCCCCTGCCATGGGTAGGGACACCCTCCACTAGACCAGGTTGCTCAGAGACTCCTCCAGCCTGGCCTTGGACACTGCCAGGGATGGGGTACCCACAGCTTCCCTGGGCAACCTGTCCCAGTGCCTCCCCACCCTCTCCGGGAAGAATTTCTTCCTGATATCCAATCTAAATCTCCCCACTTTCAATTTAAACCCATTACCCCTTGTCCAGTCACTACAGGCCCTTGTAAAACATCCCCCCCAGCTTTCTTGTAGCCCCTTGAGGCACTGGAAGGTGCTATAAGGTCTCCCCAGAGCCTTCCCTTCTCCAGGCTGAACACCCCCAACTCTCCCAGCCTGTCCCCATGGCAGAGGGGCTCCAGCCCTCGGAGCATCTTCAAAACCTCCTTGGGACTCACTCCAACTGGAGCAGTTGCAGTTTTCATCGCAACCATATAAGCTTCAGGAAGAACTGCTTCAGATGGGAATTTACTTCTATCATACAGTTGTCCACCTACCCTGGCACTTTCTAATCCAACTGCTCTGTGCTGAGCTGGGCTGTAAACTCTGCCAGGATGAAAGAGCTGGTGGCTGGTAACACCCATTTCTGGTTAACAGAATTGACACCCTTGCTGTGAGTAAATGGCTGATGAATGTGAATGATAACATCACTGCAGTTATTCAAAATAGTTATTCCAAATAAAATTCTGTAGAATCAAGAGATTTATACTGGAAATTGCACACAAAACTCCTATAGAAATTACTGGGAGCTACTTGGGTAGAGACAAAGCCTGCTACTCCAAGGGTTGGTTTGGAAAAAGTATAAGTTTTCTCAAACATTTTTTCTAGACTGAGCTGTGCTGAACTGGGTTACCTGATACCGGCCTATCCCATGCCAGCTGAAGGTCCCAAACCATTTGAATCTCCAGGGAATTTTTAATTCTGTAATTAACTATAAATTACTGTCAGAAAACTAACAGTTGATTAGCATAAGGGAAATATTTTGGCTTAATAACAAAACCTGGGGTATAAAAAGTTGAGTGCCTAAAGTAATGGTTGGTATTATCTCTAGCATTGAAAACTTCCACATAGAGAGTTGAACATGTATCTAACAGAGTTTAGGATGTGAAACAAAGGCTAAAGCAATTCAGGACAAAAGCCTGATCAAATCTGACTGAATTACATAAATTACCGTGCATAAGCTGAGCCATGATAGTATGGGTATCTTCCGAGGCCATGGTCAGAGTTACCCTCCCTGGCGTGTTTAAACTTGTTATTCCTCCCAGCTGATGGTCAACATGCTTACATTGGAAATTGCTGCCCACACAAATTAATTGACGGAATGAAATACACCCTTTCAGTCTGACTCTACGTACCATCAGCAACTGCTAAGCTAAATGGCAAGTTCCCATTCTCTGGCTCTACTGTGTGAGCAGCAGGCTCCGAGAGAATGTATTCAACATTCCCAGCCATTTGCCAAGTGAGGTTGTATATACTCAAAGGCTGTGGCTGAAACTTCGGTCAGGACTACCTGCCTCACTCAAACATAGGCACGGGTGCTTATGCCCTCAGCCTAGCAAGTCTGGATGGACTGTGGGCGGTTAAACTGCTTCACCACAACTAGATCAGCTACAAATGCTTCAGTTCCTCAACGCTGCCAACTCCGTGCTCCTATGTGTGGAACAGGTATGCTTGCAAGCACCAATGGAAGTGAGAGTTGCTCTACTGGAATTTCAGCTTTATGGACCATAACATTAGGTACTCGATTCTTTTGGAAAGAAAGCATCAATTCATAAAAACAGAGACTTAATATTTTAATCTGGAGTGTTGCTGACTCGTTTTCCCCACGTATGAAGTTAAAATGGTCACTCTGTGACCATTTTGTCTAAGAGGCTCTTGCATATCATAACCTTAACGTTTCTTCTGCCTACGCATTGCAGAATAATTCCTCCTCCTTCTCTACCATATACAAGTCTGAAAAGCTATTAATCAATTGCATTTCTATCATCTGGCACAAAAGCACAAGTTTCTGTTGACCTTCATTAGTCAACTTACTCTTAGTTTCAAGCCGAACTAGTTCACTGAGGTGAATTCTAAACCCTGCTATTATCCTGCTTTTGGATGCAGTCATTTATTATGAAGTAAAAGTATCAACAAAGTGTTTAGGAAGGTTCCCGCTGCATTTATTTCTGTTTTTTAAAATTGCTCTCCTTGCATGCCTGGGGGTTGAGTCACTTCATCATAGGTCATCTACAGACTTTGAAACCAATTTCAGAAGCTAATTATAATGATGCCCAGCCAAATCAGCCTTTCAAGCACAATGGTCATCAGCAAAATTTGATCTGTCATTAACAAAACTCAAAATAGTAGGGCTAAATCCTTCCTGTTCACTCAGAAAGTTAATTTCTCATTCTTTCTTTATAATTTTTATACTGGTTTCCTGAAGAAATTAGGCTTAAAAGATGATGATGCTTATCGGCCATTCAATCATCTCTCATTCCGTGCTAACGACCTCTGAAACTGGTGGTCACCTTCAGCCCAATTTGACAAAACGTGATAACTGAGTGTCTGTGTGTTTTGTGAAACAACAGGCTGAAGGCAATGTTAAACCACATTATTAAACGTAAGAAAATCCCCACAAGAATGAGCCGCTGGAAATCAGATTGCATGGGTTCTGCTATTCCCAGAATTAGTTGTCACCTAAACGGTCATTCAGCTTATGATTCATGCCAGGATTTGCCTGTGCCCCTCTCAGTTTCATGGAAGTTAATTTCTTTCCTTGTCTTTCTTCTGTTGGTACCTTCAATTCTGTTGTTTAAAATCAACCAGGTCAAAAAACTGCAACATTGAAGCTTCAGGAAATTTTCTGTAAACCATCCTCGTCCCTTTCTCCTAACTGCCCAGCTCAGTTTTCGGTCAACTGGCTCCCCTAACCACCTGGTAGCATGTGAGCTGTCACATCCTGCAGTCCATCTCCCACAGCTTTCAGATCCACACACCCCAGTTTCTCAATCCAACTGCTGCCCTCTTCTTTATTTTGGAACTTTCTTGAACTTCCAGTACATGTTTGTGCTCCCACAGGTTTATCTTCCTATTCACCCTGTTTGATGTGCCCTGCCCATCTTCCATTCACCAGACCACAGCTCCGTTGTCCCCACACCAGCTATCCACTGGAGTTATTACCCGACCCTACCTCTCCTCAGCCAGGCACAGAGCCCACTGGCTTTGGTGGGCATGGCTCCCTCTCCGGTGTGGGTTGGCCACTTACCATGAGTGGCTCAGCGCGTGGCCTGGGCATGTAGGGAAAGGTCTCTCGAAGGAAAGTGGTTATCTCCAGGAGAAGCTGACAGGCTGCCATTTTCAGTGCAAAAGGACAACAACATTTGGTAGGATTCACAGTGCCTAGGAAAAAAGATTGCTATGGTGAGCAACGAGATGACATGATCTCTGGAACCAAGAGGTGATGGACATCTTCACACATGGTGCACAATGCAAGCTGCACTAAGAAAGAGGAAAACCCAGGCTTCTATCTATGCTACTTCTCCTACACTACAAGGAGCACAGTCAAGTATCAATCCATGTGTTTACCAGCACGTGCAATAGTACTAACACACTATAGCATACTATGGTATATATTATTGTATATTATGGTGAAGTATCTGCTAAACTAAGATGGTCTTAGAGTGTTTTGTATACAGCTAATTTCAAGTAAATACAGGTTAAGTACATACCCTTCTTCCCCTTTACAGTGTTGCCTTCAGCCAAATCTTCTGCAGTTCTAGAAAAGAACCGCCTTAAAATAATTCTCAGAAGTACTTAAAATACATGGAGTTATGACTAGCCAGCAAAGAGGTACTGTGCCCCTTATTAGTTTATATCACAACTGGAAAAGGTTATCAAAATGCTTGAGGTTTTGTCTCAACTGAGTCTAAACAATCGGCGTCAAAAGCCCTACACTTTGTGACCCATTGAATGCCGTTTAAAGCTTGAGAAGTATGAAGGATCCTTTAGTGCTTGATCCGTTTGGAAAATACTATGTAGGGTAATGGACAGCAAAGAAAGTAAACAAAATAAAAATTGTGACAACAACCAACCACACCAATTTTTTAATAATGCCTGGTATGACCTTCTGTATACATTTCAGAGAGATTCCTGTTTTCACTTGATTTCCCTCATGTATGACCTAATTACTTTTCGCACTTTTGACCAAACCAAACAAGTGAGAGGACGCTGCAGGGATCAGATAAAACCAGATTCACTGTGGTGCTTGCCGATTCCTCTGTACACGTTACCAGTTACAAATTATGGACTTTGTAGGGACTAAAATAAACTGAACTATCAAATACAGATGAGACACACACTGTAATGGAATATTCAACTGCATATTTTATGCTTCTCGGTCTACTCCCTACAGTATAGAGGGCAGCTTTTGAAAAATCTGCCTTCGGGAAGAATGCAGACTGGTTATTTTCAGACTTGGCTTTCAGAAGAGTACCCGAGCTTTTACATGGCTTTCTAGACCAGAACCTGTTCTCCCTGCTTGCCTTGGACCACCGTTTCAAAGCAGCTCCACCTCCCCTTCTCCGTGGCTGAACGGGGACAAGAAAGCCTGTCGTGTCACTCGGTGATGGGAAGGTAGCTGCCCTTCACCTTTCAGAAGTCCTTCACGGTGCAGGAGAGGGAAAATTCTGTGTGCACTCTCCTGCTTGGATATACCTCTTAAAGGGCCAGTGAATATCCAGAACAGCCTCCCCCCACTGATGCAGCTGCTATTGCTGGCACACCACACAGCGGCACAGGCCAAAGTCTACCTTAGGGCTGATACCTTCCCTTGAGATCATTTCCCACAGGTGCTATTTCACTGCTCCCACCTACTCCTCTCTACTCTGAAGGTGGCCTTTCTGCAGTGATAAGAACAAACCCAGAAGCACAGAAAAAGAAACCAGAAGATACATCAACAGTGCTAGCACACTACATCCAATGGCGAACAACAGCAGACGTACACGGGAACCAGTACAGTACAGCACACACGTATATACAAATGGTGTCTGGAGGGGACAGAATGTTCGTTACCACCTTCACCTACACCAACAGTATGTGTCTTGACTTAATTTATTCTGATTCACAGGGTGTGCTATAATTTGCATGCCTATCTAGACTTTCAGAATCAGTGATCTGTCACTCCCCTCCCACCCTTACGTACACACAGGCACAAATGTGTGTTTTAGTCTTCTTGTTGTCATACAAATTTTTAATGATACTTTTTCTATCACTGTGCTGTATTTCTGCCTGAGAATCAGGCAAATATACTGAAGTTGAGATTTAAAAGCCTTTTGTAGAGCTGTGCCAATTCACATCAGGTGAGGAGATGACTCTTCAGTGTTAAGAAACAGAAAAGCAGCTGATCTTACACCTTACATCTTTGTTTTGGCAGCAATAACTGGGAAGAATGGGAGTCTGAACCACTTTTGGCACTCAGCTGACAGTGAGACTCAACAAATTAATTATTACCCTGCTTATAATTGCAGTTGCCAGTATGCAGGAATTGCAACTCCCTGCCTGCTTTCCCCCCCTTTTCCTTCAAAGTCTCTGAGTGCTGCTACCTGTCTGTCATGTTGTACATCCAGGCATGGAAAGAACAGGGGAGGAAGCTGGGGTGAAGGTGAGGGACTGGGAAATACAGCTGGGTGGCAAGAGGATGAAAAGAGAAGAAAAATTAAGTGCTCCTAAAGCAGAGGTTCTTACAAGCGGGGGTTCTTGTAGTAAAGGGAGTCTCCTTACTGTCATCTAAAAAGTCTTCTTCCTCATCCTCCTTTCTCAGGCGCCTCTTGGTCTCCTCATCATAAATGAGGCCCAGCAGGTTGGCAGGGCTCTCACTCTCAGCGTGGCACAGCTCGTTGAGGCGGACACCGATTGCCTGCAGGCAGGGAGAAAGAGAAAGCACAGGGAGGTGAGAATTTCAGGTCAAGGGTTCTGCCCCATGCAGGCTGTGGAGATGTTCCAGACAGAACACAATGTCCTGGCTTCACTTTCATTGTCTGCAAAATGCAGTAAAGTAGAGAAAGGGATGATAGAAGATTAACTGCTACCAAAACTAGAATTATTTCCCCCTTTTTTCAACTAAAATTTGCAAACAGCATCAAATTTGAGGAGGAAAAATATTTGAAGATTTGGTTAAATAATAAAAAAAACCCAAACCCAAACCAGCACACGATAGGCAGGAGGAGATTAGGTCATTGCGTTGCATTAATCTCTTCCACTCTTCTTTCTCCCCTTGATACATGTGTGCCGGATTTTTGCGAAGTCTGAGAATACTGAGAATGTACGTCCTCTGTTTCAGAAACTACCCCGTGACTTAGGAATCCAGGAACAGTCCCTGTTTCCTCCACGAGATTGTTGAATGCCCATGAGAAAGCCTGTTCCCACCTTTAAAGCAGAGACTTTGATGAACTTTCCAAAAATGAGCTGACAATATGCATATAAAACCAGGGAAGGTGCATAGGCAGTGGTGTAGAGGGGATCCATGTAGAGAACAGATTGCCAATCAATACTGTTCCATTCTCCGGAAAGGCATTAATCGTTTATTCGTGGCAGCTTGCCAGCATCATTACCAGCATGTAAACACTGGTACTGTTAGCAAAGCCACAGATAAGGGTGTGTTAGCAAGACAAATGCTTTCCTGCTAAGACATTGCAGAGCTCTCAAGGATTTTCTTCACCTTGCGTTGCTGCGGAGAGGTGAAGAGAACACAGACAAGTATGTAAAACTTTATCTTGTGATGTCATCACTTGGTGAGGGAGGAAATGTGTTTAATTACAGAGTTTTCAACAGCACTTGCTATTTGGCCTCCCTGGTTTTGGGGTAGTTTCAGAGACAGATACTAAAGAGGATTTCTGAATCTCCCACGAGTGAGAACTGACGGCCATGCCAGCACTACATAATTTTTCTGTCTCAGCTGAAGTGATGCAGAAATACATAAACCAACACTTATTACGGCTCTTATTCCCTGCTAGCAAACAGTGCCTGTGAAACCCAGCAACACTGAAGAGGGTAGACTGCTACACTGAGAGAATAAGGTAGGATTGTGGTTTGCAAGCTGATGTAAACAGTTGCCAATCTACCTGTGAGCCTGCACTTTGCTAAATAAACTTCACATCTTTTTCCCCTTTCATGTTTCAGGCATTTAGAGGAAGAAATGTTCTGCATGCCTCTCCACAAAGCAGTAATTTATCACATATTATTTATGCTGTGTTGTCCACCCTAATATTAGTCATTCATAATCCCATAGCATCCGAACTATTGAGTACTGAATTCCTAACACGTATCATCTGCATGAATTATCCTTGGTTTTCCTAGCAAATGAAGAGCATGCCATGCTTTAAAAGAAACCTACTCTTAACAGAAGCCGCCAAAGGAAGTGACAGACTAACCTGATCAGAGTAGATTTCACACTGTATTATTTAAGAAGACAGCGTAACAAGTGAGATTGCATGATTCAGTAGGCTCATCACTGGTACAGGCACTCCAAATCCCACCTCATGTGGAAAGGCCTTACCCCTGCTCTTCACTGATGGCTACAGGAGTTGGTTAGGGAAAACGGATTTTTGAATTTACATCCATTTTTGAATGAATTTACATTTGTTCTTGGTCTCACTAAACTTTGACAACAACACTGTAATATCACAAGCCTTCAGTGAGAAGAAATGGAAATATTAATGGGTGGCAGGACACCTTGCAGTAAAAAGAGAAGAAATTGGCACTGTGAGTACTATTCTCCAAACCTTCTCCTGCCCTACAGTAAAGCACAAGTAATGCCTTTTCCTTCTGGGATGTTCCTGAGGAGCTAGCAAACACATGCTATTCCTAGCCTGGAGAATGCATGCAGATAAGCCTTATCATGCCATTGAAGTTAAGGAGATAAGAACGATGCTGAGTTGCTTGCCATCAGATTTCCCCGGCTCCCTTCTTGTGACTTTGCATCATACAGTGGTACTTCAACATTTCTAAAAGGAAACCTTATGGTTGAACTAGGTGATCTCATAGGTATTTTCCAACCTTAGTGATTCTGTGATTCTTCCTGGACTTTTTCCAGCTATTTTAGTTCTAAAAATGGCAGCTGAGAGGGAATCTAGCTGGCTTCTAATGGTTACTGACTTGCTTCTTCCCCTTTTGTCAGATTCTGGAAAAAAGGACTGTCTAGAGGCACAGGGTCCACAAAGAGATGGGTAGTCCTGACTGTCAGCAGTGCATGCAAAAATGCAAGGACCACCATATCGTCTCCACTTGGAAGGAATCCTCAAGGGGTTAGGCTAAGGTGGTGACCTCATGGAATATAGAAGCAAAAGGATTCACACTATGTACTTTTTGAAGGAACTTTGGTATCTGTGCTGTTATGAAGACAGTCACCTTTGAGACATAACGGAGAGTAGGGTGCTCAGGAAGCATTCCCTGAACTAGCTTGAGAAATGGAAGGAGGATTGCTGCCAAGAGACAATGCTTATTAGCTTGGGTGCTGAGACCCACGCTAGGTTCTCCCCGGGGGCTGTGTTTTGCAGTGGGAATGTACTGACACGGTCAGCACCAGCTCAAGGTTGCCTACAGCGTACTCCACTGAGAAGCATGTGTTGGTTTAACCTAGGAGAATACCGGTCAGCAGGGCTGTTTTGGCATGGATTATGTAAGTACCACAGGACTGCAGAATACACAGGTTTCGAATTCCCCTGAGCCTTGGATTTAATGTCTTTTGGTTTGGTGTTTGGGTTTTTTTGAGTCATGATGCTCACTGTAAAAATCTCTGGTTTTGTGAAAAGACATGAGAAGCACAAAACTCGCTTCCAGACAGACATACGTAACAGGTACCACAGAGCTCAAAGGGACTCCTCCTGCTATTTTTAGCTGTGTGAAATGACTTGCAGTAAGCATCAGATCTTCATCAGGTTTACCCTGGTGGGCTTCCAAAGGAATTGCAAATGGCACTGACAGGGCAATTGCCTAGTTCATCTGTTTTAAGAGATTACAGTCAAATAAAACTTGAAGGAGCCAAGCTCAAACAAACACAGACAGTTTAAGAGATGACATGTAGTAGCCCCATAGAACTCCTTGCCAAAGAATGAGTGCTAACAGTTTGCATGGCTGCAAAGAGAGAATGAACAAGTGCACCAAAGAGAAATCTGTTCCTAAATATACAGCACCACATCTGGCACAAGCATGCTGGGCTAAAAATACTTGGAAGCTAGAAAAAAGCAAGTAGTATCACACCCCCTGCTCTTACTCTTCTTTAGGCAACCGCATAGGACAAGTGCTGGAAACAGGAGGGTGGGCCAAATGGATCCTCCTAGGGAACACGTCAGTGGGTGGGAAGGGGACACCGTTATGTCCTACAAAGTCCATTTCCATTAGAAGAAGAGCTGATCCTGGCAGGCTCTTCTGAAGAAGTGCAAGTTGGAAGGGAGACGTGTGAGTCCCCATTTTAGTGGAGCTGGAATTCTGCATAGAATCCAGTTACCTTTACATTTTGGTATATTTTTTAAAGTAAGTAGAAGAGAAGCAAACACTTACATCTCCCCACTGGTAGAAGAGCTTAGCTGCATTCCACTGCAGCTTCTGGTTCCTTTTGTTGCCCACGATTGGAGAACGCCCACGGGACAGGCCTTTCTTAGTAATGTTCACATGGTGGCCCTTCATCCACTCGGGCCAGTTGCCACGATTGCAGCGGTGAACGAAGCGTGCACACTCGAGGAACAGGGCTGCTCTCGCCACTACAGGAGCTTCCTGAAATGTTAGCAGAAAATCACTAAATCATCACTCAAATACACTGGAAAAAACTCTCTAAACATTAGAGGATTTTGCACTTTAATCAACTGCTTTGCAAGTTTGCCATGAAGTCACACAGACTGAGCAATGTCTCCATCAGAGTCTGAAACCAAGATCCCTGCCTTGAGTCGCACCTCTTGAGCTAATAAACCCCAGGCTTAGAAAGACTGACCAGTTATGCTTAGTCCAACCACTAGAGGGGCAGAAAGAGCCACGTTATAAACTTAGAAACATCGGGTTTATCCTTTCTTTCAGAAACCATCTAACTGCCACAAAGCAGAAGCATGCATTTGACACTTACTGGAGGAACGAGTCAAGTTTCCACCTTCGCTAGTAAGGCTGCAAATATTGCAAGCGCAAATGGCAGCACGGCATTTGTCATGGGAAGTTCTGCTTGTGCATCCTGGGGCTGGAGGCATGAATGGAGGCTTGCTGAAACTAGGAAGAGTGCTATTTAACACTTATAACAGGCAGATATGGAGAGTGACATCCATAAACAAACCAAATTTCACTGGCCGAACCTCAATGGCCTTAGCAAGCATCAGACGGTTTGGTACTAAAACTTAACATCAGGCAGCTGAGTTTTGAAGTGATGGCCTTGACTATATTCCAGGGGAAAATCCGCCTGCCCCCAACTTGGAAAAGCACTTTTCTTTAATGGGAGAAATGCTATGGGGTCTATTTTAGTTTGTATTTAATGGCCCAGCAAGTTCCATGTTAGACCAATAAAGAGTGCTTCTGAATCTCTCAAATATGTTGAAAAAATGGACACTGTAATTTGTTTCCTAAAGGGTAGCTTAGACTCAGGATGGAGCTTTCTTCCCAGCAGTCTACAGCTCTACAAAAATTGGATCTTTATGGACATAGAAAGTTACTGAAAGCAAATGATTCTCCTTGTTTCCATTTAATTTCGCCCCTCTCTTCCTGCAGTTTTCACAAGTAAAAATTCCTGTGGCCAGCAGGTTGTAAAACTAACAATACAACAATGTCTGCAGCTCACAAGCTGGCTTTGAACAGAGCACAAAGGTGTATTCCACACGTTTAGGTGCCGACAGCTTTAATGAGACAATTTAAACAGATCAGTTTCTACTTATAAGGGGACGCTTCTCATCTGTGGTCCATAAACAACAGACAGGCCTTAAGACCATGGAAGATGGTCTGCAGTCGGTCTGTGGAACATTATTAAATAGTGCCTCCAATAGGGCTTTAATCAAAAGTTGAAAGAAGACATTTTGGACCAATGCTCCAAAAGTTTGGGAATTAAGAAATTCTGTACTGCAACTAAACTTACAGCCAGAAATCACTACCAACAGGACTGAGAAAAAATCATGCCTTGTAGGGGGCTGGCAAAAAGAAAAAAAGTATTACGTCTTGTCGACATTAATGAGAAAAAATATGTTAATTGCTTCCTGACTCAACATCCTGGTGCAGATTTTTGCTCATGTTTTATTCAGATGTTGGAAGAGAGTAGCAATCTTTTAGCAGTTGTCTCGACTAATGTGAACATTAAAGCTGGCCCAGCGTTCTGACGAAGAAGGCCGAAACCTGAAGCCAGACACTCACTGACAACTCGAAGCCAAACTAATACCTAGCACCCAGAAAAACCATGACAAATTACTTGTTGCTCACATGCCATATGGAACACAGAATAGGTGAGCATTTTATTCTTTCCTTCTCACAGAGTAAAACCTTAACTAGACCCGGGGGGATGTACATGGAAAGATGACACCCCAGCCTTAGTCTCCTCCTGTTTCAGTTCATCCACTGGCAAACTCACAACTTCTTAACACCTAGGAATCTTGGAAAGATACACGTCGTAAACATGGAAGCACTCAACTAGGATATGTAGGATGGGGGATGCAGGGGAGGAAGGGTGTTTCCTGGGGCAGGAATTCCAAATTAAAAACCACAGAAAAGACCTCCTGCACGGAGGAGGAATTTCTGAACATCACGGGGCACAAGCTCACTGTGGTTGCTTACCTGAGGCTCAGAGAAACCTGAAGCAGCAGCAAGAGAAAGATGAAGATGTAACAGAATGGACAGGGATGGATTCACACCACAGAGAAACACATCACAAATGGAGAGAAATGAATCAGGCAGGCGATGCACAGCTGAAAAGAACACAAGTTACCATGGTCACTGTCAAAACTTAACACAGCAGCAATACTCTCACAAGCCTGCCCGTGCCTGTGAAACTGTTCACAAGTCCACTTTTAACATCAGACCTACTATATCGCTTTGCCTTTTGAGAATTGTTCTTGTACTGTATAAATGGACATGATTAAGAATCCACCATTTTCTTAACAAAATTTCAAATACTCCCATTGGAGATTTTCAACAGATATACCGATTTGTATTAATAACAGCAAAAGCCATGACCTGGCTGGGAGGGAGCAAATACAGAATGGATTTGGAATTTTACAGCATCGCATTACTGTTCAAGTACAGCTGATTCTGCGGAGCTTTATGACTGCAGTGCGTTTAGGTCCAGTTTTGTTTGCAAGGACAATGAATTTTATAAGACTAATAAACCGGTGGTAATATTCTTGTGCCCTTCCTTATACTCTGCAAGGCACTTGGAGCAAAGATTCATTTCCACTGGTCTCTTCAAGGAAAACAAAATAGCAACATAACAACCATCAACTTTTAGAGTAAATAAAGTACTGCCGAAAGATGCTGACTGGATAGCTCTGCTTTGTCTACCCACGTGATAAGTCTGGCATGAGAAGTAGCTTAGCAGGCATGAGAGGATAGGTCGTGAGTAAATTATTAACCAAAGTCTAAGAGAATTGCCTCCAAAATGTTAGTTTAAATCTCTCTGATTGTATGTAAAAACATCCAAGTACAATCCATGACACAGCTCTTTGTTTCTGTTCCCAGTCACCTATTCTGGAGACCTGGTTGGTGCAATCTTTGATTTCCATCCAGGTCATATGCCCTCCTATGCACAAATATTTCTATGGAAACAGGGATATGGGAACAATAGAGCTTGCCTAAAACCCTTGGTGACCTGGAGTCAGGATACCGGCAAGTGTTCTTGCAGGTAAGGCTCTGCTTCTGCCCTCGCAACACTTGGTAGGTCCTCTCAAACACAACCCTGCCTGAAGCAGTCCCATTATGGCACTTCAACAAGGAGAAGAGCTCACCAGCTCATTGGTGAGGTGTGACGGGGATAGGTGTCCCACATCGCTAAACTGGTCAAAGGAAAGCTTCTATGTCCCCACCTGCGTCATTTACACTAATTAGGTAACAACTTTAGACAGTGCTAGACAGCAGTTTACCGGAATCCTCTGCAGAAACTTGACCACAGACCGAAATATCCCATTACTTGCCTTTCAGCCTCCAAAGATTCTTAAAAAGGGAAAGAAAATCAATTCTACTATTGTCAAGCCTGGATTTAAGCTGGTGACATAAGGATGAAACTGCCTGCAACGTGTTAGCTATTGTCACTGAACGTGTGCAAAGCCACAAATTGATTGCAGTTTTACGACATTCAGTCAAAGATGGACGCTGCTTCTGGGAAAACATTTTAACTACTTAGTTTCTGAACCTAAGGCAACACTCAGTTTAAGATATAAATAAATCATTACCTCCACAAGGATGCAGCCTTTGTTTCATTGTTCTAATTTCTTTAAGTCACTCTGACAAACCTGTATAAGCATCCAGGCTGATCAAAGATCTTGAAGTCAGTATAAGAACGGAATTTCGAAAATCTGCATGAAAAAGCATGCTGAAAAAGTTTATGACAGAAATGAAACCGGAGCTGTTTGCTTCTCATTTTTTAAAGGTTGCCATAGCAACTAGGCTGGATAAAATGACTTAAGAAGCTTTTAATTTGCATCAAACCTGATTCCAACTTTACTTCAAAAGCCTGAAAAGGTGAGTTTAAAACCCAGAATGTTTTCTGTTTGGGTGTGCTCTATTGACATAGAATGCGGGAATTTTCCGTAACAGCATACATTGCCATTAAGCAATACAGTGAGATGACAAGCTGTCATCTTTTGAAACCTGCCATGCATGTGACTTCTTAACTTCCATATATCTCCAATCCTTTGTAGGGAAAATGCCAGCTGAGCAGGTGCTTGTAAGGAGTCTCCCAAGTCTGTAATTAGAACAAGGCTTCTTTCATCTTTAGCTGCAGACCTTCTAGAAATTCTGATACCAAAGCCTTCTGCATCATTCAGCGTGAAGGAGAGAGAGTCAAACTCGATTTTGTAAAAGCCAGCTCTGCAGACATCTTCAAACAGTTCACTCTGACCCCGAGTTTTCAGTGGACTTGACACACAGGCACGGAGTAAGTTGGCCTGTGGCTTAGGCGTGTGGCAAATTTTACAAATGTGACAGACATTTACAGGCAATAGAGACATAATTGCCAAACCCCTGTTTTATCGTCTGATTTATGTGCACGCGGAGTAGCACATCTCCAGGAGGATGTCACTTAGTGACATACTTGACAGCAGTGAGCTTCTCCCTACCCACGCACCCGACATTCCGTGTAAGTTTAGAACTCGTGACGGGGCGGCAGCCTGGCAGCCTTGGGGAATGAAGCTGTCTTTGTGTAGCACACTGTCAGGAGCGACTATCACCCCAGGCCACCTTCTGAGCTCTCTACAACTGGTAGGAACCACTTCTGACTGTGAGAGCATGAGACAGGCTTCCCTATCAGAGACTGCTTCCATAGCTTCCAGCCAGAGGGCCAACAGTCTCCAACAGGAAGACTGGGAGCCAGTGAAGAAAACACCTGTCTACTGGAAGATGGACAGGGACCAGTCCAAACTGAAAAGCTAGATGTGAACTGACAGCAACAGCAACTTTGGCCGATATTAATGCAGACTTGCTTGAATCTGCGGCCTAAGGATGCAAGGTTAAGAAGAGTGTACGAAGGCATGGTGCGCGGTGTATCATCCCTATGGAGCAGAGAAGGGAGCACAGCTCAGGGCACAGCACTAGCAGAATGGGAGACTCCATGTGCTTGGCATCTCCAGCAGCGAGCAAAAAAGCTGAGTATGAGCACAAATGGCATGACAGTCAAAGAGGAAGAGGTGGGGAGCGGGAAGACAAAGGGATAGAGGGGATGTGGATGCTCTGAGAGCAGTGGCTTTCAATCTTTTTCAGTGTGCAGACATCCAAACAGTTGTGGAAGGAGGTGGAAGAGCACTGTGCTGAGAAGGTACTAGTAACTGACTGGCTTTTCATAGCTGCCTTTGTCACACTCCTGTGCTTGTCACATAAGCACCTCACAGAGTCCCACTGGCCCATGAAGCACAGGCTGAAGGCCACTGCTTTAGAAATGGAAGGGACTGTTAAAAAAACAGCAAGGAAAAGTAGGAGGGAGGTACAGAAGAGACACTTGGTGTCAGGACGGAGGGACTGAGTTGTGTTACTTCTGTGATTTGGATCTGCAAATTAGCAACATCTGCATTTAAAAGCATGCACATTCTGATCTTTGAAGTTTTTTCCACTGACTGGCTCTGGTTCAGTGTTGCCTGATGTGTTTATAACTCTGTCAGAACTCCTGAGTGGGATTACTGTGCCTCTCCAGGTACTTATCCAGCCTTCAATCCTTATTCTGCAGGTTATTATTGACACTAGGAGCAGAAGCAGAATGGCTGTGAACAAAATTGGAGGTCTGACAATAGAAGATCTGTACTGGCAATAATTGAGTCATGGGGAGCCGTGTAATAAAAAAAGATTCATTTTGTTCACATACTCATCCATTCACAGATGCTAAAACTCCACCTGATAACAGCACCACCCATTGGCATTGCTGTGATGCTTTACCTGCCGTCCATGCGGGCATGAACAGCATCAGTGAACGACAACGGATCACCACGTAGGCACATGCTCTCACTCAGCAGGTAAAAATACACCCACGCACGACTTACAAGATCTAAGGCTGCTGCCAAAATGGAGGCATCGGGGATAGTGCCTGGTTCGCAGCAGTTGAGGAGAAACTGAAAGCGCTTCATGCCTTGGCGGATCGCTCCCAGGTTCACAACGTTCTTGGATTTTCCTCCTTCTTGGTTGGAGGTCAAGTGATCGTCAAAGCTATGGCAACCTGAAGAGGTAGAAAGTACAGCGGGGATGCAGGGAGGGGTAGGGAGAAGGGAACACAGTCTCTCACCAATAAAAAAAGTGGCACAAACCCCCCGATGAGTACAGTTGGGGTCTAAAGCCCTTCCTCACCTTCATGCACTACCTTGAAGATAACAGGGGCATTTTTACAATATTCATGACTTCCATGAAAGGCGTACAGCAAGCCAGATTTTGGTCTTGGTCATACTGATGTCTGCCCAAAACTATTCCCCTCACTTGGTGTGGAAGCCCATGATTTATTCCAACACAGATGAACCAGAATATGGCCCTTCCTCCCCACCTCTTTAACACAGAACACCATGCTTACTGTCCATTTTTCCTGAATAACCTCTTATCTTACTTCTCTATTGCCTGTAAGTTTACCTTAAAGTGGAGCATGCATAAACCTTATTCTTCATGTATCAATTTAGTAATATATCATCAATTAGGACAGAGAAATCAATAGCAAATATTGGAAATGTTCTATGTGGAAATCAAGTACTGTCCTTTTCTTAGGCATACATGTTCTGCAATTACCAGAACCCCCAAAGTGAGACTGGACTCAACTCCTAGGTATCATCATCATTCCAGCCTATCTCCCTTGAAATGTCTTGCACTCTTTGTGATGGAAAGGTCCCTAATAAGAGTTCCTTTTGAAAAGGAAGCTAGCACCCCCCCTCCAGGGCTTCTTTCAAGGATGATTTTAAACTCCATGTATCAAGTTCCCACGATAAACCAGCTAATCCCATTGCCAATTGGAGTGAACATTTGTGAACGCAGAAGATCATTATGCAGTTGGTACCCAGAGTCGAGAGAGTGGTAGAAAGATGCAGATGAGAAATCAGGAAAGTCATTTCAAGGCCAAGATGGCTGGTCAAAACAAGAATAGTCAGCTTCTGGGCTTTTTGTCTTTATCCATTGAACCCTCCCTGTTTACATGTGAAAGTACAAATGTTTACAGAATACTGAAGGATAGAGCACTGAAGAAGAGAACACTGAGTGGAGGATTCAAGATTGGCTCTAAATAAAATATGGATTTGAAAGACAAGAGGCAAAACATCATCTGGACAGGACTTTGTGACTTCTTCCTCAGGAAAGAAGAATAGCTGAAAACTCAAAGTCCCTTTGAGATTGTACTCCCCAGGATTACTTGGAAAGCACTTATATACCACAAACAATAGTCACAACTGAGAATGACAATGTAGATCTTCATTTTTCCCCTGAAGACAGAGGTATATCAAATACCAAGAGACTTCTTTACAACATCTGTGGCTTTTCTCTCTCCAGTGAAGGTGTGCATAGTTTTCCAGTAAACAAAATGTTCCTATGTTGGGAAATAATTCATAAAAATGGAACAAACAAACAAATAAAGTAGAAAGAACAGGTAGCACACTTACATAAATGAGCAGGCACAAATACCTCTTTATTCTAA
The DNA here is from genome assembly GCA_027574665.1 of Rhynochetos jubatus. Taxonomy (NCBI): domain Eukaryota; kingdom Metazoa; phylum Chordata; class Aves; order Eurypygiformes; family Rhynochetidae; genus Rhynochetos; species Rhynochetos jubatus. Next base: position 3,784,516 of record CM050654.1, on the reverse strand, counting down.
CTCCTGTTTCCTTATAGCCTGTAGCATGCTGAGTCTTCCTGCTATGGCTGTTGCAACACTAACCCATGTGAGGTACAAACAAATGTTTACTACTCAAGGCCCCGTTGGGGCTGTGCCTGTATGAGATAAAGACCCAAAACTTGACTTTCTGATACAGAAAGGCACACCTAAGGCATCTCCCTCCCCCCACTTTAAAGATCTAGCAGGGCTTTGCCCCCCTGGGCTCAGTGGTACTACCTACAGCCCATCTATCACGGCAGCCCTTTGCAGTCCCAGCCTTGCACTCTGTCAAAGCTTTGCAGGAGAATCCTTCAGAAGCAGCTGATGACTGTCCTCCACTACGCCCATCCTGGAGCAGCCTTGCTGTAGGCAGGGGAGCTCTTTCTGAGTTAATGTGACTCAGCCCTGCAGAAAATCTCACCCAGGGAGCGCAGACCATTTCCCAACATAGGAGGACACTAGATACCCAAGCTTCCACCTCCATAGTTGCTTCCTGGGTGAAGACAAGACCACCCCTGGGAGCAAGCATGTGCTGTATGCCTTGAATACCTTGGCCACTCCTATGGCCTCTTACAATGTCTTCAGTACGTGCCCAAAGGAACGCTAAGGGTCTCACGTAAAAATAGTGTAACTCACTTCTGTACATATGCTGGGTTCTTAGTACAGGTAAAAAGATCATTAAAATAAACATTTTGTTATGCATGAATGTGCATATATTGATGTGTATATATATGTATACATATGCACACATACAGATACACACACACACACACTTACATACATATCCAACACAGAATTTCCAGTGGTCTAGATGATATATCACAATGAAGATTACAATTCCTAAATGATGTGATAAGTTATTCTAGATTTTATTATTCTTTTTTTACCATAATTTATTTCTCCTCTCTCCATTTTTTTTTTTTAAATTTGGTCTGCTACGTTTAAAAAAACCCAAAAACACAAGAGGAAACATCACATGGAAAAAGCATGAGCAAAGTAATGGCACAGCATCATGAATGACAAGAATGGGAAGGCAGAAATAGGTTCCAAAACACTGTGTTAGGGTCAGACCTTGAGGGATTTCATAGTATGCCCATCCACCTTCAGCAGGCTTTTACTCTCTTCTCCATAAGCCCATCAAACCTGCTGATCTTTGCAGAAGATAGAGAAGCACTGGCAATTTGAAGGCCCTCTGTAACGTTGCTGTTCTACTGTGTTTTAAGCTGCCCCACACTGAAAAGGCCTTCACATCAATTTCATTACACACTTTGCCTTATAAACTTTAAATACCCTCCCTTTGCTTCAGGGAGTGATCAGGCAACAGCCCAACCCTCCCCATCAGCATCACTGGACAATTTGCCTGTTTCTCATACTAACATGGAAGGGTCTCAGTCTTTAACCCATCGCATTCCTTTTAACGTAGAAGATGTTTCAAGCTCCCTTCACTAATTACATAAATTCTGACATTACTCACAGAAGGCTGAAGTACGGACAACACATCCAAAGTTCAGAAAGCCAATACTAATGTGTCATCAGAGTTTTGTATAGGCATTAGACGTGCCACACATACTGCACTAGGACTTTGACGCTCACAGGGCTGAGACTAAATCTGTGCCATTAAATCAAGAATATGAAGCAAACTCACAGTGGCACAAAATCAGCACTAGCAAGATGAAAAAAAAATTCCTACAAGAAAACATGAAGGGCATCTCACACGAGCACTGCTGTAGAAACAGCTGTGGCAGTGTATAAAGATCCCACTGCCCCTCAGCTGTGTGTTCCCAGTAAAAGCTGGGAGAAAATACAGTGGAAGTGTTATTTCACACCTACTTCAGCACGAAGCAGCGGATGAAGAAAACAATGCAGTTCCATTGTGGGGGTATGCACCTTCAGTTACCAAGCTACAAAAAGCTGCTGGGCCGATGCCTTCTCCTCCTAAAGGAACGACACCTTTCACCTGGGGGCTATTTGAAAACCACCACCAGTGTTTCTGCGGTGGTAGAATGATGACCAGTTCACGCTGACAAGATACGGTCACACTTTGCTAGTATCGCTTGCCTGAAGAGTGCCTTACATGCATTGCACTGCAGGCGTGGGACAGGTGATGGTGAAATACGCACGATGCAGTGTCAAAGTGTAATGTCAGAAAATAAAAACCACAATGACAGAGAATGTCACATACTAGAAAGCTACAGAAACCATGGTGAAAAAGAAAATCTACTCCTTTTTGTGTGTTTTTGGGAGTCGGGTTGGGTTTTCTTGAAAAAAATAACTTCAAGATACAAGGTTTTCTCCCTGACAACAAGGATGAGCTCTGAGCTGATGACAAGAGCAGGTGAACGACTGCATGACATTTTAAAAGAGAATATATCATGACCTTGTATTATTCATAAAGGCACTTTTCAAACATTGCTGATTTTGAAAACGCATTGCAATTAAATACGATTTTGTGGAAAGGAAAAGTAGTGCTGTTATTATTACGTTGTGTGCTAAGAAAAAGGGAGAGCATCCCTAACGAATGGTATGCAGACACTAGACATGCAAACACAGAAGAAAAGAGATAATTATAACAAGGTTTGTGCAGGGTTTTCCATTTAATCAGTGCTGATCTTTGCTAAAGCTGTCAAATGGTCACAAATTGAGGGAAAAATAAAAACAACAAAAGAACTGATGGAACGCCCATTGTTATATTCGGCAATGAAAGATTTACACACCTAATTTTGAACTGAGTAAGTGCTTTGAAGCATTAATTTTTCAAGTGTGATGATCAAATTCAATTTGGTTTTAAAAGCCCAAATGTTGTATTTGCAGAATTTATTTGGATGGTCTTGACTTTTAAAAAAAATGGATTTTACTAGAGGTTTTTTTCTAAATCAAAACAAAAGAAAGAAGGAAGGGAAAGAAAACAGTTACAAAGACTAAAATGTTGGGTAAGGCTAGAATGGATACAAAAACCATGGAGAAAGCAGGAAAAAAGGGGAAAGGGTAAAATACAGAAAGAAAGAGATTAAAAAAAAAAAAAAGAAAGAAAAAGATAAAAAAGAAAGAAAAAAGGAGACGAGAACCCTGATTTCTAACCATCTTTTTCTTCTGTGTGATGAAGCTTGGATGGGTGTCTTCGGCAGGTGCGCCATTTACCAAGACGCTTGAAGAAATTCTCCTCTTCATCTCGCCCGTTGTCCAGGCCGCCTCCTGGCCCCCCTCCTTCTGACAGCTTCACCGCGCTGGTGAACTTCACCTGTGCAAAGACAGAGGGCCTGGTCACGCCGCGCCGTACCACTACCTCTTGGTCTCCCTGGCTTAGACAGAAAGCATCTACAGAAGGACCGTAACACAGTGAATCGCCATAGCAACACAACTGGGTCTGCACAGATTTACGTACGCTGAAGCACTTCAGTTTTTAAGGTTTCTGCTTAAAGGGTTGGTCTTTCGCAAGAGGCTGTAAAGGCACAAAGGAGGAAGGAGAAGTATGACCAACAACTAAACCTTAAGTGTGCTGGCATTTCTCTCTCAGTGAACCAAGGCAGACTGACACGTACAGTGTAGGTTTAACGTCGTCTTCACTGTGAGACAGACACTGTGCACGACAGCCGCAGAAGTCTGGTATCAAAGTCCCATGGCACTCTACTCTGAAGACCTCCATGACCAAGCCTCACTGGCTGCAATGTCTGTATTGAGCAGAATGTTTCTCTGGACAGCTAAAACGAGCCGGATCCTGGGCTTCCAAGCTCTCTGCAATCCCACCTGACACATTTACCTTGGAACTTTGCCTGATGAAAGACAGACGGTCAACAGAGCTGATATCTAGGAGATCTTCCACCCCGTCAGCCAGGCCAGAGAGGGAAGAACGCTTCAGCCAGTTCCCTGTTGCAGAATAAGCCACTCAGGATAGCTCTGAAAATGCTTCCAAGCAGAATCTATTTATTAGCAATTGCAGCATGTTTCTCCAAAATGTCCATGCCAGGATATGGGAAAACGGGAGGAAAGGGGAAGGCAACCTTTTCACGTTACATGCATTAACTACCATCATGCAAGGCTGGGTCTTGGGACCTGTAAAGCATATACCCTTTGTCTATCAAATGCTATGTGGAATATTTCTCTTCTACAGAGAGGAACAGTGCCTGTGAGATGTTTCCCTTTGCCTCAGTTCCCCATCTGTAAAATGGAGAGAGCAGCATTTCCCAGCTTCCGTTGGGAGAATATGCAATATACTTGGACTACAAGGAACTGCATTGCAATATTACTTAAGACTAGTACACCTGTCTGTGTTTTTCTGCACATGCAATACGTATATAGAATAGGAAGAGACATACATTTACCTATGGGGAGTTTGAGTTTCTTTCGAAGGGAGATTCGTCGGGAACGGGAGCGGGAGCGTCTGTCTGTGGTGGTCCCAGAATGAGCAGTGGTGCACTCGGATGTGTCCTGCTCAGACTGACTGCTGGTATCACTCGCTGCACTCTGTGACTTGAACATCTTTCGCCAGAAATCCTTGCGTCCCAGAACAGCCCCTTGGATTTGCTCATCGCTGGAAGATAAGGGATGCAGAGCGTGAACTGCATTTCAGTGAAGTTGGGATGCTCGGGGGAATGAGGCCTCCCTCCCACAGCCTCCTCCTGACCCCTTTATTCTTTGAGGTTGTTTCATTTTGAATTCCAAACGTACTCTTCTCAGTGGGACGTAAGTTTGACAGCGTGCTCAATATTGTTCAAGGCACAAAATAACCATCTTACCATCCAACTTCCCAGGAGTACAAATAAAGCACGGAAAACAGTTGTGATGACTTCTCTGAGGAATTAAGACTTTATTCATGGCTATGATAGTATGCGATACTGACAAATCTACTGCGCTACCACTTCAAAATCTCTGGTGGTTCCCCATCAAAATCAGGGTGGGTCCAGTTGGCAGCACTGAAAATAGGCATTACCTAGATGCTACTATCAGCAGCTCCTGAATACTCATTAGATTTCTTGTACCATCCAAAGAGGTAAGTCCTTGCTGTCCTGCCCATTTGTACTAGCTCCAGAAAGAAGCTGCTGGCAATAACATGTGAAACAACTCAATATTTACTTACTGTTCTGGAGTTTGCATTGGGCGGCTTGAGATGTAACTACGGCATTCATCAGGGGCAGCTGATGCCTGGCCTTTGTCAATGATGACGCTTCCAACCTCGGATCTATACAGACGACACAAACCATCAGCGAAAGCGAATGGATGGCCATCTCATGGTCATCACATAGCTACGTGACATGGAAACCAGCACTGCTGAGCAGCAAAGCTGCTTTAGATACACCCTCTCTTATCAGCTTACGGACTCAGTATATATCATTCATTAAAAAGGCATCAGCTCTTAGAAGCAAAGCCAAGGGTTTTAGGACTTTTTCAACTTTCTTAATCCTCCTTCCCAACATATGACAACCCTCAAAACACCAGAGAAAATTTCTTTTTGGTAAAGAAGCATGTCAGGATTAGATTTCGTCTGGGGTTTGTTTTGCCTACTAGGGTTTACCTGTCAGATAAACAGATGGGATGCACATTGAAAGCTGTGTCCACAGAGTGTTTTGGGACTGACACTAGGCTGCTTACTTCTCTTAACCTTTTCTCCTCCCAGTGTTGCATTGCACTCTTCTCTTAGGCCTCTTGTATGAGAGGGTTAGCACTTTTTGCCACACATCTATTACTGTTTCAGTTCATTAAATTTTAAAGGAAACTGCTGCCACGGAACAGTTCTATACATCAGGAACTGATATATGCTATCAAGATAAAACACACAAGACCTTGGTCTTTCTATTTTGTGTTCAGTGCCTGTAGTCATACAGCTACATGCAAGTCAGTCATTTGCCTTCTCTCTCCTAGAAACCCACCTTTTGCTTCCAGAAGGTTTCGGCTCTTGCTCTGTTTCCTCTGTTTTTTTTCCTGGTATTAACTTTTCAGCACTGTCTAAGAGGGCACTGAGTGCCACTCTCCGAAAGACATTCCCATGAGCCTCCTTGATAAACTGGACCAGCTGTCGGATATCGCAGTACAAGCCCTGAGTTGCAAGACATCATGAAAACGAGAGAATTCAGCCTGCAGTTTGTGAAGAAGCAGTGAGAATCAACAGTTTCTAAGGTGTTTCAGCAGAACATTACTTCCTCCGGCTATTGTCTCATATACTCTCCACATATGGGGTTTGTGTTTTCTGGTTAGGATTAAAAGCTGGATACTCCATTTAATGCACTCAGAAGAAGCAGACAATGAGGTGCATTATTGTTATGGAACATGCTCTGCAACGGGCCAAAGCAGATGTAGACGTATCAGAAGCTAAACCAGCTGCAAGATGAGAGAGCTGCAAAGATGACTTAATGCCTGTTTTATCCCATTCATCTAGCCTATAATCCTAACAGGAACGAAAAAGCTAAATGGAGGGGTGAGTGAGAAAGTAGAGTGTCAAAAATTGCATGTTTAGCTTCAAAACCAGCGGGTGTCTTGGGATATTTCTTAATTATTTTAGAGCTTTACATCATAGGAATGACTCATTCCTCAACTTACTCCTACACCCAAAGCAATTTTTAGTTCTGAACATTCATACACATCTGTGATGTGATAAATCACCTCTATGTCTGAGGGCAAGTGGATGAAGGGAACAGTTTCACAGGACCTGATTTTTGATCTGTGCCCTTGGATCATTCTGAAAATTCCCAGCTAGGAACTGAACAACCAGCTTTCAAAAAAAGAAACAACAAACAAAACCCAAAGAAACAAATAATTTGATGTGTATACTGATTAAGGCTCTTTTTCATAAGATATTGAACACAAGAATGACTTTAAAGAGGGATGCAACAATAGGAAATCCTCACATATACTCTGCATACTATGTTCTCCACATACACCCACTTAATGGTGCTACACTTAAAGATTAAGTTTCACCTTAGCTAAAATAGGGTCCAGAAAGACATACAATTTATAAAATTTACACTTGGTGATCCTAATTTAGGTCCAACATTGGTGCAAGGTTTTCTGCATCCTGCCATTTAATCTCCTCTGAGAAACATTCCAATACCCTTAAGACCAAGAGGACTTGGACACACAAACTACTCTGCTGGCCTGTGACATTACTGTGTTTTCCTTCTCCCTTCCCCTCACAGAGGATTACTGTGCCTTTAGCAGCACTTCAGAGCCTCTACAGCTCTCCATAAGGATGGACCACAAGAGTGCTTCTTGGCTTTTTCCATGGAAAGTCCTAATTTCTGATAATAAAGGAGGTGGTTTGAGATTCTGCACCAGTTTGGAAGAAGAGAGCTCACGTCATCCATTCTACTGACTGCCTGGGAGACAGCACATTGGCAGCACACAGCAACACCTTAATTTCCTCCAGGTGTTTGGTAAATGGAATGTTTGTCTACACCTCGGGAAGACCTACCAAATTGCTGTTCAGTAACCCACATACTCTGCCATGGGTGGGCAACGTCCTTAACCAACTAAAGTGGCTTTAACTTTGCTGAAAGTTGATTTATGCTGTCTGCGGTCTTGTTGATTAAACCCTTGGTCCAGACTATGCTACTAATCCATTCAGGAAACCAAAACCAAACCAAAACCAAAACAAAACCAACCTACCAAAAAAAAAAAAAAAAAACCAAAACCAAACCACAAACACAAAACCCCCAAACAAACAAAAAAACCCCACAAAACCAACCAACCAACCAAACTCCACACAGAAGCTGCTTGAACAGAGAGGAAAATGCAATTCAGAGCGCACAACTTTTACCCTGGCTATGTCCCCAGGCTCCAAGGCAGGCATGAAAGGAGGGCGTCACATTTATTCCATGTTTCAGCCGTGACTGCCTAGCTTGCTACGCTCATGGGATTTGGCTGCACCGAATTAATCTTTCATTGTAAAGCCTTGCTGGTGACGCCCAAGTGAAAAAGTAATGTTCTTAACATGAAACCAAGTGCTTACCAGGTTTTCTGGGCTGTGCAGCTCATGTGTAGTGGAAGCACAGCGAGTGATCAATGACTTGAACATGGCACTCACAATAATGCCTTCTACACTCTGGGCTGTAGACTTGTTGTCCACTGTGGTGAAGTTATTCCCAAATCCAGCCTTGTCTGTGAAATTCAAGTACAAGTAAGCCCTCTTGTTAGGAATGGTTTTTAGAAGATGGCTTAAAAACACGTGTAAAGGATTCAGATACATGAGATAAGGGCAAATCCCCACCCAATATCCTATGCTCAGTTCTCACAACCCCAACCCGCAGAAATAAAGCAGAATGGAAGGATAAAGTCTTCTCAGAAAGAGTTGTAGGAGGAAAAAGGGTTGAAACAACCAGGACCACTCTGGCTTCCTTTTATCCACATCTCTCATGTAGAGATGTACAGAATAAGGCATAAAAATTGAACAATGATCTCCAGCTTTTCTGTTTACTGTTCTAAAGGACAAGAGATGTTCAATTAAGCTGAAAAGTGACAACACTCCTGAAAAGAAAATCTTCCAAACTACAGGAATGCTGTTCTTGCAAGGCGCACAAGGAGACCAAGCCCTCAGAAAGAGTCAAAAAAGAATTACACGCTTATATGAAAAACAAGAAACATCTCAGTTTCATCAGGTGAGAGAAAACACTTTCAACAGCTGCATGAGCTGCCATGCTTCAACGCGTGAGCCAGGCCATAATTGATGACTACTTGGGGAAACTTCCTATGGGCATCTTCTTTAGAAAAGGCTGCTAGATGACGGGTTTTGATGCTTTCTCTGAAATGCCTGAGATCACAGCTAGGCTAATAGACTGGTAAGACTCCCCGAGTGCTTCACCGCAGCTATTCCTGCTCTGTGAACAGCCAGTGTTAACTGCTGTTGCATGCGGTGGCCAAGCATATGTGTCCGGTCACTCTACCAGCAACACACATGCGCACACGCTCGTAACTACAGGCGTGCGCGTCCGTGTGTTCATGCTCTTGTTTATTCAATCTGTTCTTGCTATTTACTGCCTCACCTGAGGCACCACAGAGGGGTTTAATGCTCAATTGTATCTCCATTCAGAATAAACCCTGGATTAAACAGGCTTTTCCAGCTGGCGCCTGGTCATGTCATGAAGCAGAAAACGTCCTGCCTGAGGCACAGTTGAATGAAACCCTTTTCTCTGAAGAGCCATGAACAGGTGGGATGAATCAAAGGAGGGGTCTTCAATTGCAGGTGCACGGGGTGAGGCAAGATCCCTGGGTGGTCACAGCAGAAGAGATCCAGCTCCCCCGACCCGTGCTGGCTGAAGATATGTTCTGTATATGCTGAGGATAGTAACTCACATTTTTTTCCTTTTTTAAAGGAAAACGAAAAGGTGTGGCTTCTTTCTGATGGTACAGTTTAGGAATATTCAAGTGAGAGTTTCTGATGCCAGCTATACTTACTGTCAGTGACTGGCTCCATGCAGAATCCCAGTAAAGCATGCAGGAAATCCACCACATTATTGAGGGAATCCCTGTTCACATAATCCCTCATGGTCTGCCGGAACTGCATCTTGTCCAGTTTGTACAGCTTTGTGAGGCAGTTCTGAGCCTGTAACGATACCCATCAAATCACATCACATCAAAGTACGTGTTCGAGTTTTGCAAACAGGAGCAGGGTATTATTTGCTCGTGCACACCCAGTGCGCTCTGCTGTGCTGCCTAAAGTAACCTCCCCTAGGAGCCAGGAGGTTCGGGTGCTGTAACAGAAGACAGGTTCATCTCTGAAGCAAACAAGATGTTCAGCACAAGGCTGAAGGCACCAACGAGGCACCAGTACAGGCGGCACTGTTCAGAGGTGGTGGTGAAGTCACTGCCATGCCTCAACGCCTCTCCTCCTCTCCCCAACCCCAAGGTAAAACCTCACTGAACATGAATGAAGTAGGCATGTACCACTGAAGTCAAGGTTTATTGCCTTGGTGAAACAGGTTCTTAGCCTCAGGTATCTGATTTTCAGCCTCTGGCTCAGACCCAACCCACTTGATGCACCTGTTCCCAGTAACCAGTTTATACCATGGAAAGCATTAGCTTTTTATTTAAAAGCTATTAATTGTCAACTTCTTATCACAAAAATACCCATCCTACTGGGACCCCATGCAAGCTGAAGTCAGAGAATCTGAAATATCAGCTCTATGGGAAACATGAACTCTCCTGCTACCTACAATAGGGTGCTTAACTTTCCAGTAAACTCAGACATGTGATTGTCCATGCAGTCAACACAAATGGTGCATGCAAAGCAGTCTGGCCAGACAAACGCACAGGAAATGCAGCATACTTAGACACGTAGGAAAATCTCTTCCCATAAAGACCGCAATTCAATGAGTCATGATAAGAACCTTGGCTCCAAGAGACCTATTCATTTATGCTTAATGTTGTGCATATGCTTAAATGTTTTGCTGGCTCAGCTCTGACACAACAAAAAAGCCTAACTGACATTTTGATGAACATGGTATATCTTCAACCAGTCCTCTGGGCAGAACCTTTCCACTGAGACTCTCTTACCCAATCTTGTCCCACTGTGTCCAGAACTAACGTTACTGCCGCAGTCTCCTCCGTACCCAGGAGTTTAGTGAACAGAAGAACACCGCAGCCAATCTGTCTCTGGGCCATCTAGCCCAGAACTAAATTACAGGTCTGTTGGCATGGCTCAGGCTAAGCAAGGCCACGAAGAAGCACCTGGCTCCCACCCACACCGTGGATGGGCATGGTGTAAATTCTCATTGTAGTCCTCAAAAATGCTCCCTGCTGCAAGCACAGAAGACGAGGAGGAGGCATGTGCTGGAGGAAGCCTTTGAAAGGCTTTTGACAGGGACCCATCTCAGGGAGTCAAACTCTTCTGGCTGAAGTCAGATGTCTGAGCCACATCCTGGGCACTTTCTGCTTCAGCTGGCGCAGAACCAGAAACATAAGGAAGCAACAGTGACCATCCACCCTGCCCTTCAACAGGGCATGAGTCTCCTACTTCCTTGCAGCACATGAACGCCTGCAAGAGCACTGCATTCCAGCTGTCAGGAGCTGATGGAGCAGCCCAGCAGCAACCAGTCATAGTCACCACTAGGAAAGATGGACATTACTACACCTTAGACTCCTAGCTTCAGGTGTGCAACCCAAGATAATTGCACCTCTTGTAAACAGCATACTCTGTTGGGGTACCATCAGTGTGAAAAATTACTTACACCAGCTCACACGGGGATGTGCTCCCATATATTTGTCCCTTCCCAGACAACCCATCCATTGGGGTGCTCAGAAGCACCCTGGGACTCAGGAGTGCTCTTAGCAAGCCCCAGGGGCTGGAAGGTAACACGACAGCTGAAACATCTGCTGGGGCTGGGCTGCAACACAGTCTGTGAGCTGGGGCAAAGAGCAACACATTTACTGCCGATACAGAGAAAGCTACAGAGGGGGCAGACAGCAATCTCAGCAGCTGATGTCAAAAGTACAAGGGGGACGCTTTAATGAGCTTTAGTTCTCTTACATTCTCCCGGAATACCTGGTGTCTCAGGCGATCTCCAGAGAGCCCTCGGTGTCCTTCTCCACAACCATAGGCACAACCCAGGGACTTCACAATTTTGATCAGCATTGTGAGTGCCAGCCTATGGGTGCTGACAGATGGACCTTCATCCTGAGGGTCACAGAGGGAAAGACAGTGTCAAACCCTGGCACAACCACTGGCATTTTGTTAGCATTTTACTTTTAACAAATTGCTGTCCATTTCTCCTCTCAGACACTCCATTACCGAGTGGTTGGTCTTGAAATGTTCACTCCCATTATTTTTCAGGTTTAGAGACCAGCCCTCTCCCTCTCAGCTCACCTCAAGAAGTCATGCAAAGCCCCCTGCATGCTGCTATTAACACCATTCAGCGCTTACTTCAAAAAATTCTGCCTGAAAAACAGAGAGCTGGCTTGCTGAGCAGAAAAACAAGCGACTTTTTAAAATGTCTTAAGTATTACACTACTACGAATTGCAACTTCAGAGGTCTGCAACACCATCTCTTGTTCAATTCTCACAGCAATACTGAAAAATTTATGGGTTTTGGCCATCAAAGAAAGCAAACTGTGCTCACAGACTGGATTCTTTTTTTCCTTATAAACTATGAACAATAAAACCTGAAAAAAAAAAATCATTGTGATTGAGGGTTTCAGGCACTTTAACAAGATATTGAAAATGTCCGTGCAAGGCTCCCAAACTCCACTTTTGACAGCTGCTTCGCTGGAGTAGGCACAGAGCTTGAATTCCCAATCACGTTTCTTCAGTGGAACCCCAAGTGAGCACCCAGAGCAAAACAAAGTAATTTGTGATTATGGTGCAAAAAAAACCCAAAGGAGGGAAAACAGAAGAGTGATTGCATACACATGCATACTCAGTCTTAACAGATCTTACACTACATTCAGGAATTATATAAAGGGAAGAAAGACAAACCTTTTCTTGTTTTTTATCATTCTTCTCATATGGCCCTCCTCCTCCTCCACCACCTCCATCACTTCCACCTCCACCTCCTCCACCACTTCCACCACCTCCTTCTTCTCCTCCATCTCCAGCTCCACTAACTGGGGGAGGCCCAAATCCACAAGCTGAACCAGCAGAAGCAGCCCCTTTGAGCTGGAAGGATCCTTCACTTGGGCGTTTTTCAGGGGCCTCATTTTCTTTGTTCTCACTCTTCCTCCGAACCTTTTCTACACAGGGCACCACACCAAGCTGAAGTAAGCACTCCACAATGTTCAGTGCCACGTCGCAAATCCGGGAACTGATGTCATGGTTCAGGACCAAGTAAACAGCCTTTAGGACCACCTGGGAGATTCAAACATCATATTTAAAGTCAGAATTATCTTCTCTCCTAGTACTATTTAGTGCCTGGAAATCCGAGTCACAGACCAGAGACTCGTTATAGCAGGCACAGTAAAAACTCAGGATGAAGTACACACAACCCTCAACCCCAAGAGCCTACAATCTAGGTGTAAGACAGGAAACCACAGGCTGGGCACAGTCAGGCAGAAAATAAAACCGTAAGATGACATCTGTGAACCTGAGAACACTGCTTCAGTGCACCGGGAGCTGTCAAGTCGTTAAGGGGAATGCAGAAAAGGTGAGTTTTAAGGTGCCGTTAGAAGAAAGGTGCTATTCAGGTTTATACTATTTTATAGGGAACTTGGTGCATGCCCCAGGAACACAGCCATTAAATAATATCACTTAAGATTTGATGTGTGCATTCCACATGCACATGCGCTCCTTGCAAGGAGTAATAGGAGTTGCAGTATCTCAGAGGAGACTTTTACGATATGCACAAATGTATCTGACTGACCTTTATGTACTGCTGAGAGAAGTCATATAAAGAGGCGGAGGAAAAGCCCATCAAAACCCTGATCTCAATGGTACAGCTACATTGACAGAAGAGGGACCTGGCTTTCCTCATTCCTTGCCAATTACCGAGAGATCCAGCATGCCGTTCTTGTGGACAAAGTTGTTGGTTCCATCAATGTGATCCGTGTCCTCCAAGCAACTATAATTGATGCAGGAGTCTGTCAGGCTCCGTGGGAGGTTGGCACACGCGAGCGGCTCATGGGGCATCTCAGGGATAGGCACCTGGTTGCAGAGCTTCCTCATGTGCTCACTGAAGAAGTCGGCGTAACCCACATTGAATGAGGCCAGGGTGGTGTTGAAGGTGGCGACAGTGATGGTGGAGATCTGGGACCGCACTGCAGGGAGAAAAACAGCCGCCTGTACATTTCCATCTCTAGAGTTATGAAGTGGCAAACAGGCTGTCCCTGTTTGCAAGAAGGGAGCAGTTCTTAATGTAGCTTGTAATGCAGAAAGGCAAAACGGGTTCCTAATTCCTATCATGGGTACAGGGATGAAAGCATAGACCCCTTTAAACCAGCACAAATTAGAACAACCCCAAGCTTGCTCTAGCAGTACAGTTCCATGGCAGCTTAAATCGATCTCAGTCAACTGGGCAGTTAAGCAGATCAGGGAGCTCAGCCAGCCTAAATCTAATCCAAAAGGGGGATTAGATTTTGGCTGGCTTTGCTCACTGTACTGGTCCAGTGCCTGGTCTTAAAAACAACACTGCCCCTGCAAGGGAAAGAGGAAGGGCCTGCAGTGGCTGCAGAAGTGAAGATAGGGTAACAGCAGCACCCATTCGGAAGAGCTTTCTAAGTGACAGCAGTTTGAAATATTTCATCACACCAGTTGAAAAAAATGGAGCAGTGTTTTCCTAACAGTACCTGTGACAGTCTTAAACCACCTCCAAAACGCAAAGCTGACTGATAAAGGCAACGTGGTTTCTAAGTTCACAATGCTCAGAGAAGGGAACTCATGACACAGCCAAGCTTAACTTTAAATTGGGCAGCGTGGGTAGTGACAGCATTCTGGCTACACCGGCCAATTTTCATCAAGGATTCACCACGGCGTGACAACTCACGCTGAACTCCAGACCACGATGTTAGTAATTTCCCACACTTGGTGCTTTGTAAGCAGATTTATACACCCTGTAGTGCAGAAGGACCCCATGTGTTCCAGTGTTGACTGGACCACCTTCTTCAGACAGTACAGTAACAGGGCTGTGGAATAACAAAGAACCTCTACCTAAGGCTAATGTGATCCAATGAATACAATAACATACATCCAATCAGAGGCTTCAAGCACTGGCTCAGTGGTGGATTGGTTATATTATGCACATAACAACTTGCCAGAGCGGTGACTACATTTCCTCATAGCCCTGCCAGCTCCGAACTAGCACTGTTTATTAAGGGAAATGTCCCAAGGCCAACAGGGGTACCTTGAACGAGGCTACAGTTTGGTCAACAATCAAGGAAGGAATTAGCTGCCTGTAATCACAGGAGTTCTTGCTGGCAAGTGTGACTTTTTAACAGCATTCACTGAATTTGGCATGGTGAAGACAACATTAAAGAAGGAATTAGGACATTTTGGTCCTGAGCTACCAAGTTTGATGGTTATCTGTGCTGGGATTAAACCACAACTTTATCCAAGGGTAGCTTTTTTTTGTTTCACTAAGGTTTTGCTTAGTTTGTTTAGAAATGGGTAACAAAAATCCATATCCAAACCCTACATAAAGTAACATTTCCTGCGTTGTATCTTTATTTCATTATCACTGATAGGCCTGGCTGGTGGATGGGATGCTCAGGGGCAGGGAAGGAAGACTAAGGACTCTCCATTTACATCCCTGTGTGCCTGCAGCACGTGCCCATGTGCCCGTGACTCCTCTTGAGCAGCTACTTACAACATAATTGATTTTTCATCTCCGCTTTTCAGTGTGCCAGCCAGAAGAAATGAGCTTGTTAGCAAATGTCTCAGGGACAGGGAAAGTAGACAACAGGTGGGAAATCATGAATGACCAGTATGCTTGGATATAACTGGTCACACAAAAGAAAAGACATATGCAATATTTGTACTTATTCTCTAACTACAGAAGGGTTCATTCATAGAGTATCACTAGAAATAGTATGATTTGTCCTATTATTTATATAGTTGCTGCACAATTGTACCTGAGGTACAACTAGAAAAATAAGAATTGCATAGGCTACCTTTTAGAAAATACTTGGCTAGGAACCTGGTGTAGTGAGTGGGACTACTGTCCTATGGAATTGATGCAGGTTGGGAAGACAGACTCCACAAAATTGATCCAGGAGAAGAGCTTTACTTGGCAGACACAGAGCAGAGATGAAGGAGATGTGCCCACGCTGGATTAGATCTGATTCAAATCCATCCTCTTGCAGACTATTCCGATTTGCTGCGCTAAAAGAGCATGGATCTCTGTAAGCTCCAAGGCTACAGCACGTATCATGAGTGCATCTTAGCCTCCTAGGTATGCTGCTTGACAGCTTGTGCAGAGACAGGCTGTGCTCTGCTCCATGGGGTGTGTGATATCCTGTTCCCTCATCAAGGTTGAAGGTTGCACTTGCCACCAATGAAGCCCAATCTCCAGGACCAGGTTTTGCCAGTAGCACGGCGCATGAGGGAGACGACCAATTCACTGAGTTTAGGCAGTAGGAGCGGTGCCAGCAAAGCGCTGCGGTGCAGACAGCCCTGCTGACAGAAGAGAGCTTTCCTCTGCTCGGCTAACATTGTTTGACAAAGGTGATGTTGTCCCAACAACAGAAAGACTCTTCCTCCTGGAGCAGACTCCATCCCACGAGAGGCTCTCCCACGGCGGTCACGCTGTCATTGCTGCAGAGGGCTCCAAGGGAAATGGGCCCCAGGGAGATTTCAAGTACATTTAAAAGCCAGGCTTCTATTTGGAGCCAGGGGAATCAAGAAAAAGCTGTGATTCTGAGTGCAATCCAGAAGCTGGGGACTGTGAAGGGGCATTACATACCACAGGATTCCCCATGAAAGCACTAAAGCCAGCAATACCAAGTTTCTGCTCAAACTTCTGTGCTGTGTTAAGGCAAAAAAACCCAAACCCTGACTTCTCCCTGCTGATGGCTGCCAATTTTTTTGACAGCCTGCTCCAGATAAACATGAAAGGTTCACAACATTTTTCTACCCAGAACAAAAAAAACCAAAAAACACCCTCAAGAGATGTGTTGAGGGGGGAAGGAAAAAACAATTGCATGGAAACAATAACACTTTTTCAGCTTCTTGGAGCTGATATTTCAGTGAAACGTCTCTTTCCTGGTGTGTTAACTTTACCTTCTTTGACTGTATTCTCTCCATGGCTGTTGGAGTGGTCCGGCAGATCAGAAACCAGCGTGTGATGCGAGTGCGAGTGCCTGGCGCTCAGGCTCTCCATCTCCGTTGCTGTGTCAGAGCTCCCCCGTCTGGTAAACTTTCCTAGGGTGAAGACAAGAAATGCATATTTAGTTTATTCATCTAAGAGGTGCTTGGAGGCAAGAGAAAGTAACTGGGGTTAGATATCGAAGGATTGAAGTCAGCAAAATCCTTCCAGGACCCTGTGAAGCAGAAGCAAACGTTATAGTGGGATCTCTGTGTTCACTGACATAAAGAACGAATGTACAGACTCTGCAGGGCTCTTCCCCTCAGCTCATACCGATTTAGCTGACACTCACAGTATCACCTTCCAGCAGCTTCAGGAAAATAAGATTGGTCAGCACTGAAGGACTCCACCCTTTGGGGCAAGCTATAGGAATTTGGTTTCTCCTCCGCTTGTCCAAAATAAATAGGTATATTAGGATGGGGAGTGCTAAAGCGAAGGATCTGTTGACCATTGGATCTGAAATACATGATTTCACCGAGATATCAGAATGAAACACTGTAGGTTAAGCCCGGACAAGAATCTGTAGCCCTTGAGATCAAAATTTAACAAACTTCTTGAGCTACTGAAGATATGGGAAAGAGTATTTGGATACTAAGTTTGCTGTTCTTGCACAAACCTGTTTGTGTATTAACTAACCATTGACAAAACACAGGGGGAATCTTAAGAATCCACTCGGCAAAGCGCGTTGTCCTGTGTCCCAAAGAGGGACATGTTTACAATGCAGAGCTTACCAAATGATGCCATCTAAGCCAGTAAAGATGAGAAGGCTCTGGCATGGTCTGAGGCAAGCATTCTGCTGCCTGTCGTGTCCAAGAAAGGGTGCCAGGGTGAAATCAATGACATTAGGAGTCAGTTTGTGAAACGGAAACAATGCCTAGACACTGCTCAGTGAACTTGGAAGCTTGAAGGAGTCAATATTTAGATGTAAACATTGCATATTTGCAATATCAAGGCAGCGTAAGGCTCACTATCTGAGACAATAACCTACTTATTTTGTATCCACTTGAGGAATAGTGAATATTTTTTGCCATACACCTAATGACCAAATTGCTGCCCCTCCAGAGATTTCTCCTTAAAAAGAGGATGCAACCATTCCTTGAATCTATTTTTAGCTGCAGTTGCTCAGTGCTTGCTACCACTCAGACAAAGTGTATTGAAGTGCTACAGACATGACGACAGGTTCCTACAGCAGCTATTATTCCAGTAAAGATGGTAGTTTTCCGAGAAAAAGTGAACTAAAGCGTAAGTCATTCAAGGTCTGCTGTCAGCACAGTTGCCACTTCCACAAACAGGTGAGTCACGCTGCAAACAGAGCCAAGGACATAAGGTGGCAGTAGGATGGATGAAGAAATGAAGAACCTCTGTTCTCTGAATGTTCAGGACAGGAATGACACAGAACCTCGGGCAGAGATAACAATACCTCACCTAATATGGTTGTTTGCCACCCTCCTCTCTCAATGCCACGCCGGTCCTCTCCGATTCCAGAGAAACTGCCAAAGGAGAAAGTGCTGCGAGTGGGCGAGACATCCAAATGATCCTCATGGAGGAGGAAGGGCACCCCCATCCTTCGTTGCCGCTTCTTCCCAGTATGGTGGAAAGGAATTGACCCTTTGCGCTCACGCTCCCTGTCCTCTTTGCGGCTCTTAAACTGCAGGAGGAAGAGAAGCAAAGAAGAGAACAGGTAGACACTTTGAAGCATGGCAAACTACCATTTGAGGGGAAAAGATAACGCAGATGTATGGCCCAAGTGTAACCTTCCACTCTGAGCTTTTTATCTTGGCCATTTACCCTGACAGCAGCTGTCTGCAGTCTGAGACTACGTGAGCATTTAAAGAAACTCAGTCTGGCCCTAGGCTGGGATGGATGCCCTTGTACAATTTTATTGTGTTCTCAGACCACGAGCTAGATTCGAGAATCCACAAAACTCTGCTAAGTATCTTGGATGGTTGCAAACCCAGAGCTTCATGAGGAAAAGACACCAGAAAAATTCACTGGATTAGCTGGAACTACAGTGAGCACTGACACTTCAAAAAAATCAGCATTGTTTGAGTACCCTTCCCTCATGCAATTTCAGCAAGATCGTTATTTGTATAAAGATTTCAGTATTGTGTTTGGAAGGTGCATATAAAACCCTATGTATTAACACAGACAATCGGTTCCAGTGAGAAGAGATGTCAGTCTCACATATCGCATGAATATATCGTCCAAGCAGACCTTCAGCTGCTACTCAGCAGGACACCGAGGTGCTGAATCATAGGTAAATTAAAGTACAATTTTCTATCACTCACCTTTTTGAAGATATTCATCCCCAGGTCTGTGGAGAGATCTGGAACTGCTGGTCTACGCAAGTTGGTCAGTGAAACCTTGGAAAATGCCTCTGTGCTTAGTGATTTTTCTTCCTCGTTACATTTCATTGTAAGATCCTGCGGTTCCCCAAAGAAGACAATAAGCACAAGGAGAAATAGAGGATAATCAGCTTAAAAAAAAAAGTGAGCTACTTCCAAGAGATGTCATAGGAACGCTGCAGAGGAAAAGGGCCTTCAATTCATTACACAAAACACTATTTGCACATTTAAAGAAGAAAAAAAAAAGAACAAACAAACGTTAGCAACTCCCACAATTATTGACCTTGTCTAAGATTTCTGTGACCACAGAAAAGGCGTACAGCACGCTGTGCTGCCACAGAAAGCCTCAGGCGCTGCTGTCAGTGTGGTCTAGTGGCATGGAAGACTCATGTTCCGTTCTGCTCTGATCCAAGGCAGGACTCTGGGTAGCTGGCGATCCTCTTGAGGTCTTGGTTTGCATGTATGAGCAATCATGGTGGCGACCCTTTTTCAAGCGTTCAAAAGATCTAAGAGAATATGCCTTTAAAGATGTATTTTGGAACTGAGTTGCAATAAGCAGCCCTGTTTCTTCAAGAAACCTGACTTTAAAACTGTTATTTACTCACTAAAGAAACCTAAGACTTCTACATCAGTCATCAATGTCATAACTGTGCTCCAAGATCTGTCCATCGTAGTTCTCACCACAGTTCATATTTGTGAAAGCCCCTACAGCTACAGCACAGAATGTCCCACGACGTGAAAACCTTGAGGCTGATTTCCTGACGGTTCAGAAGAGGGCACTCTACTCCCTTCTGCACGGAGCCGCACAGACTACAGGTGCCTGCTGGAAAGAAAGGCTGTGCTAAAAAAGGTGGCATAAGCTCAGCTCCTGGCCATCTGTTCTCATTAATGATCTGATGCCACTTTTCACGAGATGTTTGTGCAGCTGACCTGACCAAATTCCCTCAGGATAATTTTCTTCTGCCTAAATATCAGCTTGTTTCCTCTGAAGGTGCTCTTTATCCATCCCCACTGCCCCGTCAGAAAGCTTGTACTAAACAACGGGATCACCTTTTTGCTTTCGATCCCGAGATAGCCATATGCCAAGGACAGATGATACAACTCCTGTGATACAGGAGGTGCAGGTTCTGGCTACCCAGACTGTGCGTTGCAGAGCTCGCTAGCTCACAGGTACACAGTTTCATGTGTACAAAGGTCCAGCAGAAGTCAGTGACAGTCTCCACAGTGGAAGTCTGAAGCACCAGGTACCGTGTTGGCAGTACTGGGCTATGAGGACCATAGTCAGACTAAGCAAAGGCTACCCTTGAATCCTTCCTATTAATTTATCAACACATGAATGAAGGAGACACACAACAGAGATTCCTCTTCACAGCTGTTTCCAGTTGCAGTCAGACAAGGTATGCTTTTAAACCATTTTGCTTATATGACTAAAGATTCAAGGGAATCTTTAGTTTTTGTGATGCCCAATAGACAGAAAATCAGGATTCAACCCTAGGTGCTCTTAACAGGGAGGCTAGCAAGTATTTCATGTGGCTTGGTTCTCAGCTTTTACAGCTCCCTGGCCTCTTCTGTCTGGAAAACATCATATGAATTTATTTCAGATTCACCATCTTTGTCCATTAGTTACTAATGTGTTTTATTAGGTGGCTCACAGTTACCGGAAGGACAGAGTGAGGATCAGGGCCTAGCGTGACACAAGCCATCCAAACACACAGAGAGACAGAGCCCCAGTTCTGAAATCTGCCTAGGGTAGGTATCAAGCAAACACCGCCAGAAAACCAAATTACAGAATCACCTCCGATGCCCAGTGTGGCATACGATGTATTTTAATGAACTACGCTAGCACTCCAGCTGAAGAACAATAGAAAACGTGGCTATTCTGCGCAGTCGGCTGTGTGACAATGAGGACAAGATGGAAAAAAAAGCAAACCAATTTTGGGGCTGCTACTGTAGACTTTGTCGTTACTGTTTTCTGTTGCCTTCCTTCTGCACGACTCTATGCCTACCAGCTCATTAGTACTTCTCTCAACAAGGTACACTTGAGGCTCTTGGCTTTCTATTAGCACCGCAGCGAGCACTACAGCTGCGTTGGTCTTATGCTTAATTTCAGCTTTGGCTCTTTGCCCCTGCAATGTTAGTGCTAGAGGTTGTGAGCCTCTGAAGGTTTCGTTTCCTGGGCCTGTCATTACACTGAATTCACGGTGCAATGCAGCTTCCCTGTATCGCATCTTGCCAGGTCTGAAATATGTATAGACTAAAGTCACTTTCCAGAGGAAGCTAGTATTCATTTTATTCCCACTCCATCCAGGACTCCTTTTTCCATGCAACAGGAGTGCTGCCATGTGCGCTGAACCTTTTTCTACTTTGCTGTTCAGTTTACCAGGCGAAACACGGAGGGTGTTTTTCATGTCCTCTCCATCTCCACTCCTTTAGCCCAAGCTTATATGTGAAACGGGATTTCAGGCACACAGAAACCAACAAGAAGTGTGAGTTTTGCTGAGGCTTAGGGAGATGCAGGACCTTACCCTGATAAACTGCAGAATGATAGAAAGAATGCGGATTTACCAGAAAAATCTTCTGATCCCTGCTGTGGTGTGCAGGCAGCTGGTTTTGTCTTTAATCAGTTTCTGCTTGCCACTTTAAATCTATCCCGCTGAAACACAGGGTGTTTCAACCTGAAATGATGATTTTGCCATAGGACTTTAAGATCTAGACCAAAAAAGCAGGCTTTAACCACATTGCTGTGTCTCAGCTGGTGAAGTCTCAGCATACAACCGTCGTGCTGATAGAAATGACACATCCTAGCCGTCTGGAGGTGGCATTCTCTCCTCTGCCTAGCAGAGGGTCCTGAGTGATGAGACTCTGAATTTAAGAACAACAGTTGAGTCCCTGCAGTTGACTGGGATGAAACAGAGCCTAGGTGTCCCTGGGAGCTGCAGGTTTCAGTCTGCAGAGTTGTAAAGAAGGGGGGCATGAGCTGAAACTTTGGCTGCGTGGTAGGCTGTTTCACCTCCTCCATCACAGCTGTTCGGTGGAACAAACTGGAAACCTTTTTAAGCAGGATTCCAATTTGATGAAGTGCAGTAAAAATACACAGGGTTGACACCGAGGTTACCAAAAGCAATCAAACCTAACCCTAGAGGGGAAAATGCCCTGGACAGAGTCCTCACATTAACAGCTAGAAAGTACCCAGTGGAATTGCCAAATGGATTTAACAGAAAAATGTTAGCGGAGAGTGACTGAGCAAAGGAATCTTCCACAAGAGAAACTGCCTGGAAAAGCAAGAAGTAGCCAAGTGTGTGAAAGGAGAGAAGCGTTTCACTCTATAGAGCAAAGAACCAGCACAATACTAGAGCAAAGGCTGCCTGTGGGTGCTGCCACTGTGCTGAGGACCACTCCCTGTTGCACCAGCGGCTAAACTTGTTCATGTGCAAAATAACTGGGTTGTTATGAGCAAAGTCAAAGGCACAGTGTTTGCGTGGAAACCGTGAGCCACATCAACAGCAGCATCTTCCAATTCTCCCTCCAGGAGATGATATTAAGGAGGATTTTCTGTACAGGCACAGCAATAAAATCCCCTATAAAAAAAATCCTATAAAATCCCCATGCAAAGGTAGATTAAGACTGAATAGTAATTCATATCACCTGGCCTTTATGGAGGTATGTCAAGCTTTTACAGGGATGAAACGGGCAGCATTTTATAGAAATGACACTGAAGTATAATACAGGCCAAACAATATTGCTGCTGCTGAGCCCTTAAAACCACAAGTTACCACCAGCTCTCATAAAAATCATAGGGATGGCTATAAAATCCTAAGATTTAAAAATAACAGTACTAATATTTACATTGTTTATGCTTGTCTTCTGGCTTATGAACATCTGGGCTCTACAGGAGAAAAGATACTTCACCCTTCTCCCTTATAAAACAGGTCAAAAACTGCCAGAGCTCTACAATACTGAAAGCAAGGATTTTAGGAAAAACATAAAAAAATCTGAGACTTCTGACTGAAAAAAGACATTTGACAGCAACATTAACAGAAAATAGAGCCTTTTACTTGAGGTGTGTCATAAAATTGGATAGCAAAAATAGAATCTGTATTAAATTTTGTTAGGCAGTTCCATCAACTTAGTAAATCAGAATTTGCTGTTAAAAGCCCACATGACAGGAAAAGAATGCACAGCCTAAAAGTAGCTCAAATCAACAAGGAGATTAACTGAAACTGCAGCAGCATCCCCTTTTTATCCCTGAAGCAACAGTGAGCTGCCCAGAAGAAATAACATTTAGGCTTTAACACAAAGATCTTTACTGCACCGAGGTCAGGAGTCTGGGAATCCTTTTCCAGCAAAACAGGGAGCAAGTCTTGCCACCTTATTAGGACAGTTGGTCTACTGAGATCTGGTTGGCAAGTATAAAGGTAAAAGTTATGCAACAGCAGCAGGAGATTCCTAACGACATGGAGGGCTTTTGCTGTCAGCAAAGTCTGGTCCAACATTTCAACCCCAGTGCTCGCCTGCAGCGTGCAGGGCTGTACCCAGTGCCGTTTCTCTTCTCTCCTGTGGTTACACCAAAGCAGCTCAAGGAGTCCTGAGCGTTACACCGTGCAAAGGCAGTCTGATTTCTTCTGACAACTACATTAGTGTATTCTCGCATTAAAAAAATAACGTTATCACCGTTCACCCTAAATTAATTATCCCAAATCAGCCCTCAAGCTGTCAGCAGTCACCAGCTCCATCTCTGCATCAGGTTCCACCTCCAAAACGCTCATCGTTCGCAGGGTCTCTTTCTGAATCGATACAAGCACCTGGCCCGCGGGCAGTTTAACCAACACCAAAGCTGTGCTTTGCACTAGCTGTCCAGCCATCACTTCCCAGCGCCACCACAACAGCTGCTATTTTCTTACGGACGGCGACCGCTTACCTGAGTCTTGTGGGTGTTCACCAGAGAGGGTGCAGCAGCCACCATGGAGCTGCTGCGAGGTCTTGGCAAAGGGGTGATCTCCGGCTCAGGTGGTTTCTCCGGCTTCTCCTGTAGCATATGCCTCAGCCTCTGCAGGTAGTACATGAGTGACCACTGCGTGCCCTCCTCGGACCAATGTGGCTGCAGCAGGCAGCGCAGCACTGCCACATCAAAGTATGTGGCATAGCGAGACTTCTGGCACAGTGGGATCACCAAGGACACCCTGTTCCAAAGAGCAGGAGTAGAGGTGTTAGTCATCAGACTCCTTAGCCCTTCTTAGATTAGCGATGATCTGTCAGGTTTGCATGTCCAACTGTTCTTAAGGGGTTGCTTTTGCTGGAAACCAGTTCTGTCCCTAGCACACATGCTGGTCCACCCCAAAAGACCCAAGAGCTCTACTAAGAGGTCTAAAATTTAGCCACTCATCAAGAGCTATAAGCCCTCCTCATTCCCCTGCCACCTGCAGAAAACACCAGGACGTGCACAGCGGTGCGTGCTTCAGCTTGCCGGGACATTTGACGCTGCACCCTTTGGGAATAAGGCCCTGACTGAGGAAAGCATTACCGAAGACGCGTAAGTGGATATTTAGCTTTCAGCTCCCCAGAGGAGCTCAAGTACATGCTTTGTTAAGTGTTTTCTTGGATAGGGTTGCTTTCCTAAACTGTGGGCTGAAGCTAAGCTGCCAGCACCTGCGCTAACTGAATAATTTGTTCAGCTGGAAACAAGACAACCCTTGAGCATCTGCTGTTCAGACACCAGCGATATATATTTAGGAACGGTTTGCATTTGTACACATCAGGCCTTACTTAAGAAGGAGTAGCTAAATTAGTTAACCCTTTAAGCCAATTAAATTGATTCTCATACAAGTAAAAGTTACTGTTATGGACACTCTTTGCCAAGGTGTGCCAGAGAAAAGGACCATTTTTAGCCTCCATTATTGTTTTCCTGCCTTTTGGGTGGTGTCATTTCCTGAGGGGTTTTAGTAAGTAATTTCCAAAGTATTGTAGAATTTAGTGCATGCAAAAGCAGAATGTCTGTAGTAAGCCTCAGAAGTGAAACTCCAGAGAGTTCAGATTTCAAAGGGATCATATCTGTTTTCAGAGCCAATCTTATTGCAATAAAATGCCCCAACCTTTTTATTATTTGTTTTTTACATCACTTCTCTCCCAGCAGAGTACGACTGGCCTGACCTACCCTCTGTACAGTCACTAGCTGTTAGGAGACATTCGGTCAGAAAAGCAGCAGCGAAAGGGAGTTGGAGGAAGGACAATCACATGGCAAAAGAAGGTGTGACATGCGGGAGGGGGCAGGAACTCTGGAGACCTGTTGGGTTTTTTTGTCTGGGGACATTTGTATGTTTCTACTCCGTGTGTTAGAAGCACACCTCTGTGAACTCAGGACCCCTGTGATTTTTGGATTCTGTAAAAACCAACAGCACTTCCGTGAATTGTATTACCAGGCATTTGGGAATATCACAAGAACATCAAATATTTATTTTTTTAAAAAATCATTTATATTATCAATTCTGCTAAACAACATGCAAACAGCATTGGCAGGACACCCCCATGTCCAGCTGGGCACCACCACATTCTGAGCAGAGGCGGCCAAGGTGTCCAGCAAAGCGTCAGGGACTGAGCAGCAATACTGCCCAGTGGAACCTCTAATTGCTTAAAGTGAAGTGCATGCTTAAAGTGCTTGGCTGGACCACTGCCCAGGGTCACAACGCTGCCCTGTGCATCCAAGGCAGATACAGAGCTGGCAAAGGCAAAAGGATTGTGCAGTGAACGTTGATACCACTTGGAATCACATGAACCCTGCTCCATATTATACCCTTGGAAAGGGGGGGGGGGGGGGGGGAAGTTGGCAAGGCTGGGCTTGGCACGATGTGTGCATCTAGAACTCAAACCTGCAGGAGCTGGTCTGCTGCCAGCCCCATAGGACGATGTTGAAGGCGCTTGGCGACTGCAGACCAGCCTGCCTGTGTCAGCATATGTCACGATATGCAATCTATAGGTTCAAAGCTTCTGCCCTAGTGCTATAGTCAAGGTAAAAATGTTACAAGTTGGACGGCTTCAAAATGAGCTGTTATAAAAACCTGAAAAGCTGAATTAGGAAGGAGAAAATAACGATACGTGGAAACATGCTATAACGTTTTCCCCATAAACCTGATGTGAAGGCTGCTTTTGTCACAGTCAAGATTGTGGCACATAGATGCAGCCTGTAAAGACCATAAGGATAGCTGGGATACCTAAAGCATCCCAGCGAAGGAAATAAAGCCCATCACCTGAGTAGCAAAGGATGATGCATTGCTCCCTGGTCACTTTGCAGGACCCAGAGCAGTGTCTGAGTCTGAACTGCCTTTCGTGCCGCCCCTGTACGCAGCACAGTCAAACCCAGGGCACAATACGGCTCGGAGCAAGGCATGTTCTCCTTTTGAGGACTTGTCACTAAAATCCTTCCTGCAAAGCCTGTTTCCCAGGCAGTGTGCTCAAGGCAGCAGCTGGATAAAGGGCTGTGACTCTGTTTGCTTCAGCGTGTCATCTGTAAATGAAGAATTTCACTGAGTGGAGCAGGGATAATTAGCCAGGATCAGAGGAGCAAGCCATTTGCTCCAGAAGCATCTGAGGAACCTGAAATTAAAACCTGTGCTTCATTTGGAAGGAAATCTAGTGTTCCTCTAATCAGTTCTTGGTTGCTGTGGCTGCAGGGAGAGGGGAAAGACAGCCTTCCTTCAACCCTGGCCCAAGGACAAAGGAATACTGCGGCTGTTGGTAAGTAGAGTAAACAACATTTGTTCCCCAGTTGTCTGTTGCTTGGCAACCAAAGCTCCTTGTACAGTTTTAACTGATCAATGAGTCCTGCAAATGAGGAGACATAATGATGCTCTCTTCAAAGCCTGTCTGAAGCTTCATCCCCATAGCAACCACCAGACCCAGCTTGGCAAATTGATCACCTGATGCTGTCTTCTTAAAAGGCTGCTTATTTTTTTTTAAGGCTGTGCCCTCTGAGCACTATTCACACACAGAAAGGCAGTTCTGTTCCCAACTTCAGTTTTATTGCCCCACGTTAATACAAATTAAAGACCTAGAACTAACTGACAGCAGTCTTGATACAAAATCCCAAGGGAAGCCTCCTGATCGGTTCAAAACACTAGAGAACAGCTTTGCCCTTTCCACCTGTGAAAGGGTGCATCAAACCTCCTTTTGAGAAATCAGAGCTGTTCCTAGATTATATCCAGAAACCCACTCCATCCCACATTGCTTCTGTCTCTGTGACGAAGCAATTTCTTAAAACATTGCAGACTTTTGGATATGACATTTCCCAAAAGACATAAGCAACCGGACCAAAATTTTCAGGAGGAGTTTAAGTGACGCTCCTAAATACACAGAGAGCTCAAAATACAGACAGACTTCCCTCCCTCTCCACCCCCTGAAAACACTCATCGGCTTCGTTTACTTCATGGCACTACCAAGCACTACTGAAAATCTGATCCTACCTTTACCTGCTCAAATCTAGATTAAAATAAGTTAATTTATTAGTGCCATGCTGGAAAACTATGACCTGAGCTCCACAGGGCAAGGTGGGAGGACGTTTGTGTGGCTGCGCTTGTTAATCTGTTCCTTTGGGCCAGTAGTCTAAAGCAAGCTAAGCAGCAGGATGCAGAGAAGGCATAATGAAAGCGATGGAGAGAGGCTTGCAAAAATCCTTTCCTAAAGGCAAAGAAAATTTGATCAGAAGGAAGCCAGGAAATATGCCGGCTGCCTGAGGCCAAATCCAGCTAAGGAGAGTTGAACCTGCAGGGGTAGCTGTTAGTGCCTTTAATTACAAGAAACCAACATATTAGAACAGACCAAAGAAATTGTCCCAACAGGCCAGCTAGAGATTTCTCCAGTGAAGGAGGCATCGAGTGTCAAGTGTCATCAGCCTGTTCATCATCCGGCACCGAGATTTGTTGAATTAAGAGTTTGAGATAAACATCCAGCACCCTTGGTGCGTACGCACAACAGCAGATTCAAAATTAAGGACTCCTGTGGCATCGACCATAGAGCCACATCAGCCTAACTTTCCACTGAAGGGGTTTGTACCTGGGCTGTGCAGTACCTCTCTCCTGAGAGGTCTGGGAGGACACGCTTCCATCCAAGGAATTTCCACGAAGACATGCTGAAACAGTGGCCTTTGGAGGTACAGAATCTGGCTGGGTTGTCTCACAGACCACCTGTAGTCCCTTTGGATAGTTTTAATAAAGAAAATAGGTATATAAACATATTTATCTCTCCCATATTAGTTTCCTTACTGCAATTTGTGCTTCAGACGTGACTATTATTTCTACTGTAATACCATGGTAATACAGCAGAGAAACTGGTCAAGCCTGGGGCTTCTCAGTACTAGGCATTGTGAAGGGTAAGACAGGGCTCTGGCCCAAGAAAATACGTAACATCAGTTTTCCATCCTACAAGATGGCAAAAGGCCAAGGAGATCCTGACAACTACATCAATACCCTTTGGTTCCACTGCAGACAAGGTTGGGAGCCTTCAGGAGAACTGTGAGGAACTGTAATTTCTGGAGATCACATACATCACTGCCGTAACTGCAACTGCTGTCCCAGTATTAATTTCCCCGCTCCCTCAGCTCCTTATTCAAGCTCGTCTAAACTTAGCACAGAACGTACCTCGGTATGTCCACTATCCAGGTTAGGGGATTCACAAGTCACGCTCTGATTGTTGATGGGAGAACTTCTCTTAGCTGAGTAGAGAAAACAAGGGAGGATATTTCAGGAATCACCTCTAATATGTATCACTGAAAGGGTAAACCAGAAATCAAAACCAAACCCAAAGCAGCCTCTCCCCTACAGACTTCCTAGGCATTAGCCACATCCATAAAAAGAAAACAAAGAACTGTTTTAATTTCAGCACAACTCTTTGAATTGTGCCATCAACAACATTGTTTACTGAAAATCTCTATTTCTTTAAAATTAAATTTGAACACGAATTTTATCCTAAAGCCATCTGGCATCAAACTGTGTCCTCCTGCGCATACCAGTGCCTTTTATTTTGGAGCTCTTCCTCCTCCTGTTTTCACATTTATTCAGCCCTTTTTCTAGGTTACATCTCAGAATGTATTATGATTCCAGTTTGACACATGCCTTCATCACAGGAAACACACGGATGTCACAGGGAAAGTGTGACGAGCGATACTGTAGAAGAACAAGGGCATCACAAAGGCTGGGGTGACAATTCCTGAAATGCTGTCACATCACAAGCCATTCAGATGTGACTGAATATCAGACTGACACCAAACAAAACATTGCAAAGCTGCTTCAGTACAATTCTTTGAATCTGCTGTTTGAAGGAAAATTCAAGTAAATTTAACCTTTTTTGTCCCAATTTGAGACAACACTGCTAAGATAGCAGAATATTCCTTGATAGAAAGGACCTCATTCCAATTTTTGCTGGAAACATTTTCAAAACATAACAGAGTATTTTAATTTCAGACTTTACTTCTGAACTTATCCTTTTAGGGATTCTCTGACCATACTCCAGACCTATGGAAAACATACAGGCAAAGAAAACGTAGGACTAATTCCTTTTGTTATTTCCAGGGCTGAAATCCTATCTTTAGATTCCAGAAGTTGAAGCAAGAGGGAGGAAGAGCTAGATGTCAAAGATGGTTTTAAATAATTTGAAAACACTTGAATCTTTTGAATTCTGGACTGTCCCAGAGGCCTACTAAGCCTTCAGAACAAAATATGACATCCAAAATGACTTGTCGTCAGAAAAATCTGATGAAGCAAACTATGTTTTCACTATTGTGAAAATTACAGTTCTGGGCTTTGGAAAACGAGCGAGCAATGCTATCAGTGATACACCCAGCACAATTTCAATGCACTGCCTTGTAGGAATTATGCAAAACTAGCGTCTAAAAACACAAAAGTATAAAAGGTGGTTTAGAACTAGGCCAGATGCAAAGGCTTGGAAGCCTAAGCACCCTACTCCAGTCTCATTACAGCTGAAGCACAAAGGAGGAGCAACCCCTTCCAGTATACAAAGGTGAATTCACAACCTAAACCTCCCTCGAAGCCTCTTGAAACTGCTTTGTGTAACTGCATAACATGGTGCAATTCACATTTTAGCTAGGAGAAGCTACACTGCCATCTGTGTGCTCTTTACTGTTAATTTTTGTCCAGTGGCAGTCTGGGAAAGCCTTTCCCACCCATGTCAGGCTGCTCCTAGATACTGCCTTTGCCCTTCGTAGCAATTAAGGAAGATGTAGTGAAATAGAAATAGGAAACTCTTCAGAAGAGGTTTTCATTTCCTACTTGTGAGTTCTCTCTCATGTCCTATTTAGTTATTATGCAAATATTGGTTGACTCTGAGTGGAAACAACCTTAAACTACCTCAATGGTGTGACTAGTTCCTGCAGGATTAACATATTCCTTCAAATATGATGGTTACAGGCAAACAAAGGAAAGGTTTCCCAGCTCTCAGGAGCCACATTACCACAGCAAAGTCACAGACCTGTAACGATGTTCCTGATTGGTTTTACAAGGGCATTGAAGGCAGAAACTTCAGGCTGCCTGTGTTCCCACATAGGCTGCCAAATAACAAGGCCACTAGCCAACCGAAACGTAAGGTCAGACTCCTAGAAAGACAAACAGAGGTTGTATCACACAAGCTCAAGCAACAGAATGCTGTTAGCAGCCTAAAAGGATTGTCTTTCCTCTGGCGCACAGATCTTACAAGAAATGAGGGATACCAGAGGCAGTTCTGTGGTCAGTGTATGCTAACGCAGGGCCACTGACACTGCTCAGCAGACTAACCCATTTCAAGCATAGCTATCAAAAAATAACAGGGAAATCTCAACACAGAAATATACAAGAATATTTTTCTACATGAAATTTCTGTGCTGGTTAATGAACCCTGGTTCTTTTCAGGACACTAAACTGTAAAAGAAAAGGCTATTCCTGTGTCGCAAAGCATCCCTTCTGGTCATATATAATCACTTCATAGCTACTATTGGATCTCAGCCTTAGTATTCCCACCCTGAGGCCTGAACTTCTGGCCCCAAAAGAATAAGAATACTAAATATGAAAACCTTAGAAGGAAACTGAGAAAACAGGAAATGCAACAAACGACTATGAAATAGCAGTATACAAGAATGTTGTTTATTATTAGCGCTGTCAGCATTTGAGCTATGGCAATGCAGAGACATTGGTACTGCTCACACTTGTGCCATCATTGTTTTACATATGCCAGTGGCTGAAATCATGTAAATGAGTACACGAGTAAATGTTAAGAGGATCAAGGTGGATGTCTGCACTTCTGTGACTGACAGTCAGACCTACGTTTGGAGACACTGATGTTGGTGTAGTCCAGCTATCCCCCACAAGGCAAACAAACATGGTAGTAGCAGTTTTGGCAGCATAATTACAGCTGCACCATCGTCTCCTGTTAGCATAACGCCACATGCCTCAGCGGTTGAAATGAATGATGCAGACAGAGCTAAAGGAATGGCAGGAGCTGACTGCTTGTAGCTCTCCAGCCCTTCTACTCACTACTCTTTGTTAGTGCCATCCTGTCATAACGAGCTCACAAGCCTTTATAAACTAAGCCTCCCCCTCTACTCTGTGCTGGTGAGGCCTCCCCTGGAGTGCTGTGTTCAGCTCTGGGCTCCTCAGCTCCAGAAGGACAAGGAGCTACTGGGGAGAGTCCAGCCAGGGCCACTGGGATGGGGAAGGGCCTGGAGCACCTTCCATCTGAGGAAAGGCTGAGAGAGCTGGG
Source organism: Rhynochetos jubatus (assembly GCA_027574665.1). Taxonomy (NCBI): domain Eukaryota; kingdom Metazoa; phylum Chordata; class Aves; order Eurypygiformes; family Rhynochetidae; genus Rhynochetos; species Rhynochetos jubatus. The sequence continues at coordinate 3,752,724 of CM050654.1, read as the reverse complement.
GCTGTTCAGCTGGGAGAAGAGGAGGCTGAGGGGGATCTTATCAATGCTGATCAATATCTACAGGGTGGGTGTCAGGAGGATGGGGCCAGGCTCTGCTCAGGGGTGTCCAGTGACAGGACGAGGGGCAGTGGCCATCAACTGGGAAACAGAAGGTTCAGCCTGAACATGAGGAAACCCTTCTTCCCTGTGAGGGTGACAGAGCCCTGGGACAGGCTGCCCAGAGAGGGGGGGAGTCTCCTTCCCTGGAGCCTTTCCAAAGCTGCCTGGGCTTGTTCCTGTGTGATCTGCTCTAGGGGATCCTGCTCTGGCAGGGGGTTGGACTAGATGATCTCTAGAGCTCCCTTCCAACCCCGACCACTCTGTGAATCTGTAAGCCTGTTCTTAATTACTATTTTTAGTAAGAAGCACCTTGCAAGGCTTTTGGAAGTGGTAGCATTTTCACTTTGCACAGCTGGCTTTTGGTGACATGCCAACACTTTATCTTCAGTTGTTATGTTACAGGATTACCCGCATCCTCCTCACACCACAAAAGCCTCATTTAAAAACACATTAAAAACACAAATGCCCTCAGAAGTTAGGAGTTCCATCGTTTAGATCTGCCTGTGCAAACACGTATCATCTTCCTTGAGCACAGGTATTACTTTGGTTATCTGATCTTTTATATTCTTCCCCTGAGACCTCTGCCTCTGTGAAACAGAGGGACAATGCGATTTAGTGAGCCACTTTGCACGCCTCATTTACCTCACCTTTTTTGAGCTTTGCTTTGGTGACAGAAACATGCATGTTTTCACGGCCTTTTCAATATTCAACACTACAGTATCTCAGAGATCGGAGATTTTCAAGGTAAAGCTGAGACATTGTTATTAACCCCATCTCGTAAATGGGGAAATACATCCCAGAAAGATTAATATATATATATAAAAAAGAAAAAAGAAAACTGATCTCTAATAGCCAGGGTATACCTCGTTTAATTTTGTTTATGCAAAGAGAAGTCCACACCTGTGGTGTAGCACTGGGACAAATTCAGCGTTTCTTCCTGTCATGTCCCAGCAGCTTACAGAGAAAATGTGGAACTACTAAACAAGTATAAAAAAACCTGGGCTAAATCAATTGAGCAGGAACTCAGTAGCAGAAGTAGGGAAAGAATCTGGCTCTCCAGACCTGCTTTCACCCGCCTTACCCAAAAGATTGCCCTTTACCTCCTGCACTGTATTATCTTCTTCAACTGCTGCAGTACACAAGGCAGGATTAAAACAGATAACAGCCTCCATCCTTCCATGACTTTACAGACCTTTTCCAAGCACTTACTCTCCAGAGCCAGTTTCTCTTCCTAGACCTAGCTGAAAATGCAAAGGCTCAGTGGCAGTCCCACAGAGAGGCTGAAGACAAGCGGTAGGAGTCAGAGCATGTGGGAAATATCCTGCACCATACCACTCTGCAAAGCTGGTGCTCTCAGCGTAAAACCAGCAGAGGACCCCAGCAGGCACGAAGCCTGCAGCCTGTTTCTGGCTGCAGAACACAGAAATGTTCAGCTGCCTCTGCCGCCGCGCTCATACCACTATCATATTCCTGGGAGTTTGCATCAAGATGATTAATAACAACAACGAACCCCGGTGGCAGGCCCATGCTGGAACCCCTGCAAAGTTAGTAAGACCCTTCTGAGCAATGGCTGAGAATAACAGGAGCAGGCTCAAGTTCACAACCCTTTCTGCAGGTTCCAGGCTGCCGAAGGCTTCAGAAAGGCCACAGATCTTTGACATTCCTGAGGGCTGAACATGTCTCACTTCACATCTATTCGCCATTGTGTCTGCCTGATGCGGTAGCGATTGCTCATTTTACTGGAAGAAATACTTTCAGTATTCCTTCCAGTAAAATGGCAGTGGTATTGTGCCAGCACGTTAAAACATTTCCAGTGGTCACGCAGTGTGCACTGCAGGCTGAATTAATTAACAATCACAAAGAATCATTCTTTTCCTGCTCAGAAAGTCTCCACACAGGTACCCCACCAGTGTTCTACTTACTTTAATCCTGTGGACAAGGGGAGCAAAGAGGAACACAAAAAGCTCCACTGTGGCCATGGAATTCTGAAAGAACTTCCTTCTGTTATTCTCCTCCTCATCATTTGTGGCACTGGGCCGGGGATGTCCTGGTGATCCCTGGTTTTCAACCTGGTGGATAAAGGCGCTGCTGCTCCCTCCCCAACTAGAGCCTCTGTCTCCTCCAAATCGGTCATTGCTGCAGTCCTGAGGGGCCTCCAGCAGCATCCAGTGAAGAGTGTGAAGAAGCTTTGTTTCAGCTACTCCAAGCTTATCCTGATGCCCTGGATGGAAAAACGCACCACAGTGTCTCACAGGTTTCCATGAATGGTACTGCTGAGGCTTTCAGAGCTGCACAGGGAACCTGGGCATCCAACTTCCTGATAAGCATTTGAAAATCAAACTTCTACCATTAAAAGTATCAGCATTGCATTTCATTATGCTTCAAAGCTCCTACTTCACAAGTTTCCATTTACTTCACAGAACGTGCAGTTGGGTCCCTGAAATGTCAGCAGCAGGGCAACTGAATGCTTGGGCAGAGCAGCCCTAAAAGATGCCAGCTTGACAGTCTTGTCTGTTTGACTCTATGGCATGAGACAGAATGCAAGTGAGCACTGCGAGGTGCTCGAGATGTGTCCTGTTAATGTTCCCTACAGGCATGTCCCTTGAAGCAAATCCCTGCTGAAACCACTGCTGAAATTAGTAAAAGACTGGTAAACTAAGTTAGATTTGGACCTGGCCCCATCCTTATTATCTGATTGACTTACCTGCTGAGAATCGCACACATTGGTCTGAGTAAAAAGAGAAAGAATAATAAATAAAAGACCTGACCCTATTAAAAGTATCTGCTGCAATTGGCCACTGAGGGATGCCTTGAAAGAAATATGTATTCCTTCAAGGAACCCATGCCTGCTGGGTGATAAGGCTTTTGCTACAGCTAGTTCTGTTACCTCTGGAAAATAACAAACAAAATATTATTGAACTACATTGACTCTTCAGCTGACCAAACCTTTAGCTTCACTGGGGAAGCTCTCACAGTTTACCCTGCTGTAAATGAGAACAGCTCAAGAAAGGCAATCCACAGCATGAACTAACTGGGATTCTGAGATTTAGGAGGTGTTGGCACCCTGAGCATCCATCGGTCGTATCTTGACTGCTAACTTCAGGAATGGAAAGACAAACTCACGTGAGCACTAACCTAGCTTGTTTCGGTTGGAGAGCAACGTTGCAGTGCAGTGCAGCACATGCGGGAGCGCAGCTTGGACAAGTTCCCAGCGAGAAATGCTCTGGATGGCTTCAGAGAGAGCTGGAGAAAGGCCATGCAGCTTGTTCTCTACCAAAACTCTTTCAAAAGACTAAAAGTAAGAACAAAGAAAAAAAAGAGACACTGTATATCTATCTGTGCACATACCTTCCAGTACACACAACATTCTCTTTTATAAGCCTGTAATCTGTAAGTTTTCATTATGTAACTAAAGCACACCTTAGAATATTTTTCCTGAAAGCACAGGCTGCAGCTAAAGCTCACCAGACACGTGGACATACTTGGCTAAGAAATGAGTGGGCCACTCAATGTATTTTCTGAAATAAAAAAGAATTAAAGCAAGTATCGTGTACATTAGCAAGTGCCAACATCAAGCCAGAGTTACAGTTGTGCTGGGCATTAGTCTGGCATGCCAGTAATAAGTCACAGGCGCTAACGAAGCCTGTATTTGTGGGGCTGAGAGCTGGATATTCTTCTCTCACACACACACTTTCAGTTTAGTGTAACATAAAGGGCAACCCATTAAAGGTATACGGGCCTTAGGAAATGTTTTCACACCCTGCCACAAAAAATCATCAGCGTACAAAAATTTTTGTCGAGCCATGATGTAATGGTTTTGTGAACACTTAAAAGAGCTGATGGCTGCAGCAAGTTCCTTATTTCCACTTCAAGCAACACAGAATAAGACTATCTGCCTTTGAAATCCCTCACCAAGTTCCTTATTGGCAGTTAATTCAACCATTGTGGTAAGTACTTCTGCCGACCACATACAAACATCTCATTATAGGTCACAAAAGCAGTTGTATTCCTGAAGTTCCTACAGTGAAGAAGTACGTTACTGATAACGCACGTCCTTGCCACGTACCAGCTTAGCCTCCTGGCTACCTATTTCTTCACCAGCCGTTTCACCAGTTTTATCAGGCTCCGGGTAAACAAGCAGCCGTTGGCATTCGTGACCTAACGGATGTTTCAAACGCCCTCACTCCAGATTCATAAAGCTTATCCTTCAGCACTAGTCATACTGATTTTTCCTGTGAAATTGGAGGGGGGTGTGTGTGTAATAAGAACAGACTTCATTACAAAGAAGAAAAGCAAAAGGGGCAGAAGTTGTAGCCCCGCCGTGCTGAATGACTGCACAATCTTGTAGGTGCGGCATGCTGAGCGGTGCTAACATGCACTCTCCTGCATGCCCCAGAAGCTGTGCACATTTTGTTCTCCTCCCAGTCGTGGCCACATCGCTGGGTTGGGCAGATGTGAGCCCCTCCATCAAGCACCAAGGTGCCCTGGTGCAAGCACAGTGCCGCACCATGGTGCTTTTACAGCATGCCTGTAACAGCTCCGCTTTGGCCAGCATGGAGGTGGAGAAACACACATCTATATTCTGTGCTTCCAAGCTGAGACACAAACTCCTCAGTAGCACCAGGCGTAGACAAAGAGAAGGGGAGATGGACTGTATGATTTACACAGAGGTGTCCGGGGAGTATTCAGAATGGCGTGTGCTTCTAGAGGACTAAGCCTGTAGCAACGCCAATTGAACCTGAGGAAACACTGACAATCAACATCAGAGCTGCCAACAAACATAACCGTGTACAAAGTCACACTGCCCACCGATTAGAAACCCCAGGTTCTAGTCGGAAAACTCCACAGACTTTCTTTATGGAGCAATGGCTGAAACTGGAGGGCGTTAGTTGCCACGCGTGGACAAAAGCACCCGTTTCCTGGGGATTAGCCAAAACCAATGTGCCGTGGATTAGATAGTCAGCAATGTGTGTTTCTTGGCACCAGGATTGGATAATAGGTGTCCCAAGGAAAAGATACCCCAAATCACTCTTACAGCCACCTGCTGGGGGTCACGTTGTCTACAGAGTGAAACAGTCTCCTGCCCTGCACTCCTAGCCGTTCAGGAGTGGGGGAAACAGGAAGGGATGGCCAAGGCTTGGAAAGCCTGGGCAGAAAAGGGAGTGAAATACTCGTAAGGTCTGAGTAGTCTGTTCCGTTCAGGACGTACAAAGTCATTGAACCGCAGTAGCAGTTGAGAGCACATTAGAATAAAGATGTACATGGCCCACATTCTGCATACTTCAGAAACTCAAGAGGAAGTGCCGCAGTCTGCAGTTACGTCTTTAAATCAGGCATGCATTCACCTCAGCATTTTGGGTTTCTGAGCCACATGAAGCTTTTCCTACATGGTTAGCCACCAGATTCCCTCTGTTCTCTCCTGGCCTGAGCTGAAAGCTAAATATATTTCCATACCACAATGACAGATTAGCTTCTGGAACAGCATATGTGATCACAAGCACTGCATGTTGCCAGAAAAATGCTAACACGAAGGCTACTGTATGGGAGCTCCTGCGTGTCCCTGTGTGCTACGGGCACTGGCTGGTACACAGCTGCCACTGTGCATGTACTGTCAGCACAGGACCGAGTTGGCATCAGTCCCCACACGGGTAACTGTCACAAGGAGCGCAACAAGAACATGCAGTTCTTTGGACAAACGTTCCCGTGGGATTTGCCTCGAGTTCTCCATAAAGGTCCAGCTCAGAGCAGCTTCTGCCTACAACAGACATTCAAGATGCAGCCCTGGGTTAGCATTTGTTCCTGTAGGGCCTCTGTTTTGGTCTGCTACAGCTCTGATTTTCAGGACCTGCTGCAGAGAATATACAGACAGTAAGTTGAAAGACCTAATTTTTACCCCACATGAACTAAGCAACTGCTGCTGCAGCTGAGAGGAGTTACATGCTTCAATGAGAAGGCTGAATGAGGATGTCTGGAGTAAGCTTCCTGTCAGTCAAAAAAGAGATATTGTCATGCTCTGGGTAAGTCTGGAACTGCAGCCTTGGGGCTGCTGCTTGGCTAAGAAAACAGTTACGTACTTACAGCAGGCTGGTCCGTGCTTGCAACGCTCCCTGTGCCAAAGGAGGATAAAGAACACCTGCCAAGGTGTTAGCGAGGGAAGTCACTGTTATGCCTTGGCTGGAGAAAGGGCAGCCCCTTTCAGCAGTGCCCTGGGTGTGTGGTGCTCAGCTCCCTCAGAGCCACTTACACAACCATTTTTCCTTTTAGCCTGGCGAGGCCATGTGTTATCTCAGGGAGTGGCGGTCAGGCTTGTCTGGCTGCCTTCCCACTGCTGCTGTTCTCCTTTCACCGTCTTCTCCATCAAGAACCAAAGGGACTGTCAAATACCTTGTGACCAGGGTCAGCCTGCCCGTCCCTTCGCTGCTGGAATGGGAACAGGTAGCTGCCTGCAGAAGCCTAGACAAGCAGTACAGGACAGAGCAGCTTCTGGCTGGGCTTTGCCATGGTTTTCTCTACAGCTCTGCTGAAGTCTTATGACTTCCCCTGCTCTATGCCCAGGGGAGATGTACCTGCAGTGAACTGCACAAGGCAACAAGGGCTCAGCCAGGCCCCTGGCCCCCAGTAGACAGCCAGGGCCTTGGGAAGCTCAGGACCTCCCTGTTCCTTTCCCACAGGAGTACCAGATGAGCTGCAGGTCTCCTCCTAGGAAGTGGCCCTAGAGGATTTCCCTTGAAAATAAAACAGAAAAATGGCAAAAGCAGTAAGCTAGGAGAGCAGGGCCCAGTGCTTAGGCTGCGGTATGTACAGAAGGACCCTGGCAGAGACACAGAGAAGCTGTTAGTGCTCCTTGAACCAGAATTCTGTCCTTAGAGGGAACCCTACTGCCCTCTTCTTCCAAAGCCCAGGAGGCATCACGGTGGAAAGCAGAGACCATTGCTAAAGTCACTGACCATTGCTCAAGTCACTTCAGTCTGACAGGAAAGAACAAGAAAGGTGCTCTGAATAGGGAAGAGTTCCTAGAAAGACCTAAAACATTAATCTAGGAACCCCAGCACAAGAGATGGTAAGGATCCACTGTTTACTAAACACAGAAATAGTACAACCCTTGAGAAGCAATAAAACACAGTGCCAAGCACTTTATTTACAGAAAATTCCCGTGTTCAAAACCTCAGTTTTCTGCAACCATGTCCACTAGCTAGAAATAATAAAGGAGCCTCTTTTTAAACTCCATTCCATATCTATCCTTTCATCATGCATAGCAACAAAGCCTATTACTACCTTTGCAAAAACAAGCAAAGAAACAAAAAAGAGGTAAACTTTGAATTTGCAGGATCCTCCAGAAAATATTTGGGTTCTTCCATGCCCAATGTAATCCAGGGTAAAAGAATTTAAAACATACCCTTGAGACCCTTACCCCCAAAATACATTAGTTCTGTATAGAACTCACGTACGCTCCTGTGAGGTCATTTACAGATTTGGCTCATGCACATTAGGAATGACATTGTGTCAGGGCAGAAGAACTTCAGAATGGGGAAGAACATTAAATAATTAAATCCATACTGAGGCACAAGAGCATTTAGACAGCGTGAGACAATGTGTGGGGGGGGTGTGTATATTTATCTCCAGGTTAAAGGCTATTATTCACAGACTGATTAAGTCAGTGTGATTGTTCAGCTAAGGAAAACAAGGCTGTGAAAGGACCAGGTTTTTCCTCAAGTATTGAAGTATAAAGCAATGCTCAAAGAAGCAATGCAGTCTGCTCTTGCAGACCAGATGCTGTACTCACTGAATCTAGGCCTCCAGCATCTGCTTCCCCAATGCACAATATGCAGCAAATCCTACTGCAGCAAGTTTAGAGCCAAGAATAATAATAGAATACTGCACAGCGTTGTGTCATATGCATTGTCAGACAGTTACCAGCTTACAGACACGCCTAGAACAATTCTGGCTAGAGAATTTGAAAAGGTCAGATCGTATAACAGGTGCACGGCGTTTTTAGGCACACTAGTCAATACAGTGGTGTTAGATAATCAGCTTGATGTTTCAGAAGACAAGCCAACTACCTGTCAGGTTCCAGAAACCCTGTCTCACCCATGCACGTAGCACTCTGCTACCCCACTGGATAACACGGAAGGTGTTGGTGTGGGCAGACATTCCTGTGCATCGGCAGGGATAGGAAACGTGAGCAAAAGCAAGTGGTGGATGCAGCAGCTCAGGCTGTATCCTGTCACATGCACAAGCCCTGCTTCTGAAAGCTTTCTACCATAATTTAGTGATTATGGTAAGAACTGGAGAAGAATCAAGTTCTCCTTCATCTGAGGGGTAGAAATGGATTGGGTCTTCATGAAACACATTTTTCCAGAGCTCCTTTTCCCTTGGCTGAAACGTGTGATTTATGTTGCCTTGTGGTTGTTGCATTTTTATTTGGGGATTTTTTGGTGTTTGGGGAATGGGGGCTTCCCCCGGCTTTGTAAATGCTGATATGTGCTCACAGAAGAAGGGTGTTTTAGAATCAGCCTGGGGGACATAGCGGAAGACCTGGTGCCAACAGCACAGCATGAAGCACAAGGAAGTCGCAGACAGGTAGGTACATCCTGGGGAACACACAGAGAAGGCAGTTCTGTCCCTCCACCCAACAGTAGCAGACATTAGCGCACAGGTGGGGTCACAGCTGCAGGTTGTAGGTGCTTCAAGGCATGGCTCCCACACGTTGCTGAGACTCCTGGTAAAGGACATAAGGCAATAAGCTCCCTTTTCTAGCCTCTGACCAACCAGGAACTGTCAGTGGTATAAACCAGTGACGATGCTTCTTGCTCCGTGTGCCAGAACTGCAATACATGTTCCTCACCAACACACTGAGCCAGCAGTACTCTATCAGTGTTTGGTATCTAGCAATAACCCTGAAATATTTATGGATTTCTTGGAAGAAAATTAGTCAGCAGCAGCTAGGGCTTCTCCAGCTTAATACCTTGTGAAAAGGAAGTCAGAAAATTGCTGCAGAGAGACCTAAGTACTTTAAACTATTAAGATACACGTCCAGACCAAGTTTTTCCAGTCTGTCAAGTTTGGCTGCAACTGCTTAATGTACTTAAATAATCCAAAGATCAGCAACAGTTCAAGGAATTCTGCAGTTCCCAAGACACCCAAGTTATTTGAACTTGCTGCATCCCTTCCCTTTCTCCTCCTTTTAGACAGCAGATTGAGGTTTCATTCAAAATACAGTTGGAAGTAAGAGTTATTAGTATCTGCCTAATAACCCCTCTTGAATTACACTGCTAAGACATGGTCCCTCCATTTTCCAGTAGAGGAGGTATTTTCGTCTTGCACATGGTAAAAGTGTTGTTTAAAGCTTGTTAGTAATGCTTAGAATTTCAATATTTTAAGTCTGAAAGCAACTCCAGTAATCACAAACTGAAATGACATCAATCTCATCTGAAAGCACAGGATGAACTGCAAATTTAGAACCAGACTGTCATAGCCCAGTCTGCCCATAGCATTATTTATTTAGTTACTAATTATTTCAATTACTAATATTCAAATAAAAATATTTTTGTTGTGTCTGGAGACGCACGTGATATCCAAATCCTTTAGATGGGAAAAGGTTTCAAGTCCTTCACAGGGTAAAAGTACAAAATTAAACTGAATGGACTAAATCCACTTCTGGCGTAAGCTGAGAAGCTTGCTGATCAGCCACCACGGTGAGATCAAGTTGCAGGAAAAGTTAGTTACTAGTAAGAGTTGAAAAAGAGAAACATGTACGTACCACACAGGAAGCTTCATATTGTTTCCCCAGTTTAGGTCTTAAAAATGCACTGAAGGAAGGGAGAAAAAGCATTAGAGACCCAGTATTTCAAGTGTGGGGTTTACTTAGTTATTTTGAGGATTTTTCTCATGTCTGAAGGTTGGCAAAAGGCTGAGAAACTTAACACAGAGGAAGCCATAAGGCCAAAACAATGTTCAGATACCTGTTGATAACATCTGACGAAGTGTTGTTGTCTTTTCTAGAAGACTGAAGTACCCACGCTGATATGCCAGGGAGTAGCTAATCCCCCTTCAGGAAGAGTCCTGTTCCCCATGGATAAAAATCTTCCATCAGCCATTTTTCAGCCATTTTGCCTCAGTGAAAGGCTTTCAATATATTGTTTAAAATTTATTACATAATACTGAACTTTGCTTTGCCTCCGTTTTAAGCCAGAGATCCATGTGCCAGTCTTGTATTAAATATTTTCCTCCACAACTGCCGATGTGGAAGGCTTATGATGAAACGCAGGCCTGTACCCTGTAGGTAGAGAACACCCACTCTCTACCCTCATTCCCCTTCAGAATGGGATCACAGTTAAATATTTTAAAATAGATCAATCAGGTCACCTTATTACAGCTGCCTTTTTTCCAGAACACTGAAGCTGTGGAATGAAGGGATTTTGCGACTGAGGCCTTAAATTAGAGCCACAACCTTCAAACCTTTCAACCTCCCCCCCCCCCCCCCCCCCACACGCACTTCCCAAATCTCCGCGATGTTTTTGGTTTAAAATTCAGTGAAGACAGGATTCACAAGGAATATGAAGCCCCAGCCATACATTCAGCCTGCCCCTCACACATCATTACGCTCCAGTCCAATGAAATAAGGTGAGACTTTGACGTATCTGCGTGCTGACCTGTCAAAGCATAGATTACACTTCCAGAACGGCTGCAAACACAGGTACAAGCAAAACTGCAAGTCCAGTGCAGCACTGAGGGATGCCGCTTCTGGTACCAGAGCTCCAGGAGCCTTCTTAAAAGTGGGGGTGGAAGTGGAGGAGACAGACGACAGGGAGGAGGGGAGAGGTGCATAGACACGCATACATATAGATGTTTTAAAGTCAAAGCAAGAAGCTGCCGGGGACTGCCACCAGGTTAAGCTGCCTCCAGTCCTTCCCCCAGCCCCGATACACAGATTGCTCTATACTGAGTGCAAAGACAGCAGCTTGTTTCACGCCTTCATGTTGCAGCTGCAGTAGCCGCTTCCTCCCCGCCACTGGGCAGCAGCTGGCCTCTCCCCCCCCTCCTCCTCCACTTCCACTGCCCTGTTGCAGCTGTATCCCAAGTACCCCGGGCTTGCTGCTCTCACCTGGTTTGTCTCCACAGGAAGGTCTGGATGGGCAGCGGGATGCCACGGCCGCTCTCCTGCTCCTGGCCCTCTGAGCTTTTCCTTTTCACCATGATGCTGATGACAGCTCCTGCTGCCAGCCAGCGCTCAGCAGACGTACCAGCCGGGGTCTCCCATGGCTACCTCCTTGCTCTCCGTAACTCTTCACCCTCTTCCCTTCATCCTCTGCAGCTCACCCCCTCCCTCCCCTCTTACACGTCCCTTCGGCTCTGCTGGTGCAAAATGGCTGCAGGAGGCAGGGAGGAAATTAGGGGAGCGAAGATGTCCGCGTCCCTCTGCCTCCTCCCTGCCTTCAGCACCTCCCTCTGTGGACAGCTCCCAGCACCGAGCGCCGCGCCGGCAGGCGGTGACAGGGGAGGGCGGGCGGGTGGCGCGGGGGCGGCACCTCCCCGGCCCGCCCCGCCGCCCCGGGCCCCCCGACAAACTTCCAGCGCCCGGGAAGGGGCCGCGGGGCTGCTCCTCCCGCCGGCCCCGGAGCAACAGGGTTTCTGCCGCCTCCCCCCCCGCACACCCGCGGGCGCGGGAAAGTGCCCAGCCGCCGTCAGGAGACGCCTCCCTCCCTGCCGCGCCACCCGCCCGCAGCCGGGACAAGCTCCAACGGGCTGCTCCTGCAAATCGGGGGGTCTGGCCAAGCTGCCCCCCGCGCCGCGGGGGAGCAGAACGGAAAGAGGGCTTTTCGAGGTGCGGGGGAGCTCACTGACGGTGTGGAAGGCCAAGCTCCCCTCCTGGGATCTACCGAGGCGGGAGGCCTCCGCGCGGCTGATACATTGACCGGTGGGATGCGCGTTCACCTCCGGAGAGGGGAGAGAAGGAAAGCGGGTCACAGACCCGCTCTGAAAGTGAGGGTTGGTGGCAGGAGCAGGGGAAGCGTGGGGTAGTTATTCCATGGGGTTTTCTTACACCGAAAGAGTTGAGACAGAGGTGGAGAGGATGGTGACTGCCCAAGCAGCTTTACTTGTGTTTCCAACCAGACACCAGACTGATTTCATTAATACAAAGATATATTTGAGTCAGGTTTGCTGGAAATATTTCTAAGTCACTGTTAGATTAGCTCTCCTTGCATGCCTAAGGATATCAGAGGATAGGATACTACTAGAAATAATTATTAGAATAAAATGAAAGATCGATGCAAGTCCATACTTACCAGTTAATTTTTGACACAAAAAAAGTTGTATCCCATTGCCTATATAAAAAGATTGCCAGTTTAAAGATAGATGCTCCAACAAGCTGTATTTCTTCCTGTATTTCAACCTTCTCACTTAGTATCAGGCACCTGAACACTCACCGATGTCATTCCTTCCCGGAACAGGAGCCAAACCGATCAGCACTCACCTATTTCCTTCCTTACAGGTACTTGGAGGAACAGTTTTGCTGAAAACCCAGTGCCACTACCTTAAAACCTGCATTTACTCAGGGTAAAGTTTTTTTCTCGTGCCCAACCCAATACTTCCTTGCAGTGACTTAGGCTGGTCTCGATCTCCATTCATGGAGAACAGGACCCTGTGTGGACTACTTTTTGCTAAAACCCTTTTCTTGCACAAAAGGAACATTAAGACAGTTAATTAAAAAGTAATCTGTTAAATAAAACCTAGACAATATGTTCAAAACCACAGAGTTGTATATAATTAAAATCACTAGTGTGCCTGAGCGCGGAAATGCTAAAGGCTGCTTTTGTTTGCCTTGTTTGGTTGGGGTTTTGCCAGCAGTAACTTCTTCTGCTGGTGCACAGAAGCAAGGCCTTTTTATTCACAGGATATTCAGACAGGAAAGTTTTTAATTACTATTTTCTTTCCCCCAATTAAGTGAGGTCAGACAGGAAAAAAGAAATCTTGATTTCTAAAGTCTTATGGGAACTAACTACAGAGAGATGATGGTTAAAACAAATTACTTCTAAATGCAAGGTATGTGGTAAAGAATTTTCCCTACTCCACAGCCTCTCAGCTGACTCAGGACCTTTTATACAAAGTCGTCTTATTTGGAAAGCAGGTTTGAGTTTTAATTCCTGCCAGCCTGCCTCTTGACAGAAGTGAAAGACAACACAGTAGGAGTGATAAACTTATTTTTTCATAATTGCTTTTCCCAGTCCAGTAATGCATTATGAAATCGTTGAATAAAGCATAACCTCAGTTAGCAACAAACCTGAAGTCTAATTTTATTGGGAGTTTTAGTAATTATCAAGCAGGAGAATCACTCTTCTTCCAAGAAAAGTATGACTAAAGAAAGTTTTCATGCTATTTGCAATTAAAGAAAAACATAATTAACTGATCTGTTAAGGCCTCAAAAAGCGCAAAGTTAGCATCTTCCTCATGGACATTTACAGTGTGAATAACTACAACACCACAGCGCAGAGGACTGCTAACCCTCACCCCGGGACGAGGAGTGCAGGCCAGGGATGGTTTACGTGAATGTGATTTTAGGTGTTGTGTAGTGTAACCCTCAACACTGGCACCAGCAGGCATTTTAGTCAGTTATAATATTGAACTGGTTTGACATTCGTATTCTCTCAGTAACTGGCAAGGAAGTTCAGATCTGGTTTTTATAATTTTTTTTTTTTTTAATGGGTATCTCTCCTTATTCCTGCCTTCAAGAAGCAATTACAATAGCATCCAGTTTGCTGCTCTAAGCCCAAGCTTGTAATTCCCACGTTCTTCTACACAACAGGAAACACAAGAGCAAACGAGCACTGCAGCTTGCTCGCAGACTACAGCTGAAATCTCCTACCAATTCCTCAGGCACACCAGAGGCACTCGGAGTGGTCAGTCCAGGGCAGCAGCTTAGGGTAAACAGACAGGGATGAAAACAGGAACTCAAAGCTCCACAAAACCCCCCAAGCTTAGTAGGAAAACAATGGCATCAATTGGTTTCAAGCCTACCCAGGTTTGACATCGTTGCTGCCCCTGAAGAGAGGCAAGCCTAGAGAGCAGATTTGGAAGAACACTAGTACTTTCTTTGGAGTAATCCAAACATCCTATCTTTAGTCCAAAGAAGAGCAGGAGTGGAGTAAACACAAGGCAACTTCTCGCTAGTTCCACATCTGACACCATTAAGCACCACTCCCTGGCTTTCTGTTCCATCCTTGAAGGAGGCTGTAGGAGAAATAAACATCTTGGAAGTACAGTAGTATTTTCCTTACTCTTTCCTTGTGCACAGCCAGCACCTTGTCCTGTCACACAGCCATTAGCAAGTGGAGCTCAGATAGCCCAACAGACGCTGAGAGGAAGCTGCACAGCTACTACTTCGTAGCAACGAAAAATGTGACCGCAAATTTCGGTTCTAGTCAAACCTGCCATTTGGAGTCCAGGGTATTGCCCTCCAACAACATGAAGCCACAAAAGACACCTAAATCCCTCTGTTTGTACAGAGGTTTGGAGTTATAGAACATCTGATGCAAAACAAATCAGAGCCTGCAGAAAAGATGCTCAACAGCTACCACTGTCAAAGAGCTGCGGTCACAAAGGTGCAGGTTACCCATTCCAGCCGGGCTGCGACCAGCGCTAAACCCAGGAGGTGGCAAAGATGGTTTATATCAGTTTTACAGTGGTAGAGAGCAATTTTGTTCTTGCCTTGCTTTGGAGACAACCCCTCCACCGCAAAGGGCACACAACGCTGACGTGATCTGTAGCCACCTAAGTGAAACAGCTTGCAAGCTGGGAATTGCATGTGTAAGAGAAGAAGGAACTTTACAGCCTGGAAGATTTTACTTCTCTCTGTGCTGGACTTCTGCTTGCAGCAGGTGCTTCCAGATCTGCAGTCAGCATTTGACTGTACCTAAATACTAACGCTGCAGTGGGCGCTGCAAAGACAAAGTCCTCCAAATCAGTTTCTTCCTTTCCCTTACAGTGGGGATAGGGAGGAAGCAAGCAAACTCTTCAGGGAGGTCGTTACAGTAGGACAAGAGCAATGTCCCGAAAGTTCACCTGTGCTCTGTTCACTAGGCTACACCGGCATCTTGGGTTGGCATAGAAACGCAGGTCGGTCTGCCTGCAAAAAGATCTAGTGCAAGAAGTCGCTGCTTGCAGGAAGCAGGCGTGGGGATGAGCAGAGATGGCGTCATTAGCTCTGCTTGTACTCCAGCAATTCCCAGCCCACCCAAGTGCTTGGGCACAAAAGATGCCCATGACACTCTTTTTCCGTTTCTTCTCTTCACACAGGCAGCATCAGTCTGACGTCCCTGCAGATCACACGATTCTGCTCGATCACAGCTTTATGCATTGCACAGTTGTGTTTACACATCCATCACAGTAGGATTCAGTCTCCATCCAGACACAGCCAAAGCTGGCAGCATGCCACAGAGTGGGAGCACTGAGCAGGACCTGAGCACGAAGCCCCCACTCTACAGAGGAGTGCCCAGAGCAGGGAACCGCTCCAAACCTCGCTGTCTTGCACTTGTTTTCACGCCGATGCTCCCCAAGTCCCCAGCCTCATCCCTGCCACACACACTCCCAAGTATTCATACCTTTAATTTATCCGTTATTCTCTTTGTGCAGAAAGAACCAGAATGCAAACTCTCAGGAGTGTGTCGAGCCATCCTGCTGCAGCAGCCTTTCCAAGAGCAGAGCTGTGAACAGCTCCTAACGGTACACCCCAGCGCAGAGAACAAAGACCGTCGTTTGGCACTCTCCGGAGAGCTCCTTCCTTAAGCTGCCAGCAGGACCGTGTCCTTGCTGAGGGGACGCACGCTGGAGACCCTTTCTCTCTTGGGCCAACCAGCCACAGAAAGTCAGCACTGCGGGATGACACTCATTTTACCCTTTCTCGTATGGGTCCGTCAAGCAGAAGCAAAAGTTATTCCTTCGTTTATCCGTTTCTCTTGCGAGGAAGCCTTGGGACCCAATTAAGTAACTACACTAGAACACAGCAAGAGAGTGGGCAGAGAGGACGGTTTCCCTGGCAGCGTTGTATACGTTGTCATTTACACCGGTGTAAAAAGCGGGTCAAAGGCTGCTCTCCCAGCGTGACACCTGTATGCAGTCTCTTTGCACCGTTGGGAACTACACGAGAGAGAAGTATAGGGGAGTTTAAAACAAGGCCTGATTCTCTCCTTCCCAGGTGTTTTGTAAAAATTAAAGAAACCTAGGAAAGCTCTGCTTTTTCTTTCAGGGCTTTTAAACTCAGCATGAAAACATTTCAACTCCGCTTCATCAGAAGGCTCACTCACAGCTCTTCTTGCCAGCCCTGCTCAAACACAACTACACATTCAGGAACAAGGATAAACGAACTGAAACTATGCAATGAAACCCCTAAAACTACCAGGTTTGCTGCTGTTGCTACGTGACTGTGGGCAGGAGCACACTGTAGTCTAGCCGGATCTGATTCCAGGAGGACAACCAGATGTTTAATCCTTGTGCCACACTTATATGGAATCAGTAGGAGTGGCATAGCACCCCGGCATCTCAGAATCCTCTTTCAAAGCAGAGCCGAAACACAGATCCTCCAGTGTTATCGCAGAGAGAGAGTTGTTGCCTGTGCATAACATCCAGACAACAAATCATAGTCACAGAGCCATTTAATGGCAGCCAGATACATAGTAGGCGCAGGTTATGCTCCAACCAGGCAAGGCAGGGAGCGATGGAACAAAATCCTAGAGATGATATAGCAGGGGGCGGGAAAAAATCCAGCTTTCACTGTCAGGGGATCACACCACCTCTTCCACCAGGCCACTCCAAGCTCTGGGATGTGACTGAAAAATGTAGTAGCAGCTGAAAAACTTTTACTTCCCTTTGGGAAAAAAAGACAAGAAACCTCCTCACCGCAAACAACTTGCTCACCTTCCTGGAGAAGAACGCGGGGACCTCCTGTTCCACTGAGGAACATGTCTTCCTCTGCCCTGCTCAGCAGAGCGCTGAGCACTGCCAGCACCACATGCCTCTCCTTCCAGAGCAAGGGCACCCGCTCACAGAAGCCAGGCTGGGGAGACCCTCTATCAGGCCGACACCGTCTCGTCTCTTCAAAGCAGCAACTGGGACTTCCGTGTGGCCACACACCTCTAGGTGGAAGGCTTTCTGCCTGCCACTGATCCGCTCCCCTGACTCACCCACCTCCTTATTCTACCACGTTCGTGTACAACGCAAGGAATACCCCAGAGCGGTGACAGGCACGGGAGGGACAGAACCTCTGTACGTCCAGCAAACATCGTAGATGGATTCCTGGGCTTTCTTCCCTTTCAGTAACGCTGCAGTTAATCAAGACTTCATTCACAGCTTGTGCTCACCTCAGTGCTCCAACATCACAATCTGCTAGCAAATTATAAAATATATCATTTACCACACGCTGCTAATAAGATGCCACAATCACAGAAGTATCACCTCTTCTTTGTTCGCTTTGAAAGGAGGAAAGGGGTTCTTACCAGCTGTCCTCAGCCGCTGCTCTAGCTGTAAATGCTTCAATCAGCATTCACCCTTCTGCTCTCCCTCTCTTCATCCTTTTCCTTTCAGCAGATGATACATTAGTTCTGCTTTGTGCCTGAGCACCCTTAGGAGGGTGCTTCTAGTGGATAATTAACAGCACTTAATTATTCCTGCAGGTAGTTTGACTGCGTTTATTTATGAATATTGCAGTATTATGCGAGAAGTCCAGCTTGCTCAGGGGCTGGGAAACTTAAGGCAGCTGACTCGGTTCTACCTCCCCGCTCCTGCTCAGGCTCCCAGGCTCCCCAGCTCTGCCGAGCTCACACCACAGCCGATACCAACTCCTCTGACCATGGCTGGGAGCCCCGGACATTCGTGTGGCCCAGGTTAAAGCCCGCCCCAGGGCAGGCAGGAGAGCAGGAGGCGGCCTCAGAAGCAGCCTTGCTTGAGCAGGTCCAGAGCAGGCAGCACAAGGGTGGGAAGGCCTGAGGGTTAAGGCTTCCCCGTTTCCCCACACCACAGCCCCATGCTGAGCGGGCACCTGGCCCACACGATGTTCTGGGCCAGCACACAAAGATCTCCTGGAGTATTTCTTCATTCCACCTGCAGCACAGAGCTGCCCTTCCTCCCTAAGGCAAGCGTTTAAGCACCCATGAACGGATCCAGAATCAAAAGTACTTCAAGCAGCCCTCAAACTCCAGGGTGTTCCCCCGTTCGCTCTCAGGACAACCCCAAGAGCGCGTCACTCGCAGGTCCCAGTAGCTGTGGCCCACGAGGTGCCGCTGTGCTCACCAGGCTGACAGGGAGCAGGCCCCAGAACCGACCACACTCACCCGCGACTGCCGGCCAGGCTGAGCCCCCCACAGTGGCTACGAGGGGAAGGAGCGCTAGCCCCCCGTAACGCCAAACACTACCACCGGCAACCATTAACAGCTCCGTGGTATTTATAGCGTGCCAAGAGCACGAGGCCCGAGCGGGCGTGAGGCAGCCACTGGATGCGCGAGCCGCGGCCGCCGTTTCCTTGATGAGGGACGCTCTGGGGAATGGGGTGGCAGCCCTCAGCCCCACCACCCCTCAGGGATCCCGGCCCATCAAGGGCACTGGCTGCTGCCCCACGGTAGAGGGAGCGAGGGAGGCTGCCCCACAGTTCAGCCAAGCAGGAGAAGGCAGTGGAGTCACGATACAAAACTGTGACAGGTCCCCGCCAGTGCTGGGCCCGGCTCTGTGACAAAGGGATGGATCCGGCTGTCGGCAACGCCTTCACACACCTCACCTCCGGGCTGAAGGCTGCCAGGAGAAACGCCGGGACAGGCGAGGGGAAGCTGGCCCATTCGTGGTCCTCCTCTGCCGGGGAAGGCTCAGCTGCTCACTGCAGGGGGACGCTAAACCTCACCTGCGGGCTGGGAGTCCAGGATGAAGGACAGAATAACGTATTCACCCAAAGCGGGGAGATATTACCCCGCAGGAGAGGACGCTTGCTGTAAAAAAACAATTCGTTTGGCAAGAAGTAACAAGCATGGCTTAACCCGCTCCGCCTTCCCCTGGCAAGGCTGACTGTGCACTACGCAGGCCGGGCAGCGATGCGCGGTGGTTGAACGGAGGAGGAGCTGTGGAACACCAACAGCGGCAACCGACACAAGCCGTTAGATGACAAGCGATTTTATTTTGCAAAACAATCACTATACAGCAACAAATACAATTGCAAATCGGATTGAAAAACATGAACTACCTACCACCAGCCATTCAAGAAATGCCTCTTTTATGGTCACAGGCTCTAGAATTATCAGAAAAAACACAGGTTTGTAACAGCAGACTGTATTCCTTGACAGCCCAGCATACAGCATGTTTACGCGTTGGCTTTTTCTCTTTGCTAAAGTTGAAGTGGCTTTCATACGCTCGACTTTTCCAAGTGTGAAACTAATTTTACCTTCCTGCAGTGGGAATTGCTGGAGTTGCAGAGGGAGTTGCTTTAGCAATCTGACTAGTGAGTGCACTCGACACGCACCTAGGCTAGAAATCCACCCGCGCCGCTTTTGACAGCAAAGGTGATCTACTCTTCAAGGCATTTGCCTTCGAAGGGGTATTCGTACTTACCTGACGTAGCGTCAGTGAAGTAAGCCCTTGCCCCAAGTTAGGTGCGTGACAGGAAAGCGGCGTCACGGACAGGCTCGTCACCGGTAAACCGCTGTTTCCAATATGCAGTCAGTGGCTTTACCACTGACGATGTAACAAACCATAACTGAATAATCTTTCAGGCTCTGGATCTTGCCGTCCCTGTTCCCTCTGATATCTGAGGGTTGGCCAGAAAGCACGGGGGCTCACAGTCTGCTAAATTCCTCCCAAGAGAAAATAACCAATATAGAGCCGTGTGTCTGAGCAAGCTGCTGCAACGATTTAAATGCCAGAATACAACGCCTCAAGTCTCAGGTGAACACTGTTCTCACGAGCTGGCGTTCAGCTTCAGAGAAGCTGAGGTTCAGTAGTACCACAGACTCTTCCCCCACATCGGCCAAAGGCACAAAAAACCCCAACACCGCAAGGCTCATTTATACTAATTGCTAGCATTATCAGAGCGATGCGATGTAAACAGTGTTTTGTTGGGTTTGCTTTGTCTGTTGGTTTTCTGGAGAAACGGGAAGAGGCTTTTAATGCGCTTCACTTGACACTGTTTCCATGTGAATTCTTAGGATTACTCTAAGCAAAGTGTAACAAAGAGCAAGGCAGAAATCAGAATCCCCCAGACGCACTTAGCATGGTCCTAAACTCACTGTCCTTGGTATAAAACAACCGACTTACAAACAGTATTAGGTACTTTATGGCGTGAAAAAGCTTTTTGCAGAGTGGAAATGTGTGTGGGGCTGTTAGGAGCTCATCTTCAGTAAAATATGTAGAGATGTAACTATTTTCTTTTGGTTCTGTACTGCTGTGATAGCTTAGCCAAAACCCCCCTTTGGTCCACTGAACATTTACTCTCTAGTAACTGTGCGTTTACTACCTGAATTTAATGACGGGGAATCCTGTGCTATTAATTATTACCATCCTTCTCCACAGACATGAAAACCTTCTCTGTGAGTCTTTTCGGATCAAACCCCAACACACACGCGCGCACACATACAAACTAAGAAGGAAAAAGAACAGGTCAAAAGCTTCCAACACACAATGTTAACCTAATACACGTATCAAGTATAGCTCAACCGACAGTGCAAAGTTTAGAGATTTCAAAAGGAAAAGATCAAACAATCTGCAAGAATGTAAACTGGTCACTTCATAATGTCTACTGTGCATATAGTATCAGCAGATACTATATACATACGTATAGTATCAGCAGATTACTATCTGCTGATGAGTAGTACTACCATATTACCTTCAGTGTTCTCTTAGCGTCCACAAGATAGCGTTGGAGTTCTCACGGGTAACTCCGTTAGATCAGTTGTTAGATCAGCAGGAGGAAGAGACACCCCCCCTGAAGCCCGAGGTGCCCTTGCAGAACCACTTCACCGCTTTGCAAATGAAAGAGGAAAGACCCGTCGAGTCAGGAGAGACGCTGGTGGAGAACAAGGTAGCCCCGTCCGCTCCCTGTCTACAACCAGCGCGACCAAGACAAAGCGACGGGTGACAGTAGTAGGTGACTCTTCTGAGGGCTACGGAGGCACCCACTGGCCAACCTGATGCACCCTCTCCAGAGGCGTGCTGCTTACTGGGGAGCCGTGTAAAGGATACCACTCAGAGCCTAGCAAGCCTCGTACGATCCACTGACTATGATTCACTGATGTTGTTTCGTGTGGGCACCAGTGATGCAGCCAGGAGCAGTCTGAGGACCGTCAAAAGGATTACAGAGCCCTGGGTGCAGCAGTAAGAGGCTCTGGTGCCCAGGTAGTATTTTCATCAATCCTCCCAAGTCAAAGATAAGGGCTCTGAAAGGGCCAGTCCAATCTGGCAAATTGACAGTTGGCTGCAGAACTGGTGCCACAGCCAGGGCTTTGGCTACCTAGACCACGGGACTCGCTTTGAGAAACCTGGTCTGCTGGCCACTGATGGGGCACGTGTGACTGAAAAGGGAAAGACCGTCTCTGAGCAAAGGATTGCCAAGCTGGTTAAGAGGGCTTTAAACTAAAGCTTCCAGGGGGGGGGAACCTCAGCCCATCCCACTCCTGCTGGTTGGAGGCCAGTGCCACCAACAGATGCCCAGAGCCTGGGGAAGGATCACAGGTCACCAGGAGAGCAGCTGGCGAGCAAGACAAGGGAATTCCAGCTGCTCCAGTCAGCAAGCCAACTTCATCAGGGGCTCATCTTAAATGCCTCCATGGGAACCCATGGAGCATGGGAAATAAACAAGCGGAATAAGAAAGGTGCACACGCCCAGATCTTCTCCTCCAAGCTCAGGAGCGATGCATCCCAGTGAAGAGGAAGCCGGGTGAAAATGCCAGAAGGCCTGCGTGGATGAACAAGCAGCTCCTGGAGAAACTGAGGAACACAAAGGAAGCCTACAGTGGGTGGAAGCAGGGACAGGGAGCCTGGGAGGATTACACACAAATTGTCCGAGAAGTTAGGGATCAGGTTAGGAAAGCTAAAGCCCTGACAGAATTAAACCTGGCCAGGAACATCAAGGGCAACAAGAAGGGCTTCTGTAGGTACATAGGGGACAAAAGGAAGATCAGGGAAAATGTGGGCCCCTCTGTGGAAGGAAACGGGAGAGCTGGTTTCCCAGGATATGGATAAGGTTGAGGTGCTCAATGTCTTTTTCGCCTCGTTCTTCACTGGCAAGGGAGCAAGCCGTACGCCCAGAGTCATGGAAGGCAAGGGCAGGGACTGGGAGAACAGAAAGCCGGCCATGGTCAGTGAGGATCAGGTTCAGGCACCTCAGGAACCTGAAGGTGCACAAGTCCACGGGACCTGATGAAATATATCCACAGGTCCTGAAGGAACTAGCGGATGAGGTTGCCAAACCTCTATCCATCATATTCAAGAAGTCGTGGCAGTCTGGTGAAGTTTGCATTGATTGAAAAAGGGGAAACAACCCCCTTTTTAAAAAGAGGAGGATCCAGGGAACTACAGGCCAGTCAGTCTCACCCCTGTGCCTGGCAAGATCATGGAGCAGATCCTCCTGGAAACTATGCCGAGGCACATGGAAAATGAGGAGGTGATTGGTGACAGCCAACATGGCTTCACCAAGAGCAGATTGTGCCTGACAAATTTGGTGGCCGCCTACGATGTGGTCACAGCCTCAGTGATTAAAGGAAGGGCAACCGATGTCATCTATCTGGACTTGTGCAAAGCGTTCGACATTGTCTGGCACAACATCCTTCTTTCTAAATTGGAGAGACATGGATTTGACGGATGGACCGCTCGGTGGATAAGGAACTGGCTGGCTAATTGCACTCGGAGAGTTGTGGTCAACGGCTCCATGTCTGAGTGGAGACCACTGGTGAGTGGCATTCCTCAGGGGTCGGTGTTGGGACCGGCACTGTTCAACATCTTTGTTGATGAAAAGCTGGCCATGAGCCGGCCGTGTGCGCTGGCAGCCCAAAAAGCCAACCATATCCTGGGCTGTATCCAGGGCCACATGGCCAGCAGGTCGAGGGAGGGGATTCTCCTTCTCTACTCTGCTCTTGTGAGACCCCACCTAGAGTTTTGCCTTCGGCTCTGGGGCCCCCAACAGCAGAAGGATATCGACTGGGTGGAGCCAGTCCAGAGGAGGCCACAGAGATGCTCCGAGGGTTGGAGCCCCTCTGCCATGGGGACAGGCTGGGAGAGTTGGGCTTGTTCAGCCTGGAGAAGGCTCTGGGGAGACCTTAGAGCACCTTCCAGTGGCTGAAGGGGCTACAGGAAAGCTGGGGGGGACTTTTTACAAGGGCAGGGAGTAACAGGACAAGGGGTAACGGGTTTAAATTGAAAGCGGGGAGATTTAGATTGGACATCAGCAATAAATTCTTCACTGTGAGGATGGTGAGGCACTGGGACAGGTTGCCCAGAGAAGCTGTGGGTGCCCCATCCCTGGCAGTGTCCAAGGCCAGGCTGGATGAGGCTTGGAGCAACCTGGGCTAGTGGAGGGTGTCCCTGCCCGTGGCAGGGGGTTGGAACTGGATGGTCTTTAAGGTCCCTTCCAACCCAAACCATTTTGTGATTCTACATATCTCTGCCCTTTATCTTGCGTGCACGCTTTTTCTCATACTTTTTATAGTCAATATAATCCCACTTTGCTCAGATTTTAAGACGCCCTATTTATTGATGAATCGCTATGGCAACCTGGTCTAGGGAGCTCATTTTATTCATTCACATACTATAATTTACAGGCACCTCTGTTACGTTTATCACTGGTAACTGAGTGCCAGAGTGTATACATAAGACATCACTGAAGGAGTGGAAACAACGTCTTAATATTTTTTTCTGTGTTTCAACTTTAGCAAAAGAAAAACAAAATAAATAAATCTAATACTCACTGTTAGTACAGGAGTTAAAAAAACCCAACACTTAAAAATGAAACAAAAAAGAAAGAAAAAAAGCCAGAACCAAACTACTGCGGATTTTTTAAAAATCCAGAATCCAAACTCAGCCATCTTTGGAGACCCTTTTTCAAACATCTGGACCCCACAAAAACCATACCTTTGTGAAGAAAGGGAGGGAAGAGGGAAGGAATCCTTTTTCTAGCGTCACAGAAGAGACTTGCATCCGGCACTAAAACAGGGTCACGGCTTTTAGTTGTTACAGAAAGCAACTTCATGCTAAAATTTTCATCTTTTTTAAATGTATTCTTATGAATAGGGAAAAAAAACCCTGCTAACATCTACTTTTACATACCTAAAATTGCAACACCAAAGGGTGCAAGAGACACAGATACTGTGAATAAAGAAGTAGAATATTCAAGTATATGAGGAGGGCATATCACAAATGGCCACAGAGAAATATATATATCTATAATACTGTATCAAACAGATGGAAAGGATGTGAAACCGGTGGTGCGTACACAAATCTAGCCGCTTAACCAACTTTCTAATCAGACACAAGTCCGTGGGGTGGAAGTGCTCGCTTTCAACAGCTTTTTTACGTCACTTCCCCAAGCATGGTTCAAATGTTTTCAACTACTATTTTTAGTTATTAGTTAAATAATTTATTGGCTTTTCAGCTATACACTGACATAATTAACCAGGTCCAAAAAAAAAAAAAAAATGTTAATAACTTAATTCAACTTTTGTTCTACTCATTTATACAAAATAACACTTTTTTTTTTTAATTAAACTTGAATTTCTCTATATGCCCTTACTTCTGGTAAGCTGACTGTTAATTTAACCTGTAATAACTTACAATGGGCAACTTTTCTTTGTTTTAATTTCCCCATCTATCAACAGAACAGTGAAATGAGCAACTTGGGATATTAACAAGGCTCTTCAGAAAGAGGTGGATGGCCTTCAGGCACATGAAAGGTAAAAATGCATTTTATCATAGTACGGTACTCCATGCAAGACAGAGCAGAGCAACAATAATTGTCCAATGTAACATACTGCAGTTGTATACCCATATAAAGCCAGTGTCTTCCTGTTGTAAATGGAGATCAGGCCAATTTCTGCATCTATTTACTTTTTTTTTTTTCTGTTTTTTTAACTGTATAGTAACTACAAGTCTTGGGACGTGACTTAGTTTTAGACATGGTAAAGACTGAATGTAACACCTGCTCTGAGCCCATTCCTGCCAAGAGCTCATGCCTAAATATTATTACTTCATACAACGCAAAATGAGCGAATTCATAAGCCCTGCTTAGCGAGGGCTGCCGTGACATCTTCAGCGAGCGTAGCAAGCTGGGGCGATTCAAGCAGGTTGATGCTTCCAGAAGACGAGACGTTGCTGAGTCTACGTGGCGAAGCCACGCTGGACCTGCCCGGTGACTGCGTGATGATCTCGGCCCCGTGATCGACACGGGCTTTAGCATGCTCTCTGAAGTTTAGCTTCTGGCTGTCAATCTGCTCCAGGAATGCAAAGAATTGAACACATTATATTTTCACCAAATTACAGATCATCATTTAGGCTTCATTTTGTTTACTTTTAAGAACTCTCACAAGGATTGATGCTGCTTCAGTCCTTCGAATAATCGAAACTGAAGATTTTTTCAGCTTGTTTAATATGTTCTGGCTTACGGTGCTACATTCTCTTACTATTTCTGCCTCTGATGGATGCTTTAAGGAGCACTACCTTAAAGCTGTTCCTAGCTGTATGAATTTAATAGACATTTGATGGGCATTGTGATTAATTTCCAAAATCTGTATTTTCAAATGTTCGTGGGAGTGATCTTACTGCAAGGACATCTTCCTCCTCTTTCACAAAGCAGTCCCGATCTTCTGGGATACCCATACTACAAACTTACTAGCTGATACCTACATGCTGTACTACAGTCCCAAAGAAGGTTTATCTTTAGGGGAAAGCCTGTGCACAAACTAGAGGGTGATTCACTTTAAGATTCACTCTCAACTTAGATGTGGA
Source organism: Rhynochetos jubatus (assembly GCA_027574665.1). Taxonomy (NCBI): domain Eukaryota; kingdom Metazoa; phylum Chordata; class Aves; order Eurypygiformes; family Rhynochetidae; genus Rhynochetos; species Rhynochetos jubatus. The sequence goes on along the minus strand of CM050654.1, from coordinate 3,726,663 downwards.
TGCGCGATTGATCATTCCAAATCCCAAAGACAGCAACTGGCATGGGAGTGTGCTTGAAAGAGGGAACAAACACGTTTCCTCCTCAACTCAGAGCCATTGCTGAATTCACAGCTCTAACAATTTCACGGGGCTGGAGGCACAGTGGTAGCCTTTTCTCTGACGGCTGTCCCCTTACCTTGACATTACCACCGCCAGGTACGTGGTGGGCATTTTCCAGGGAACCAACTTTAGCCTGAGCTTTTTCTTTGAAATCCAGTTTCACGCTCTCAATTTTCACACGCCCACCTCCTACACACAAAAAGGAAACACAGATTAAGGGGCTAGACCGGCTCTGGAGAAAGTCTGACCTGATGCACACGGACACACTCACGTTACTTCCCTTTTAGTTGAGGTCTAATGTTTTTAGAGAAGCACAGAATACCACACCGCACGCTCAGTAAAATACAAAATCTTCAACACATGTTCAAACCGTAAGCATGTGCTGCAGCCCTACTGATTTTCATGGGACTCAAAGCACATGCTGAAGTATTTTGCTGACTTGGGTCTACATTTCAGCACCTTATCAAACTCACATTACGCCACAGCAGCATCCTTCCGCGTTATTTTTTTTATCTCCTCTCTAAACTGCCATCCCACACCTTTATGTCTTTCTATATTTAGTTAAGAATATTATTTTTATTACCAAAGTGTGTTCACTTGCTCTTGGACTATAAAAGAGAATGGTACCATCCATGATTCCTCCTTCACACAACAAGATTAGGCCTTTGCTTTGTCCCACATCCCAGAAATTCCTACGATACCTGGCTTGTGGTGGATATTCTTGAGTGAGCCGCACTTGGAAGTCACGTGACTCAGGTCGATCTTCTTGGTTACGATTTGCACCTGTGAAAAGCGCATACACACACACAAATTACGGGAATGAAAAGGATAAAATAAATAAAAAGCCAGGCCCTGCAGAGAACAAGCCCAAGCCTCTACAAAGCACTGGAAAAGGAGAGATGGTTAGAAAACAGACCACAAAGGAGGAAACACCTGGATTAATACAGGAAGCTTTCTTCCCACCTGGTGTGAGGCCTTGACTAATGTCAAGAGACCAGACTAATGTCAAGAGAAAACCTGCTGAAGAAAGGGCAAGTTAACTGCAAGAGAGAGGCAGGGCCAGTCATAGGCCGGGCAGTTTCTTTCTCGTTAAGGTTATACGCCCTTGCTGCGCAGGTTGTGGTAAGAACTAGGCCTCACTCACACCCTCCGACGGTTGGCTCACTGAGTATGGTCACCCAAGACAGAGCCTGGTTACTGGACACTAGGGAGCACCATCCCACCATGTCACTACAGACCACTCTTATGTGACTAGAATGGCATAGGTTAGTGTGGCTAAGGGGCACGCTCCCACCTTATCACCGTGGACCGTTTCGGGTGCCTATGTGACCAGGGGGGTATAAAACACTGCTGTACCTCACCTTATCAGGTCGTATGACCTCTGTCACTATAGCCTTTTGCTGTGTGTTAGAATTATGCTGCTACATTTTATATATATATACCGCTATTAATTACATTCAGAAGTGTTGTTATTGTTGAGGGTGTTTGCTCAGAAGCATCACCTTGAACAATTAATAAACTGTATGCACCTAACAAACTGTGGCTAATTCTTTGCGTAAACTGCCTGGCAATGCCAGTGAAGCGGGATTGTGTTACCTGACATATCGTCAGCGAAGTACGCCCTTGGCCCAAGACAGGGGCATGCCAGGAAACCGGCGTCATGGACAGGATCGTCACTTGTAAACCACTGTTTCCAATACACAGTCAGTGAATTTACCACCAGAACACTTTTCAGACTCTCGGTCTGGCCACCCCTGGTTCCGCTAGTATCTGAGGATTGGCCAGAAAGCACGGGGGCTCATAATCTGCTAAATTTTCTCCCAAGAGAAAATAACCAATAAAGAGTCATGTCTCTGGGCAAACTGCTGCAACGATTTAAATGCCAACCCTCCGATGCGGGACTTGAATGGGCCAAGACCCACTGGAAAAATGAGGACAAGGGTGTTGAAACAACAGAGCAAATACAAAAGGAATAAAAAAGGAGGAAAAGGCAAAAGGATAGTTTGTGCTGTTCTTGGTGCCTGCTTATCTTGCACCCAAGATGAGCAAAAGAGAATCTCCCATCCAGATTTTGACACAGCTTATGAAGAATTAAATATTGAGCTGGATAGAAGAAAATTGTCATTACTAATGGAGTAACTCAGACAAGAACAACAGAAATGCAACGGCTACTGTCTGGAAGCCAGTACTAATAGAAGACACGCTATAGCGTCAGAAGCCACAAGCAATGTGCTACAGCGAGAATTAGATACTGTGCGAAAAGAGAAGGAAGAGTTAAGCATGACCCTTGCTGAGGCTGAAAACTGTAAAAGGAGGTTGCAGGAGAAGCTAAATTTATTAATATCACAACTTCCACCTGCACTCAGTCCCCCTAAACTGCAAAAGTTGATTGTGTGTGTAGACCCGGAAAGATGGGATGGGGATATTCGGGATTTGGATGATGACAATAACCATCCACATAAGCCCAGTGTTGAACCCTTGTCAATTGTAAAAACAGATGTAGTCACCAAGCAAGCAGAAGGGGAACAGGAAGTGAAACCACTACCTGAACTATCCCTTAGTTCCCAGTAGAACTAGCTAAGTTGCAGGAAAAATATTCCAGACGCCCTCAGGAGTTTGAAGCAGAGTAAATTTGGAGAGTCCGCTCGACTGGGGGTGACTGGGTTCTGCTAAGTCACACCAAAGCAGGAGGATTTTGGGGGCCCAGACTATTTTTGAACACCATTCCAGGAAACGATAATTACTCACTAACAACCCATGCCGTGTTTTGGGCAGGGCGAATAGATCCACAGGAATGGCGAGACCCACTAGTGATAAAACCGAGTTGTTTTTCTGACCTTACCTCATCCGTACGAAAGGCTGTTTGTATCCAAGCGATGTGCAAATGAAACCTTTTGTTGGATCCCCTATATTGGCCCCTATTCACCCTGATGGGTTGATTCCTCTCATTTGCAGTAAAAATACATGTTGCTGGTACACAGGACCGCATTCGGACTACCATGGACAACAGGGGATTCGGTAGACCAGCCCATCAGCGACGTTGGAGCACCCGATCCCAACTGGGGCAATGGCAGAGGTGTGTTAAGCTTTACTATTAGCAAAATGAAGAGGAGGACAAAACAGATCAGCTTGTGGGTTCTTTCTAAAACGTTCCTGAGCCTCCTCTCTGAGCGGATGCTCTGAAGCCCTGCATGCAGCAGGACCCATCCCGTTTGCTCCTGCTCTTGAATGTGCATCCTGGCAACTGGGAATATTTTGGTGATTGTTTTTTGTCCCTCTACCATCTGTTTCCTGTTTTTCTGCACCTAATACGTTATGCATTTCAGCTCAATCCACTACAGAGAGTCTGATGAAGCTACAAATGTGACTCCTGCAGCTGTACCTGAGCTGGTTGGCATTCAGCCAGCTGGCTCAGTGGTGTTCAGCGGCATCGCTCTGCTCAGCCAGGCAGCAGCACAGGCACCCTCCCTCCTCCTGCTGCTCTGTGCCCTGCTGCAGGCCGCGTTGCCATGACTGTGCTGAGCCCAGCTCAGGAACAGCCACAGAGCGACACTCCTGCCTTCCTGCGCTCCCAGATGTGGCCCACAATCACAGTGACTGTGCTCGCGGGTCTTAAGAAGCTGCAGCCCCTCTAGGCCAGACAGGAGCTCCAGGATGACTGCAACGTCACTGGTTCGCTCACATCCCTAGCAACGACTTAAGCCAGCACCGGTGGCTGTACGGAATCTGGATCAGACGTGCTTGCACCATCAGCTCTTCCATCTGACCATCTCCAACAGAGAGGTCAGAGCCACCTTAGGCTATTCCAGTGTGCCTGCTAGAATTAACGGGCGTCTGGTCAACCCCTGAGCAACTGCAGTTCGTTACAGCAGAATAACGCTGTGGCACTGGCATTAGCACTCGGCATGCTGGCAGATCACAACCTGTCTCTGAGCTTTCTTTGTCCTTATGATGTATTTTTCTTCTTTCTCCTCTCAGGTTAGCTGAGGAAGGACTGATGCACTGGAAGATGTCCCAAGCAGGAGGCTGGAGTCTCACTGTGAGCTGGAGTGTCTTTCTGGAAATTACTTTCTTGGGCCACTCCCATGAAAGGCACTGAACCATTTCAGCTCACACTGGACCCATATGCCAGCACCCTTGGGCGTTTAGAGATAACCCTTCTTTTCCCATTTCCTTTTCCCATCCAAGTTCTGGAAACGTGCTGTGCTCTGTGGAGAAAGATCAGGAGGGCAGCACTGCATACACACGGCTCACACGACTACCAGACCAGACTCACATGTGAAACAGCAGCGAGAAGGAAAGCAGTGCTCAGAGGGAGGGAGACAGAGGGGTCTGGCTGTGCAAGGTGGGTCACCACAGTGGAGATGCCTGTTCACAGGGTGTCTGTACTACTTACATTTCCTCCCCCTGCAGAGTGTTTGATGTTATCTCTGGAACCACACCGGGACTGAATATCGCTAAAATCGATCTTCTTGTTTAAAATCCTAACCTAAAAGGAATCGGAGATAACTTACTGTATACCATACACACGCTCCACCGGGGTGCAGGACAAGACAGCCAGGGTCATTTTTCCTCCTGCTGTGACTCCTTCTTCTGACACTTGTATTGAAACGTGAGGCAGTAAAGCATACCAATCCCTATGCTTACCACGTTAACACAGCACGTAAACGTACTATGCTGCTCTTTTTTCTGCCTCATGGAGTGCTGACGAAATACAAAGGGGAAAGCTTTTATACTGGGAGATACGAGCGGTGGCTTTTCCCTGAAAAGCTCAGAGAACTCCTTGCTTGCCTGGACTGGACTTACACCTTGGCACAGCCTCTCTTAGGCTCTCAAGCGATGGCCAGTGTTTCTGCTGAGCTGGCCACAAGGAGAAGCTGGAACCCTCCTTCCCACATCTCAGCACTCCAGCCTTCAATGCAGAAACCCCAGATCCAGCCAGCTCAGGTAAATCCTTAGGTATTTCATCCCTCCTTATGCCATACAGCCAGAACAGCAGCTACATTCATACAACAGTCTTCAGAGTGTCCTGTGAAAGGGGACTGCCAAAACCGATTAAACTGGAGTCAGAGCTCTCTACTGCTCTCTCTTCACTGTCATTTGCTAAAGGGCAATGCAGAAGACAACAGCATCTGGAAACCTACAGCTGCAGTCACTGCTTCTTGACTTCTAGTGCTGGCTATAACGTCGGTCACAACAACTTTCTGGTGCTAACAGCACTTAGCTTCTCCCTGTGCTCTGTTTCTGGCAGAACAAGTACCTGACTTTCCCTGTGACGGTGCCAGCCTCCCTCACAGATGCCAGGAGCCCACGTTTTTCCTGTGTTACCTTAGCCAGAGATGCACTGCAGGCATATGGCAATGCCTGGAGGTGAACTCTGCGAAGTGAAGGCCAAGCTGTCCCGTGCTTGACCCCCATCTTGATGCCCATGTCAAAGCAGTTCCTCCCCCTGGCAGAACTCAGGTGGCCACCAAGGACTGTCCTCCCCAGGAAGGATGTGCCCCTGGATGGCAGATACAACTGAGTGCAGGGCACCCACTCACACCTGAGGGACACCACTTCCAGAGTTCTTCCTGAGCAGGGGCAGGGGATTGAGCTCACTGGTGTTAGGCCTTTCAGGTGTGTGAGAAGGCGTTTCTAGCCGAGGCTGCACCTGCCGCCTTTGCACCAGGAGCTTTCCCTTACAGTGCCACCCATGCAGCATATTCTTTCTCTAGGTTAAACATGAAGCCTTTATTTAAATGTTATGTTGGATTTGATTTATCTCTACGTTATTGATATACAATATGAGTTTACAAAAAACCACAGAATTTGGGGCATTATCTAATTTATTTTGCTAAACAGCACCTGTAGAGCCTTTGCTGACGTATTACTTGGCACAGTCCTGTTGGCTGCTGTGGTAGGCAAACCTACAGTGACTAACCGATACCGAGGTAAGAGAGAGGGGCAGATGCACCGGGGTACCTTACCGCGCCTTCTGACCACTCCAGCAACACAAAACTAACCAGCTGAAGTGGTCAGTGGGAAGAACAACAACCCAGGGCAGTTTCTGCTGCCTGGATTTAGGTCCCCAGACTACCCCAGGCTCCTGATAAATCCTAGACAAATCACTCCCTTTGTGCCTTACCTCTCCAAACTAGGAAAAGACTATTTCTCCTCTTACAGGGATATCAGATTTTGCAGCTCTTGGCTCCTGCACTGGGGATAATGTCACAATTTAGGTAACGAGTCCAATCCTCCGGCAGTGAGCTCCTGGAGTGCACCCGTGACTTAAGCCCAGTAAACTCCAAAAAGAAATTTTCAGAGGGTCACACTCTGCAGCTAATGTGAAGAATTTCTTCACAGCAAGACGCGTCATGGGTCCCCCTCATTACACAATAGCCACTACATCAGCCAAACGGTTAGGATATTAAACGTTCCCTGTGGTGGTGACATGGTCAGCAATATATGGGTGACGACAGCACCAGAAAACCCCACAAGTGGTAGGTCACCTTCAGAAGGGCATCTTCCTTCGTCAGGCAAACCGACTTGGGTCTAGCTATCCGCTTAATCTGTCCAAGTAAACCAATGTACACTGAAACATGAAGGCAAATGCCTTTCGAGTTTGATGCTTGTGCTTTCCCTCAGTATACTAGTTGTTTAAAAACCTACCCCAGCAGTATACAAGACAGGTGTCACATCAGTTACAGGAACACACGTCAGATGTGCAGTCAGATCTAGTTCCCGGAGAGCTTCAGGCCAGACACCACTGGGCAAACCAGAAAGCCTTCCTAGCACTTTCCAAGCGCAACCCTCAGCAGTGGATCAGCAGCACCTCTTAGCAGTGGTCATAGGGATGCATTTGCTCGGAAAATGCTGACTTAGGGGTCATGACAAAACCCTGGCGCTGTGGACTGGGGGGCTGTAGCCTAAAAATGGAGCTGAAGCAAGGTGATAAGTTGAGAAGGTGCCTTTGATCAAGTGCCGGAAGGTTGACTTGCAGCCAGACGCCTGACAGTTTATGAGTTTCATGGCCCATGGACCTGGCTAGCAGATATGTAAAGGACCAATCATCTCAATTAGTCTCTCTGTCTCACTGGGTGAAATGTGCCCCTGTGCAGAGGGTCAGCAGGAGACCTATGTATCATTTATGTCCTATGCTGAGGGCTGCAGTGAGCTGAGTGATGTGGATGTGTTCTGCTGGTCATCCAGCACAGGGAGGAACTGTGCTGATCCAGGTTTTCCCAGGTGATCTGTTTCTCCCTTTCCCTGAAATACATCAATACTCCTGCACATATTTAAATCATGACTGCCCTCTATAACTGTTACACAAACTGATGGAACCTTGTTTCCTACAGATTAAGGCTTTAAACTGCTTAATCCTTCTATCCTATATTCTTCAGCGAGCCCTATCTTGCCAGCAATATTTCCCAAGCTTGCTCCCAGCTCTACGGGGCAAATAGAAGCCAACACACAACTGGCCAGCTGTTTGTGGTCTCTGGTTGCGGAGAAGGGGCCGAGTTATCACTGCCTTTGCCCGACTGACAGTGTTTTGCTGAGTCCCTGTTTCATATCCAGTCAGCAACTATCACCGCACTTGGAGGGACCGCCTGTGTTTCTAACCACTGCTCCCTTGCCAGCACAGGTTGAAATGGGCCAACAAGTTACAAATGAGTTGAGGAGGGCTGAGACTGCCAGCCAGACAGCAGGACTGCACCAGCTTTGTTTCCTTTGAGAAAACAAGGCTGTAAACATCAGAGGGAGAGTACCAGAGGAACAGGAACTATTTAGGCTAAAGGGAAAGTTTGGCTTGCAAACAAAGAATGTAAAACTGACTATGAATTATTTGAAGCTGGAATCTGGAGGGAAATTTGTAACCACCAGAGCAAGGAGGCTCTGGAACTGCCTCCCAAGGGAACAGAGCTGCAACAAGAAAATGGTAAACTTGTACGATGGCACTTGATGAAAGGGACTAGATGATGCAGCTGCCTGGGATACAGACAGCATGAACACCATGACTCACCAGGAAGGTCTCTGTGTTCCTGAAAGTGTAGGTACATCTTGTGTGGGGGTGGAGGGGTGGTAGGGATGTACACATATGCACTTCAGTTGTGCCGCACTTTAAATGAAGGAGCAAGCCTGCTCATGCTGTCATTCAGGAACATTTCAGTCTGTGGTAGAAACTGGACTGCTTTCCACTCACAGTCACCAAACGTCCCAACAAGATCATGGCCTGACAGGCTCCCTCCTAACCCATGCACTGACCTGCCCTCCGAAATGCGTACATTTTCTTCTGATGGGATGCTGGTTTCCTAGTTTGCCTGGGCCTGGAAGCTAGTTCTTTTAGGAGTCCAGATGTGAAGTCCAGGGCGGACTGTACACGCAGCACAGCCTCACTGACTCACACTACTTCTAGGTAGTCCCCAGCAGGAATCAGACACTCTGCTCTTCTGTGCTGTTTGAATACAGTCTGTCAAAGCATCAAGAGATGCAGGGCGTTTATGGGCAGCCTGCTAGGAAACAGGTGTTGAAGGTATTTTTCTCAGTTCGTTTAGATGTGGCATATATTGATGTGCATTCAGCAGGCTAAACTCCAACTCCCTTCCTACATATAGTGGCCTGACTGGCAATCTAAACACAAAGGGGCTGCGGTCAAGGGCAACATCTACACTAGATCAGAGGGGATGTTTTGGGTTACATTGGCTAACACAAGGAGAGGTAACAGGCTGGCAATACCTGTGAATCTCCCAGTTTGATACGTGCCTCCCTACGGCTGTTCACAGAAAGCAAATTTGAATTCCAGAGTCTCGGGGTACAAGAGTCCGCTGTCCGGAGACCTGGAGCAGAGTCCCCTCTGTCAGTACTGCACCACTGTGTTCAGGATGAGCAAAAATTTGTAGAAACACTCAGTGGAAGGCAAAAAAAATGCAAGAGAGAATTTAGTTCTGTTGTGCCTCACTGCTAAAGACAACATCAACGATTGAAAAGAGCTTACGAAAGAGAAATAATTATGTTAAGTTGCTGCCCAGAATCATTCAATTCAGCTGCTTTTCACAGGAGGAAAAGCCCCTAACTTATCAGCATCTGGGCAGAGAATCCATAAACAGCTTCCCTCCTGTGGCTTAGTACCCTGGTACACACCAAAACAAAGATACTCAGAGAAGAAAAACTGTGATGCTGATAAAATTACAGGCTCTGAATATGTTTTCCAAGAAGCTGATGATTTATGTTCTCCCTGCTTTGCAATTACAGCCTCTGACAAGCTTTACCACAAACACTGTGCCCTAAAGCAATTAAAAATACCCTAGCTTGGCTCCACTGGCCATCTGAACATGCTGTGGGGCTGCGATACCAGGGAAAGCTCCCAGACTCCTAACAACTTATCAAGGAGGGCAGGTTCTCTGTACTTACAACAGCGTCACGGTGATTTGACACAGCCACATCCCAGGAACCAGACATTATTTCCGTGGTTGGTCTCTTGGTTAACGCAGGGATTGAGAGAGACAAGAATTGGTCTCGCATAGGAAGCAAGGTTAAGGTTAAAACCTGATTAGAATCAAGAGGTACTTCTAAGTGCTTCCAAATCTATATGCTGCCAAGGACAGACGATACTACAGTTTTCATGCTCCTGGCAGAGGCTACAGGCAGAGGCAAGGGAGGGGGAAGAGTATTTATTTGGCCTAGCAAAGCACCTGAAGAGAAAGGCTGTGCCTCAGACTGTCCACACCTATAAACCGAGCTGGCCATCCTGTTCTGTTCAGCCTTCGCGCTCCGGAGTTACAGGACACACACACACTAGTGAAGCTGCCGGCCTACAAGCTAGCGAGGCTCGAAACAGAAGGCTGCGCTGGACATAGCGCAGGGAAAATAACGCACCGTCCTCATCTTGCTCCTAGCCAAGGGTGAACAAGATAGGAAAATTTCTGACTTTCAGAAACGTGCCCGGAGGCAGACACTGAGCCTGTGAAACAATCATGAATGATTATAATGAATTTCGACCTACGGCTACTGCAGTCGGTGAAGGTTCTGGTACCGACTACAGCCCCATGAGACATCTTGTGACACCCCCGACTGTCCTCAATGAGCACGATGCACATTTTACAGATGGTTGAGGCACAGCAGTGACGTTACTCTGTCCCATAGAAAATGAATGTCGGATCTGGATAGGAAGTCCCAATTCCCTGCTCATTTCTACCAACCCAACACCTTTCCTCATAGAAACTTTCTGAAACTTGCTAGAGTCTGGCAACGATTGCTGCATTTTTCTAAAATATGAGTCAGGAAGAAGGATCTTGCTTTTTTTACCGGAATAATTCAAGGCTTAACTGTACAGACTGTACTAGGGCAAGCCTTCCATTAAACAAGTGCTGTCTGAACACAGGAGCTGCAAGATGTTATTTCAGTACAATCTGCAACGATCAGCCAAAATCCTAAATTCCAAAAATTTAGAAGTTATGGTTTTGAGCTGTGAGCGAGTTTTGAAGTTGTTCCTGAAAACTCCGAATTCCTCTTGCATTTGTAGATCTGCAGTTAACAAGGGATGAATTAGTTTCTAATTTTCAGTCCAGAACAAATCCCTTCAAACATCTTGTAAATCCACAGAACTGGCAGTGTACAAAGGAAACGAAAGGCGACTGACAGAGATGAGTTTATCTTACAGTTATGAGCTGTTGACTTGGTAAATGCACAAAGTTATTCCAACGAACGCAGCTAAGTGTGGAAGCAATTGCCTTCCAGTCTCACGTTACCTAAGCACTTCAACAACAGCCACGGTACAACATCAATCCACCCTTAACAGCTGCCTCCTGTGGCTCTGGTTTGGGAAAGCACCAAAGCTCAAACCCTACAGCTCATCCATGTTCACCACGGTCCTTAGCAGGGGCATCCTCAAAGCGCTGGCTCACTGATGTCGCAGATCGCAACGGACTGGGGAAAAAGTGCACCATGTGCCAGGAGGAGATGGGAGACAGAACCGGGATGCGGTAGCACTTTCTGTTGAGCCTATATTCCCCACTACCTTCCAGGGCACTCTTCATCAACCAGTGCGACAACAGCACCTAATCTAGATCTGCACATTTATTTTTGGGGCGTCCTCAGTGTTTGTAACACGGTGCAAAGACATGTGAAACAGGAGGAAGAAGAGTTGTAAGATGCCATCTCAAAGGGCACTTCCTGAGTGCCCTTTAGACCTGCAGTTATCCCAGGAGGTGCTCAGCTCTTGGTGGGCCAGCAGACCTGTCTCTGCACTGACTCTGCACCCTGACAGGCTGTGGCTGAGGCAGGGAACACTTCAGGAGCTCTTCTCTGCAGACTGGGTCGCAAATTGTGATGATGGGGCTGTGGGAGGTGTGTGCACGCGGTGTGGGACTCTCTCCTGCCATCCAAACTGATTTTGAAGCTAACAAAAAATATGGCAAAGAAGACAACAGATATCCATCCAAGCCTCCTCTTCTGCCAGCTCTGAGATGTCTTGTCCTACCCTGTGCCTGTCTCTTGTATCATTTAATGCAGACGCCTATTCTCCCTGCCTGTATTTTTGTGGTTTCTGGACAGATTCTACTGAGTAGCTGCGTCACCAATTTATTTAGACTTTCAGACCCATGACTAAACGGCACTTTCTACAGTTTAGAAACTCTAGAACTCCAAGTTCTCTCCTAATCTTCTTAAAAACTTTCAAGGAACACTTCAGTCTTCAACATGGCTTAGCTATCTCATATTTCTATGTGTCATCTTACAAGGTGCCTGGCTGTTACTACAGTCAGTGGTATTCTAAACCTTACGCATGCCCTTCTCGTCTGTACAGCCCCATTCACTTTGATGAAGCTGTGTGGATTCGCATCCACTGAAGTTCTTGCCCGTGGCTGAGTTGTGATGTACGCATTTTAAGCTTAAATTAAAAGATAGCCTCACCCTTGGTTGCTGGCCTGTAATGCTTTATAAATACTGTGCCTGGTCAGTAACGAAAAGGTTCAACAGGTGCGCTTTTTTATGCTGATATGGTACAAACCACATCCGTAGACACAATTTCAAGAAGGGGGGAAGAAAAAAAAAAAATCTGAACAGAAAAGAAAAACCCCCACTCTTGGCATCTGAAACAGATTTCCAACCCCTTCCCCCAGCTCCCCCATGCCTCCCTGGGGCTCTCTGAGAAATAACAGATGCAAACGGGTTACTTTCGAAAGCACAGCATTTCCTCCCCAGCTGATGCGGTGCGAAAATCCATCTGAAGCCCAGCAGACATACCCACGAGCAAGTCGCCTCTGAGCTTTGCCAAGAATGATACATTTCACCATACTCTACTATAAAGAGAAAACCAGACAACCACCTACTGGCTGCATCGCAGAGCGGAGAAGCCCTCGTTTCGCCAGACTGCACAATACCAATTAAACACATCTCAAGTCATCTATTCCTTGTAGGAGCTTAATGCCCCGCAAAGTTGGCTTTGCTTCTTCCCCTAGAAGCATGCTCCCCACCCCGGCCCCATCAGGTGGAGCGATTTCTCTCCTTTTGTTTCTGTGACTGGCAAGTCAGAGCTGAAGTAAAATCAGTCTGGTGTCTGATGGGTTTTTGATGAAAGTCAAGGCTGAAGAACTGCATTTCTTGATTTATTTAGCATTCAGACACCCCTCCGAGTCCTTCATTTCTACACCTCAGCCTCTGGCAGTTTCAGAGTGCGGCTGCTTTCTCTGTAAGCTAAGAAAAGACCTCGTGCTAGGTTCAGATATGCCTCTGGTAAAAGGATAGTCTGTCTCCAAATGACGCTTTTGGGCTGCATATCTGTATTCCTTTAGTGATTTGCATGTCATGTTTATGTACTTAACTTGCCCAGATACATGCTGGCTTTTTGTCTGCTTGTTTTTCCTGTGGTTATTGCTATCAGCACTTCCAGTTCAAGTTGTAAAACTTGAGCAGCTTTCTGTTTGTTCCATGCCTCATCACTAAAAGCAGAGAGCAGATAACAGCTCATTTCAGCCAGTGCAGTATCTGCCACCAGACGTTCAGGAGGGAGCAGACACAAGGAAATGAAATCAGCTTTCGTGTGTTCCTCTCGCAGACCCTATAAAATTCAACTGCTGAAATCTGAAAAGAATTAATCCTAAAACCTCTTCGTCTAGACCGAGAAACTATGGCATAAAGGAGACATAAAGGGACAACTCAGCGAGTCTCCCTTTGCCCAACCACAGCTCAGTGGCCACATACCACTGGGAATAAAAACATGCTTTAGCTTCAGGGACAACACGTCCACCCAGCAGATTTCCCCTGTGATCCCCCAGAGAGTGAAAAGCCTACCGCTGTGCCATCCTTCGCTACCCAGCAAAGACCCCGTGCAACTCCGCAGAACTGCTAAGGAAACGCAGCTGTCCAGGCATGGTGTTTACAAAGAAAGGCGCTTTGCTGTGGCCCCCTGGTCTTGGACGGTTGTTCCAGTCCAGAGAGAGTAACAGGGAGGAGGAGAGGCTAACACAGTGCTGGTTTCGAGCCCCAGGTCCAGCAGCTGGCTTGTTACCAGGCATGCCGATCCAGATGCACAGTCTGAACTTGTGTCCCAAGCCCCCCGGGGGCCCTGCGCGCCCTGACCATCTGCTACACAATATGTCAGATGGGAGTCGAACACCCACACAAAATAATTACACTGACACTTGTCGAAATAAAGGCAGAAGAACCTTTGCTGAGGCATTATCTCTTGACTTTATCTGAGTAACTGGCTACTGTCCCAAGCCTGGAAAGCACTGACTGTGTTAATTTACCATGAAAACAGGATCGACGCCTAAGAGATGCCTTTCTGTTTAACACACGAACCTGGTTTTTCCTCTGGATGACCCACAGTAGGCACAGGGTTGCAATGTTAACTTCTGCTCCACCGTCTTATTTTCAGCATTCGGCAAACCTCACTGTTCTCTATGTTCCACTCTGTAGTCCAAAACTTGGATATATATAGCAGTATCCGAACTGGAAACACATACAACCCAGCTTCCTAGAATGCCTTGGTTTCAGGACAGCTGAGTGGGGGAGCATGTTCTTCACCCTGATGTCCAGTCCCCGGAGGGAGTTGAGAAGTGAGCCCTTCATCACACACTCACACTGCCACTGCTGTAACAGCAATCTCAGGGAAGTAAAAGGCAGCGTTGGGTGTCTTTGTCACGGGGTTGTGTCCAGATCGGTGTGAAACACGCACGTACTTTTTACAAAACATAATCGTTTACACACACAAGACCGAGCTGTCTGTATTTTTAGCAAGAATCTTGGTAAGCCATATTCTTTTTCTTCATTCCGCCTCTTTGTTTCTAAATAAAATCCAATTTCTTTCAGGTTATAAATGCTTTTATAACTCTAAAATTAATAAAATGGACCGCTTCATCCTGTAAGCTAGAGCAACAGTTCTTCCAAATAGAAAGACAAACAATTTGCTTGGACATAATTTTGGCTTTTAATGCTATCTGTGTTACCATTTCTGCATTGCCCAAATAAGAGAGGAGACTACTCCAGCTCTGGCCACAGCACCACTTGGTAGGAAGGTACAAACACCATACCTCGGGAAGATTTATGGTACTTCCCATCTGATCATCCCTCAGTTTCCAAAAGCTTCTGCTTAGCTTAAAAGCCTACATGTTTACTGTCCTTTCCAAAGTCTGGCAAGTTCTGGCTGCAGCAACAGGAGATTTCGCTGTCCTACAACACATGTGAAGTCTTTAGCAGAGAGCAATCCTCATGACAACGTGCTTCATTGCATAACTCCACAAGGTATGAAACTATCTCCTTTTTATCCCCAGCTTTTAATTCCAGCAACTGGTCCTCGAATTCTTGTTCTTTCAGACAGCGAGAACAGAAAAACCTGATCTGCCTTCTTACACATTCACCTTATTTTACGTACATTCTCCGGTTTATACAGTTTAAGCCCTGTTCCTGAGTATTCAAACCCTGCAGCAAGTAAAAACAGTTAAGTCTAACATCTGTCCCTTCCCATCATCTTTCACTTGAGGTGGATTTACCAGGTTGGAGGCTGCAACCCTCAGTAACATCACCCAACACAATGTACCTGTCACGTCAAACGATACAGGAAAAGGTCATGGTGCTGTGCAATCCTGCTGACGTCTATCTAGGCTGAATTTGAACTTGCTTGAATGAAAACAAACCTCTAATTTGCAGGTACTGACGAAGGCAAGTAAGCAGCAACTGCTGAGACTGGCTGAGACATACCTATGGCATGGAGTGCAAACTCTTGTTTCAAGTTTTTCAACTGATCTCAGTGAGGGACTGTTAGTTTTCAGGTGACAACATTTTTCTGAAGATTGTCCTGGCCCCTGCGTTTTAACATCACTTAAACAACCAGCGTATACGGACAACAGAAGCAGCATTTGCAAGGCAACACAAAACAGGTCCCATCCCATACGTATCCCAAAGGTGCACACGCAAGACTAAATCGCATAGAGATCAACATCAAGAGTGGAATCCTTACCTGCCCCCCTTTGGGCTGGTATTTGATGTTATCCGTTGATCCAATTTTGGACCTGACGTTCTTGAGGTCGGGTAGAGGCTGATTAATGACTCGTAGCTGCTTCGGAGTGGCTGGAGATTTAGGAGGAGTGCGAATTATGGCCACTTTTTTCTCAGTAGGTACCAGTATGGCAGATTTGGGGGTCCCAGGAGTGTGGGGGGTTCTGGAGTAGCTGGGTGTCCCTGGAGTGCCTGGGGTACGGGAGGCATAGCTTGGTGGTGTTCCTGGAGTGATGGCAGTGGAGCCAGGAGTAGTGGGGGTAGAAGTTCCACTTTTTCCTGTTCTGCTACGAATTGGCTCTGATCCTACATGCAAGGAAAAACCCACCAGCATTAGACCCACGGAAACACAGATCTTCTTCCCTCCGTATCTCCCAAGCCTGCATCCCTGTGTGCCAAGCGATATACAGCTCTAAGACGGCTGGGCTAGTGCTGGAACAGCTGGATGTCTGTCCCTGTGTCTTATTTTGCTAATTAACCTGCCAGGAGTCACCTTGTCACGTGCGGCGGAGCTGGCTAATCGCCCACGTGGTGCCGGCGCTCTCGGCTCTGTAACACAGGTGGGCTGCCCACAGCGCCTCTGCTTCCTGCTAGGCTCGCTGAACAAGGCACAACATCCCACTGATGGCCACCTTGGGGAAAGGGCTAGCAGCACCCTCGGAATCCAACCTTTGGATCTGGCAACCTGACTAGCCAGTCAGAATGTCACCAGTTTCAATGGATCTGGGTGTCTTAGAGAGCGGGGGAAATTCTGATTGGAACTGAAGGCTCTGAGTGCCTGGCTGCCGCTGGTAACCCGGTGTCTGCAGCTGAACCCTGGGTGAGCGTTCAGCAGATCAACACCTCAGATCTGTTGTGTGGATGGGCAGACGTCCCTCACATTCAAACACTGTCTTTCATTAGTGCAAGTGAAAGAAAGCAATTACGGAAGGCAACCTTAATTAAAGGTCACATTCCAGTTACATCTGCACATGAGCTAAAAATAAATAAGGGAATGTTTAGACTGGATATGAGGGAAAATTTCTTCACCAAAAGGGCTGTCAGGCATTGGAACGGGCTGCCCAGGGAGGTGGGGGAGTCACCATCCCTGGAGGGATTTAAGAGACGAGTTGATGTAGTGCGACATGGTTTAGGGTAGACTCAGCAGTGCTGGGTCGATGGTTGGACTCGATGGTCTTAAAGGACTTTTCCAACCAGAACAATTCTATGATTCTAAGTACTGTAACATTTTGTAGCGGCTCCATTCAGCGTTTATGGCACTGTCAGTCCTTCTCACTGAGCGCAAGAATCAGTTTAGCAGCGGCGTTGTGCTTTCTGCAGCCAGCCCTGCTGGTAACTCTCAGATGCAAAGGAACAGAAGCCGAGCTATCTCCAACTGATGCTGAAAGGAAGCTTTGCTGAGAATACTCAGGGAGAGAAAGACCAAACCAACCCCACTGAGCCTGAGAATTCCAATGCTGAATGGGTGCATGTTTGTTTTACCTTTAAAAATGTTCACGAATTATAAATCCAATATGCCTCTCTAGAGCGTCCAGGGGACTGATCAAAATCTTATTTAACCTATTTGTTAATCATTCGGTTCACGCAATGGTGGTGGATCAAACGTAACACACTGCTGTCCCTGGGGTCCAGGAGGAACTCTGCTCTATGGGACCGCTCTCACCTCCCCTTTCCCTGAATGCTTGCTTTCTTTCCAAACCAAGCCTGAACCAGAACCTTCTCACTCTACCAACTGAGCCAGAAAGGGAATGATTTTCTTTTTCCAGCTCCCTGCAGCTTTAGTATATTTATCTTTCATTCCTCGCCCCTGCGCCACATTGGCAAATGCTCAATGGCCTCTCGCTCCTGGAAACAGAATGGGCTGCTGTGCCAGCTGGGGGTCACTCTGCTTACAAAGGGTGTCTGTTTTACCCTTGGAGCATCACCCAAGAATTTCAAAGGACTTTTTTTTTTTTGGTAGAATGTAATCATCTACTTCCCTTAAGCAGCCTTAAAAAGGGCTGAGATTGGTTTATAAAGAGGGAAACCAGAGGAATTCCTATTGGAAAGCAAGGAGCAACACCCAGGTTCTGAGGGCTGGGCTGAATGCAAATCTATCTAAAATTTTGGGGGGTATTTGGTAAAATTCTATTCACCCTGTAATTTCTTTTGACTTGTGATTTGATAACGTTGGTCCTCATAAAAGGACTTGGCGGTTTACTATCCGAACTTTTCTCAGTGAGTCACTCCACTAACATCTCAATTCTCAGTTTTCACCCTCGGATTAGAGCACAGAGAGATCATCCCTGTGAAACAGCAAGTCAGCGACTATAACATTAGGTTTGCTTTTCCAAGATCCATCAAAATAGTTTATATTGCCTACTTGAGGTTTGTCTCATTCTTCTCGCTGCTGTTTGTAAGTGCCTTGTATGAAATACCTTACCCAGCTCTGAGATTAGAATGAACAGCAGCGCTAGCCCTGGGCACGGCAGACCACGGGAAGGCTGCATCCTGTCCCTGGGTTCAAGCCTTTGCGGCTCAGCACTTGGTATCTGAACAAAAAGAGTCTGCGGGGCTCCGATTTCCAGCTACATACCCCAGACATAGCCCTCTGTGTAAAAGGGACACACAATGCTACGGCAACGTGACAAATCGAAGGAGGGAGGGAGACATTCGCTGCGGTAGGAGAGGGTCAATACGCAAAAAAACAACATACGGGTGGTCCGTCGTACTGAGGAGGAAAGGGAAGCTGTGAGGGAGAGAGAGTTCTCCTCTCTGTCTCGGTCTCCCGATACACCTCTTCGAGGAGGAAGGATAGAGGAAGGTCTTGGTAGAGAGGAACGCTTTTCGGGACTCTTGCTTACGCCATCCTAATAGTAGCAAAACAAAAAAGGAAAGTTTAGTTTGCAAAGCTCACGCTCTGGGCTGTGATTTCTCTCAACCTATTTACAGAGGGCGACACCTCATCCTATGGGCCCAGTTTACTACTCACACAGGAAGCTGTGGGGATCCAGCCACCTCCCATGCTCTGCTCAGCTTCCTGGTGCTTCTTTACTGCACCAAAACACCCAATAGCCATCTTCAGGGCTACTTAAGCTAAATATGGATGGATTCTGCATTTGGTTCTTAATAGGGAACAAGGGTTTTTGGTGCAAGTTGAAAGTAAACAAATTCTCTGGAGCTCAGGTGTGAAATTCTTATGTAAATTTACCTGCAAAGTAACGGTGCCCAGAACACCCCCCATCCTGTAGTGTTAGGTGATGTGTGACTTTTGCATTTTCAAACACTAACTCGTAATTTTTTCACAGAGAAAGCTTAGCTACAGCTTAATTTTTAAGTGCAAGACTATTAGTGCTGGTGCCTTCTCTTACTTCCTTCCATACTCATCTACTGACTTTCTGAAATCAGCTGATACCTTCTTTTCACCAGGGTTAGAGCAACGGACGTGTATGTTGGGAGTATTTTTTAACCCACGGGATGGGCAGCCAAAGACAGTCTGGCGTAAGCAGACAGTCCTCCCAAAGGCAAACATGACGATGGTCCCAACCAGTAAAAGACACACCAAGCACAGTGTTACACAGAAAATGGAAGTTAATAGCAACAACAGCTTTAAACGGGGATAGCCATCAACTCAGCATCACGTAGATTTGAAACACAAATGATATGCAAACATGGGGGAGATGGACTGCCAAACATCTCTTTAAATTTAAACTACAACTTCTTCAACATAATCCCATGCGCAGACCAAATTAGGTTCCTAGAGTGTTTGGCTTCTGCCCTTACTGCTGGTGATTAGAACCCTACCCTCCTACACTGGGCATCAAACTTGTTTTCAGAGAATATTAACTGGTGGACAACTATGATTTTTTAAACCTGGAAGGCAAATTAGTACTGCTGTTCTTTGCCACTTACCCACGTGCACATGGGTGCAGCTTCTTAGCAGTCAATGAAGCAGCACCCGTATCATCAACAGGAAGAAGATACGTCCTTCTAGTTATAACTTATTTCACTTGTCCTTCCTCTGGGGAACCTCCTTTGGTTTTATTGGTTTTGGGTTGGTTTTTTTGTAGCACAAACCTGGTAGCCTAATAATCAGTTTTCCTGCCACTGGTTGTAAGTAATCCCATGTAAGCTTCACAGAGAATTACTCAAATTCAGTGGGGAGAGAATGGGATCCACGGAATTCACCTGCACACCTCCAAGCTAACTCTCTCTACCAACTCTGCTACCTTACCTTAGCATCTGATTTTGAGTAGGGCAAGCAGTCTCTTGGGCCTGCTGAGGAGGGCCGTACATAGTAACTGTCTGTATCGAGAAAAGTGGCCCTTTTAGTAGTTAATGAGCAAGCTGAGCTGGGTCTTGGAGGAAGCAATGACTTTGCTCTAGACTTTGAGGCAGGAATCTTTGACAAAGAAGCAGTCTAGTCATGAGAAAACAAACAAAAGAAAACACAACATGAAGCTGGACGAAAGGAAAACACATGCAACATGGACCAAAACAACAACAAAAAGAAAGCCAAGCCATGAATTAATACTTTTCCTGTGTCTGGTAATGGTGTCTATGCAGTTCTGACATGCATCCAAGTTTTAGTCCGCTGTTGTTCGACTGAAACCACCTGGGTCTGGAAGGTTACTTCTTCTAGGAAGTGCCTTTTTCTGCAGAGGCTATTTTTGTCTTGTGTTAACAGGACAAAACTGGCACCAGGTATGGCATTTGACCGGTACAACTGCTGGTTGGCTGCCTTAGAAGCAAGTGGAAAACTACAGGAGCACCAAGAGACCCTAAGTCCTTTAAAACTAAGTTGGGCATTTGAAATTTATCCCTTCAGGCTACAGTCAAGAATAAAACAGTGGGAATCGTAAAGGCAAAGTTACACCACTATTCTCACCATGGCAGAACAACATGACAGCATTGCTCCTTGTGCCGCTGTGTACAAGCAAAATCCCTAATGCACCCCAAACACTGTATTCTGTGCATTTGGAGTCCCTACAGAGTGACAATGTGGAGTCCTGGGATGAGGAAACTTGTACAGGGTTGAAAGGCTGACACAGTATGTCATTGTGATCAGATACTTATCTGATATCAGGAACAATTAAACATCGATAGGACAGACTGAAAATTCTTTGCACACTTAGGAGCACCTCCCACGGGTACAGCTGGTACTACACAGAATAATTGCAAGGCTGTTATCTTGCGATGTAGGCCTGATTCTCTCTGTATCCATACAAGCACGAAGTTACACACAGGACCAATCCCAATGGGCCTGTAATTACGGGATTTGATACAGAACTATAGAAATGAAAAAATCTGGCATTTTATCTAAGTCAGTCGCCTCATCTCTGTGGATGTTCGAAAAAGGTGTCCCAGTTACTCCTGAGGCTGTCTTGGTTAGAAAATGAGAAAAGAACACGTTGTTGACTCTACCGACAGGCATCTGGCTTAGGCTACATACCCAGCCTACAGAAAACTGAGGCTGGTGTACTGGATGTCATCCTTGGCATCAACAACGCGATTGAGTTGCAGAACAAACAATTTCAGTCCTACAACACAGGTGAGAAGACTGCTACCGGATACCATCATCCGTACCAAGTAGCACTATGGAGCAAGACGAGAAATTAGTTCAAAGGATGGAAGTGCTTTACTAGCAAGGATATATTCCTAGAATGTGTTTTGCAACTCGTTTACATCTCTTTCTTTTAATATTTATTTCGCTGTCTGAGAATACACAGAACAAAATCAGTGAATAATTAACAGAAACTGAACTATACGCGTTTCTGTTTCATCAAAGGCTTCTCTGAACTTGGATCTGTCCTAGTTCAATTTATGGGTCAATTTAAGGCTGGTAGAGGGAGCAAAGAAACCAAATGTCTCAATCCCTGCCTGTGCTTTACCCAGAAAACTATTCCTATTCTCTGTTAGCAATACACTGCCTCTGTTATAATTCGTGTGGCTGGAAGTACCAGCTGACCACAGGACAAAGATCCTGTGACCGGGACTCAGGGATGGCTGAAGTCGGGATGCAGAAACCTCACTTGATTTCAGAGGTGTTCCTAGCACATGACGGATGTCCTCAGCATCTCGCTACCGCAGGTACGCAGCTCCTTCCAGCAGATGGAACTGCTTAGCCTTTCCTGAACTTGTTCTCCAAAGCGGTATGTGAACTCTAGTCTGAAGATGGATAACAAAACTGACCGGGCTGGATGATCTAACACTACCAGCAGAAAGGAAAAGGCTGCACTTGAAGGACAGCAAAGCTGAGAATCGGGAAGAAACTCAATAACAAAAAGGGAGAAGTGTTTGTAACAGCAGAGGTGAAGCCAAGGCACAGAAAGCGTCCAAGAGATGCGTGAGCGCAGCAGTCAGAGAAGTGAGGCAACAGGGAGAGAAAGCAAGGGGAGGCCAGACTTTGCCATAACGTAAGGGCCAGGAGTAAGAAAGGTGTACAGAATGAAGGTAATTTCAGAGAATGATTTTGCGGTGCTTGTACTTAAGAGCGCTCCGTTAACACAGATGACTCTGAAAACAGGCCAGTATTGACTCCTCTTACGCAAGTGTTGATCACCCCCCAAAAAAGACAGTAATAAAGCATACTGTTGACTCACACCAGAAATCCATCCGGGTATTTCTTACTGTACTAGTAAAGAAGCTCTAGCAGTTTCCCAGTTAAGAGCTGAAATGGGCCAGCCATGGAAAACCACCTGAAATCCCAGAATCCATGGCTGAATTCAGGCCTAAATTTCACAGCTCCTCCAAAGCCTCCAATCAGTCATGATGCTGTCAACCTTAACCATTTCTTACCACTGATAAATAGCGTGCAGCACTGTATGAGACAGAGGTTTCTGCTCCCCAAAGAACTGATGATCTGGTTAGACAGATGAAACACATCAGCCAGGGAATATGTTAGGAAATTTAGGGGAATCTTCGTTGTCAGTGATGGCTAACAATGACAAAGCACTGTCGTGCTGCAGATGTGAATGAGCAGATATGGGTGTCATGCAAAAAAAACAGTTGCACAGGGGATAGGGAAAGGAGGTCGGTTTCCTGGGGACTGTGCAGCGATGGGCCAGGAAGAGCACAGGGTCAGCACGGGAGCAGGGCAGAGAAGCGCTGCAGAATTTGCTGAAGGCAACTCAGCAGAGGAGAGCCAGGCACAGGGAGCAGAACAGGCTGCAGAGCAGCTGAAGGCAGGGCACCTAACTGTCAGCTTAAAACACGGACAGAATCAGCCGACCAGGAAACGGCCATTCAGACAGGCATGACCCCTGCAGAACGCATGGCTGTGTATGCCACAGTGCATCGGACGGCGTCCAGGGGGATGACCTGGCTCAAAATGCTGAACAACAACCAACTCCTGCAGTTTGGAGTCTGTGCTCCCCATGGATCTGCCAACTGTCATCACCTGCTACCCAGGACTGGAACTCAGAGGTTATTCAGGAAAGGTGCGTTTTACTACCATTTTAAATGAATAATGAATATGGCAAACAAATTCTAAATGGAATACACACTCATTGAACTAACACAAAAAAAAATCAGACATAAGGACAAAAGGACATTATAAAGAAGAACGGTAAGATGATTTTACTCACTGAGAGTTTTTCCTTTGCTTGTTTAAATACACCAGGAGCTTGGTTGGTTTCACCACCTGCTGCTGAGAGACCCAAAGAAAGACTTGACAGTTAAAAACAAAAATAATAAGCATTTCCACTTTGTATACATATTAGAACAATTAAATGCCTTGCAACTACTGTGCAAAGCAGTTACTCTGTGAATTACTCTCAGTGAACTGTATGCAGAAACGTACCTGCCTTAAAAAGGTCCTACATTCACCATACTGGAGGTAAAATCATTCTACACATTTCAAACAACTTGAAAATTTGCATTCGTGTTCCTGGAAGTCCAGAAACTACTGTAAAAAGTTCAAGAAACAGTTGACAGCTCTAAGGGGCTGTAGTTATGAAGGTCAAACCTCAAATACCTTACCATCCCAATTTTCAGGGTTGTCCCTTAAAAAATCAGGCTTCTTTAAACAATTCACAAAGGAAATTTTTAAGAGAGGCCCCTGAAATGACCAGTTTTCAAAATACTAGCCAAATTCCTAATGGAGAGAGATTCACGGTTGAATTATCATCCTAGTTGGGCCAACAAGGTCAGTGTGGCATGGATCAACTACGCCCTCAGACTTTAGCAATTCAAATTCTACCTGGGACATCAAGTACGTTAATTCAGCATTTCCTTTATCTGACACCCTATGGTTTGAGGTAAGATTTTTCACTCTGACGTCGATTCCATCCTTAGGAAAAGTTTTGGAACTGGGCAGCTTTTCAGCAAGCAGGTTATTAGTTTCACCCCATGGCTGTTGTTCAGGAAGCGATGTGCCACACAAAAACCAGATGTGAAATCTTTTGGCGTCTGTGGCAGGATGCCCTTAGGAAATGCAGAAGCAGGACGGTGGTCACAGATGACACCCTTCTGCTGCAAACCCAACTGTCTTCTGACTGTAAAACCAATCCTAGCACATCGTATGGGACTGAAGTGATTAATTTTCTCCTTTCCCTGCACAGTTCTGAGGCGTGGTGAGGAGATCCCTGGTTTTCTGTCGCACTTCCCACTCTAGTTCTGACCTCTTAATATAATTTCATTGCTGTTTGGGTTTGGTTTGGTTTTTTTTTTTTAATTGAAGGAGTAGGAGAGAAAATTTGTGAGGAGGAAAAGAATACATCACTGCCTATTTCAGTTCTTCTGAACTGCTAACAGGGTTAAGTACAGCACAGCCCTTGTGCATCACATTTCACCACATCTGCTACGGTTGGGTTTGGTGTGTTTTGCATCTCTTCTGAATAATCACAACTAGCTTCTTCCCTCCTTCCCTTGGTACTGAACCCTAACCAACCACCACTGCGATGTGGACGGAAGAGCTGAGCTGCTTGTGCTGACCGACCCGAAAGCGCCACGACTTCTCCATCTGCACCAAAGATCTCTACAGGCTCTGCTGCCAGTTTAAATATGCAACAAACGTGTTTTACCCTCAGGGGGTGACCCCAGAGTTGAAGACAAGGTGCAGAAGCGTATCACTGAGTCCTGCTCACAGCTAGCTAATGGTCCTGGCCTTGCCACCGTAAACACCCCTCTGACGGTGCGATGGAGGTGGCGTCTCGCCACCACTAACAAAATAAGAGCCGGATTGAGGTGTCACTCACGAACTACATCAGTCAAGGCAAAGACTTCACAAGTCTTTCCTCAGAATTGGCCACACAGTGTCTTTTTCAAATGGCAAGGACAAATCTCTTAAAAAGCACTCCCACCCTTGTGGATCCGGCACTGGAAGTCACCAGTATTTGCCAGTGGCACGGGAATTTTTTTCTGGTACCGAAGAGAAAATAGGGCAAAGATGTCATTTCCTGGGCCACTACACAGAAAATATGAGCAAGTATTAACATTCTTTTGGAGGCACGTATGATTAGACCTGTTTCATTTTAAAGTCGGAGTACATGGGACACAGAGGTTTTAACTGACTGCGATACACGCTGCCGAGGGACTTCAGGTGGGGCTCCACCGGCCAGGTATCACCACGGCTGACAAAACCAATCCAGACAGGACACGCTGACAGTCGAAACTGGCTTCGAGAAGTGGTGCTGTATTTTATGTAAAAGGAAAAAGGGGAGAGAGACAATGTCCCTCTGAATTCCAGACCTGGAAAGAGCTGGATGTCTGGCTCAGGGACATGTAGGTTAACATACGGCCGCCTACACTCTCAGAGTGCAGTGCTACGTGATACCCTTCCACATGGCCTCTCATCAAGTCCCATCAGTAAGTACAAAAAGGTGAGGTAGAAGAAAATAAGAGACCCTGTGACTTTTCCAGCAATGCTGTGTGCGGTGAAACATTCTAAGAGATACTTTTGTTCGCTTTGTGGTGTGGTTCAAGCTACTCTTCCTTACAGCCCCAGCCTCAAGGTTCAACCCACATTACTGCAATTACTGGTCCATTATTTTGGTTGCTCTTCACCTCAGGATTTCAATTTCATTTCTGTATTACATTTTTCACCTGGACTAATACATCTGCTTCACTAGGTGTCAGAGCGAGAGTGAACAAGCTCTGTCTGTTGCCAACATTTAAGGTGCTGGGCAGATTTCCTTATGTGAGCCTGGCGGTATGACTCCAGCCTCCCCGGGACGAGCACCTGAGGGCAAGACAGCACTGCCCACATGGCTGCAGAAGTGCAGACAAGTTGAGAACACTACAGGCTGAGGCTTATTTTCCCCATTTCCAGCGCTTGTTGAACCCCCCGGGTCTTCTGAAAGAGTATGTGAATTAAGGGTCATAACTTCTGAGCCGATGGAGCTGTGCTTCAGCAAACAACAAGGGGCAGCAAGAAGAGCTGTTTTAATCCTTTTTGAAAACTCCTCAGTCTTGGGTGGTTCTGGTCCTGCGTACAAGTTAGGATGGCCTAGAGGCTGTGAACTGAGGAGGAGCCATCACTGCAACACAGAGGGTCCTGGATCAGCCTTTCCTTCCCTGGCTCCATTCCTCATGAGGGGGGAAAGTAAACGCACCGGATTCCCTCACAGGAGCAAGGCGATGGGACCAAGTATTCAGTTCTGCTGTCCTAACAGAACAGGACACAGAGCTGAGGCACGGTATTAAAGCTACCTTCGCCCAACTATCCTGTTCCTGTATTATCACTGGTCAGACCTCCACACTGAGACTGGTCTCAATTTAGAACAGGAGTGACTTGTCGGTGCAGAACGGGATGGGAGCGACTTCTTGGGAACACTTCTGGTATCACACTGTTCAACTCTAGGATGGGTAATAAATCCTGTTCTTCATTTCTAAGCCACGAGAAGAGGCCCACCTAGTTCTGCATTGCTGCGTACGGTTATTCTCTCGCTAGCCCTAGTTTCACCCATGAAGGGCCACACTGCAGCATGCGGCTGTGTTACGTGACAGAAAACCTGGCCTCTTTCAGCAAAAGTCACCAGAAAAGTCAAGATGTGTATCTTCCCAGCCTGAACTCACAGTGACAAAAAGTAATGTGATGAAAATGCTGAAGGTGTTATTTTTGATCCTCTAAATAATGATACACCTATCGGGACGTAACAGGAATAATTTGTTTCGTTCTTTCATCGTCCTCTACCAAATATTGAGATTTTTGCTTGGAATGCATTCGCCGTGTGAGCCCAGATTTCTTCTCTCTCAGCTTCACGCTGCATGTGGCTGGATTCCCCCTGTGGATTTTGACTGTACAGCATAAACATCAGTGACAGATTGGGAAGTGTCAATGCAGATAACATCAATCAACAAAATATAAGTCTGAAACGCTTCTTATTATGCATGAGAGTAAAAAAAGCAAAATAATGGAAATGCATACCATGGTTTAAGCTGTCAACATTTTCCCACCAGAAAAAAAAAAAAAAAGAGAGGCATAATTGTAAAACAAAAAAGAACAAAATGATGAGTAGAGATTCCTACAACACCACACTGTAAGCACGATGCCAAGGTACAACCACAGCACGAGGAGGTCCAAGCAGTGACAAGCATACATGACCATGGCCTCCAGTAAATAAACACACAAATACCAGGAATGAAAGAAGAAAAATGATACAAAACTGAAAAAAAACCAAAACCACTAAGAAAGCAACACTATTTGTGAAGACTGATATTCTTGGAGGAAAACAAAAAAATAGAGAAGCTGCTATAGCCATGAGATTTAAAAAAAAAAGTCTATGTTTGCCAGCCACATTGCATAACTGAACAGAACGCAGTCACCTGTCTGCTTCCGTTTAACACAGGAGAGATGAGTTGGTCTAGTATATTTGATAGCAGGTTTTAAAATGATTTTCCTGGAGGGAGAGTGGGCCTGAACTTCAGTTTTTTTAGCAAGTTCAGCTTTCTTATACACTGCTACGGACAAGAAAACACAAAAACATAGCATCAGGAAAAACAAACCAACAAACAGTTTCATATGACAATACATCAAGTGACAGGCCCACTGCTCCACAACTGCAACCCCATGCGTCGCTTCTACTGGGCTGAACAATTCCGGAGTCGGAAAAGGGGGAGCACTGGTGCATTTAACCCGGAGGTGTTACCCAGTGGTCAGTGGGGAAACCGGACCGGTGGAGCAGTGAGCCTTGCACCTGGCTTTGCATATAGTTGTACAACGTCTCATTAAAAAGCACTACCGTTAATACCGTTCAGGTGCACATCATCTACAGGGTAGCCAGATAGTACAATAGCAAAAAAAAAAAAAATTAAAAAAAAAGTATATATTGTAATAGGGAGTGTTAAATGAACCTTTTTTCCTTCTCACTTCATCTCTGGAGAGTGTGCTAGGCTCCTTTTTAGCTATTTTCCTTTCAGGAGTAGAAATCCTGCCTCTCCCAGTTTTAAAAGGTTTCTCTTTTTTATGCTTATCGAGAGATGATCTTCGCAATTCTCTCTCTGCCTTCTCCTCTTTAGGAACAGTCTCTAACTGTTCAGTCATGATGCTCCTATCATCATCTGTAGGATCAGAGCAAATTATAACAACAAACAAGAGATTAGTAACAAATGTTAACAATACTGCAGTGGAGCAGAGAAAAAATAGTTGAAGACAGAGCAGATGGATTAATAAAAAAAGGCAGGCTATTTTACCATTTTTTTGATGCATGCTGAGATTACTAATTTCATATATAAGAATTTCGCTTTTTTGATCATTATGATTTGGAAGTAAAAATATTTAACATACAAAACAGAAAGGATAATGCACACCTTGAGTATCTGCCCAGAGACTGTCGGTGTCCATAATGGAGTCATCGATCGTTGTTTCGTCTTTGTAATCATCACACGTCTCTGTCTTGTAGTCGGTGAGCAGGATTTCTTCTCTCTGGGGTGAAGCAGGAGCTTCTGGGGAGCCCTCCTTGGGCTCAACTTGCATGTCAGCCGCCTCCTCAACCTCCAGCTCCTCTTCAGCCTGGGAGTCCCCTGTTTCGATGTCTTCCTGCTGAGTAGCAGCAAAGCGTACACTGTGAGACGCAGATTCGCCCTCATCAACTGTTGTCTGCACCACTGTGATAAAGTCATCCTCTACTGTCACCACGGACTCAATAATGCCTTTCAGTTCAGGCAGTGCTTCTGGGCTACCCTTGGCTAGCATTTCTTCAGCAGCCGGCTTCCCAAAGTCCATTTCGGGGAGCATTTCTGGTACAAGATGCTCTTTATCCTCCTCTTTTTCTTCTTGCCCTCCTTCTACCTCTTCTTCCTCATGTTCTTCCCCTTTTGTGGCCCCAGCAGACACTTCACATGGCAGAGGCTTTTGGATTTCCACAGGTTTTGCAGCTGTATCAGGAATCTTTGCAGTTCCTTCTGCAGGCTGTGGTATGCTCTCCATCTGAATCTCAGCAGGCTCTTCCTGGAGAGGCTCAGCTTTTGGAGGGAGAAGCTCCACGGAAGGCTCCTTTGCTGGTAACAGTGCAGGCGTCTCTTCCCCAGCCACAGGAGGTTTTGGAGGTTCTGCTTTGATATCCTCTGGTTTCAAGGATTCTCCATTCAAACCTTCTTGGGCTTGATCATGCTCTCCACTAGATTCATAAGATTCCTCTTTATCAACTGCCTCTTGATGTACCAGATCGGGCTTAGTTACTTTTTCCTTAATTTCTATTTCTGACAGTTTGGTGCTGTCCTTCACGTAACTAGGCTCAGTCTTGGAAAGTACATCTGCGTCCTTTGCTTCTCTGGACAAGATGGTCTGATCTTTCTGTTGAGTGTCCTTAGGTTCAGGCTCTGCTCTTTTAACAGAGTCTTTGTCCTTCCCTGATGGGAGAGAAACCACCTCACTGACCTTAGCATCTAACTGACTCTGATATTCTTGGTCAGCTCTCCTTGCAGCCACTTCCAAATCATGCTTTATGGCATTGTAATCTGGTTTTATTGGAGCTTCTATCTCAGCTATTTCAGGAACAACACTAAGAGTCTTCTCCTTCTCCATCAACAAAGAAAGAGCATCCTTTCCTATCGTTATCTCTGAAGCTGGTATTCTGTCATACACAGTATCATCACTTATATGAACCTTATCAGCCCCACTTTCTTCTTTCATTTCTAGGATTGCCTCAGGTCTTGTCTTCTCTGGCTCTGCACCTTTAATGGGACAGACCTCTTTAGAGTCAACTTGATCTTCACTTTTTTCTAGCACAGTATCCAGCTTTTCTTTTTTCTCCTGCTCAAAGTCTCTTGCCAGACCGGGCTCGTCAGTGGCACGCTGACCTAAGTCTTTTTCACTGAGGAATTCTTCTTTGGACTTTTCAGCTGCTGCCAGCTTCACTTCTATTAAGGACAGGTCAGGAGCCAGGCCGCGCCGCAGTTTTTCATCCGTGCCTTCGTAAAAGGGACAGGTTTCGCTTGTTAAATTCTCACTGTCCTGAACTGGAGAAGGGAGTGGGACTGTGTACTTATTGAAAACACAGTAGCCCAAGTCTTCTAGCTGACTTTCAGCTTTTAGAGTTACATGGTTTTCGTCTGTCACCGGTGGCAGGGCTGCGCTGCTGTCTTCCACAACAGCGTCGGAAGGAACCGTCTTCTTTTGTGCCACCTCAGCATCTGCACTCACGGAGGCTAATCTAGATCTTGTCCCTGCTAAGTCTAACATTTCAGGCAGGTCAGGAGCCAGGGCAGCCCCATTTTTGTAATAGTCTTTGGCCAGGAAAGGTGATTCGGCCAAGGTCTCAGGCTGGACTTTTTCTTCTGATAGTGCTTTTTCTTCTTCTTCAACGTGCTCATCTTCCTCTCTACTATCAATGGGGAAGCAAGGGGCCTTCTCCACTGCCGGTGTGGTTGCTGGCAAGTAGTCATCACCTTCATCCATACTTCCACTAGTGTTAGTTAGAATATCCGAAGCGAGGGGAGAAAGATCATGCGCACGACCAAAGCTAAAGCCTAGAGCTATTGAATCCAGGCAGGACATGGGCAAGTTAATAGACATACTTCTCTGTTCAATTGCAGATCTCCCACCAAGTCCCAGGCTCCTGCTCAGAGTTAGGTCATCTTTATTTTTACTGTGGAGTTCTCTCTTATCCCCATAAACTTTGGGATCAATAGTGAACATTCTTTCTGTTGGGGAACTCGGTTCTTCAGATTTGTCTGGTGTAAAGCTCTGAGCCAGGGTACTGTACCCTATTTCATGAGCAGGCACACTCTGACGCTGATCCAGTTCTGCCTGTAATTCATCCTCCTCCTCCTCCTCCTCTTTGTCTTCAGGTATTAGACGATCTGTCTGATAAGGCTCATACACACTCTCTTTAGTGTCACTTAGCTCATAGTAATCACTGCCCTGTTTCAGAGCGTCTGCTTTGAAGGCTTCCTCTTTCAGAGCAGAGGTTTCAAAGTACTTCGACATTCCCGATCGATCCTCCTCCTCTTTCATTTGATGAGGAGCTGAAACACTTGTCTTATCCTCCTTGGTATCTTTTGCAACATCTTTTTCTTGAGGAGGTTCTAGGGTAGGAGCCTTGTCAGTGGTTAAGCTTGGCGTCTCAGCGGCTTTCTCTGTTATTCTGGATAACTGAGTGGTATCAGGATGCTCTACCGTTTTCTCAAGGGTTGGTTCAGGGCTTAACTTGGTTGGGGGTACCTGTGTGCTTGGCTGCACCTCCTTTTTCATGTCTGCTGCTGCTGGGAGCCCAATCTGGTCCATTTCTTTTTCAGGTTTGAGAATATCAGGTGACTTTTTAGCTTCATCATCCTTTTGAAAGTCTGCTTTGTCTGCGGAAAGCGTCTTAACTTCAGGTTTTGAAGTAAATTTACCATCATCTAATATTCGAGCCTCCCCTTTATCGTAGAAGTCATACCTTTCTTCTTCATCACTCTCCTCCTTGGTCATGTCCTTTTCCTCCCCCCACGCAGGGATTTTCTGGGTGCTTGGTGTTTTCAGACCATCTACAGTTACGGCGGAGACTTCCTGCAGAGCTAGCGTCCTGTCTCTGTGGATCTGGTCATCTTTAGTGAGGTCTTTGGCAAACAGTTGGTCAGCGCTTTCCTGTTTTGTTTTGGAACTGTCTTTGAGTGGCAGCTCCTGGGAGACAGCGGGAGATGGGCCTGAAGGGAGTTCGCTTTTGGCTGCTTCTGCCTTGGGTTCAGATAGCAACAGAGAACTTTCACCATGGCTGATGGCAAGATCTTGGACATCTTTAAGGTCGCCTTTAAATTTCATAGATGTAACTTGGCCGGACGATGAGGGCACATCTGCAGTCCTTTCTTCTGCTGTGCTGCCTTTAGGCAGTTCAGATGACAAGTCCTTTTGTTCTTGAGGAGGCTTGGCAGCAGGTTCTGCAAAACCGGCTTCCCTCTTCTTCTGTGAATCAGCTTCCAAGACGAGTGCTGACAGAGGTGAAGGCATTTGTTCTTTGTCTTTGCTCTGTGAATCATTTTTATCTATAGCCTCTGTTTTTGCTGGCTGTGGAACTAAGGCATCATGTTTAGGTTGCTCACCAGTCTTACTGTCTTTCCCAGATTCATGTTGCTTTGTGTCTAATGGCTCTGCTGTGAAAGGGCGTGTGCCCTCCTGGACACGGAATTCCATCTTCGTGGCTGCAAGTAAATCTGAAGTAGTTTGTTTGGGTTTTATAACGAAATCACTTAAAGCACTTACAGGCAGGCAGTCACGTGGCTTACAACCACATGTTGCTATGAGCGATGGAAAGGAGAGGCAGAAAGATGCAAGCATGCAACAAGGCCATCCACCTAGAAATCTGCTTTGAAGTGTTAAACCCTAGTTCCCTTCCAACAGATGAGGGTTTACAGTGAAAATGGGACTTGTACACATATAAATATGTGAGCACTGAAATGAGATGATTTCATGTGAATTCTTCATCCTCATCGTTTGTACACAGCTGTAAAATCACAAGTAATCCTCACCTCATTGGTGTGCTTGGCTAGACTCTGTAGCTTATGTTAGTTTTGTGTTAGTAAAATCAAGCCCAATCAATAGTATCTGGGTGTGTTGCTGACATGCAAAACTTACATCACTATATATTTCTATATATTTTTACTTTTTTTTTTTTCCTATATGCAGCCTAAACTAAAGGAATAATGCATGAAAAAGGTTTTGTGAGCGCCAGAAGAGGCTGGGTTTTTAATTGTACCAGCTTTTAACGTTCACTTTCTGGCAAATGAGAAAAATCTCACTGTTTCTCACACGAAACCGGTATGTGTAAATCAGCAACAGAGCTATTCCTAGTCCCACATCTTGAAGGTCCCGTCTTTGAAATGGCCACCTTCAGCTGTAACCGAAGTCAAAGAATACTTGGCATGTTTCAATGACTGTAGATCAGGCAAAACCTCCATCATCTCCATTGGGATGTTTGCCTTCGAGCTGATTTGAAACTAAAAATGCTACTCCTACAGTCTGCCACTGTATTTTTAGTGAGTAATATCTAGTTAAGGTTTTGGTTTTTTTTAACACACTGTTACTAATTAACAGTTTGTTCTTTTTTAATATCCTGTGGAAAATAATGATTCCTATCCTACAGAAATCTTCTTATCATGGAAAATATAAAGAGAGATACCGCAGAACATGGCAGAAGTTTCTGCAGTAAGTTGTAAATAAAGTTTTGAGTTTATTCTGAAGCTTGTTAGAAGCACTGGGCCAACTCGGAATCTCCTGCTGTCCGATGTCAAGCCCATGGAGCCCTCTTTTTGCTCTGATTAATCTAAATTCTTTAGAATAATTAGTATCAAAGTATCGGTCATTCTTTAAATATTTTCCTATGTTAACATTTAGACAAAAAAGAAACTGCCATTCTAAATTGCATCTAAATAAAAGAGGTCTAAAACTACAGTAATTTTGCTCCTTTATGTTTTTACATGTAGCGATTTACTTGTGAACCCTACGAAGTATAAGAACATGGTCACTGAGCTGATATCATCCTCGTTTCAAAGAGATTAAACAGCTAGATACTGACTTAATGTATCCTATTGTGCCTCTTACTGCAGCACAAATGAGCAATACCAGTGGCATCAAAACATATTCTGACTGCCAAAGGAATTTAATATTCTTTAGCTGGGCCAGCCAGAACACCAACCCCAAAAATGCCGCACTGCTTAGCCACGCAGCGAATGGGTACGTCACTACTCCACTCAATGCGTCTTTACACCTTGCTGCACTGGCTGAAGTACCATTAAAAGGAAAATTTTGGAGCCTATTTCTTACATACTGGAAGACAACCAATTGCAGTAAATACTTTGTTCAGTAAGCAGACCTTCATCCTGTGCACCCAGTCCTAAACCTCCCTATGAAGGCAAACATCCCAGTGGAAGTGACGGAGGTTTTGCCTAAGAAGGGCACTCCAGCGGGGCTAAAAAACTTGTAATAAGGTAAGACACCCAAAAAATCAGAGTTCTGGCAATGATCGGGGAGAGGAGGGGTGGACTGCAATGAATGGCAAGGATACGACGTAAGAAGCGATAGCTTTAGGGAAGGTAAACCCGAATGCGCTGAAGCACACACACATACACAAAAATCCCCCCCAAAACAGCCAAACAGAACACCTGCACGCTGCAAATGAAAACATTTCTACAGTTTAAGCCTCTTTATGTGACAGTCAAAGTCAATAAATCCACTTTTTGAAAGAAAAGCAGATGAATTTCTGCACCGAAAAGAAAAAAATATACATAGATTAGCAATGTGACTGGCAAACACATCTGAGATGGGGGAAAAAGGCTTATGCAGAGGAATCAGCGTAGCCGCAAAGCATATTTTGTCATGGCAAAGTAAAAAAACCAGGCATCAGCCGCAGTGGTGGGAAACCATGTTGTCATACAGCACCTATGCAATCACAGTACCCGCTGCACACTCTTCAAGCATAATAACAAGAGCAGTCGTACTAACAAATGGGAAGAACAGGAAATGCAGCAGCCTTGGGAAGCGCTGGAGGAAGCTGGAGAAGGGTTCGCCGGCAGCAAAGGCATGCAAACCTACGGAGGACACACCTTCCTCAGCCAAGGAAGGGGACGTGTCGCTCAGGGGCGTTTCCGCCGCAGCGGTTACGCTCTCCCTGCTGGATGCCACGCTTGGCACTTGGTCTTCACGACACACTTTGGCCTCCAAACTAGACTCCAACTGACCCTCACAGAGGCCCTTTGCCTGGTCCGAAGGCGCAATGGGCCCGTGCTCTTTCCCCATTTGCTTCCCAGCAAGAGCAGCAGGTTTCGCTTCCACAGCCATCGGACTCTCTACTGGTTCTTCTTCTTGGGGATGAAAAAAGGAGGCGACATCAACACCAACAGTAAACACCAAGCACACAGCTCGACAGGACTGTTTTACCTTAACACTTTCAGCTCCGAACATTTTCGATTTAAGCGTGTCAAAGGACTGCTAGTATCCAGCCTGGTTTAGCCATTGTGGAACTGAATTTTCCTTAGGGAAAAAACCAAACTAAACAACCCATCTCCCCCAGAGAAGCATGTTTATTCTGTCAGATGAGAGCTGAAAGTGTTTTTCAGGGATACCTCTCCCAAAGATGACTGTGGGTCAAATATTCATTGCAAATGGAGATGGTATTGAATGGTGGATGGCCCTGACAACACCAACACATCAATGAGCTCAAAGTACACTGGTCGTTTTCTGATAAATGTGCTGTTTAAGCCAGCACAAGACATTCAATTGAGGTGGAGGAAGGTATGAGGCATTAATTTCTTTCCACTGACCTTGACAATACTGACTGCTACATGCCAGCAAGTTATTACATGGATCCCAGATTTGGCAAAATATTGAGCGACTTCCGCATCTTAATAAGCCTTGTGCACAGCCGATAACTGCTGGTTTCACAAGAACTCAACCAAGATTCCTACACTGAGCGGGTTTATCAACAGTCTCCCCCTTAGGCTGCCTGACACCTGAACTCTGTATGCGAAAATCACAGATTTAACACAAGGACTCTTCCTTTCCTCTTCTGTTTCCCCACTAGCTACTCATCACCCATCAGCTCAAAGAAACCAACGCGTGCAACAGCACTAGCTGCTCCTCCCAGTTTCTAACATACATCACTTAGCCTATGGCCCGCGAGGATCAGTATGGTAGCGTCAAGAGCTGTCTTCACTCATGCCGTGGCAGAAGAATGATTAGCAAGGTCTCCACCTGGACTGTACTCCTGCCATTGCTACTCAGACAGAATACTACGGTGCTCTACCAGCATCCCTTCTGATAAGAAGTCAGGATTAAGTTTGAAAGCTTTGATTCAGCAACATACTTAAGCAGCTGCCCAGCAGCCACGCTGCAGTCAACCTCATGACCCCCCTGGGTTTAAAGCGTGTCTCACGCTTAAGGACTTTGCTGAATCAGACTTAGAACAAAGTGGTTTCAAATCTGAAAGCAGCTGTATCCAGCCTCTTGGTATTAAAGTAAAACCTCTTTTGCAAGGGCTTGATTTTTCTCCTGAAATTGGCCCAGTTAAAACCAGACAATCAACCATCCGCAGTTACAGCCTTTAAAAAGTGATTTAAGGAACACAAACACTATTTGAGGTTGAGAAAAATATCACTGTGTAAAGTGCAACACATTATTAATAACATATAAAAATGTAACTAAGGTTAGAAACTGTATCTTAAATGAACAGAAGCCAGAAGATTCAGAATCAGAGCTGGACCGATGCCTGAGAGTTACAGGGATATTTACACAGGGGCGGACTGTAAAACCAGCCTGGCAGAAGAGCAGGTGTCCAGCTACAAGAGGCCCTGCCCTGAACAACTTGCTTCACTTCGCTTTTCCCCATTTTATGTAGTTTTGTACATGCATCCCTTGCGGTTAAAAAATTCTAAGGAAAGCCTCTCGTTTTACCCCGAGCCATTTCATGTATACACCTCCATTTCCTCTGAGATGCGCTGGGATCTTACACTTTCACCAGAGGTAGGTGCATATGCCTGAAAAAGGAAGCTGCCCATGAATTCCCCAATCCAGGAGTGCCCTAAGTACAGATACAGGCACCCTGCTACCGTGAGGCTACCCCTGTGGTTTTCTGTCTCCCCTACCTTCAGGCAGACACACTGACATTAACAACCTTCAGTTATTAGTATCGACCTCTTTCTGGTGCCGTTGCAGTATTAGGCTGTATTATCCTGTTAATTCTGAATAGCCCTGGTTTTCTTGAAATGACCCAACGAGCAATTTTGGGTATAAACCTCCATCTTCCTGAGACACAAACCTTTGGAGGATTCGGTACTGTTTTTAACTTCAGGCTCTGCATCCCAAGACTGAGTGAAGTCAAAGGTTGTGAGACGAAATGTGATCTACTTAGCCTTGGAGAAGTCAGCATTCCTGTTAGTCACCGAAATAGATTCTCCCTTGATTCCTCAAAAGCCGTTTCACTTTTATGTAACCCCCACTGGTTTATGTGGGGTTTTCCTCCCTCTTTCTGCACGGTCAGCTGACACAGTGTTAACTGGGGGTCTCCATAAAACAACTGGAGAGCACACATGACCTGATAGTGCCAGAAGTCACCTGTGTATACTGGGGTAAAACCAATTTCCTTGTCCTGCTGGAGAACTAAAGACTTTCCACTTCGACCTTTGGTATAGACACGGGGGTTTTCCCATCGTGTTAACAACTGACTTACCTCCAGTAACAACCTTCTGGCCTATTTTGCACACTGTTCTTGGCAGTGATTTTTCTGGCACAAAGAACAAAGCAGCTTACGCTTCCTTTTAACAAGCTGCTCCTGTTGCTTCTGCCATAAGCCAGGCCAGTAGAGCCAGAGCCCTGATGTAAGCAGGGACCATGGTTTCACTGACCCCAAAGTTGCAGGCATTGCTCACGCTGCAGCTTCGCTTTGGGACGGAGAGACTCCGGAGGGGCGTCACGTCCATGTGGGGAGAAAGCACAACTAGGTTTCCCTCCCCAGAAAGCAGCAATCCCAGGCACGTATAGGATGGAATGGATGGCAGGTGGGGTACAGGGGAAGAGGAACAAATGGGACCATGCTCAGTTCACCTTCGTCATGGCCCAACAAGACCTCTGTGCTCTTCACTGTGGCACTGGGACGTGTACTAGAGCCAGTCCACTCCGAGCTGAACAAAGGGTGTTCATAGTACTCCTCATCCGAATTGTAGGGCTCATCATCAGGCACAGACACTGAAATGGAGGGGGCCAGGTGTTTACGCCCCTCCCTGCCGGCAGCAGGCCCGCAGCCTGGGCAGTGGTGTAGCGGTCCCACCTTATCCTCCGCCCCTTCATCTACAAATAGACACACACAGACAAAAACTGCAGGACAGACAGACAGACAAAGAAAAGACAAGACAGGATGGACGCATGCAGCCACGCTAGCCGCCGTGTCACACTGCCGAGCGGGTGAAATCAGCCAGGCTACGGGTCAACGCAGGGTGGACAATGGGGCAGCTCTGCATTTTAACACATGGGCCACGTACGTGGCGTTTCATCCGCTGTTCACGAGCATCGGAAACCAACCGTCGGCGTAGGTGAATTTCAAAACCAGAGTCCTTATTTAGAGGAATACGTATGGCACACAAACTACATGTCACAACTTGCACTGACACTTGTGCGTACGATACAGCTGAGTGACTGCCTTAAAACCCCCCGACGTATCCCAGCTGGGATCCCTCAGTCACCAGGTAAAGTACTCAGGTGTGTAAAATCCAAAAAGCCCTTTAATTAAAAAGCCAACCAACTTACACTTTGGCCAACAGTGGGTTTATTTCTTATTATATCTATTTCAAAATTCCCCACTTTCTTCTTTTACCTGTACATAAGTAACATTTAAACAACTAAAAAACAAACTCCTCCCCAAACAGCTACCTTTTTTCCCCGATAAAGACCACATAAAGCTGCTCACAGCGATCTCTCTTAGCTCTGTATTTTATGCTGCTGTGTCACGTGTCTGCGGGTGAACCAGCTCCCACCTCGGTGTTTGCCAATGCTTTGGAACGACAGCTTTATTCACCCGTCACTGTAGCATCGCGGATAATCACATAATCACCTCGGGATGACACCAGCTGACTGACAGCGACAGGGAGGGGGAGCCTGGGTTTGGCTTTGCGAGACAAAGAAAAATAATACAGCCCAATAAAAACAACTGGCCCAGCCTTCGATCCATATATACACGAGCTAAGGGCTTGTGTGGGCTAACGTGCCCTCTCACCAGGAATAAAGCTATGAAAAACTAAACATGAAATACTAGAGAAAACATGTTTAAGCCCATTCTCTGTGTACGACAACTGGCAGTTTGACAAACACTACGTTCACGGGTGCCTTCAGCAGCTGCAGCTATCCCACTGGATTTCCTACTAGCTTCAGGAACAAGTCCATGCTTGGTGTCCCTGGCCTTTCTCCAGGCAATTACAACTTAGAGAGTTTCTCCAGAGCCTCCAAAACTTTCCTCTCAGACCCAAAACACTGAGTCAGAAAGCAAGGCTTTAACACAGGCAGTGTAACAGATATTAACCAGATCTCTCTCTATGCGACCCAAAAACAAGACGGCTCATGAATGCTGCTGTAACTACCACTACCCAAGGCTTGGAAAGCGATTTTTATCTAAACCAGTTCCATCCGTAAGCACTCTAAGATTCTTCCTGGCAAATAAAAGTAGTTTTAAGCTGTCTTTTATAGCACACCATGCCCCATCCCTGGAAGTGTTCAAGGCCAGGCTGGATGAGGCTTGGAGCCACCTGGTCTAGTGGAGGGTGTCCCTGCCCCTGGCAGGGGGTTGGAACTAGGTGGTCTTTAAGGTCCCTTCCAACCCAAAACCATATAAAACATCATCTGTGTCTTTAAAACAAGCACCCTCTGCTTTCTGCAGTAACCTGGCAGCAAGAGTCCTGTAATGCAGTGACATGTATTCCTTGTGCCTGGGAACAGAATGCTGTAGTATCGACTCCTTCAGGCTCTATCACCCAGAAAAAGGAAGAAAAATAACTCATCGATGGAGATATTAGTAGCTGCAATATCTAGCTCTGTGCTGCAAAAGGCAGATTATCCACATTTAGGACTCCGTGACAGCCCTGAGGCTGGCAGGGAAGGAAGGCGTGCTGTGTGCACCTATGCGGAAACACAAATACCACCCGCGGAACTTGGTGCAAGAGAACTGACCTCTCAATTTCTTTCAGGGCACAAAGAGTGCCTGAACCTCTGAGAATTGTTTCGCTCTTGCAGTGGAATTCAAACCACAGATTCAGGGGTTTACCCGGGCTTAGAAGAGGTAAGTGTGGAAAGATAAGCTGGCAACTTGCCTCTGCCAGGCAGGAAGCTCTACAGGGCACTGCAATAGGGAATGCCAAACACAGGGCTGAACCCGAGCTCCCCACCTTTCCCTAGCACTTAGGAGCCAGCAGCAAGGCTGCAGGAAAGCATCTCGATCCACTTGCATGGCAGAACCCCTGGATTTCTTCTCCATAGAAGCGTCTACAAAATTCAGTGACAGATTTGAGGGGGCTGACAGTTGGCAAAATGCTAGTTACAGGGGGAGAGGGCACGTCTCATGGGGCGAGAGGCCAGGAATCAACGCCCCTCCTAAACCTGAGAAGATTCAAAATTCCAACTGCCCCTTCTTTGCGGGGTGCTCTCACACTAGTCTATGTGTTACCGTGGACGAGAGTGGAAAGAGCTGACGCAGTCGCCATCTCTTCTGCTAGAACCGGGACATTGTGGAGAAGAGAACGGAAGGTTGATAGGTCGGAAGCAGAACAAGGAGAAGGAGGATGTGCAAGCGGGGAGGTTCCCCTTCCAGCTGTGGGTCGTATGTGCCCAGGGGCACTTCAGAAGTAAAATGCCTCTACAAGAGTGAAGATGCAATCCCAGGGCTTCTCTACACCGATACAAACAAGGCTGAAAAATCCTCCTTTACAGGCTCTGGATGGATTGCAGGCAAGAAAATAACAGCCCTGCCTCTGCTGCTTAAAACCACAGGAACTGACAACAGTAAAAATGCTTAATATATATTATTGTGATGGTCCGAAGTCTTCAGGATTGCGAAGTCTAGTATTGTCAGGGGCTGTTATGTCTGTGGCTGTTACGGTTTTACATTGTTTATTTGTCAGTTTTACTTACAATCTTTTAAAAATTCCTGCAGATAATTTTATTTACAGGATAATGATGTCTTTAAAGGAGGATATGCTTTTATTTCAGCCACAAGAAAAATCCTTTCTTTGTTATTTTAGTCCCTCCTAATAGTGCTTTTTCATCTCAAAGCATGGGAAAAATCCCCATTGTATTGTAAAGTCCAAGATTAAGATCACTTCTCACAAAGGCTAATTCAGCTTTAGCTTCCAGGTATCTTTTGAAAATGCCTTTCAGGAAGTAATTTTCACCCTAAACAGATCCAGTTTTAAAGGACACTTGGCTCCTTTCAGTTCGCAAAATATTCTTATTTGGTATATAAAGCCTTCTCTGCAATGCCTGTTTCAGAATGGAAGACAGTCCATCAAACGCAGCCTTCTATCTCGTAACGTCTGGAAGAATTTTTACGTGAGGACGTTGTTGACCATTGTCAAAAGGCACAGAGCACAAAAGAAATGCCAAGTTGGCAAGAGAATATCGCATCAGCCCTGCATGACCAGATACAACCGATAAAAGGATTAGACGGTGATAGGGAAAATTTCATTTCCTGAGCAAAATTATGTTACCATAGTTGAAATAAATAAAATCATTTCAATAAGGCAAATTAGTTACCTTACCTTCTGCAGCAGTACAAAGGAACAGGCTCATCTGAACGGTTTTTGGCAGCCAAATGAAAGGAACCTACATCCACTGATCCCTTTCTCTCATGAAATAGACTTGACCCACAAACCTCACTGTCTTTTCTACCTTTCTTTTTTTCGTGTGTGTGTGTGTGTGTGTGTGTGTGCACGTTTGCTGCATGGCTGGCCACATCCACCTTTGTCATGTCTACCACCGTGATTTCCTTCCTACAGTGACTGAAGGAAGTCTCTTTCGGATTCAAAGCAATGCAACACACACTGACAAGTGCACTAAGAAAATTCCTAAGAGAAGGGGATAAAAAGGAGGCCTGAGGTAGATGCACCAAGTGCTCACCTTTTTTGCTCAAAAACCGTAGAAGTGGGTTGAATTTGTAAATTATATTCTACTGAGCAGAAAGTCAGCCAGCCAACGTAAAGGTGCATGAGGATGGATAGCCAGATGGTATAGGGAACTGAAGGTTTAAACAAGTACTGTAAAATTGGGTCAAACCCTACTGAGGCAAATTCTTCTGAATGGGAGCTTTGTCTGTATAAAATTGACAGGTCTGGCTCACTCAAGTCAGCAAAAGCTCAGCTAACCCACAGAAAATAAGGACCATGTCTTCTAACACAGAGCAGAACACAAGACTTCTACTACCACAAACTACATTGGATTGACAATACTGATATTCTAGGAAAAAGCAACACAGTATCCTTCTGGTGAAATTATTTTCAAGAAGTTCCTTCTGCTCATCAACCAACTCTCCTTGAATTCCATTTTCAGAGCCGGACATAAATAAGAAGTTTCTAGCGGAGTGCGTTAATGACTCAGCACATCTTTTCTGTCCACGCTTCCCTTGCAGACCTACACTTTTAGGACTTACACAGTCCATCTGCTCTGAAAAATGACGAGTTGGATCAAAATCTTTTCATGGAAAAGTCTCTTCTGACTAACGTTAAAGGAAACAATTTGAATGGTTTTAAAACTTGTGGCATTGCGTAAATCATCAACATGTCTCCCAAACACTGACTTTTCAGCGCCTGCAACCAGCCCTGTGGGGTAGGTGAGTGCATGCTATTATACTAACTCGATTCTACAGGCAAGGAAAGAGAAAAACAATGATATTATGTGACTTGCTGAGTCATACGCGTAGCTGGGAACAGCACAGTCCAGTAGTTCACAGTAACCTTAAGTTGTGCGGCGTTCTGCCACCTTCTTGTGTTAATAAAACTAGCAAAATCGTTTCCAGTTGCTTAGGGGGCAACCTCCTGTCAATTAATCAATACAAGTACTTGTTAAAATCCTAAAATACATGCAGATAATAGTGCTGATAGAAACAGTATGCAAAGCTAATCCTCAGCTAAGGGTGATGGAAGAACCTTGACATTGGCCCGGGGCAGAACAAGCCCTTTATCGTGATATGAAGAAATCAAAAAGCACACACCGAACAAAGTCAGGTGAACTATATATTAAAAAATAGTGGTAAAACCCTGGTAACAATTCTAAAAGCCGTTGCTAACACCCTACTCGCTTCCTTTGCAGTTGGTAGTTTTGATTGCCATTACCTCTGGGTGATGAGACTAGGAACTGTCGCCCTATTCTTTTTAAACACACAACGTGCAGATTGTTGGGTTAGGTTTTTTTTTTTTAATCAATTAATCCAATTCT
Source organism: Rhynochetos jubatus (assembly GCA_027574665.1). Lineage (NCBI taxonomy): Eukaryota > Metazoa > Chordata > Aves > Eurypygiformes > Rhynochetidae > Rhynochetos > Rhynochetos jubatus. The sequence goes on along the minus strand of CM050654.1, from coordinate 3,683,789 downwards.
TTATATTGGTTACTAACCGCATCCAGTAGGTATTTCCAGTACAGCGGACCGACAGACGTTGTTAACACAGCCTGTAATTGCATTAACTCAAAAATGACCGCAGGATGGAACATGCCCAATTGCAGTGTCCTGATAAACTGAGAGCCAGACTGTGTCAGCACATGAAATAGAAACCGTCCGCTTGCAAAATTAATAGAGGCTCTGTGTTAAAATACCAACAAAGATTGTTCAGCAGATGATAAGAGATTATTTTCATGCATTTACTTAACAAAAAGAAAAAAATGCTAAAAGAAAATCCAAGGCGGCTATACATGGACACGTAAAAACGCTATTGACATGGCAGAGTTCAACTGACAGTCCCCTGGAGATTCTGAACTCAAATCCTTCCCCTCTTACGCACCCGATAGGGCTCACTTTTAACGTACTGCTGTCTCCGACACCGACGGCCTCGATGCAGCAGTCGCCTTCTGTTGAACAAAGCACTGGCGCGCATGCTTACCGTTGCGACAACTTCGCTGGGATTTAGGCCTCTGCTTAAAATTAAGCCAACACTTAAGTTCTTTGCTGGAGGGGATTTTAGCAGGAGGAAAATGCAGCGATCACGGACTACTGAAATGGAACGTTCGTTGTGCAGGACAGAACAGAAACTTGCTTTGTGAGACTTGAATGTGACTCCTGCACTCTGCGTACAGAACCCCCAAAACACGTAGGCATTGAAGCATCAACTACAGGTCGAAGACCAAAGAAGCGATCCAACTCTGAATCTCCTTGCTTTCATGCATTTAAGATTCCAAACAGAAAGCTAATGGTAATTAAAAAAAAAAAAAAAAAGCACAGGCAAACAAATCCTAAGAAAATAAAGCTGACCCACACGGAACCCGAGTTTGGGTGACCGCGTGGGAACAGCGGACACCTTGGCTCATACTGCGTATACACATAAAAAGGTGAGCATCACCACCTTTTTCCCTTTAATACGATGTACTTAACACAACCTGTCAGCTACCCCTGTGCATATGTGTCTGCCTCACCCATGCAGCTGGCTGGCAGACGGGAGTCCCTGCTGGGCAGTGCCTTATCACATGGACCTGCAGAAAGGATCTCTGTTTCCCGATTCCCCCGTCCTTCAGACTCCTATCTCATCGCTCCACTGACTGCAACGTCCGTGAGACCCTTACCTTCTTCCAGGGCTCCAGTCTTCTCAGACGCTGGCGACGGAGGTGGGGAAGGAGGCAGGTTGGCCGACTCTTCGACTGCTGGAAATCAAACAGTGGAAAGGAGATAGATACAGCCATTAATTCCAGGGAGACCGATGCTTGATACAAGCTGCAGTCAGCCTGTTCTGCCCAGCCGAGAGAATTATTCAGTGGGGACCCGTGCCCAGTGGATTTTCAGACAGATCCTTTCAGAACACATGGATTTTTAAAGTTACCATGGAAGGATTTTTTTTTTCTTTTCTGATGGTATGGATTATTTTCAAAAATCTGGTCATAGAGTACAACACAAAAATCAATTTTGAAATGGTCTTTTAAATCAGTACTGCCACTTAGAAAACCTTCAGTCACCCAAGGCGACAACAATAAAGCATCTGAGCATGAGAGATTTTATAAATACACACTGACTATCAGAAACTGGCAGCCAATCTCTTCAATTTACCTTGAGTACCCGAACAAAAAACACTGAGTGCCTTTTTTTCTTTTCTTCCGCTGAGTTCAAGGTTAATTGCAGAATACATGCAAATACTGCTTCTCTAAATACAAAAGACATCAGCACAGGGAACTTGTGTCAGCCACGACACATTAGCGATCCAGCTGAGCGAGGCGCAGTGCAATCTTAGATGCACTGAGACCAGTTCTTAGATTCGTTCCCAGTCACGAGACTGGATGCTGAAACCCGTGGATATTGTTTTCAATTATTTCAAATTCCAGTATGATGAAACCCTTAACGAACTGCTGCTTGAATGAACTCAATGTAACCTCTGCAACTGATTTCATACCAACCACCTTGAGAATTTCTTCTTTAAAAACAGATCTACTACTGGGGCCTAACCAAGGTTTAAAAAAAAAAAAAAAACCAACGTAGTAACAAATCTGTTTTAACAGATCTGTCTTATAAACGGCACCTCCTAACAGGCAGATCGTGGTTTCTGATTCAGGGCTTCTTCCCACGCACAGAAAGGCCAATTTCAAAGCCCCAGCAGAATTTGCCAGGCCTCCTCCTCTTGATTTCAGTGCGGTTTGGAAGAGACCCTTATGTGACTTGTCCTTAAGAAGCGCTGTCCAGGGACAGAGCCCATCAGCACAACGCAATTCTACCTGCACTTAGCCGACGGTCACTGACCACAGGAGCTGCAACACCGCTGAAGACATGCTCCTCACGATGTTTCCGAACGGCCTTATCTACCTAGATGGAACCGAACGCCCATGTTGCCTCAGCCAGGCCACAGTGAAGCAATCTCTGCTTAAATATGTATCAAGTTTTTTGCAGAATTTGGGTCTTTCACGCAAAATTGAGTTTCAGGGACCTAAGAAGGGAATCACCAAGCAACACGTCTCCCTGCTGCCATTCAAAATTAGTTCAATGAAGCAAAAAACCTTGGGAAACACATTTCCAACAAATATTCTTAGTTACTCATTGACATTAATTTATTCCTAAGCAGGGTCCGGCCGCTGTACCACGTGAAGCAGAGCGCCTGTGGGGAAAATACCACGAGGCATTATTTTGATTAGTGCGCTCAGCAGACCGTATCCTGGGGCAAGCTACAAGACTTGCCCTACCTCAGGACAAAGTACGGCCTTTCTCTGGCCTTTGGTGTACACGTTTAGAGATGCTGTGGAAGTCTTCCAGCAGGGAGGAAGCACCGTAGGTACGAATGGCTATACACTTACTGTTTTTCATACATATACACGCTTTTATTTCAGAGAGACGTTTCACAGCAGAAGGATGGGGGCACAGAATGGACCAATGGCACTGGTATCATTCCCAGTCTGGACCACTGTCATTTGCTTCCACCTGGTGTACCTCCCTCTCCCACAATCTCCCCTCGCCCTGCCTGGCTGCTAAACCCCTCTCCCACCCTCACCCCGTGTGCCTTCTACCCCTCTGCTTCGCAGTCACCAGGCCATGAGGAACCAAGGCAACAAGGGTAACGCTGTTATTCCGTGGTACTTCAGCTTACCTGTGACCATAACCTACGTGAATACGCAGCTGTAACTGGGTTTTGTAACACACACACACTAAAGTTTGCAGACAAGCAGATACTTTGAACATTTTTCGTCTCATTTTACCTAAAGGTAGTGGTCCCGGCTGATCTTTGTGCTGGGTTTCTTTCTCCTGTTCGCCTTTCAGGACTGCTACAGCTTCAGCTGTTACTACTTGTACTATCCTCGCAGACACTTCTTCTGTGGCAGCAGCAAAGTTAGAAAAAAACAAAGAAAAACATGCCAGTGAGAACAATGTTTAAAAATTATAAAGTTTAACTTAACAAAAAATGGAGGTTGACAATCCAATTTGAAGAGGTAGCCTTTTTATTTCCTGAAATACAAGAAAAACATTAAAAAATAGAAAAGAAGGACCAGATATTCCAAAGATCACTATGGAAAATGCTGAGTATTTACAAAAACCAGGAGCCCGGCCTTCACAGCAAGATGCACAAAGCATCCTTACTGAACGCTCGCTCTCAGTTCTGTTGGGGACAATGTGCAGCAACTGCAAAATTTTAAGATGATCATTTATTAAATGCCTAGAAAATTCTTTTGCAGGTACCATTCTGCAAACGGGGGCAGAATGGCCAGCTGAGTAATGGCATTTCTTGACATTTAATATATGGAGTTTGCCGCATTCTTACATGCGCCGTGAATGGTATTTGCTCCTCATCGGCAGAGTTAGTATGCATTGAAGGCACTTCCTAGGCAGACATCTAAGGACATGCTGATGAGGGACTTGAAACAGAAGGGCCAAATAACATTTCTGTATGATTAAAATGTATACTTTGTCTTCCTCAGCCCTTTTAAGACTGCAACACAAAGCTTTAAACAAATGGGGTTGTTTCGCCTGAAGAAGCGGAGGCTGAGGGGAGACCTGACCGCTCTGTACAGCTCCCTGAAAGGAGAGTGTAGGGAGGTGGGTGCTGGTCTGTTCTCCCGGGTAACTGGTGACAGGACAAGAGGAAACAGCCTCAAGTTGCGTCAGGGGAGGTTTAGATTGGATATTGGGAAAAACTTCTTCACTGAGTGGTCAGGCACTGGAACAGGCTGCCCAGGGGTGTGGTGGAGTCACCATCCCTGGAGGCGTTCAAGGACCGTGTAGACGTGGTGCCTGAGGACATGGTCTAGCGGGTACGGCAGTGTTGGGGTGATGGTTGGACTGGATGACCTCATGGGGCATCTCCAACCTCTGGGATTCTTTATTTAAACAGTAGGTCTGAAGAGCAGGCAGAGGGATTGCAGAGGATAACCTTTGTTTGGTGGGATGGGCTCCCAGGCCCTGGTCTCAGGCGCAGGCTTGGCTCCCAGCTGCTCGCCCCCACTGTGCGGCTGAGGCACTGCATGTTTGACAGAGCCGGGTGCCACGGGACCAATGCCTCGCTCCTCCCCACTGCCCTCAACGTGTGGCAGGGCTGAGGAACCAAGTGCTCCGGTGAGCGGAGGATGGTGGTGGGACCACTCAGAGCAAATACTTCCCAGGTGAGAAACTGTATCTCAGCTCTGCTCTAGACCCACTCAAAGGTGCAGTGAAATGTCATCAAGCACACGGCTGCATGTGGAAGTAGCCAGAGGTTTCCTGCCCTAAGGGCAGTTCAGCACCTTTGGTCTGGCAAATCCAGGAGTTAAGGGTCCTCCAGCAAAACCATCTACAAAAGAATTCAGAGGAAAAGGGTTTGTTTCCTTCCCTGCCTATTAGCCCACTTTGCCTGACTCATTAATCAACATATTACTCCCTCTCACAGCCAAACTCTGGAAATAAACCCCTTCATTCTCCAGCTATTTCCGAGAGTTGTTTCACACGTGGGGACCCGACATGGACCTGTAGGGAAGGAACAAGCTGTGTGGCCGTGGGCCCACCTACACGGCTGGGCACATGCCTGAAAACAGACCAGGAATTTCAGTGCTGACGTGGAGACCGAGGTTTCTAAAGGCAGACAGCAATACGCCCTGCTCCGGGCCAGGAGACACTCTGAGAGCCCCCATTAACACCATCCCGAGGGCAGAAATAAAAGCGCTCTGCTCACTCATCGCTGTGTCCTTCAGGCAAGGGCCAGCTGGGAAGGGGAAGTATATTTAAATCCATGCCCTACATGTAACTTCACAGCAACTGTCCTAACAAGGGATGCTGTCCATTAGATTAATAATATTTGTTGGTATTTTTATCTCCCAATTCACCTCCCTCTTAACTGGTCACCAGGAGGGCAGTGACTGCGACAGTTTCGTTGGCTGCAGCCAATAGCTAGAGTAGATGGATGAGTATGTCAGAACAACTACCAAGCAGTGAAAAAAAAAAAAAAAGAGCTGATTTACAAGCCTGTTAGGGCAAGAATATGAGTATGAACACACCCATGGTAAATTCAGACTAGAAAGCTGAAGAGGCTGCTTTCCTGCTGTCAGGGTTCTGAAGTTCTGGCAGTCCTCCACATTGGAAGAAACAACCCAACTGGTTTTCAGATGCGGCTCGATACATTTACGAAAGGGACTACGTACGACACAGATGCCTGTATTAGCAGCAGACTGCGTACGGCAGCTCTAGTCCTCTGTCCCTCTACTCAATGACATACTCCGAGTATCAGATGAAACTGCACTTTGTGGTTAAATAGATCGAATCGAGCACCATCACCCCATAAATCAAGTCATGTTTGTGGCTACTCCTATGGACCAAAGAACAGGGATATTGATTTAAAGCCCATCAACCTTCCCAGCCGCCTTTCAGAGGCCTGCACATCATTCGGGGGCTTTTCAAATTTCTCCTGCTCCCACATCTGCTGGGGGTGCTTCTTGGCACTTCCTCGTCCTTGCTCCTGCAAGAAACATGGAACAGATACCTCCCAGACCACCCCGTGGAGTTGCTGTCGCAGAGCAGTGGAAATTCTAAGAAAAGGCTCCAATTAATTTTTCAGATCTAGAGTATGCAAACACATCCCAGATTTAGTACCCTGGAGCATATCCAAAGGAAAACCACTCAGTCACCTGCTCTCCATCACCCAAGTCACTCCAAGTGTCCTCTCAGCAAGGCAAGATAAATCCCTACCAAAACCGGTCTCCTTTGTTACAGAATTTATACTTGTTCACATCCAGCCTGGTTTTGGGGTGCAAATGGGCTCCCCAAGGCTGGAAGACAGTTCTTGCTCCTCTCAGCTCTCTTCCCAATTTCATTTGTTTGGGACAAAGATGTCCCACAGGGAGATAAGGCTGGGAGTGAAAGGTTGCCTTCTGAAAAATGGAAATTTCAATTCCCGCCTATGCAAAATAAATAAATAAAAATGCAAACCACCACTGGGTTTGGGGAGGGTGGTGTTTGGTTGGGGTTTTTCAACTGAGAAAGGCTCATTTCTGAACACTCTGTTGATGGATATTTTGGGTGACACAGGAGGCACAGGCAGTTCACCAGAAGAGCAGTGCTTTTGCTATACATGACTGCTGCAAAAGGACAGACATTTTTGTACTAATGGACACTATAAATAGCAGATCCAATGGGTAAGTCAAATCCTCACAGGGCAGCTATTGAGACTCTCATAGTTTCCTTATGGTTCAGTTAAAGTTCAAGGGAGCTTAATGATAAAGAACATTAAAAAAAAAAAAAGAGAGAGTTAGCCAGCCAGGGAAATTCTTCACAGCCTAAAAGCTCTGGATTCATTGGAGTTTTGCTTGTAGAAATTTGTTTTCCCTCTCTGTAAGCAGGTAGGCATTCTCTGACTCTACTTTGTGCCACAAAAAAAGGCAGTAACAAATGACAATTAACACCAAATACACGTTTCTTAAAGGCAACAAGGACCTTGGCTTCACGTAAGGCTCCGGCACAACGAAGAACAGCAACATGGCTTTCCTTTCCACTTTGCAGAGAGTAAAATGCTGTTTCTTTTCACTAAGATGCCCACTGCTCATGATACAGGGCACAGTCTGACTCCAGGGAACGTGGTACCCATAAGTACAGGTGATCCTTGAATGTGATGTCCATGACAGAGAGGAGACACTGTGAAAGATCCTCAGCACAAGCTTCCAGAAGCCCCTGACATCGAGCACGCTGAGCCGAGAGGCTGGGAGCTAACAGACAGGGATGGCGCTTCCATCACTCCCTTGAGGGTTGTCACTTCAGGGATGGGGCTGCCTGGTCAAGCCTGCCCAGTTGCTACCAGTGCCAACGCAGCTATCCATCAGGAGCTGAGAGGGCAGGCATCTCGCTGGGGCACTTTGCTAATTTAAACCAAAGTTAAAACTCAAACCAGTAAGCCAGTGGTCCTGGCTTTGGAAGCCAGCCCAGTTCTTCTACAGCCCCCAGCATGCCAAAATGGGACACCCTAAGTCTCCCTGCCCCACCGATCACGCAGGGACACAAACCCATCCAGAGAACTAGGATGCACAGGAGATGCCCAACCAGCTGCTGATGGTATGGGGAGCTGCAGCCTTTCCCCTTGGCTGGGTTTAGGCAGCCTCGTGTCTCTAAAAGCTGCTGCCCTCCTCATAAGCCCACCCAAGGGCACAACAGCTGCCCAATCCCCACGCCAGTGTGCTGTGGCACTGAAGTCTAAACTGCAGTAGGCACTATCCAGACACCCGAGAGCCTCCCTTCCTGGCCCGAGACTCAGCCAGAGGCTGTGAAGCGAGGTTACATGCCAACGCCTGGCGACAGCAGAGCCAAAGATCTGGCATCAGAGCCAGCAGAAGGCCAAGGTGTTGTTTCAAAGCCCTCCTCCATTTCTTATTGATGCTGCTGCAGTTGTCAATGGACTGCAGATGTCTCCACTGGCACCTGAATCCATAACCCGCAGTACTTTCATTTCCCACGAAACCTTTCCAGTCCATTAAGTTTTTTAACAGGCAGGTTTACCAGCCCTGGAGACAGATGTACGGATGGTGGCGAGAGTCTTTAAAAAAGGTGTCTGAGCTTCTGCCAAATATTTCCAGAAAGCTGTTAGAAATAACTGGCAACTATAAAGGCAAGAGCAAAAATTAGATCTGTGACACATCTCCGCAGCGATGTGTGGTGTCTGTGCCCTCCTTAATGGTTTTTCCTTCAGCCTCGGGCACTTTTTCCTTCCCAACCTGCCATAACCTCAGGCTCAACCCATTGAGGAGCTCAGTTTGCCGTGAACCCCACTTCCTAGGTGAAGCTGCCCAGGCTCAGACATTTGCCCCTGACAGCCCCCATCCGGCAGAACCTTTATCTTCTCCCTCCCTCTACGCAATGCCGTATTATTATCCTGAGGGTGGTTTTCAACAGAAGACACTTCCTAGAGGCAGGGCTCCCGCACCTTCCCGCCTCGCGGGTACGTGCCCCGGATCCCTGCGGCGGAGGAGCCAGAGCCGGTACGGCTCGCCCTGGGGAACGGACGGCTCATCAGCTCACGTAACAGCGTCAGGGATTTCTCAGGCCAGAGCTGGTCAGACCACTGTTTGTCCCCCCCAGCTCGTCTCCTTCCCTGGTGTTTCTGACATGCAGCCGGTTCGTTCAGCTCACCCGTCTATCGCTTCTTCCCACCAGAGCCCCCATTTCACAGCAGCACAGACAGCTCCTCCTAAAAAGAAACAGCATTTCACATCCCCACAATTTCCCCGGGACACTCTTCCCGGGCTGGAGCAGCATCACCCCTCGCTTTTTCCGGCAACAGCTCTATCCGATACCACTACGGCAGCAGCGGAGCTAGAGTTTGCCGCGGCCACGGAAGGTGCCATCTGGTCTCCGTAAAACAGGACTCGTTTAAGGCATAAACAAAGTTTAACGTGCTGGAACCGCACGGCACAACAAACGCTCCAGGAGAAAACCGAAGGGATGATAGGAAGGAGGGATGGAGAGGAGGAGACTGAAAATTGCGTCGGAGCTTCACGCGCATTCACAATGTCACCCCTCAGACACCTACCAAGAAAATTGACAGTGAGGTCGGTTAAAGCAAAGGGTAATTAACGCGCCTGGAGCACGGAGGCTAAAACAGGGATAAAGAAAGACGCAAACAGATGGAAAGGACAAAATAACACGTTTCATTAATTTTGCTGCGTTTTAGGGAAGGAACGCAGGCAGTGCACAGCAAAAGGATTAGCTACATGTGTGCTTGCAGAATTGGGAAAACAAAGCAATTTCAGTCAAAATGTGCCTGTCAAAATCCTCAGTGGGGTGCAGAGCAGTTTCCAAGGTAACCAGCACTAATTGTTGGCACGGTGGAACCGAGTCAACAACAAAAGCACAGAACAACCTGCGCTGCTTAGTGAGGCAAAATACCCCAAACATATTCCTGCAGAAAGGAAAGACAGAGAGGGGCTATTTGCTGTCTTTGACAATTTGAAAAGCAAACAGGACCTATGGATTTTTTCCCCCCCGGGTACTGCAATTCCAAGTGCAGCAGGACTAAAACCAAACAGCTATTCGATTTGTGTAGAGGCATTAGCCAGTCCCCTAAGGACAGGTCCTGAATTCACGCTCAGCCCTCCTGGAAGCTGGTGGACGACTTTTGTTTGAGTCAAGACTGCTGAAATGCTGGGGGAAAAAAAAAAAAGGACCTGGGCTTCACCCAGTGACATTTCTGATGGAAAAAACAAAGACACATCCTGGACTTTCTCACGGGGCTGGTGACAACCCCAACTACTGCCTTTTGCACTCGGGTTAAAGAGAAACGCACAGCAGCCATCAAAGCCGTGTAAGTTACATAAAACCCAAATAATGCCAACAGATTACTGCTGGCAATTGAAGACGAAAAAGCAGTACCATAGCTTTACGGAATTCAAACATTTGCTCTCAAATGGCTTTTGGGAGTGTAAATATTTTGCTGTAAGTAGGTCCTTGATCCGGATTTTGGCAATATCAACAGTAATTGGCAGGAGGTATGAAGACAAATAATGGGAATATCAGCTTTTAATTTAAGTGAAACCACAACAAAACTGACAAGTATCATTTCCCTAATAAACTCGTTGACTTGAAGCTACTGCAGCATCAATGAGGATAGTGACAGATTAATTTAATCACCAGGATTTACCAGCTGACGAACGGTCAAGTCAGAAATGGCTTGTGTTTTGTGCAAGAGTGAGCTTTGATTGCTTAACACATTGAAACCCCAAGGTATGAACATTCATACTAGCTTTGGGGGAAAGATGTATTGCGATGACTGTGTCAGAAGAGCGTGTACGGGGGAGCTAGAGCTGAACACCCGACCCAGCAGCTTCACGCGCCGGTCAGCCCCACAGCAAACAGGGTTTTGGGGTACTTCAGGTATTCAACAGCCCCTCCTACCTTCTCCTTCAACTCACAGAATGGTTTGGGTTGGAAGGGACCCTAAAAACCATCCAGTTCCAACCTCCCTGCCATGGGCAGGGAGACCTTCCACTAGTCCAACCGGGCCAAGGCACTTGAGTAGCAAACTCCAAAGCGAACTCCTGCCAGGACCAACTCAGAAAGCTCCCGCGAGCCCCCTCCTCCAGCTCCCCAGCATCCCAGCGCACGTGCATTAAGCAGAGGCCTCTGCCACGCTGTCTAGCAGCTGTAAAACAAAACACCGGGGGATCAGTCCCCACTGCTCCCCCCTTTGAAATACGAAAGTCTGTTAAAAAGGAGTCATACAGCTGTCAGTACAATAAAGCAATGCTTTAAAACGAGCCCTCATTACTGCAAATACTTGCTCCCTGTGCATCCCCTGAGTCGTATCTTCTCAAGTCTACCGCCTGGAACAAAATATTTACTTGCTGTCAGCGTTTCCCAACCAAGTCAGAGGTGGGAAAAGCTAATCGGTTCTGTTCTGTCTGATGCACTGGCAGCACAATTTACAGCTACCATGCAATACTGACGCAGACAGCACCAGACCGTCGGGCAGAGCAGTGCAGAAAGGTCCCACTGTCTTTTCTAGGACGTGGAATCAGCTAAAACCATCACGTATGTGTACAAAGCAGCTGTATCTATCTTACATTAAAACGTGGACTCCTCAGGACCCATGTAGAAGAAACCACCTTGGCTTCAAAACAAAGAACCGGATGTTTAATCTTTTGAGCGTGACTAAATACACTTAACAGGTAACCCACTTTCAAATCAGTATTTGTTTTGTACTTCAGTACGAGTTACAATTTTAAACACACAGACTTTTAAGAACCCCCACAGCAGTCAATGGAGTTTCAGCCACCTACAGCAGGAGGTGACATGTCCCTTAAAGTTCATTTTTACCATCTTTTGAGCTGTTTTTAAACACTTTTTACACTGTTTCCTGTGGTCTTTTTTAAAAAGAATTCAAAAGTATGCTATATGACTCCTGCTGAATTTAAAATGAACATTAACCTGTGCACACACTGTGTGGGATTCCTAGTCGTGCCTGGTTCAGAAGGAGCCCCACGTTGCTTCCCAGCCCCGTGCCTGGTTCAGAAGGAGCCCCGCGTTGCTTCCCAGCCCCGTGCCCCTACCAAGACCTGAGTCTTTCTCCTGCTGACTGCAAGGAAGGGTGATGGGTACTCACAAACCAGCGTGTGCGAGCGCTCCCACAGACAGGCGGAGCACCACGTCACATACACACGAACCAAGTCCCGCAGAGGTCACGACGCGGGGTGGATTTTCCGAGCAGTTCTCAGCCCTGCCATCTCTCCCCCCTCTCTCACGGCACCTCCCCAGTCGAAGGGCATCTCGTCACTGCCTGTGAGCTGGACTCATCCCTGACCATTCACAACGCCTGCTCTCGTCCACTGCCTGCCCACCCTTGGAGAGCGCTGACCCACACTTCTATGTGGACAAAATGATTAGGAAAGAGAAACATGCACCTACTCCTGAGAAGGAAGGAGCAAGAGATGCACACAAAAGCCCCCGGTGCACCTTCTAACTACCCCTTGCACTTCTTCAGTGAGACCTGTCTTCTCTGGGCACTTAAACACCTGCCAGCTTCTGCAGCCACGGTGATGGGGACCATCGGGTGCTACGGGGACAGCTGAGACCAGGGTTGGGGTCACTGCAGCCACCACAAGAAGTCTGCATCCAAAGGCTCTCAAGTGTGCAGAAAATGAGCGGTGGCTGTGGAATTCAAGGTCAAAGAAGGCTGGGATAAAGCTGGGAGTACAGAGAGAGAACAAGAAAGAAAAGAAGGAAAAAAAAAAAAGCCATGGGCAATGTAAGTGAGAAAAGAGAGGAAAAGCTGACAGAGCAACTGTTTAGAAGGACAATATATTCTTCAATAGAGAGAGAAGATGGCAGCGAAAAGAAAGAGAAAGCAACTCACGGGCAGGAACAGTTACGGATCAGTTCCCTTTACAGGTCACCAACAACCTGTGCGGGCTGCGTTTCCCCAGCTCTGGCACGTACCCAGGCTTTGGGGTAAAAAGGCACAGCCAGAGCTGAAGCCTTTGCCTTCTCTCAGACGTGCTGCAAGGCTGCGGATGAAAAGAGTTTGGGCGCATCAGCAAGACTGCCACATCTCTGCAGCACGGGCAGCTGATACTTCTGCCCTTCTTCGTTAGCGTAGCTGTCTCGCCAGACGCATGGGCCGCACGGACGGAGGAGCCGACTGTAAATGAGTTTCATCATAAGTGCCGTAGGCTATATGGGTTGCTGGGAGCTGTACCAAACTGATCCTCTATCACTGGGAATTAGTCTCAAGGAAACAGGAACAAAAAAGTGAGATACCTGGGGTTTATTTCCCCCGTCAACGTACACAGTGCCTCCAAGTGAACCTGATTTCCATGAGTGTTCAATCTATTCGGCCTGGAGTGAAGCAGCTAACAGGTTTTCCTGCCTTGGAAATAACGGTATCTCACAGGCATTTTTCCATATACTGCATAATAATTGAAGTACTAAAGTTCTGAGCAGGTATTTTCCACACGCAGGAGAAGGGTTCGCTCACATGACCTCATGCACACCGCTTGAGTTTCCTGCACTTTTTGCACGCCACGAGGGCTGCTGCGCTAGTAACAAACCCCCCAAAAGCCAACTGAGACCGCATTTCTAAACCATCACCTCAGAATGGCTTTTCCAAGCACCGCCCTGCAGTCGCCCTGTGAAACAGCGCAGGAAAAGGCAAACCTTCCGCTCAGCATCTCCCGAGGAACAGATGACAGTCCCCATCAGCACGCAGCCCTCTCGCTTTGAGTCTTGCCTTTGGATTTCCACAGCTGGATTATCAGTGCTCATCTGCCAGCTAATGCCAGCTGCTTTATGCCGATCTCCATCCCTTCAGCTGGCGAAGGCAAGCAAACCTGCCTTAATTATCATTACGAGAATTTAATTTAAAGTGAGCAGTTAATCTACCAGCAGCAGCTCCACAAAACAAAGATCCAAACCAGAACAGCAGTACACACTAGGGTTTGCTGTCCTTACTCAGGATACGAATACAGCGTGAGAAGAGATGATTTCTTTCTCTGTACGGTAACCTCACAGACTAAAATAGCAGGGAGGACAAAGACAGGCAGGTTGTCCCTGTCTTCCTTCTAATCCTTCCTCTGAGTTCCTCACTCAAATTAAAGCCCAGACTGCCTCTGCTTTCCAGTGTTAATACAGAGTAGATTATTGGGGTTAGTCAAACCAAGAAATTTACACATATACATCTTTCTTGGTGTATTTTGCACCATAAATATGCGCCAAAGTAGCATTTCCGTCCCATTTCCACAAAAGGCGTGCCTCAGCAAGGACAGCAGAGCGAGGTCTCCATCGCAAAGCGCTCCCAGTCTCTCTCGTCTACCCTGTCTCCCTTAACCTTGAGAAGCAAACGCTACAGGAACAGGGGACAAAAAAAATCCCTGAATCTTCCTTTCCTTTGTCAGACAGCGGCCGTGGCTCAGAGCCGTTACAGAGAGGCTGTGCACTCCTGAATGCTAAATAAGCTCCCAGGCTATATACTTTCTCTCAGTGGAGCTTAAAAAGAGATCTCACTCCACGCAGGGATGTGTTGGCATGGCAACGTGGAAAAAAAAAGAGATCCGCAACGCCTGGCACTCCTCACAGGAGCAGCAGGCTGTCTGTGCGACTCCCGTTTGTGTAAGTGATGCGATGGCACCTACCTCCCCTCTGTCAAAGGTTAAACCCGCGCCCAGCTGCGTGCGGAAGGGGGTGCTGGGGGGACCTGCCTCCACCAGACTCTCCCAGGGAGCTGGGTCTTGCACTGGGCGAACTCACAGGTAGCCACAGTCAGAAAAGGGCACCAACGTCCACCAGCACGTCCCAGGCCATCAGCGGAGAACCCGCTGCTTCCCCTTCAAGGTGACTTTGGAGAAGAAGCTGCTACTTCTGCTCTGCCTGAAACAAGAGGAGTGGTGTGTCTGCAAAACAGACTGTTGTGTGGTAATGAACCTCCCTCCAAATCTTCCTGCGCTTGGACCAAAGCAGGAATGGAAGATTATATGCACCTTCCAGTACCTGAAGGGGCCAACAAGAAAGCTGGGGGGCACTTTTTACAAGGGCCTGTAGTGACAGGACAAGGGGTAATGGGTTTAAATAGAAAGCAGGGAGATTAAGATGGGATGTCAGGAAGAAATTCTTCCCAGAGAGGGTGGGGAGGCACTGGGACAGGTTGCCCAGAGAAGCTGTGGGTGCCCCATCCCTGGCAGTGTCCAAGGCCAGGCTGGAAGAGGCTTGGAGCAACCTGGTCTAGTGGGGGGTGTCCCTGCCCATGGCAGGGGGTTGGAACTGGATGGTCTTTAAGGTCCCTTCCACCCCAAACCAGTCCACGACTCTATGCTGGCACAGTCCCCAGCAATACCACCTTGCAGCTGCAGTCACAAAGACCTCTGGCTGCTGCCAAATATTGCCTGCTACCTGCATGTCCTTCATGCTGCCATCCTGGGGATGAAAGATATTTCCTCCATATCCTGGCTTCGTTGCTGCATGTTGCATCTCCGAGGTTGTTATTGATTACATTTTCTGGGAACGCTGACAGCACCAAGTGAGTGCCGGTTGCCAGGCCAACACGCTCACAGGCATTTCGCTCTTGCTCCTTAAGGAGCCACAGCTGCTTATGCAATTCCCTCTTACAATGCTCCTCCCAGACCTTCCAGCTCCTACCGATACATTTCAATCACAGACCGACTGATTTCTGAAGTCCCAAGAGGAGGTGCGAGGGCAGAGCCGGGCCCTAGGAGAGCTCACAGTTGAACAAAACAGGATGTCCTATGGGATTTGGTGACCGGCAATGCCAGCCACAGAAAAACCTGCAGAGACTGGTCTCTGCAGCCGACAGTGAACATTCAGAATCAGGGAGAAGACAGCTGGGGGTTGGAGACACATGGGAAAAGATGGAATTTCATGCGGTTGCATTCCTGGCTGCACAAGAGCAACCCACATGGATCTCTATGGCAAGCTTAAGAGAAAGGGGGGGGGGGGGGGGGGGGAAGACATTTTCTACAAGTGTCCCCAAGATGCTCTGTTGCCTCCGCCGATGCCATCTTCAGCAATGTAATTTGAACACGTCTAAAACATTCCAGAGTGTCCCAGAAAATGACACTCCTATTACCCTTAACACAGAGAAGAAAAGTCTCAGAAGTCTGGTATGTTTGCCTGTATCTCAACTGACGAAGATGATGATGCACAGTAATTACTGTCACATTTCCTAGGCAAAGGGAGTGAGATCAAAATGACTAATTAACAGCTTCTTTCCCACGGGAGCCATCACTGACATGGTTAAGGTGCATTCTTCCAGTTTGGTCAAATAAAGCACTGAAACAGGAAAAACACAGCGATCGCGCTCCTCTTCAAATGTGGCTGATTTTGCATCCTTGAGTGCATTTTGTCCAGGTTGCTCAAGACACGCGGCTCGCTGAAAACACACAAGGCTGGGAGGATCCTTTGGGGAACAGGCATTCAGGGAGCTGGGAGGGGGATCTGGTAACTCCAGGAAGGCTTGGGCAGCCTCAGGCCGGCCAGTGCAAACAGCCAAACAGAAAGGAAAGCTCTGACAAAGCAGTCCTGTTGGGAAGAAAGACTAAAAAGGCTTCCGTACAAAGAAGGCCTGTTTGTATGTTTACTGGCAGTGCCATCTCAGTATTATCACTTGTATGGCAAGAGAGGGAGAAAGACACACAAAGGAAACAAAGATTAAATGAGAAGTCACTAGAGGAGGGAACCCACCATGGGACGAAGCGCTGACCTGGCGCAGTTTCAGACTGGAGAGGCTGTTGTGTTCGCTGACGCCACGCACAGAGCTCCAATCCTGTCCCCCGCACAACCTGCCGTGGCAGCTCCGCTCCTGGCCCTCGTGGGCTGAGCGCCCTGAGCCAGCAGAACTCAACGTCACGGTGATTTTGCAGCGGTGGTGAGGGCTGTGAACAAGAACCTCTTTACCTGGCTGCTGTAAGACAAGGCTAGGAAAGATGGTGGGATACAGACTGTTTCCTTGACACGCTGACAGGTGGCTGAAGCCAGCACCATCCCTATCTTCACCATGGCTTTTTGGTACAGCCAGTCTAAAGGGACTCCCCACCTCTGCTCAGGTGATTACTGGCCATGACAAGGAGCCTTTCAGGCTGACATTCCCTGCAGCTTATTTAAATCCTCTTATTTAAAGGGTAGCTGCTCGCAGGAATAGATTTGTTGCAGATGCTCATTTAGTCTGGCTGGACGAAACATAAAACAAATGGCTGAATTAGGGTAAATTACAGCCAGGGCTGTAACGTGAATCGCCCCTTCCCACTTTTCTCCCAGGTGTTTCCCTGCCAACTGTGCTATTCCCGACATCTGAACCCCTCCTCTCTGGGGTAACACCTACCATCGTGCAAAAGCTGTGTTGGCTCTGGATGAAGAGATAAAGCTCAACCTCTTTCTACTGTCCCTACCTTCTCCCCAGTTTTTTCTTCTTTCCATGCCACCTCCCACCCCTACTTTGCTCCCTCACAGCTTTCGGCTCAGCAGCTCTCGGCCCTTCACCCCTCTCAGCTCTCCTGCTGCTGGGGGTCGGTCTGCTGTGCTGTGTCAGCTCTACTACCACTTTCCATCAGCCTCTTCACATCCCACGTGTTTTGGGTACCCTGCCAAATAACGAAGGGCTCTGTTTGTTACTCTGGCAGGACGCGTTACTGTCCGTAACACTGGCTGACACCGTGAGGGAGCCACTGTCCTGAGGCTCTGGTAATCGGATTTCAGGAAATGCTTTCCCTTCATCTGTCAAAAAATAATTAATCAAATAACTGTGTGGGTAATCCAAACCCGCTCCGATCACACACCTGAATTTGGCATATAATGAAGAAAGCACTCAATCAGCTGAGTCACTGTACAGAAAGACATACCGTAGAAGATGCTTCACAACGCACCCAACTACTTTTACCCCTAATTATATACATTTGAGATGTTAGTCATTACATTACTGAAAAGAAAAATAAATGCATTTTAAGTGCAGAAAACCAAACCTTTGCAGCTTGACATTCCTTGCAAGTCAAATACAATGGATTGTGTCGAATTGCCGGTTCCCAGGGAACGCTGCAGCACATCCGTACTGCTCCTCAAGTGCTTCCTCTCCGCTAGAGATGGTCACGACTTTTCAGTAAGCAAAGAAAAGGCTGCCACTCTCGTACTTCATTATAAGTCAAACACATCCTGTGCTCTACCATGGTGGTCCAATCCAAAGCTCTCCACATCCACTCCCTTCAGAGGGAGTTTCTGGAGATTACGCTATCACGCCTCCCTTGCACAGCACGCATCTCGTGTGACATGAAAATGTTTGGCTTGACAAGAGCTACAGAGCTCATCCTCTCCTCTCAGTGCTTCCAAAATCCTCACCGAAGATGCTCTCTGTGTGCGTGTGCAGGTGAGAAATGACCTGGGCAGGCATGGGTCAGGGGGAGGACATTCAAACTCGGTGGGTCTCGGGCTGTGGGGTGCTGTAAACTGCCCCAAAGGCAAGGTGGTGTCTTCAGGGGCTTCTCGGGAGCAGCGTGGGACTTGTGGCTGGCAGAGTCACGAGGCACAGAACCGAGCGGGGCTGCCAGGGGCAGCCCAAGTGTATATACCAATAGACATAAAAAGGAATTCCTGCTTTACCAGCTGTACTTGTATCACATCCCTAAGAGCTTCCTACGCGCTCTGACAAAAATCTCCATCCCGTTCTCTCGCACGTATTTGCCTTTGACTTCAGCGACCGCTGGATCAGGCCCGGAGGCTGCCCTGTCCACAGCGCTGTGCACTCTCCCACGTTCCCATCGGCCCAATTGAAAGGAGGGCATTGATGTCTCTCCATAATGCAGCCATTACCAGTGCGATACCAAGGCAGATCAATCAAAGGCAACACAACGGCCAGATTCAGAGGATTCCAAAATTGAGGTCAGACTCAATAACTCTTAGACAGACGCCAAAAGAGAGACAGACACATATATACAGGAAGGCAAATTTTAACCGTGCAAACCTAAAAATGTCACTTGCCGTGATGGATGGGATGCGTTTTGGCAAGAACTGTTATTTCCTCCCCCACTACCACCCCTCGCCTCTGCATCGGTGTTGGCATAAGGTGCCTTTGTCCTGGTGGCCCGACTCCAACCTTCCCCTTAACACACAGCCCTCAGGTTTTACAGCACAAGCCTTTTAAACGGGTGCCCTGCCGCTATGCTGTGCCCCGAAGGGACCACTGCACTGCTGCAGAACACCTCTCCCTAGGGAAGGCCCGTTTCAGGACTAAATCCCAGCTCCTGGGTCAGTCAGGTGCCAGAGAGAAATGCCTCCAAGACTCTGCTGCCCTGTTTACACTAGTGCTCGGCTGCAGATGAGCTGGTTGTTGCCGTGGCTGGGGATTGACGGACTCTGACACGAAGGCTGAGAAGCCAGAGATTTTCCTAGGTTATGGTGCTGGACTTGGACCAGGGAAAATAAAACCCCTGTAAATCCACTCAAACCCACAGTTTGGCTTAATTATCATGGCTGACCTTGGCTTCCTGTGCATTTTCTCCTCAGCTGTTTGGAGTCAGTAAACTACTACAAATGATTAAATGATCCACATTATTGGTAATTACGTGTATCAGAGTGACTTTTAAAAAACCTGACCTTATACAACACCCCACCGCACTTAAAATTTACAAGCAGGCACAGCAAAGACGACTGAATTTGGTGGCGAATGGCAATCCTGATTTCAAGATCAGACTCCAAAAATCCATCTCAGCTTCCTGCTTCACAAGGCGTTAAGCACATCCAGCTAGTAAACACTAGTGTAAACTGGCAACACACGCCCCAGCCTCTTTCTACCACCACGGTAAGTTGCCGACAGGTTCCTCCTTCAAAATGAGAAAAAAAGATTTAAAATATACCCTAAGTATCCTAAGAAGGTTTACGCTGCATTAATTAAACACGGGCTTAGCCGGTGCGTGAGTGTGCGGTGCACAAGTTTCCAGAGAGCTAGGAATCCATGCACGAAGGCAAGCAGCTTTAGGGACTTCTCTGGTGTTCAAGCACAAAGATGCCGTGAGATGAGTTATATTAAGACTCCCAAACAAAAACTGTACGTATCGACAGCGTCCCCACACCAGCGATCTCGCAGTCTAAGCAGACAGTGAGAAAAAAGCAGAGGAGGAGGAAAGGAGGCCACAAAGCGGTGATGGAAGCGAACGTCACCCAGATCGAAAGCAGCTTCGTTCCCTTAGCAAGGGTATGTCCCCGGTCCTGCTGCCTCCTCTAGACCACTCTGCATCATTTTCCTTTGTTCTGCTGCTTAAACCCCAAAAAGCAACATGAAAATTCACTACTACAATATCCACTGATGGACAGCAGCGGGTTCCTGCTTCCTCTCACTCATCAGCTCCAAACTTCCCAATTAAACGTTCAGGTCCCTCTCAGACACAGATCACTGCTCAGGACGTGAGCCTGAGAAACCCCGAGAAGATCATTTCTCTCCTCACTTCATAAGCAGAGGAAATTCCTCTTCATTCTGTAACGTTAGTCCCACTTCTCCATGTGCATGGCTGGGACTTGTTCAGGACTGTGTGAAGAATCTGTGGCAAAGAGAAACACGCTCAGTCTTCCCACGCCAACCCCTAAGAACTGCAGCATCTTACCTCTGGGATTCCCGCACGCCTGCTCCTGCTTATTTGCTGGCTAACCACAGGACAAAGTTGGGTTACAGCAAGGAGAAAAGACCTTGCTATCACCCCCCCAACCAATCATCAACAGTGTGTTCATGTGAATGCTTACACAGGGTTCCTTTTACCTTTGGCTTGAAAGTTTTAGCTATCCAGAAGAAGAGACTCAAAATCTAAACCCATTTACTCTTAGCAAGAGATCTACTTCCAGCACAACTGCTTATGAAATGACTGTAGGGTCCAAAAGCCTGAAAATTCTCCAGCTACTGAGAAATTATGGATGGCATCTTCAAATGCTGTCAACATCCAAGAAACATGGCTAGAAATCTCTCTTCAGCATGCATGGATGGATGCATCGAGGGCAGCTGTGTCTGTACAAGAGAAACTCCTCTTGCACTGTGCATTTGGGGTTTAAAGTGGGAACTCTGCAAACAGAGAATCAGCATCTATTTCTAAAACAGGAAACTTGCTTTGCATATTTCATTTTGACACAGTCACACTTTTTTTTTCTCCTCCCTCAAATTACAAGCTGAATCCTAAAATTCTAACATAGTTTACAATAGACAAAGTCCCCGTGAGTGAATACCCAGTGAAATACACCTGGGCGAGGCTGAATAAAAGCAGATGTTGAATTACGATATTCCCGGTCAAATTAAGCAACACATTATTCTGCAAGTAGTTGGTGGTTTCAAGAAGGTGTAACTCGTGAGCAATGACAGGAGAACCCATCCTTCACGCCCACACAAACACATGCAAGAACAAGCTATCCATGCGCAACAGCTGGGCGGTTTCCTACCCCCTTCCAGCCCAGCGGCTGCTCTGCGCCACCCTCCTCTCTCGTCCCCAGAGAGGTGGCCCTGTCCCATCCACCAACACGCACTAAGGCACCGCCATGCCCTTCCTGGAGTCTTCCCAGAGCGCTGCCCAGGATCCTGGGCAAGGACGCAAGCTGTGCAAACCCAGATGAAGACGCAGCCCTTTCTGCGAAGGGCTAGTACCCTTCTAAGGCACACGCTCCCTCACGTCAGCTCCCCCGTGCCACGCTTGGCTCCAGCCACCACTTCCCCTTGGAGAAACATCATCCAGCGGTCTGCGGAGCCCCGTGTTTCGTGGCGGGGCATCGAGGTGCGTTACCTGCGGTCTCTCTGTCCCCCACTGACAGCTCTCCGTTGATCCCATTCTCTTTGGTCCGAGCGTATGCTCCCGGCTGCTCGTGGCCACCTGGCCCCGGTTCCTCGTCCTCTCGGTAGGGAAATCCATTGGCACTTCTGACCAGTCCGGCACCTGCGCCACCCTGTTCCTTAATTTCAGGTGAATGTGGGTGCGAAGAGGCCTCTGTTAGCTGGCCTGAAGTCCAGTGCGGTGCCTTGGCTTCGTCTTTCCTATCCTCCGCCATGGTTCCTTGCCTTCACCACTTGGCCTGTAACGACATTAGCAGGAGAGATCAGCTCCGAGGGGTGAGCGAGCCCCTGGCCGGCAGGCAGCAACCCGGCACAGCACAGGCACATCGCCAGGGAAACTCCTGCCCGGCAGACGAGAGCAGGGTCAGATGCAGAAGTGTCTCTTGCCTGTCTGTCCCGGGCACGAGTGAGCTGCTGTAGAACCAAAAGAAACCACAAGCGGTAAAATTAATGGGTCAAGCCCTCCCTGACTCCCACATGCCTTGCAATTATTAGCACCAGTTTCTTGAGGGCTGCCCTTTCGTTAATCTGATCTTCACTCATTAATTACAGTTAAATGTAGACCCACTTAACAAGAAGTGGATTGGTCATCACAATGCAACGACACCTTCCTGGGGTGATAAAGGGAAGAAAGCCACAACTGCTAAACGAAGCGACGCCGCTATTGCAGGTTTCATCGCAGCCGCAACGAGCGGGTGCTCCCAGGGCACAGCCCTGCAGGGCGATGCGCCCTCTGCGGCACACGCCGTCTGCTGCTAGCCACGACAGAAACCACATTTGGGAACAGTCACCGCGCTCCCAAACATACGTGCTATTCCACCCTGTTTGTATCCCCTCTTCCTTGCTGTTTTGTGAACGTTCTCACTCATTCCCTTTTGTCCTCTGGGGAACAGTTGTTTCCCACACAAGCATTTGCATTCTCTTATGACTCGCAGTATTGATACATAAACAAAACGAATCATTATTTGCTACTTCACACGGACTTCACTCCTGTTAATTAGCTCTCATTTGTCCAAGCCAGGAAAAGACGCCACTACACAAGCCATAGGCTTTGGCTACTCCTCACAGAAAAATGTAGTAGTAGCTACTCAGTATGTAAGCCTAGGAAAACAACATATTCTAATCCGTGTTTCCATGATAAGGTAACCTCTGGAGAGGAGAGAAAGGCTTGACCTGAGCTAGCTACTTCAAAGTGAAAACCAGCAGGCCTTTCCCAAAAGCACTTGTCACCCAAACACATAAAAAACCCCCAAACACCTAAAAAAATCAGCTGAATGCAGTCAACCAGCCACGTATCACCGAGGTTGAGAAGTCTAGCAAAGAAGGCACAAAACTGGATGGTGCATATATTCTGCAGACATTTAACAAAAACCAACCAAACCCAAAAATCCCTGGTTTCCACAGAGTCAGGTCAGTTTGCAGAAAACCTCTAAACATGAGAAAAAGCTGCTGTTATCTGTCAGATAATCATTCACAATTGATAACTCCACACCTTTCTGATCAGATATTGTTTAATAATAATGGCTTCCAGAGCTATTTTAAGTTAAAAAAACACAGTGAATCATGAAAATTAGATTTAACTCACAATAAATCTCTGACTCAAACTGTGTTCCACCCCAAGAAGAGCTAATAATTCTTTTGTCTCCCAGTGAAACCACCGTGTTTTGGGGAGCGCAGCTCGCTCTGCTCTCACCCTGAGCCAGCACCGTTATCCGGGGATAACTACTTGCATAAAGACTGCAGGAGCAGGGGAAACTTCCAGCCCAGCATTTCTCCTGAGCTGTAATGAAAACGATGGGCTGAGCAGTATCACAGAGCTCGGCGGCAACGAGACGTGCCTCAATCAACCACAGAAATAAGGAACACGCTCCACATCCCTTTGCCTTCCCCTGTTCCTCGACCCTGATGGGAGACTGACCAGTGAGCCATTCTGCACGTGTATTTTCTGATCAGAGGTTGTCCAACACACGAGGCCACAGAGCAGCAGGAACCTGCCCATCAGCTCCAGCACCTCAGCTGCTGGGTCACCCACGAGAGGAGCCTGGACCCTCGACAGGGAGATGGAGGGGTTACGCAAGACCCGAGCGTGGGGAACGCGGTCCTGAAAATCACTGGGATGAACGTAATGGTTATTATGCCCCCCGCCGCAGTTTGGAGGCTATTATCCCTCGAGTGCCCTTCCCCGTTCCAGGCAGACACTCCCTACTTCACTTGAAGCTCTTGAGGAAGGGTATTCACATCCTTACAAAGGACTGTGTCACAGAAGTCCTCTGTGAAAGTAACAGAAGTGCTTTTATCTTTAAAAATAAATACAGTGGGCAGGCTTCAATGAGAGCTGTGTGTATCTGGAGGCAGAATTTGGCTCAGTATTTATAATAGATGGTTACAGAGTGAAACATGGATGAATTCATTCTCGGCTCTCTGTTATTCATCAAGTGCTCTCCGAGTTTATAATGGTAGTAGAAACACAGCGAATGAGTCACACAATGCATCTTTGTACTCAGCAATTTAGCAATGACTATCTGCTGTACGGCGTGATTCATCCACAGCTCAGGTTCATATCCAGAACACAGAGGTGTGCTTGTTACCATCAGCTTAGTTGGTTTTCTGTCAGTTCGTTAGCATACCATGGAATTAAATCTATCAGGTAATTCAAATATTGACACGGTAATACCAAGAGTGGACAAATATTATGGCAGAATTTAAATAGCGTTAGGTATATATAAAGAAGAAACCTGGAATAGTTTGGACAACCTGTGGCAACACAGTACTTTAGGGAAGCAGACCTTAAACTCGCGTCCTTGGAACGTGGGCACTAGGGATAGCATTACGGATTCGAACCGGACATCCTACCTTCTAAACCAATGGCTTGTAGCAGAAACAATGGTAAAAAACAAATTCCCCTGTCCTTTTCCAGCCATTTGGGAACGGTATAGAGACAAAAAGTACTTAAACAACGTGGAATTAACAGAGGGACAAGCCTCATGGGGAGCACGTGGTCCAACTTTGCAGTCACCTCCTCCTTCCACAGGCACAGTACGAATGTTTCTTAACCCATATGCTATTTTATGGGATATTTTATGTGTTGCCATGGCTGGGTTGAACCCACGCCTGACTGCTCTGAACCGAACACACAGGAAGTTACCCACAGTAATACAGCATGAGAGAGTGATATGCAAAACCCAAGATAACGCTGATTTAAACACCCTGTCGTGCTAGCTGTCCTTCTGTGTGTTTGGTGAGTACATCTGGCAAGATCATCTTAGCATTACATATGCCTGTGCACGTAAGCAGATGAATTTTCTATGAATTTCACGTTTTAAGAGAACAGAATTAGGCCAATACTGAAGGATTTTGCAAGTAGTCTGCCCTCCTGCTTCAAGCCATGTTTTTACCTACTCCTGTGCCGATGAGCCCATTCACAGTGAAATGGGACTGTTTGATTTCAGGGAAGCTGATTCACCAACTAAGAGAAAAAGCCACCTGGACACCTGGAGGAAGAGCTACAACTCCAGTTCAAGGGAGAAAACACCAGAGGTTCGTAAAAGAAGAGACCACCAACTCCTCCAAAACAAACCCTGGCAAGGGGGCATGGCTAGGTCCTGAGCTCTGTGGGAGGGAGAGGGGAAGTGTCACCTGTACGGCTCCAGGGTCAAATCCTGCTTCCCAGAGGGTTATTTACTCAGATGCACCATAGCTCTGAGTCCTGCGTCAGGAGCCAGGAGACGGTGCGGATTGCTCCATGGAGGCAGGCTGGGGTGCAGAGGCTAGCATGACCGCAGGTACCCAGGGCTTCCAAAACTCCCAAATGAGACTGCCTACAGGAGAATTTTTTATGAGATTTTAAAAATAACAGGTAATTTTTCAGAGAAATTTATGAGGTGAGGTGTTAATAAATTTTTGAAGAAAAGAAGACACAAAGAAGTAGAGAGGAATAAAATTAAGATGTCTGTAAAATGAGTTACAGTAAAAACATTTAAGGAACCATCCTTCCTTAATGTAAAAAAACCCAAACCCTGTACAGGAATAGGGTGCAATTCAACTTACGCTGGTAAATAACACAACCAAGAAAACCTTTAATTCATGTCCACGTACCAACTGGCCACTTTGGATGATGTGTCTGAATATTAAGCATCAGGCACTGTGGATTTGAAGGTCCCAAAGGAATTTGCCAGTAAATGTAACTTACCCACAACTCATGCCTAGAAGAGCCAAGGAAAGCAGGTAGGTATCAGGAGGCCAGAATAGAAACAACAAGAGACAGAAGGTGGGAAATCTAGATGGACAAACTCCAGTAACCTCCTGCCACCACCAAAAAGCTCAGCCTGTTGCAGTACGTAGTACTCAAAGCTCTTCGGTGCTATTGTCTTCATAGTTTCCACATATTTGCAAAACACGAGGGCTGATTTTGGATGCCATGAACGGATGGAGAGCTTTGCATCCCAGTTATCACAGAAACAGAAGGTTTGGGTTGGAAGGGACCTTCAAGACCGTCTAGTTCCAACCCCCCTGCCATGGGCAGGGACACCCTCCACTAGACCAGGTTGCTCCAAGCCTCATCCAGCCTGGCCCTGAAGAATTTTACCCTTTCATTTTAGTTAACATGCATCTTCTCTCAAATTAATTGGATTATTTTTGGACATGAGCAGTGTGCCTCCCACTGATCAAATAATCGCAGCAAAGCGCAGGGATGGGGAGAAAGTCTCATGGCATCCCACAGGAATCATGTTAGCGTCCCTCTTACTTAAAAAGCTGGGTCATGGTCCACAAGCTGCTAGATGATTAACAGTAGTTACCACTTGATCCTAAAGGTCTAAGTCCCATAATTCAAGTAATACGGTATATTATTAGGCAGGATTATACATTCTCCCAATTGAAGCCACTCTACGTCTCAAGCCTAATAAAGGACAAACAGGTTTCTCCAGTAATTTATAGCAAAAATGATTTATTTCTACCTCGTCCACTGCTGGAGTTATTACCTTGCAGGTAGATCCATCTCTTCTAGACCACCTGAGCAACACTACCTTCCATCTGTTAAAAAAGCAGTCAGCGTCCATCTCCTCGCACTTGTATGAGCGTTCAGGCATTTTTGAAGCCTTTTCTATCTCCACATTGCGGTTAGTCAAGAGTCACATGTTCTTTGTAGAAAACCCTTCTGATTGTACCTTGGATTACAAAACAGATGAAAACTATCGGATGGCGCCCGGATGACGCCTATGGGGACAGACCAGAGGCACACAGGTGCGCTGTCTCACAGTGGTGACACCATGGCACTAGCAGCTCCAGCCTGCAAAACCATCGGCTGTAGCACACACTTCTAGCTAAAAAGTCAGAAGAATCCCTGGACACCCATTCCTGCTCCAACACCACCCCCTTTTTGACAGTTTCTATCCACAACGCTGCATTTTTACACCATTTGCCATTCATCAGACACCCTCACACACACCCATCTATCACTAATCATAATTGCTTCCTGCAGGAGAGGGGAAAGGCATTTTAGCTGGTGAAGGAGATGGTAACCATAACAACAGCACCATGACAACGATAAGTGATATCTGAAAAAAGAAATAAGGCAAAAACTTACTACCGATTAATTTGGTCTGTGATAAGGATGGTAAAAGAGATACCAGTCAGTAATGGTGCCAACGTGAAGCAGCACAAGTCTCTCTGGGTTAAATGGCACACAAATTTTAAGATGAGGCACCACAACAGCCTCGTCTTCTCCTGGTCAGCGAACAGAAAAGGTAGCCCCTGCTCAAATCCTACCTCAGATCTCCCCTGCCTCGGGGAGCCAGAGGGGCTGAAGGATGGAAAGAGTGCTGCCGGGAAGCTGGGCTGGTTCCTGGCAGCCAGCAGGCTCCCAAATTTCTCAGTGGAGTCTTTTGTTTCCAAGAGACTTGCTGAAACAAGACCTGAACAAGGACAGGATTACTCTTAGGGGAGCACCGCGGCGTCAGACACACTGCACGGATTTTTCCACCAAGCCCAATTTGAAATGGGCATCATGAGCCCTCTCCATGCTCTTTAATGAAGGCATTGCACTTGGCAGGCTTGCTTGAGACACGAGGCTCCACAGTCGTTAGCCAGCAACCATCTAAACAACCCGTGCCAAGGCCCCGACTTACGGTCCTGGCAGAGAAAAAGATTCACCAACACTTGTGGCTACGTTGGCTTTTCCACCCTCGGTGCAGGAGGCACAGAAAAAGCACCAGAAACAAGCAGCCCCAACTCCGAGGGCTGTGTGCGGATGAAGTTATTTGGGGTGTGATCAGACAGGGAAACATTCAAAGAAGCAGCTGCACTACATGGTCCTCTCGGGTCTTTTCGTGGGGAGTTCAGCTCACCCGCTTTGCTCCGCAGGGTTGCTCAGGGTGGGCGCACTGAAGTGGTCTTTCCCCACTGAAATACTTCGCCACCCTCCGCCCAGCTTCCCTCTCCTAACCTCCCTGCATTTCAAAGCACTGCAATATAATCTGAACTGGTAATTAAAAACTTTCTACACTTTGATTCTTCCACAATATGAATAAATGGAGATTTTCAACTCTATATTTAAAGAAGCAGGGAAATTAACACTTGTCCCAGCAACCTAGTCCTTAGTCATACTTTGACAATCTTTTTTGCTAGCTGGAACAGGTTGCCCAGAGAAGCTGTGGGTGCCCCATCCCTGGCAGTGTCCAAGGCCAGGCTGGATGAGGCTTGGAGCAACCTGGTCTAGTGGAGGGTGTCCCTGCCCATGGCAGGGGGTTGGAACTGGATGATCTTTAAGGTCCCTCCCAACCCAAACCATCCTGTGATTCTATGATTCAAAGTAGTTATAAAAGATTTGCCCCACTTATTATGTTTTTAAAAAGCTTGGAAGAACAGAGGAAACCCTTTCGTTTAAGGGGATGATGTTAGAGGGAAAAGGAGATTCAGATATCACCCAGGAAACATCTCCAATAGAAAAACCTACATTGTTTTCTTCATATTCCTCTGTTACTAGAGTGGTCACATCAAACCTTGGGAAGACAACACTTGAAAATCCTTAAGAACCAGCCAGTCAAGCTGGACAACTGGCTAAGTAAGACAAGGGTGCTCAAAATACTAAGGGGAAATATTCTTGACCAGTCAGGAAAGAATGAATATGCAGTTTGACAAGAGTCGCTGCAGCCTAGGGAAGAAAAAGTTAGAACTACTAGAAATACTCACAAATACATCACACTGAAAGCATTGTGGCTGCCAACATTTCTTAAGTTTGGCCAGCTGAAATCTTGTCAGAAATAAACACAGGGCTATTAAAAACGAGCCCTGAATGCTTGGTTCCCCTCCCCACTGCCACTTCCATTGTAATTTTCAGGCTTATAGAAGGCTGTAGTCTGAGAACCCAGAAACAAAGCCATCCTCTGCTTATTTATCACCCAGGTACAGAAGGCGACGGCAGCACACACTACCCAGCCCATGATCTTCTACTTCCTAGGCTCATATTTTCAAGCCTGTTGCTTGAAGGAGGGCCAGCCAAACCGTGTATTTGCCACAGCTACTGCAAGCAATCTACGTAGCTAGGTGCTTCCTTTGCTCTCACGTCACACTTCCCAGTACTTGCAGTTGGATGGGGTCTGGTGAAGGTAGCCCACAGAGACGCAAGAGTGAAATTTCGCACACTGAACTTGCTGAGACATGTTGATTTGCTGGTGCATGTCTTCTCTCAAGAGACTCCACCATGGATGACAGCTCAAATTAGGTAGCGAAGTATTAACTAATTATGCTAATATGTTACTTGCTTATTCTCCACGTAAGACAGATCTATGCTCTGCCCAACCTCAGTGGAGCTACTCTGCGTGCAGGTGAGGCCAACCGGACTTTTTAGCAGAGAGGTGCTACAAACTTGACTGCTAAGCCAAAACTCACACAACCAAAATCTCACTTACCCAGAATAAGCACTCTAGCTACACTGTTGCTCCTTTTCCCTCTCCTCATACATGGATTACTTTCACATCCCTTACTTCTTCCAGTTTCACTGAGATCTCATCAAGCCTGACACGCTTTCACACGATCTTAACTTCACGCTGTGAGCTTTGAATTAGGGGGAAAAAGAAAAAAAGATGCCTCTACAAGTGTGTCTGCACTTTTTCATTTTTTAAAAGTCTTACCTAACTTTCAAAACTAATTCCACCCCTGCTACAGTACAATCTTTGATGATACCCAGATGCTATCTTTGGTAGCATCATCACATCACCTACTACAAATGGTAAAATGCATGTCCTGGGCTAATTTCTGGCAGATTATTCCCCATAAATATGCACAACCAGCCTACAGCAAAAAATCTGGAACACAGCATTTGCACCACACTCCAGTTCTCTGCACCCTCTCGAGGGGCAGGGACCCCCGAAAAAGGCATAGTTCAGTAACTCCAGAAGTGGACTTTCTGGTCCAGTTGCCATCCCAACGTAATGCTGTCCGCCTGTATCCTGAAGTAAAGAGACACAGTCAATTATTCCACAACCGAACAAGCAACACAAAGATCAGATGTGAAAATGAAGTGCGGAGGTGATAACAGGAAAGGACCTTTCAGGATGTGTGCTGCTCCAGTTTGTTTGGGTGAAAACTCTTGCCCATGTGAAAAAACCTTTCTCCCCAGGTCACGGGCAGCAGATTATTCCTTTGCTGAGGGTGACTTTTAGCTTCACTCCGTGATACTCAGACACACCGGGCAATCACGCTCGGCACACGGTGGAAGTAGAAGCATCTTACTGCCTAACAGAGTCATTGTTTATTCATGCTGAAAAAGAGCATCAGACAGAAGAAAGCTTGTTCCGAGGTCCCTCCACCCAGAGTCACTTAAGCATCTTTGAGTCTCAGTTTCGCGGTCAGGAAACCTTAGAGCCAGGGGCCCAGGAACCCATTACAGCCAACAGGGGTCAATGCTTTTAGCCGCAGCACAAAACATCTAACCGTAAATAAATAAATATACAAAGGGTTGAAAAACTGACGGGGAAAGAGGCTATTTGCAAAGTCTGCTTGCTTCTACATTTACAGCAAACTTGGTGTGGATCAGCCAGTGCTAGAATTTTCTTTCTCAGGGAATGTCTGGGCAGTGAGTGTTGTGCTGCAAACCCCTGGTCCTACAGAAGTGCTAGGATTATTTCAGCCCTTCCTGTTATTTTCTAACCAACAATGTTACAAACAAAGGACTTCTTTTAGCTTAAATATATCCTCATGCTTTTATGACTTGAAAATACGCTGTCCACCCACATTCAGCCACCCACTGATACGACCCACGACTGAATACCCAGACAAACAGAACAATCTCTCCCTACCTAGAAATGACAATACCCAGAAATCTTTTGTGCTCTTGAAACGCTCTAGACAGCAAAATCCCAATATTTGGGATATAATCTTACCAAGCGGTAGCTATTCTGCGCCAAATCTTTGCTCAACCAACCCTACTGCCTACACAAGGGAAGCAAGCAGCCACTCTCCCCAATCCATCCAGCACAGGGGCAGGAGGGCAGAGCTGGTACGGAAGGAACCGGGAGCCCCAGGAGTTGATTTTGCAGCCCTCTCTTTCAGAGGAAGTTTTTTCCCCCTCAAAAGGACTTTGATTAAGATATTGGGATGAGTAAGGAAACAGAAAGTGGGATGAGCAAGGAAACAGAAAGTGGGATGAGCAAGGAAACAGAGAAGTTCAGGTGCCCCAGCTTGTATTTTAACTATAGCGATTTTTTTTTTTTAATTTAATTATTAATTCCAGGATTTTTGAATAGAGAAAGCTACAGTATCCAAAGCGTGAGGAGGAAGCAGCTCACTGAGTCATTCAGCCTTTCTGAAATCTTAATTGCAGGCCTTGCTGTCACTGCAAAGACCTGTTTCAGAGACTCAGCTTCCTCCCCAAGCTCCCACGGGTGTAGGCAATTACCCGATTCTTGCTATAGGTTGGGTTTAACCTTGTTCTGCTGCCACCCTTTTTCTTCCCACTCCGTGCCGAGGGGCTGACGTATATATGCAAAGCCAGCGGTGTTCTCCTGGGATGAGATGAAGATTGAATGAGTTTTGTGGGAAGCAAGGAGTGAGCCCAGGGCCAGGGAGTAGGGAAGGGTAAGAAAGTCGCATAGGATGAAGAAAGTGCATGTCAAGAATTATAAGATGTGACTGATGAACAAATTCAGTAACTGAGGAAAAAGTCTGGAAAAAACCCAAGCCATGGGGCTGAGAGTGTGTTGTTTTGATGTGAAGAGACAGCCAGGGGGAAGGAGGGAAGCTAGGATTTGCCATCTCCAATCAAACCATCCAGACCAGACTCCCGCCAGAAGCGATGGCCGGCGTGAGCGGCTCCATGCGAAGAGGCGAGAAGCTCCGCAGAGCTTCAGCCTCACATCAGCGCGTTCTCAATGGGAAGAGTCTCCACCCAGCCCCATGGACCTGCTGACTTCCATCGCAGCCAGGTGCCTGCACCTCTATGAGGATCCAGATCACCACGCTCTTTCCAACACAAGCTGCGCATACAGAAGATACCCTCAAGGTGACTTTCTGGACAAGGGAAGTAACCTGTGGCCTTCCATGGACTGCCACCAGAGATTGCCACTAAAAGGACAACAGGACACAAAAAGCACAACAGGATATAGCACTGATGGACACAGTGCGTGCTTTTACGTGTTCGGGCACTTCTGACGTCTCTTCTGAGAGGTAACCAGGACTCAACATATGATTTACCTTGAATTTCTCTGTAATTTTGCTTTTGCAAAGTCTTTCAGCAGCACTAATGCTGAGGCTGGTTTAGGATGCCTGAAAGCATTAAATATTAACCACAAATGAAATAAAGTAGATCTAGAAAAGGTACTGAGAGCTCAACGAGGATGATCAAAGATCTGGAGAAGCTTCTGTGCAATGAATTACTAAACAGGCTATGGCTCTTCATCCTGGTAAAGCGGGGAATGGGACAAATGCTTATAAAAATACATGCAGCACAGAGAAGATAAGCAGAAAACAATCACCCTCTCCACAGAGAGCTACGGTGCATCAAGCAGAACTCGCTGGTGGCAGGCTCTCTGCAAAGGAATGGTCCTTCTTCCCAGCGTAGGGAATTACACGGTGCAGGAGGTGTTGTATGACAGAAGTTCGCACAGGTTCAAAAGGCAGAGGCTGAATTCTTCTTCCATTAATTTGCCCGTGGTTGCTCAATCTGAGCACCTTTTCTGGGAAAGGAATGTTTTTACCACGTAAATAACAACTAGAGCTAATGCGGCTTAGAGGCTTTATTTGCTATTATAACACTGACGTTAAATAATCGTGTGGTTTCCTGTCACTGACTTTTAAAGGCGACCCTTCCCCATCAAGCGTGATGGAATGTCACAGCCCCTTGCTGAGCATCCCAATGTTTATCAAACTCTAAATGAAAACACACTGTGTGACATAGGCTGTATTGCACCGTAAATGAAGAGCAGCTATTGCACAGCCAGGCTTCAGCAAACAAAGAGCGTTGTTGGGCTCATAAGTTTCTAACTGAAACACAACATTACATTCCAGACACGGGTTCTTCCAGAGTCCTCTGCTGACACGGCAAAAACAGGCTCAGCAGACTACGCCTTGCTGCTTGCGTGGGGCTGGTTCACCGGATGAAGCCAGAGTGTCCTCGTTTTCAACCTGTTCTGCCGAATCATCTTGATTCCCTCACGCTAAAAATCTACAGGCAGCACACGGCGACACTGAGCTAATGATAAGGCTGGGGACATCAACAGGAAGATCAGCTGAGAAATGTGCTCTGGGGTAGGGGTGATGCTGAAGGGAAATAGCACATGAGCAGCTAGGAAGACAGATGGCCCTTCCAGAAGGACCTGGTTATGTATCCAGAGCCGCCAATTGTAAGAGGTCTCATGAGATGCTCTATGTAAATATTTTATAGATGAGATGCTCGAAGCTGCAACAGCGTAAGCAAAGTCTTGTATGTTTTCTTTTTCATTTAGGGCAGGCAGTCTGAAACACATGCCCCACCACTGACCTCAGCTCTGACCCAGAGGGGCTGTCTCTGGTTGAAAAGATGATTCATTCACTCTGCTAGAAGGGCTGAATGAATAGGCAGTATTCAGACTGCAGAACGCTTATCACTTGGGATTCCCTCAAAATTTAGGTCTGACATGACTGGGTCAGTAACCACGCGCTTTTGTTCCTAGCTCCTTGAACAGAAGTGTCTCTTTGCATCCTTCAGCGGTTCCCACAAATCAGGTCGATTTTTATGGCTTGCTAATTATTACTGCTAGACTTCTGCCGGGCTTCCGGATGAAAAGAAGTGTATATTTGAAAGCTCAGGGCACAAAACTTACAGAATGAATCACTGTATCTGGCAGCAACAAAATCCAGCCATGGCAGCCACTTAAATATACACATCTGGAGAGTGCTGAACTTTATTTCTCTAGGAATAGAAAGTTTTGTTCTGCTTTTGTTGACAGAGCATATTAAAGACTGACAAAAATGCAAAAAAAAACCCCCGAAAAAAAACAGAAAAAGAAGTCACTGTCACAAATTGGACTTTGTCTAGAGGTGCATCAACATATATCACACATACAAAGCTATCTGAAATGACATTAGTGTTGCGAGGTTACACCTCAGGAGTTCCGCTGTGAAAGAAATGAGAGATGACTGCAGAAGCGTAACCGTGTCCCCTTCTGTATATCTACTAAGCCACTGCCGCGTTCAATAAATGTTTTATTTTATTCTTCCCATTCCCTCTGCCTAGATTACCCCCATCTCCACTGCATCAGCTGCCCAGCCCAGCCCAGGCATTGCCCCTGTGGGCTCCAGTCCCTCACCCAGGGCCTGTCCATGCTGCTGTCCAGACTACAGCTTTCACCACTGCAAACTTGGAAAGTTTATCCTCCTCATCTCAAGGCCTGCTTTCCTGCAGCCTCTCCTGCAGGTTTCATCATTCCCCTTCCTCTAGTTTTCCAGCCTGGAGTTCTCATCCAGTCCCTCTCCACAACATGCCTCCATCTCTTTGCTTACCCATCCTCACCTTTCCCCATGCATCCTTAACCGGAGCCAGCTCTTCTCCCTTTCATCCCCTGCTTCCACAAGTTCTTGGCCTTGTTTTCTAACTTTGGTTGCCTCTGCATTTGAAAGTGTGCCCTCCTCCTCTCCCAGAGACTACAAGCGAAGAAGAGGCAGCTTACCTTTTTATTCCACTCTTAGTGATAGGACACAACATAAATTGGGCTGGTCAGGCTCAGGAAGGCTGGAAGCAGCATACGCTCCAGCAAGTCTCTCCTGACACTCAGCAAACTTTCAAAAGATACGCTGTCCTGTCCTCAACACTGAGGATGCTAAAGAATGTCACAGACAAGATCTTAAATTAAAACAGCAAGCCTGGTTTTCTCAACCCTGCCCGAGCAGGCAGCCTTGCTCCACGAAAGGGCAGCTTGGACCGAAAGATGTGCGTAAGAGGCAAGATGAGCCTGACCAGCAGAGGGGAAAACTGCAGCCTAAACCAAGGAAAGTGGTAATAGAAGCAAGGTCTTACAACGGAAAGCAGAAAGCCACCTTAGCCGGCAGCTTCACCTGTAACACCACGATCAGCAAATGGACTGTGTGGGACGGGATGTGTAGGTCATGCCCAGAGACAAGACTGCTGTATCCATAGCGATGGCAAGCAATGCACTGGCAGTACCACAGGCCAGACTCTGATGGTCTGATTTGAAGCACAGGGTGTAAAGAGACCTGGAAAGACTTTTTCAGAGAGGCAGACAACCCAACAAAGGCACCTCCAAGGCTCTGCTATACTCTCCATCAGTGGAGAGCTGCCTGCCCATTTAGAACTAGGCTCTATTCCTGCCCAAACTTCAGCTGCTGCTGGAAGAGCTGCTCTAGGGAAGACCCAGCTTGGATGCTGGGACTGCAAAGGGAACGGCTTTGGACTCTCTGGGCCCTTCTTGCTGAGGAAATGCAGCGTTCATTTTGAACCCCAAAAATCTCCGTCCATTCCTCTGGCACTGCCCTCCCCAGGCTGGTCCCAGCCATCCAAAAGGGCACACCATGCTCGGGCCAGAACCCAGGCTGTAGCCCAAAAAGTCATACTGAGGTTCCTCATAGTCCACGGATGCAGAACAGCAGGGCACCTTGTTCTTCAGTCCAGACACCCTTCTACCTCCAAAAACGTTCTGAAGCGACAACCTTTACAACTTTCTCTGCATTTAGACTTACACCATGTGGAACCAAAGAGCCCCCACATCAAATGCTGGACACCCCTACAAAACTGTAAAGAAGATATCCACAAAGAAACAGGTACTTAAATCAGAACTGCCCCAGCACCAGGATGTCCCTCTTCAGCCTCATTCCCCCCTTAGCCCCCTCTCAGGGCACCAGACGCACCTCAGCCTCATGCCAATCTCTAGCCTCATGCCAATCTTTGGATCACCCCTATGGCCAAGTGCTAAATGCTCACAGATGAAAATACTGATCAGCCTCAATGCCTGAACCAATTCACAGGTTGTAAAAGTCTCCTCCCAGCCCACAATGATTTCTGCACTGTATTAGGCTGAGCTGGCATTTGCGGGTGTTTTTCCAGGGTACAGTATCGAGGTATTATCCAGCATCACTGGGTACCCTACATATGCACTGTCAAGAGCACAGAAATGATGAAAACCACTTTTGTTCTTTAAAACACAATATTCAGATACTGTAAAAAGGACTCTGCTGCTGCCCTTTTAGCTGTTACCAGTTTGAAACGCTTCCCATGAGTGAGGCTGCAGCACAAACTAGAATAAAACCCTAAAGCTGCTTTTCCTGAAGCACTGCTAGGATCAAACCCTACTGTGCACCTACATATCAGCGGAGATTTTCAGTGTGGATTTACTCTGGTGCTTTGTCAGTGTTCTTCCAGAATATTACAAAAGTCAGGAGATTTTTCTTGAAGCAAATATTTACTCGTCCTCCGAAGAGGCACCTTATTTGATACCGAAGGATTTGATGTGGGAAGACACTCCAAAACTGCATTCCTCCACACATTTCAGTTTTCTTTAAATTTATGAACATTTTAGAGGGGCTTTACTCAGTGAAGTAGGAATTGTTAACATCAGGCTAATAAAGACCACAATATCCTCATCATTATATTTGACATAAAGCCCGTGATCAAGTGCAAATAAATTACCATTTAAAAGATACAGTTGATATTCGAAACATCAACCATTCAAATGATGCGCTGCTTTGAAGAAGATCTTGTGCTTTACTTTGTTCTACTGCTTCCAAGGAGCATTGCTCATCATCACTTGCGGCTTCTGAATCGAGGGTGGTATTCTTCCCTTTTCCACAGCACGAAATGACTACTGAAACATGTTTTCAAATAGAAGGCTCCTTTCTATCAATACTAAACGAACACAGAGGTGACAGGAAGTTACCGTATGATCGCTTCTCTCCATACAGCTCATATCTCATTGCTCTGTTGCCTAGCATAAAAACCAGCGTGGCTCTACTTCACTTGTCTCTTGACCTTTCACTGCTTTCTCTACTGGCTTACCTGTTCAGAATCCCAGGAGGTCTTAACATGAAAGTCTTCCAAAAGCATCGGGAAGATTTATGAACGCTGTCCAACGTTCTCCTTACCATGACAGAACAATCTTCCGTGGCAAGAAAGGCGCAGGAGGAGTTCACGTTAGGGAGGATCAGTACAGCATTCACAGTCTTGGGCTCAAATTCCCAGACCAGTTCTCGGTTGTACGGAAAACGGTCAGGGAAAATACTCTGAGGACATGGCATTAAGACCGTTCTTAGTCCGGCTGTTCTTCAAAATCCAGAGTAAAAAAATTAATCGTAACTTAATCCCCACCATTCATTTTTCCATTTCAGCA
Organism: Rhynochetos jubatus; assembly: GCA_027574665.1. Lineage (NCBI taxonomy): Eukaryota > Metazoa > Chordata > Aves > Eurypygiformes > Rhynochetidae > Rhynochetos > Rhynochetos jubatus. Next base: position 3,646,652 of record CM050654.1, on the reverse strand, counting down.
ATTGCTGAACAAGGAAGTGGCGAGATCATAAAACTGTGGGGCAACAGCAAAGCCCAGTGCTTCAGCCAACCTAGAAAATACACTAAGGTCCCTGGACTGTCCCACCGCTGCAAATCACTGAAGCGTTTATGCAAGGCCAAATTAGACAGGAAAGGGCACAACTGGTTTCTATACACTAAAACACATACACAGTCCCTGTGCAGCAAGAAGTCTAAGCACCCAATGTGTTCTTGAGGAGGAGAAGGGCAGAGCAGGCTGGCTTCGCTGCAAAGCAGATCAATCATAGAATCACAGAACGGTTTGGGTTGGAAGGGACCTTAAAGCCCATCCAGTTCCAACCCCCCTGCCATGGGCAGGGACACCCTCCACTAGACCAGGTTGCTCCAAGCCTCATCCAGCCTGGCCTTGGACACCGCCAGGGATGGGGCATCCACAGCTTCTCTGGGCAAATACCTGGGCAGAAGACCAGGGAGACACGGAGAGCTTTCTTCCCCATAGCTGAGATGTTTGTCCTTTCCCAACCCCTAACAGCAGCAGTCTGTCTGACTGGCAATCCTGGTATTTCTCTGAATTCTACTTTCAGCACTTTTCTGAAGGTGTGGGCTTGGTCTGACAGAGCCAGACACATCCGTGCTGGGAGATCACCAACGTGCATTAACCTGACATACAGCTCCTGAGACAAGGTTGTAGTTGTTCTGCAGGTAAGCTAGGCAAGGGTGTTGGGGTGTTTCAGTGTTAAATCCTGCACTGGTCATCTCCTATAGGTAGGCTGTGGTGAAAAAAATACATCACCGGAACTTCATTTTCTCACTTATTTAAGAGACGGAAATAGCCAAAACATTTACCCACTGTAAATCAACTTCCTTCTCATCAGCTAAGTGAGCTGTACCTTACATCTTCCGACACCCCCACAGCACGACTGGCTCGCATTCCCTGCTTCGCTGCATATCCGCAGGACTGCAAATACATTGCAGTATAAACTCCTGGGGTGAATTCGCAACACAGGAAGCATCCATCGCAACCGGACACGGCAAAGCAGCAGACCACCCAGTGATCGGACACGACTGCCCCATTTCCACGAGTTAGCGTGTTTTAGCCGTGTGGCGCTTTCAAGATCGATTCGTTAACAGAAAAGCGAGGCATTCCGTTTAGATCCTCCCCGATTTCATTTTAACCCCTTCTTGCTGCTTTTCTCTGCGTCTATTCATACCTACGGAAACGAATGACAACTCCATACAGCGTTCCGCAGCTTCTCATGCATTTTCATGTGTGTTTTGATGGAGGCTCATGTTGGCGGGAGCGAATCAAAAATTCTGCCAATATCCTGCCTCTCTCAGTGAATTACAAACGTGACATAACTGCGATGCCAGAATACATCTAAAAGAATGAAAAAGCCACGTAAGGAGCACATTGCGCATTCCTTTAATTGCGCCCTTTACAGAAAAGACAACAATAGAACGTGGTAAAAAGATGACGAAGGTTTTCTGCGTTCAGCAACACCCCCTTCCATTTCACATCCCTTGTCATCTCTGCACCAGAAACACTGAAATAACCAGCATCGCTGCAGTTGTAATGACTTAACACACCCACCTCAAGCGCACACAGAAAAAAAACCTAATTTTGTAGGCTTCGGTGCTTTTAAATCATGTTTGTTACCATGAGAACTTGATTAAAATGCCACCCACAAGCTTGCAGAAAGGGGGGAAAAAACAACAACAACAACAACAACAACATCTACTTTTAATCAGCGGTAGTACACTTGCTGCATTGCAGCATTTTCATAAGCTCCACAACCTTCTGCAGTAAGAGGCAGCAGAGATGCCCAGACAGATATATTTTGCTGAATACTTTATTCTGGAGAAAATTTAGCTGACGGTACGGTTGCCATCCAGTACTACGATGAAATATTCCGTTTAAAGGAGATAAAGCCCACATACGTGTCCCGCACCATGTTACAAGGCTGGATTTGAAAACCAGGCAATTACGTGTATATGCAAGGTGGGGCAATTCTGACAGCCACTCAGGACAGCAATTTATTTTTGGTGATACGCGACAGAAATCAAAGCTATGAAACACTCTGGTTTCCTCTTCTTTTTACCCATTTGCTAGCTTTATAAATTTAGGATGATTCTTATATAGATATCTATTTTTCCTGGAAACTCAAATGACAGCACTGTGTCATCCAGGCTTTTTTTTTTTTTTTTTAATTTTTAATTTACAGTCTCGTCATCTTCAGATTAATGACTATGGACACTGTGTAACTGCAGGCTGACTAGCAGCCAGAGTTTGCAGACCGGGCACTCCAAGCCTGCAGCCACTTCAAAGCAGAAAATCAGCAGCGCGGCTGAATCAAGAGCCAGCCATAAACCACATAAAGCAGCTTGTCCAGCGGTGTGTGTGGTAAATGCAGCAGCTACGCAGACTACAGGAACGGCGTGCAGCCAGTGGTGGGCAAGGAAGGGGGAAGAGTTTCACACCTCTGATGAGAATAACTTACTAGCCATGTACTCAAGGTGCAATCTCACATGGCTCTCAAAAAAGACCTATCTACCCATCCACAGGAGGGAAACCCCTACTGTAATTAAGAAAACGGCAGACTGTATCCCCTTTCGAGTGAGAACGGAATGAATTTCCCCATGAAAGATCAATCACCCTCTCGAGGACACTGTCCGTGCCAGAGCATTAGGCATCCTTCAGCCTTCAAATGAAACAGCTCTAAGAGGAGAAATCTATCGGACAGAGAGGGATGGCATGCACTACACCAAAAACCCTGGCTACCATCTTCTCAAGAGAGAAATGGAAACCGAGCTGAAAGGGGGAAATCTGGCAGCCTGGAGCTCCCACCTCCCCGCTTTCTGCCCCTACACACTTCCAGAACTGATTCCCACCCAACTTCCATGGGATACACACCCTGCAGGCAAAGCGTGAGCACAGCTTGACCCTATACACATAGCTGGGGGTGGAACACGGGGCAGAGAGGGACACACGGAGCAATCAGAACCACAGTAACCATGGCCGAGCTCTGTACAACCTGCTCTCACGCCAAGGATGCTCAACGCTGTGGATGTGCCACTTGAGGCCAGCTCAGACAGCCCCTCGGCTCAATGGCATCACCTTTCTATTTATGCTCCCCTCCCTTCCTTCTCTTTCTGCTAACTGCAATGAATCTGGGATCATGCCCCCGTAGGGCTGCAAAGGGAAAAGAACAGCCAAACCTCTCAGTGATGAAAAACAAAACTTCTCTCCTTTGTGTGCCAGGAAAAGCTTGGCTTATTCTTCACAGACATGGATCTTCCAGGAGATTAATAACATTAGCAATTATAAGGCACTTTATTTAAAGAGATTTTCCCTTTTATTATCTATAGACTGCTGAGATTATGATTGTCTCACCTCTTCTCTGCATTATTGTTAATTTATTATTTGTTGGCAATTTATCTTCTTCATTAGGCATGAGCTGCACAGAATTTGCTAAAATTGACCAAAGGATAAAGAAATCCATGCACCCATGTAAGTGCCTTCAAGATTATCTCACTCAAGTAGAGTTTATTCTTCCTCCTGCCACACTGGTGTTAATATAGATATTCCTATAATCAAGAGGATCTTTCCAAAGGCCGAACAGCTTTACGGTTGAGGCAGTAAGATGCAAGATCAGAGTTCAGTCCAGGGCTCTGCTGTTCACCTGCTCCATGACCTTGAACTTATAAATAAATAAGCCTGTGCCTCAGTTCTCCCAGCTGTAAAACACAGATTATAATGCTCACGCTGTCTGAAACTTGCCCATTTATTCTGCAAACCCTTCAGGGCATGGGCTGTCTCTTCCCATATGTGTGAGGATGCTCTGGCTCCCAACCAAAGCCTTCAGATCCAGATTTCAGAAAGTTCTGCTCAAGGAAGGGCATTTATCAGACACAGCATCTGCCTGGAGGCAGCGTGACAAACTTTTGCATCCACAAAAAGGAGACCCAAAAGGAGAGGACCGCAACCTTGGCCAGTGACACCAGGGCCTGAGTTGCTCTTGACAGTGCCGGGGAAGCGGAGGGGTTCAAGGACACGGTGTGCCTGCTTGGCAGCTCTGGGGACAGAGGCAGCCCTGAGCTTTGGATGTTGAACAGCCCTGGCCCTTGGGAGCCTAGAGGCTCAGCTCAGGCCCACAACCTTGCTGAAAGGAGCCCAGATCCCTTTAAAACTGTTGATGATCGGACCAGGACAATCAAGAGTGGACACTGCTTAAAATATGGGTGTGAAGTCTCTGGTGAAGGTTGCAGCCACTAACTACATTAAGGAGCCCCTGTTGGTGATGTCAGCACAAAAACAAATGAAAAACCAACTCCTTATTTCAACTCCGTACAGCTGCTGGCCTGACCAACTGGGTTGTCTCTAAATGACTTAATTCTTTCACAGAACCTGCGTAACACTTCCCTTCCTCTTTCCTCCAGGGATCTGTATCAAGCTTTCTGCATTTCTTCTTCTGATGGATGCTCATTTCTAAAAATACTTTTACAAAGAACTGCCTTCAGTAGCAATTAAAAACGTGGCACAACGTAGTGCCACAATTCATTTAAGAAAACATAAATTACAAGGTACACATCAAGTCCCTGATTCCAACCTCCACAACGGGTCTTTAACATTTCTCCCTGACATTAAACCAGTATTGTAAAGCCCCTGCTCGATTCTGCCACTTAACTCAGCCGAAGATGTGTGAATGTACAAGCAATCCAAAAATATTTGCTCCCTAATTCTCTCATCATGTTTGTGCTGCGGTTTCCTGTCTCTGCCGGTCTGCTGTGTCTATCCACATCCATAATTGTGAATCACACCAGCCAATTTCTATCATGTTTGACAGAAGACACTAAGTGCCTAACTACCACCTTAGGAAATCCGCAGATGGGCAGAGGAGAGAGAAGATAGCAAGGCCTCTGCGAGGGGATATACAAGGAGAAGAGTTCAGCCCTTATTCCTCCCGTTTGGCAGTGTCCCGGCGGTCTAACAGTAGATATGGAGCTCACATGCCGCTGTGGTATATGCTCTTTCTGGCCCAATTAACTGTCTGAGCAAAGACAGGTAGAGAATGACATAGGTGCTGGTTAACCCACCGTGGGAAGTCACCGCAGCAGACGTAGACAGTTGCTGAGAAAATGCTACCTGGAACTCAAGTCAGGAGACTCCAAAAGTCCAAGGAGTAAATGGAGATAACTTGGTGAAGAATCAGAAAAAACATGGGGGAAGAGAGCTAGGGATGCAGGGAAGAACCAAGCACTGTGGGTCTGAAGGACCACAGGAGAGAACATGAATTGTTTGTAGGGAACCAAGAGGATGAGAAAACTCCTTGCACCGGGTACCACAGGAAGGGCGTACAGGGGATGGAGAGTTAGGGGTAGGCTGTAGGTAGCGTGGTGAAAAAGGTCACGAGCCGCGAGTAGAGAGCAGACACTGGATACCACCCCACGCTGAGAAATAATACCAATTATTTTAATTTACAAAATAGTTTAACTGGCAAAACCATTTCCAGCAGTGAGCTGAACTCAAACCAAGAGGAACGCCTGGCTTCAGGCATTTCCAAGTACACATTTGCTGTGAAAGGTATAGGTACGTTTCAGATTGAGAGAGAAGGCACTTTCATGACTTTACCAGATCTTCCTCACACAGGCCAGAGAAGAATAGTTTTTCTCATCTTAATTTGGTGTTTCTACTGCTAGCTGAAGCCAGTTCTAAACATTCAGAACCCAGGGGGAAAAAAAAGGGGGGGGGGGGGATAGGGGGATCTAATTCCATTTTAAGGCCAACATTTAGATTAGTTTTTAATGGAGCTGAACTATTTGGTTCACTTCTGTTACTTGCTATACTGGCCAACATGCAGAGCTGCATTATAACTGGACTTTTGCTGTACTAGAGAGAAAAATATCCCCAATGGAAAACATGCTAAAACAGCAGAGACAACCCATAATACACCGGGTTTTAAGTCAGAAACCCCAAATAATTTAGAATTAGAGCCCTTGTTAGCTGGATAATGTTTGTGCTTTCACACTGATACATGCCAGGTGAACTGCATCATGTGAGTTAGGTTTTCCATCCACAATTTCCCAGCACGAACCACAGAGTCTCTACGCTACCAATCCCTCAGCAGCGTGCCGCCTTGGCCGCTCACACCTCCACGCCTCTGCGTAGCTTTGACTGCAAGCTCGTCGGGGTCTGGAGCGACTCTGCTGTTTGAACACACAGCCTCTAACACAACAGTGATCTAATCCAGACTTGGACACCTAGTTACTAATATTATGGTAGCTACCGCAATGAATCACAAAGCATTAGCAAGAGACACAGCAAAAGCTGTTGCACACAGTAGCTAGTTCCCTGGCACGCCGCCGTTAACCCCAGGCTCGAGCCTGTGGTGTCTAACCCTGTTTTCATCACGCTCATAAAAAGGAAATACAATTCTTCTGTGTTCTTACGATTTTTAGCAGCAAAACTGATGCAAGAGTAATTGTATAAGCAAGCAAATTATTTTTCTTGCACAAAAAACCCGTCAGAACTAAAATAGGAATACCAGGGAGTTATTATTAAGAGTATGCTGCAGAAAAATCTTACAGATGTACGTACGGGTAACAGGATAGGTTAATTGTTGAGAAAGGACTACTGACCGCCCCAGATACCCCACACACGCACGGCAAAAGGCAGAGCAACAAGCAAACTTACAATTTTATTACAAAAGCATCCTGAAGTTTTCTGATTTAGAATTCAAGGATGATTAGGAAAACAATGGAGAGAACAAACTGGGTCTGTAAGGTCAGGATCAACCTCTTCGTGTGAAGGCCTCACAGGTACGTGAAGCGCATGGCATGTTACATCTCCCTCTCCCTGCGTAATCATTGCAGCTGCCCAACGTGTCACGGCCAGGAACCGGACTGAATTACAGCTTCCTGCTTCAGAAGGGACCCAAGTCTCGGAGGGATTAAAAATGAGGGAAAAAATATGACTCATCTTAAGGATGATAGCTAGAATATTTTTTGGTCATGATTATGAAGAGGTTTTTTTCATCAACTATACTGGAAAGAACATTACGATTCAAACATCTGTTCTTCTCATAAGCTTCGGTCCTCAATACAAACGGATCTGTGCCTCTCGCAAACTCCTCTCACGGAGAACGCTCGCAGCACTCCCATTACTCCCAATCTCTTTCAAAAGCGTGTTTACTAACATAACTGTTTAAATAACTCTGGCTTCACTCTGCACATCAGGATTCCCAGCACCGAACGTACTGGGGCTGGTAACGCTTAGGCATTCGGTGACTCGCACTGCAAAGCCATTCCCAGTTATCAAGTGGGAATGGGATCGTTTTTTCCACACGTGCTTTGCAGGCAGCACTGACTCCCAGTCCCTCCCCCCGTGCTGCAGGCGAGAGCGCATCCCCACGCACTGTATCCCTACCCCGACACCAGCCAGAACCATGCTGCACGGGAAAGTTCCGGAGAACTGGGCAGTAGGATGCTATAGACAAAGGCGGTTTTAGGCAGCAGCGGGTTTGCTGTGAAGAGGAACAAGGGACACCTGGTAGGTCAGACCACCAGAGGAGGCAAGTGATACGAGGCCTTTTTGAGCAGGTCACCAGCCTGGTGGCACCCCAATGGATGGCACAGTCTGACCGACACTGAGATGCCCCCTGGTTCATGTGAATGAAGGGCTGGCACACATACCACATGGCAAGGACCTCTGCAATCTGAAACTCTGGGTTTTAGGACTACAGGCCATTCCTTTTTCATGTAGCCATAAACCTACAATTCTTAGCAAGAAGATGAATTTTTGCCATGGACATCCTTTTAAAAATGTAACTGCCTTTAGGGGAGCTGAGCTCCTCCTCCATGCTGTTGAGTTTTCTTTCTCCCTCCATACGATCCAGCAGACCAAACTCACAGTTGTGAGAATTCAACTTCAGCTCACTGGTTCTTGAGCTACAGGAAGCATTATGCTGACTTCACTGCTGGAGATGCAAATGAAGATACACTTCTCAACTGCACTAAGTCTTCACAAAACCAAAAATCAGCCCATCGACTCACCTTCACCTTGCTTAAGTAACTTTTTAGAGGAGCAAAATTAAGTACTGCACAGGAATGGAAAAGCTCAGTACTGGGGTCGGCTGCTGATGCTGACAGACACATCGAGCATGAGATGCGACACACAGAAAGGCACAGTTAACCCATACTTACCAATCTCTTCCTCAAAATGAAGCTCCTTTGCTCATCCCTATACAGGGGAAAGGAAGGATGACATTTCCTTCTTCCTCTCCCCTCCTGGTCTCTCTGGACCACCTCTCGCATCCAAGGAGCTGGGGAGATGCTTACTAAAAAGCCACAACAAGTCATACAGCATCTGCCTGCCAATTCCAGTCTGAACAATCTCGCTTCTTGTCTGTAAACAAGTTTTAAGCATCTACTAGTGACTCAGCCTGCTAGGTAAGATTATTACTAACACCACCACGACCATCATCATGATTTACCAGTGACAGGGGACATTGTCCTTCCTTTCCATCGCTTAACAACCACGCCTGCATCCTTTCAAAACATTGCAAACGCTACCTTTGATAGTCAACAAATTCAAGTAACACAGCGATGTTCCACACACGTGTTTTCGCATGAGAGAGGCTGCAGATAATGGCTATTAAGATAATCAGAAGAAAGGAGGAAAGACACAGGTTGCTTATAAAATCGATGACAGCCTTCCTTTTGAAAGGAGGAAAGAGGTAGATTGATGATAAGGGATGAACACAAAGGAGCAAAAACCAAAGGCTGGTTTCGTACAAGAACCACGTGGCCATTGAATTTGAGCGGGGAGCTAGGGAGAGTTTTCTAGCAAGCAGCAAGATTGCAGAGCAGACTACCAGTTGGCAGGAGACTGTTTTTAAGAGGGAAGTTGATGAAGGAGGGCTGGATGCCATGTGGGCTGTGAGAGCAGGCGTGCCAAGAGACAGCCTGGTGTCAGAACACCCAGGTGAGGACGCCCTCCCAATGCCCCACAGCAGACACTCAAGCCAGCCACGTGGGGCTAACAGCACTAAGTTATATCTTGCGCTCTGCCCACTTACAATCTTTCCCTAGTGTCATTTTCCCCACCACTATAATGCAAAAGGTGTCCTTCAACATGGGGCATGGCTACAAAGATCACCGAAAAAAACAGGAGTAAGCAAAGCAAAAAAGGATAAAGACATCTCTAGGATTGTTGGTTCTCTAGAAATCCAGACAACATTTCACCTATAGGTACTGCAAGAGATCCTTCCAGCAGGTATCATTTGTCATCCCTTTTCCTAAAAAATGTTCCAGTCATGGCTGATTGACATCTTTTTGTACAACATTACCTTCCAACCAGAGGTGATGGAAATTTCAATGCCTGAAATACACTCTACAGTGTATTTAAAGTGCACTTAGAGCCCGGCAGAATTCATCTGAAGAAGGTCCAACCTGATCACACAAAAACATCAGCACACGAACGTTCTCCCTGAGCACGCCGCAGGTTCTCCTTGGCCTCATGCTGCCCTCAAGCCTCTGTTCAGGCTGGCGGCTGCCAAGCACCATCCCCACCTCGGTGCCTCTCCTGCGGAGTGTCAGCGGATTCAAGAAGCGCACGTAATGCTTATACTTAAAATGCTACTCAAAATTATTAGGAATCTCAATGTGACAGAGCCTTCAGAGGGTGTTAAGTTCCCCCTCCTTCTCAGAAACAGCCCCACAGCCGGCCTAGGCAGAGTGCCTCGGTACCCTCCTGTTGCAGAGTACCTCCGCAAACTACGGAGACAAAGGGACAAAGGACAGACAGCAATGCTCATAAGAGTTTACTTCCCCATTTATTCCTCCTAACCACTGATGCAGCATCCCTGTGTAGAAAATGCTGGTTCTGACATATAATCGTTTCCTTCCCTTTTCCTTTCAGACAGACTTGTCCACTTCCTGAACTGCCCGTGGCATCCCAGCAGCACCAAGAGGCACTCCACGGATATACAGTATTTCAAGAGCAGTAATTCAGGCTCGTCAGTTTGAGATGGGACCAGCAGAGACAACGGAAGCTTCGCACACATCTGACAATTTATTTCATCACCAGTGGAATATTATCAATAGAGGGTCAGGGGGTGCAATAAAACTGCCCGTTACTTTAAATCTTAGAGGCTAATTTAATCCTTCGTTTAGTACTTGCGTGCCACTGCCAGGGTATTTTGGGGCCATGGGAAAATTCCTGAAGTGTGCAGGATCCCTGCAAGCAGCCTTATGCTGCCCTCTGCCCTGGCAAAGGCTGGCAGGGAGCCAGCCTGCAGCTAGGAGCCTGACGGGAGCAGGGAGCCGTCCGGAAGGCGAATGCTCCTTCCCAAACTGCTGGGCTGCTTGTGCCACGCTTTCCAAGAGAAGGGGTAGCACTGAAATTTCATGCAACAACAGAAGACACCCTGCAGCTCAGGCTCACCAGCAGCACATCTCTCAGGGCGCACACAGACTCCCAGAGCCCACGGCAGGTTTGTACTTCCATGGTTTGTGAGGAAGAAAAATTCACAGATGAAGCGTGAACCGCCTGGTACTTGTGCCTGTGCTTTATACAGCCCAAACACCTAAAGTGCCAAATCTGATCCTTGGTTTCCACTGCCTTCGAATTCGTAGGGCAGGGAGAGACCCCGTGCAAAAGTAAACGATGGGGCTGGTCAGGAAACGGGGAGATTTATGGGCTTATAAAAGCCCAAGGCCAAAACCAGCCTCGCACCACTTACACGCGCAAGTGTACACGTACACACAGATCCCAGTCCATAAGTTATTACAGATTTTTCATTCTGTAGCTTGCCTTCCTTTAAAGCTATGCTTCATCTTCCTGTTTTTTCCTCATTAAGTATCGTTGCAGGCTCAGAAGCATGGCACAGAGTATTTTGGGGGGAACAGGGAAGATTCATTTTGCTCACCAAGGAGCAGAAAAACAGGAAAGATTTTAAAAAATACCCCATAATCCTATAGTCCCCTCGCTGTAAACCGAATTTGAGTAAAATAACGTCCAGAACAGACTGCTAACTGAATGATGGGTATCCCCAAATAATCACTCACTATTAATTGGTTTTGTCCCCTGCTCAAATATAATCACATAGCAGGAACATGTCCTAAACTGGCATAATCCAGCACCTTTTCATTAACACCACCACAGAGGAGGTAACTTTTACCAGCTGAATAAAAATTTGGGGAGTGGGGGTGTTCCTGCTACTCAAAGGATGCAGACCGTGAACCTTCTCTAGCTTGCTGAGCTGAGCTCCTGGGAAGGGGTCCACCATCCCAGTAATGCCTTACATCTCACCCTCCGTGAGGATCTCTAGACACCTCCTGAGCTCACTGAAACTCTCTTGTTCAGGCTGTGTTGTTCGGCCAGAGGGAAGAAAATCACCCCAAAAGAATGGCAGCATTTCATCCTGATCTGCCCAAGTGACGTTTCAACAGCAGAATCTTGGGCACTTTGCCACCCTACTCACTCTGCCCTCTTGTAATTCTTCCTTACACTTCATATGAAGCCTTTCAATCAAAATCCATTCCCATTTCCCAAAATTCAACATTCTCTCTTAGCATGTCAAAGTCATCCTTGTGAGAACAGAAACTGTGTTCACTTGTAAATCACACTGAAACTAATACATATGTATAAGAAAATATTGGCAAAACAAGTATCTGCTCAATCGCATGACAGAGGCAGCACAAGTTCTAACGCTTGTTTTCAGGGGTTTCTCAAAAGCTGTCCTTTGAGAAAAAGGAGAAATAGTGCATTTCTATGATCTAACCCAATCAGTTCCAATAGTGATCGGACAGATGCTTTGACAATGGGTACGGTGGCTCCCATCAGGCACAGGAGGCTTTTAAAATAAAAAACATGCAGGACTGCAAAAGCGGGAACTAACCCCAGAAAAATAAAGTGTTCCGGGAGCCAGAGGAGTTTTCTTCTTGCTCTTTTCTCAAGACTCCCTGGTTTGTTGAAGCAGCCTCCTCGTGCAACTTGCTACCAAGTGAAAAGGTCATACCTGTTTAAGCAGACGATAGGCTGCTGCGTCTGGTTGTTAAACAAGGGCACCCCTCCGTTCCTGTGAAGAGAGAGAAATACACACTCTATTTAGTCTCTACTATTCAGTGAATTTATCATAAACTTAGTAAGGACGATATGATGCTGCATATTTGTACACTTCGGGCCGAGCCCTTTTCTCTCAGGTTTAATTCCCAAGGCTCACTTAAGACACATTAACTCAGATGACCTCTTATATCCAGCCTGCTTTGGAACCACCAAGGAGCTGCTTAATCCCTAGGCCTGCCCTAAGGAAAGCTGGCAACGGCTCCAAAAATCCACTCATCAGGGAATGCAAACAGAGCACAGCACGCTCCCAGCCAGGCTCCCTGCACTGGGAGGTCTGGTGGGGCTGCTATACGCACCATCGCTGCCGCGGGAGGATCCCAAATAGGGATGAGGAAAAAGGTTGCAAAGGTGACCAGAAAGAAATGGGAAAAGAGCAAGAGCCCCGCCACTGACTTCCCAGCCAGACACTCCATAGCAGCTGAAGACACCAATGCAGGGAACTACCCCAATTTCTTCTTAAAACTGTTTTTTTCTTGTCTCATTTGAGTAAGAGGGTCTTTTCTCCAGTTTACATGGGATAAACAGCAAAGGTGACCAGAGCCGTTACTACCCCTTTGTGACCCGCTCCGCGCAGTGAGAAACCCTTGGACAGTAGGTGTAGTTAGGCTGTTGAAATAACCTTTGTTTGTCCTGCTACACATTCTCTCTCCTTACTGTAAGTCTTTGATCAGAGCTCACCGGGGAAAACATTACAGACACAAGCAACGGGCTCTGAAGTGGCTGGCAGCAGGGAGACAGGGGTCTCCTCGCTATCTGTGCCAGTGAGTATCCCCTAAGTATTATGGGGACAGCCAGTCCTATCACCTATATTTAAGGCTGCCCAGTTCCTCGCCTCTCAGGTCCTTTAACTTTGCTGATTTTAAATGTTCCGAAATTAATTCCCCATATATGGTATCTGACTCAGGCTAATGCTTTGGTTCAGGAGCTGTTTGTTTTCAAGCTTCAGCAAGAACAGGCCAGGCACTTTCTGGAACTAGATCAGTGAGAAATACATGACTGAAACCAAGTTAAAAAGGAGGATAGCGTTAAGGTAATGATAGAAAGCAAGATGAGAGTATGCAATTAGAGAGAATCATAATGCATACACCCAAAGGGAACTAACCTTGAGCTGGAGAGCAGTTCAGGCATTGCCTGTTTCCCAGCCTGGACTCTCATTCTTTGACACTGAGTTAGTCTCCTTGCCTGCACCATGACACTGGCATGGGGCTGTGCTAACTACAGCTTTTCACCAGTTTGCCCAGTCAGCACCAAGCAAGAGCCGAAAGATTCCGCTGCCTTGAAGTGGGAAGGTTTCAGATGGTTCTGACAGCAAGTGAGTGCAAAGCGACTGCTCCACCTTACTGCAGAGGCTCTCAGCAGAGTGCACCATTCACTTACACGCAATAATTAGTTACACTAAATGAGCTATGTGGAAACGAGGCTCCGGCCAGCATCAATTCTACCCACCGCAGGATGAAGAGGAATGTTCAAATAAGCTAATTAAATTTGCTCTGGCTCAGCAGAAAGATCGATGTTCTCGACAGCGGAGTGTTCTGCACTCGGCGTCCCAACAGCCCTCTGACGTGTCACCAATGCAAAGTAATGCCACGGTGTCAGAATCGGAGGAGGTGGATGCACGCCTCTTGGCAGAGGTAAATGCAGAAGACAGAGACATTCAACAGGGTCGTTAACAGGAGGATGGACACACTTGCAACACGTATGGCAGGTGATCAGATGGCCTTTTTACCAAAAGAAAGCTATTTTGCCTTGTACTTTCTCATTGCCTTCAACATCAGCATTGAACAAGCACTCTGGCAGTCTGGACTGAAACCTCAATCACCTCCCTGCTTAAGGTCTCTTGCAATAAATGTGACTTTAGCCGGCAGCAGAATACCAAAAATACCAGGCAATCAAAATACAGACACCAGAAGTAGGAAGCAGTTTTGCTACCCCAGGACTTTGCTGGGAACAAGCTGTAATCAGCATTTCCACCTCTTGCTGACCGGGAAGGAAATGAGATGTTTCTAAGATTCTTCCCCTAGAAAACAGGAGACAGACCCACCTACACAGAGAGGCCAACAGTTCCACACTCAGGGCAGATATCTAGAAAGCAAAAGTTAGCATTTAAGTGCCTGGTCAGCACCTGGAACTACATATATGAACGAGGTTATTCACTCCCTATCAGCATCTTCTAATAATCACAGCCCAGAAGGCGTTAGGAAGGATTTCTTTTTGTTCGGTTTTCTCCCTGAACCTCTTGCTTCAGACAGAAATCCCTGAATAACCTGTCCCAGTAAGGAATTCATTGGCATTGGCCGAGTCTTTAGAAAAGCTTTGTGCTTTGATGAAGGGACATGCTGGCTCCAGAGCCAGGACTGCAGGGGACGGCGCCTTGGCTGCTCTAAGTGTCACCTTTCCCATGGGACAGGGCACAAAACAGACGAGATATCTTTCACTCCTAATAAGAAGCTGCCAATAGACCTTCCCTCTTGGATGTGGAAACCTTTCTCAGATCATGCAAGCTTATCACAATGAAGAGATCTTGCTGAAGTCCTGGTCACAGATACAGACGGGTAAGGGCATGTAGCGTACATTTATTTTCATTTAAGCATATCGTACAGCTTTTCTGTTGAGGCAGACTAACACAGGTCTGGACAGCTCTAGGTTGGATGCGCTGTGACCTAGTATAAAATGCATAAGGATACCTGTTTATTCTGGCTCTGCCATTCACCTGTGGGTAGAGCATGTCACCTGCATCCTACTTGCCCTGTTGCATATATTAGGGATTGGATTTCCCTTTTTTTGCTAAATGCTTGGACGTGTACCTATGGAAACAGATAGAAAACACCCAATGTGCATATGGATACACATGCACAACAGAGGACTAAGGCTGTGGTTTATGCACAAGTGATTTTTAACTATTCTTCAGTAAGGTGCACCTATTCCTGCTTCTCCTCTTGACAGATGCATACCTTTTATTCAATTAAAACCAAAAAATACCTGTCTTTTACAGGAGCTGTTTCTGTGTTTCATTCTGGGGAACTTTCCCAAAGGCCTATCCAACAACATGCCTGTTCCACACAGCTACCTGTGATGAAAATTATAAGTTCCTACGCTGTTCCAGATCTTCCCCTCAGAAGGAGCTGTGCTGTCACCCCGAGGGGTCAGCCCGTCCACCCAAGGCCCAGACTCTGCCTTGCAGAGGTGTATTAGCTCTGAGCTGCCCCCAGAATCGCACATTGAAGACTACAACCTCTTCAGGCTGGGAGCTTGTCTTTTGCTACATATTCCCCCAGAGCAGCGTGCCAGCAATGATAAAAACCTAAATTGCTACAAATTACTCTTAAGCATTTACTGTTTTGCCCAACAATGCGTTATACACACGTAAGTCTGCAAACACTAAGGCTGCAAATGGAACCCATCCATTAGCACCAAAGCTTCGCCCATAGCTTTTTCCTTTCAGAGTACACTCTCCTCCTCCTTTCTACTTCCCACCCACCTCATACTTTCCCCTCGGCAGCAGAGGCTTAAAATAAGATAACAAACATTTTTCAAAGGGATGCAAAGAAAAATAATCCGCTATCTGGAGGGCAGAATTCACGACGCATTTATTATTCGCTTTCCAGAGCGCTAGGAAATGAAGGTCAAATATATCTGAATTGCAGCTGGTGTCGACGTGGATAGCGAATGTCTTTAAAGCACTGCGGCTAAAGGAGGCAATTCAGAGCCCACGTTACGCCGGTGTGAGACACTGACAGCCTAGAACATACCTACCTCGGAAAGCAATACTGTTAGGAATTGTTCTCATCCAACCCAGTGCAAAAAAGCAATGTTGATCCTGCCATCACCAATGTATTTATTCTAAAAGTTATTACACAGAATCACAGAACGGTTTGGGTTGGAAGGGACCTTAAAGCCCATCCAGTTCCAACCCCCTGCCATGGGCAGGGACACCCTCCACTAGCCCAGGTTGCTCCAAGCCTCATCCAGTCTGGCCTTGAAGACAGGCAGGGATGTCATTGCTCCTATGACTGGATTACTCTCAACACTCTTTAATTTTTCAGCAGGTTAAAAGAACTTTTAAAAACCCTACAACTTGAGAAAAGTCTATTCATGGGGAAAAGCATCTTGGGGCTGCTGCTGCTAGGCTGGGCAGCTCACGGCCATGAAGGTAAGAGACAGGCTTGGTGATGACGGTGAGGTGGAGATGGGGAAGATGAAAAGCACTCTCAGCATTCAAGAATCTTGGGTAACTGCAGCCTGAAATATGCTGCAGACAGGAGACACTGTTCAATCATTTATGGAAATCAAGGTTAGCAGTGTCAGCACAAGCTGGCTTGGGAGGACGCAGTTTCCTCATCCTCTTGGCGCAGAAATAACTTGGCTACATTAGAGTCTGCCAGTAAGTAAGGAATAAAGAAAGGAAATAGAGGAGGACAAGGAAAGCAAAGGATAAAATGAGTACATCAATATTTTCACAGCTTGCATACAGCAGCCCAGCAAAGACCCCAAGGGGGTTTATGTTTCAGGAACCTCAGAGACAGAGACAATTGCTACATTTGATGAAAATATACGGTGTCTGGGTTTTACAAATGGTGTCTGTAATAGTGCATCTGATTTTATAACTAGAAGGAAAAGAAATTGTTCTGATGACAATTACTGCTGAGGCATTTTGCCGCGTTTACTGGCATAGGCCTGTCATTAACACTCCATTTCTCTTAACTACAACTTACTTCCTTTGTAGTTGCTCAGTGAAGATAGGTCTGGGGGCTGTTTTCCTGGTCTTGTCAAGATGAATTTTAATGCATACCGCTTGAAAGATGTGCCACCTGCTATTTTATATCTATAATTTATTGTATAATGAGTTCCTATAAATTCTTATGATAGCTTAAGAGACTTGTAAAATGAATTGCTGGCCTATTTTTTTTTCTCAGTTCGTCAGCAAAGCAGAAAGAGCTCAGGTCACTTTGAGTTCCTCCAGACGTTCCCTTCGGCCGCAGCTCTGGCTGGCTTCCTCCACGGAAGAATCTGGCCTCTGGGAGAAGGGCTGTTATAAGACTCCCACTGGTAACGGAGAGATGCTGGCATAGCAATGTACTGCAGTTTTTGCCATTTGCTTTAAGAAGCTTCAGCTATTTCAGGCACCCATTAAACCGTTGTATGGACACAAGCTAAGTCTTCACATGTGGGAGGAGAAAAGCTCACTAGAGACTGCTTTCCGGACAAGGACAGTCTGCTACAGGCATTTAGTGAAACAAAAACCAGCAACCCTGCGAGTTGGTGGCCCAGAGACAGTATTTATTCAAGAGCTGGGACTGAGAAACCTTTCACTATTGGGGGCACCTTGTCCTCACCTCAGTATCACACACCAGAAGACATGTTTCCACGCTTGGGTCTAGCGCCACACACATACGTCTCCCATCAGAAGCTGGAGATTTTTCCATTTAGGACAGTAATCTACATTCTCCCTACCGCTCAGAGCTTGCCAAACACGACTACTAAGTTAGTAGGAAGTGCTTGTGATTTCTTCCTCTTTTATTAAACAAACAGGAAAAAAAATAGCCCACTTAAGAACAAGGGTACTGTGCTACATGCATCTTATTAAACACTGCATTTAATCTGTCTTTGGACTAACAGCACTTTCTAAAACAAGCCATAACTTTCAGTAAGCTCATGGATGGAAAACCAGAAGCGCGTGTTGAAATGAGACTGTTCCCAAGCAGAGCTCTTGCAGCGAATAAAGCCAGGATGTGCCAAGATTGCAGAGGGATTTCTGTCTCAGTCATGAGTGACAGACACCATCAACAGAGAAAATCAGCCATTGCCTTTCATCTCCTTACAAAAGCCTTGACAGCCAAGCTGCTGCAGACTAACAGTATAGGAGTCTTTCCCTCAGACAGCACAGAAACCTGGAGGGAAGAAAAGGGGAGGGAGGCGAGGAGGGAAGAAGAGGGCCTGAGGAGCTGGGACAAAGTGTCAGGACAAGCAGGACAAAGCGTCACAACGAGGCTAACGGCAGGACAGAACCCCTTCCAGCTTTGCTAAGCATGGATTTAGGGAAGCCAAAGATGCGCTGCCCAGGGCAGACAGGACCATGAGCATCTGGAAGAGCCTGGCCTGGCGTGAGCACGTACCACGGGCCAGCTGCAGGTCCGTGCTGCCTACGCTGCTGCTCCAGGGACATGCTTCAACCCAGCAGCAACAAGGGCCTTTCTCTATTGCTGGTGTTGAGTCTTGCCCTACCAGAGTGGCAGAAGGTTCAGCTTTTGGGTTTACTCTTCTCCTTGGCGTGATACTACACAATTTAAAGGTGTCAAACTGCAGAAGAGAATTCTGATGGAACAGTAATAAAAACCCATTTTACAGGTTTGTAGACTGAGACACCTCCTGTGAGTGAGTTACTGCTCAAGACAGGGAGAAAACCAAGGTTTCTCAGCTCCTACCCCTAATAATAAGGTCAAACATATTGCCAGCACTGCCCCTGATGTAACACGGTGTGTAACTCCATACTCTGTAGTTACCGAGGGCAGCCTTTTCCCAGCGTGCCTGTTAACACAAACTACATGATGCCAGGAGAAGAGCAACAGTTCAGGATTCAGGGCTGCTCTGGGGCTGTATGGGGAAGCCACGTTAGCCTACAGCTAGTCCACAGGTTCCTGTAATCAGCTGGCTGTGTCTTATCTCTAATTTTAAATGCTCCAAAGTTAACTTTAAGGAGTGGAGAGCAGGCTGTGCAAATTGTGCGGTACCCATGGTAACTGAGTTTAAGCTGTGGTTTTGCACGGAGATGGATGTATTTGAGATAATAAGGCCCAAAGCACCAGATTAAATAAGGAAGGAACACAGAAGACATTGGCTAGAACACATCCTCAAAGGCACAGCTCCAACACTGTGGCATATGTGCCATCAGACATGCCCAAGGTAAATACAAATGGCATAAAAACACTGCCTGAAGACCTCCACCTGGGAGCAAATGTGGCAGGGGAAGCAGTATAGGCTAGCAGGCATTCCCAGCCTTCTTTTTTTGCAGATATTTAAGTACCATACTTTGGATTTCTGCTTCTTCATGCTCCCCAGTTTAGAGCATCCCGGCCAAACAGCGGCATGGTAGTATTGACCCCATCCCATAGTGCATTATGGAAGTTTTATTGGCATTCATCTGGAATGAACCACATGGCTTTGCTCATATTGACAGACTCATTTCCCACACATCCAGTTATACATGTACTTCCCATGCACAATAAGACTGCAGAGCAAAAGCTCCCAGAGGCTTTAAACCTTTTATCTTTTAAATCACCTCTAAACTGCTTAACTCCATTAGCAATCTGGAATGCACAAGTCACCTGCCACAGGGTGAAGGGGAATTAAGTAAAGCAAAGTCTTCTGGTAGTTGAGAACTGGAAGCTTTTTGCTTGCTTTGCCAGGAATTTTCCTGACATCCCCTGCCATCATTCCTCCAGGCCCATCTGAACCTCTGCACATCCAAAGTCCAGAGAAATGCCCGCTGCCATCTCCAGCACAGCACAGCCAGGCACCTCAGGGACAGCACCTACAGGCTGCTACCAGACTAATTAGGCTACATCACACCAGCTCAAGAGCTGCTCAGCAAGAGAGCTCAGCAAACAACTCCCACGTACAGCTTCAGAGGTTTGGGGGAAGCCCCACTTCCGTAAGAAGACATGAACAGACTGGACTTGGACCCTGGTGAGGACCAGCCTCCCTTCTGTGCCAGGGCAGAGATCTCCAGAGGAACCGCAACCAAGACCTCCCCTGGACCTGCAGCCCAAACGCCCAGGGAGAGGTAGCACAGGAGAGGCCAGGAGATGACAGCAGCCCCTGAGGACAGAATCACACCACCTCCCCACTCCGGATAGACACAGTCTACCCAAGGCAGCTGTCACGGTTAAGGCACGGTTGTCTCAGGCCAACTGCTTCACTCTGCTACAGGCAGTGCCCTGCCTGTAGCCAGCGTGATGGGGAAAATAGCTACATGTGCCCTGCCTGTTTGACTTGTCGTTCCTCCTGAACTTCAGCTCACGCTCATCATGACAGTAGGCCAACATAACGTGCTGAGCTGTGACCTGAGTCACCCAGAGCCCTGCGACATGGTCAGTCTTGACAGACTGCCCCTCCAGTAGGGCAGACTGCCACGGACAACGGCTGGAGCAGACGTCTTGTGAGGAACACCTGAAGTCAGGGCTGCGAAGCCTGCCAGGTTTTGTCTGTCAGGCAGGAAGGCTGTGGCAGGCACCGCACGCTCCACGAGGCCACTCGTAGCGGAAGGAGAGAAGCACTTGCATGTATGCATGCCTTCCTGAAATTCAGGTAGCATTTCTTCTGTAAGAAGTAACAACCTTTGAAAAAATTCAGCTCCTTCTCACTCAAACATCATCTATCCCCACACATGAAATACAGCATCGCTTTATTTTATGCCTGACCGACGTCAAAGCTGCCTCTCCCAGGCCGATGGCTACTGAAGCAACCACGCCTGGCATACAATTTCCCTTAGCATGCATCTGGTTCCTGCTTTGCGGAAAAACTAGTAACCTGGCTGATGACTTCAGTAAATGAGCAGTGCTCCATGCAGAGAGATGTGATACCAGAACCAGCCAGGAAGAGACATTTCCACCGTAAACAGGACTCACCAGCAGTGGCACATTCAGCCCCAGAACACAGGGTGGTTGCCACCAGCACATTCAGCCTTGCCCCCTTCTCCTGCTTTCCCCTCATTCCACAGCCCACCTGCCCGTTCCCTCCTCCTTGCTAAACTTCTAAGAGCAGCAAACTCCCATGACATTTGCATAACACCAGGTGTTCGGCAAGAAATGCCATTCCCTTAAAAGATCAGTGATGCTTATGGGACATGGATCCCACGGATGCCACAATTGCACAGTGCCCAGAGGTGCAACAGAAGGAAAACTGAGCAAAGAGACTGAAGTAGGATAGTTTTCCAGTCCCTAAGAGTCTCAGCCCCTGGACTCCCTAAAACCAAAAACTCTCACTTTTGTATTTAATAACAAAATTAAGAAAATACGGGCAAAACCTCTTCTCCCGCTCTCCTGGTTACATGAAAGCCTCTGCCTGTTTGCTGCTGAGTACAGGTGGGTTCAGCTGGTAAGAATTCAGCCACCGGGATCGTAGGCAAGCACATCCTGTCATTAATCCACCCTGCTTGCCTGCTCTTGCGAGAAATCCCACTTGTTTTTTTTTCCAGGGCTCAGAATGTGGGCAGCAGGGCTGGAAAGAAACAATGTGCCCATAAATATAGCTAATGACACAAGTTTTCTGGACACCCACTTGACTTTTTCCTCACCCCTTTTCTTTAATTTGCTGATTCTTTCACTTCTCCAGAAACTGTGGACTGGCCTTCTCCAGGTGCTGCTAAACAGGCAGCTATTGGGGTGGCCCCCCCACACACTACACCTCAGCTCCAGCAGCAGCAGAAGCCCAAGCTGATTCAGGATCCTGAGCCAACGAGCCTTGCTGAAACTGAAATGTTTCAATGGGGTTTTACTTGGTTTTTCTTTGAGTGGAGTCTTCCTTCAGAAATTTGAGCTATTCCAAACTTGACTTACTTCTCCCATTTTCAAGATGCCTAGAAAAAGTATTTTAAAATCAGAAAAAGGGGAAGGAATTTTTCAGGAATGGGAAGTTTGTTGAAACTACTCCTTTTCTCAAGCAAAAGGCTTCGTTTTATTAATTGGTTTTATTTTGATTTAAAAAAAAAATCTAAAAAACTGATTAGAAAAACTCCATTTAGCTCAACTTCCTAGCTTCAACATCAACTCCAAACCTAACTCTGGGAAACAAGTCCTTCATTCCTTTCCCCAAAGATAAGACAGGGAAAACTGACCTGCTTTCACGTGGGAGAAGAGTTTGCTGTGAGGACTCTCTCCCCTAATGTATATATTCCAACGTTCCGGTGAAACCAAGTGTTCTGTATTTAATAGCTTAAGCGAGAAGTCATAAAAGCCAACTTCAGCAGACTACACATTATTAAGAAATAGGGATCCAGATGGCTAGCTGAGGTCAAGCTGAGGCCACCATACCCATGAAGAATATACACTTGTGCGTCCTTATTGAAGTTTAGGGATTTAGTAAAAACAGGAGTGTTTTCCTTTTAGAGCGCCCAATGCAGATCATTTTGTTTACTTTAATGAAATACCCTAAATCTTTCACAAAGTTTAAAATAACAAGAAGCTGCCAGAAGTGGGACAACACTATATTGTGGTTTCATGGGGAACTGTTGCACTTTTTTTCTTTTTTTTACGTAACTAAAAAATAATACTAACTACTTCTTCTAAAAGCCAGTAGCTGTGTCAAGGTCCCTGAATTTCAGGAAGACTTCCTGTGGCTCTAGGGTCTAAAAATCCTATAGAAATCAGTACCGCCTCCTCTTTTACAGCCATCTGCTCAGCCAGGATGAGCCTGTGACAGCGACCACCCTTAGCGGCAGAAGGTTTGTCATCATCTGCGGCTTCGCATTGCTCAGGTGGTCCATGAAGGTGCTGAAGTTCGCGCATTCCGAGTGAGGCAATCTCCCGAGGAAGCAGTAATCATCCCTGTCTGGTAGTGCCCACCACCTCACCACTGACTAAACACGGGACTTGGCTTTCAAGATCAAGAACCTGCAAGTCCAAGGGCAACTTTTTTGCAAATTATGGAGGTTTTGAGCATCAGCTGAGATCAGGCTGACATAAAAGGCCTTGGTTCCAGCAGTAAGTTCAAGAGATGGACGGGTGAGCACTGAGCAGTTGAGGCTTTCCTGCTGCCAGGGTGAAGCTCTGCACCCTACCGTGGGCTTACCCACAGGTGGGGGTCCCTGCCACGTGGAGTCGGCACGACCTGCCTCCGATTCGGTTTGGTAGCCACGCTGCCCAACAGCGAACTAAATAACAGCCGCTAACACTGTGACACAAGACTTGGCACAAGAGGAAGCAGTGAAGTAGAAACCGGAGGTAGTTCAAAGGGTTCTGGTGCTTTCTCAAAACCCTTCTGCATATCTTCTTCCCTCCTCTGAAAATACTGGTGCCGGCGACCGGACGAAACGAGACAAACTCACTGTGAGGATCAATACCCAGCACTGCAGGAGGCACCGACTGTACTGCCAGCCAGAATGCTCAGTTTCTCCTCGCAATTTCCTATCACCCTTTCGCTGATAATTCCCTTTATTTATGAGCAGTTCAAAAGTGCGTTCCCCTATTATACTTTAATTGGCTTACGATTAAGCAAGCAGGCAGTGCTAAGGAGATGAGAAACCGTGGTGCAACACAGCAGAAAGCATTAGAGGCCTTATTTCCACCCTCAAAAAGAACTGTGTGGTGCATCTGAAAACACTTAGCAAGCGGCAAGCCAGCAAGAAAAGCAGGGCAAATACAGATTTCTACGCTCTTGAAACTAAATCCCTGTAAAGAAAATTATTATTCTCTCCCAGCACCGCATGGTTCTGATTGTACCAAAACGCATTAAAACAACAATGCTTTTTCCTAAGCTGACCAATCTCAGGAAATGACTTGGGAGCTGAAAGCTGTACTTCACTCGCTGGAGACTACCTAAGTACCAGGCTGCGCCCGCTACTCACAGCGCCACACGTTCTCCAACAAAAGACAACACTGATTGCAATTGCTTTTAGGAAGACAGAATGAGTCAAAAGTAGTGTTTTGACTTGAAGATTATGGACTTTGTGGGTCATAGCAAAGCCATTAACACCAAACACCTGTTGGAACAAATTTAAAAACAAGTGTTTTATTACCTCATTTACCTCGCAAACTTGCCTCTTTGGTAGAGCTAGAGCGTAAAACTCGGGCGCTTTCAAAACAGCAGCTCATTACTCTGACTTGCGTAATGGCTTTCTCCAAGCACTAAAACTGTGTTATACAAAGACTAAAGAAAGGGACTTGAAAACCAAAGGTTACTGACCCATTTGACCACAAGGGCTACAGCTTTCTGTAACAGAGGACTTCAGGTACTTCAGCACAATTATAGACCTTCATGCCAAATGAGTCACACGTCGTAAAGTCCTAAAGAAAATTCAGTTATATTGAGACCAGCACTTCTGCCCACCTAGCAGGTACTTTTCTTTACATTCCTGATCCACTTTCAATTTACACGTTTGAAAAGGTGATTCACAGATCTGGAGACAACATTATGGAGAAACAGAAAGCACATTTTCTGTTCAAAAAACACTTGAGTATAGCAGTGAAAAACACAATAAGGAGAATCTAATTTTCTGCACTGATGCATTTGCTAGAAAAATTTTTTCTTTCTATTTTGAGGATATTACTATTTAAAAAAAAAAACAAACACCCTATAACTCTAAAAACTATTTCCGTAAATGTAAAGAGATACTAGATCTCTTTAAAAGAAGAGGATGAACCATACTGCTTAGGGATATAACATGATACCACAAGGAAAGCCCTTACTTCCACCTCTAGAATCATGTTCTGCCCATCACATCACGTACCAGAGGACGTGGCAACACTCGCAGTCCTCGGTCCAAAGTTCAGGGATTGCTCCAGGCCGAGCGCCTGTCAGGCAATAAGCTCTGCTGAGGGCAAACTTCTGCGATAGGAAAGGATAAACAAGGTGAGTGATATATCGAACCCCCTTAGCCAAGAAGAACAGCAAAGTTCCACAGTTGCTGTGCCAAGGCAGAAAGTCCTGCACATGCTCCCAGAGCTGAAAGAGGTACCTCTTTCTGGATACGTGGAAGATACCACAAGATTCCAGCAACATGATAGCCAGACACCTCTCAGTGCTGCCAGATATTACAGCCATGAGTTCCCTTTGTCAGGAGCACAGAGCCATGCGCTCCTGCAGAGCTGGAGTCGGTTCATACAACCCTGAGCATCC
The DNA here is from genome assembly GCA_027574665.1 of Rhynochetos jubatus. Classification (NCBI taxonomy): domain Eukaryota; kingdom Metazoa; phylum Chordata; class Aves; order Eurypygiformes; family Rhynochetidae; genus Rhynochetos; species Rhynochetos jubatus. Next base: position 3,621,698 of record CM050654.1, on the reverse strand, counting down.
TGAGCTCAGGATGAACCCTGCCTCACTTAGGGAGCCAGCCCTGCACTGCAGCTTACTGAGCTAAACCAGCTCAAGCTTTTTTAGCTGTCGTCTTGTAGATCAGGACCAGGGACTAAGGGCCCTGAACTGTGAGAAAAAGAAGATTTTCCTGTCAACTGCAGGACCCAAAAGCCTTCATTTCTTCAGCAGACTGCCATCGAGTTCTGTGTCCCACAGTTCCATCAGCTCTAATCATCCCAGCAAGTACCAACAACCTTGCAGGACCCGATCCTACTTATTTCCAGTTTATGCCTACATGCTAAGTACATCCTTACCGTGCAGGCTTTGGCTCAGAGCAGGACCTGTAACAGCACTCGGTGCACACACTGAGAAAAGGCAGTGGTCCTTGAAGAGTTTACAGCCCAATGCCGACATACAGAAGATGGTAATAACTGGGGTTTCCTTTTCTATGTACCTGCATTTATGACACAGAGGCGCTCTATAATAAACATCGCCAGTGCAGATCATGTTCATACGTAAGCTATACAACAGGCAAGTTATATGCCTTTGGTCCTCCATAACCTGTCTCTTATTCCCCAGCTGTTGCGCTATCACCTGCTCCCTGCCTCTGATTTTGAGGATTATCTGTGCATTCATTTTCAAGGAAAATAGTTTTAAGAACTGTGTTGTATTGTGCCCCTTTTTTTTAAAAAAAAAAGAGATTATGAATTGAGGCCAAGGAAGATAAAATGCCTTGCCTGAGAACATGCACAGGCTCTACAGCACATCACGAAAGCGCATGCAAGGTTTTCTGAGTTTCAATCCGAGCTCCGACGACACAATCACCACTCCTGCCTAGCTAAGGGCTGCCGTCTCTATATGCAGTAAACAGATCATATGGGCCACAGGCCTGAAGTTTATCTTAAGCTCCTTTAAACCCACTGCTCATCATTCAAAGGAAACCGTGTGACCTTTAGTGACATCTCTCTGGAAGGAGCTTTCATGTCTGGTGCTCTGAGATGATTAGAAGACACGGTATTTTGAATGCAAACTAAGAAATCTCAGTGCTCCGCTGCTTCTTACTCTCAGGCATTAAGAAACAGATTTCTCTGGGGTTTGTAGGAATTGGGGAAATACATGAAAACAGTAAATGAGCAAAGGAGTAGCAGGGAGCTTTGTCTGGCCCCTTTGTCCTCCTGGCAGAAGTCTCACTCTTTCAGGTGCTGAAGGGCACCCTCCAGCCACACAATGATCAGAAAAAGTTGTCTGGAGACTGGAAAAAGCAACAACCAAACTGGAAGTATGGAAGGAATGAAAACCTTGTTCAGTTAGCCATTACAAATGGACAGCCACTCTTTATTCCAACTTTTGCGTCTGGGCATGGACCAGGACATTTTGCTGAATATCAGCTTCTCCACTAAAAAGAAGGAATATTTACCTCTTCATCAGACTGGCCATGACATGGCATTTTTCCTCCCTCCTGATGGATGAGGACCCAAACGGGTAAGGAGGGAGAATATCAGGTAACGGACACCCAGCACACATGTTCCCTCCTTTGGGCAGATGCTCTCCCAGTTCCAAGTGCATTCTGGGGACAATGTTGTAAGACTACGGAAACAAGACTGGGATGGATCTGCCAACAAAAGGATGATGCCCTATCTGGTAATGACATCACCAGATATCAGAAAAATACAACTGTACCTTACTAATACAATTGCACCTAACTTAGTCACGCTCTACACTACCTGGCCAGAACTGTATCTCCACCTAAAGAGGTACATCGTCACCTGGTGTGACTCAGAACAGCCATGGTGACCTAAATGGCACAACTCAAGACTCTACCAGCCGAGGATGCGGCCTTGAAGCAGAAGCTAGTTTAGGTAGACCTCCAAGTTTGATCACCAGTACAATACCTGGCCATGGCAGCAGAACTGTCAGTCCACCTGGAAACAACACAGCATCTGAACAGAGCCCTCTTGAGGTTACTGAGATAGTACCAGCCATTATTAAGGTTTCCTTCCTTCAAGCCCCTTACATCCACATGTGTAGTGCCAATTTTCTGGTGGCCTCTTATTACTGAGCTGGCCCATTTCCCAGAAAACATATGCCATGTGAAGTAGCTCACCCCAAATTACTCCAAACCAATTAAAACCATTTTCAAAATGAATTGCCTCTTGGCTGAGCACATTCCCGTGAAGTTGTATTTTGCTCTCCTTACTGACTGTCATGGTCTTTTATGGCCCTGCTGTACCTCAGTTACGGGAGTATTAGCACAGAATTACTTGAGGGAAACTATAGTCTTCTCTCCTGCGGCCAAAGAGCCCTGAGAAGGTAAGTGCTGCAGGCTGTGTCACATCCCAGCTTAATGCTGGGGGTAGTGGGAGACAGGAATTAAGGCTACGACATCAAAATTCAAAGGCCTCCCCCCTACCAACAACCACTACATCCAGTCTGACTTACAGACAGAACTACACCACAGCGCTCTTCACCCAGGAAAAACAAAGGCATAAAGAGAGAAGAAGCTGTCACCAAAACAACACTACCGAAAATGTGTGTCTGGTTGTGCAGAGACATATGGTGTCCCAGTAACAGGCTCCACCAGAAGTAAATAAGGACAAAACTCCTCCTGAACACGTGTGACAGTGGGGCCATATAGCCTGGGAAACAGCAGACAGAATGAACCTCCTGTAACCCAGTACATGCGCTCAGTGTCACAAGATAAATAATTGATTTCCCTTAATTAGGCTACATCCTCCTGCTGTCACGCAACCGCTACTTGGTAACTGCACAACTAGGTGAAACCAAACCCTTACATACCAGTAATTACTGGATGAAAGCTTAATTTTGTTTCATTCTAGTATCTCAGTGGCTTGCTGCAAAATGAGCCATGGTATTTTCAGTTCAGATGGATATAGGAGATGGCATACCTGCGTCACAGCTTCACAAGTAACACCTTGAACAGGTGAAGATTTAACCAACCAGCACAAACTTCAAGGAAACTGAAAGAAAGAAATGCTGAAATAAAGACTGAGCACGTGGCTGGTACGAAAGTAACCCTTTAAAGCAAGGAAATGCTACTACAAAACAATTCCCTGTATTTATGTGCACACTTCTAATGAATATGCTTCAGCTATGTGCAGTTGTTGATGAACAGTCAATGAAGAAACAGTCTCACTAGCATTAAAACAGCCATGCGGAGTAGTGTTAGAGTAATGGGTGCTTATACGCCTCAAGAGGTTGGAAGAGGGGACTTACTCTTCTGGATAAACAGCATGTCGTGCATTACTTATTCCATTCTTATTATTCCTATGAAAAATAAGGTAACTAGTTAAAAGAAAACAAACAATCCACACTAATCTTGCCACCCACAGAAAAAAATCTTGCAAGAGATGTTTTACATCGAAACTAATAATTGAACCTCGCTGCACATGAGGTTATGCTTTGCATGATGAGGGCGAGCGTGACGTCTTGGCTTGTAGCAAGAAACTAAGAGCCACCAAGCCAAAAATGAGATGCAGTTTAAGAGGAGACCAGCATCAACAGGCAACAGCTAAGGGAGCTCACAAGGGAGCGAAAGGGCAGATATTCACTGTGGTCCGTCCTACAAATGCCACGAGTTCAAAGCCTGCATCCAACTTCCAGCATCCTCCAACAGCTCAGAAGGTGCCCCAATGGGACCTAATCATTTCCAAGGTGTTCTGAAATCCTGAAACGCATACGAGAAAGCCAAAAGACATCTCAAAAGTCTGCACCATTTTCACACTGTTGATGAGCCCCATTCTGTGTCACACACACATCCTTGGTGGGTTCGCGGGGAACATACGCAGGGACTTCTGCCACTAGGATTTCTGTATATGGAAAGAGTAAACAACACGCAGAAAGAAAACTACGCTGTAGGAAACCGTGCCCTAATTTTGAAGGCATACGCGTTAACGTACTGCTTGCAACCAGTCGATAAAACCACACAAATCTGTTTGAATATGGAAATGAAAGCATTTCAACGTGAGTTTAATTTTTAAGGTTGAGCCCACACAGCCTTATGTGTTTCTATTAAACCACTTGGAAGAAACATAATTTATTTTAAACAGCCTCTTCGGTATTCCGTGTCCCCCCTCCCCGCCATTCTTACCTTTAAGCATTCAGCTAAGTCCATCACAATTACTGCCTACATATTCATTACCATTATGTAGATATGTGAATTAAAACATCTTCAGTTGTATAAGCATGGCATATACCTAAACACCTCCACATTCACACCACAACTACACCTTAACCAGCAACGTACGGGATGTCACTATACCCGTTTACTAATGACGATCGATGACGGAATAAGACAAAAATGGGGATGTTTAGAGCTTTTTAGATGCAATGGTTGTGTTACAAGTGTATCTGTAGCAACCATAAGCATTTTAGAAGAAATGGCAATTTGGGAACCAAGACAAGCCAAAGCTCTACCAGCTTACCATGAGTAACTAGGTGGTGTATTTTAGTAGTTAATATCAAACAATAAATTCTCCCATTCTGCCACCGTCATTAACGTCACTTTCACTTTTCAGCATAATGACAGCCTCTGGCAAAAGACTCTACGGTGACAATTCCAATTAACTTTCCTCATCTTTATCTCACAGGTCACCTGTTAAAAAATGCATGCTTACTCTGTCTTGGCTCAGAACAAGACTGACTGCAGCGGAGGTGAAGTGTTCTTCTAAGTCAAGTAGGTCATGCCATCTCGGCTGCACTTTGTACAAGTCATCCTGCATGATGTGCGAGCTGTCATTTGACATGCCTTCCTCACTGGCTGCCTTATGCCCTGCAGACAGGCTGCCTCTCCTTCCCTTAGCAGTAGGAGGGAACCCAAAGAGCCACTGTCTTCACCTGCGGACCTCAGCAAAAAAAAGCCTCCACATGCAAGAGCAGCCTGTCTCGTCAGCATCTAAATGAGCCCAGTGTGCTCTCTTCGCTGATTAAAGCAGCTCCTTAGGGGCCTAATCCAAACCCCACAGCAGCCAACAAAAGGTTTTACTTTGGTTTCAGTAGGCTTTGGATCAAATCCTGTGGATACCATCATACACTTCCTTCAAGACATACAAGAGGAAGAGGGGGAGAACCTGTTTTAATCTAATCCCATGTTCCCCTGAAAGAGTGGCCAAAAGGACCACTGATAAAAGGACTTTTATCAGCAGTGCTTAGGGCCTAAGTGATAATTTCAGGAATCCATCCGAAGCCGACTCCCCAGCTGTGGTGCAAGGTGTAAGGACAGCTACCAGCTGAGGAGATCCAGTGGGAGTGTGGGGTATATCCTTGCAGCAAGCAAGTCTGGCTTCTTCTTGGGTGCAGTTGTGAGCAGAGGTTGTTTCTATGAGCTGAGTATCTGCCCCTGCAGACATCACCTCCAGTCTCTTTCTCCCTCCCAGAAGGCAACTCGCATGCCAAGGCTGAAACCGCACAGACCATCGTATCTGAGCCATACGACACCAAACGAGAACCTATGCAACACCAAAATCTCTACAGCTCCAACAGCCAGACAGACTGGAAAGGAGGGACATGGTCCCAGAATGAAGGAAATTTCAGAGTTTCTCAGCCCATATAATACAGAAAACGTATGTTTCTTTAATCACCCATAGCCCCGTAATGCACGTATGGCTCAAACGGTACAGGTTTTAGATGCCAACAAGCCTACAAGAACCAAGTGCACACACACATATATACAAATTCACCCCGTGCCACGGCAAAGTTAGAAGATGCAGGAAAGAGGACAAACAGCAGGAGTTGCAGCTGCATGTTAAAGTGGTAAGATCAGTTGTTAGATCCCAGCTCTCTGAGGGAATGCAGAAAGCAGTAATAGGGAGTTCATTGCCTCGAGTCCAAGAGCGCTTCTTTTTAATTCAGTATCAACAACTGGGTCTTTATTAGGCCAGGAAACAACTAACCCCTGGTCTTTTGACAGCTCTGTCTAACGCAGTCAAGACAGGATTCATCCTAGAAGCGGCTTGTCTGGCAGTTTCAAGATGCAAGGTATCCTCTGGAGTTCCAAATGTTGTGCAATACTCTGGCCCTAATACCAACTTGTTCACAGGGTGATTTTTATGCAGTTAAAATGTTGTTTTCTGGCGTCTTAAATATCACAGTAAAAACATTTGCCATTTCTGCTTATACGAACGCTTGCTAGGCTAGCGCCCTCCCGTGCTACAGACTGCAGTGTTTTGTTTGTTCCAAAAAACAAAGCACCGTCACTTAGCTCTTTGCACTTACCCCATCCACGGCACATCCTCGCAGCAATGCCTCCAACCTGCGAATCCCTTGGGAGGACTGCAATCCGCTCGCAGTATCTAGGTCCTATCTTGGGAAATGACTGACTAGTCACTCTAGTTTCAGGCCAATACAGGCTTAGATAACCACATAAATGCATATATTTTACGTAATCTACCTCATAGCCTCCAGATATGTGAAGGTTTGGGGGTTTTCAATATATTTTCCAGGTAAGAAAGCTGGGTAATATAGTCAGGTATGAAGGCAGGAATTAAAGACTCTTCCCAAGTTACAGAGCGATCAGTGAAAGAACTAGGAGAAAACTGCCCTCATGCAAGCAGTTCTGTGTAACAGCATCTATAGAGCTCTTATGTTAAGCACTGCAGAGTTGCCCCATCACAAGAGCTACTTAAAGTTTGTGGATTGCTCCTTCATCTCCAACCTCCTCATCTCTCCATCCTAGAAACTACACCCAGGTGAACAGGATGAAATCACTGGGGCTTGGAAGAATCACCAGTTGCACGACTGGAGCTTATAAGGACAAAAACCAGACCTGATGTACTAACATTGGGAAAATCCTAAAGGCAAGACAACCCAAGCAATAGTCGGCAAACATGCAATTGCTGCTGGACAAACTCCAAGCGCCCGTTTCCACAGGCACCCAGATGATGTGGCAGCAGGCTCCCATAGCAGTCCCGTGATCAACGCGCTGCAAGTCCTGGGAAAGCCTGTCTTCCCAACCAGTACATTTTACATACACAGTGCAATGTGCTAGAGGGTGGAAAAAAGTAAAGACTTTTACCTGAAGGCGTTTATTTTCTTTAATTCCATTTTTTAGCCTCTAAGTGTAGCAATTGTTCCATTGCCCTGAACTTAAAAATCACAGCCAGCGAAGCGTACTTAGTAACCAAGAATATATTTTCATACGTGCAATCGTGTTGCGTCTCAGTGTCCCCACACCAGTTTCTCAACCCTCTAACTGTTTTATTCAGTGTGCCTAACCATCCACAATTACGTTTTCTTTTACAATGGACCGACTGCTTCGTGGTTGCTGCTTAGTTTTGCTCTGGTAAGACTGCAGTGGTCCTACAGTCCTGTCTCCTCCCATCCTGACTGCAAACGGAGCTCAGAGTTGTTAGCGCAGGAGGGATGAAGGTTGATTTTCTAGAAATTGTTACTCACTGCAGCAGAACAATACCAAAGCCACACCAATAGCCAGTCTCAACAGGAATTCAAAACAGAAGAGGATCTTTACCTTCCCTTCCTTCCTCCACCACTCTTCTTGTTGGTTGGCTGGTTTGGTTTTTCTGAGACAGTCGCTCCTGCTTAAGCTCTGCAGATAGATGTTGCCCCTTGCTCAGCCACCTCCCTGCAAGGGACCCCTGACACGCTCTGGCTGTGACCAGGAGCACCAAAAGACAACACTCCCTTGGTCATATTGTTCATCTTGCCAATACGCCCGTTACCACCGCTGCTGACTCAACAGCCCAGGCACAGCACTCCATAACAACATCTCCTTTAGAGATGCTTACTGAGGCACGTCAAGCCTTTCGTGGAAGCTCACCAGACATCTATGGGACACTGACTGGAAACTGCCAAAGGGAGCAACACGTAACATCAAAGACCTCAAAATTCAATTGTTTATTAACCCGCTCGTGCATCAACCCCCTCCCAACTCTCACCTCCCGTGAAGAAAGCAAGGTCCTGAGCGTGCTGGCATTTCACATGCCGGAGGACTCGCCCCTTCCCATAAGCCTGTCAGCACAGCAAGCTGTACAGGATTCTGCTGCAGAGTGAACTAAGACACCGATCAATTTTTAACGCGCAGACGTGCACAAGTGACAGGCTGTGTTAAGTGCCCAAGGACAATTCACTGCTCTCTGCAAAGCCACGGGGCTACCCTGCAGCTCTCAGTAGCACAACAGTGGGAGGATGCTTCCAACAGCAGCAAGGAGACTCTGAACTTGCATGGGCTTAACCTCTGTTGGGACGACAAAGACCCTCAGAAATCTTCCAGAATATTCCTGCTTTCTTACGCTCAGTAAAATTCTTATGGCCCAGGCAGTCAAAGGGAAGAATTTCACTTGGGCACTTCAGTGTTGGTAGCCCTTCAAAAGTCTTTATTGCTGATGTTAGGAACACCTGGCTAGGGTAGATCAATAAAACATGAACTGCAGACCATCTCCTACTCCCAGGCAGTGCTGCAGACCTTCTGCAGCTGCTGCACGTAACAGGCTTTGGACTTGGTCCAGAGAGATAAAGACCTTCAGTCTGCTCAACACTGCCACGCAGACAGCAAGAACCAGCCACCCGCTTACCCATCAGTACCATCTCCTGACAGCAGGTGAGCAGCCTGACTTGGATATGAACTGGCACAATGAACAGTGTCTACAATATGTTACACATTTACCATTACACTTTTGTTACTGTCAGCCCGCTTTAGGTTCTCTAAAGGGTTGTTGAACCTTTAGAATCCTTCAAACCCCTCAACTCTAGCAAAATTTTTTACAGAGTTCCCTGAAGCATCTTCCATGTCCAACATTTGTTACTCTCTAAACCTTGCCTTTATTTCCCTCTTAATATATTAAATCATAACATGTATTTTGGCTTTCAATGCATATGGCTGCTGCCTTCCGTTTAAAGCAAAGCGCCCTATTAAAGTGCAGTGATTAATCAAGATGATAAAGGCTGTGGTGAGGCCACTGCTATCAGTCACATTTCTTGCACAGAAAGGCACTCATGCCAAAAACGGGGGGGGGGGGGGGGGGAGAAGGCTCATTTACCACTATTGTAGTAAGATTATTTTCTGTTAAGAAAAGTGGCAGCTCCTTTGTCCAACATTGAATGCAGACTGACCAGCAATTTAAAGACCTCATAAGATATGGTTAAAGATAATAATAAAACAAAGTCACCCTGTGTGAAAGGGGACAGATGGCAGCCACACAATAGCCATCAAGGCTACTTAAACAGATAAGTAGTCTTCCTACGCCACCCCGGCCCCAGACATGTGCTGATTCAAAGACCGGCTCTCCTCGCACGGAGCCCTCTAACCTTAAGCAGGTGCAGAGGCCACGGTTTTCCCTTCCACGCTCTCATTTACAGATCTGCCCATTCTCTCCGCCAAGCACAAAACAAGCAAAGCCTGCAACAGATGCTCCTGCACAGCAGTGATAAGCTACGCCTCTGTGCCTTGCAAACACGTGCGCCGGTCCCTGGGACAAAGCAGCATGGCTCTGGGAAAGGTAGAGGAAACGCGTCGGAAACGCAGGGGCCAGCCCGGCGTTCCATCAGAAATCTGAGCCTCAGAAGGGACAAGCTGCCACGGGGGCGAAGGGCTGCACGAGTGATGCTCGCTTCACCTCAGAGATGCGGGCTCCACTCCCTAGGCAGACTTTCTGTACGGAGAGAATCCGTGACAGATCCAGGGAAGCGCCAGTATCAGCCAGGGTGGCCAGAGAGGCAGGCTGCAGTGAATTTGGAATGACACGGGTCCTGGAGAGACCCAGTTCCACAAAGGCCTCGGATCCAAGGCCAACTTCTGCTACACAGAACACATTTTACCAAAAGCAAAAGGCGCTGATGAGCCTGTGAAACCAGGAGCCAGGGACAAGCAGGAAAGCCAGAGGGGAGGAACCAGGGTGCTGGGGAGACCAACCATCTCAGCAACCTTCTGCCAAGTCTGGTGGGCTCTTCTCCCCCCAGACACTGCAGGACTGCGGCTTTTAACGTTGCAAGGGCTACTCCCGTTCCTGGGCCTAACCTTCCTACAACAAAGGTGCACAGAGACGGGCTGTCCCTGTGTCCCACTAGCATCCTGCACTACTTCATTTTTACATACATCCCTCTCCTGATGACCCCTGCAAGCGGCATTGCTGGGAAACGAAAGAGCTCTGGGTTCAGTTCTCAAACACTCACGGCTGTAAATCCTCAAAAGCCTTTTTAAGCTCTGTCATAACAGATGACTTTCTTTCCCATGACATAGTTTATTATATACAACTATTTCTTTCCCTTCTTTTAAGAGGAAAGGGGGCATAACTGCAGGGAAGCGTATTAGCACCGTAACACGAGTTGAATCCAAAGGTGAGAACAGATTTTTTTTGGCAGAATGTGCCTGAGCAGCTTGGGCCCCTCATTACATGTAGTAAACTACACAAACAGAAGTACAGGTGCAAAGGAGATGCCAACATCTGGGACCACCCTTCACTAGACACCTAGCCCCTAAGGCTTTTCATTCAAGCCAAGCCAACCCCACAGATGGAGGATTAGACCCAGTAAGAGTATTTTTTTTTAATAATTTTATTAATTTTACTTTAGTAACAGTATTTCAGAAGACGTAAATAATTCTTTTCCTAACAACATACAAGCAAATGTCTCATCTTTGACAGGTGCAGAAAGCTCAAAAGAGAAAGGGTCCAAACACTGGGTTCTTATGAGTGAAATTCTGGGCAAGTGAAGTGAGGTACACTCCTTTTTTCCCCCCTCTAACACTACAGATTTATAATCCACTTTTCTGTATTATATATGATTACACACAGGCCAAATTCATATTTGATTACTGAAAGATGATTTGCTCCAGGAATTAACTTGCCAGCAATACTTTATTCCAACAGACCTCAAAAATCATCCTAACTCTAGCACTCTTTCACTGATATTTAGAAGAGTTTGTTTTGGTACTTCTTCTGTTTAGATACTGCAGAAAGGCATTTTATGGGTAAACACAGTTTTATTACAAGGGCTCCTTGTAATAGAGACAGCTCTGGAAAATGTAAATGCAAACACTAACAAAATGTAAGTGACCACATGGTACAAATGCAGTGCTTTGACTACACCCTCCGTCCCTGTGTCCCACTGCTTTTCTCCGTTTTTAATTATAGGTTGGTATTTTAGGGGGTAAAGTCACAAATCTTTTGCAAAGCTGACACCACAGCTGAATACTCGTGTTTGCCCTGCTAGGCACAGATTAACCTTTAACGTGCGAAGAACAAAACCCGAGTTTTGAGTTGCACAGCCACGAAGTAATTTGTAGTGCAGTCGTGGTGGTACCAAATTACAGCCCAAAAGGTAACTGAGGTGGCTCCAGCGCCCAAGAGCCACAGTCATCTGTCAAGTTGCCAACTGAAGGATATCGCAATAGCTCTGAGCCTCCATGAGCCCTGGTTTAAACACAATCAGCAGAAGGTAGAGGATTTTCCCTCCACAGGTCACCTTACCTCTGGCAGAGGAAAAATAATGAAAAATAAAGAACAGAAAGGACAAGACAGACTTGTTGCTACAGCTCTCCAACTGGCGTCAGGAGAAGAGCTCGCCAGGCCCAGGTCGTGCTCAGGAATGCTGATAGCCTTCAGCAAAAGGCACAATTGCCTCATCCCTCCCCACGCAGGAGGGCTGGGACCAGCCCTGGAGTGATACAGCTGGCAGCAGCAACAGTGGCCATCATACACACAGTGAAGAACGTCACCAGCACCGGGACGGCAGGATCAGGAGGCAGCTTTCGGCCACGTGCACACCCTCGTACCCAAAGGCATCCTTGCGTACTACCGTTGCGAGTCCAACTGAGGCAGCAGCATCTTGACCTGCACTTGGGCTGCCGGGCTGCCCAGCACAAACTCCCAGGAGCAGGAGATGTTACACTTAACTCGCCCTTCTGCTGTGTTCAACATGCTAAATAAAATTAAACGCACTGCATTTCCTGTGAAAAGAGAGGAATGACAGCACACAGAAAAAGGCAGGGCCTAAGCACTGGTGGATCTGTAGGTATGGGTCAGGGTGAAACGGTTACAGGACAGGGACACTGAAAATAAAAGGACCCCACCATAATAACAACATGCTCACTCAAAAACTCCCAAGAATCCTTCCTAGCCAGTCGCACCGTACTCAGGGCCGTACAGCCCCATCAAAGGTCTATGAGGAGCAAAATCTCTGGCTACCTGGCTCTTACAGCCCCCTGGACAAGCATGACTCTGAGGGCACACAGCCGACTGAGTGGGGACCGGTGAGATGCGCAACAGTTCAGAACAACACCCTCTTTGCCTCCTTCTGTCTGTGACACAGCCACAGAGAACTTCCCTTTTTTAATTTTTTTTTTTATTATTATTCAAATATGCTTTATTAAGTTCTTTCAGGGAGTTATTCTTGGCATGCATACTGTTTGCAAGCCACATGGATGTGTTACTTTCACCATGGAGCACAGTTTCCATGCCTTCTGTTCTATAATTAATGACCAAAGTGCTCAGGTTTCCTCCTTATGAGTAATGCACACAACGGTATTTAAAGTTTTTACACACACTGCCTAGTTATACAGCTGTAAAACTGCTTTTAGTACTTGCACCCATCAGTCTTGAATTTACCTTTTCATCGTTACTTCCATAAGTGTTCGCTGAAAGACATTTTTACTAATGGGCGCTAAATACAACAAACCTAGGAGTAAGCACATTCATTTAAATACTCCAAGGCATTTTGTGTATTTTGCAGGAAAGATTGCTGCAGTAAGCAATTCTGTCCATGTCTCACAGCTGCCGTTACAAACACTCTTCTTATCATTCGTTACGTAACACCACCACCACAAATAATAGCACCAATCCTTATTTTAATGATTATTAATATGCTTAGTTGTATTGCAGCAGTACTTTGTGGCAACTTTCCAAGGAAGAGGATTCAGTTCTCCTAAGCACTGCACAGCCACCCAAGGAGAAACCAAGTGGCTGCTCGGGGGGGACATCAACAGCAGCTGGGAGTGCAGTGATTCCGCAGTACCAGGCGCCAAGAACACAAACCTCAGTGGGTTTTGAAAAGAGATGGGGGCCCCTTTGGTATGTGTATAGGACCATGAGGTGAGGGGGGGGACACCGAGTTTTATCACGTGTCTACCTTCTCTGAGGGCATTCGGCACGGTACTGAGCATCCCAAATTGTTGCTTTAACTTCTGTCTTATCATAAGTATGAAAAGGAATAAATATTATCAGTGCAATCTTGACTCATTCTCTGGCATCTAATGTGCCTTTAGTTTTATCATCATGTTGCTAAACCCAAGAAAAGATTACTCAAGTGTTGTCTTGACCTTTCGAGACTGAGCGCGTACAGTGGAGGAGCTGCAGGCTGGCTCTAGCAGAGCACGTGTTCTGAGCGAGAGGGTCTCCACACAGCACAGGCTGCAGCCTGTCTCACGCAGAAATCAAGCATGCCTGTTTCAGATTTCCTATAAACTTTACAAAGTGACAAGATCAACTGTCAGACTACGCCCGACTTCCCAGGAGAAGCCACCAGAGCAGCAGGCCATCGGGGCAGGGATCTGTCCTCACTGGACAGCCGACGTGAGAGCGGCTCAGCACTGCCGCGGCTGGCCGGGATTACACCCTGCTGTAGCACCAGGACGAGGCCTGGGGACACAGATAACGCTGGAAGTGCCGCAGTAACTAAGGCCTGACTTCCCGTCGAGTTGTCAGTGCAGGTATAGGCCATCTTGAACTATTATAAACTTGGTTTAGAGTGCATTAAGTCAATATGTAGGGCCCTAATGCCAATCCATCAGTCTGGCCACAGCAATCACATTAAGAAGTGCTGAGAAGGGTTTTGGACTGATGCAAGTAAATCCACCCTTAAAGAGATTTCACTTAAACTGCTGTGACTGTGGAAATCCTGAAGTAGTTCTGTTCTAAATTATTAAATGTTACTGGGTTTGTCCCTTCTCTGACCCCAGTCAGAGACCACTTCAGGTGGACTGTGACTGCAGACCAGGGTTTTATGCCTCTGCTTTCAGACAGAAACGAAAGCAAGCTGGAGCTATCAGAGACTGCCCCTGTGAGCTCAGGGCTGGACAGGGAAGGCACAGCAGTGCTGATTCCCGGGCAGGGCAGCCTGGTTTCCAGGGCTAGAGTGTCCAAAGGCAGAACCTGATCAACCTCCAGATCCTTACAGCCTATGTTTTCCACACCTGCTTCCCCCCTTCTCCCTGATGTCTCAAACATCTTAAAAAAGTATATATAGCAGGAGAGATTGGAAAATCCACACTGGCAAGAGCGGCTTCTAACGCTGTGAAACTCCTCATCTCATCCTGACAATTATCGGCATGGAAAGGACAATAAAACACCCACAGTCTTCCCAGCTCTGACAAAGGATGGAAGATACAGTTGCAAGGGAGCAGCATGCACTTTGACAGACTCACGCCGCGCGGACCGACCGACGCCACACGGAACAACGGATGCCACACGGAGCAACCGACACCATGCAGTGGGCTGTGCTCACAAGGTCAGCAGGGATTTGTTGAGGAACTTTTCACAGGGATGTGTTGTGGATTCCTTTCCAGGCCTGTAACTCAAAAGACCTGAAGTGGGAAAGGAGGGGCTGTGCCCCAAGTGAGTCCCCAGAACTGTCACACGTACCTTTCTCTCCCCCAGCCAAACTCAGGGCTACAGATTCCACCATAAGACAAAGTTTTTCCGTATGAAATGCTACAGTGTTGAACTGCACAGGTACCTTTCGACAAGTGGATGGGCGTGATTTAGGAAGCACAGCAACACAGGCAACTAGACAACAGCAGCAGTTTCACACTGACATTTAAATACACAGCTCTCTGATCTCTCCCTCACTGCTCTCTTATTCCTGTCTCTAGCGGTCATGAACCTCTTCCCCTCAACGATAAAAAGGCTAAAGAAAAGCATTTTCTTAAATGTGACTTTTTTTTTTTAGCCAGTTAAGGCATACATTTGCATTCTGAAGAGCAAATATACACAGAAAGTAAAAAAAAAAGATGAACCCAATTTACACACATACTGAAAAATCACGGTATCTCAAGAACCAGGGTGACTCAGAAAACACATGTAAATAGCTGCTGTGATTTAGCACCGGCTGACACCCAATGTATTAAAATAAATTGCCCATGATTTCTCGCAAGCTCCGTGTTAATGCACTCCATAAAATGTCAGTGAAAACGCAGCAGCGCATAACTATCTAGAGGCTTCACTTGGTGGCAAATAATACAATGAATCGTCCCCTGACCAGGACAGGGAAAAGGAAGTTAATCTGCATCTCCAGCTTTTCGGGGAATGTTCCAGGTTTTAAAGCATGAGTCAGCAGCATTGCTGCTATGGAGGGGTTTTTTCCTAGCATGCTACTGGCAATACAGTCTGTTCTGGCTCTCCCGGCTTTGGTATGCCAGCATAAGTGGCCCTCAGGAAATAGCTACCTTTTAGATAAAATGGGACAGGTGAATTGATTGCCACTTACTCATTATCATGCTAAAAGCCATCGCAGACCTGTACGATCACAGTACAAATCCATACAGCAAAGAGCCCCACAAGAAGAAAGGGTTGATGGGTAAAGGCAAGAGAAACCCAGTATTTTACTAAATGTATTTTAACCTTTTTATTGGTGCTGCTACTACAGTAATACCACAACCCCCTTTGGTACTGCAGCCAAGACAAAAGCCACCATGTGAAGTCTCATGATCAAATCTTGCACGTATGCAGCTTCCCCTAACCAAGGATCTCAACCATTTGGGGAAGCTGATGAATACCCCTACTGAGGAATACATCGGCATTCCTTGCTCTGTTTTACAGACAACGAAGTAAGGAAGAGAAGGAGGACACAAGGTCTCAGAAATGAACATGGCAGCTTACAGCCCTTCACAGGAACGACAGGCTTCTTCCTCCAGTTGAGGCCATGTGAACTGAGCCCCTCGTCCAGTTCATCCTCCATTGCGTTTCTGTGCTTTGACTGTTGTTTTCTTGACAGGTTGTACAGGGTGCCTCCAAGAGTTACTCAACCAAACTTCTGCTAACTGTCTACCTAACTCTTCATATTTAAACACAGCTTGACAGAAAGTGAAGGGCAGAAAAGTATTCTCTTCCTAGAAAGAAAACACACAGCAGAAATGAGCCCTCACTTCCCCCAAACGAAGAAAACTCTGACATAACCTCACCACTTGCTGCCTCTGACCTTCCAACCAGGCAGCAGATGCACGCGGTGGCTGGCCAACCAGCACCCCACGGGGAGCAGCTCTAGCACATGCAGTGTCCTGCCCAGCTGACAGCACAGGACCACAGAGAAACCAGGGTACCCTGGCACAGAGGTCACGGATGATGTGGTGGGGGACGAGGGGCACAAACGATGTAAACTCAGAGGAAAACAGCTTTCATCAGGATCACGATACATTAGCTCCAGCCTTATGCACAGAAAACCAGTTTTACATGGGTTACATTCTCCCCAGCTAATAATTCTTGAGTCCATTGACCAATTTCAGCCTGCTTTGGTGCAGAAGCAGAGGTAACTCTCTTCCTACAAGTCACATGAAAACAGACATCCAAGTGAAAGAAACAGAGACTGCCAGTGACCCTCCTCAATTTCCCAAATGAAAGGAAAGCCATAGCATAGGACCTTTATTTGCCACTGAAAAATTTGCCTAGGAGACAGTCTTTCTAATCAGTAAAACAGCAGGAAAATCTTCACTGAGAATCCTTCATCAAGCACAAGACATAAATCAGCAGGAAAGTCAGCACCATTAATTCCAACGCGCAGAAAAAATACCTTTTCTGTGTAGTAGCAGTGATCTAACCCTAGTAAACAAACCAAGGGTGTCGGGACCCAGCCTAGACCAGCCGTCAAGCAAAACTCCTCCTTACCTCCATCACACGTGCTAAGAGAGGGCCGTCTAACCAGCAGGGTTACAAAAGAGATGACGATCTCGGGACAGAGGCAGAGACGGGAGCCCAAGCTCACTCCTGATGCTGCTCCCCACAAGAGAGCCCCGGGGATGAACCGACGCCAGGCGTTGCTTCTGAACGGCTGCGCCGCATTTGGTCACCGAGTCATTGTTTAAACGAAGGCGAGCGCCAAGCATCACGTCATCCTGGGTGCGTGCCCTGGAGTCCACAAACTGTGGTCCAACACACCTCATTGCCACCGCACGCTCTGGCTTCTGTTGCCTTTGCGTATCAGCTAATAAAACATTCTTCTTCTGATATCCAGAGCCATCTCATGCTACCCCTGTGGCCATAGGATTTCTAAATCCTGTCAATCTAGAATGAATTCTCTCCTCACAGAGTAAGTACCCCCTACCTCTACTTCAAGAAAATTATATTGTTTGAAATAATTTCCATTTCTGCTAGCATAACATCTCATTTTCTTCTTTGCAGCCGGACGGAAAGATTTGTATCGTGAAGCTTAAAAACCCAGATCAAAGGACGAGGTTAAAATGACTGATAAATCAGAGGTGTAAGAAAAGTATATGTATTGTTTGTTTATAAAACCAAAAAAAACTAGAGTCTCCTCACCAAGTCTGATTTATTAACAAACAGCTGACACCCTTTCTTTGTTTTTAGGGGACCACAGAGGACTGGTAAGATGCTGTGCACAGGAGATAAGCGACATTTCCATAGGAGATGAAGACCATTCATCCAAGGCGATCACGTTGTCAACAAATTTTTCTCATTGTGCACAGGTACTGTAAAAATTAGCCAGTTCTACTCGTCTGCTAACAATACCATCACTTTCATTTGTGAGAGTTCCTTCCTCTCCCCTCCTCCAATGCTGCAACAAAACCTTGGATCTTGACATCAAGCCCAGCAAGCAGCAGTAGTCCTTGAGGCAGAGTTTGCAAAACATTAATGAAATCAGAATGAGACTGCAGTTTGGCTCGTTGCCCTTGGATAATGGAAGTGAAATTAAAAGTACAGGGAAGAGAAGGCACTTGTCCGCTGCCAAAATCAGATGATCGCTGGATGCATTTTTTTTTAAGAATTAAAGCATTTTATACACTATTTACTTCAATTTTTTCTATTTCAATGAGTCTAGTGATAATTGATACCAGGAGGAAATAGTATTAAAAGCAACTAAGAAAAACTAACAAGTAAAGCATTCCTTTGAAGAATTTCATTTACCCAGGAAAGCCTATTAGGTAAGAAGCTTTCTGCCAAAGACGGAAAAATACAAGGGCCACGAGAACAGAAAGAGATGTAGAAGAGGAAAACGAGGAATAGAATTCTACATAAGAACAACAGGAGAGAGAATATCCGGAAAAATTCACAAATGCTTTCTTTCCCCCAGGAAACATCATCCATCAATCAGCCCCAGCAATTTATTGCCATGATATTGATTATTCATCCCATTTCAGAGGGATACAGTGCTGCTAGCAGTGGCCCACATACTTGCCAGCACTGGGGCTCCTGCCTGTCTGAGGACCCATATTGGACATTTCAGGGGACCAGACTTTCTCACAGAGTTAGCATTATTCCTCATTTACCCAGGCTAGAAACGTAACTGCCTTTCCTGAAGAATTTCTCACCTTTTTTATTCTGGTTTTCAAAAGGCACCCTGAAACTTCATACTAAAGACACACAGATTTTGCTTGCTGCCCTACAAACACACATATTCCCTTCCAGGTCTAAACGCAGAGCTAAGAAGCACCATCAGCATAAGATACCTGGGAAGAACAACACATGATAAAGTCTGGTTTGGAAGTTATTGGGTGAGAACCGGCAGCTGAGAAGTTAATGCGAGATGGATATACCTTTCCCCCTCTCCATCAAGGTGTAGGGAGCAGGTTTTCAATCCTGCCCAGATTTTTCTTTTTATTGTTATTTTAAGGGCACAGTCCCCACTGCAAGTCAGTGAGATCTGTATTCCTTAACCAACTGACACACCTGAAAGTTCAACACAAAGAAAGTCACTTAATGTTCATTCTGCAGGGTTTTCTCTCATCATTTCCTTTTACTGCATCAAGGGGTTAAAGCAACCAAAGCCAAAATGTATTAAGGGGAAGAAGATAATAAACTACTTTGCTTGGAAACTAGCAATGACACTTAAAAAACCCCCAAAAAATGATCTGTTTGCTTCATTTTGATACACAGAAATAATTTCTGAAGTGGCGGTGAGATGCCAAAAACCATCAGACAGATGCTCCTCCAGCACTGCCCCACCCCATCAGGCTCCTGAAACGCTGTGCATAACAGCCCCCAGCTCAGACACATGCGGATTTTGGCAGCAGTGAAGGGGTTAAAAGAAGTTTCCCTCCTCCATGAGAGCGATACAGTATGAAACCACCACTGTGCTTTCTGCTGCGGGCTCTGACAGATTGTACCTGCTCCGAGCAAGCCAGCGAGGTTAACCCTGTTCTTGCTGATGCTGAAATCCACGCTAAGATGCCCCCCCATCTGATACGACCGGGGACAGTTTCGCGCTCTCGCTGTGCTAACCCATGACAGCAGCGCTCAGGTTTCTCTCTCGCCCTTCGGTAGCTGCAGCCGAAAGGACTAATTAAATAGCTAGGGCATACGCGTACCCATCAAAAATAACTTTGCAGTGCCTGCCAAAACAATTTGAAAATCTAGACAAAGCTGCAACAAAAAGCAGTTTGACAAAACGAAGAATAACAACTTATTGTTTAAATAATAATTAAAAGAAAGCCAAACCACACAACAAAGAACAGCCCACACCCTGTATCGCATTCATTCCCACATTCTCAACATCACAGTCAAATACAGAGGTGCCCTACCTTTTCGGTCGGTGAACAAGCAGATTCCAATCAGTGCGTCACGTCCAACACTATATACTGGAGAATCTGTTAATATAAAACAAAGGTGGGTGGGGAAAAGAACTGAAAATACTTAATTCTTTGCTGAAAAAGAGTTTTCAGCTGTGAGAAAAGTTCTTCTGCTATTACACAGACACAGATGCATAAACATATCCGTACAAGTATGTGTGTATGAAGGGGTGTGTGCATACAATATACATTATGTATGCATCAAATACATTTATAAACAAAACCACAGAATATATTACCTATACATTTTAATTCATCCGGCGTGCACCACTACAGCATTCAATCTATAGCAGACTAAATCCAAAAAGCTACAGCATAAAGGTATAACACTTCCAAACCCTCAACAAGCAAACCAAGCTGACATTCTCAAAAGAAAATCATTACCAGCTCAGATGCTGCCATACCACAAAAGCCTATCCTTAAATAACTGCTGCATAATCATTCTCCTGGAGTGTTGTTATCCATCGGCTCGCTGCCTATCTCCAGACAGACGCAGTCTGCAAGCCACCAGCTTGTATCTACCATGTGTACGTCAGGAAAAGGAAAACTGCAAATTAGAAGTCGTCCCCGCAGTGGTGAAAAGGAAAAGAGGGTGAGTGGGAGAGGAAGAGGGAGTTCACTGGCCACAGAAATTTCGAGAACGATGACAAACCAGCCGGCTCCGCCATCATCCACTTACAATAGGATGCTGCACCTCGCGGCTGCTGAAGCAGTTTGTCAAGGGGTTGCTGGTATCAAATGCCTGACAGGCATTTTAATTGCATCCAACCAAGTGTGTCCCCAGGAATCAGGCCTTTAATCCTATGAATATCATCAAATGGTTTCTTTTGTGCTGCTTGCCAAACACACACAGGCACGCACTGCACACCCGGTTTCCACCGCGATGCCGATCCAAATCCTAAACAGGTTTTACGGACGGTACACGCTGAAAAGCAGGTCTTGAGGGATTTAGCATTTTCTGCATTACGGATTAGGAGGGCGATTCGCTCTCCCCCTTTATTTTTCTATCTAGCGCTTCTGTTCACATGTGGGAACCAGCTCAGCTACGCTGTTATTTGAACCTTGCGTTTGCTTATTCACACCAACGGGGAAATAAAGCCACGGAAACCTGCCCGGGTCAGCTCAGTCCAGCGTTACGGCCACAACCTGGCCATCGTGCCTGCACCCATCTCGCCTCCCTGCTCTAAGGCTTTCTCCAGGGCAACGTTAATCCAAGTAGGACAAGGGAGCTGTGAACTGGGAAATCACTTAGTGTTTTGGGAGGAGACATGGCATGACTGGGGAGGGGCGGCATAGGGGGATAAGGGAAGGATGAAGGCATTTGTAGAAAGAGAAAGTTGAAAGATGAACTGGTTTCTTCCCAAGCACTCTAAGTTTGTAATGAAACAGCATAAGCCACAAAGGAGCGGTCAAGAGAAAGCAATGAGATCAAGCACACTCTTAAGGGCTGAAGACAAGCGTAAATGTCCCTGCAGCCGGAGACGCAAGCCAGCTAGATCCTCTTACCAAGAGCAAGCTGGTGCTTCTCAGTCCCTGTGACAGCAGAGCCCCTGAGAGGGAAGAATGTCAACAGGAGATGGAAACATCTCCCTGCCACAAAGTCTGGGAGAGGTCCAATGAACTCCATTTACCTTTGAGAGGGACAAGGGGATTGCAGGAAGGAGTAAGAAATCTGTCATGGATTTCCAGGGGTTCTCTCCCAAAGCTCTGCACGTAGAGGGCTGCAATGGGAAACAATTCCCTTCTGACTTCCACCGCCACCACAAGATGACTTTTCACACATCCATCAAACTTTGCATCAATAGAAGTTACACCCTCGCTGCTACAAACAGATCCCAGTGCCTTAAAAGATTATGTCCTGAACCTGGCAGTTTTCCCCCCACGCTCCAAATCACCACAGCAGTGAGGCGGATGAGGAAATGGGAAGAAGGTAGCCCCCAGAGATGGCCTGCATGGGACAAGGATGATGGCGGAGCAGGTAGCACGTGGCGGTGAAAAGGCCTTCAGAAGGAATAGCAGAAACGAGCAAGAGCAGCACTAGCGCAATTCTTAGACCTTTCCTCTGAGAAAGCCTCCCGTGACTCATCAGAAGGGGTGCCTGCTGCTGCCAAACCTCCCACTGCAGAGCTCATCCTCTGCAGAAACCAAGGAAACTCTAATCCTGCCCTAGTCTTCCTCAGCTCCACCATTTAACAGTTGGTGCTTGTTCACAGCACTGCTACCACCCCTCCCTCACTTCTGCAGCTCTCCACCACCAGCCACTCTGCCCCCGAAGCAATCAGGAGCACTGGGAGGTCCCAGAACCAACACCATGGATGGCAGAAGGGTATCAAAAAGTCCTGAAAACTGTCCTGTAATTTCCCTCAGATGTTCCTGATCGACCTTGCGTGGGTCACACGGGACCGTCACATACCGTCAGGCTGAGCCCTACATGCTGGAGCCCATGGCTGAATCTTCAACATTCACTCTGCCCGTGCAAGCATTTCCAGGGACCCCATCTGCCAAAGCAGCCCATGGCAAATGGTTGTATCACGAAGTACTGCAAAGAAGAGACAATCTTAACAACCAAGTTTGTTCTGGCTGCTCTGCAATAGATCTTTTCATATCCCTATGAAAGCGTTTCTGACAAGACAAAAGGAGGCAAAAGGGATGAAGGGTCAAATCCAGGTAGATGCTGGAACACAGAGAACACTCAGCCTTGTCTGAGATTTAACCTCATGTTTTCCTGGCTCAGCCAGGAAAGCAGGATAAGGCACAAAGCAAACTCTTCACATAAAATTTGTGTACCCCAAACCCAAAACAGTGAAACACGAACACTTGTGAGCAAAGGAAAACACAAACATCATTAAGTTGGCAAGTCAAGCTTCTGGAAATGTTTAAATGATGAACCCGTGCTATGTAGCATGCATTTTCAGCACGTTACCCCCCAGAGAGGAAAGACGGCATTTATAGTCTCAGTAAAGGAGGCAGTGAGACTGTGACTGAAGACAGGTCTAAAGTCTGAAAGATCTTACATGTTCAGGTGGGTTTCTCTCTTTAATTCTGACATTCACACGAGACACTGCCTTCAGTTCCACTGCCGTACCGGGGGAGAGCTTAGAAAAATCCAGCTGCGTGCTGGGTCCCTCTGTGCTAGGTGCTGGGCAAAGCAGGAGACAGCTTCTGTTCTAACAGAATCCTTAGGAGATCCAAAATCAAAAGGGGGTAGTGGTAGCGTTCTCCTCATTTTCAGGTTAATGGGAAAAAAAAAAAAAAAAAAGACAATTAAGGGGCTTGGGCTCGCCCAAGGTCACACAGAACCTCTGTTAGCAAGCCAAGCTGGAGACCCTCCCAGAACCTCAGCCTAAGGTCTTCCCACCCAGACCACTGCCGAAATCTTGCAACCAGCCTTGAACAAAGGACTTGGGGGTTGGTTGCTCCTTTTTTAGCAACGACTGGGCAAACATTTTATGCAATGCCTAAAATAGCATCTAATATCATCAGTGATGTAGATTAAGAGGAGTAAGTCTACTGAGCAGAAACTGCACCACTTTGGTAAAAATAGCCCTGGAACAGGGAATTTTCTTTTTATTTGCTATTGTCTTACCACTTATAACAGTGCAGGGGATGGCTGCCTGCTGGAGAAGCTGAGAGGAGACAGATGCTTCACCAGACTCTGTAAATATTGCCTCTTCTTCTGCAGTAGTACCAAACATCAGACTGTCCTATCTCACCAGCCATTTGAGGGACAACCTTGCTCTTCTTTTTTTCCCTCCTTGGGGCAGGGGGGAACAGAATAGAAGGGCGTTAATTAATTCTGGAAAAACACAGGCAGTGTAGCACACTAGCTCTTTCACTGGGGCTATACAGCGAGGAAGGCTGAGGCTGGAGTCACTGTCTGTATCTCTATGGTTACTGATAACAGAGAGGATGAAGGGTGGGGAGGAGGAGTTAGGAAAAGCTGCAGGCTGAGTTAGCAGCTTCTGTGGGTAACAAGGTGCAAAGGATTTCACGGCAGGCTAGAAAGTTTCTGCACGCAGTGCGGCCTGGTTTTGTTTTTAGACTCCCTCCCCCAGAGAATGATCCACCCATCTCATGCAACCAGCCCCTCCAGAACCTTTCAATTGTGCTACTGCCTCTACACCCGTGGTGTCCCCAGCCCTGTACCCACAGCAGATTTCAACACCTTTACGGGACTTACCTGTCCTTCTAACCAGTCTACCAAGAGCACAGGCCTGTACTGGTGACACTGCCCTTACCAGCACCCAGGCAAAGGCACCCCTTCACGCCGAGTATCACGGGCAGCTCTCTCACACCCATTAACCCACCAGCTGACACATCGTGGGCTTCTGTGCAGCACAGTTACAGAAACAAGCTTTCAAAACCCAGGCAAATTATGTCCTCTCCTTCCCCGATCTCAGCTTATTTGTGTTAAACCTGTCAGACAGATGTTTCCAGGCATGAGCTCTCTTCTGTGAATCCAAGCTGACTCTCTTCAAGTAAATAATACATATTAGGAATACCTAGAAAGGGATCTCCTATTTCCATAGCACTCCGTGCCAGCATGTCACTGAAATCAAGATGAAAGATACCCAAATCCTCCCAGGCCTGCTTTTCAGATCAACCAATTCTGCACATAACCCTTTGAAGCTACCAGATATATATATTCTCAGGTCTTCTCATGAAATCTGTGGTTTCTAGCTTAAAGACCACTGAGAACAAAAGAATAAGAAAGCAAAATTCATGCAACACGTTTGTTAGCCCCCAAACCTTGCAGGTGTATGTGGTATAGTTCCCCGTGACAGCTGTAACACAAGGTTTTGTATAATGACCCCATAATAAACCATCAAAACTCTGCCCTGGGTACCGCACGCGGAGGGGAACAGCCCAGTCTCAGCGTTCAGCCCCCTGCTTCTGGGGTGCCACAGTCAGTGACAGCTGGGCAAAGCACCCCAAGCCCAACATCCTTCCGCAGAGGGAAAGCAGTAAGAGAGATGAGTGAGCAGTCACACCCCAAATTGTGACATGGCAGCAAACCTCCGTCTCAGAGAACCACTGAAACGTCACTCAAGTCATCCGACATGTCCCCACCAGCACAGCCTTGCAAGCGCCTTGTCACCAACACATGGGGCCAGGCGATTTCCCCACCGCCCCTCAAGGCGATTTAAATGTTCAGCTGGTTCCCTGAGCCCACAACATCAGAAATAACGGACAGCACCAACACTCCTGCAGAAACCAACGCTGCCAAAGAGGGCCACCACCTTCCCCAAACCCAGATCGCTGAACCGCGCACATCCACGAGCATAATGCCTTCAGAGGCTGCTAGACAGACCTGTGCAGTCCATACTGCTTTTTTAGGGGGCTCAGAGGTCACACAAACCTCCTCCCTGACAGTCCCGAGCCACTGGAGTGTCTACCATAGAGTCATTAGTGGTTTAAACATAGAGGGGAAAAGAGGTGGGTCTATTCTCTTCCATTTTTATTTCGTCTTTAATTCCCGCAGGGAGCTACACCGCATAGTTTTGCATTACCACAAAGCAGCAGCTGTAGTGTCAGAGCCACAACAAGCGAAGGTCCCAATGGAAGGCGAGTTTTCAGGGAATGGTACTGGCTTTTATCGAGGCGGTGCTGGCGCACACAGAACACAAAGAGCAATGAAACCTCTGGTCTTGCCATGTGCATCTTAGAGACACGCTGTTTCTCCATCCTATCGCACAGCTTATGACTAATGCTGAGGATGCAAACCCCACCAGTTCTTTTCACCTCTTCTTTCTCCTGGCCTACCAGTGGGGTGATGAATCAAGACAAAAACTTGCTTACAGTAGAATATCACAGCTACTGTGACAGAATTTATTCAAACATCAGTCTGTACTTCGCTTAACTACGTAACCTAACGGTCTTCAATTAACTGTCATGTCATACCCCATCACAGTAGCTTTAGCTATTATTCTGTATTAAATTTATAAATACAAATTTGTAATTCATGAATCATTTGTTGAATCAGATTTTACGTGACATGCAATTATAAAATATAAACTCTGAGCTGGCATGGCCCTACACATACATAAAGCAATGACTGCAACGTAAAATATACAAATATATCTATTTTGTCTAATCATGTGTTTTGGGCAGTATTTCAATTTAAATCCCATTTATATTTAGCACAATGTGTAAGCAAACATTCTCGTTCTGTTTCAGTCAGTGGGACGTTGGCACGTAGTGAAACGCAGTGCTGAAAATAGACATTTTCCTGAAATGGGTCTGGATCTGTGATCCCTTTCAGAAAAAAATAAGTTATTTGTGCCTTCATTTTCATAAGTTAATTTAAAGATGAACCTCTTTTCAGAGATATCTTCCCTTGCAGCTAATTACTGCCCTCCTAAAAGCTGCCAGCTAGTTATTTTTTCACATGTCCAAACTTCCATTCAAGAAGTTTGAAAAAAAAAAAAAAAAAATTGGTTAGCCCTAACAACTCACTGCTTTTCCTCGACAGCAAAACCAACCAGACAGGCAACAGAAATTGCAGGAACATGTAGTAACATGCAGCAGAATTGCTTTGAACAGCTTCTCACTTAGCAGCGCTTTATGTAAGGAAGGCAGTCAGGCAGAAACCCACGGAAGAAGCTACCCGCAGCGGAGCTGTGCAGGGGGGAAGCAGCTCTGTCCTAGCTGTAAAGGAGAGACGACAAAAGCTGCTTTATTAAAACGCTGCCGGCCAGGCAGCCCGACCCACACGGGCACAGCCGAGACCCTCTGCCAGCCTGACGCAACAGTTCATTCCCTCTCCACATGGGCACGAGCCTGTCTTCACAAACTGCAGATTTCCAGTAAAACCAACCATAATTAATAGCCACTTGGACCTCCATGACAGAGCCCAGCTGAAACCACCAGACGCCCTTCCCTGTCTTCAGAGCGTTTGGGTCAGAACTGGTATTGCACAGACCCTCTCTTCGCAGAGAACCCCATTGCAAAGGGCTTCTTAATGGGTTTTGACTGTTGCATTCCCTGTGAAATGAACATAGCAGATACTGCAGGCTAATTCATTACCTACTTGTGATTGATTCTTGTTTTCATCACCATAAAAGCACATTTCCCGTGGTTACCATAATGATCCTGATTCCCTCTTGGCTTACGCACACTGAAGTCAGCCACAGCTCCACTGAGCCCACAGCAGTTGCTACATCAAGACTAAAATGAGTTTAATGACTGGAGACTTGGATTGGGTAACTTAAACATGGGTTTCATTCACCCTGGTCTCACAGCCCTGTCCAAAATGATTTTTAAGCTCTTTATACATGAGAATTACTTCCCTCATCTCTACCAGGTAGTTGCCTCGAGGGTGAGAAGCAGCAGCTGTTCAACAGCACTCAGCTACGCTGCCCATGAGCTCAGGGCACGAAGCAAAGGGTGCCACATCCAATCACCGTCACCACCGAGACTTTTGGGAGGTGTAACGTGATTATAGTCAAATCTGGTTTATCAGAATGGGATGGAAGACAAGAAAGTCATTAGGCAAAATGGAATTTCGGATAAATGAAGGACCTTGGAACTTATCTGATACACCTCAAGGGACGTGACCTTCTTTGAGATGAGCTACTTTGATCCATGGTGTTTTAGATGACAGGCCCAAACGACAGCACTGCCAGTTAAGTCATGGAACTTCTGCTGTTTCAGCAACTGCCATGGGAATTCTTGCTCCTGTAAGCCATCCAGACACTGTTCACACGGTATTAATGGATGGGTCTGTTTAGCAGAGGAGTGACCCCACAGCAACACTACAGCACTGACGAAAATATGACCTGGAGTTAAAAGGGAAGAAGGTTGAGGTGAGGATGGAGAGAGAAATTGCCAGTATCTGCTCCTCTACCATCCTACTTGGGTTTATCTGGAAGATTTCCATTCAGAGTGGCAGACAATGAGGAAAAAAGGTACAGAGAGATCAAAAGACAAGGGTCTATGCTCTGCACAAGGCTCTTGAGGTACACAGAAACACAAAGGAAAGAGAATTAAGAGTTTAGCAGCTTTAACAACAAACTCTACCAGTACAGAGGAAGAATACACTAAGTTTTTTAAGAGCCTGAATACTCACATAAAAATAATACAAAGCCAGAGACAAACATCATGTAACTCAGAGACAGCAAAACCCCAGGAATACAATCAGAAAAGCTAAGGAAATCAGATGAATTACAATTAGCAAAGAACATAAAAGGCAACCAAAAGGAGATTCAATACGATCTGAAAAGTAGACCAGGCAAGTCACGGTTCAGCAGAGGCACAGCAAAGATGATGCACAGAAGGGTAGGATTCAACATATTCAACATTTGCTTCAATTTTCACAAGTAAGATCAACTGCGAGCAAATGCTGCATGCAATTAATTTAAAACAGAACCACCTCGGGTCAGAATAGGAAAAAGCAACTTCAGAAATACTCAAAACAAGATAGATGCAGCTCAGCAAATTTTATGAGTCGTCCCTGACTCAAGAAGTTCATTTAAGGTTTTAGAACAGCTCCGAGAGAAGATCAAACATCGCTCTTGAAAGCTGTGGGAAATTACAAACCAGTCAGTTTAACCTCATCCTTGCAAAGATAGGGAGGAGGGAAAAAAAAATAAACAAGCAGTTCATAAGCACCTACAGGAAAGGACCATGACTGAAAAAATACTGCTGGCAGTATGAATTTGTCAATAGAATTCCAACAAATTAATCTCATTCTCTCCTAATTTTGCATTTGTAAAATTTGAGTTTGACCCTAAGCTGTCACACTTAGGGAAAGCATCTTCAAAAACTAAGATCATTGCAGCATGTCACACAGCATCTCCCAAATCCAAAAGAAGGAAACCAAGAAAGTGAAAGACTGAACAGCATATATTGAGAGATGAGGCCTCAAACACGTAACTAGACCAATCAGGAGTAAGTAGCTTGGCAGGAAAAGGCTTACTGTGGACAAAAAAAGACAAATCGTAGTTTTATTTATCCTAATGGGGATGCTGTCCCTAAAACACTGGGATAATTATTCCATTTTCTTTGTTGGTGGTGATGTCTCAGCTGGAAAAATGCCAAAATTTGGGATTTGCACAGTAAGAAAGATATTGGCAAACTGGGGATAGTGCAGATATAAGCAAAAGGGAGAGCTTGGGAAAACATTCTTCTAATCTTCCCTTGTAAAGCACATGTTTTCAGATAGGTTTCTCTAAAGTACAGAAAACCAAACACTAATAAAAATCTTCCACGGTTTATAATTTGTGATGATAAAGCAAGCAAGCAATTATATTCCAAATCAACCGGGAGGGTGGAAGATAAAAGAGGAATTCACTGGACTAATTAAAAGCAAAGATGATTTTTGGGTGAGGTATTTAAAAAAGAAAAAGAACTTGCTACTGTGAAAGGTCAAACTATTTATTTATGCATTTATGGTTTTATTTTTATAAAAAGAGCCCAGGGACAGTGCCTGGACATGCTAGCATCCTCCCCGGAATGAACGAGGATCCTGTTGTCCTGTCTTACAGGCACCTAGTTTCTATAACCATGCAGCTGTGCATAAGTCGGGCAAGTGGTATAGGCCCCAGCAAAATGCAAACAGATCACAGGACTGGCTTGTATTGCCTTCTCTCCATCCTTCAGCGGACTTCCCAAGAAGTCAATCAGGACTGCTGGTGCAGAGCATGGAACCGCACCAACACAGCTCCCTCTACACCTTCCTAATCTGGGCCAGCCACGGTGCTGGGGAGCTCAGCCTCGGCCCCAGTCTGTCCCCAGGGTTAGGGTTCAGAAAGCCACAAAGCCTATGGCTCCAGGGACACTGAGGCTGGAAAAGGCGTGCCAAGGGGACCACGGCACTGCACCGATGTTGCTCCCACTACATTAACATGGCCTCTCGGAGGACGAGGCAGGTGTGACAAGCCCTGCACCTCATCCACATGAATCCCACCTACTGCTCCCCTCTGCTGCTGGAGCAGGAACCAAGGCTGGCCCTTGCCTCTCCAAGGTGCCACCGAGACCGTAAGTTAGGGTCTGGGAGCAGTTTGACTGGGTCGGTGGCCTGCCATCCCCCTGACGTCCAGCTGGTCCACCGAGTGGGACTGGTTCAGATGAAGCTGCTTGTCCAGTTCTTAACACCAAAGTAGAGCCTGAAGAACACAGACACTCCTCGCATTTGCCAGGAGGCTCCCTACCTCCTTTTAAAAGGTTTCACAATCAGTCTTTGGGGCACGACAGCTCCTACTTTGGAGAAAAAAACCCAAGCGACCATGCGGAACCTGTGAGTGAAAAAGCAGGAGAGCAACACTATTAAAAGAGACCACAGAAGGAACGAAGAGGAGAGAATAAATGGAATAACTAATAGACATTTGCTCCAAGGTTCTCTCTGCACCAATTGGCAAAAAGAATACAACTGAATCATTAATAATTGAAGGCATTTTCAGCCAACGTTAGATAAAGGGATGAAAGAGGACTGTAATGAGAATTCTGATGATGGTATCATTTGGGGGGGCTGGGAAGGAGGGGGTTATATTTAAAAGAAATGGCTCCTTTGTAAAAGGAGAGCAAGCATTCTCATTACTAATGCAGTCAGACGCATCTGAAAGACCTTATTCAGCTGATGGTGTCACTGAACACCCTTTTGGACACAATCCCTCCACTAACAATATTAAACAAGGATAGGAGACTGCTGTAAAAAATATAAAGTGTCACTTGTTTATATTTTTTAGCCTCATAAATCATTAAAGGATGAATATAAACAAGCATCCAGCTTTCTGAGCTGCTCCTAACTCTGATGTTAAATGGAAGCTTGAGCTTTCATTGCTTTTGGAAGTTGGCCCTGCAGACCAAGTCAGGTCCAACCTTACCAGCAAAACAGTATCCCTTCTAAGGAGCCGAATCTTGGACAGAGGAATATCCATCGATACCTTTAAAGGCCATCCGCAGTGGGGTCAGGCACACCCATGTCAGCACAAGAGCTTTGCACAAGACAGTTTCTGAGCAACCGAATGGTGCAAAGAGACCAAAAAAGGGCACATTAATTTTACTGGCTCACTGCCATATTGTGGGGGAAAGATGTTCATGAAAATTCAGTAAGATTGAAACACATTGTTTTCATCACAAAGAGTAAAAAGCTACAACTTTAAAAACAGTACAGAAAAAAAAAACCCACAACTGCAGAGCCTTCACTTTACCAGAGACTAAAAACCCAACCCCAAGAGTGCCAAAGTACATTAAACTTGGGATTCACTTCCCTTAACAGTAGCCCTTATTCACAAGACTTGCAAATTGCCTAATATTTTGTACTACCCTCATTAATCATTTTTAATTGCCTTCCAGTCAGTGCAAACCAAAAACCTCAGAACTTGGACAACCGGCAACATCTTCCTTCAACTTTTCATTGCTTACACTCAGATATAATTCTTCTGCCTGACAGAGCTTTCACATGACAACAGATTAGTGGAAAAGGAATGGGTTTTCATGATAGGATTTATTCTCTATTCATTTGCATATGTGAGGTTTTCTTTTGGAAACTACCAATCCTCTCCTCAACTTAATTTCTCATTCTTCCCTATTCAGAGACCAAATTTTGAAGAACAGAGAAAGCAATATTTGTTGCACTGCTTAATAAAGGGAAACCATAAAAAGGTCTTGAATAAACCATGAACAGCTTTACTAATCAAAAAAACTAGGGTCATGCCAAAATAACCAGCTTTCACACACAAAAAACCAGCATGCAAACGGAAGAGGAGAAAGAAGTTGTTCTTCCCAGAGAGGGTGGGGAGGCACTGGGACAGGTTGCCCAGAGAAGCTGTGGGTGCCCCATCCCTGGCAGTGTCCAAGGCCAGGCTGGATGAGGCTTGGAGCAACCTGGTCTAGTGGAGGGTGTCCCTGCCCATGGCAGGGGGTTGGAACTGGATGGTCTTTAAGGTCCCTTCCAACCCAAACCATTCCATGATTCTATGAAACCTACACCTGCCTCAGAGAGTCGCAGGTCAGGAGTCTGAGAACTCACATCTGGTAAGGCTGCCTGAGCCTCTGTCAACTTGCAATGTTTCTCCAGGATATTCTGATTCTCTGGTACAAGACGTAGTCTGCTAAGGTCATCAAAGGACCAGGAGCTCTAGAAAAACTCAGGCTAAGTGTTTCTCAAACAGCATCCACCAGTTATACCTGGGTGCTGGACATCATCCAAGTTTTAACCACTGCATGCTGGGAAACACACTTTTCCCCCAGCCCTTTCTGCTTCCCCAGCTGACTGTATTTGCTGATCATTCTTGCTGGATTTAGGCCACTTCCAATTGCTGACCCCTGTCAGCTCAGCAGGAAGGAGGCCTAAGGAAACCAGCTTTCCCAAACCAGGTTTTCTTCCTGCCGCTGTTCCTCACTCTTCCATTCACAGAGCTCTTCCCTGTTCCCTCCTCCCGCTGCTCCTGGGAGCAGGGTTCAGCGTTACAGAGGCAAGTCACGTAAGAGGGATATGCCAAGGTTCGGTGAAAGACACCGGCAGGACCGAAGGGCTTTCTTTCCCTTAGACTTTTTGGAGAGGCTTAGAGTATCTTCTTAGTAAAAGGACATCTCTACACATGCCCCACCTACTGACTGTCAAACAGACCAGCTGATCCCTGTCTCCCACCTCTCCCAAATGCCAAAATACTTGGTTTCTCTAGAGTTCCACAGGATTTATCAACCACTAAACACAGTTAAAAGTATCTTTTCCTCTGATTTCTGCTTCCTGAGTCACTACCCAGCAGTCATACCTGATGGTGGGAAAAGACATGAGACGCACTCCTACTCTGAGCCTTGCAACGCTTTCACGTCTCCTGAAAGACTTAGGACAATTCTGAAATGTTTCTGTGTCGTAAATATAGGAGCAAATGTAAATAAATATAAAATTAGATAAATGAAAACTCAGTAAGATTGAAACACATTACTCTTTATGATGAAAACAAAAAGCTACAACTTTAAACACAGTACAGAAGAAAAAATCAAATTAGGTAAGTTTCCTAGGAGGAGGGAAGAAAAAAACCACAAACCAATCCACAACTCTACATCATCTGCAGAAAGGACTCATCACTACACACTTACATTACTAGCACTCTCCTTCTTCCACCTTTTTACCTTGTTCCTCAATGTGTTTGCTGGAAAATTTAACCATTCTCTTTGACTCTTTGGCTTCCATCCATCTCTTTCCCCTTTCTGCTGCTTTTTGCATCTTTATATTCTCTTCCACTCGATTTCCCATCTTTCTCCATCGCCCACATCCCCAAGGCCTGCATCAGCTCTGCCACGGCACCTCGCTCGCTTTTGCTGCTGTGGGCTGCGCCTGCCCCCCACCCAGACCCCACTGAAGCCCTCCCGAGAACAAGGCTTCCACAGCCACGTTACTCTCTCCCTGCATGCTGCCAACCCTTGGGTACATGCTAAACACTCGTCCCGAGCCAGCTCATCCTGCACATGGCATAAACGCTCACTCCCCCCGTGCCCCAAACCCAGTGTCCCTGGTGCATCCTTCGCTGCACTCCCCCATGCCCTGTCGCACTTCATCCTAAGCAGAACACGTGCTGCTTACTCATCTCCCACTGGTGTCAGAGGCCCAAATAATTAGTTTTGCAGTGCATGTCCCAGTCAAGGGAAAGCTGTTTAGTACATGTGCTGGAACCCATTGTCAAACTGCTTTCAAAAATGCAATGAGAATGCCACGGGGCAACTAAAAGGGAGCGGTGTTTTCTCTCCACTTTCCTCACCTAACCTTACACCTTTTTCCTTGTCTCTTTCCATCCCCTTGAACAAGGGAGAGGCCAAGTGTAGGAGCTTCCTCTATTTACAGCTATATTTTATTAATAAGCATACACACACACACTGGTTCAGATTGACTCCAGCGTACAGCCAAGACAGAAATAACTGAACACTTATTTTGTTATGCCTTGGCAGAAATGGTTTTACACTTCAGTACCTTGAAAAAGAAGTCACTGTGACCAGCAAATGCCTTCTACCCTGCACCATGCAATCTGATGAGCAGGAGGCAGAGTGCAAAAGGCAGGCAGCACTTGAAGATAAAAATCTCCTGGCAGCATGCCCCCGATACCCAGGCACTGAGCAGGTGCTTTGCCATCCGATAGAGATCTTGGAGAACAAGATAGCAAAAGAAAAGAAAAAACCCACCCCTAAGTTTTTTTGTTTATCTCATTTTATTTTTATTCAACCACCGCTCTACATGTTGCTATTTAATTTCTGTGGCTCAAGGTTCTGCCCCTTTAAAAGGCCAAAAGGCGCTCTAGTCCTGAATTAATCCTTCATTCCTGAAAAGCACTGGACTGAATCTCCTTACTTCCCCCTGGGTACACCAAGGGTAGTGACAGCTGATCCCTGCCCGCACTGCCCAGTCAATTATTACTGTTTTCTTTCTGAAGCCCACAAAGACTCTTCAGGAGTGAAAGCTCCCTCCGTGCGAGGGCACTGCACCTGCTAAGAAATGAATGCAGGAGATGAGATAATGGGTGGGAGGAGGAAAGAGGCTGTAAGGGGCAAAGCAGAGGCAAGAGCTCAGTCCAGCTCCTGCACCCCTACCCTGCCTTTCAGAAACAGGAAGACAAAAGATTTCCTGCAACCCAGCTTTTTCACCACATTCAGCCTTCCTTACCCATTAGCAGAGCAAAAGATTTTTGTATTCTGTGTATTATTTACCTACACAGCAGCAGCCTGAGGCCTCAGTCCCAAACCAGCCCCGGAGTACTCGGTGCTGCATCCACTTGCACCAGGCTTATCAGCCACAGAGCAAACAAACCACAGCGTAGATGCATCAGCAGATCCCAGCTGAGACACCACCTCATCCCGCAGCTGCCGGGCATCATCTGGCTGCGTTTTCAGCTGGCACTGCATGATGTGGGAATCCTCTGAGGACAGCACAGTGGTTTGCCTGACACAAGATGCTTCCTCGGACCTCCCAATCCACGTGGAGGGGAAGCAGGAAAGAAAGCAAAGGGGATGCAGCTTGAAAATGAGGAGCAAGTGCTGTATGGACTGGGAATAGGACTAACACTACAAAAAAAAAAAAAAAAAGGCCCCAAACAAAATCCCCGTAAGCAAGGAGTGGTCAGGTCCAAACCACTTACAGTTCATGCTGACCTCGGCCAAGCAAATCTAACATCTAAGTGAAAGACAGCCAAATCCCTGATGTAGCCAGGTCCTTTCAAGCTCATAAAAACAGAAAACGAGCCCACAGAATTATTTAAGGTAAGAAAAATTGGAAAGAAAAATGGATTTTTTTTTTTTTTTTTAATGTCTTCCATGAAGATTCAGATGCTGCACGAAGTAAAGCCCAGCCCTACATCTCTGTCCTACCAAAAACCTGTCTGCTCACAGGGAAGAGCTGACCTGGGCAAAGCCTGACCTTAGGGACCAGAGTTTGGGAAGAGAGTGGAGGGGCCCCTCCAGGCAAACCTCACCCTGGTGAGCTCCTAGCAAGAGCAGAGGCTCCAACAGAAAGGCTCAGCATTCGCCAGCAAGAGATAGATGGTGGCAAGCAAAGCCCAAGCTGACAAACAGGCTTATTCATTTGCTCGCTGTTTATTGTGTATAAGCACGGCGCCATCTGCTTTACTATATCCTTTAAAAGGCTGTAGCAGCAAGGAGGAAGGCAGCCTGTTAGCCATCCTCCTGCTGCAGAGCACAGGAAGAGCAGGCTGCCCCTTCCCGGAGAGCACCTGGGCGAGAGCCACTGAAGAAGCCAGGGTGCTGGGTGGGCAAGGAGGGATGGAGCCGGGGCAACGAGACCAGAGAATGGCTGGGAAAAGCAGGGCGCTCTCATCTCACAGGGCCAGGTGACTTGAGATTCCATCACAGGCTGAGCGCTGGCACTGCCAGAGAGACTGCAGAATCGGGAGGGGAGCAGGATTTTGGCCGTGCTGAGGAGTAACGCCCATTATCCTGGTTGTAAACCAGAGCATCGCCTGAGCTGGGCAGTGCTCGCTGTCACACAGCCTTGGTAAGAGGAGGGAACCTGCAGTCCCACGACTTTGCGGGACACAAAGTCACTGCTCCCAGGGCCAGTTCTCCTTCTTCTCAAAGGGTCATTCCTCAGACTGAGGGAAACTACCCTGTGTCAAAGCACAAAGTAAGACTGAGGCTCAGGTCTCTGAAAAAGCTCGTTTACTGATTTCAGAGCTGGGTGGTTCAAACGAGGAGACGTGACAACCTTAGAAAGGGCACCTTGAGGTTGCCATCTCAATAAATGCAGCAGAGCTGCAAGCTACGGGACTGCTCCCTGAACATGTGCACATCTCATGCGGCTTGGGGGAGCCCAATATTAGATCAATCACTCATCCCATCCCACCACTGATCGCTGCCATCCTCTTCCCCCGTACCCAGCCTGAGCGGTTGGTAAAGCCTCAGTGCAGCCCTGTGGAATCAAATGCTAGAGAACTTCATATATATATATATATATATATATATATATATATATATATATATATATATGTATATATATACCCACACACACACCACACAACTGTGAAACACCCCATCTGCTCACGTTACGACACTCTAAACGCATGCAATTAACTGAACTGAAATGGCATAAGGATCTGGATCAGTCAGTGTCTTTTTCCCCGACTCCCACTATTTCCACCTTCCTCTCACCCTAACATATGGAATGCCATATGAATTGCTGAATGGATCATGCTAAAACTGGAGCCTGTGACATCTATTTTTAATACAGATTACGGGGGGATATTGTCAGTCCGTGGTGCAGCATTGTTTGCCTCACAAGCTTGGTCTGTCACTACTTCTGGCAAGCCGCATTTCCAGCGCTGACAACTAATCTCCAAACTCTTAAATATTCTTCCTCGGGTGCTCTGAAATAAAACTCAGTTTCCTTCCGAGTTCCTTGGCGGGAACTTTGCAGGAATAACAGCCCAGGTGAGAGTTAGTGCACTGCGGTTTTTCCAGCCCACTGCTGCCGTCCTGAAGTAGCCTTGTGATGCCTATCAAGGATGCCCAGTTTTGACGGTCAAAGCTACCAAGGTATCTATTAATCAAACGTGTAGGACTGTTAACCTGAGCTTTCATGAAACACCATCGAGACACACAAATCATGTGCTGCCCCAAGAGAAGAGGCTGTATTTTTTTTTTGCCCTCTGGTACAAGTTTTTTTACTCCCACATTGAAAGCAGCTCTATCCTAAGAAGCCACAACAACACAATCAAAGTGTTGGCAGGAGAAACGATTGGAGAAACCTGGCTTGTTTATATGCTGGCAATTAAAACCTGATGCAAAGCTAGGGATACTCACAGTAGAGATCACAGCAGCAGACACAGACACACAAAAAAGGCCACAGCGAGCTTTACTAGGCATCTTAGAGCGAAGGCAGGCCAGGTCAGCAAAGGTTATTATTAGCTCCAAGCAGCCCATACATTAGTGTTAGCATACATTACCTGAAATTGAAATGGCTATCAAGAACTACTTGTTCTCCTACCCTTGAAAATCAATTAAACCATTACCAATCTCATCTTCACAGCCAAATGCGCCATCAGCAATGCAAGCTCTATCCAAAACCAATGTCAGATACAAAGCTTCAGGTGAGGTCATACAGACTTAAGAGGGAACATGTGCCAAAAGACAGCGATTTCTGGTCAGTAACTCCTTTTTTTCCTTTTAATCTATACAGGCTCGTCAGAATCAAGGTCCGCTGGAAGCATTTTTTCCACAATGAATGTAACACTTGAAAGAAAAGCAACTCACACACGCAGCAGACCAAGTGGATGCACGGTTTCCAACTGATTCCAGAAGGGATGCTCACATTGGCAGATTAGCTTTTTTCCACCTGAGGAAATGCAGGTGCTGCCTAGGCAAAACAGGAGGCTGGGAGCAACCCTGCATTTCCAGCTCCAGCTGGAGACAAACAAGCCGGTGGTTCACAGAGCTCCCAGCAGTTGGGGAGAGGAAGCTGGGTGCACTGAAGCAGTTTTAAAAGTGTTTAACAAAGCAGAAACTGGAACTGATGTGTCATAAAACACTATCAATTACCATGAAACTGTTACTTCATTTCAGTGTACCACAAATCTAAGCCTGCCTCTTCAGGGTACAACCACCCATAGCGTCAGCAGCAGAGGCAGCGCAGAGTCTCACGCTTAAAATGTTTTCATATATATCCTTTTCTCCCTCAATGAAAAAGAAAGGTAGGGAGGAAAAGGTGGGCACCTATCACTGCTGGTCAATAAGGCCAAACTCCAGTGAGGCACAAGCAGAGCCCTGGGCCTGGTCGGCTGAAGCTCCCCCAGCCCATATGTTCCTCTGGCTCACGGAGCGCGATACGCTATGCCTTCGCTTCGGCGGGGGGAGAAGGGGGCAGATTAATTCAGAAGCTTTTGGCAGGCACATGAGTAAGAAAATAAAGGCAGAAGTTATGTAGAGCAGGGCTGCGCTGCCAAATGAAGTCACAAGTAGCTTAGTTCAGATTTGAGTCTTTTTTTTAAATATTATTGTTGTTATTATTATTATTAGTATTTGGCAAAAGGAGCCAGGAAATACCTTGCTGGTGATGTCTGCTTCTCCCAGCACGAGTCAGTTTGGAATGCTGAACGTCTTACCCTGGAAAAGGGAGAACCATGCTATTTCTGAGCCCGCAACGCCTACTACCATTTATTTAAGCAGCATTGCAACAATTTTATTTTTGCTTTTATATTCTAACTTATTACACGATGAGAACCAATCTTCCCAAGAATGTTCATTTTTCTCCTCCTCTACTAACTGGACACGGTCTCAGGGAGAGAGGGAAATTTCCCAACACATGCATGGGTGAAAGCTGAGTTGAATCTACGAGGAAAAAGACTGTTCACTTAAAAGCCCTATAATGAACTGAATCCTGAAAGAATCCTGTATCTCAAATATGTAAACCCAAAACTAGAATTCACTGGTTCATCTGAAAAGTGAAATACATGGTCCCACTGCAGGATGTAAATAACTCCCAGTTAAACAGACGTGAATGACCTGCTGCTCCCTGCAGCAGCAGAACGTACGGTCTAACAGGGCATCTAATTCTGAAGGAACCTGGGTTTAACTTCTGAGCAAAGAAGAATTTTAAGCTTAAGGAGGATGAAAAATTATGTATGTTACTTACACAAAAAAAGGCCCAGTTTAGCAATATATAGAGCATCAAATTCATACAACACTAAGCAAGCCACCTACAAACCTCTTGCTTGAAGTGAAAGCCAAAAATACAGCTCTCACTTTGACAGAATATACCCCTCCATCTGTTTGCTGCTTCAGGTCAGATTAAATACTGCAGCTTCCTAGAAAGCTAAATAAACTTTACCTAAAGGGACCCTCAAAACACTGACATCTGATGCTGGCTGGCTTTCCTCTCCCTCTCCAGAGCCGTGTGCCACCGCCGAGGGACTCACCACACTCCCCGAGGCAGTGGTTCCTCACACCAGCCTGTTGTGCCAAACACCGTGCCTTCATCATGCGACCTAAGGGCAGTTGGCTGCTTCTGGGTGGACCCCAGGACCACATATCTTCATTTCTGCAAGCGGAGGGCTTCTTTCAGAAGCGTGGCTGCTGGGGGAAGTAAGCTCTACACTGAAGTTGCGCTGAATTGCAACAGGGTCCCATCTGCACTTTCACACACAACGTGGCATTTTGTATAAACAAAGCCTAAATAGCTACAGGACTGCAGGCTGGTGCCAAACTCCTAATGCCCAAATCCAGGTAGGTTTGCTACATGGCAGAACTGCTTGTATTCACGTTACAGAAAGCGTCTCGATGCCAACCAGGTGTTCACCCGTTTCCATGCCCACCAGAGCGGATGCCAGGCTGCAAGACAAGCAGCAGGACAGACACCGTACACGGCAGGCCAGGATGGTCCAAAGTACCCCACTCTTTCCTGAATCAAAGGCGGCTCTGCCCTTTTCCAGCTCCTCCCTTTCCACCTCCCATTGTCCCTCTAAGCTGAAATATAAAATCTCCGCTTTGACAGAACCACAGGGAAACGCCAGGATGCAAATTATATTATTCACAATCCAGAAAATCTGTCTTCTGCATTAGAAGCAGCCAAAGGCTGAATTCTCCAAGGCACCTTGCTCTGAGTACTCGACGTGGCCAAGGATAAAGCTGACAGGGCAGGAAAAAAAAAAGCGCTCAGATTTAAGCAATCAATTGCTGAGCCGCTGAACTGAATACAACTGCGCGTAGGACTCCAGAACATTATGAGACACATTTTGGTTTCGTTGGTGCGTGAGCAGCATCCCCCTCCTCTCCTGTGTCCTACAGCTGCAGCTCAGGTCAGCGGAGCTGCCAGAGCCAGCGCACCCCTCCACAAACACCACGGACTGACAGCCGTTTCTCTGCAAGGCCTATCTGGAGTTCATCCCCTTTGGTTATCCGGCTTGCCGTAGCAATAAGAACAGCTATTTCCATAAAGCAAGAACTTTGCAAAAGGACTACTTTAACGGGAGTTAATATCGAAGAGAGGTACGATAAGAGTGTCATATCCAAACACTTACAAGATTACTGTGCGCAACAGGGATGCGTGCAGTGGATATGAGAAATAGGTCTGTCAAAGCACCAAAAATGTAGGTAGTTATTAGAAATTTTCTATCATTAAGTACAGTGAATCAAAAGAAAAGCACCACCGGCAGCGGTGTATGCATGACATCCCTGAACCACAGCGAGGGGACTGGGGAACGAGCTCTAACTTGTGGCTAGCCAACTTCCCTCACCCACCCAAATACTTCCATTTGCAGTTTGGCAGCTCCCAACACAGTTGCTTCTCCCCTCCATTACTGTGATTTTCAGTTTAATACACCATCATTTTGTCGTGCTGCATTCCCTCGGAGCTAATATCCCGCTGCTAGGGGCAGCAAAGAGCCTTTCTGCAAGATTTTAACCCTCCTTTTTCTGTGATGTGCAATGCACCGTGGGGTGCATATTGCTACTACTGAGGAAAGGCTCAATTCAGAAACAATCCCATGAACACCTTCTAGGCTCTACCTGGGTCATTTCGTGACAAAAGCATAAGAAAAACACTCTGTACATGCCATAAAAAGACCAATCATTTCTCCAAGCAGTGGGGTGCTACCTAGATGACAGTCTTGTCTCCCCTGCAATGTCTGCCTGTATTAAAAGGGCCAGAGGCAGCTCTGTGCCGATCTCATCTCAGCTGGCTGCGGCAAGGCTAGACCAAGACAGATCTGCCAGAGCACGGAGGCAATTTGGCCACTGGGGAAGAACCCCCACGTTGTTCTCCCAGGGCCACCCCCGGTGCTGCAAGATCTCCGTGAGGCATCCCAGCTAGGGTCACGTTCCAAGGCATGGCCTGTCCCCGTGCCCTCAGCTCCGCCGCGGTGGGACCGCTCCTTACGTAAGGCGCTTCCCAAGGCGGACAGAGAAGCCCTTTAATGCGCTTGGTGTCCCATCCAATCCTCCTCCCAGCAACGAATTTAATGAGGGCTGTTTTCAAGCAAGGTTAGGAGGAGAACAATTATCTTTTTCATGTGTATGAGCGCAGGAAGCAATTGAGCAGCGTACGGAGGGGTGGGCAGGAAGGAAAGAATACATGGCCTTTTTCCTCCTCCTGCCTATAGCTCTGAGCCTTAGAAGTAGTACGGTAAATGCTTGCGTTCAAGGAATACGCAGCATCTGAACTGGAACAATATGAAAAGAAAGTGGAAGAATAAAAACATCCACAAAACCTTCCAGCCTTTTTCCTTGACTGTTTAGGGGGTTTATTTGGGTTTTGCCACTCCCACCCCCAAATCAAAGAGAAATTGCAACGAAACTGAAACTTGCTGTCCAAACGCAAGATTTTTCTTCCCTGAAATGTCTCATATTAAACTAGTCAGGCCAACAAGAAAAACCATTGGTGTAGGGAGTCTGGAGTTAAGTTACTCAATGGGGAAGGATGTGATTTGCCTCCATCACATCAAGGCTCGGCACAGCCTACGTGCCTCAGCACCAGTAACCAAAACCCCAACCTTACAACCACCAACAAACCCGTAACAGTGGTCAGTTGCCGGGATTAACGGCCTGACCAGTGGAAACCAAACAACACGGCAGCTCCGTCCCGCACGCCGCCATCCTACCCTGCACCCGACGAGTGCCATGCTGCCCTCTCCGCACTTTGCACGTGCTTTGGCGTGTGACGCTCAACCAGCAGGCACCACGCTAAGGAGCTCCTCGCCGTCCTGTTTTGCCATGAAGAAAGTGCTCCTTTCCATCTAGGTTTGCACTGCTGCTCCTGCACAGCAGTATTCCACCTGAGCACTTCTGTGAGCAAGTGTATGGTGGGTTACACCAGGTACTGTGCAAGATTATTTACGTAGATACCTAGGGGTGGCACAGTATCGATGTTTATGTGGAAAATGAGCAGTGAAAGAGTATCACAAACAGATTTTCTAGCAACTCCAGGACCTCTTCTTGGCTGGGGTGACAGTGCTACTTTGCACGGTTACATGCACCTATCTTCGTTTGGGGGGAACTTGTGTGGCAGAAAAGATTTCAGATTTTGCAAAGCCTGGTATCCTTGAAAGACAGAGGAAGATCTGTCCCAAAGAGTTCACTATCTCAGCCATCATTAAATAGCAAGGGGGAAAATAAACCCTTCATTTATATGGTGTAAATACACACTTTCTCTAGACAGAGCCTATTAACTGCCTCAACTTCTGTTTAAAGCAGCAGATCTATTATTCTTTTTAGATGACTAAGGCTAGAGGGGAAAATCCTAGATATGGCAGAGAATCAGCATTTTCTACCAGGATTTTTCATCTGTTTGTTTTTAAAGTCTCTCATTTTAAATGCAAGCAAAAAAAAAAAACAAAGTGCACAATTCCACCAACACTTATAAATAGCGTTAAAAGTACCCCAATGCGTTTAACACCAGTTCGAAAATCGTTGTTAAGGGATGGATCATAAACAAGATTTTGGATGGAAAAATTTCCTTCCTATTTCAACATTCTTTTAAAATGTCTCTGGAAATGAAAAGGTCTATTCACAACCTTGAAAGGATGGATTGTCTGGGCAATTCTTTCCTGTTTCCCACCTGCACTGGTTTTATACTCAAGGCAGGTGTTAATACTGGCTAAATTATCCAAACTCTATATACACACACACAAAAAACCCACTCACAAATCCAGAAATCATGCCTTTTGGTGATTTTTTTTTTTCTCATGGTAAAACATGCAAGAGCATAATAGCCATAATGTCCTTTCTTTTACACAATCCTTGTAGCTGCCAAGCACTGCACGAGGGCCCGTTCATCCCCACTTACTTCAGTGGAAGTTCCTACAGCATCCTTTGGGATAAACTCCTTAAACACAGAGTTTACAAATCATTTAAGCATCTGTATAACTTTAGGCACTTGGGCAATCCATCCTCACTTAGCAGAGCACTTAAGCACTTAGAGTAAATCATGTGCTTGGTGGCTTCGCTGACTCAAGGCTTTAACATTACGTCTTTACGGGAACATCCAGCTTCCATAATGCAACTGAAATATGGAACCAACAGCTCCAGAAGTTACAGACCCAAGCTGGCTTTGCATTTTGAAGACAGTACAGTTAACATAGTGTGTGTACCATAAGCCAGTACCATAATGTGCAGTACATAAAAAGCTCTGATGGCAATCAGATGTTGGCAGGTGTCATTAACGTGCTGTTAAACGAGGTGAATGT
This sequence comes from Rhynochetos jubatus, assembly GCA_027574665.1. Taxonomy (NCBI): domain Eukaryota; kingdom Metazoa; phylum Chordata; class Aves; order Eurypygiformes; family Rhynochetidae; genus Rhynochetos; species Rhynochetos jubatus. The sequence goes on along the minus strand of CM050654.1, from coordinate 3,578,315 downwards.
GTTTGAGTGACACGGAATCTTTGGAAACTGGCAGTAAATAAGTGTACTTTTCAGGATAAGGGCAGGGCTGAGCCTGATGGGCAACGCAGCAGGTTCACTACTATGTGCCTAAATCCCTGCAAACAGCAATGTACCTTTGTCTCCGCTGTACTATTCAACTGTAGATTAGTCCTGGTTTTGCTCCAGTTTATGGGCTGTTGTCACCATGACAACACATCTAAAACTACCAGATTCCTACCCATCTCCCTTCCTTTGGTGAGCTTGGAATGGATTTGCAGTTGTTTATATAGCTTATTTAGACATCTCCCTGACACACACCTCCCTCTCCAAACGCTGAGTTCCTACTGGCGCTCCGAACAGCAAGGCTTCGTATTTTGCCCTCTGCAGGTCCCAAGGTTAATGGTCTATATGATTTACTTCTGGCATTGATTTCTGCACACAATTTGAGCTGTGTGTCAACTGCTTCACAGTTTTCATCACGAGCCCACCGGAGTCATTGGCAGGTTTGCTGCTGATTTAGCTACTGCTGTTCCCATTCATCTAATCATCAAACAAAATCATCTGTAATTAAAAAAAGAAAATGGGCTCTGAACTCCCAGGCATCACCCTTAGGTTTACTGATCCTCCATCACCTAGGTTTGGAAGTTGCAACAGAGTCCTAAACGATGACGACTTACCTCCACCAGTTGTAATACTTTTTCTTCCTCCTGATGAGCAATGGTAAAATCTGTGTTTATTAACCTAGAAACACTGTAGACAGGACAGTCAGATGTTTCTCCTTCAGAGCCACCCATCTTTCATGTACACAGAAGAAAATGCTAACTAGGACACAATAGAGCATCGGCTAAGAGAAAACCAAGCCAGCAAGAGATGCAGGCAGGACCAAGCTGTCCTTGCAAAGCCCAGAGGAGCAGAAGACACTAAGCACACAGCTACACCATCAGTTAAGAGCCTGCTGTCAGATCAGGCTCACCCAACCATCCATACTGGAAACCGCTGGCTCCTGCTAAGAGGATGCTTCAACTCAAGCTCTCTGGACAAAGAGATTAGTCATATTCAGCATCTTAGCACAGGCCCAGACTCTTAATGTGATCGGGATGGCTTTGGCATGGGAAAGGCAAAGCGAGCTACTAGCCGCCCACCAGCAGATGGGAGAGGATAGTTCCACCTAAGCACACTTCAGATGCTTCGAACCACATAGGAGGCCAGGCTCTGGCCAGCCACAGTGAGGCCTGATGTGCTGCAGCCTACTTCTTATTTCACATTCCAAAAACACCCAGAGCTAAGAGAGGCGCAAGAATGACCATAACAAGGCAGTAGTTTCCTAGACCACCATGATGAGACATCAGGATCTGAGATCAGGCTCCAGTGGAGGGAAGGAGAAGGCAAGGAGGAATTTGAGATGAGCAAAGTCACAGGCTGGAAACACCTCAAATGAAACACGCAGTCAGAAAACTAAGGAGAGCACAAAGCAAACTACTTTATAAAAAGCAGAGGTCCTTGGGCATTCCTGGAACAGCATCTCAAACTAGTTGAGCCTGCAGGGACCTCTGAAGATCATCTAGTCCAAGCCCTCTCTGCGCAAGCAGGGTTGCATTTGTTCATATCAGCAACTATTTGCCCAGAAGCAATCCATTTAAAATAACCCTTTGGCCCAGTTTAATTAGAAACGGAATTAAAAAAAAAAATCCTGGACGTTAATTGGTCAGGCCAGTGGATGTTAGTCCTTTCCCACTTGAAAACAGATTTTCACCTTCCTTATGAATCATATCACAAGCCCTTGGCCTTACACAGCCCTCAGCTAAACCTGCACCTCGTCTTGAACTTGGTATCCGAGACACTACTTTGATGCCTTCCTCAGGCGTACGCTGAAAGCATTTTCTGCTACACATCAGAGTATGAGCAAATGAGTCAGCACATTCTGGGTGTGAACTTGTGTTGCTCTTCACTCCCTGTTCATTTATCTAGGTGTAAGTCAGGAACAACCCCACCGCTGTCAACTGAATTACATCAAAGAACGAAAGTGCACACAGCTGCCTAAATGGAAGATGCAGTATCATGTTTTCATGCTTGCACAGAACACTGCACATCATTATAGGCTCACAAAAACATGGGTGTTTCATGTACTATTTATTAAACCATACTTGCTGTCCTAATACCAGAGCAACACAAAAAGGGGATAAGAGTCCTCCGTATGAATGCAAACCTACCTGCTTCCTGAAGTCCTGCTAAAGCTTACACTAACACACATACCTTCTGTTAAAGGCGTCACGAGAAAAAGAAGGAAAAAAAAAAATGGAAAAGGATGCTCAGACAGAAGTCTGAGCATAACAGGTGAGGAAATAAAAAATACATGTCCAGAATCGCCATTTTTTGAAATCCAGGGATCAGTTCTCAGTCCCAGCTTCATGCCTGTGCAGTGCAATGGGGGCACAGAGCACTCGCTTTAGCAGAAAAGTCGCCAGCAAAGAAGTTGCCAGCAAAGCTGCCCTTTGCCAACTGCCCTTTGCCAGCTGCCCATGCCATGGCTTGCACCCTTGCTGAGAATCTCGGCTCCTCACATGGGTCTCATCACTGCGTTCCTTGCTACGAGGCTGTGCATCAAGCTGGAGCAGCCCCCCTGCTGACACTTGGTGAGCCTCACAGAGGCCTTTCCCCCTCTCCTGCCTGGAAAGTGTCTTGAATCCTTTCTTGCTTTGCAGGCGTAGAGGACAAGAGGGATGCATGGGTGCTTTGAAGGCTAGAAATGAAAGATAGGACTTTATTATTAAACTAGAAGGGCAGCTGCCTAAAGGCCAGAAACTGGGTAGATAAAACAACTCATTTGGGCGAGTCCTTGTGAATCACTTTTGATAATGGTTTTCTACTTTTGAAAGGCATCAGGAGAGCTTTGGAGAATGCATCCATTCAAGGCCTTTGATGTTTCTCAGCTGAACCAATGCTAGCAGAGCTCTGAAAGTATTGGCACAACTGGCTTCCACCCACAGGAGAACAAAACCTCTTCACCTCTCCTCTGATAATTCTCAAGCTCCTGAAGAATCTGTCTCAACTGTTCGGTCCACACCAGCATCCATATACTTCTCCTGGATGGATTGCATATGCTTCACCTAGAGCGTTCACAAAGCCAGTACTGCCTGAAGCTTCAAGCATCTGAGCTGTGACTGGGAAGGAATTGTCTCTTTCATCTGGTGTGTTGTTAAAACACCTGTAGGGTCACTCCTCTGGCACTATAAACACACTTTTTCTATAGAGCAATGTCATCTGGGTTTCAGGAGAAGGGATTTTATAAAACGTATCATCCTTCCCATGCTCTCAATGCATAGTGTTGATGATATTTGGGATGCAGACATTGCCAGCCTGGCATGGACCAGTGTTTCCTCCAAGCTTGTATCCCATCCCCAGACATAGCAGACTGCAGACATCGCAGCACATCATCTCCATTGTTGGGTTTTGGGTTTTTTGTTTGTTTTTTTTTTTTACATCTTGTTCCATTCACTCTGCAGGTTCACTGTCTGTGAGGCTGATGTTCTTAGGACAGGAGTGCATTTCAGTAACATCCCTTCTGCACAACCAGAAACTCAGAGCATAAAGGCATTTGAGCAGAAAGAAGTTTAGGCAGACAGATGTTCACACCTAAGAGTTCTGGCCACAGGGTAGAAAAACAGGTTTAATGTTATACTAAATTATCCCTTAGAGTCTAGGGGATGTAGTCCCCTAAAACCCCAGCTGGAGTACTGCATATGGCTCTGGGGCCCTCAGCATAAGAAGGATATTGACCTGCTGGAGTGAGTCCAGAGCAGGCCACGAAAATGGTCCAAGGGCTGGAGCCCCTCTGCCATGGGGACAGGCTGGGAGAGTTGAGGGTGTTCAGGCTGGAAAAGGGAAGGCTCCGGGGAGACCTTACTGCAGTCTTCCAGTACGTGAAGGGGCCAACAAAGAAGCTGGGGGGCACTTGTTTACAAGGGCCTGTAGTGACAGGACAAGGGGTAACAGGTTTAAATTGAAAGCAGGGAGATTTAGATTGGACATCAGGAAGAAATTCTTCCCGGAGAGGGTGGGGAGGCACTGGGACAGGTTGCCCAGAGAAGCTGTGGATGCCCCATCCCTGGCAGTGTCCAAGGCCAGGCTGGATGAGGCTTGGAGCAACCTGGTCTAGTGGAGGGTGTCCCTGCCAATGGCAGGGGGGTTGGAACTAGACAGTCTTTATGGTCCTTTCCAACCCAAAGCATTCTATGATTCTTTTTATGGGCTTGAAAAATTAAGACTATACTTGACTATTTTTATGTAGGAAAAACCCTACGATTTCCTAAAGTGATGGGAAATTGCAGTGTTCCAAGGCAACTTTATTTACTTTATTATTTAATGTCCACATTCCTCTGTTTAGCACCTCCAAAATAAATGCCTTTAAACAGCCCACCTGCAGCACCAGCTATAGGACTTATTCAACATTTTCCAGTCATCCATGGTTATTTAAGTGCAAAATGAAATCAGAATAAAAACGCAACAGAAGAAAACACCTTTGGAGTTCAGAAATAACAAAAAGCCCCTCCTGTTCTTTTAAGATATTTTCCCCTCCTACCAAAGTATTTGCTGCTAGAATGAAAGTGAACGAGGCCCTCCAGCCCAACGCTAATGTGCAAAACAGTTCATGGAAGGAAAAAGAAAAGAAGGAGGGATTCAGAGCAGAAATGTCACCTTGCTAATAACTATTGTTTCTATATCAAACAGTTTCCATTAGTGAGGATGATTCACCGCAAATACCACTGTCAGCCCACTCCCAGCAGGTTTTAGTGGAAACGCTGCTGTGATTCTCAGGAGTAACATGCAATAACCATACGTTTTCCTGCAATGCAACACCAGCCCCGAGCCCAGCGCTACTGCCACACCTAACGCCGCCCGGGAACGCTCTCCCGTCCCCCAGCCATGCTCCAAAGCCATGGTGGCACCGTGTGTCGTGGTTTAACTCCGGCTAGCAAAATACCACGAAGCCACTCTCACAAATCCCCCTCCCCTCCTCCAGTGGAGGGGAAGAATCGGAGGAAAAAGAAATAAGGAAGCTCGTAAAATTGAGATAAGAACTATTTACTAATTAAATCTAAATCAATATATACAGGTACTACTACTAATAAATACTTAAAATAGTAGAAAATTAAACATATGGTACAATATATACAATATGATACAATTTCCCACCATCCACTGACTAATGCACACCCAGATGTTGAGAGCCCGAGACCCACAGCCCGAGAGCGATCGCAGCCCAAGAGCCACGGCCTGATGCAGCAGATTCCAAGCAAACCTTATCACTGATAACACGGCCAGAAAACTCAAAACAATCCACCAGCTCCCACACGAGTGAGCCAGCACAGGAGCTGGCAAAGCAGCTAACGCAGGAGGGTTAGCAAGTGCCCAGAGAGACGAGCAAGGGAGTAAGGGAGAGAGAGAAAACAGCAGAGTAATGGCTACTGGACCCTCTTCCCCACCCAAAGAGACCGGAACATGACGTACTATGGGATGAAATACTTCCTTGGTCAGTCTGGGTCAGCTACGGTATCCGAAGCAGACAAAAGACCTTGAGTTCTGTACAGGCCATCCCCAGCACCAGCTGAGGCCTTATCAATGTTTTCACTTACTGTCCAGCAACACAGTTCCCTGGAACCAGAGTAAAGGGAGTTAGCCCTTTCCTCACTAAACCCAGCACACCGTGTCAAGAGGGCAGAAGTCACACCTCAGATCTGCCGCTCTGATGATTTGTCATTGTTGTGGCACAATAATTTTGCCAACATTTCACGTGAAAAAGGGCCATTTCAGCACCCACTTGTCTGAATCTAATTTATTTCTTCAGAATACACGGAAGCATTTGTTCACCGACAGCGAACAAGTGTCCGAGTGGCTCGCAGGACCCGTACCCAGAAACCGCGGGAAAGACCTGAAGGCAATTTGACAAAGGCTCCCCCTATCCACGATCAGAGGACCCATTGTGCCCATCCTAGAGCAGCCAGGTTAATAAACATTTGAAACATAATCAACAACTGTTCAAAACACGAATGTAAAGAGAGGAAAATACAACTGTTGCTAGATCTGACTGTACAAACTGGGCTTCAGACACCAAATGACTCCCTGGGCGAAGTTCTCAGGGGTCTGTTGTCAACTGGTACACTCTATGAGAAAGCAAGGATGTTCGTCTTCCTAATTAATTATCTAATTACCCTATGGTGGGCATAAAGCAGGGCAACCATTTGCAAGCACCCACACAGATGCCCACTGTCCCGCAGCTGGGAAACCCACCCGCTGCCCTGTGCATACACTGTGCTCTCTGCGGAACGTGCAGCTTTCTTGATCCAGTCCAAAGATACGATTTGTGAAGGCAAAGGGGGGAAGCATGCCTGAAGGAGGACCAAATCTTCCCCAAGTAAAGGCCACAGCACTCCAAAGCTGTGAATGTCACAGCATTGCCTGGCGTTCCTCCTTTTGTGTGATTCTAGGAATCTGGCTATCAGAATGTCTTTCGAGTAGCATTTCTAACACCACGAAGTCAGATCTCCGACCAACTCTCCTGCATGACATTAACCGGTTTTTTGAAAGGTTCCCAGATTCCCAAAGTCTTGGGAAAAAGTTCAAACAGAGTGAGATTGGTTTGAAATACACACATGCCTTGCAGCACGACATTCCTGTAACCGCAGCCAAGATTTCCATTTACTTTAATGGAAAGTGACTGTTCTAAATGACTCCCCTCTCACATCTCTACCCTCCTGCTTGGATCCCCTTTCATTTCCTCACTCTGCCCGTACACTCAGCGCTCCTTCGCTGACCCCAGGTTTCAGACTGCTGGATTCCTCCTGCACCTTCAGTGTAAGCCTCCCCAGCTTCATTCATGAGAGCCAGGTGAATTATCAGCAGCTACTTCACGTGCTCCTGGATCCCCACCACAAGAGTAGCACGGGACATCACTCTGAGTGTTAGCAGTGTCAGGAACAAAACAAGTTTGACTACAGTAATGAATTACTTGGACCTGGCTTTAGCTTGGCAGCGACAAGCAGCACAGCCAAGGCTTCGCTCTCAGCTGTTCCCATCAGTGGATGGTGACTTTACGATGTGGCTCAAAAGTTATAATTAAATGTGATCAGGATATACGTTACCTTCATGGCTTTTGTTGGTGCCTTTTAAAAATGCAGCCTGTCCTGGTAAGAACCATTATAGTAACAGATTGCCAAACGGAAACGTTCTTCTTTTTTTCAATTAAAAAAAAAAAAAAAGGGAAAGAAACAAGGGTGGGGAGGAAAAAAAAAAAAAGAAAAAGGCAGTAAAAATAGAACTGGCTGGAAACCAGAGACCATAAGAAGAGCTGGCTTACAGGAAATTGCCCTCATCAGTTACTAGATGGGAAATTTTTTCCCATGTATAACATGGATCATGCAGAGACAGTATGGTTTTACACACGCTCAAAAAAGCGTATTATCAACCTAGCTTGCGATCTTGTAGGGTTGGGGAAAAAGGGAACAGAGAGGCTGTTCCTTCTCAGTCCACACCAGCAAAGCAGAAAGGATCCCAGAAGATGCTCTGCCTACTGCATTAACAAGTTTCAGTTACCTAATTCTAAAATAAAAACATTAAAATGTTTCAGCCAACAGAAAGCATCCAAGCAAAATCAACAAAACGGTAAGAGATACACACAGAGGCGTAGGGCCCCTGACTTCAGTGGTTCTACTCATGTGAGGGACCATTATTCACACTAATAATGTCTCATTTGTTCAGGTCTTCACACGCTGTTTCATTGCAGAGGTATTACACCTATTTTCACTGTGCCACTCTAATTGAGCTTAATAGCATATTACTTAAACAAGTCTACAGCTACAGGCAAAGCCTACCTATTATTGCTTTTTAATACAAAAATGCTGTATTTCCTAACCTGCCAATACAAGTGGGTTTGTCACAGAATGAGCAAATGTTTGCACAAACGTGGCTGCTGTTGCATGGTGGGGTCTAAGTCATGAATGAACAAACATCTAAATCTCCTCCCAAACAGACAGCTTTTGTGATGTGCAATCGTAATCACAATTTGGCTCTCTCGTCTGGCTAGGACTTCAAGCAGCTTTATTAGTTACTCCTCAGTGCTCTGCAGGCTGTAAACTGTAGGCTTCTCAAAAAAAAATGCCAAACTATTCACTGACGATTTTGTTTTTGTTTATGAAACCATTTCTCCTAACAGCACTGCTGCTAATATACATGTAACAACAGCACGTTTGCTCCACGGTTCTGCAGCACCGTGAAGTGTGTACCATTAGCTCTATTTTTATATTGCTTGAGGTCACCCGGGAAGTCACCAGCAGAGCTGGGGTTTGAGCACAGCCTGTCTGAACACCACTCTCCCTTTCTCCCATGGGACCCATGTGCACAGAGATCCTGTGCCATGCTCTGCCCTGTATCACAGTGCCCAAAGCCAGTTGTGGCCACAGAGAGTCCTTCCACATACACAGCAAATTTGGGTCCATCCTGACATCACACTAGTAAAGAGCAAGAAAAGCTGGGACTGTTTCAAACCACTTGCTGAGCTTCCATCACCTCACCAACCCATTTCTTTTAGGCTAGGTTTTATTACTTGCATTACATGGCTCAAAACGATCCTTCCTAGAAGAGCCATTCACCAGCCTGGCCTAGGTAACTCCCCCATCCCCAGCATCTTTTTTTCTGTACTCTAAAGGCCCACATCTGCCCCCCGCACACATACTGCCTACAGCCCCTTCCTCCCCAAAGGCTCCCACTGCTGCACCGCAAACCTGGCACTGCAGCGGGGTTTGGCTCTTGTGCCGTCAGCACAACCGCGAAGGACCAGCAACGGTGCCAAATTACACAAGTTAGCTGGGCTGCAGCCACGGATATGAAGGCCAAAATGTAGATCATAGGACTGGTCTGGGGAAGAGGTTATATGAAACTGGAAAATTTAAACATGTAACACATAAAACATCTGGACTAGGAAGTCTAGATAAGTCATCGGATTCCCTACCTGGATGCACAGGCCAAACGTGGCATTACTGTCACCTCCCAGTACTCACTCCCAGAATTATGTAATGGTCAAAAATTACAGTAAATCAGAAGTTGGGTTTTAAGGCCACTGTTACGCCTATTTCATATCCACCATAACACAACCATGCACCAACTGCCCCCCATTTCTTTAACAACTACCTTTTTCCATTTGTATTTTAAAAGAAAAACATTCCAAAGTAGTATCCCATAATACACAGAACTGTTTTTCCCCCAGTACTAGCCATGAAACTGACACTGAAAGCTGAGGGGAAACACTAAGGTCATAATCATGTTTGATAATGGAAATCTATCTTCCAGCAGCTAGCAAACAGGAGTACCAGTCTCAAAGTGACTGTTACTAAAAGGCAATGTAAAGCTCTAGACGCTTAAGACTGCCTCTCCCTTCATCCTCCACCAACATTTAACTCCGAAACCTGCATTGTTCCCACACAGATGTACAAAAGGTGAGGCTGAATGCAGCGCCTCTCTACTGACAAGCCTTTGAGATTATTTTGTACCTTGCCTATCGGAGGCTCTTCCCAGGCCTTTGCAAAACTCTGCTTTGCTAGACAGCTCCAAGGTGCAAGCTGTCCTAGCTCCTGTATCACACCTGGCTATGGAAACCCTGCAAGGTACTGTAAAGTTTGACAACTCTTCGAAACGAAAGTCACAGAATCACAGAACGGTTTGGGTTGGAAGGGACCTTAAAGATCACTCAGTTCCAACCCCTCTGCCATGGGCAGGGACACCCTCCACTAGCCCAGGTTGCTCCAAGCCTCATCCAGCCTGGCCTTGGACACTGCCAGGGATGGGGCCTGACAGAGCCCTCAATTTTTTCACTGGTTCATTACCTGCAGGCCATGCTGTACTAACTTCATCAGAGCAAATTCCCCAGGAATTCAGACAAACACATCAGGAACAGCCAGTCACTGCCAGCACCGCTCTTGTCAAGGGCGACGCCAGCATACGTCACCTCTGGAATCATATCTCCAGGGAGCTCTGGCACTGCCCCTGTCCTGTCCTACAGCACGGCTCATTTACCTGGCTCCGAGCACTGACCTTATAGTCATTTCTATTTCCTAGCTGCTGCACTCCCTGCAGCTCACACTATCCCCGATCTAACCTCATGGTGGTCAAGAGTCACAGCCTGTGCTTTGCGCTCAGGCAAAATTTTCATCTGCACTGCTTGATTTGGCATAGTTTTCCTAGATTTTGTTATTCCTGTCTGAATAAGCTATTTCCTCAACTCTGCATGACTTTTTAAGTTCTTATCTCTAATTAATGTCCTTTCCACCCCATCTCCTTCAACACCCAGGAAGCTTACAGACACCTCAGCAGCTAACCTGTTATATATCACAACATCCCTGCCATTCACCAATTTGTTTCAAAGCAGGATGCTCTGTGCTCTGCCCTGGGGAGCAGAAGAAAGGTCATGCCTTCTACTGTTTTCCTGCTGATAATCCAAGAAATCTTTCCTGTTCAATTTGCAATCAGCACTCAAAATTCCTGCAGTTTAAAAGCACGTCCCAGCAACACGCAGCACAATCGCGCCAGCAGGACCGAGATGAGACACACAAGGATGTAAGATACATCGGTCTCAGCAAAGGGGATGAGCAGGGAGGCAAGCGTAGCATCCCATCTCCAGACAACTCACCAAGACACCCATCCACGGGTCACCAGCAAAGAGGGTCCGCAGCATAATTTTTAGTTACGTGGAGATCAAAAAAAAAAAACCTCCAGAGGAGGGTAAGATTTAAACAGGAGAATCAAAGACAGTTTTAAATCAAAGGGGTAAATGTGACGGCTCCCATGCTGAAAGCCTTCCAGCACACATTGAGACACAGAGTGCATGTAAACCTACATAACTAGGTAGCATATTTGCAGAGGAAATCAATCGGAGCTGAAGAAAGTAGCCTTTCTAGAAATGCATGCACTGACATTTTACAGGCTGCTTCTCAAGAACACGGATTTATTTCACAGTTAAAGTATTTTGTTCAATCTGCCTGGAGAACAGGGCATGAGCAATCTCACCAGGCCAGGTTCCAAGCCCTTTCATTAACACAGGAGCACCAACTTTGCTTATCCCCTATGCAAAGGAATCTATTTTCAGACTCCTAAGGCAGATGACAGCCTCCTGAGATGTGTTGCTCTTGTGAGAGTTGATGGGGAAAACACACTGCGGGCTAACATCTCCTGAGAATCTCTTCAATTACATCTGCACCTGAAAATACAACACCCTGACTTCTGTCCTGCTTCCCTGCACCTTCCAATTCCACACGTGCTGCTACTGAGCCTGCACCCGAATCCCAACGAGGTTCAGGCACATACTGACCACCCCCTCTTAGTCCTGCAGCAAGGGTTCAGCCACACTGACCTGGCTGCAGGGCTGAGTCACACTGCCCTCCCTGGTAGAAGGTTCTGCAAAATGCCACCCTCTGCTCTGGCTCCAAAGGCTCCACAGGGCTCTGTGCAAGGGAGAAACACAGGATTTTCAGACAGGCCCGCAATATTTTGAGACCTGGGGGGCTACGCTTCAGTTTTCTTGCTCCAAGTCTCTAAACCAACATCTAAAATGGAAAAATACCCCACTGCTTTTAGAAAACTTCTGTACCAGCTCTCAGTCTCTCCATTTAGTCTAGATGTCCCTCTGACTTTTTCTTTTTTTCCCCCCTTGCAACAACAAGTTTAATCCACAAAGTCACGCACTTCAAAATTGCCCTGAACCCACAAATCACGGTTGCCGTGCCCAGGCACATGATTCATAACCACAATAAAGTTGTCTGAGGCTTGCCTACTCTCTTCTGCACTAATGTTAAAGATTAAAATGAGATGCAGATTGCTTCCTCTGCAAATATACTCTGTAACCTTCATGAGAGCCAGGTAACCTTCAGCCTTACCTGCAAAACACGTACCATACAGGCAAGTTCCTACCCTGAACATCTCCCATGCCTCTCTTCCCTCCAGAACTAAGCTGAAGCAGCAGACAGCATGACATTCACATTCGAACATGCCAAAAGAGATTACAGTTTAATCAAGACTGCACCAACTACGTCAGTGGCCAGTGTCTGTGATCCATCAAATACTGCTCCCAAAAAAGGAGTGCTTGCATCTTCAAAATTCATCTTTCCAATTGGGAACACAGGAGATGCTTCCACACATGACAGCAGCAGTGCCTGACTGTGCCAGTCAGGGCTTCCGCTCTTTTTAAAGCCATAAGGACTTGCTGATGCACGAAGGAAACAACCATCTTGCTCCTGACTCCCATCTGAAAAAACATCCGAGTTTGCCCCAAACTCAAATAAACTTGTGCCTGCTTGTGCAGGCAACCTGTGGGGTCTAAACAGCGCATCCCTCACAAAACCCCTGGGTCTCCAACCAGGGCGCCCCTCCATGCACTGCTCAGCTCAACCTGAACCCTCTCGCCTCAGCGGACAGGCTGCAAGGCCTATTCAGCCTTGAAATCGCTGCCGTCACTGCAGCCACGTGAAACAGAAGAGTTGGGCTCCAGGGGTCCCAGCAGCAGGAGCTGGGTGCTGGCAGGACTCCGCCGTTTCTCTGATGGCTTCCCAGCCTTTCCAGCCAGGAGTGATACAAACACTCAGGCGGTGTGAGTTCATCCGTCGGGTCCCAGCGAGGAGCTGGGCACCATGACTGGCAAGCGGCTTCTGTTGGCACATACATTTGTATTGTCCTCCAGAGTAGGAAGTTTTTGCTTCATTACAGCAGCCAAAAAAACACAGAGCTGCTCCAGCTGAGGTGCAGCAGAACACACTGCCTTTTCCATCAGAAGAAGAAAGCGTGCAGCAAAACATACTTTTTTTTTTTTTTGGAGGGGGACTTTTTCCAAGGGCCTGTAGTGACAGGACAAGGGGTAACAGGTTTAAATTGAAAGCAGGGAGATTTAGATTGGACATAGGGAAGAAATTCTTCCTGGAGAGGGTGGGGAGGCCCTGGGACAGGTTGCCCAGAGAAGCTGTGGGTGCCCCATCCCTGGCAGTGTCCAAGGCCAGGCTGGAGGAGGCTTGGAGCAACCTGGTCTAGTGGAGGGTGTCCCTGCCCATGGCAGGGGGTTGGAACTGGATGGGCTTTAAGGTCCCTTCCAACCCAAACCAATCTGTGATTCCTTTACCTGGTTTCTTTCAAATGATAGCTGTTACCCCAAAGAACACAGTGAAAGAAGTAACATTTCCCCAAAAAATAGGGGATTTCTCCAACCTGCAAATTATTTTATTATTTGTTGATGGTTAGCAGTGCTGTAGAAACACACCAAACACTTCCAACTCTGGTCTAGATTTCCTATTGAAATATCCTTTGAGTGAAACATGCTGTCCCCTGTACTGCCCTTGTAAAAACAGAATCGCTTTTGTATACATACAGCAAGACCCGAGAACCATTTAAAAAGGGAGGGAATTGCCCATGGTGAGTAGAAACAAAAGTTCCTGCGCTACAGCACTTCTGAGAGACTTACTGCTTCTTTCTCACACGGGGACAGACAAACACTGAAAGCAATTGTACATCTTGCTCCGTCAGCACATGAGACACCTAATAAATCTCAAGATGCAGAAAGCACCCAGAAGGCTTTTTTCTGTTGGCTGCATAATTACAGGCACTAGTTATTACACTCACGTTACCTCCCCTTCCGCCCTTGCAGAAATAATAGGCAAACAACGTGAAAAACACAAAAGATACCAGGGGAAAACCTAATTGCTACATTTTGTGTAAATATAGGACATCTTAAAGATGATGTCTGGCTTGTACAGGATCCAGTGCTATTCCTTCCAGAATGCCTTGATCCAAGTAATTAGTTTTCTTGGATGGTTTATTTGCATAAGACCGCGAGACAGCTGACAGCAGGCAAAAAGCAGCCGCAGCAGCAGGTGCCGCACTGATCTCCGGCCCCGGTGATGGTTAACACCGGCAGAGATGCCTGTCCCGAGGAACACACAATGGCTGCTCACGGCCTGCGACTGTTCTCCCAGCCCCGGTACCCGTTCTCCGCTGCACACAAAAGGCGCTTCCTTTTCATCCCCAGGGAAAACCAAAGGGCCTACACCATGGGATGGCAGCCTGGGGCTTCTGCTGCCCACACTGCCAGCAAGTGCTCCGGAGGGCCTGGAAACGGAAAACACGCGCCAGACGCTGCTGGCGGAGTTCCTGATGGATCCAGGGAGGCCAGACTTCACACAGGGGATGTGTTATTCCCATGGAAAACAAGAAGCAATCATGGAGATGTGCTGCTGTGTGATGTCTTCCCAACCCTTCACGCTGAACCGAAGCTGAGGTTCCACACAGCTGGGTTCTCGCACCCCTACCATAACCAGCGAGCGCTTTACGTTCCCTAGGCTTTACGTACCCAGGCAATCCGACTAGCCGGACCAAAAAGAAGGCAAACCCTCCACCATATGCTTACTATTACCGCCAATCTCTGCGAGTAGCAGCCATGAGAAGAGGATAAAGGCTTTCCTGTTGCTATGTTACAGATGCTGCTCGGTATCTTCATGGTGCATTTCTGAGACTCAAGAGCCTGTTTGCTGGCTGTTATAAATGCATGTGGGTGCAAGGCTGCTGAAATCAACGGAGCTACAGCAATTTCAGAGATAAATAAGCATTTGGCTCTGATGCTTCCAGCTTTCTAGCACAAACACAACGCACACAATTTCATTCTGATGTGAAGAGCTTAAGCACAGCAATGCTCAGGCTCAGCCCCTGCTTATTATGAAAACGTGTAATTGTTAAGAGAAAATTACTGGCAGAATCAGTCAGAATTGTATTTAAAAGTCCAAGCTTTCTAGGTCATCTCCCACAGCTCCCATATGCAACCTGTCTTCCTATTTGCTTAAGAAAAGCAACAACAATCCTACTTGAGGGGCTGGGGTCCATATTTTCTCCGTCCGAGTACGTGCCCCACATGCATGCAGCCCTGTTCTAATTAGAAACGAAATACGTTTATACACCTATCTGTCCATACTGTTACTGTTTGCACTACAGAGCTATTTCTTAGTTGTTAGATCAGGCTAAGCTGTTAATTAAGATGTACAGTGGAAACAGGCACTTTGATGGAGGAGGCAACAAAGCACTGCACGGGGCTCAGGAGATTGGAGTCTGAGCCCGGCTGGGCCGCAGACTTGCCTACTGTCTGCAGAAAATATTAATGCCTTTAGACGTGCCTCATTTCCTGGCGTGCAAACTGGAGATACTAATGCTCCCTTTGTACTTCGTGAATGGATCTCCAAGAAGGCTCCTCCTTCACTCTCCGCCTGCTTCAGCTCTGGAACTAAACACCTTCACAAAAGAGTAACGTGGCATTTTTCTGGCTCCTAAACTCACTCCCCCAGTCACGGGGAGGGGGCAAAGACGCAGGGCTGTACGCTGCTGGGGAACACCGGCTTTCTTCTACCCAGAGTCTCGTATGAGTCCAAACTTGTGTGTGACTCAGCGCAGGTTTGGTTTTGGCAAGACAATCCCTGCACCTTTCCACTCACCTCCCATCCCACCTCCATAGCAAGGATATTTCCACAGGCACTATTCCCTGACGGGTGTTTTTTCAAACCACCCCCGAGTCCAAAAGCCTTTCCCCAATGCAAACATCCAACCGTACAGAGCCTTGCCCCCCACCTAGCTCCTGCCCCCATTGCCTATGTTCCCAAAACCTTTCCTATAGGAAGATCATTATTTAGTTCTGCGGGTACTTCAAGGGAAAAAATAAAAAAGAAAAGCATTATAAAGTTGTGGATTTCAGATGCAGCACCACTATGATGCATTTTATCTTCCCTAGCTCTGAGCTTTTGAGTCAAATAGTTGGAAAGAGCAGCCCGAACGTGACAGCTCAGCTGAGAGCACACAAACCAGCTGAATGCTTGCCTACAATTCTGTGCCACAGCCAAATCTCTCCTAGGACTGCTCTTAAAACCCAAGGATTGAGGCTTTCACATTTTCAGCCACACAATTCCCCCTTGAATCCCGTTCAGAAAAGGGGCCTTTGGAAGCCTCAGCTCCAAGCCCCCACCACTGCAGCATCACAGTGTGAGATAACAGCATTTATATCAATGTCTAGTGGCACAAAGCACCCTGTAGTACGGCATTTGGATTATAAACCTATCACGGAGAGAAACAGCAAAGCTTGAACAGTCTCCTGTGCAACAGTGGGTGCATAAGGACAACAGTGACATGGACCTCTGGTCGAGTATTTTCCTCTTTTTTGGTCAGGATCAAAATGTTGTGAGGTCCCATTCACGCCCAACAATCTCAACTCTTAGGCTAACATTCCCTACACCAAATCACACTGTGCTCCCTAAAAGCACAGGGCTGACTTGATTTCACCAGGATTTGAGACACTGGTCCTAAACAGACCAGGAATTATAAACCTAATGACTTGAAGGAGTTATTTCAGCTACCCACAAATACCCAGAGGAGAGGTAACAGTAGACGTATGATTTGTGTCTCCTAAAGAGCGTTGTGTGTTTTGTTTGTACAGTAAAATAACCAGGTGATTTTAACAGTAAAAAGGCAAATCAGTTCCAAGCAAAACCAGCAGGTTTTCCTATGAAAGTTTTAAAGTGAAATAACTCCTGCTTTATACATCGCTCAGACAAATTAACTGAGTTCTACAATCCACCTTTCAAAGTCTGAAAATCAAGAATTCGGTGGATGGCTCCCATGAATCCCATATGCTTCCAAGGTGAGAAGCAACACTAAAAGACACTGTAATGCCATTAGATAATGAGGCATGTTTATGCCTGCAGCTGTTAAAGAGCTGGAAGAAAAATAACTGATTCTTCCTATGGCTGTAATCCCTTTTCTCTTACAGGCCTGGTCACATGGCAAATGTGACATTCCCTTTAGGCAGAGCTGCAGTGAGACCCTCCATACTGCCCTAGCAGATCGAATAGCTTTAACCCTGGTTCTGCTGTTAACTGGCACCAGTGGAGAAACCTGCAAGTGACTCTGTGGGAGAAAGGAGAGGCTCTGGGCATACCACCTGTTGGGTGGCAAGGGTTCCAGAAACATGGGGGGACATAAGGAACGGAGATAAAAAAAAAAAATCTATGAACGGGGAAGAGTTGGGACTGTAACAGACATCATTCTATTTCTGAGTGCTGCACACTGAAATGCCTTCTCCCCACCAGTAACAAAAGATACTCAAGTCATAAATGCACTACTGCCACTACCCTCCAAGGCTGTGACACAAACCTTGTAGCAGAGATAGTATCTCTTCCAGCTGGCAGAAAACAAACAAGAAAAGCTATCGAGAATAGAAACTTTTCTCCAGGTCTTTACCTGCAAACTTGCCTGGTTTTCCTGCTGTATCAGACAATCTCATAAAAGAGGTTTTCTCTCTCCAAAGAGATTTGTCTTGCTTAATTTAAACTTTTCAGGTTAGAATTAAAGGGCATAACATCTCTTCTTTAATATTGTCTCAGAAGACGTCACTGCTGAATTACAAAGAAAGGGCCTGGCTCCTACTCCCACTGAAGTCAAGAGCAAAACTCCCACTCACTGCTACGGAGAATGATCTAATCAAAATTGTTATTATCCTACTGCCTCCCAGCCCCCTGGTATGGCGTGCAGGAGGTAACAAGGGATATGATTTTACCCTACTGAATTACTAAAATAAGGATTTAAAGGGGGGGGGGGAAGCATTGTGAGGACCTACTAGCTGGTCTAGTAATTTATTGCACATAAACGAACGGCATCACAGAGTGCTTGAAGACTGAGCATTAAGTAGAAGCAGCCGCTTGCAGTTCTACAATATGTTGTTTCCTTTCAGAAAAGTTGTGTACCACCTGTTCCTTCCATTTGCTGTTTTTCCTGAAGACACTGCTGGCAACGGAATTAGTCATTAAAAAACAACCCACAACCACTTACTTGGTTAACTAACCAGCACTCGGGAGAGCTGCTGGCGTCAATAAGACCAACTTCCTCAGAAACTCCCTCAATAAATATTTTTCTGGCCCTGCCTCTGGGTTTCACATCTGGTGTTTGGTAGAACATTAACTCAAGCATTTGCTAACACTCAGGAAACTGCTGCTTTTTAAACTCTGTATCTTTATACATTATATGTAACCCCAGACAACGAAAAGCAAAGTGGCCCTTAGAAAAAGCACCTATTTCTGTACGTTCACAATCCAAGCTTTTCCACGTACAAGCACGGGGAGGATCGCGCGGGTCTGCAAGGCGCGCTCCCGGTCCACAAGACGCGGCCGGTAAACGTCGCGGTGTGACGGCCTCCATCCTAAACCGCTGGATGCAGCCCAGGACATGTGTTTTTTCTAACTCTTCAGCATCCCAGCCAGAGCCCGGCTCTCCTGCTGCCCTAGGCTGACAGGATTGCCCACTGGGAGGGCAAGGAGTGCGCTGCACATCCCAGCAAAGCGCTGCTGGGGGCAAACACCCCAAGAGATCTCTAGATGGAGAAACTCTGCCTCTCTCCACTCCACATGCTGGAGGGTTCCTTCTTGCAAGAGGAGCACTAGGGACGACAATACAAGAAGCACTTCCAATCAACTGGATTTTTTTTTTTTTTTCCTTTTTGTAAGCTCATATTCCTCATGTCTTCAACATGAACAGCCAAAGCTCTGCCTAAATAGCTTCTGCCTCGCAGGACCCTTTCGCTGAAGTATTCAACAGCCCAAAGGATGCTGGACGTGATGCCAATGCCTACAACAGGGAAGCAGGTCTGGCTTTCTCTATTTTTATTTTAACGCAAAGAGAAGAATATCACATAGGAAATCTGTAACAGAGAGCAGAGTGGGCCTAAGGATAATGTCCCTGTTGTTTGGCCGTGCAGACTGTCCTCACTCCCCTGTACCACACACGTGCCATCACCCTCCTCAGGAGCCTGTGCTGTGGGAGATTCTTTGCATTGCTGAATCCCTTTGGGCTTTCTGTTCCTAGTAGTAGGATGAGAGCCTGGTAATGATGAGTATATGTGGGCAGCTCCAGGAAACAACTCGAGGTGCATAACCTTACACCAGGAACTGGAGAATCAGTACACCCTGACACAATGACTCTTACATTTGTACAAGAGATCAGGTGCTTTACTACAGTTGTTTATTTGCTGCGTTATAGCAGACCACTTACAAGATAAACGCTCCAAAAGAACAGCAATATTTAAGACAGAAGCACAAAAAACTCCATGGTATGTGATCACAGCTCTCATCACCCTTTTAACAGCAGAGAGGCAACGCTCAGCAAGCTCTCTGTTTATATGGCTTGTAAGGAAGAACACCAGCTCACCCAGTTTCTTCATACCTCACATTCAACAGACAGCAAAGTTATCCAAAAACCAAAAGCTTTTTCTAGATTCAGTGGAAAGAAAGAGGTTCTCCAGAAGATGGCTCATCCACGCATCACCTTCCCAGCCCTCCTGAGGTGCTAATCTACAGACTCTGCTCTCTGCAAGGGGACAGCAGGGCACACACTCTTTCTGCAAGCAGTAGCCAACACACAAGGGCCTAACGTTAAGCCAGGCAATGCAGCTCTTAGGGCTTTTGATAAAATTCTCTCCATTTTTTTGTTCATACCACATGGAAATTCACCATCACCTAGTACAGGTCTGGGAACTATTTCCTACATACCCTCATGTTCTTCCTTTTGCACTTACATTTCATGTTTGTTTTGAGGATTTGGGTGTTACTGCCTGCAAACGTGAAAAATTAGGTAACATTTAGGTTCATTATGTGCCTGAGCTTGCAGATACAGGTCTGAAACAAATGGTCTCGCTTTCATCCCTTTGTGTAAGATGCACAACTGCTATGTGATGAGCAAGGAGGGAGGGATGGTGCTTTGGGGCAGCCCAGAAAGTGATGCAACAGAGTCAGACCAAGAAACACGTGAAGATTTTTTTCTGTGCCATTACATGGGTTGTGAACAAGGTTAAGAGAGGGTTATGAGATAGGCTATCAAGACAAAAGGGAGAGCTGAACATTTAGCGTGCTGTGAAAAATTAACACGATCGGAACATGCCTTAGATTCACGTGGGAGAAGATGGAAGGAGAACAGTATCAGATAGAAGAACTAACAGAATTTAAAGTTTAAAATGTTTATTCAGCATTGGTCTGGGGCTGCTCCTGTAGCCTGCACTCACTGTTCGATCAGCTTACTAAAATGGGATTTAGGAAACTGATTATTTAATTACAAGAAGCTTTTTTTGCCCTTTTTTTTTTTTGCAAGAACACTTCTCATGACAAATTGTGGGCAGCTCAAACGGCTGAAAGGGAGAATTGGATTACTACTCACTACACAGAGGGGACAGTTTACCTATCCCTTTCAGCTGACAGCTCCCCAGCCTGCACTGACATCCCTGTTTGCGATGAGCTTTTGGCAAGAGCAGGCAGCACATTCAACACCTGCCATCAAGGCTTTTGAAGCTCAGACTAGCACCAGTGAATTAAAATGCAAAATGAACTCTCCTCAACTTCGCTGTTGCTCTTTGCAAAGAGCACCCACCACACAGCTTCATCTACACTTTAAATCCCTGTCTTCCATTAGAGTTATTGGGCTTGGCCTAATTACAGCTTTGAAAGACCCGGCTCTTCCTGACCATTTAACTTCTTGCCTAATGAATCATGTTCAATGACATGCCAAGGCTGACATGGAGTAGCTAAAAGAAGCATTTTGCACTTGCTGAAATCAAAGCTAGACCTTTTCTCACCAGACAAGGACTAATACCATGAGCAGGACACTGGCAGTTTCGTTTCAGCTATGCTGACAACTGGAGGCTTAATGACAAATTTTCACGCCTCACCTGTCTCTCTCACTGCCTGCCACAAACACATGAGACAAGGCTTAAATGACAACAGCCATTCTTTTTAGCATCTTGAAATTACATATAGTATGGCAGCACTGCAGCTTGTCACTGTTTTAATGCAGTACTTCAGAGCTGGCAACAAACACCGCACTCCAAAATACCCAGCAGAGATACTGCTGCTCACCCTCCCGCCGTGGACACGTACGTTAGAAAGGCTCATGCCTTCAGACATAGGAAAAAAGAACCATGACCTCCAAGAGAGAAAAGAGGGGCTGGAGTAAGAGCAGCAATATTGCAGCCTGAAGAAACCGCCCCCAGCGCACAGATACAGGCGACACATGTCCCAGTTCTTACTCCACTCCTCACACTAGAAAGATGACAAGAACCAGCTGCAGGAAAGAAAAAAACCCAAAACCAAACCTATGACTTCATGGTGGCTGTGCAGTGACACCAGATAAACCTGGCGCTTGAAAACTTCAAGCAGCTGAGATCACCACTTTTCTTGGCTGAAGAGGAATGTCCAAATAACTGATCTCGCAACAACCACCTGATAAAGTGAAAATGCTATTTACCAGCTCTTTGTGTTGTTTTGCACTTGAGCCCTTCAAGTAACCAAAAGCTGTCTGCACCCATTACACAAACCCTCCTCTGAACAGATAATGCCAGGGTGCAGGGGGAAACCCAGGGATCAGCATTTCCTCGCACCTGTGCTGCCTTGCAAATTTGCGTATTCCGTAAACAACCTCCATAAAACATTTCAACAGAGCAGAGCCACAAACCCTCAAACAAGGTAAGCACATGGTGACTGACAGACAAGTAATCAGCGCGTGTTGCAGAGAACATTCTTGGCAACCACGAACCCCAAGTTTGAAATGTGAGAAGGGTGACGCACCACAGAGTCGGCTTGCAGCGCTTGCACTCAACTACGCCGGCTTTTGGATAGCTCAACTCACACTGCCAACAGGAGACTTCCTACAGAAAACAGACACCTGCACAAAAAGGTTGGCAAAAACCCCAGTGTGTTTTTCTCTTCACTGAAGTTTCCACCCCTGTGCCATAAACACCGTCACTGCATAGCCCAGGAAACGTATGCCTGCCTTGGTTTAAAACACCATCAAAATATGTAACACGCATACATGTGGACGGAGGAGGAGTCCTGTCAAACTATTTGGTTTGAACAAGCCACAGAGACGCATTAGGCAATCCATCCCAGCAAAGTCAGGATGTACAGCTTTGACAGTGCTCTGGAATGACTGATACAAGACCAACAAAAACAAAAAACCCACCTTTTGGTGTCTTCGTCACGTCGTCAGTCACAGGATATTTTAGTTCAGGTTTCCACAAGCTGAAACAAAGCAAAAGCTCTCCGTTAGTGGCAGCTATTAAAGGAACAGGCTCTCATATTTTACTAAATGAATTAGAGACATGAATTGCAACATATGATTAACAAAATACCTCCCTTCTCTGCTTTTGGTAACATGCAAAGTTACACCAAACTTGCCTTGCCAGTGACTAGAACCTCTCCTGCCATCACAGCTTACATCCTTTTGTATGCATGAGACCATGTCCCACCGAACAGCTCGGGCTTTCAGAATGCCTGTTCTCCTATAAAGCGGATACCCCCAGGAAAGCAGATTCCACTGAAACACAGGCTGCACTGGTGGTTTCTGTCAGGATCAAAGGTTGACAGAAACAACTAAACCCCTTCTTCCTTCACAGGCATAACATCTGCAGGCAGAAGACCATTCCCATGTCTAGATTCACCAGGGATGATTCACCCAAAATTACAAAAGATGGTAACAGCAACAACCAAAAGCACAAGGATTAAGCAAACAAAACACGTAGATAATATGACTTAATTTACCAAAAGCCTCCTTGTTTCCAGGAACCCCGCATCCCCTGCAATGGGGAAGGGCTGCTGAGCAGTCACAGAGAATTCTCTCGGATGCTACAGCTGCTCATCACCTTGGGCACATCGTGAACTACACTGTGCTCTAGTTGCTACCATGTCTTAAGACGAGTATAATAGCATCGCAACAGCATAAATGACGATTAATTACTGCTTTGCAAATCCTGGGAAAGGCTGGGCCAGGAAGAAGCACCCATAAAGTGCAAATTGTTGGCATTTACGAATTGCACTGAATTGCCCAAGAAGGAGAACAGACTTCCCAGCTTCAAGCCGACAGCCAGCAAACAGACCATTTTCCAGCACTGTCACCCTGAATCAGCATCCAAACTACCTGGAATTTAACTTCTGCCAGAATACGGGTAACAAAAATCACAGCTGAACAAAGCTACATTAGATATTCACTGCTTGCCAGGGGAAGGTTGGGGAGAAGACGAATGCTAGCAGGAATGGAAACATTCTGTACTTGTAGTCAACTTCGCTGTGTCTCACTGTACCCACGAGCATAGAGATTGTCACTGGAAGCAATGGAGTCTTGCCTCCGCCTTTATCGACCCTAGAAATGAAGCACTTCCTTTCACAGAAAGGTAGCGAAGGGCAGATCAGTGTCTTGCCAGAGTTAACCTGAATCGCGAGCAGAAAGCAAGGACCCCATCCCTACCCACCTGCTTTTAAGCATGGGGCAACTTTCTGAAAGCAAAGAAAGACTAAGTCTGTATTGCACACTGCTGTCATAACTGAGGATAAAGATGGATGTGTCACCAGGAGAAAAGTGGAAGAAAACTCAAGCTCAGCTATTTCTCCTTTCCTCCCAATACCAGAGAATGAAAAGTCAGTTCTTACAATATGCTGGCCAGGCGTGGTCCCTATTATCTTTGGTTAATTCCACATGTCTGAGAAGGAAATCAGCTCTAAGCCGGTTAGACTTGCTAAATGAGATTTGTTCAAGGCCCCACCCCCAGGTGCAGTGTCATGCACCAAAGATTTGGCATTCTTTAGGAAGATGGGACTTGTCCAGACACTGTTAATAATGGACATCAAAACACAACCATCTAACGACTCATACATAACATTCCCCTCTTGAGCAAAACCTCATTCAGCACCTCCTAATCTCTGAGGAGCTCCCAGTCCATACCCACAGCAAGAGAGGAATAGGGATGGTACCAGCAGGCTCCCTGGTATAAAGCTTCTGACGAGCGTATGATGGACTAGCACACAACCCTGGCACTTCCAGCAAGCAGAATTTCCAGCATCTTTAAGACCACAGTGGTCCACAACATTTACCCCTTGAGGCACTCTAGACCCATCCTAATATCTTGTGTCTCGATAAAAGGGAAACAGACCTGTTGCTAGCAAGATAATCTGCGGTGTGATCAGACACCTATTTACTTTAGTGCTACAATTACACTTGGTTAACTCTGCTTTAGGAACCTCAGTATTTTCAGGATCGCAGCCCTGTCTCATGCAGCCTGTGGTGAACACCCAGGATGCATTTAGGGAAAGACTACTAATAAATAAAGTACCATGCCAATTGCTTGACTCAGAGAAAACACAATTAGTGCTGCTACACGTTGGCAATTTGTCTTCTGAATACTTGCTGGCTAATAAAATCAGGAGTTGTTTTTAAAGAACACACCTACATTGAATAACTTATTGACCCCTTTCCTGACTACAGTGGCATTTGCTAATGCTGTCAGTTTTTCTGTGACAAGTGTTCCTGTAAGGAGTCACACTGACAGATCTGGTTAGCAGAGAGACTCACGGTGGTAAATCAGATGAAACATGAAATTAAACTACGGAGGCTTTATTATGTTAAAAACAAAAAATTAAAACCCCACCAGAAACCAACCACACACTACTGGATTAAAGCACTGACACGGCAAACTCACGGGAGATGAGCAAAGTCCAAGGCGCTGCCTAAAGGCAAGCGTAGGACCGCAATAAATAGGAAAGAGGATGGCAACCACAGAGGGACATAGAGACCTCTCAGCCTACCTCAGATTCCTGAAACAAATAGTTCATCTATCGTAAACACCCAAAAGATGGTTAGATGATCAAAATCAGCAAATCTGCTTATGTAAGAACCAATCAAGACAAACTTTGCACAGGAGGGGCTGGAGTGCAAACGCACCTTCCTCCCTCCTGTGCCGATTCCTAGGTGGAGGCAAGTCACACCCCACAGAAAAGCAAAGCCAACAACTGGATATTCAGCTTCCACAGTCAGATTTTCCAGAGCTCTTCTGTCAGAGCCATCAACCTAGTGCTGTTAGCTGTTGTCTGCACCACAGACATGCCTTAACACAGGAGATAATTCTCCAAAGTATAAAGCTACCAGCTGTTGAACATGTCTGAAAGACTTGCAAAGGAGATTTAGGCTAATCCAACTAAATTAGGAACCTACTGAAGCTGTACACCACCTTCACTGGACAGTCAAAAAGAACCAGATAAGCAAGGCAGGGATATCTTGGGGAACCTGCCTCCACAACCAAGGTCTGCACTGTATCTCTTCTAACTCTTTCCACCTTGTGCATTTACCTTTCCTTGATCTACCTCCCGCAGATAATGGACAGCCCAAGATGTTCGGTTGTTCTCCCACCTGCGTGTGATGAAGCTGAGCAGCAGGACCTGCAGATGTACCCTGAAGGCCTCGTCCCGGAAAACACACCGGACTAATTCACATGTTGGACTGAGATTCTCGTTGGAAAATGACTGCGGCAGCCCACCCACTGCACTGTGTGACAGCACATCCATCTTCTGTGTCTTTAAAACTCCAGAAATTTCAAAGCCCACTTTGCCTCTTACTGGAGTAGAACTAATCACTCCTCACCTGCGGCGGTACTTTTGGTACCCTCTCTTACCAACGTCTCATAAAATTCTAAAAACCTCAGAGTATTTTAGACTGTTTACACATGAAAAATGATCTGTGACTCAGAGCTGAAGAGGGAGTAACGCAACAGATCTGTGGGGCATCTTCCCTGCTGTGCAAAAACAGGAGCAGATACATTCAATACCGTTAATGGAAGCCGAGAGCCTAGTTTCCCAGGAGCTATATACGAAGTGCCTTTCGACTTTAATCTCCCCATTTCAGGGACAGGAATTCACACCAAAAGTGCATTGTGTGCTGTCGGTACTTCCGCAGTGACAGACCCTCAAAGCTTCTGTTTGGTTCTTTGACTGATTCTGTTCGCTTTCTGCCATTTTTTAATGCTTAAACACATTTTCAAAGGTGCAACCTAACACACCGCAAGAGTGCCGACAGTGCAAGAAAACATGTTTTTAAAAAAAATTGACTTTCCAGAGCAATCAGTGTTGCTCCAACTGCTCCTATCGTTTCATGACAAGGCATTTCTCTTAGTATAAACCTGCAAATTCTGAATTGCTTCCCATTCTCATTCACAGGCAGTGTCGTTTGCATGGAAAGCAATTCTGATTTCCAGGAAGTTTATTCTGGATATATACCGCTGCAAGTAAAATTAAACCACATCCTTTTATTACCTGCTTAGCCAATTTTCAATTTATTGGCATCAACCCTGTAAGAAATAACACAGTTGGAAGCTTTCTGCGAGGTCAGACTTTCGCTAGGAACAGCTAGTTAGTCCAGATGAGCACAGCTCTACCAAAACGCCAAGGAATGCCACTGATTCATAATAGCTAAGGATCCGTCTTGGACACACGAAGTTATTTACTGCAAGTTCCCAAGAAAGCGTTTAAAAACACGCACAGACCTCAGTTCAGAGGACACCTCCGCTGGGTGCGTGAGGCACAAGTCCGCCACACAGCCCCAGCTGATGCTAAGGCGCTCACCGAACAGGCTACAGCAGCTATACAACCTTGAAAAATCCATAAACAGCCTAGTTAAGGGTTAAGAGTTGAGAAAGCCTCCTTAACAACTGCCACAGGCAGTTTGCTTTCAACAACCAGCAAATCAAAGAATATAAAAGCAAACCTTCAATAATACAGATAAGGGAAATAAAACCCACCCCAACCCCACAAGAGCAGCCAAATGACACTCATTTCTAAAAATCAAGTTCAGTGTAAGGCATCCATATCAGAAATCAATGAAAGTTCTTCTGGAGTTTTGAAGCGTCAGACACAAGGAGGGTTACTCTGGGGAAGCATATTTCTTAATTAGATAAAGGATCAATTTGTGATAACTTTAAAGATCTGAAACACACAAATAGTGCATTGATTTGGTAAATAGGAATCTTGAATAAGCTAAAAGGACTGTGCCATTCTAGATAAGAAAAAAGTTAAGATGTTTATTCTTTAACTTTTCTGAGCAGTTTAAACTCCAGCTTCCCGATTCACAGGTTTTAATTGCAAGATCACAATGACTTTCCACAGGACCTGCTCCTCCTCTCTCTCACAGAAATTAAAGCTACTCTGGGGATGAAGCAAAGGAAGCATCCATAGGACAGCTCTCTCCAACACCACAACTCAAAGGCACACAACAAACCAAGAACCAGGGATGAAGAAAAGAGCGTGCAGGGAGGATGGCGGCGGAGTCAAAGCGGGATGTAGTAGACAACTGTTTCTTCCCCAGCCTCTGCCCAGGGTCTGGTGTCCTGCCTGCATCTCTGTGCCCAAATTCTGACCCCACTGGGTCAGAGCAGAATGCCAACGACTCCACAGTGAACCAGCTTCCAATGCACACCTACAAGTAGGATCACTTGGACTTTAAAGGTTTGTTCCACACCTACAGCACAAATGCACCTCCGTTCCACTGCAGGGTTCCGAAATACAAATTCCTAAACGTGTGACATAGCAAGATAATGTAAGAGTGACTGATACAGAAAGTCAGTATTTTCAGAACAGTCCTACACAGGTTTGCAAAAGAGAAAGTATAAAGACATGCATGGAAAACACAGGGGAAAAACAAAACCACTGAGTGGCTGTTCCCAAATGGAGCAACATCCGTACCATGCACTTAATGAGGCAGGAGTTGTGTGGAAACGAGTAATAACGTGATCCCATAATTAAAGACTGCTTTATAATCCGTATGCAGAAGGCTGCCACAAAGACTGCACAAACACCCTTTATTCCAGTATTTCCTGAAACGAGCCATTTGACTCTGCAATGTTAAAAGGTTCCTTTAACAGCTTTTTCGGCCTGTGATACATCATCCAGATGTAACTGAGGTCAAGTGCATCAGGAATCTGAGTAACATTTTGTGCAGCCACACGACAAAAGAGGCACTGTCTCAGCTGCAAGGGCCAACAAACCCTCCATCTATTTCTACAGCCATACTAGAAACATATGTGGAAGTGTACAGAACTTAGAATTCAGTTAAAAAAATTAAATAAGGTGGCTTTTTTTAAATTCTGATTCAAATATATAAACACTAAGTCTTTGGTGGCCTCTTCATCGCTGTATGAATGACAGAGGCACCACAGAAACAGCACATTAACACCACCAAACAGTCTAAAGGTTAATTGAGGAAGCAAGGACACGTAGCAGGGCTTTCCGGGTGCCTCACCCAGAGACCTCTGCCACAAGGAACAATGGCAAACAGATTCAACACTGGCTTAGAAATCCCATTTTCACAGATTTATTAACTTTTAATTAGTAGGCATAAGCATCATCATAGTTTTAAATAACCCTTCCATGGGAAGTGGTATTATCGCTATTGTATTTGTATTTCAGCCAAGGAAGAATGCCCTTTTTCCTTTATTAAAAGGGCTGACACTCAGTAACATAATTAATGAGCAGCTTTGAATGTAATCTTCCTTTAAAACCCTCTATTCAGGATCAGAGTGCTGTTTGTAATTATAGGTGTCGAGCCAAGAGCTTGTCCTGGTACATTTCAAAATGCTACATACATAATTCATCTCCAACTTTTAAAAAAGTAGAGATTTTCAAAGGTTCAAGGGGCTGTGATTTAAAACTGCTCCAAGAGCCCTAAGCGGACCACTGTGGCAACTGTTCTTAGGAAAAAAAAAAAAAAAAAAAGACAAAAAAACCCCAGTAACTGGGCTCTGACAAAGCCCTGATTCTTGAAAGCAGTCCGTAATCACGCAGGCCACCCTACTAACCTCAGTGGTCCTACCGCACAACCACTTGTAAAACCAAGACATACGAAGTACAGGGCTCAAGGGATCCCATGCAACATTTCCACTGACACATGGCTCTGGAATAGTCTCCTTGACAGCGCAGGTTTTCAAAAGATACAAGGAAAG
This sequence comes from Rhynochetos jubatus, assembly GCA_027574665.1. Taxonomy (NCBI): domain Eukaryota; kingdom Metazoa; phylum Chordata; class Aves; order Eurypygiformes; family Rhynochetidae; genus Rhynochetos; species Rhynochetos jubatus. The sequence continues at coordinate 3,549,460 of CM050654.1, read as the reverse complement.
CACTTGGGAGCCAGCAAGTACAGCTACAGCATTAAATAGATTAGACCACACTTGTCAAAACTCTAGACCATGTGTTGACTTGAGGCAGCGAAGGTGCCTGACAGGGTGTGCAATGTTAACCTTAACCGCACAGGCAGAGGCCACTTGATGTAATTATATTCAGGATCCACATCAAAGAGAGCAGAGGGTTTATGAAAGCTCCACATGTTCTGGTCCTCAATATTTGGGTGTGCAGGTATGCATGTATGTATGTATATGCACACGCGGAGCAGTTACACCTTTTTTTCAGTTTTTTTAAGAAAAGATAGGAAAGACAACCAGGACAGGAACATCTGAAGATCATCTATATTGAAAATTAAACACTCTATTCAATTACAGAAGGTTCTACAAGTATCTTCAGAGCATTTGGTCTTACAAGCACAAGATTGTCACTGAATCAGAATGACCATTTCCACTCTGTGAAGGGAAACCTAGAGCACATCTGATTTGAGCCTTCATGCCATGTCCATTTTTACCTGCAGGGCACGTAGTCACACAGCTCCGCTTTTAAAGAGGGGTTTTTTATTTTGTTTTTAGTCCTGCGTCACCGTAACTCTGACAGCGAGTTCTCCTGCAGTGGCTGAAGTGCACAGCATCTCAGGATAATGCCTCGTGCTGGCTGCCAAAGGCTGAATCAAGCTAATCAGCAGTGTGCTGTTGCATGCTGATGTTGACACTTCCAGGAATTGCAAAATAGTCAGTTCAACTCATTAATCCTCTAATGCTGCTTCCCATCTATCACAGAGCGCACTGTAACTGCAGGTTTCAAAAAGCACCAATAAGATCATTAGCAGAGCAGAGGACAGCCCAAGGAAAGGACTTCAGATGCCAAATCATTCCTATGCAAAGCCTTTACTAACAGCTGCAATCTCCTCATATGCATCAATGTCAAACCGTACACAGCATTACCTCCGTGTGGTCCAGAGAGGTACAGTAAGCCAATAAGCTGCAAGAGGACACTGCAAACATAAATCATTTCTAAGTGCAATACTGGTCCCTAAATTTAGGTACAGGCACCTCATATTACAGAGGCTGAGTCTAGGAACTCCCCTGCTGACCATCTGAGCCAGGGACCCAGTTCCACCTCTGGAGAACCCCTGCGTGATGGAACACATCAGGAGGCACGTGTGCTGTCAGGTAACCCTGATGTGGGAGTTTACCACACTCCTTACCCTCAGTGTTTAAAATCAGCTGCCTTTGGCCAGGATACTCAGTGTGAGTACCTCGCATCATCCATCTGGACAAACAACGTTGTTCCAGAATTTCTCCCTCAGGTTCCAAACCTCAGCAAATACACTACTTTTCCCTCCGACTTCCTATTGTCTCCTTGCAAAGCTCAAGTACCTTTCCCCTACACCACTTAACCGTAGCAACGTGCTGGTGTAAGGCCAGCTACTATCACCCTGTCATCGATTTTTTCTACTGCTACCAGAAGAACCCGTAAGACAAGTAACAGTGGAGGGGTACTGTCATCATCACCAAACAGACGAGGCACAAGATCTCCTGGTTTTTTTCTCACAATCCCCCTCTTCTCTGCTTAGCACTGACACCCACCGTTACCAAGCTCAAGGTACAGACACTCACAGTTCAGTACAGAGATGATCCCCATCAGCTGAGTGCGACCGAGCCCCGTCATCCGCAGCCCTCAGGCAGACACGGGATGGTGCACTGGACAGGCAAAGCTTCTGTGCTCCAGCCCTACAGATAACACTGCATAGCCATAATCACCTCACACAGGATTCTTCCACACTTGACTATGGAAGAGAGAGCAAATTACCAAGGAACAATCAGCAAACAGCGCTGAAGTCAAATGCAATCACAGTTACACACAAAAGTACACTGAGTTGATGATGTCTTCAAGGCTAGAGCCTATTTTGCGCTGCCCCCAGCTCAAAGGCAAATATGCCAGCAGTAATGGTAACTGAACCAAAGAACTGGATAATTCTGCCCTTAGAGGAGAACATTTGGTAAAGGTTGAATCAAAAGCCACATCACCTCCGGTAAAAGAAAGCTGCAGCCCCTGCTGTTACCCGCCAGTCACTCGAGCACTGCAAATAGGTGGTGTTAAGCACGGATGACACGATAGCATGGCAGGCCTAGCATCGCTGCGGCAGAACAAGGTGGTACTGCCAGCGTGCACAACCACCCATGCAGTGCACGAGACCTGGCCATGTGGCCACCGCCTGCGTATTTTCCTTCATTCACATTCACTCAGCCTTAAGCCGAGGCACAGAGCCAAAGCACAACTTCCTAACTGAGGCCATAAATCACAAATTAAACCAGGTAATGAGCCCAGCAGAGAGTATACACCGCGCCATCCCATCGGTGAACACCGACTTCACTTCTCTTTTTCTTGAAGAGTAAGAGATGGGCAAATAAAAAGAATCAATGGTTGCTGAAGGTTTTATTCATTCCCACGTTTTATCTTCACAGGAAAAATCATTCTTATCATCCTATCCAGCGTCAACTTTGATGACATGAGCTTTGCTTTCACCATTCATACCTGTCCAGGACAGCAGTTCTGCTTCCTATCCAACACTTAAACTATTCACCTATATATTCTATTCCTGTCAATCTCTGAATCATCTTGATTATTCAGCAATCTGCTACCACAAGGATTTCTTTAGAGAAGATCTGCTAAACCTGGCACATATGGAATCCATTTTAGTAAAGGATTTATTTTCATCAGATTAGAAAATAAATCGATAAAACTGCTCTTGCTTTCCAAGATAATAGATGCATTACACCAATTCTTTAGATTTCTTATTTTAAGGTAGAAATTTTTAAAAACATGGTAGCACCTGGGCAGACCACAGAATGCAAATTCCTTTCAAAAAAAAGACACACTTTCAATTATTCAGTCCCTTTTGAGGAAGATAACAAGACCCCACAGTAATAGTTATACCCAAAACAAGATCTAGAGCTGGGGATTATAAACCGTATTCTTGGATCGCTCTTAATTCATCAAGCAAAATCTAAGGAGGTTTCTGCAACTAAGGAAAAGGCTAAACCTTGCAGCACAGAGAGGATCTTTTCCTTGCACTATGTAGTTTGGATACTTTGCAACTAATCCAATGAGGAAGTTATATATACATATATAACACAGATATACATGTGTGTACGTACACACACACTTCAAAATACAGTGCTGGCTGCTTCTCTGCAGAACCACAAGCTGGATATCCTCCCTACTCCCTCCATCCCAGATGCCTGGAAAATCCCCGTGGATTTACAAGAGCAGAGACCACAGCCATCCAGCTCAACACACGACAGCAGCTTTTGGATGACGACCAAATACATCTTCACTTAGGCCAGGGAAAACTGCCCTGAACCTCAGCGTGTGGGCCAGCCTTACGCCGAGATTTTCCATTTCCATCGCACTGCAGGTAAGCACGGAGCTGCTCGGGCACAATGCCCCCTCACCACGAGCTTCCAGAGCCTTGCCTACCTACTAAAGTAGATGCTCCATACCAAGGAGCTAGACTTGCAAATTACTTAATATTGCAGGAAAGCATACGAACGGGAATAAAGATTTTTCATATCCTCCAATGTTGTTTTCCAGCAATATAGAGGGAAAAAAGGTATAATTCTATTTCTTATTATATTAAAAACAATGTCTGTGCTTGCAAATGCCCTTTGGAAAAGGTGCACAAAATACTCCGTTTCCTGCAAAGGCCAAGGGGGAAAAGACACCAAGTATCTCACTACTCTGAATCACTGTCATGCTGTAACACAATACGGCTTCTTTCGTTCTTCAGAATAGGCTTATTGCATTTCTACACAATTAAAACTTTTGAATAAATATGCATAAGGGTGATATTTTTCAAGTCCAGTTTTATTCAGATAGAAAATATCAACTATGGGTACACAACCTTTTTCAATTATTTCTTGTCTGCAGATAAAACCAACAAAAAACTTTCCACTTTGACTCAAGTTTCCTTAATTTTCACGGTTGCTTGTTTTTCTTTGGCCAGCAATAAAGACTGAGATTTTCTGAAAGTCAGACTGTTTGAAAACAATGTGCAAGCAGTTATGCTGAAAAAGGGAAACATTTCCAAAAGTTAAAAAAAAAAAAAAAAAGGCATTTCCCTTAAATTTTGCTGGTTAAAGTTTATCATCCTTTTCAACCTGCCAGAAATGCTTGTTTATATTATTCAAGCCACCCTCGTTACAGTACATAATATCAATTTCAGCAACCATGCTGTGCTGTATCTTTTAATTAAGGTATTTAGTAGTAATGATAAGATCCTGTTGCCATGGAAAGAAGAATTTATATTACTGGATAAATTTTAAAACACTATTTTTGAAACTTGTCTGTCAGACACGAATGTTTCAGATTCTTTTCTAAATTAGCTCCTATAATAACATGACAAACTGTGAAAACATTCCCAACCATTTCAGTATTGCGTACATCAGACATAGCAAAGAATGCTCTCCACACACTCTCCTTTAGCCTGCCTTTTGCATACAGAAGTCCAACAGGTAGAGTTTGTTTTCTATTTTATGTACTGTTCCTGATGCTGGCTCCTTAGATCTTGCGTTTCCCCAGTGGAAATCCCTCAACTTCCTTATCAAGCACATCAAAACTTTAAAAGGAGATTCTATGTTCAAACTATTGAAGGAGTTTCCTTTGCAAATAGCAGCCTTCTGGGGAAAACGTGTGTTATTCACTCCTTCTGTTCTTCTTTGTTGTTGATGCTACTTAATTCACCACAAACAGATGCTTGACAAGTGTCTTGCCCTCCACCCCAAAGAAATGTTTTGAAGCTAAAAAAGGTATCAGTACTTCAGTGAGGGTTGGGGTTTTTTCCTATGAGAATTTGCAGCATATTATACAGTAGCAAACCTCACCAGCCTAAAGCTCTCCATGCAGTACAACGGTAGGGCGGCAGAGATGGTCTTAACTCCTCCTCAACCTTCTGTTTGATGGCATCTCCATCAGGTCGGCAACAGACACGGACAAAGCAGGGCACTCTTCCCAGACAATGCAGCATGGACAACTGGCTACTCCTCAGAGCAATCACTGCAGAGATAGGAACCCGACCACAGCCTTCCTTTCCCTTCTCAGATGAGGATCAATGTAAGGAAAGATAAGGCAACTTTTAGAAGTGCACGTATTTACCTTATATTTAAGTGCTACATCTTTTACATTCTGTGCCTTTCTCACACACACAGGGGGTTTTGCCTCTATTATATACTACAGCCTCAGTACCTGGGACAGCTGGGATATTCCAGTAGTCCTTTCCCAATCCTTCCATCACTTTCCAATTTGCACAGCCACTCTTAGCCATTCAGGCAGCCACAGTATATTACAGCTTGTTTCCATTTATTCCTGAATGGTCAAAAGGGTATTTCAGAAGTACACAATAAAAGTATTTAAAAGGAACAACAGACAACTGAAAAGATAAACTAAATCAATGCCACACCATCGTCCCCACTCACCTCCAGGGCGTGGGAAGTGCATCCTTCATGGCACATCACCTGTTTTCAGCCACTCCTTACACCTTCCAGTGGTCTTCCCCCCACATTACTCTGTATGAAGTTCTGCTCTAAATTTTATTGAGAGAAAGCCTCGGAGTGGACCAGTACAAACTGTTTCAACTCCCAGTTCCCAAAACCAGCATCGGTGTTTGCCTAGCCCTCTCCCTGTACCTGCAGCATACGCCTCCAAAACTAAAAAAAAAGCAAACATGGAAAGCAGTGCTACCTCAGCATAGGCTATGCTGACACCTGCATGATATCTAAGGTAGGGTCTGAGACACAACCAAAGTCACTCACCAGCTTTCAGAGTCCTTGTCACAACTGTACCCAGCCACCAAGTCACTCTCACAGCAGAGCAGCCTCCTGTGTGACAAAATCCCAAGGTATCAGCTCTGACCAGGCAGCCCATAGCCACACTTGGCACTGCATCCCAGAAGCTGTACAGCTGCAATAGGGCAGCATTTGTTCACAGGCTGATTGCCTTCTCTCTCCATTAATATCCCCACTTCTGAGTCTTGGACTACATCGGGGTCTCTGCATCATACAGCATGCCACTTCGCTAGCTACATATGGTCACCCACATGGAATTTACATACAAAACAAGGACTAAATCTGGCTTTCCAAGGTTTGCAATTGCAAGTTTCAGTTGCAATTCAGTGTCCTATTTCTTAGAGCAGAACTCCAAGCCTTGGCTTTTATTCTTTCACAGAACTCCAGCGTAACAGAAATGCAGTTCTCTATTACAGACCGTTAAAGAGCACTTGTTCAACTTCATTTGCAAAATCCCCAATCCAGTTTTACAACTGATTTTATATGCATCTGTCATCCAGTGAGCAACATCTGCTGCACATTGCTAAGACCCGCTTCTGCTGCACAGGAAGGTAGTCTGTTACAGCTGCTGCCCGCTTTGCGACTGGGTTGGTTTTCAGCTAGAAGGTGGTCTTGGCCGACACACAACCGCGTGCACAAGTAAAAGCTAGTTGTGTCAGTGCCAAGCAAAGCCCAGCAATAACCCAGTTGTGCACAGAACTTTGCACTAGACCTCCCTGCAAACGTGACTCCTCGTCCAGCTCTCACTGCCATGAAAACAACCATAAGGAGATTAAAGCACAGATGTCTCACTGCCTTTCTCTACCCACCCTTAAAATCTAACTATCAGGCTGGCCTGATTTATACCAGAAACAATTCCTTGTTTGCCAGCATACACTACACCCCTGGTGATGTCAAGAGTTTCAGACGCGTCTGCGATTCAAAGATCACGGAGAAGAACGAGATGCAGAGTTCGAAGCGGAAAATTCCTCTCCTTTCAAAGGCAAGATGAAACACAAACTGATTTAAACTAATAGAAACTTCATTAGACCCTGTAATAGTTAGTTTAAAACCGCATGAGCATGAGCATCCCCTTTTGGTGTCCAGGGCTGTCTAGCATATTTAGGCTAATGAGCATCTTTTATCACTCTTGGACCTCTCTTCAAGAGTGCCCAGCCACGTGCTGTGCTTCTCGGCCTGCGGGAATGACAGGACATGGGGCTATTCAACAGGATGGGACCAAAGAACCAAGGCTGTGGGAAAGGAGGGAGCGGAGCAGGGACAGAGTATGGCAAAAGGCCATGTTCTCTGGCCAAGGCAGCTCCCTTGCAGCATGGAGATGCTGCCTCTGTGCAAATAGTTCTATAGCAAGGAGATTTAGCATCCAGCACCAGTGTAAGCTACGGGACAACTTAAATCCCAATTTCAGGAGTCATTTAAATATTTCTGAACTCAGCAGGCTCTCCTTGACACCTCTTTGCAGGCACTAAGATTTCCACACGGCTACTCCACCTCTCCTAGATTGCCTAAATAAACAAGGGAAAGCTCTGGTTTAGGAGCTAAAAAACATCTCCAAGCCCAGTAAGAAAAATCGTAAGTAAATACGTACCCTGGAACACATCAGAACATACTCTAAATACTGATAAATTTGGGGGTTTGCTGCCCTCAGTGACCTTTTGTCCTAAATTAGCTACTGAAATCCAAACTGATTTTCTTCTCTGTTCTTTTGGCTTTTAGACAGTTCTGACAGTCCCATTATCACTGCCTTGTTTATCTCATCCTCATGACTTCTCATCTGGACAAATATTTATTTTTGGTTCTTCTCAACTGTGTATGCAGTTTTCATTACCACCAGAAGGCACTTCAGAAGGATTAACAATAATTTCCTTGCTCATCTGACAGACACTGCTTTGTTTAACACTCCATTTAGGAAGGGGGAAAAAAAAGGTATTCTTCAGCTTCTCTCCCAGGAATTGTACTACTGTTTCATTTAAAATAAAGTTTACGCCCTTAAGCCTGATTAAAAATTGGCTTCATGGATTATAGCACCAAAACGATCAGAATATCAGAGGCCCAAAGGAATTGAGTTATCTCCTTGGAAAATAATCCTCCTGAAAACTTCTGGCTTTGTAGTGGCTGCAATGATATACACGACATCTCAGCCTTTTAAAACATATTTAACTGTACACACACAAGATCCCCAAACCAATGCATGGAACTCATTGGCAATTTTTGTCCTGCAGGAACCTGACCTGCAGGAAAACAAGTCAGGGGAACGAAGCTACCGTATCTGAGCTGAAATCAGTAATTAATAGCAGGAAAGAAGTAGCAAACCAGGAACAGCAATACAGAAAATGAAGAATTATTTGATGCAAATGCAATTCATTTAGTAGAATGACACTTAAAATTCATTTACCATTCACAGAAGACCACTGCCTGTAGTACACTTATTTTTTTATCATACTGTCATTAGTATCAGTGGAAATAAACTTATCATCCTACTAAGAAAAGGTCAGTGGTATGCAACAACTTACCAAGTGTGAAAATAAAATGCTAGCAGGCAATTTTAATATCAAACGTGTCATGGAACCACAGATGAAATCAGGACCTCACGAGTCATGTGCTGCATCATAAATACGATAAGGACTTCTGTTCTGAAGAGTGTCTCATTGGAAGACACCAAGCACACCCCGCTCTCCCAAGGGGAGACGCACAGCTCCCAGCAGCACCTGCCTAAGTGGGGAGGCCAGGGAGAGGTGGAAGCAGAGCTCCTGGCACACACACCCCACTCCCAAACCTCCCAGTCCCTCCTCTCGCACAAGCACACTTCCACGCACCACAGCTGCTGCCTGGGGCAATATCCAAATACTACAGGTTTAGGAAACACCAGTTTTTAATCCTGACCCAAGCAACATTAGCAAGATAAGAAAGAAACCACATGAGAGAACTAAACAAACATCTCTGCTCAGACACGGTTGTTACATTTGTTTTCTTGTTGGTGGTTTGGCTGGTTTTGGGTTGCTTCTTCAACATTTATTTGTCTTACCGTGTGATCCACCTATTCAAATACAGCTGCAAAGGGTGTATCAACCTTTTTTTTGTGTAGTAACACTGGGACAGCAGAAACAAGCGTTTTGCTCCAAAAGGATGTACTGATACTGAGAAAGGTAAAGACCTGTCTCAAACTGCAAAATGTAAATTTAAAAAAAAAAAAAAATGCAAAGAACAGCACGCAGACTAATTTTTTTTATCAGAACCTATCAGATAAAATTTCAGGGGTCAGCAAGATTTCTGCTCTGCTGAAGCTACGGACACACAAAGACCATGTTCCTACGTTCACGTGCCATGTTAATTTGCTAAGGGATAGCGCTCACGGCTCAGACCTGGCAGAGTTCAAGCGTAGCAATGCACTGGAACGTGGAGGTCATTGTGAAAGCAATATATCTTAATAACATTCTGATATTAAACAGCACCTTTCATTTGCAGCTATGTCAGACACTTTTTAAGAGATTCTGAAAGACCTTTTCAACCTTTAAATAAACTTTGTAGTCTTGGCACTTCCACAGCAGATTCCCAAGGAGGTACTGAGACACAAACCAGAAGCCAGTATTGCTGCTCTGCTTTCCTCCCAGGCTCACGCACTTTGCACGTCCTACCTCCCAAAAGTCAGCCTTAACCAGGGGGAAGAGATTTAACCTTGGCACAAGCTACAACAACCGCCAGCAGCTTGATCTTGGTAAAAACATTTGTCACCCACAGACTGGCCAGAGGAGGGAAAAAAAGTAACCTCCGATCAGTGGACACGTTCTGCTGCTGAGAGAGAAAAGCTGCAGTGCAGAAACAGCTATTTTGGTCACGAATTGTGTGCAGACCCTGTAGATGTTCAGCAGCTGAACTGTGTCAGGAACAAAAGCTGCCTCTTCCTATCTTTGCTACTATTTTTTCTAGACCCATTTGGACCTGTGTGCCCTCCCTCTTTAGCAAAAAAACAGTAGTTTTTTCCCTGGCACCCAAAACTGACTCTTTGCTGGGCCAAGAACATCACCCAGAGTCGTCTCTTCCAGCACACAGATACGGCATACAAGAGAGGAGTGGAAAAACCTACTCTGTTACAGAAAGCTACTCCACTAGTTTTGTACATCCACTGATGCTCCCTCACTGTTCTTCGCAATTCCACTTGTATGTAAACACAATTATCATTCAACAGCTTACAGCAAACTCCCCAAAACAGAACGGCAGCAGAGCGCGAGCTGGGATGCAGGGAGGACCTGCACACCTGCTTTATGCTCAGTTGTGCTCAAAGTCGATGCTGAAACTCCAACTGATGGTTGCACAGGCCATACCACAGCTGACTACCCTCTGCACATCAGAACTTTGCCATCGGTTTCCATTGAAGAGGTCTCACACAATACTAGAATCACAGAATGAACCGGTTAGAAGAGCCTCTGGGAGGTCTCTAGTCCAAGCAGGTCACCCGGGCTTCATCCAGTTGAGCTTCAAAATACCTCCATGACTGAAGAGCCTCCAATTCCTCACAGTACCTGTTCCAGCATTTGACCACCCTCACGGTACAAAAGTTTTTCCTACATCTACCTGAAACCATGAGGTAGGACCTCACTGTCCCCTTAATCAGCCTGTGGCCCTCCACTGGACTTGTTCCAGTACATATCCATACTGTTCTTACGCTGGGGAACCTGAAACTGGACCTAATATTCCAGATGTGAGGTCTCCTACTCAGTTGTGATTCTACAGATCGCCTGCCTGAAGGGTGGGGTATAGAACATTTCAGCTAAAAACAATGCAGACCAACGAGACACGAAAGCACTATAATTCTGCCTTTTAAAGACAGGTAAAAGATGCAGACCAGAAATTCTGATTTACTTCTGCTCGAACCTTTGCTCTTCGAACACTTTGCAGCAAGACCCCTGATCCCACCATGAAGTGTTTCGGAAATTCTGCTGTTTTCTCTTGAAAAGCTCTGTCTTGAAAGCTCACATCCACACACCCCGATGCAGTGTATTACCTCCCAACAAAAGCATGTATTTTATGTGTACAAGCTCCAGTTTAGAGATGTATCTTACTGGAAGACAGCATAATAGCTCCCAATGACACATTATACTGCTGCTGTGGAACTTCCCAGAGCTGTAGTAGACACATGGAGTTCAGGCGTATCAGCACTGCTTGCTGGGACAGACTCAAGCTTGCAGATGTGAACTATGCAGTTGCTGCCAGCAAACATCTGATCACTGTATGTGAGCACGTCAAGTCTAAGTTTGCAGAAAAGGCCCAGTAAAATGAGAGCGTACAACCTACAGCATGCACTCCTAACCTGCTAGCAGGAGTTACATGACCCATCCAGTTGTGAGACCCCACTGGCTGATGTCAGCACAGGATGCCCTTGATTGTCACTCGACACATGTAATCCTGGCACAGATTGAAGGGTCCTGTCTACAACACAGCTGAACACATCTTTCAACAATTACAGGTTGGACCAATCCAATTTGGTTTTGATTCATGCTCTGACCCCTACCAGTTTTCCCAAGCCTTTTAATCTCCCCTCCCAAATTGCCACAGAACTGAAGAGGGACCAAGCATTAGCAGAGGCGTCAGCCTGCAAGTGCTGCTAGCAGCTCTGACTGCAAGCAGGTTCCCAGGGCTGAAATGCAATCACTTGCTCTAAAAGAAGAGCTGGACTTAAACTGCAGGTACCTTTTATTTTTAAATAATTAAACATAAAGCTGACCCTCCTACACTCTCTACAAAACGCAGTGCATCAGTGGCTTTCCAGCCTCTACTCCCCAGGCATCAAAAACACAGTCTCCCACTTGAGGCTGCATCCCCAAAAGCTGTCAACCCAGCCACCCGCATGAATTTGTTGACCCAAGCAAGGTTAGCATAGAGCTACCACCGCACCATAACCCAAATTCAGATCAAACTGGAAGAGGGAGCCTGCAAACACAGGTAGCTCCGCCAAGAATAGGCATCAGTGGCTGCAGCATTAACCTCCACCGCAAGCACATGTGCTGCAATAAGAGAACACAAGAAAACCTCATTTGGGATGGTGCCAGAGCATTGCCTATCTGCACTCCTCCTCCCTCTGCTGCTCCACCCAACCTCTGTGCAAATGGCCTACGTGACATTCTGTGGTGGTGCAATCCAGCTGCTGATGGACAGAAATCCAGGTCACAAGATCCATTATCCACACAACTGGCCCATGCAGTGGCAGCGTCAGGAAAGAGGCCAAGGACGGAATGGTCACGTACCTCAGATGGAAGTGGATGGCTTGCTCCCCAGAAATTCAGTTATTGAGTTATTGATGGAAAAATATTAGCACATTAATTGATTAAATGTTATTTCCCCATCTTTGGGGCTAGATGAATAATGAAAACAATGATTCACAAATGGCTTATTACAGAGACATCAGAACACACACCAAGATCTGTTATTTAGAGAGGACTGTTTCAGCAACTCCCCCTCCAAGTCCCAGGGTGGAGTCTCCAGGTCTGTCTCTGCACAGTTGGACAGTATCTCAAATGCTGCACTCATGCCGCACCTTTGCTATTCCTGTTTCTCTGTGCTTCCAGGCCTATTCCATCCAGCTTTCGTAACAGTGCAAAAACTCATTTTCAAAACAGAAACACATAAATTAACTCTTCATATTAAAGGGATGTATTTGTTATTCCTTCAGGAAGCTGCACACTCGAAATCCCCGACACTGTTCCTAGTTTACCAAACAAATCACTTGGATTTAAAGAATTACCGCAGAGCGGGCTGGAATAACATCCTGGAGACCACACAGGTTTTGTCCATCAGTTCTTCTTAAGACACAGTAAAAACAGAGAATGGAGCGCCACAGTGGAACCAGAATGGCTCTCTGCAGGATCAGGATCTGTGTCCACACGTGTGCATCCACACGGCACTGTCCCTGCAAGACTAAGCAGCCAGCGGCACGCAGGGATGCAACCTTCAACTGATGTGTCTGTAGAGGGGCAGATGTTTGCATACTGGGATTTGCCCACATCCCTCAGACACTTCACCTCCCAGTGATTCCAGTAAGAGCTAGGATTTATAGGCACCAGGATTGTTTACAACTACAAGAAATTTAAGCACACTAAAAAAATCAGCTGGAAATGACCAATGCATTTAAAAAAGCTCTACCCAGACCAGTAAGATTTCAAGTGGCAACAGCAAAATTGCATTTCTCCTTTGGAGACAGCAGCTCTCCTTTGGAGATCCAACCCTAGATCTGCTAGGATTATTTTTTTTAATCTACTATAACCTAAATATTAAAAAAATTTTGTATGATGTAGTTAAAGAAATCTGCTCTCAGGAGAACCCATATGAAGCCAAATTCCATTGCCAAATACTTTAATTTATTAATTGCCAAGTTATTATTATCCTGTAATCCCTAAAGATAGAAAGTATGATGGAAACAGCCTTAACATGCTGATATCTGAGTACTCTCAGTTCATTTTTTGGTAGACATCAGGTGTTAAGGTAATTACAACTCCAGATTTCCTCAAGCTGCATATCCATCTTTGTCAGAAAAACTCTTGTCCCCAAGAACAAAAAAAACCCTCCTGTGACAGGTGGTCTTCACCACTACAGCCACCTGATCCAGGAGGCAAGCCAGGGCTTTTCTATTTTTAGACACTAAATCAAGTTCTATTAAACAGAACTCCCTTCTTTTTGAGCAGCAAAACCTATTGTTATGGAATGCTTACTTTCACAATAGCAGAGATGAGAAATGGAGGGGAAAAAAAAAGCAGTAATTGCAAACTGATTAGATAATCTGAACACAATGCAAATGCACTGCAGCCAAATTTAATGAGCATTAGGAAAAGTAAACTGAACGACAAGTTCACACATTCTCTCCCTCACTATTAAAATAGCAATGATGACCACTCGAGCTTTTTCCCCTCATTCATCTGGAGCCCCTCTGCTATGAAGAAAGGCTGAGAGAATTGGGCTTGTTCAGCCTGGAGAAGGGAAGGCTCCGGGGAGACCTTACTGCAGCCTTCCAGTACGTGAAGGGGCTACAAGAAAGCTGGGGGGGACTTTTCACAAGGGCAGGGAGTGACAGGACAAGGGGTAACAGGTTTAAATTGAAAAAGGGAGATTTAGATTGGACATCGGGAAGAAGTTCTTCACGGAGAGGGTGGGGAGGCTCTGGGACAGGTTGCCCAGAGAAGCTGTGGATGCCCCATCCCTGGAAGTGCCCAAGGCCAGGCTGGATGAGGCTTGGAGCAACCTGGTCTAGTGGAGGGTGTCCCTGCCCATGTCAGGGGGGCTGGAACTAGACAGTCTTTACGGTCCCTTCCAACCCAAACCATTCCATGATTTTATGATCATTGAGGAGAAACACTGTCCTAAGACCTAAAGGTCTTCACCTCCTTTGGTCTTACACTGCACGGAGGGAGTTAGGCCATTAACATCAGTGGTACCTCCATCAAGGCTCAGGTACTCTCCTTTCCCTACAAGAGTACCCTCAAGTCCTCTGGGCACAACTCAGAGCCAGCTGCAAACACAGGGACTTCAGCCACACAGGAGGCCCGAATGCGGTCAAGTTATGAAGTCAGCATTTGCCAGGACTTCTGGGAGAGAATCTGGAGCTAGGTTGGTTTGGGTGGGTTTTTTTTTAGCTCCATACTAAGTGCTGAGGAGTTTTGGGCCTATCTGCCCCCACCAGAGGTTCACTGTAAAGTCCCCATGTAGTCACACATCATACAGAGCAGACAAAAAGGCACAGAAGGAGCCTGCTTCTCCCAGAAGGAAGCTGGGAGTCCCTGCTGTAGTCAGCTCCGTTAGCTGCTTCATGAACTTTTCTCACAAGATAACATCTTCTGAAAAAATAAATACACACTCTGATTAAGTAAATTGCGAGGAGTTAATTTGCAATTCCACAATCCCCAAGGGACTCCAAGACCAACCTCTCCTGTGTTTCATCTGCAGTAATTTAATAGTTTACATTGTAAGACCTACTGCCTATGAGGAAGATACCAGGACAAATCTTGAGTACATTATTCACCCGAGTCCCACTGATTCAAAGGCACTACTAGGCCAATTAAAGCAAACAAGATTTAGCAGTCTACTACCTGCCCCTACAATTAGCAGAGCAAGCTGTTTTCCCTGCTGTGATGAACAGCTCCACAGCTAACAGCTTCCACCTGCGAGCACGTTCAGGTTAGGCATGCAAGAAGAGGCAAACCCAAATGTGTTCTTCCATTCGCATTCCACTTTGCTAAAGTCACTACCCAATTTTATTCTTCACTCCCTCAAACAGAGACATGCAACATAAGGTGAGCCTTCCAGATTCCCACGTCCCAACCATTCTGAGTGATGCTAAACACTGTGTCCTCGGCTCCATTTGGGGATAGATTTTTTTTTTTCCTCCCTACATTCCCTTCCTCTGCTTGCCAGGAACTGAGCTGATCATTATTACTTCAAACAATGTTACGCCAGCCCTGCAGCATCTCAGAGCTCTAGAACACCAAAGCACTCTTTATGTAGAGCGCACTTGATAAGACTAATAAAAACTACACAGCATCTTTAAAGGGCCAGGTGGTAGCCGCATAGTAAGAGCACAAGTTCTTAACGATGGATAAACGGAGCTCAAACCAAGGAGCACTACGACTCCAGGTGGTTTGAAGCCTCTTCTGCTAGAAATCAATCAAACTGAACAGTCTCCAAGGAGTTTCCATTTCCAGGCCACACTGTGCACTGCAAAATATTCAGTGACCGTCCATGCCCTTTTACAGAACTTGCAACAACCTGAATGCTATTTACATAAGTGACCTAATTTGTTTTCTGTACGCAGAAGAACTGAATGAAAAGCATCTTCTTTAGATTTGGTTATATAAAGAAAACACTATTGGGCTGGTTAATATACTCTTGTAAAGCAAATGATTTATGTAAACTGGTGACAAGCACCCCTCATACGCAGCACAACATGGAAGATGTAAAGCTAAGCATGAAAATTAATTTCTCTGCGATCTGCTAAGAGAACTGAAGTTTCATCAAGGATGAGTTCAGCCCAACAACCCTCTTCCCTATCAAAAAGTATCATAACTGCAAAAAACTTTTGAGATCCTTTCCTAGGAAAATGATGGATGTTCATACTAATTTTCAGGTTTTGCAACCTAAATAACATCAGAGATAAAACAACAACAACAAAAAGAAACCCTTAGTTTACAGGTGAAAGGATACAACTTCAGTGCTTTGATGCAGAATACCTGAACACACTTTTCAGAGCACCTGTGAGTATGAGGAATTTTGCTGGAAACAGGGAGGAGGCGATAAAACGACTCATTGAGTTCTCCAACTGGTTTTCTATGCATATGCCCAGGTTGATAAAACACAACTTATGTAAGTAGGACAAGACAATCGAGCAGTGAAGACAGCACAGGAAATGCCATTTCTGCCGTTAGCCAAAATGCTCATGTGGCATTTACATTCTCAGAGAATCATCGGGAAAGTTTGTTCCTTTTTTCTTCCTTGAGAACAGAAGCACAAGTGTTTATAAGAATCAAGAACACCTCCTTTCTTCTCCACCCACATGGACTTGGCAGCATGTCCCAGTATTTTGTGATGTCAGCGTTGAAAAACCTGCATTACATCGCTTCGGGGCCTCTGAGAAAATAAAAACAATTAAACTACACTCCGATTTAAGACCTGCCCTTTTCTCCTCTGTGTGCCCTGTACTAAAAGAGAGACTTGTTGGTTCCCCTAATAAGTCTGGCCCCAATTCAGCTACTGATTGGAGTTGGCTCATGGGATTCAGGTTTATGATACGAGCATTTATAAATCGGGAGGTCTATATGGTTCCTGAGCAGTACGTGGTGCTATCAGCAGCGCAGCTGGAAAGTGTTACGGCTTTGACACCCTACAGCAAAAGTCATATTCTCGAGTTCAAACCCACGAAGGACATAACAAAACCACCCTGACGTCCTTCCAGGACAGGACAACTGCGAAGGGCCGCTTTCCCCAGAAGAAGGCACTCTCCTGCCTGCCCACACTACTTAGGGAGGCTGGGCAGAGGAGTGGCTGCCATCCCCACCAGCATTTGCTGGCCAACCTTCAGCTTGAACAAAAACCCCCGACACAAACACCTACCTCAGAACTAACACGCGAGGTCCAGGACTAGGGGAAGCAGGACACAGACAAAATGCTGAGTTCAAGTACACTTTTCCTTTCTGGATCCCTTGACATCAACATGGTTCTCCCTGCGTACTTAGGAGCATCCCTCAGCTAAGTGCACCATAATACGTCAGCTAAATCTGCAAGGGTGGATTAAAGCCCACCTTTTTGTTAGTACACCTACAAATTCTCAAGTTTAAACCCACAGATTCTCTCCTAATACAGGTTTTGCTGAGCAAAGGATGAATTTTGCCACAAAGACTTGAAACAGGGACAGTGTCACAGCAAGGTACGCACTGTTCGAAGGGCAGCAAAAGGAGTAATCATGCTGGTAAGCACATAATCGTGCTTCAGGTGCTAATCCTGCAACGTAGCCTACAAACACAGCCTCCTCTTTATCCCTAATGAAGAGTCTGGGACCTCACATGCATCCACTGATGCCACAGACACCTGGTTTTTGCTGGAGGACTAGGGCCTCAACCACAACTGGGAAAACACACCCAAAACCAGATTTTGGCCCTGAGTGCAAAATGCCAAAATGAAACTCCAATACAATAACTAAAAAGGATCAAACGGCCATCAAGTAATTCAGATTTCACTTACACCTAAACAGCGAATCCTGTTTGCCAGCGTCTAAGCAGGTGACCTTCCACTGACACATCCAGATTTATAAAACCTGCTAGCTCTTTTATTGGAGAACAGCTAGCAAACTCGTACGATTTCCAGTCTGGGCTCACCTATCGGTACTGTCAGTCAGCGCGGCCCGCAGCGGTGGCGGCAGCTCCGGCCGCGGCCCGGCGCTCGGCTGAGGCGAGCAGGGAAGGAGCCGGGCGGCCCGCGTGGTACCGGCAGCCCCTGCGAGAGCGGCTGCCGTCACTCGGGGGCGGTGCCGGGAGCAACCGAGCGGGGACTTAAACCCCGCCCAGCGAGCGAGAGCGACCCGGGTTTTGGCTTGGCGGTTCGTCCTCGCTCCGGGCTCGGGAGCCACCTCAGCCGGTGGTCATCACCCGCCCAGAAGAGAAGGGGACAAAGCGATGGTCTCCCCCTGGCCATAAAGCCGTCGCCAGGAAGCCCGTGGGCACCCAGAAGAGCCCCCACGCAGCCGCCCAGGGCTCCGGCTGCAGGGAGAGCCTGAGCCTGGCACCGGGACCGGAGGGCAGCAGCCACAGCTCCTGTGCGCGGCGTGACCAAGTAGGTGACCTGCTCAGCCTGGTGGCAGCACTGAAAGTGGAGGTGGAAAGGTTAAGGAGAGGGAGATGGATGGGTGAAGCCGCACCCTGCCATCCCTGAGGGAAAGGCAGCAGGTGGAGGCCCCACAAAAAGCACAGGATCCCCGCACCCTCCTGCCACCAGGCAGAAGGAGAAAGAGACCTGGGAGATGGGGGCAGAATGGAGACAAGTTCCTGCTCAAGGTGGCAGGTGAATCCCCTCCCAGCCTCCCTCCCCTTCCCAGGTGCCCTTACACAAGGGGGTATGGGGCTCTGGTGCTTGAGGGCCAGGCTAGTGGGAATACGGATGAAGGGTCACCCAGGGAGAGTCGGACAGCACCGCACATCAAGACTTCCTCTGTTAAGAACAGGGTGATCACTGTAGAGGATTCCCTTCTGAGGGGAACAGGGGGCCTGATAGGCCAGCCAAACCCATCCCACAGGGAAGTCTGCTGCCTCCCTGGGGCTCGGGTCAGAGACATCACCAGGAAACGCCCTGGTCTGGTGTGACCCTCTGGTTATTACCCACTTTCGGTCATGCAGGTGGCAGTGATGAGGTTGTTCTGTTACAAAAATCTGATCTTTGGGGGAAAATAAAAAATATTCTTCCTGATGAATTTCTGGTCACTAACAGATGACATTATGAAACAGGGATAATTCTCAAGTACAGGACAGGAGTTGGTTTAAAACCTTCACAGAAATGCAGTAATTCTCTACACAATTCTGTCAGACTCAGGATCAGGCTCTTGTGGAAAGTCATCTCTATTCCAGTCTTTTCCCAAGTGGAGGGGAAAAAAGCAAAGCCCTGAGTGATAGCTCAAGATTCAAAAACATATAGGATTTGAAGTACACCGTTATATGACTCCAGGAGACCGCAGAAAGTGTCAAAGCTATTTGCTTAGAATGAGTGACAGCCTCACCAGGCTTTTTCCAGTATCTCACATGACATTTTATATAGATGTACTTTTCCATCTGACAAGCAGCATGGTTTCACCAGTTGTCACCATTAAAACCTAAATGGCAAAACCAAAACTGAACTACAGCTTTTTTAGTATGAAAAAGGGAAAACAAACATCTGCTCTGTTCTCTGCCTCACTCGTTTGGAGGTTTTAATGTGTGAAGATAGCGTGGTTTTTTCACATTGTCTGTTTTAAAGCACTGTTCTAACATCATTCATGTCTCTAAGCCATCAAAATTAAACATCAGTGTACAGGACCCACAATTAAATCACAATGCCATAACACTGTTAAAAAGCCAGGTGAAAGGGGTTGTCTTCTGGTTTAAACTGTAGGCTGGCCTTAGCAATAAAACTAATAAAATCATTTAAGATCTCTCTAGATTAGGAATGACTGTATCAAACTTATCCCAATAAGGCAAAGCACTTTGCCACATTCCCAAGGCAAAGTAATATTATAAACAATAATGAATATTATTAGATGGGTTTAAGTTTGGAGTCTTGAAACTATTCTACCATTAACATCCCCTACATAATTACACTGGAAGTCTTCCTGGAAAAAAGAAAAAGCAGCTAAACACATATCAGGCAAATACACCAAAGTTGTCAAACACACACACAAAACGCTTAAGCACCTTTACACAGACACACAACATTCTCAGCAGCTGATCTACTGCGAAAGCGGGTGCCAAAACCCTAATACAGAAGAACAACAAACACCCCAGCCACTCAGCTTCCAGCTGGGAACAAGTCCCAGCCTGCTTCTCCAGGCCCATTCCAATCAAAACTTAGCTCCAATTCTCCCTGCCTTCATACATGCTCAGGCCTCCAGCAAGTTCCATGCGGTGTTTACAACTCCAATTCCCCGACAAAAATGAGGGTATTGTGCCTGGTTTTCTGCTTTCAATGCTTCTGCAAAATATGCTGCTCTCAAGGACTAACCCAAAGTCCAGCAGAGCCAAAATAAAGATTCCTACTAAAGGCAAGCTGCCTCGCAGCCCCATTCACAGAGGTCCTTAGCACTTCAGCAGGCTCATGGCAAAACATCCCCCCTCCCCAAAATAAGGCACCCCATGAGCTCTCCATCCCAACTCAAACAATTCTTCACTGACAAAAACTGCACGCGCCTGAAAACCGAAGCTGTCTGCACCAGACGATGTCTAAAGGAACTACCCTAATTATGCCTATTTTAGGATTTACATTTTAATGTCAGCTTCAAGACAGCTGGGCTCCTCTCGGGGGAAAACCAACAGCAGCAGAGTAAATCCTTCAGGCACATTCCCCCTTCTTTTCTTTCCAAGGTGCTGCTGTGGGGTTTTGCGCTGGTTGAAGGCACCATCAACGCACAACTAAAGGCCACTCCAGCCTCTCTAGCTGCTAACGTAAGGACTCCCTAACCTGGGGCAGTAGCTTTCAAGAACTGAGAAGATTTATTTTTCCTCTCCCAAGGGTAAAATAAGAACTACCATATAGTCTTTCAGATTCAGAGAGATTAGAAAATGAAAAGACTTACTGAACAACTTGATCCACCCTTTCAAAACAGAGTTGTTCCATATTCATGCTGCTGCTCTGTATCATGTGGTAGGATGTCATTTGGCTTGTCTTGAATAAAATGCAAACACATCCATTGCACAACGCAAGTTGTCTTTAACAAGGATCTCAGCTGCAGAACCAACCCCACAGGTAGTAGCCTTTAAGACTGACGTGCTATTTAAAACAAGTTTTTGGAGGTGGACTCCTCAGAACTCACTGCATGAAATTCACAACAGGCTTTGATATCAACACTAACAAGTAATTAAATAGATAGTTCAATGATAAGTGCTTTCAAGTTGTGCTTATCAACATTTTAATATGAAAGCATCAAGAGATATGCTGTCTGCAAAGAAGCTGCTCAAAGAACATACTAAATAAAAGCTAGTGATGCTCTTATTATTCCATCAACGTCATGAGAATGGAAATAATGGATAACGTATTCAAGCTGCCTGCGGACGCTCCGATGCGTTTGTAAGGAAGGCAATCAGAGCTGGCATAGCCCCTGGACCAGCCAAGTTTCTTCTTTGCTTGTTACACCCACAACCTACCTAAAGACCTCTCAGAGCAGGGCAGCGAGCAGGGCAGCGAGCAGGGCAGCGAGCAGGGCAGCGAGCAGGGCAGCGAGCAGGGCAGCGAGCAGGGCAGCGAGCAGGGCAGCGAGCAGGGCAGCGAGCAGGGCAGCGAGCAGGGCAGCGAGCAGGGCAGCGAGCAGGGCAGCATCAATCGGTCCTGGATTCAGCAAGAGCTGGGAGGCAAGAGCCGCTGATTCACAGAAACAACTCCCTCAAGAAGAGGCATCTCCCACCTTCCAGCGCAGCAGTGAGACAGCCAAAACCTACCCACGCATCTCGGGACTGCCGTGCCTCTTTTACCTGCTGGCGTAGGCGAGCGAGTACAGGGGATGTGGGAGGGTGAGCGGTTTCCTCATGCTCGCTTCTGTGCGCTCACACAGGGCCAGCCCCAATTCCTGACCCACCAACTGCTGCTGACTGGTCTCCAGGGCAGAAAGGGCTCGCGTGCCAGTTTTTCCCAAATCTCTATTTGCCCACTGATATTCTCACGATCCACTTGAAAAGTTAAAAACCTTTGAGCTTGCCCTTTCTGAATTGCAGCCATGCTGAAGGGGAATATAAAACACAAATAAAGGTAAAACATCAGTGTAAAGTACTGAGTCAGGCTTATATATATCACAGCACGAACCACACAGCCCTATTCTACTAACAGTCTGAGCAACTCCTATGTGTCGCACATGTAAATATTCAGGAAGAAGTACATAATGCCAGCTGCCCTCGGGAAGCAGAACAACACCGGCTCCACGTTACTGCCGCTGCTCAGAGCTCTGCCGCCTCCAGCCCACCCGCCACCATCCTGGGCTGCTTTGTGCCTCCGACTGAAGCGCACGGGCTCTTTTGTTGGCCGCCTAGAAAATACCACCCGTAGTATCTGAGCCCTAACATTTCAAGTAGCTCGAACTCAGCATTCAGCTCAGCTCTTTGTCCTCTAAAAATAACTTACGTTTAATTGCAACTGGCTACAATTTTCTAATTCTTTGTGACCCCAAACCTCTAAATCTATTACCCAGAGACAGCCACAGTAATCCTTAATGAAGGTGTGGGTATGATGCAGCATGCTAGGGGCCATCTGGTTGCCAGGTGTTTCCTGGCTTAGCTTTTCCTCACAGCACACATCCCTCCTCCTCCTCTAATTCCAAGGAAGGCAATTTCTACCTCAGGACAGTCCTTCATTAAAGATGCAGGCAAGGGCTTTATTGCAAGCAAGTCAGCTGCAGCACAGCAATGCTCAGAGCCTGCAGCAAAAAGCCTAGAAGGGCTGTTTATGACCATACATATCTCCCTGCGACTACCAGCAAAAGCCTGCGCCAAGTGTATTTCTGACTGTTAGTAGGAAGGGAGCCAAGTGCAACATTTTCACCGTAACCCTGTCTTGTGGCCTTCAGGCACAATAAAAAAAAATAAATAAATTAAAAGATTGTAGTTTTTGTAGAACAGGACCAATTTTATAAAAAGCAGGTAATTTCAAAAGTCCTGGGCAAGATTCACAACCAGTGTAATTTGACGACTTTTAGGGAGCAACGCAAGCTATTCAGGGAAGTTAGATCCTGTGATCTTTACTTTCAAAATGGAGCATTAACTTCCTTAAAATCCCTGTCCTTCAGACAGGTAAAGGCCTTCCAGCTCCCAGATACACATTCCTGCCCCTTCCCTTCACCAGTGCACTCTGGAGTGTTTTAGAGAGCTGGACTAGGAGAAAGCGAGCCATTTTTGCAGAGCACACGCATCGCCCCGGCTCAACCTACTGAGCTGGTTTCCCACGGGGTCAGGCAAGGACCAGACACCGTGGGAGCAAACAGGAGCGGGACCCCCAAATACCAGCTGAGATAAGCCTTGACTACCAAGAGACTGCATCCCACATTGCCAAACTGGAAGGCTTCTCCTTGTTCCTGCTACTGCACTGAGACTGTTTGCATAAAGCGTCTCCCATTTCAGGCTAAACCCTGCCAACGTTTACTTGGGCACTTGCAGCAGCCTGCTCTCCAGAATGGTTTCAGACTGGCTACATACAAGTACCAGGGTTGGTGCACATGCATAGCAAAATTGTCTTGATATTTCTGAAATGGTAGGGAAAACTGATTTTTGCTACAGCAAAGAGAAAAGGCCTTGGGACTCCTTCCAGCGTACAGAAAGGGACTCTGCTAGGGAGCTCCGGAGAGCCAGGCTTCATGCTCCCGCTGTCCTCAGAAATCAGTAAGATATGAAACAGCAACTGCTGCTGCTCAGCAGACACACAGAGCACCCAGGAACCTGCTTTCCCTGGCTTGGGCATAAACAAAGTACCCAGCAGAGCCACAGCCTGCAGGCCACTTGTGCTAGTTTTGGCTGGGGTGGAGTTCCTCATCCTCACAGAGCAGGTATGGGGCTGTGTTTTGGGTTTGTGCTGGAAACAGTTGCTGACACAGGGATGTTGTCATTACTGCTGAGCAGTGCTTACACAGAGCCAAGGCCTCTGCTGCTCCTCACCCCACCTGTGAGTAGGTGGGGGTTGCACAAGCAGTCAGGAGGGGACACAGCCAGGACAGCTGACCCCAGCTGACCAAGGGGATATTCCAGACCATATGGCATCATGCTCAGCATATAGAGCTGGGGGAGGAGGAGGAAGGGGACACGTTCAAGCAATGTAGTTTGTCTTCCCAAGTAACCATTACAGATGATGGAGCCCAGCTTTCCTGGAGCCGGCTGTGCACCAGCCCAATGATGGGAAGCGGGGAATGAATCCCTTGGTTTGCTTTGCTTGTGCGTGTGGCTTTTGCTTCACTTACTAAACTGTCCTTATCTCAACGCACTAGTTTTGTCACTTTCACTCTTCCAATTCTCTCCCCACCTCAACAAGGGGAAGTGAGCGAGCAGCTGTGTGGTGCTTCGCTGCTGGCTAGGGTTGAACCACGACACGACTGCAGCCACGCACCCACAGCCCTTGCCGCAGCCTGTAGGTACCCTAGACCTCGCTGCCTGTGGGGATGTCCGTCCCTAATCGAGTTATTGGTGGATACAGAGAGGATGATTTTGCAAAGACAAGGCTGAAATCCGCCCATAAAATCCCCAGAGGAATAATTTCCAAGCCAACAGCTTCTCCGGTTCTATTGTGGATCAGGACCTATGCAAACAGGATAAGTTAAAGCCAAAACCAACAGCACACCTGTCATGAACACACCAGAGGCTCTCACCACTAGCCCAGAGCCCCTCTGGCTAGCACGCTCTGTCCACCCCATGGCTGTCTTGCCCATCATCCAAGACTCCCATAAGCTCCTTATTTCAAAACAAAGTCCAGCAGGAGAATATCACAGGTTCTTTTTCCATGGTTTCGTCTATACAGCAGGTTTCTTATGTGGAGTTCTGTCCAGAGCGATGTTTCAATGCAAAATGACAAACCTGAAAAGCAACCAATGGAAAGAGAGAAACACTTAAATGCAGCCAGAGCTACAGTGGAGGGGGAAATTGTCCAGTACCACTGTCAGTTGTGAAAGATTTTCAAGTTCAGCTGTGAAGTAAACCCATCATGGAAAGGGAAACAAGTGACTAGAGACACAGCACCTTTATTTTTGGGCACTCTTAGTTGCTCATTTGACTATTTGCATATTTTAATATCTTTTAAATGGAAAGTTTCTGCTAGAAGTTATTTTCGCAAGCCTCAAAACATTTTTCAAAGAGCCACTCATCAGTTTAGTAACACAGGCATGGGGCAGGGCTTGTTTACCAATCTAGGAGGATTACACTTCCATCTAGATCATGCCTTGCCTACAGGTAAGGGCAGTAGAGCAAACAATAAATACACCACTTTCCAACTGCAAAGGCACAAGGGGAACAAAATCCAAAAGAAAGCTAATGTCTGTATCACCTCTGGATGGAGAAAGGAAGGAAACATAGGAAGACAGCTGCTTCTTTGTACCTGTTGTTCAACAGTCTCTGGAAAACCTGTGCAGGCAAATTCAATTCCTACTGATGCATCATCTCTGAAAATAAACCTACCAGCTACAGCTGAAACCAGTCTCCACAGCTAGTTTTTCAAATCAAAACATAACACATGCCTCTGACCTCTCTTTCTGCCTTTATAATGCATGCAGAGCTCACTCCCCCACTGGAGGAAAATTAGTTTTTCACTTACCTTCCCTCTCCCTTAGGCAAGAGAGAGAAAGCCACCAGAACATTGCCAGAGAAAACACAAAAACACATCACATCTAAAATATTCATTTTCTTGCCCATCCCAGGACACCAACAGATCACTTACTCCACTGCACACTGAATAAGCAAAGACACTGGAGCTGACCCTGCAATAACTGAAAATGCAGCAGAAAATTTCACCCTCTTGAGAAAAATTTTACTACTTCGATCAGTATCGAAAATGATTTAGAAACAAAAATAACTTAGTTCATTTAAGTGACTGAAACCTCAAAACAGAAGTTCACCTGAGAATTGCAGGGCAGTAAGGGTAAACCAAATCACCTGGTTCTGACCACAGTCAGAGGTATTTCAGAGGAGTGACCCGTAACTCTGCAATACCAGGTCTTCAAGGAAATAGCTCGTTCTGATCCTGGTAGTAAACACAGCTTCATGTCCTAAAGCATGGAAAACATAAGGCATGTCCAATATTGGTTTCAAGTACTTATTCCCTTCTGCTTGTAATAGGCTGTAAAAAACTCAGTCCTAAAACACTTAATTCAAAGTGTAAACAAGTTATTTACTCCAAACACAGCTTTCACCATCACCATGTTTCTCTGTCCCCATCACTGGAAGAAAACACAAAATGCATGGCCCCACCCAGAAAAGGAGTATCTGCCTTAAAACAGCCAGTAGCAGTTTTATCTGCTGGCTCAGGAAGGTACACGCCTTCCACCAATTAAACTCTGCCGCTGTCAGCATCTTAAAGAAAAAATTAGTTACAACAAAGGGCTACTCTCTCATAAACAGCAGTGTACATATTCATTTGTGCTGCAAGACAAGTAGAATCAAGGTCATAAAGAGATTTCAGAGCAAGGCAGAAGGCATGGATTCAGCAGGCGATACTTGACTTACTACCAGCGTCTCAAAGCCTGAGCTTGCCATGAGGGCTTCAAAGACAACTCAGTCCCGCTGAACCAAAGATCAGAAAGTCCCCGTGATTACAGCTTTTTGGTGCACATCAAGCAACACTGGCAGCACCCGCACAGGTCAGCACCCGCCCCAAAGTCACTCCTGAAATGGATTCAAGGACTGCAGAGGCAGCTGATGGGAAAGGCTTGACTGACACGGTGCCTGCTGGCAATTACAGGTGATAATGCAGGTCAGTGCTGGCATCCCGATACCAGCTTCACCATCTAAACACACACACAACCATTCAGGCGTCTGAAGAATCAATATCATAAATATGGTAAAATCAGAAAATGTGTTTCTAACTTCCGAGTGCCTGTAATTATCAATTAAAGCTTTGCAACATACTATTAATTCCACTTATTGCTAATAGTGATGCTGCAAGTGTACAGTGGATCAAAACAAGTGAAGGAGAAAAAAAAAAAGTCTGAATTCAGTTTTCTTGTCCACAGAAACAGTTTTGTACTAGAGGTCATTTTAAGTGAATGCAATTTGACTACACTTTCAGTTTTTTAAATGCATTCCACATAAAAGTGTTCTCAACTATTCATACTGAAAGGCACATTTAAGAGTATTTTTAATCTTGCATTCAAAATACTGACAGACAGTGTTTTAAGCATGCCATTTAAAATAATCTAACCTAAAGGATTGGAAGTATTATCTATAAATCACTGCTGCTAATTTTGGCAAACTATGTGGAATATAAAATTATAGATAGTAATTTGTCATATTACAAAATGCCTTTTATTCCAAGTCTTAGACAAAAACTCATTACATGCTGTAACAGATAGCACTGGCTAATATGCAATGCTTACATTCAATATTTTGCTAAGTCTTAGTCAGAAGCACAACCAGCTCCCTATACCCCAAAAAGCTTAACTTTGCAGAACAATGTGGAATGAAAGCTCTTATTTACCACATGCTATCCCTTGCTCTTTGGAATGAATCACGTTATTAACCGTTCCCCTGCCCCCACAGAGAGATGTTTGTTTGTTTTTCTTTTTTTTTTTTTATTACTCTCTCACATATGCTTGCCAACTTTCCCTTTACTGCTTCAGCAAACGTACATATTTATCTCCCTAAACCAAAAGAAATAGACAGTTTTCTTCCTCCTGATTTGTGGGTTTCTTTATCATGTTCCTGGGAGAGATTTTCTTTATGGGACACCAAATCGTATTAGAAAAGGGGGAGATGGGGACAAAAAACCCCTAACTTGCCTCTTTCCTTCCAGACACACTCAGCCCCAAGCCTTAATACCAGCTCTGCTCTGGACTCCAGGCAGCACAGACACCAACTCCTAGGTGTGTTGTCAGCATGCTGTGTAGAGCATCCTTAGGGCCCAGCTCTGCCCTGACTGAATCAGTGCAAATCAAGAACAACTCTGATACAAACCTGGAGGGGCTGACTCTTAATTCAGAATCTCCCTCCTATTCTTGCTGCTATCTCCCTGCACCACCTATTTTCTAACACAGGTGCAGGGGAGCACCTAGGGAGGACAAGGTAATCCTGCAGGTCAGGAAGCAGCTTAGGGCTGGCACACCAGGCTTCAGTCCCCATTCTCTCCCACCCCAAGCTACAGGTCAAAAAGCAGGATGGGATGCGAATAATCCAACAACCAGACCACCCCTTGAGCAAGCTCTACTCTCCTTTTCCTTTGCAAATCACTCAACTTCACCTCTGCATCTCTCCTTTTCCAGCCCTTGGAGTTTTTCCTCAGCCTTCTTGAACATGAGGCACTGGGACAGGTTGCCCAGAGAAGCTGTGGATGCCCCATCCCTAGAAGTGTCCAAGGCCAGGCTGGATGAGGCTTGGAACAACCTGGGCTAATGGGGGGTGTCCCTGCTCATGGCAGGGGGGCTGGAACTGGATGGGCTTTAAGGTCCCTTCCAACCCAAACCCTTCTATGATTCCACGATTCTCTAGTTGCTGAAGGAAATACAAGCTAGTATTGATTCCAGCATGACTCCAGGGAAGCAGGCAAATGCCTAACCACATGAACACGGGCCTCGCTGCAAACAGGAGTGGCATCCTGCCTGCCCACCCACCACACCCTGCCACACAACCACCAAACAGCACCTTGAGACACCCGAAAAGCACGTCAGGCACCAGCAGGCAGGGATTTGTCAGCGAGAGGCACCCTGCCCATGAACATACAGCTCCTGTTAATCAAGCTGGTCACAGTGGCTCAAACACAGGTAGCAGCTCTGCTTTCTGAGCGCTCCCAGACGGCTAGAACAGGGATGTGTGCCCAAGCACACCTTACGGGATTGCACGCAGGCGGCTGCAAGAACGGGACAAGGGCTTTAAAAGGGTGTGGGGTCCCTCTGTCCCACAGTTGGCCAGGGGACAGTGAAATCACATTAACATTAGCAAGTGTTGGATGTCAGCGCTGGCAGTCGTTGCCTTGCAGCGTACAGCCTCGGGTCCAGAGTCCAGACAAATTCCCCAGGAGGGGATCAGAGCTTTCTGCCCAGACCTGGCTGACACAGAAAGGCTGCTGCAGAAAACAAAACAACTCAGCGCAAAAAGAGCTGGTTACCCAAAACAAGCCCCAAAACATAAGAATTCAGATCCAGACCTAAACTCTCCTTGAAGACAGAGGATTTTTGAATGCACAATTTCAGCCCTTTTCACAGAAAAGAGGCTTTCCTCACAGTCCCACACAGTCTGAGCTTTCCCAGAGGTTAAGGGGATCTAAGGACCTTAAGGCCTGGCACCTGGCAATCGTCTGCACTGGCCAAACAAGTTATGCAGATACTTTCTACAGAGAACCAAGGGAACAAAAACAGAGAGAGAGACTTAGCTCTGCCAAAAACCCAGCTGATGTTGCCCCGGGCACGGCCTGGACAACACCGTGGTGGAATGATGTAGGGAAAGAGGCCAATGGATGCAGATCTGCGCTGATGGCCAGCAGATACCTGGGTTTCTGGCCCAGGAGTAAAGCACCCAGGTCACTTCTGAAGGTCCACAGCACTTTCTGCTGTCTATCTCTGTATCAAATTTGGCCCAAGGCTGGAGTTTTCTCATTTTGAGATCTTTTCTAACCGCGTTCATCCAAAAATCAGAATCTCAGGAAAAGCAGCAAGTATGGTATGGCAAGGCAGCTCTTTTAACAGATAATGTATGGTCCTCCAAATAGAACTGACAGCTCCTAGTTTTAAACCAGACCCTATCACTCCCTCCAGAACATAAGGTGAAAATATGGGATTAATAGAATCAATACGTCTTATAATTAAATGCTGCCAAGTTAGCTGACACGATTGGACCGATAGGTTTGGTTTGGGGTCTTCTTATGTTGTTTAGCCATAGGCTGCATACAGCTAATTTTGCAAATGGCTACTGAAATTTAGTTTAAATCTCCCTCGGGGACAAACCGACAAGTTTCACAAACAGAAAAGTATGTTTACTTAGACTCAACTCACTGGCAGCTACTGCAATCTACCTGCATTATGGCTAGTAGAAGTACTAACAGAATACCCTTCCTACTTCTTGCCAGGGGCTTGACTGAGACGAGACAAGGAATATTCCTCAGATCCCTGTACCCATGAGAGCCAGTTATAAGTGAAGGAGCAGAATTTGCCAGAGGGGCTGAATTCTACCTACAAATCCATAACTTCAGAATTCACAAGCATAAACTGATCATTTCCCTGACGGGGAGAAGTACCCCAGATTTTCAATAATGAGAAAGCAGAGCTGAAAGGAGCATTGTCTTTTTCCAGATGGTGTGAGTCAGGTGCAGATTCAATGAATTCAACACAGTTATATTGGTTTTCTCTACTTAACACTCTCGCTTGTAGCAGGGCCATTGTCTCCCTGACACTATACGAGCATACAGATACACATATATATTTTATCTGGAAAATGGACACCATGCGCTAAAATCAACAAATACTTAACTACACCACAAAGTTAGAAAAACAATGCATTTAAAAAATGCTAAAAGAGATACAGTATATTGGTCAAGACTATCAACCAGCACTAACCTGTCTCGCAGATTACGGGAAACAAAGAGATTTGATACATCTTTCTATTACTGAGGTTGCCCAGACTTCACCCTTTCACCATAATTCCTTTCAGACTGGCACACTACAAAGATGCAAGATACCCAGCACAAACACCGACACTGAAACTGCTGTCTCATTACCATTTTGAATGATTGTGACGGGCTCCCCGCCACCTCCCTAATCATGACAAAAGAACAAAGATCGGTTTCATCTGCGAGACTGCTGTAGGGAAAAACAGCAGAGAGTGTAAAACCATAAGGAGCAACAGCATTAGCTCATCTTTTCTCCTTAATACAGCAGCAAACAATTAGTGTTAAAGTAAAATGGGTCAATCAAGACCTCAAATCTTCTTAACAGCTAGCACGGTCAACCCATGTGGCCACAGCAATCCAAATTAACCCCATGGATGCATCAGACCTTTCCTGCAATACCTAGAAAGCAATTACAAATGTCACATTGAATCTCCTTCTAAAACACCCTCTTATAGTTTAGTAGCATAACCTGTGATTAAACCTACCCATGAAATGAAAGCCTTTTCCTCTGCTGAGGCAGCCGGCTAAAGAAACCACCTCTTGTTTCCAGCACCAATCCTCTAAATCAGCTCCACCCTATGGAAATCAGTCTCACGCTAGTTTTCCTCATTAGCTGAGATGCACTACAGAACTGCTGCCAACACGCAAACCTGTACATGAAGCAAAAGAATTAACAAAAAAGCACCAGACCTACACACGTCAAGACCCACCCACACTCTCCCTTACTGTCTGCATGTGTGTTTGGGGAGGGATAAGCAATGTCACGATATCACAGAACAGTGCTCATTTCCATGCTTTCTCTGGAGCTACCCGGTACAACTAAACAGCATCAAGGGTTTTCTACCACTGAGCCCACATATCCTCAATTTACAGTCTTTCCCTTTTCAGCAAACACATTCCCTCTTCTGTTAAAAACACGTTTAACTTTTAAGCGTGCTTAAGGCTCACTTTCAAGGGCAATTAAGCATGTTTAAACAACCGAATAAAACCAGATGGACCAAAACAAGCATCCTTGAGTCTTAGGGAACAATTCTACCTATCAGCACATACGCAATTTTATTTCTTCATCAAGTGCACACGTGGACTTTAAGGCAGCACACAAAATCCAGACTGTCAGATAACTCCGTTTAGAAGGGACCTTGGGAAGTCATCTAGTCCTAGGACCCCAGGACATCACACCTTTCCAAATTTCTGGCTGTTACTCTTTCACGTGCATACCACAACACTCCCTGACCCCTTTGTAGGCAAGGCTTCAGAGGCTGCAAACACCCTGCAGGCAGCAATGCCTCTTCAGGACCCCCAGTAAAGCCAAGGGGTGGGTTTTCCCTTGTGCTATGAGCCAGAGGTTACACCAGATCAGTTCTCAGCACACTCACTGCCTGTGCTATAGGTGAAAGATTTGTTAGGAACTCGGGCCTCTGGACTGACCCATGATTTAGAGAGAAATACTGCTATCAGAGCTTTTCTTTTTCTTTGCCCCTTTCTTAATTGTCATTTGTCTGACAAATGGCAGAGCAGATTTCAGATCTCACAGATGCTGCAGCTGCATTACACGTTCTGTCAGTACCTTAGTAACAAAGAGGTAACCTTCGTCATCATAAAGTCCTGACAACCTACATTCCTTTTTGACTTCTCCCTCTTCTCACCCCTTTAAGAAAACAAACCCATCTCCAGCATGTGTATAATGTGCAACATTTGGGGTGACAGCTGAAAGAGTCCAGCAGAGACTGCGATGGGCCTCACCCACCCACATCTCTTTGAGGTATTTCTAGCGATTTCCACAGCTCAGACAACTGTGATGTGAGCACGGGGCCAGAGCCCGCTAACGCTTCCTCTCATGCATCCAGCTATATGGTTTAGCAAACGCTAACTCGTACAGAAAGCAGCATGACACAGGCTGAAAGGAAAGGTAAGCTTTTGGAAAAACACCCAGCACCAACGGAAGCAGACTGCAGCAATTCCTTCAGAGACTACTGTGACGAGATTGCTCATGCCTAGACACAGCAGCTCAGGGGTCACTGAGTGACGACTTTTTCTTAATTATCAGAACATATTTAAAGAGCACAGCTAAGCGGGTACTGACATAACATACCGTAACAATTACATCAGGTCTCTAAATCAAGGGTGCAAATGCCGCTTTATGTAACAAACTGCATTATAAGCACCATGAAATGCCCTCCGTGCTCAGAGCATGCTGAAATTCTTGACAGAAGAACTTTTTAACTCACAGGGTGAGAGCTCTTGGGCTTCTCTCAAACACCCACAAGCAATGTGCAATACGGGTGCAACAAATTGCGGAGTTCCATTAACCAAATCCTGTCCCTTGGGTAAAAGATGAAGGGATAGAACTCAGTACCTCACTGCTCACCCCTCGGCCCAGAGCCCTGCTGCCCCAGGGCACGCCGGCGTGTTTCACTTCTACACCGAATGGTCTCACTAAGCCATCGGGGTTATTTTCAGCGTGTTAGTTTAGCTCACCTGTAAATGCCTGAGCTCCAGGAGACGGGTACCACGTTAAGGTTGGGGTCTTGCCCACTGCTGAGTGCATCATCAAATGGGTTTTGCAAATGGGTGAAATGAAATACGCAGTGAGGCTTTCAGCTGTTCCTTGACCGAGGTGCTACAAGGGTGAGTTTGGGCTCCATTTTACACGCCACACTTTCAGAACATTAGCAGCAGAAATACGCCCATCCACAAACTTAACTGGCCTATCCCTATGCTAACTGAAGAGAGTTTTTAGCACGCGCAGGGAAGGTGCCCATTGTCTTACGGCCGGTGAATCACTTCCTAGTGATCTGTGAAGTAATGGCAGGGGTAACTTCACTAGGTAACACTCTCGTAGCCCACTGTCTTCCCAGCAAGGACTGAGATGCTATGATCACGTCAAGCAGTAGGGAGTGAAGCGAAAGAAGCTATAGAAAATTAGTATGTTCTGCAGCTGAGCCTCTTCTTGGGTGAATTAGCTATGAGATCTGTAGTCTAGGCATCCCTGCAAGTCTAAACCAGCACAGGTGAAAAGAAGCAGGAGAAAACAAAGGTTTGGGGAGGAAATGGGAAGAAACAGAACGGATACGTGCTTCAATCTTCCAAGAAAGAACCCTTCTGAAAACAAAAGGGATGGGTTTTTTTGAAGCACATGCAGCACAAATGCTGGACAGCAAATGATTTGAGAAAGGATTGACACAAGCACAAAGACATGACAAATCATGAAAAGGGATGCTAGAGACCTAAAGCAAGACTGGGAAAATACATATGTACACATCCCATTCTACTGCATCATTTTATGTCAGTGGCCACTTACATGTGACAGCCTGCTGCTTTCTATCAGGAAGAAACCTGCACGAAAATCCACCAAGGAATGGGAGAATATCTTTATTCAGAGGAAAACTGAAAGTTCCTGCTTAGCACAGGGAAATAACTGATGCCGGTGTCTTACATACAGAAAGCAACTCTCCCGGCATGCGGCACACCCCCTTCTTTCCCAGAGGTGTTTCATAAAGCACATCTTATTCAAACGGCAGGTCGTAATTAGCGTCTCAAACATACAGGCAATAATCCGAGGCAAGCAGTCTTTATTCGGCAGGTCGCACTGGGCACAGCATCACGGCACGGCAGAGCTGCATGTGCTGGCGGCTCGTACCTGCAGCACTTGGAGCGAGGCACATTTTGCATCATTCTCCCTTACATAAAAAGGCTTTGTTCTCCCCCCGCCCCACTGCGGTTACCAGCCCCCCCCCCCCCCCCCCCAACCCGTGCGCAGCGGTTTCCTCTCCGCGCCCGATCGAGGAACGATATCGAGTGGGTTTTTTTCCCTTCCCCGATGGAAACGAAAGGCGCTTACAGCCATCGCACCCCCTCGGCTCGCAGAGTGTTCTTTGTTCAGCCTTGCAGATCCCTTCAGAGGAGCTTAGGGGAGGGGGCAGGAGAGGACAGAAGGTTACATCCCTTAAAGGGTTTTACAGCCCAGGGATGCTCCAACCCCCTGAAAGGCAGTTTGCAAAACTCGGTATAAAGATATCGGGAGCCGTCCCCTCCCTTGCCTTCAGCCACCGCTCCGGGCGGCCCGCGGGGGCGAGCGGCTGCAAACTTCGGCCGGGGGCGCGCCCCTGCCCCCGCGGTCCCCAATGGCTCCCCCAAGCCACCACCGCTCCGTCCTTTCTCCTCGTCATTCGACGGGCATCCCCCGCCCCGGGCTGCGGAGCCGCCGCCGCCCACCCCCGCCCGGCCGGTAACGCGGCGGGACGGCGGCGAGGGGCTCGGGAGGGTCCTTACCTGAGCGCCGCGGCGGCTGCCGGCACCGGGACGCGCTGCCACCGCCGCCGCCACCGTGCCCGCCCGCCGCTCTCGGGGCTGTCGCCGGGACGCGGCCGCCTGCGCGCCGCGAGCCCCCGGGACCCGCCTCCCTCCTCCGGCCCCGCCCCGGCGCCGCTCCCGCAGGGCCCCCGCGGCGGCGGTAGCGGCGGTAGCGGCGGCCGGCCCCTCGCCGCCCCGCCCCGCGCCCTGCCCGCCGCCCGCAGCGGCCCCTGCATTGCGGAGGGGCCCCGCGGCCGACCCGGTACCTGTGCGAGGCGCTGCCGTGCCCGAGCCCCGCGGGCGCCTCCGGAGGTGTTTACATGGCGACGGGCGTGCACGGGAGCGGAGATGCTCCGGAGCGGCCGGCCCCGGCCCTCGGACGAACGGGTGTCGCCTCGCCCTGCCCTGCCAGGCCCTGCACTGCCCACGGTCCGTCGTCCTCGCCGTTCTAGAAAAGCATCCCGAAAGCCCCTCACCTGATTTCACTGGGGTCTTCCAGTGATGGAAGTCTCAGCTCGAGCTGATTTCTCCTTTCCTTCTGGGTAAAAAAAAAAAAAGAGCATGAATAATGGGGAGATAGGTTAAAAAACCTTTTCTATAGCACAAGTCGTGCTGCCATAGGGCAGAGCTGTCCGGCCATTTCCTGGAATCCAGCAATAAAATCCCTGTTACTTTGTCACCGGGTTCTCAAACTGAACTTTCCTCCTCACCCGCTCAGGAGCCGAGTTACCGGTTTCACTTCGGCGAAGGCGAAGCACACGAGGGCGAAGCCGGCCGCCATGCAGTGCCACCGCTGTGGTGCAGCTCCGGTATCGGCTTGTCTCACCCCTTCTAGTCACGGTCACTTGTTTTGGTTCCTCTGCGCTGGAGATGAAAGAGTAAAACGTGACTTTCTTAACCTGTTCCATTTCCAAAACGAATTCGTCTAATGGGTCTAATAAAAATGAGTGTGAGAAGCTTCACCAGCAATTCTGAGCAGGTCATGTGTGTAGTAGCCTAATAAATACTTCTGAAACAGGTAAGATGTTTTGATCCAGTGAAGATAGCAATATTTATTCTTCTTTATATTTGGGTGCCCGGAATACACGCTGACTGTAACCCACACTGCACTGCAAATCTTTAAATACCAATTTCAGTTTTGTTTTGCTGCTCCACTCTGAGCAAGTAGTCTATAATCGTTCCAAAGCCTCACTAATTTTAGATACGTAGTTTGATTTCAGGCATGATTTTCAAGAGTACTGAGCACTCCTTCCCTTCATGGACTTTGGCGGGTGATCTAGAATATTTCATATCTGTAATGTGGGCCTAGACTGTGATGGGGACTTAGACGGGGTGATCGAAACGCAAGCCTAGGCTCTGCTCTCGCTTCTGTTTCCACAGCTGCAATACGGAGATGGCCTTCCCTCAACAGCTGCTACATTGGATTATATGCCAGTCCCATGTTCATGTCAATAAAGTGACTTGGGGATGCAAAATTATTTGGTTAAGTATCTTTATGTATTTATAAATCAGGACATTTGCTTTTCCTTTAAAGGTCTGTTTCTGTGAGTCAAGTTTACAGACCTCTGCCAGTCCTTTTCCTGAGCCCTTCTCAAGTCGGTTGGGAGGACTTCCCACCGCTGCTGCTTCCCTCTTCTAGCATTTCATCGACACATCGGTGGCATGCAAAGGGAGCAGGATCTTGCCAAGGGGATAAAACCATCACATTCCCTCTGGTTGATGATCACATTCCCATTGGTGATGTATATCCATCCAGAGGAGATGCTTCCAGAGGAAACGGCTTTGCTGCAGGCAGTCTTTCTTCCAGGCTGCCAGGAGTGCACAAGGAATATGCACTGGTGTGCCCAGCAGCCCAGGGATCAGCAGTGTGTTTCCCTTCATGCCTTCTTTCGTGCCTCCCCTTGGAGGCCCACATGGCCATGCAAAGACCTCGACGGAGCTCTCCCCGCAAGCACAGGGACTTTGCCTTCCCTTTCACCACCTAGATAACAGGAATGCAGGCTTACATAAAGCCTAATCAGAAGAAGCCCTGAGAGGGAACGAGCCATTGACTTGATCAAGGAGAAACAGTTACACTTCACCCAAATGGAAATGAGAGTTATTTAAAGCTTACATTATTAAAAAAAATAGAAAGGACAGCTTATACTTCCATGGGAAACAAATAATGCAATGGGTATCATGGAAGAGATGACACCACATACAACAAATAGACTGTGCACCATCCATAGACATGCCTAGAGACCAGAGGGTTGATAGAACTAACCGAAGAAACGCCCAGAATAATCCGTGTGCCGTGAAGGAACCGATACCTCTAGCGCAGATGCAGTACGGTAACAGCCTGCCTCTTTTCAGCAGCAGCCTGCAGAGCCAGAGAGACGGTGAATCTTGGAAGTTAGTCATTCGATTGCAGCTCTCCTTTGAACAATCATCAAAGGTGATGAAAAATAAACACCGAGGAAAACAAGGTGGCGTTCGCCGTTTTCCCCGAGATAATTATGTAGTCAAATTACATTATACTTTAAATTAAATATTCAGCCACAGTGTTGACACTAGGCGTATTAAGACTGGAAAAATTATTATAATTCATGTCAGAGATATTAAAATGCATGCACTTATTTTTATTAGAAATATTCATGCAGAGATCAAAAAGCATCATCCCACTAAGAGATAGTGGGGAAAGATTTTTGTACAAAGGAAAAACATATTTTTACATGACCTCACAAACCAGGAGCTCTACAGTAAAGCTTTGACACGCTGAATTATGGATCTTTATATGAAGGGCTGGAAAGTCAAATACAGAAGATTTTTGCCTGCCTGCTAAAAGAAGAAGGTATGTCGTTTTCTATAGCCCTTTTTTAGAACAGATTCGTTTGGAACAGTGGCCTGTAAATGGTGTTTGAAAAGGGGCTTGTGTGTCAATACATATTCTTCTTTACTATATAGCTACAATAACAAACGGCCGCTGTTCCTCTGACAGTTTATCGAGCTGCAATTGTTGGCAACCTAGGTATTTGGCTTCCCTTCAGACAGGGGAAGGAAACATTTAATTTCTCAAAAACTCAGCATGACTCGAGCCTTGGTGCCAATGTCACAACCTTAGCTGAGTGAACAGAGCTGTCAAGGCAAAGCCAGCTCTTATTTATTCATGATGGGAAGAGCTATGAGCACCGAGGAGGAGGAAGCAATGGGAAGGATGGCTATAACCCTTTTACACACTTTCCCCGCTGGCATATTTGCAGTCTGTGGTCATGTTCAACAGCTGGTTGAGCAGTTTTTTTGCCACCTTTCTCCTTCGAAAGACCTAGGCTAAGGTGACCGCGAAAGGCAGCGCTCCTTCCTCAGCATCGCCAAGATGTTTCTATCGGTTGGAAAACTCTAGGTTCCCTCTAGTGCCCAACGGAGGCAATGAGGAAGAAAGGTGAGCTGAAAAAATCTCCTTCAAATTATCAGCAACCACTAAACAAAAGCTGCTGCTGAAAATAGTATGGACTTAGCCCTAGCTTTGAGTAAGAGACTGTTCAATTTGTTTCTCACTTGGACAAGAAACTCAGCTGTATCTCATCAGCTATGTAGCAAAATTTCCAAGTAAAAGGCTTCCTTTTTCTGTCTATCCCGTTTGATAACATTTACACATTAACGATTATTTGGAGATATTACCTGTTTGTAAATGTATGCCTCAGGTTGCCACAGGAAAGCTTTAAGGAAAGGTCAGATCTGGCCGCAGTGGAAGGACTTTTACCAGAGCAACGCTGCCTTTGCAGACCTCAGTTGTCTTCAGTCTTTTTGTCCAAGGGACTGTAGGTACCCACATGAATTATGATGGAAGAGTTAGCTTCAGGGAGCCACACTCCAATTTACTAAATGCTTTTGATGCTGAAAGCCAGACTCTGCATGAGCAGTGATTTGAAAGCAGAGAGAGGGTACAAAATACTGGTGCCACCTGCCCTCAGGGATGCAAGGAGACAAGAACTGCGGTAGAGGATGCACTGCAGCAGACATTTCCTTTTCTCACTGCTGCAATTGAAAGCAAAGGAACCCCAGATAACATGTCAAAGTGAATCATGGACAGTAGAGGTCCCTTAGAGAGTCGGGGTTGCCTGCAGAGCTTCCCTCTTTCCCTGTCATTCACCTAACCCAGCCACTTTTTCCTCTCAGCTCTTGAGGCTTTGGGACATCTTGGTTATGGGGCTGAAGAGGAAAAAGCTGGGTGTCTGACTTGTCAGGGACAGCTCACAGGAGGTTTTGTAAACGTACTGAAAAGGAAGTGAGGGAAGTGCTGATCCCCACAGGATTCAGCTGTAGAAAATTCTTAACCTAAACCAATTTTCACTGGTTTAACCCATTTTCTGCAGTACAGAGGAACAGTTCAGCTACTAAGTTCCCATCGCCACAAAAAAAAAAAAAATCTATCTAGGAAAATAAGATTTGTTGCTCTTAACACTGCCTAGTTATAACAGGGAGTGATGGTTGCCAGAACGTAATAAATGCGAGTTTGTGAGCTTGTGTTGTTTGTATTGCCATCTCTAGCTTCTCACTAGTACAAGTACCACCTTCTTTACCTGTCCTGAAAGCTGTGGGAATAAAACAACTGCACCATTCAGTCTTACTAGGTCTTCTAGTGAAAT
Source organism: Rhynochetos jubatus (assembly GCA_027574665.1). Classification (NCBI taxonomy): domain Eukaryota; kingdom Metazoa; phylum Chordata; class Aves; order Eurypygiformes; family Rhynochetidae; genus Rhynochetos; species Rhynochetos jubatus. The sequence goes on along the minus strand of CM050654.1, from coordinate 3,510,203 downwards.
AAAAAAAAAATATATATCCACTGCCCACGTACAAGATTGAACAGGAGATGAACAGAACACACATTAAGGTTTAAGTAGCGAAATCTCTTTATGTATCGCATCTGTAGCGAAATCATATGACAAAGTTGCTTTTCAAAGTAAATATGATGTATTGAATTGCTGAATAGTCAGACTGGTCAGAACATGACGGGTATACTATTTTTGAGATTTAATTTCCTGTTCTAGGGGAAAGTCTGATTTTTTCCAACAGTAGCTACCAAGGATTAAAGTCCTTAGAAGGAATCTTTTCCTATGCTTGCATGCTTGCACATGGAAGCTCTTCAGTTCTCTGATGCACTGATAGCTTGTTTTATTAATGTGGAATTTTGATAAGGCTTTTTACTTTTTAATATGCTCCTCTTGTTGTGCTCAAACATGTAAATGTTACTGCATTTTCCAAGCCTAAAGCTTAAATGATCAGCTGAAAGCAGATTAGCCTAATCAAGTTAACACCACAATATGGGGCAACGCAGTTCATCTTGGGCTTGAGCTTTGTATTTCTTTTCACCTTCCTATGAATAAAACACTAATGTTACTTGTTAACAGAGGGGAGACATTGCAGACAGAATGAGGGGCTATTTTCTCACCAAAACCGTGGCTTGACTTTAAGCGTCAGCGTACTGGCACTCTTTCCCATGACCAAGTTTCAAACTCAGCCTCATGCTCAGCTTTGGTGCACGTGCAGTGGTCCAGCCTAGGTTTGAGAATGGCCTCAGTCTGATCGATGAGCATATCCATCACGTCTTAGTGTGACAGAAATACTTCCACAGCATGAGGAAGGTAGTCCTAAATGTCTGAAGACTACCTGTTGGTTTGCTGTGTTGTAAAACTGAGCCTCAGCCAGGGTCATCATCACCACGTGACTCTGCTTTGTACATGGAAGATGAGGGGTGGTGTCCTGCGGGGTAGCACATACGTGACATCTGTAAATTCAGGCTAGCTTACGCCCATATATTTGCCCACGGTATCCAGCTGTACAAATTGGTACTCCACATGCAGTTACACAATCTGAATTACAGATGGTTTTGCATATAAGTGCCCGGTTTAACAAACTGATATATTTGCTGCAAGCAGCTTCAGAAATGCAGCCCAAGTGCCTGAATGTTATCTCCTGAAAGCAGAGCCAAAGAACCCAGGGGATGGGTGAAGGCTGGTGGCTGTGAACACAGTAGCACAGTCTCTGCTTTGCCAGCAGGTGGATGAACTTGTGTAAAAATATTCCCCAAAAAATGGTTGATCAGCTCTTGTTACATCTACTGTCACTATAGGAAAGCGGGAGTTCACGCAATGCGGTGGGGCAAATCACCACTCAGTCTGGCAGCCACACAACTACATCTGTTAGCTGGGTTGGTGTAGGCTGCTTCTCTATCAATTACGGCTTTGGATTTTATCAATTGAAGAACCTGTACACCAACCCAGCTCAAACAGAAAAGTCAACAGTGCAGCTTGAGAGCCTCATTTCCATTGCTTTTGAGAAGTTGTGGCAGTCTGGTGAAGTTCCCACTGACTGGAAAAGGGGAAACATAACCCCCATCTTTAAAAAGGAAAAAATGAGGATTCAGGGAACTACAGGCCAGTCAGTCTCACCCCTGTGCCTGGCAAGATCATGGAGCAGATCCTCTTGGAAACTATGCTGAAGCACATGGAAAATGAGGAGGTGATTGGTGACAGTCAACATGGCTTCACCAAGAGCATATTGTGCCTGACAAAGTTGGTGGCCTTTTATGATGGGGTCACAGCCTTGGTTCATAGAGGACGGGCAACCGATGTCATCTATCTGCCTGGGCTTGTGCAAAGCGTTTGACGCTGTCCCACATGACTTCCTTGTCTCTAAATTGGAGAGGCATGGATTTGATGGATGAACCACTCAGTGGATAAGGAACTGACTGGCTGGTTGCACTCAGAGAGTTGTGGTCAATGGCTCGATGTCTGAGTGGAGAGCAGTGACAAGCGGCGTTCCTCAGGGGTCGGTGTTGGGACTGGTGCTGTTCAACATCTTCATCAGTGACAGGGACAATGGGATTGAGTGTACCCTCAGCCGGTTTGCCAATGACACCAAACTGCATGGTGCAGTTGACACGCTGGAGGAAAGGGATGGCATCCAGCGGGACCTGGACAGACTGGACAGGTGGGCTACTGCCAACCTCATGTAGTTCAACAAGGGCAAGTGCAAGGTCTTGCACGTGGGTCGGGTCAATCCCAGCACAAGGACAGGCTGGGTGGAGAACGGATCGAGAGCAGCCCTGAGGAGAAGGACTTGGGGGTACTGGGGGATGAAAAGCTGGCCATGAGCCGGCCATGTGCGCTGGCAGCCCAGAAAGCCAACCGTATCCTGGGCTGGATCCGGAGAAGCATGGCCAGCCGGTTGAGGGAGGGGATTCTCCCCCTCTACTCTGCTCTCATGAGACCCCCACCTGGTGTTCTGTGTCCAGCTCTGGGGCCCCCAACAGCAGGAGGATATTGACCAGTTGGATCAAGTCCAGAAGAGGCCACAGAGATGCTCGGAGGGCTGGAGCCCCTCTCCTATGAAGAAAGGCTGAGAGAATGGGGCTTGTTCAGCCTGGAGAAGGGAAGGCTCTGGGGAGACCTTATTGCAGCCTTCCAGTGCCTGGAGGGACTACAAGAAAGCTGGGGGGGACTTTTTACAAGGGCCTGTAGTGACAGGACAAGGGGTGATGGGTTTAAATTGAGAGGGGAGGTTTAGGTTGGATATCAGGAAGAAATTCTTCCCAGAGAGGGTGGGGAGGCCCTGGGACAGGTTGCCCAGAGAAGCTGTGGGTGCCCCATCCCTGGCAGTGTCCAAGGCCAGGCTGGAGGAGGCTTGGAGCAACCTGTGCTAGTGGGGGGTGTCCCTGCCCATGGCAGGGGGGTTGGAACTGGATGGGCTTTAAGGTCCTTTCCAACCCAAACCACTTTGTGATTCTATGATAAGTTAACTCAGCCAGTGATTTGAATGGAAAAAATTATGAAAACAGGGATTAACTCTGCCTTCAGTCTTGTATTCTGACAAAGGAACTGCAAGGGAAATGTAAAGCATGGTATAATCAAGGAATTGATGGGAGGAGAGGGAAGTATTTCAGGTGGTTGCGACACCTGTAAACATCCATTGTCTGATGTGACTCCTTGTCATCACTTGGTATTTCTGATTTTCGAAGTGTCTGCGAATGCTTGCGCAGGCTGGTGCGTTGCCATGGATACCGTGGTGTCAGTGCAGAGGCTGTTAGCAAATGGGCTGATCTGTTTGTGTACCTCTGGAGCGAAGAGAAAGAAAAATCCCATCATTTGTGTGGCTGCTAGCAAAGGGAGCCTGACAGCGAAACAAAATGACTCCACATAATGGTTTTCAGAATCTCCTCCGCTTGGAAATGATGGGGTAGTAAAGGGAAGGAGGGTAATGAAGCAAGGGAGTGAGGATGGCTGTCAAGCGCTTGTCAAAACCCCTTCCGCATAGCTCAAGGCAAGGGTCCTTACATGGTAACGTCAGCTATATGGTAAAAGAAAAATCAATATGAAGGGTTAATAATTCAGTTTCCTAATGGCCTGGCATCACGTTCTGCAAAAGCCAGGAAAAAGAACAACAACAAGGATAAAAAGCAAAAAGGAGTGATCAACAGACAACGTAACATGGCAGAGTAACTTGCTTTGGGCGATACCCTGGGACCAAGCAACAGATACGCATTATAAAACTAATATTTAGCTGGTACACATGTAACGCCTTTACCCGGGCACAACTCCACTGCGAAGCGAGAGGCAAAAACAGGTTTAGAAGTGACAGACAAGTGAATACACAGGAAATCAAGTAAAAAAACCCAGGCAGTGATCCAGGCTATTTTCAAACTTTGGCTTTTTTGTTGGTGTTAGAACAACCCCATAAATTACACATATATATGGCACAAATCCCCGTGAGCTGAATTCCCATATATTAATGCAGTATTTTAACAGGCAACAACACAAGGTTGTCCCACTTGATTACGAGTTTTTGGGTTTTTCCCTGTTGTTCTGAAGGGAGCTCTGCAAAGATTCGGCACATCACCGTGTGTTTCACCAAGAGCTTTTCTTGGGTTTGAGTTGGGGGTCAAAAATCACTAAAAGCTTTCTCAGAGGTTTGTTCCTCACTGCTTACACAGACGTTTAAGCCACATAGCTGTTAACAACAAGAAATAATGACAATGTGAGGTCACCCTCCACGTATCTCTTCTCAGTAGAGCTGTATCAAAGAAACCCCTCAGTTTTTTAACCGTTCAGGTTTCATTCACGTTGTTTCCCTGCCATAAAGCAGAGAAAACAGAGCTGACCCATCCTGTGGTCAACCGTGGTGTCTTCCCAGGCTCACATCTGTAATGGAAGCACCAAGAAGGTTCTTTGGAGATGCAGAAGATAAACAGAAAGCCAAAACTGCAATCCTTGCCCACCCTGTAGGTCCCCTTGGTCTGTCATCATGCCAGAGATGTAGGCAGGGACTCAGTTGCCTTCCAGCTATGGACCAGTGCCGCTAGTAACTCCAATGAAGCTCCTTGAGCACAAATCCACTCCAGCCTCTGCTTGTGGCCTCGTTCTGGGGACGGTCCAGGATGCTGACACAGCTCTATCAAGGTGCTGGCTATTCTCTTTATTTCCCATTGCTGACTCACACTGAAGGAAGCTGAACCTCAAAAAAAGCTTTCTCCAGGCTACCCTTCCACAAGAAACCCTGTCCAGAGTCACCATTAAGATGAAACCTGGGTCCTTGTATTCACAGTCCTACCAGATGGAGTTTCAGAGACACCTTCTCCTGTGTTCAGATCAACTGCTGTTAAATTCAGCTGGTGAGCTGAGCACTCACCTCCAGACCATTAGTTAACGTTACTGGAAGCCCAGCGTGTGTCTTTCACATCTAGCTGCTTTAGGAACCAAAGACACGTCCTGGGCAATTGGTGTCATTCATTTTCATGACACTGCAAAAACGCAGTCACAGTTTGTAGAGATATAAACCAAGCCACCTATGCAAACTGGCAGGGAAAAACTGAAAGGGGTCGCTGCTGGGGACACCGATCAATACTTACACAACGCGTATGGCTGGTTCTGCGGTTCACATGGATAATGCATCACATAACCCAACTCCAGTAACCAGGGCTTAACTCTGGCAACCAGCATTTTTCCCCTCACAGAACCCCCTGAAGAGCTCTTCCCCTCCCCTACTCCCACTTTCATTCAACAATTTCTCCCCCAAACACACACATTCCTTAAAACCAGTGTCTGTGGTCATAGTTTGCAAATAACCCAGCTCCAGCAAAAGCTGAGCTGGTGACAACCAGAGTCGTGTAAGCTAAAAGCTAACAGTCGTTGTCACTAAAGCCTCAGCATGTGAGACCTGTAACATTCCTGCACATACACTGATGAGCATCCTTTGGGTCTTGTTGCGTTTGAAATGCTTCAGCGCCCGCTCCGCTATGGCACTGGCTCTTTTTATAGAGTCTTGTAGCTAAGCAACAGTAACCTCAGCTGGGCATCCAAATGATGTGGCAAGGACAAGTTATCCTGCAGGAAGATGCAGCGGCAGTTCGGGAGGAAGGTAATACTTTTGAAGTTGAGTGTGTTAGCCATGCTGGGAAAACCTCTATGGCCTTCGGCAGGCTTCAGCTCAATTCCAGAAGAACGCAGAGCCAGCAGGTGAGGGTAGGGCAACAGGTCTACACTCACCGTGACTGAGAAACAAACGTAGAAAAACGCTCTGCAGGGCTGGGAATTCATGGCTTTCCATTTGCTAGAGAAGTGGAAGAGCATCAGCAAGGTTAAAGAAATACAGATGCGAAAGTTTTTCTAACACTCAGAGTAAGAAAATGTGGATCCAACCACAGCTGGTCCTAGAACCACCACACCTGACTCAGAGGCTGAAGAGGCATCATGACAGAGTTTAAAGAAAAACCCTACTAACATAAACATTTAATAGAAAGCTGCCCCTTCCTGGGATCGTGGGATGCAGGATCAGACTGCAATTCTGCCATTTAGTCCTGGGGGAGTTGGCTAGGGAAGCACCACTTCAGCCTGGTCAGGGCCACTTGGTAAAGCCCTGACAGAGCACAAACATTAGCCCCAACCGCGCTTTTTGCTCTGAACCAGGCCCTGGTCCCAGCCTGGCCAAGCTGTATAAAGACCTGCAGGCACCCTTTTTGGCCAAAAAAAAAAAAAAAAAAAAAAAAAAGCATGGAAATTCACTTTTTTCATCTGCATAGAGCCCTGAGGTAGGAATAAAATACCATTTGGCAGCATTCCTGAAGCAAAGTACGTGCACCATCAAATATAACCGCAGCACTGAGATATTCCAGCTGCTGCTGCCCAACAGGCTCATGCACTTCTAACATCACCTTCAATCCACCTTTCTGAAAACAGCCGTTGATGGACGAAGCCTCATGCCACACTCCTGCCGTAGGAAAGGGCTGGCTGGAGAGGCACAGCAGCGCAGTAACGAACGTGCCAGGCTGGAAGTGAGTGGCACCGAGCCACCGTCTTGTCCTGCAAAGCTGCTGTGAGGACAAAGACATCAAAGCGTGCCAGGTAGCCTGCACCCATCCACTGGGAGCTGTGTCATTTTTAGGTCTATAATGACATTTCTGTCTCCTTTTCAGGTGGAGATGGGTGGGCACAACAGGGTTGCACAGAAACTTGGTCGCAAATGCAGGACCACAGAGGTTTCCAACCCGACGCTGTAAAATCACGTGTTTTACCACTCACTGGAATTAATTTTTGTTCCTTGCACCCTCTCAGCTGTGAAATTCATAGCTAATTCTTGCTGTGGAAATCACAAAAGCTTCCCATGATAGGCGCCTTAAGCCCAAATTTAGGAGCTGGTGTTCTCATCAATGACTGGGCAGCTCTCCCTGGTTTCAGGCAGGATTTACAGAGGACCTACCAGGGACATTAGCCTCAGGCTGTTCTCTGCCTAGCAGGAGACATCTTTATGGGGACAGACACAGCTGATTTGCAGAAGTCCCTGACAGAGGACTCTGAAGGTAAAAAACCTATATGGACTCAAAGAAAGTAGAGAGAAATTCATGGGTGTTGGCAGCTGCTGAAGGGAGGGGGTCAGACATCGCACCCCCAGGCACCTCTGAGCCAGCAGTGGCTGCAAGGGGGGACAGTGGGCAGGACCTCTCTACGCTCTTTCTGCTTCTCATACTCTTTCTCTAAGCATTCAGCACTTCCCATTACACCGCCTATTTGCTGAACAGCCACAGAAATTCTCTTATTAGAAGGGAGCCCGTAAAAAGCAAAATTTGTGATTTAAACAATGCACCAAGTTTAGCCATTTCCCAAAAAGTCTTTTCAACTAATAACCCCAGAGCAGAAATGAAGGGGCATTTCTGCAGTAAACGTGCAAGGCTCTCGACTCATCTCACAAAGTGAGCTGACAGCCATAAGCTGTGGCATGATCTAATTTTAGAATTATCATACAAGACTCCAAACTTATTGTATTGAAGGGAGCTATAACTAAATTGTGATGCCATTAGATCACACAATTAAATATTGGCTTGCTTACAGATCTTTGTATTTTGCCCCACATGAAAAGGACTGTATCTACAAACAGATGTCTTCTGAGATTTTCTCCTGCCAGATGTTTAACAGCTACAGGCGTATGAAATAAACCCTTAAAATCCAAACAAAAAAAAATTTATAATCAACAGAATTGAAATTAAGAAAGTTACAGCTTGATATGGGAACCCACTAGGTGTTTGCTACTCGGCAAACTCTACAAATTCTAAACCTTTCCAGGTAAGTGAAAAATAATTAACTTTACCCAACTTCCCTTTCCAGAGGAGATGATAAAGAACACTCTCTGATTTTTCTTAGGAAATCAAAAAGAAGGCAGAAGAGGAAATAGATTAAACATTGCCATATCGTCATTTAAATCATATTAATATGACCCATCCAACTAAAAAACATTTTGTCTCAGTAGGTCGATTATTTCTGGATCTCAGAAGTTGTAGCTGAGCAATACAAAAGCAGAGTTTGAGGCAGAGGCCTTTGGGACCCATCAGAGGTTTAGAATGATAGCCACAATTTGACAATCACTTTTTTTTTCTTAACCCACAACAGACCGCCTCAGTATAACTTGGTTCTTACAGCAGCTAGAAAAACCGACTAACTCCTAAACTTCAGTACCATAGGTAAGGTCTGGGCTCATTTTCTCAGTTCACTGCAAAAACACGCTGTGGAAACAAAGCACAGCAATATTAAAGATCCATTAGAGGTGATGGGGGTGTTTTTACCCAGAATGGTTCAATATTGGGATCCATATTAACATGTGAGCCAACATACAGACTCAACTCTGAACGCTGGGCTTTAAAAATAAACACAAGCCCAATACAGCTTGCTATTAATAAATAATAGTAATAACAATAAAGCAATAAAACACAGGCTATTTAATTTACTTTTCTAAGAGCCAGTCCACGTAGGTTGCTTTCAGAGGGAAATATTAACCATTATTACTACTTGCCTACAAAGAGCTAAAGAGAAACGCACAGCCATCCTGCAGTTTGCGAATATTAACGATAAAACCACCAGCTTTGCCCATGTCCTGGAGACAGAGATAGGGAAAAGGCAAGAAAGGAAAAGGTTATTTAGTGGAAATCAGTTCACTGGGGTTTTAGGGTATGCCTGTACGTTCCTTTTTGCGTTCTTCCCTGCACAAAGTTACAGGCCTTGGTGAACAACGTGCAAGGAAGAGCCGTGTCCTCCCAGCAAGCCGCACGTGGCCACGAGGTGCCTCTTGGGCTGCACTGAGGGCTCTGTGCAGAGCAGCAGCTTTCCGCAGCCTGGGCTGCTCTTCTGTTTTCCTATAGGTGATGATATTCCTGTCACCACATTCTCCAGAGTGAAATTCTGCCTACATCCCAGAATACAAGGCTCAAAGCATTTGAGCATTCAGGTGCCACCTGAATTTTTCCTTCCAAAAAACCACAAAAACAAGGTGTGTGGAAAAGAGTGTTTGTATGGCAGATTCATTCTATAAAGTACTTCATAAAGGCTTCCTTCGTGGTACCGTCAGGGCCAAATTAACGTAATGCAACTGCTTTCTTGATCAGACTTACGGATGTTTTCTGACCTCCCAGTGAATAGCATAAATGTGTCTCAACAGTTGTCTTCGACAAGCCAAAGCATGTAGTCAAAACCTGCAGATTCATAATAAGAAAAATGCCCAGAACAGAAGCTGTTACAGTGCTTGAAATAATTCACCAGCAGCATGGCTATCTGCCGAGGGAAACAGCTAGAAGTCCTAGTCTTACCAGCTGGTCCAGGCTAAGCCACCCCCTCCCCGTTCAGTCAGAGCCCTGCATCTGCCAGCAAGGTTTAAGTTATTGCATCATGAAGTGCTTTTGAATATTTTGTCCTATAAAAACTTATTTTCCCTATATCTTGCAGGACAAAAAAAAAAAAAATCCTTGTAATTTCGCTACGTAAAAATGAGTTTCTGTCACCCAAAGGCTGCTGCCTCACTCATGCGGGCAGGGGGAGCGTTCAGCCTTCAGCGTGGCATGTCCTGGGCAAGAGAGGAATGAGTAACAGGCTGCCTCTGGCATTTCGAGAGCTTGCTTTTATTTCTCAGATAGCTGCTGAAATCCCTGACGATAGAAGGCGACTCCAGGCTCAGACAGACTGATTTCTCAGTGGAGCTCTACCTTGAATTTCCTTCATTAAATATATATATATATATGCACACACACATATATTAAAAAAATGGATCCTACTCCAAAAGCCTAGTAAAATTGATGAAATGGCTTCCATTGGCTTCCCTGGGCACTGGTTCAAAATATTAATCTGATTATTATTGTGGCTCAAATTCAACAAGGTTGTTAAGTATGTACCTAACTGAAAGCACCTGAACAGTCCCATTATGATGATTTGCAGATTTAAAAATAGGAATATGTTTAAATGCTCTCTTGAACTCAGGTCTAAATGAAATCAATACACGTCATGCCTCTTATTCATGAAATATTAAGGAAAGATACATAATTTATTGTGCTCTGTCTATGCATATGTACTTAGCACTGATTACTCTGTAATAGATCTATACATAATTTAAACTGTATAGCATCCACTCTATGGGGGACAGAGGGGGTAAGAAATCTTCATTAAACCCCCAACAGAACACTTTTGGGTGATGTGGGGATTTTAGTCTTTTAAAATGTGGATTCCTGGATAATAATTCTGTTCTCGCATGTTGACAAGGCCTTTTCCAGTGTAAAAGAAATCACAGCCTCCCCTACAGCTCTGGAAGGAGGGCCAGAAACCGGCAAGTGGCTGGAAGGCAGCAGCCAGGCAGCGCAGAGATCAGTGCTGGCGTCTGACAATGGACAGGACCGTGGTGAGCACCCGAACCAGGGCGCACAAATCACTGCAAGGGCCTCTGGCCGTCCCTCAGGACCATCCCTCACCAGCAAAGTTAAGAAATCCCTTGTTTCAGTCAGCTGGACTGGGAAAAAAAGGGAGCCCATGGTGGTAAATCCCACATTATTTATTCACTACCAGGGACAACTGTCATTGTTATTGGTTTAAGCACCACATCTTTTTGTTCTGGTTCTTGTTCGCCAATGCCATCATGCTACCTGCGGGCCTTCCAGCAATATATGAATGACTTGATGAGGGAAGCACTCAAGAGCAGCCAACTATATTTATGCACAGAAGCACTTTTCTACTCTGCCACGCACATCAGGGAGTGTGTCATTAACCTTCTTAAACTCAGCATGTGTTTAAAAGCATCCCTCAGCCGGGAGATGTGCGACATATTTAGCACCTGCCTCGTATGGATTGGTTTTTAAAAGCTTTGCTGCCTTTCCTCAGAGCATGACCCTTCCCTGCCCACACCCAGGACAGGCTTTGCCTCCGATGGAGAGAATTCAGCCACCTCTGAGCAGGCAAACAGGCAGCTCTGCCCATGACTGCCCGTCTCCTGACTCCAAGGAGATGCATTGAAGTGGGAAAAGGGGCACAGAACGGGAAGGAAAACAGGTTGGTGTTTAGCAGCAGAGAGATGCAGTTACAGAAAGATCCCTCTGAGGCAGGTTTCCCATGCTGGGAGCTGGCTCCATGGAGGAGCTGCATCAGGCAGCTCACACGTCCTCTTGCACTTCCCCAATCACTCTAGCAGAGGGAATGAGCTCCAAAGATGATCAAAGGGACCATCTTCATTCAGTGCGGACAGATCTGCCGGTGAGCACGCTGCAATGTGACAAGAAAACCCTGCTGCTTCTCCAGCCTGTCCTGGATTTCTTTTGCTGCAAGGAATCGAGTTAAGCAACACAACCACCTCCAGGTAACACCGGGGAATACTCTGAAACTTCGCTGCTTCCCAGGCTGTGCGTATGCGAACATGCGCAGTTCTTGATAAGCAATTAGCTATTAAGCAAATATCAATGCCCTTTTCTTCTCCTGGCCTTCCACAATCGTTCAAATAACCAAATTAACAGTCTTAATGACGGGCTTACCTTAGCGGCTATGCCACAGGCAAAGCCCACAGCATGGAAACACACGGGGCACAGTTCTTCCAGGCATGCTCTGTTTCAAGCCCCGTGTCCTGCCGTGGAGCTGCTCTCCTCCCACAGCCCTGGGAGGAGCAGAAGACAGTGATGTTAGGGACTTGCCAAGCTGTAAGCACGCACACAATTTAGGTTGTGCTTTCACCCTTGAGCAGCTCCTGCAACCCACCTTCTACAGTACTTTTTGTGAATGGGGAGTCCAGCCCAGCTTGCTTTAATTATTTTATTTTCTTCATGTCTTTAAATGTGAGGGGAACAAACAAACCAACCATTCCCCAGTCGTGGCCCAGTTTTGAGTTCAAGCCAATACAACTGCAACTTCACATGACTTCTGGAAGATAAAATTTGCTTACTTCATCATTATTTTAAGAGTTTGGAAAAAACTAAGAATAGATTTTTCCATTGCAGAGGATTTGATGAAAATATTCCAGCGGTAGCATCATGGGATGTAAGTGTTTGGCACTGGTAGTTGTGTTCACCAGAAAGTTAATACATCACCCATGACTTCATGACAATCACTTACTAAGCATGCAGTGATGAACACCTGGCAGAGAACAAGCTTCTCAAGTTGGAAAACCCCACAGGAAAATCATCAGGAATTAGTCCAAGGCATCTGAAAAGCAGGAGGCAAATTCAGAGCAGGCAAGCACTGCGAACCAGGCTCTTACACAAGGCCGTCTCCTCTGGAAACACTGGACACGTGCTCAGAGCCCAGCAGTCAACAGGGATAAAAATTTGGAAAAACAACAACAAACCTGAGGTGGGACTGAACATGTAGGTCAGAAAGGTGGAAGGAGTGGGAAATCCTTTGCTACATTCACACCAAAGCATCCTTTTTATTATTCTGTGGCTACAGCGGTCAGTGGCACTACACTGAAGTCACAAACTCAGCTCAGTACGTGTTGCCCATCTCCATCCACCTCTATCCTTAGATTAGTAAGGAAAGGTGGAGAGTTCCCATTCCCTGGGCAAGCCAAAACAAGTCTCCAATTTCTTTGCTGAGCTCCTATAGCTCAATTTGAATCTGGTCTCTACAGATAACCTTCACCAAACTCACTGACTTGCTGCGTACACAGATGGATGCAGTATTACCAAAAACCCTGCAAAATAAGAGCTACAAAACATGTTGACTTTTTTTTTTTTTTTTTGCTCCCTAAAGAAGCAATTTTTAAGTGCTGTCAAAGGTTAGGTTGCCCCTCCAAACACAGAACACCATTGCCATGTGCAGGTCCAAAGGCTCGGTGATAGATGGCGCTCCATGAACACGGATTCGCTTTCCAAAAGAACTACATTCAATATTTAGGATTGCGTTTCCTTACACACGACGTGCACCCGAGCAGTGTCAGCATTTGAATTAATTCTTACACATGCACAAATAATATACAAGAAGTTTTTTTAAAAGTCAGGAAGACAATTTACTGAGATGTCACAAGACAGGAAAGGGAATATTCTCCATGATTCAGCTCTCAGCAAAATACTCCAATACAGTTGCAGGTGTGTGTCCCCTTAGCCAAGGGCTGAAAGGGTGGGATCAAGAGGAGGTGGTTGCAAGTAACACACTGAAGTCACTTTACTTCTAATTTCTTGGGTCCCAAAATACCATCGGCGCAGCGTGCTGTTTCTAATGGCAAAGCTGATAGAATAAAATACCACAACAGCACCCGCGGGCATAACAGCAGCAGATGTAAGTTTTCATTTGAGCTAAACACCGCTCCCATTCTGGCTGGCGGTGGTCAGCAGGCCAGGCAGCGTGCTGGGGGAGAAGCCAGCCTCAAACCACGAGGAGAAGCACGTAAATAAAGTGCATAAAAGAGCATCCAAAGCACATCACATCAGTAAGCACGCTGGGGAGTAAAATTTTCAGAGACCCATAAGGATGTGAAATGTATAGAGCAACAGTAACAAAAAGCTCACCATTGTCTTTTAACAAATGTCATCATCCTCACTCAATCTGTACCAAAAAAAGGTCCTACTGACTCATAACAATGTTCTCTGCATCTCTCCCACACCTACACTCATAGGCCAGACACTTAGCGAGCAAATGTGATCAGGAATGTGATTTTACCTTGGTTTTATCATACTAGTGCTAGGAAGAACAGTGATTTCCTGAAATCAGCGTTTGACCTTCACATTTGGGACTCTAGAAAGTCCGCTGCGGTGATGTTGAAAATGCCTGCTAAGGAGCAAGGGGAAATAAGGGAGCACCAGGGTTGAGAGAAGAACAGAAAAAATTAAGTCACAAGACTTTGTAAATGTAATCCTTCACACTGCGAGCCCACGAGAGGTTTGCGTCATCCTCCACGTGCATGGATCAAACCAATGCAAACCTCTCTTCTTTCACTGGTGATTTAGGGAAACAGTAGCACAGAGACAGTGTGAAGAACGGGGAAGCTCAGCACATAAGGCTAAAAATCCCAGAGGGGACAGAGCAACCACCACTCTTGCTCCCACTTTTGAAGCAAAAGAGCTCCCAGCTCCTGCACCCAGGCTCGACTGCTCTGGGATGAGACTCAAGTGGCTCATCTGGTCCTATCACCAAGGTGAGCTCAGGCTGCAGGAGCAGAGCAGAGCCAGTTCACCTGTAGAGCCTGGAAGACACGCACAGCACAAGGTCAGGTCCTCAGCACCCACCACCTCTGCAGAGGCTCTCCCATTGCTACTCCACATACCTGCCTTGGGAGGACAGGGCCATGGTCTGCCCAAAGAAACTGCCATTGTCACCCCATCCCTCTTCTCACTGGGCCCCTACATACATTATCCTCGTTTGGGCCCAGAGCTTCCCTCCGAGCTTTTCCTTGGGATCAGCATCATGTGGTGACAGCTGGTGGAGCGTCGTCTGCCAGCTGGACCCTGCAAACTTCTTCCACTCCTCCTCCCTATAAACCTCCACCCCCACCTCCTCACAGCATTCAAGAGTGACGTGAGAGAGCTCCTACGGAGTTTTTCTTGCAGAACTGAAATGGGATCATCTTTATGACATTAACTGCCTTTGCTTGGAAAAAGTGTGTTATTAAATACAGTTCTGATCTTGGAGATTTAATAACACGGTTAATCTCCCACTGTCAGCTCTTAACCCTCAAAATATTGGCACTCTAGTTGCGAGGTTTGTGTGGGCTAAGCATTAATTAAAAAATTTAAGAAGCACCCAGGGAAGCTTCCTGAGCTGTTCTGCATTTCTTCATTTAAGTTCACAGGTCAGCTAAAATCTGTTGTCCTGTGCTCCAAAAGGAGTCTGATATTGCCTAGAACTCAGTAAGCTGGGAGGAAGACTGAAGTGGGCAGAAAGACTAACTGTACTGGGGAGGAACAAACACTTCCCAGGGCTTACTGCGTTTGGTTCTGAAGAGGTTTTGAGAAGCCTTAAGGAGTTCTGAGAAGCCTTTTTGTAAAGATAGCTTTAAAGGCATTAATAAAAGGAAACAAAAGGAGTTATTTAACAGTAACAATGGCAGCAATTGCTCACGAAGCAGCTGCGAGCACCCTAGCTGGTGCTGACAGTCAAGACGTGTGCACATGGAGGAAGGGAAGGGCTGGCAATTCCCTTTTGTGCAGTTAGGTAAGGCTTGCCTGGTAAGTGGTGAAATACCATAGGAGATGGAGCTCGCAGCCACGCATCCCCCATGGGACGATGCACAGCCAGCTGTGAGCTGCGTCTCCCTCCGTTCCAGTTCTTGCCATCCTTCACAGCTCAGGAATTAAACCAGGAGAGGTAGGTCAGGAAGAGATGTACATCCACCCTTTGGAGTCCCCAGTGCTGTTGATGTAGGATGACACTTTCAACCAGTCCTTCCAACTTCGATAGCAAAAGAGCAGGAAAAGGGCAAGGGCTGGTCCATAGCTTGAGACTCGTCATCTGCAGGCTGCTGTCACTGACAGCCAGCTCCCAGTTCCCAAGGAACTGGGGTCATAAAGCACTTGATGGAGGAAAGCGACTGTTCAGGTCAACACTTCAACTACCTCCTCCCTCCCATGGAGATTAATACACCTAACATGGCCTCCAACCACTTTTGTGCAGATGAAGGGGAGCAGGACACAGCTCATCGAGTCCCTGCTAGAGAGGGGTTGGAAAGCCTTTCCCAGAGTAGTTGGTTGAGAGTTGGACACAGTTTAGCGGTGAGAACGGTGGCCATCTGCTAACCCAGGGATGTGCAGTGGTCATTTACAGTCAGGCTGTGGACATCACTTGGTGACAGACCCTGCCACGTCCATGTCCCCTTTCACATTGTCCTCCACCCTTGAAGCTCTGCACCCTTCCTACAGGCCGCCATCCATGAACTCCACCCTGAGCTAATGCCAATGCCGTGTCCCTCGCTCCCTGTCCCCACCTCCACAAGAAATAAGCAAGTTTCCTTCCAAGCAAGGAGCAGGCACACCCACACAAAGGCACGCAATGTGCTGCTGAACCAAGTCCTCATCGTCGCTCTATGAGCCTGCACAACCCACCGCGAACCATGCAAACCTCCCGAACTTCATGGACTCCTTACAGCATTTTTTGGCTTGGGTATTCAACTTGGCAGGTTACAGGTCGCAGTTATGTATATCCCGTTACTGCCCATATCTATCCTTTCCCTAAGAGTTCCCCATGTAAGCCCTACAACTTGTCAGCAAGCAGCCTGCTGCTCTCGTTTCAGGTAACATATCCCATTCTATTGGCCTGAGAGGCTTGGGAAAATAAAGTTCATGCACAAGAATCAACAAGATCAAGGACTAAAAAGCAACTACTGTTACAGTATTATGAAAAAAAAAAAAAAAAAAAAAGAGGGGAAGGACAAGGTTTTCAAAAATTTTCCAGACTAATAAGAACTTTACAAAAAAAAAAAAAAAACCAGCAACACCAAAACCCAACAAACATGTTTTCTGCATTTCAATGAAAATAAAACAAGTATCTGCAATTTCAAGTTAAGGAAACAGTCTCACACTACAACAAACAAGAAAAAATACCATTTATAGGCACAGACCTAAGCATCTGTTGGCTATAGATAAACTACAGCAGGGCTAGAAGTTTCCCTACATCATCCTTTTGGGCAACAGGAAAGCCTAAGTTTGCAGAGGAAAGAGGGACATTTCCTGGGTTGTGAGAATAACATCAGGGAAAGGGATTCACAGCTCACTACAAAGAGAGAGGGGGCATCTCGGGAGCGGACGGAATAGCTGTAAAGCTGGAGTGCTTGCACTTCAACAGCAGGCAGGAACTGGAGCTCTGGTTTCCCACATTTAGGGGACCCATAAATAAGGAAGTTTGGAGCGTTAGCACACCTGTGCAGACAGAACACTGGAGAAAGAATCGAGTTTGTGGAGGTACAGGAAATATTCACATTTAAAGCTATGACAAACTTGAATTAAATATCATAATGTATTCATACCTATGTCTCTTCATTTGTGTCCGTCACCTTCAATTGTAGATGCAGCTACAGGTAAACAAGTAAAGGAAATTTGTAACAATAACACCAGATTTTTCGAAGTAAACATTTCAAGCAAACTTCTGAACAGCCTGTGCTCAGTATATTTCTTTTTTTCCCATGTATCTGTATCCTGCTTCAGGGGTGAAGCTGTTCCAGCAGCCTGATAGAGAATTCATCTGGGAAATGCTGGAGGGAAGCCTAAGATTGCAAATGCTTCCCCCCCCTCCATTGCAGTTCCTGTTATTTGCCTGCACAATTGCATCTTAATTTAAGTTATCTCCAAAGTATTAATGAGCCCATTGTACCTCCTATCTCTACTCAAATAGCTGGGATTCCAAACAATGGCTGTATCAAAAAATGCCACTTTCTTGCCTGGATAAATAAGGAAAGCTGTAGCTTTTCAGCAACTGCGCAGCATCAAAATCCTCCTGCCGCCTGTCATTTCTCAGCGCTAAGGGAAACGTACAGTACAGCTCCATTGACCGCTCTTACCCTCGAGCCATCACACCGTTCTCTCGGGCTGTATTTTAGGATAAAGCAGGAGGAGGAGCGCATGTGCTGCTTTTACAGCTGCAGGGCACTGAAGGTGACCGCTTACGTCGAGTCTGAGCGATGGACCCCACTGCTTTGGAAGATCAATCCAGCTTTATGTTTGCTTCATTTCTGGGGGAGCAGGGGACTTCAAGCTTTGTGTGTAACATCAGATACTCGAGGAAAAAATCTTCTATGTGACTCTTAGCCTGGAAGAAAGTATATATTTCAACTTCACTTGTTATACAAAGATGTTCAGAAATGTATTTTACATTCACTGTTACAGATGCAGTTAACTGCAGCACTGAGATGAGATATGGCCTTTGGCAGGCCTTAAAAGCCCACAGACAACAACACAGGCAATAGATGTAAGGGGAACTCTTCTCACTACAAGAGTGGTCAAACCCTGGAGCAGATTGCACAATCTCCATCCTTGGAGACGTGAAAAACTTCAGTGGACAAGCTCCTGAGCAGCTTGATCTAACCGGACTTCAGATGACTTCCAGTAATCCGTTCAAACTTGACTTATTCTGCATTTCTCTTCATTTCAGACATCAATAGGAGGTCCCAAAAACCCATAAAAGCAGGTTTCATAAAGGATTATCTCACAGCAAACAGCGGGTAAGTTCTTAACCCATCACCTGCTAGGTCAGGTTTTGAAGAGGTGAAGCCTCACACAAGGTTGTTGCGCCTTACACAACATGGTGCAGTAAGCAGAATACTTCTGAACACAGAAAATACACACTGTGTGAACATGCCACCCTAAAAGGGCCTTCCTGTAATGTCCAGCACCCGCAGATTAAGGGTTCCCAATAGAGTTGCTCTGACAGAGGGGGCAGAGCTGTTGCTGTCTGCCCAGCCAGCGATCCATAGGCTGCAGACCACCAGAACCAGCAGCTTCAAAGCGGCTGCTGCAGCCGCGTTTGTAGAACTGGACCACTTCTGGCGCGAGCATCACTCACCAAGCAGGAGGATTCTACTTCCAGAAAGTAATTCACAAAATCCCTATTGTCCTGGTTAGCCAAATGTTTGTTTCCCTGTTAGGTTTCTGTATCTGCTCAGCTGTGGCAAGAGCAAAGCAGCTAATGGAGCTATTAAAAGTCTGGGAGTGGGAAAAAGCCAAAATATGGGATGGCACTTAGTTTTTGCAGGCTCAACTCCCTTGGAAGATGAACTACGTGCTAGCACTTAAAGCCCTTACGTACCCACCTCCTGCAGGTAAGCAAGCCAAAACCATCCTAGATCTTCTCATGGCCCCTACAAGGAGAGTTCCTGCATCTCTGACCACCATCACCTAAACACTTACTGAGCTAAGTAAAAAGACAATTAAGCACAAAAGAGGTGAGAACTGCCACTTCAGGTACTTCCCTGAGCCTACCTGGTAGAACACATTGGAAAAAAATAAGATGCTTTATGTGGCAAGGTGTCTCCAAATTTCTGATGTCATCCTATTTGGGTACTCAAGAGTGCGTTTTTTGCACCATTTCCGAGATGCCGCTGAGAACGTATCTGCATTATTTTTGAAAGCATGAAAGTTTTTGGGGTTTAGAACTTCCCAATTCATGGGACAGCTCAAACATCCTTGGCTTCCAGCCAACTCCTACTTTTATAGTGAAACCAAGAAAGTAAAATTTAACAAGTTAATTCATTTCTAACACAACAAAAAAAAAAAAAACCCAAACCAGAAAACTAAACAAAGTTCAAATTGAAAAAAATGCACTTAACTACATGTTCATAGTGTTGTGCTGAAACACTGATCCAGGCTACTGGACTCACAATTCACTTCAGACAGGATGTTTTGTGATTTGCTCCATCAGTAACGCATCAGTGATGTTGCAGTGCTAGAGCTTGGTAGGAAACACTTCTCTTAGCCAACAAATTTCTTCAAGACTACAAAAATTCCTCCTTTCCATGTTAGAACAAACTCCACTTGTGACATTTTTCCCCCATGACAAACAGCAAACGCAGGGAGAACCTCCCCAGAGCGCTGCTCGTAGCGCAGTGCCAACAGGGTGGAGAGCATTCAACGTGGGTCTTTCTTCTCCCTTCCCTACCTCTTTCAGACACTGTGAGTCACGAGCCAGAGGTCTGTCTGCCCAGTGAAATATTACCATTCGGATGACCCAAGTGAGATGATCTGGCTGTACTCCCATCACGTTTGTCAAATAATACGGCTCTGACATCTTCTCTGGAGAATGAATCACACATGTAGGAACAGGCAGCCATTCAGATGTGTAAAAGGGAAGACAAAGCTAGGCATTCTCCTGGAAACTTCAGGAAAAAAAGAAAAAGAGAAATTTGCCTCCCAACTAAGCCTTTAATTTGCAGCATAACCCACAGTCCTCCCCTCGTGTCTAAAGGGCAGCAATTTTAACAAGGTCATTTGGGAATGCATAGCTAGCATATTTTTCATCTGTATGCCTAAAAGTAGATTTGTTTTCTTAACAAGTGCTCTCTCATCAACCTGACCCTAATGCTACAGCCCCAAAGACTGACCTATTTTCAAGACCACTTTGAGTTAGGGAGAGTCTCTACACAAGTTACATCGAGGCCCTAGTAATCTTTCAAAAAATAATTAACAGAGGCAAGATAAACAGCATCTCATAAGCCTTTGGAAAATGTGATGTACTTATTTCCCCTCTGAACAGATTACAGCTACACAAAATGAATAGTTTATAAGCACTCTTAACCAATACGTTACTTGATTTGTTTAGAAAGTTTCTTTTCTATTATGTGTCCTGCTGCCAAATTTGTGAGTAAGCAGAATTCATTAATGGTTCTGGGAGTTATAAAAAGAGAAAATTGAGTCCTTTCTGTGCATTTAAGTGTCTGAATATTCCCATTATGGCCAAATTTGTTAAGAAAATCACACACAAAAGGAGCACAGAAAAAAGTCCTGTACTTGGCTCACATGAAACTTATTCACGTTGTAGCTCCTGATCTGGAGTGCCTATAAGCATAGACATTTGGCATCCTGAGAAAAGGAAACAAGGTGACACCGGATAAAATTGGAGACCTTGTGTTGCCCCCTCTCTTTCACTAAATAACGAATGTTTTTGTTGTTGCTTTGCATTAAACACATAAAATTAAATTCTCGGTGCTAGGCACGAAGACTCGCCCATGAAACAGCTAAGGCATTCTTCACTTCCTCACATTAAAATTCAGAGCAGAGTAGGAATGGTAAAGAGCCTACAGACATAATTCTGAACCAAGAGTAAAGTTCCCTAATTTCACCAGAGATAGTCATTATCGTTAGTTTTGCATGGCTCCTTACCCACTACTTTTTTCCAAGTAAATAAATTTTACCACAGTGCTGGTAAAACATTTACCATATCACTAGGATGTGCCATGTCAAAATTCATTAGATAGCAATTATAAATTAAGTTATTATTATAATAGGAGCTTCTAGCATTTATTTAGTTTCTTTCAGACCCTGGTCTGAAACCCACCTGAGTAATGACAACCTTAAATAACCTTAAACAGTGTCCTCAGGAGTGCAGCTTCGGTACCAATTGTGGTGGTGCGATGCCAACCATGTTAGAGAAGTTGATGCCCATCACTTCCCATAATAAATCCTCACAGTAACTAACCAATTTCAATACTATTTGTCTCTGTTGATCCACTTTTACTCAAGTTTCCTCTGGAGAGAGAAAGTAAATTACTATTGTTGAATAGAAGCTATGGCTCAAGACCAGATTTTTCTACAGTTATTTCCCCATTGTCTTGAGTTTTTGGAGGTTCAAGCCTATAACCAGCTGAGATGCTAGGGAACACATCAGTTAGGCACAGTCCTCCTCGGCACCACGTGGCATTAGCTTCCCGCACTGGTTTCGCTACACAGCCAACCTCAACTTCACCCTCCACGCTGTACCTTACAAAGTGTCCAGTTTTCATCAGTTCACCCTAAATTAGCATCCTTCTTTCCATCCTACACCTTAAAAATCATTCCTCTTATGATAAGACTATCCAACCAACAAATTCCTGCATGAAAATCTCCACCAAAATATTCTACTCTCAGCAAACTCCTACACAAAAACCTCCAGCGTAATTCTCCACCATCAACACATTCCTATCAGAAAACTTGACATTATCCTTGAGTTACCATCTCAAAAAACACCTGGAAACAAAGATCCACTGTCACAACAGCAGCTAGAACACCCCAAGGACCAGGGCAAACTTCAAACCAGGAGCACACGGTGGTTTTTTTTGGCACGTGCTATCACAGAGCTGGGTTTGAAAGTTGCCGAGCGTAAACCTTGCAGTTTTCTTGTTGCATTTGCTGAAAAAAACAGTATTTACACTTTGAGAAACGCAGATAGAGAAGCGCTTTTAAAGAGCCAGAAGGAAACTGCTCTTCAGTGCTCTGAAGCCAAGAGTAGCTCTGCATCTCCTAGGAAATATCTTCTGCTCCAACCAGAACTTCTGCTTGTGTTACCAACCTGCAGACCCTACCCCAAGCACAGATTTGGCCCTGAAAAGGTACAAGTACCATTTTCCACGTGTAAATTCAGCATATTCAGAACTTCGTAGCCACAGCCACAAAAATAAGCATCATCAGGAAGTGAAAGAGAAATCTACAGTTCACCCTGTTCAGGTTGCCTGGGCCTGGCGCTCGTACGCAGACCCTTTAACGCTGAACACATCTCTCACCGCAGAAGGCGAGAATAACAGAAATCAATTAAAAAATAAGAAAAATCAAGAAGTTCTATAACCAAATCTGCTGCCTACTTACAAAGCTAGAACCGGCATTTATTTCTAGGGACCTTTCAGGAACAACACCTGTAAGCTTGATTAAAAGTTTACAATTCCTCGAGCAGGGGATTCTCATTTAAGGTTATTAAAGCACATGGCCGCAAACAGAAACTAGTCAGTGTATTCCAGTCCAAGGTAAGACAATACCTTTCGTGTTACCACAGTAGGTAAAACCCAGCCGTGCCATACC
The DNA here is from genome assembly GCA_027574665.1 of Rhynochetos jubatus. Classification (NCBI taxonomy): domain Eukaryota; kingdom Metazoa; phylum Chordata; class Aves; order Eurypygiformes; family Rhynochetidae; genus Rhynochetos; species Rhynochetos jubatus. The sequence goes on along the minus strand of CM050654.1, from coordinate 3,487,776 downwards.
AGCTACGTTTTACCAAACTCCCCTATTTACTGCATTCCTTTCCCTGACTACTGGAATGGCCAATAATGGCCCACAGCTGGTGGCATTTAATGCTCCACTGATCAGCCTGGCTTCACTTTGAGCAACAGCTTTAATTAGCTGTGGGTGTAATTACAGCTTAAAGTGGATTTCTCTTTTTTTATTTCTTTTTTTTTTTTTAAGAATTATTTACAGGCGTATTCTTTGCCTCTCACTGTGAAAAGGGACGCAAATATTAAAGTTGACATATCAAAAAAAGGCAGACAGGTAACCTAGAGGAAGCCTACATTTCAGGAAAACTCCTGTTTTTCATATCTGAGTTTGCAAAACCTTGTATGGTGCAGGAGTTGGTGCAAAGAATTTGCTAGTTACTGACGAGATGACTCGATTTTGCTGCTCGCCATCATACGACGCTATGCAGGCAAATATCCCCACTAAGCTCACCAGAGCTTGTCCCTTCCATGGGGAATGAGACGTTGTAGGACACATGCCTGGAGGTCCAGGGTGTAAATCCAGAAGAGGAGTTTTCCAGATCCTTCTGTTTTACAGGCCTGGAAAATGGGGAAATACACAGTACTGGCCACCTAAACCCACAGGCAAAACATCAGTTAAAAAAACATGCTCGTGATTGTTAAGCCAGCCAGGAAATATTGAAAAATAACAATTCAATGGCTGGGCTACCAATTGCAGAGGTATGGAAAGCACTTCCCACCTTGAATAATCCTTACCATTCAACACAATTCGCTGTTTAACTGAGAATTTAAAGTATGCTCAAGTTATTCCAACCAAACCTCTTCCTTCGAGGCAGAGCTGACTGCGACTGCCTTCACTGAGGACACATCCTCTGCGACTAAATATGTTAGTGTACAGGAAAACCTCCCACCTTGTTGTTGCTCCGGCTTCTGTGGAGGGAGCAGAACACGCCGCTGCCCACGCTGGAGGTACACAGCCCCGTGCGTGACATGGGTAAATGAAACGCTTTAGGGTGAATTAGCTGCTCTGTGTTTTATGGGCAGCTGCTGGGAGTCACGAGCTAACAGCACAATGTTGGCACAAGCCTGCATACCTCCTAACCCCCACATTACAATCAAAACTCTAGTTTAATTAACATGAATATAGTTAGAAAACTCGTGTCTTGGTATTTGAAAGACATTCAAGCTAAAAAAGCAAACTTTTTTCTTTGTAAAGGAAACAGTTAATTGATAAACAGCAGTGAACACTGAGGTTCCTAAACTGACACCTGGGAAGCCACTGTCTGAAATACCTATTTCCAGGCTGCCAGTCCATCTGGGAGAACAGTGGTTAAGATTACCAACAAAAAAGTTAACCTCCACCCAGAAAAAGTATCCAATTTACTGGTATTTCAATATAATGCTCTCTCTTTATCCAATTATACTTTATTTTGAGCCAATCATCCCTGACAATAGCTCATCGTAGCCTGCGAAATAAATGTTTACTGCTGGGACACACTTCCATTTGGTCAGAATTTTCGCTAAAAATAATAGTTGTAAATATTGTAAAAACAGCATTTAAAAAAAAAATCCCTTTTCTTTATAGGGAGATTTGTTCGCATGCAGCTTCCTCAAGTGGAAGCGGTTCCATTGCTGGTGAACTGGCATTAATATCTGATAATACTATTAGTTTCAGCTTCTGTTTTTCACTTTCGGTGCCCACTGAAGTGATATAACTGACTTTCGAATCAGCACTGCCTCCTTTTGGGGCTAGTAGCTTTGTTATGATAGCTATATCTTGTCATACCACGTCACCACAACAGAAATAGACCAAAAATCACATTTTTAACGTGGTAAATTTACTGCATGTGATGTAGTCTTCACCAGAGTTCATCTGCTCTACACTTCTAAATACCATCTTTGAATTGCTTTATACCGCTCTTCTTTATTTAAAGTGGCATTGAGCTAATATTTATTAATTTTTCCACTGAAAACAGAAACTCTTCGCTTGCAAACACTGTAAACTTTATAAATACATATATAGAGAAGAAAAATCTGCGTGTATACAGCTTACAGCTCGATCCCTTTTACTCCTATTTTATTATTTACTTTCACTCTGCTCAGCACCCAGAAGACTCAAAGGAGGCCAAAGAAAATCAGCGACACTTGTATCGAGAGAAGATTTTTTTAAGAGTTTTCATTTATCCAACCTCTTCTTTGCTATGAAACGAACCGTTGTACTTGTGGGCAACCTACAGCCCAAAGCAGCTTTACCAGCCTGTAACGCGTCGTGTGGGAATGTAACGGCCTTGTTCACTTCCCCAGGTAAGCAACGCCACAGACACAGACGTGTTGACTTAATGTACACCCTCAACACCTGGCACAGCAAAGGTGGAGGCGTCAGGCTTGGTTAAGCAAGCAGCCAGAGAGGAGACGCCTGAGATGAGCCATCAGCTCCTGCAGCAGAAGGAGACAGTTCAACCCGCTCACAAGTCGTTTTCCATTCCCGGTGCCAGCCATTGTTACCAGAATAACCCAGTGGTTTCTCCCCAGAAGCTTTGCATAGATGTTGCGTGCCTTTTGGTGGGTTGCAAGCTTGGTTTTCCCTAGATTTTGCTGCCTGTAGGGTTATGATGGGATTTTCCTAACCGCTTCTCTGGCATCCTTGGGAGAAACAGCAGGTAGCCCCCAACTAAGTGCGTGCAGCGTAAGGGGATAGCTTTCAGCAGTTTCTTTGCTTTGGTCCATGTTGACTGTGCGATGGCCACACACGGGAAGCCTGCAAGATGGAAACGGCTTAGCAGTGAGGAGCAGGGGAGCCAGATAGATAGGACTAACGAAACTAAAAACAGAAAACAGAGAGAAGTCTTTTTTATCATGCACTGTATTTCTTCGGAATGAAATAATGGTAAAGAAAAGGACATGGCTGGAACAGGAGTTACAAGCTTCACTCGCACCTCTGAGTCAGTTGGAAGTGAGGATGCTTACCAGGTATCAGGTACTTCCATGAATTTCTGTTGCTGTGTTTGCTTGTAGGAGCAGCACTGCCTCTTCTCATATACAGGTGTCATTCTAAAGAAATAACCATGGAAGGGAGAGTTCGGAGTGGCAGCATAACATATTCAGAGAGCAAGTTTATGACATTTTGCTGGGTTCAGTCAGGAAGGAGTGAACTCCCTTCACCGTGGCTGCGAGGGAGCTGTTCCTGGGTGCTGAGAGCAGCGCTGAGAAGGGTTGTGCTGGCGCTGGGCGATGCCTGCACCCAATTCAAGGTCTTTCTCTGCTCCCGACCCTGCAGCTGCGTTCCCAGCTCTCGCTGTCTCACTGCAGGCAGTGCAGGGACACACAGCTCAGACAGCTGACCCCAGCTGACCAAGGAGTGTGTCATCCCACGGCACGTCGTGCTCGGGGCACAGGCGGGGAGGGGTCCGGGAGCCACTACTCCCTCCCTTACTCCCTCTTGCTCCTTTACTCCCAGGCACTTGCTCACACTCCCCCTGACCCCTGCGTTAGCTGCTTTGCTCACTCCTGTGCTGGCTCGTTCGGGAGGGCGTTGGTGGGTTTGTTTAGTTTTACCGGTCGTGCTGTCGCTGACAGGGTTCGCTTGGAATCTTCTGCGACGGCTCTCAGGCTGCGGCTCTCGGGCTCTCTGGGTCTGACTCTCACTCCTCAGCACCTGGGTGTGCACTGGTCAGTGCCTGGTCAGCAACTGTCTCCTAATTGTATCATATTGTATCATGTTTTATTTCCTATTATTTTAATTATTTAGTAGTAGTAGTATTTGTATATGTATTCATTTAGATTCGATTAGTAAATAGTTCAATTTTATGAGCTTCTTTATTTCTTTTTCCTCCGATTCTTCCCCTCCACTGGAGGAGGGGAGGGGGATTTGTGAGAGCGGCTTCGTGGTATTTTGTAGCCAGAATTAAACCACAACAGACATGAAGCCCAGTCAGACTGAAACTCCATTTCCAAATTCATTTTACTTTATCGAGATTAATGTGCTCTCACCGACATTTTTATGCTGTTCCTGTGGTTTGTATATCTTGACTGCAGTACTGATTTATAAAAATCACCAGGAAACATCATGTGAGAACTGGGATCCTGTCTTCCCATTAGAATCAACTCCAAGAAAAGGATACTTCAGATGTTTCTGAGAAGTATTTTGGTGTCCCAGTAGACACCATGTCCTTCTTTAAATCCAGCTCTGCCCGTGGAAGAGTTTGTTGCACACCCTACCTTGGCATCAGCTGGATGCACCAGTCAAAAACTCAACTGGAATTCATTAAGATCTGCTATATAAAACAGTCTAAACTAGCTTACTTATTTAAACAAGATAGGTCAGCCCACACGTGTTTGGGTTGCTATAAAACTATAACTACTACAGCTGAAGTTTGAATGTAGGTTGGTATCAGGCTGTAAAGTCTTGGAGGCTGGAGGTGTCTCTTTAACCATGCCTGGTACTGTGGGATGTTGTCAGGGGTCCACTGCTAGATGAGTAAGAGGTTTGTTAAATTAAGTTCTTCTCTACTGTCTTGCCACCTGAACATTGTAGAAAGACAGGAAAATACATGTCCACCTCCTCTTCAACCTCCCTTAGTCCCCCAGCCCTTATCTTGTATGTGTGGCTTAAAGCCCAGGAGAGCTGTGCTAAACATTAACCTGGGCCTTTCCACAAACCAACGTAAATCCCAACGACTTCATCGTTTGTGAAAGTCCTTGTAAGACATACCTGACATACAGCAGCGCCGTGGCCGGTTTCAGATGTGCTTCAATGCTGAAACTCGGGTTTTATTACAGGTGGTGAAGAAGAAATCTTTACCTGCTGAGGTTTTCTCCTTTTTTAAAAAGACAACATCAGTTCAATAATGAATTGGCAAAAGCCAAACTTCCCTTGCAGGTCTGAATTGGTGTTTTCTGGAGTTTCATGCATCCCTGGAATAATGCATTAGCATACGATTCCTTCCTTCGGTTTCAGGTTGGACTACAGCATTTCAAGACACATCAGAATTTTCTCCTATCTCCAAATAAAAAGCATATATTCCAAAATTAATGGACTCTCCATCTGAAAAACGTGCTTGACTCTCAAAGCTCTGTGACCAATGTGCTTAGGCAATCAAGCGCATTTCTTTTACGGAGTGATTCAGAGTATATTCCTCAACTGACTGCAGAAGATGGTCTGTCGAAGTTTCACATAAGATTTGTTTGTAAAACGCTAAAGTCTGTCATCAAAAGTATGGAATTTAAGGGGAGATCAGCCCAAACAGTGTAATCTACAACAGCATGAAACGAATCTACATCGGTTGAGTTTACAGGTAGAAATGCCACACGCCCATCTTCCAGACACCACCAAAGCATATCAAATAACTCCTGACATGAAACAGCTTCAGCATCGGTCACAGCCCAAACAAACACTCTTAGAATATGATCAGATTAAGTTGTTTAAAATACAGGGCATGTGGAAGTCATCAAACGTTGACATTAGATGGAAATGAGGCTTCTCTTCTGCAAGAGCTGAACACAGGGTAAGTGTTTGTGGAGGATCAGCAACTTCCCTGGACTGTTTTGTGCTCTCAAATGGTTTAGCAACATTCTTTTTAAAAGCATGATGGACATTGAAAAGGGTTTTATGAAGTGTCATCAAAGGAGACCTATCATTTCAATAGATACCAGGGTGGCTACTTTTAAAAGCACAATGCAAGTAGGAAAAAGCCACTCTCAGACAGGAATCAGATGTAAAACATCCATCAGATTCAACATTATACAGCAGCATGGAAAGTCTACTGCAAGCGTGCCAGCAGATACGAGACAACCTCCAGCATTTTGCTGAATCAGATGCCACAATACCTGGTAAAAGCGTGTCCTTGACAATGACGCACGTCCCACTTCCTACGGAAAGTTAAGTGGATTCCTTCCCTGCAAGCGACCATGTGATTTTTGAAGATATCTGTGGAGAAGAGCTGATTATCTTTTATAGGCATTCCCTGCATCTCTTAGATATCGTAAGAGATTTAGAAACACCTAAGGGGTAAAAATATTTTGAATAAACTACTTGAAGATGATTAGGAGCATAGCAGCAATGATGACCTCATCTATAGGATCTGATGCACAATCAGACAATTCCTGTGATGCCTGTGCAAAATGTGCATTGTGGGAGGTTTATTTTCCTAATCAGAACACTGAAAGGAAATATTTTTCCATCTTCTGAAAGGCAACGCACACAAAACTCTTAGCCAAGTTAAAGGGGAAGGCATTATGCACTTCAGCTCTTCTAGAAGAGAGAGAGCGCTGCCAGGCTTTTCCTCCTGGCCGCAGTGGATTTTCCCAGCCTGCGGACATGCCTGCTCCTGCCTCCCTGCCACACTTGCTCCCAGCTCCGTTCAGTGCAGCATTTAGTGGGCTGAACAGCCTTGGAGAGACATGTCACGTGGCACAAATTGGGTTATACTTCTAGTTCCCAGCGTTATTAGCACTTGCTGGTCTTCTCTCCCCACTGTGCCCTCCTGCCCCCTGGCTTGCAGACGCAGCCCGGGAAGCTGGTGGGTGTTCCTCCCAGGGCTGCCAACGGCCACGGTGCAGCTGTGGGTCCTTCGTTGCCGGGGAATAACCATAGAGGGAAATGCCCAGGAGAGGACTAGAGCTGCAAGGTGGAAGATGAATGGCCAAAAAATGTTGTGGAGCACGTGGAACTAAGGGGAGAAGGTTGGTGGAAGGTAGGGACAGCAAAAAAGGAGAGGGAAATCTCTGTTTCAGAGCCTGCGAGGTCACTAGACACTCTCTGGTGAACGGTGGATTGAGAGAGCCCTGCGGGGCAGAATGGGATCTTTGGCTGGGGAGGGAGCACGGACCAAGCGCAGTGAAGGGGAAAGCTGTTTGTTAAGTAGGTTTTCCGTGAACATGCTGGCAAAGAAAGAAATACCCTGACATTTACCTTTCCCTTTCAATCTTCCAGGAACAAAATACTTTGAAATCCAACTAAATGCAAAGACATGTCTCCTGGCTCCTTTGGAAACCGTCTTTGGCAAATTTGTCAGCAATGATGTGTATCCTTCTAGCATGTGAGGGGTATGAATTAATTCCCCGTGGTTGATCCAACCCTCTAACCCTGCAAAAATGTCTGCGCTAAAACTAAGAATTTCCTTGCTCCCAGGCAGAAAATGTTAACTCCTTCCTCGCTGAGACTGCAACCTTTAAAAAACACACTGACTTTCAGATATATTCAGGTCAGTCAGCAGGAGCAGGAACAAAAAGCTTCTGACAGACTTTGGGATGTGCATCAAGTTTGATTTTTGGAAAGGGGGAGTTTTTCAAAGTCAGTTGCTGATTACACAGTACCACAGGACTTGGTATCACTTGTCAACTATTACACAGCACCAGGAGAAGGCAGCTTTTCTCTGTAGTAGAGGGTGATTTACAGACCTGCCCAAGTGGTGTTTGGGACAAGCAACAAAGTCCAGCCTTTTTTTCCCTTGTAAATAAAGAAGATCCTTTCGCCTGAAAGCACATAGGATCCCCATCAGTCTTGGGTAGCTGATGCACAGAGACTTCCCATTATTTCTATTCATCCCATTCAAGAGCACTGGAGGAGCTTCCCTCCTCTCCTACAAGCAGTGCTGGAGGAAGACAAATGAACTGTCCTGGAGCCAAGCATATGGCTGGTCCCAGAGAGACAGGGAATGGGCAGAAGCACAGGGGTTGGCACAGAAAAGCCCTGTGAAACCTGTTCACCATCCGGTTGATCAGGCATATTCCCCAGGAGCCCACATAAAGCCTTAGTTCCAAATGTAAATCAAGCTCCAGACATACCTTAATTCTCCAAAGGACTGAGATGCAAATCATGGGGAAGGACATCAAAAGCAAAAAAGAATTTTAGCTGAAGGGAGTCCAACGGGTCTTCGGGGAATTAACAGAGACTTTACAATGGATAAGAGAGGGTTACCAGGGATTCAGCATGAAAATTGAAGGATTAAAGACCTTTGAGTTAACCTGTTTTCAGGATAATGATGGCAGGAATGTGGGCATCAGCATTTGCTTCCCATTTACTATGTGATTTTAAGTAGGGGAAGGACCAAAAGCCTGCCTGAGCTTCAGGGCCATTTAAGGTAAAACTGCATTTCTTGGCTTTCCAAAACTCTCCCAGAAATATCTGGAGGGCACGGAGACTAGGAGACTAGTCTCCAGCTGATACCAAAGGGTTGTCACAGCAGCCACGAGCTGGATGGATGGAAACCTCTGCAGCAGAAGGGGTAGCCTGAAGAGCCTCCCCAGCCCCACCTAGAGATGACCCTCCTGCCAGCTGCAAACGCACAGTGACGTTACACAAGAGTAAACGTGCTAAAACCACAGACTGAACTTCAACTGGCAAACGTTAACATCTGGATGGGTTTTTTTCCTCTAAGTAGTATCTTAAGAACATCCTGTTCCGTGTTTTGTGCTTGAGGAGAAACGCCACGCTGGACAATGAATGGGCTGCTCAATATTAAGGTATCATCCAAGGGGCTTCTCACACCACCGTAGAAGATGTCCCAGTCCTTCTATAACACCCCGCTCTCCACCGCCAAACCGTAAGCACTGGAGCTGAAATGTTTAGCAACTGAATAGTTGTGCAGCCTGAAAGATTTAATATCAGCTGGTTGGGAGCTGGGGTTGTTTTGTTTTGCCCTGCTTTCAGATGCAGTCATTTCCAGGGGCAAAACTAGGGAAGAACACTTGGCCCACCCACGCAGGTGAGGAGAAGCCAGACCTCTCTCTCAGCACCTCCAGCGCTTTCATTTCTCCGCAGTCTCGGGTGGGGGGAGAAAATCTGACATTAAATCATGAGGGCTGCCACAGGGCCGACCGTGGACCAAGAGCTCGTGGGCATTTGGTTTGATTCCCCAGATGAGTCTGGCTGTTCAGCACCTTGAACCCGGACACAAGCCGATGGGAGGGAGCGAAGGTACCCATCAGCCGGCAGCGGGAGGCTCGGCTCCAGCTGCAGGAACAGGGGACAATGAGCGGAAGAAAGGGAGATAAGCAGCCAGGAAACAGGCAAGGGAGAGCAGGGCAGGAAGCCACAAGAAAGCAGAAAAGACCTGCAAGGGGAAAAGGGAGGCCGGCATCCAGCAGTGAACAGGAGGGAAGCCCGTACCGGAAAGGAAGCCCTCAGGAAACATCAGATGGGATGTCAGAGCAAGGGTGCCGGGGCAAAGGCTCCGCGAGGCCCAGGGGAGCAGGAAAACACCAGCAAGGGGGAGCGGCAGGACTAGGAGCCCTTCTGTGAAGTTCCTGGGTGATGGAGACTTGAGAGTGGGATGGAAGACCCTGGTTATCTTGTGCCATGGGGAGGAGCAGTCACTAGGACAAACAACCTGCCAGAAGGAAAAGCTGGAACGAGCTGGGATTATGAATGTAATACCTGGTGACCAATGTCCAGTTATGGATGCTCAGTTTGGGACACCAAAAAAAAAGTGGTGCAGATTTCCCTGTCTCAGCAGTGCAAAGAGAGGGCCGTAAGCAGACACACCTGGGCCAGAAACAGGCCCATGTGAGGGACAAAGCAGCTCGATCTCCTCAATGGACCATATAGGATTATGCAATCAAACTCTCTGCAGGTCACCCGTTTCAAACCCTAGATAACTGCACACAAATCTTTAATAAAGGAAGGTCAGGTTTGCTACATCAAACATTTAACATTTAGGAAGTCCTAAAATTAAAGCCATTGATGACACCTGTGTTCAGTCCCACTATCAATGTGTGATAGGATGATGCTACCTTTAGTTATACAGTGACAAATCATTTCATCTCTGGGATCCTGACATTTTTTTAACCACTCAGCACCTCCTGGTGCTTTTAACTACCCCTCACCCAGCATTTCAGCAGCATTCTCACTGCCACGAGTCCTCACAGGAATGAACAGTTTAAATCCCATGAGAAATTACCATCCTCATCTTACAGCCAGAAAGCTAAACCCAACCTGCCCGAAACACCCACTCGCTTTCAGGGTCCCACCTTGAGGTGGGATGTGGAAGTCCACTCATTTATGCTTGCCAGCACGTGGCATCTGCTCGCCAGGAGTCCACCTGGCCCCAGGAATAGAGACCGTGGTGCATCACTCGCTTATCACAGCGCAGTGCATGGGCCAGGTGCCCAAGGGCAGAGCCACAAGAGTCTTCTGCTGCCTCCATCCTGACACCCCTTTTCCACCACACCTCCCCCCCCCCCGCCTTCATTATCACTCATTAAGGCTTTCAAGCCCTGCAGCGGGTGAGAAGGCAGTCGGCTGGCCTGAAGTACCGTATCTGCCAGCGTGGGATTACTCCTAAACTAATAATCTCTCTTGCGTGACAAGGCTTATTTGGGCCTCGTCTAGGCATTAGAGCTGCTCGGGGAACAAAACGGTTTTCCATGCCCAACCGAGGATCCCAACTGCGGGCTCAGCCGGTGCTGACGTGGGCTCTTTCCCCAGGGCTTCACTGCATAACGTGGGCTCGTTTGTGGGGAATTACAGGTGGAGCTGTGTCCAGCCTCAGGATTTCCTCCATCCTCACCTGCCCTGTTTCATAACCGCAGGGAAGCTGCCCATCCAAACAGCTCCTGCTCCTGCCGTGGCTTAGGGAATTCCACAGGTTACTCCAGCAGGAGCTGAAAAAATCGAGGTGGAGCACACGTCGGGGGAAGCCTCGTGCAAGGCAGCTCCAGGTTTGGAGCATGGCCTGCTGCTCTCCAGCGGTTGGGAAGCGTGGGAAGAACCAGGCACTAATGAACCCAGTGCTCAGGGTGGCAGGTCAGAGGAGTAAATACATCTCTCCCAAGAACCCTACAGGGAACAAAGCTACCTTTTTTCCCCCCTTTTCCTCTGAAATACAGAGAACGTTTTGACAAAGATGGTCAAGGCCAGGCAGTTTTGCTGCTGATGTCGGTGCTCGTGGCAGACGGTGCAGTTACAGCTTTGTGGACACGCTGCTTTTTGGTGTTGTCCTCATTAATACTGCGGTGCACCGACCTTTTGGGAACGCATCTGATGCATAGAGCTCTGTGGTTCATCCTCCAGGAAGGGGAACTGCATTGCAGGGATGCTTTCGCTTTTCCTCCTTCCTCCATTCGTTCATTTTACCGCTGAAGGCTTGCAAAGCACCCAAGGGCAAAGCAAACGCTGGGCATGGCTCACACACAGCAAGACAGCGACCGGCGCCAGAGCCGGCATCCACCTGTGCTCCAACACCACTGTCCAACGTGAATAATAATCAAATAACCTGCAACATGTCATGGAGGCAACGGAAATCCCGCTCCACGGATCACAGGATGACTTACGGAGCTCTCTCCTGCGGGACAGGGAGCTGCTGTACTGTCCTGTAGATGAAGCAAAGGACTTTCTTTTCTTTTCAAGCCACACAGCAGCGCTGTCAGAGAGCGGGGAGGCAAGCCAGGGCTCCCAACTGCATATCCTCCGTGGACTAGCGGGACTGCATCGTGAGCAGACATTCCCAGCTGGTATGGGGTTTGGGTTATTTTGTGTGAGGGAAGGGAAACAACAGCAGCCAGTAAAGCTCTCCTGCACAGCTAGATTTCAGCATCCCCAGCTGTATTACTTCCCTGGTGCATAACATTCATGTGTTCATTCATTGTTACTATCTCATTGACTTACCTGCCTAATTTATCATATATAAACCCTTTAATGTATGGATTTGGGCATCTTACGGAATAGCAGCAGTGTGCAGGGGAACCCGACAACAGCACTGACAGCCCCCCAAAGCTGGGACCCTCACAGCCTACCTCTTCCCAGCAGGCACTGGCTTTACCCAGGGTGTAACTCAAGAGTTTATTTCATCACACTTGACTGATGCTTTTCTCAGGCTCGGTAAACCAGAATCCTATAAAAAGGAAAAAAGCCCACCCTGATTCCAGTTGAGTCCTATTGTACAGTCTGGTGTCTTATCCTCCTTTTAAAAATGCTGACTTCTTCCCCTTCCACTTGTCCGCTGCCACCACCGCACCCCCCAAGAATCGTGATTTTGTATTTTTCCCCCCCGAACAAAGGCTCTCTGAAAGCAGGAGGCCCTCCGGCTGCCTAGTGCTACCGGTGCTGGCTCTCTCTGCGACCCCGTTCAGCCAAACTGTGCTCTTATCGTTAGCATCAACGTGAAAGCTGTTCTCACCACATACACTCTGCTTACTCTTGGCTCTAACGGGAGGAATTACACACCAAAATGATAACACCCAGGCTGAAATGAAGCTCTGCTATTTTCGTGCTATTGCCAACATGTCCTGAGCAGATTTATTAAAACCATGCGCCAACCCCCGCCAGAAACAAGAGGCATTGCTCGTGAACAAGCAGCTTTGGTGTTTATCCCTCCTGCCTTCTCATCTGCTGAGCTGCACCAGAAAGAGGTACCTTCTGATAAGCAACATGTCCGGCTAATTATCCACAGAGAATTTAAGCTGCATATTTGCTCTCTGGACTAATATAACCCAGATGTGGGAAAAGCATGGTTTTAATCAACCCTCCTATACATCCCATGACACTTGGTCACATGTGCGTGCGTAGGTATGTGCATCGCCCAGTGAAATAACCACACAAAACTGTACGCAATGAACAAACTGGCTGTCACACTCCTTGCCCTCCTTTGATGGGATTTTAGTGCTGCCTCCAAACTAGTGCCGAAAACAGAAAGTCTTTGCATTTGCAAGCAAAACAAGGAAATACTCTTCATGCTTACAGAGCACTCTTTCCATGGCTACAAAGGTTTTCACGATAGATTGGCATGACCCCCACGTAGTTTCACTGCAGGTAAAAAGGGAAGATTAGAAGCTATATACTGTCCCTATACTGTTACATAAAAGGGAAACAGGGAAAGCAGTGTTCCCGCCAGCATGTGGATGGCCATTTAAAGGGGATGCACCGCTAAAGCCCATACTAGAATCATAGGATCATAGAATCTTTTCGGCTGGAAAAGACCTTTAAGATCATCAAGTCCAACCGTTAACCCAACGCTACTAATACCATCGCCAGACCATGTCCCTAAGCGCCTCGTCCACGTCTCTCAAATCCCGCCAGGGATGGTGCAGCGCTGGTGCAGCCCACGGTGCAGCTGTGCCACTCGGCAGCCATCCGAGGCCTTGTTTTTCCCGAAGCGAGCGCAAGGTCACTCGCTAATGCCCCGCCAAACAGCACAGGACATGGCATACACAGCTACTTCCCGGCTCTGGTGACACCCCTCGTTGCAGCAAGCAGGAGCAGGTTCCCCCCCCCCCCCGTATTCCTCCAGTATGGATATCTTCAACATCAAGCTCAGATCCAGAGAGCTGAATAAAACAGCTCAATGCTCCATCAGTTCACGCGGATTCCCAGCCACACCAGCGCTCGCCGTGTGGGAAACCGTTCCAGTTAACAGCCCCAGCCAGGCCAAGCTGCTCCTCACCCACCAGCTCAGCCATCTGAGGGTGCTCTTGGGCGACTGTTGCCAAGACCTTGCTCTCAGAGAAGCGAACACATCTCGGCAAGCTCCCCCCTTCCCTCTTCACCTGCTCCCTTAGCTGAGGGTCACCAGTTCTCCCAGCTGGCGCGGTGCGGAGAGCGAAGCCACCTCATCCCTCTCCTCACTGGAAATGCAAGCCAGCAGCGGTTCGTGGCACCAAAACCAGCCGCCTCGCTTTCTGCTCGCTGGCTTGTTGACCACATGCACAACGGGCAAGAGTTTCAGCCTAGCAAATGAAACATTAAGGACTTGAAGATGATCAGGAACCAGTTCTCATCAGTTAATGACAAAGATTCTATTCCTTTTCTTTGTCCCCAGACAGCACTATTTTTCCTTTGACCCTAGCTAGGGTGATTAAAAGATGACGCAAGAGTCTCACTTCCAGAGAAGAATGGAGTAAGTGCTGGATTGGAAGCAGGGCCTTTACAGACAATTTAATTGAGTTTAACACTACCTGTTAGCAGACACTGACCTGCTTTGGGTGCAGGACTAGGGTGACAGTAAGAGGAAGCACAAGGCAAAGCTCAACACAATTTGGGGAAGACCAAAAAAAAGCGTTTTCACATCATAGACTCTAATTCTAAATTACACAGGAGGTTGGGCGAGTCTCAAACTGAGACCTAATTAAGCAAGGTGTAAAACTACAAGCTGCTTAAACTTTTTCAGAAGGCTCTGAGGGTGTGGGACAGGAGGACAAGGACAGCAGTAAACAAGATTACTCAGAAGTTTGGCTTTCTTGGCTTTTTGTGCAGCAGATTCTCTTCTCACATTAGCTGCCTGCCATTCACTGATTTCTTAAAAGAAATATTATAAGCCCAAAGCCCAATAATTTAATATAATTGAGAAAGGGCTTCATAGGACTTGCCGCTTCACCATGATGATGATGATGATGATGGTCACCTTGCCACACCTACTGTAACCACCACAGGCTTGTCTGTGGCTGGAAAACACAGGAACCAGGCGACAGTAAATGAGAACGGAATCACCAAACTGCAACGTCCAAAATACACCAGAGCGGCGTTTTCAAATGGGAATAGCTTTGTTGTTGTTGTTTAAACAATGATGATTATTATTACTCTAATTCAGCTTCCTCTTTGAAAATCCCTTCGCAGCTTCTAAGCCAGCCTGTGCAGTACCCTGAGTAAACAAGGCAGGATTAATATTCCACTGTGAGACTTCAGAGCCAATCTTTCCCCTAAATTACCCTTCTATTTTTCATTTAAAAAAAAAAAAAGACAGAAACATAGATTCTGACTGTTGCAGGAAATAATTCTATGTTTCAGCTTGCTTGGTATCTGGCCCAATGGAAAGCCTGCCCTGAGACCTCTGGTTATTAACTGAAACCTTAAAATAGAATTAGAAATATTCCAAAATATTTCTGTGTTTACTTATTATCATCGCATTTTCAACTTACTTAACAACTGCAACACTTGTCTTAACGAAAGGCAGCCCTAATGCACTTAATACTGACAGCGGAAAATGCAACAGCCATTTGGATCTTGTAGAGTGGTTTCCCCTCTGCAGACTAAAGCAAAGAGGACTTTTATTTTATTTACACCATTTTAATTTCCTTTGAGCACGAGAGAATAGCAAAACAGAGTGATAATTTCAAATATGTCGGCACTATCCGCGAAGAATTCTATAAAAGCACAAAAATGAAGGTTTCTTGCTTTTTATATTTTGAACAGTAATATAAAAAATATGACGTTGGTCCGAAAGTCAGGTAAGGTCTGTGTTGACAACTACAATTCTTTTATTGGGCATGTTTTACTGAGCATTGAGCACTTGCTTATGTGGGCACAGATTTAAGAATAACACCACCAAATTGGAAGGATAAAGTGCAGACCTGTACTGAGAAGCAGGCCTGGTAAGTCAACTACTCCTACAACTCAGCAAGAGAAAAGAAAGGAAAGGGGGGGAAAAACTGCCATTATAAGAGAAGAAGCGTATTATAAATTACGTCCTGCGGTAACAGAGCTACACAACCTTTCCTGCAAGGTCCAGAGCACTGGAAAACCCACGTCCCCTGTGTACAAGCCCACCGTGTTTGTCGCAGGAAGTATTTTAAGTTAGACTTTGGCTTACACAAGTGGTTTATTTATAAGAAAACTTAACAAAGGAGTACTGATTTAAGCAGTTCTCTTAACATCGTTTCTTTATATATTTCAGAATAAAAAATTACGCATTTAAAACCAGGTAACCACCTCCCCTCAACGCAGTAAGTTTCAGCAAACAGTGACCAAGAAGGAGTGAAAGAGGGAAGCCAGTGTGAGTCGTGACTTTAAGCGATGGTCTTTGCCAGATCTCATTCCTGCTTCCATCAGAATTTTCTCCCTAAACAGATTCAGGAGATAAAACGGTGAATTGGACATGTCCTTCTCTTTCCCCATCTCATAAGGGCAGTTTTCCACACTTCTTAGTAACGGAGAAAAAAAATAAGAAGAAAATTTCCAGAGCTTGCACACATCCGAAAAAAAAAAAAAGGCAAGAAACAAGAGGGAGAATAAAAACTAATATAAGCTAAAACATTATTTTGTAGTAAACAATAGAATATAACGTGCAATAGTGCAATTTCTCCTTTGCTGCTCCAACAGTGAAGTCTTGGTAGATAGTCCACTGCATGTCAACGTACGGCACCCCACACCTAACTACGTGCTTGTCGGGCGCTGCTGGCTTTGCCGGGCTTCGGAGCCGAGTCGCCGTGTCCCGGCTCTCCCTTCCCCTTCCCGAGGTGGCGGAGTTTCTGATCCCAGCGCTGCGTATTGAAAGACGAAGAGATTAGAAGAGAGCTCATGGAAGAAGAAATGAGTCTTACGTAAAACAGCTGCACACGTTTACAAACAGCAGCAAAAAAAAAAACCAAACCCAGAATAAAAGCCATCGCTGTTTCCACCCCGTTTCCCTGTGCTGGGCTCAAAGGGTGGAATGTGAGGTTATCGGGAAAAGTCACTTTAAATAGAGAAACCATTTCCTGGCTTTCTTGTAGCCTCTGTGAACGAAGGGGCTGATACAAGGCGTAATGGCTTCAGCGCAAAAGCGTCCAGCCTCCTACGTAATAAAACCTAAATGAAGCCGTTCGTGCAGTCTGGGAGTGAAGCAGGATGAAAAGTGAGTCAAGTGATCTTTATTAATTTTTAAAAATGTAGTTTGTTTGGTTACTTTTCCAGGTAGCAGCAACCACAGTACAAAAAAATGTCATAAATATAGTTGGTACACCTGACGATGCTTTTGGAAAAGTAGCTTTTACAATGAGAAGCCAGTGGGACGTGGCACGGCCCCCGGGCTTCAGGCCACGGGAAATGAGTGAGTTCCCAAAAACCCCCGGCAAATGCCACTGCCACCCGAGAACTGGAACTGAGCAGAAGTCAGCCCCCGGCGGTAATGTGGTATTTGCTCTGCGGCACTGGATTTCGTAACGTTCTGCCAAATCAAACAACAACTTGGACGAAGATCCCCGTATCTTTTCACTCACGTAATCGCTTTAAATGTGACAAATGTGCACAGCTAATCTGTAAATTTGTAATCAGAAGAGTATTTACCTGCCAGCCACCATCAGTGCTGCTGAAGAAAGTGTGGAGTGGAAGAGGAGACTGGTTTGCATAGGCACAACCGTTATGTCAAATCAACGGCTGGGAAATTGTGTCAAAATCAGAATATTCTGTGTAAAATGACACTCCTGAAATCACCAATACTCTGCGGTGCGTCGAAACATAAAAAGGCAATCCTTCCAGAACTTGGAAGGCATTAGAATGCATTTAAATCAGAAAACATGAGAATATACTTTCAGATACTGCTTGCACCTGAGCTCACCGCTTCCAATTCACTACGACGTGACTCTCTTATCACCTACCTCCCTCACCTAAGCCAGGAAGGTAAATTTACAACAGTTGCTAATCCACACAAATTGGTAAGAGAACTGCGTTTAGAGAATATTACATCTGAAAAGTATAATTCTTCGTCTGGGAAACATTTGTAACCCCTCTGTTGTTTTTCTAATGAGCATCCCAATCCCAGTTAAGTAGGTGCGTGTTGCAGAATGCAGTTTGCCTACAGAGCTAAAACGCTCCTGCTGTTTGCTTTTTTGAGAGGGAGGCTTTGATTGCTGCTACACTGGTGTACTTCGGGGTAATTCAATGTACCCCTTTAGTTTATTCAGCCTGCACTTCCAAGTAAGACAGCAAATAACACAAGCTAATTTCTGATGCTTGACAGTAAACAACTGGGGTCAGCAAGTTTATCTTCTTCCCTTATTTTGAAAAGATTAGGTAGATGTTTCACAATCTCTACAACATTTGACTTTCATTGATATATTTTCTTACCTTTACTTTTTTACCCAGACGATCCTTCCATTTCTCAGCTATGGAGCCTTCCACCAAGAGTAACCTACACAGCGGAGATAACCAGTTGCTCCATCAACAGGCATGCACAAGCTAGACCACCCAACACATGCAAGACTAAGATCTCTGTGCCTGCAGAGTGCCTTGTCCCCACTGAACACCATTAAGGAGATGCACAGTCACACCAAGTTTTCCCTTCTTGGTGGCTCTGAAGTTCAGCTTTACGGGTAGGGGAACAAACAACAACCAGCGGCCTCCAAGGACAATGCAGAAAGAGTTACCTGGAGCGCTCCTCATCTTCGTAGCCCATAATGATGTACTCTTCGTTGGTGCTGAGCGGTGGGCACAGGCAGCCGGAGTTTGTGTGAAGGTTTACAGTGTCCTTTGGGATGTTCACCAGTGAAGATTTTAGGATCTCCTTTACTTCCACTACTGCAGTGACATCGTGACATTTAGTCTTCACCTCCTTCACTTTAGCCCGAATGACTGGGAAAAAGTCACAAAGAGAGCAGTTAGCAGCAGCAGATAATGCAGGTCACCCCCAGGCCGTTCTTGGGGACCCCTGGGATTAGTCTTTTGCATGGTCCATTATCACAAGCTTAGCTGAACTCCAGCAATGTCCCTGTCCCCGTATCTTCACTACTCCATCCTTCACCATGAGGGTCCAGGTCACTCAGTCTATCTCACGGTAGTATGGTCACAAGCAGGAGCTATGTACCAGTTGGACTGATGGCTGTTTAAGTTGGACTTTAGCATCCCTTCTTCTTCACCCTTTCCACTTGAAATATCTTTAATTCATGCCTTGTACGCTCTCCTCCTCCCTCGAGCTCTAACTGCTCCCTCTCTGACTACCTGCAGTCCAGATGGCCAAACTTAATTTGTCCCTCTCAACCTTTCACAGAACGTGAATGTGCATTAAAACTTCTCGTATCGCCACTTCTGCTGGACGACAGGCCCTTTTTTATTCTCTCTCCAGTGACCCAGCACCAATCTGCTCTGCTCTTTATGAACTCCAAACGTTCCTGATCTTGACCTGATGACCCATCTAATTGTTTCCTCCTTCGTCCTTTCTTTTTGCCTTAAGTTGCACAGGACGAAAAGTGGCCTTTCAAAGGCAACGCTTTTCATTTCTCTCACGGTGCCCAGTGAACTGATACCACATGCAAATGCGAAGCCAATCCAGAGGTCATGCTCTAGAGAATGCCACAGCTTTCACAGCTTGCAAACAACAGTCCCTTTCCATTACAAAGAGCTGATTCCCTGGATTCCCTATTTCTTCTAACCGATGTGAAAAAGGTAACATGGAAAAGAGAAAAACATGGACTTACACATCTCTCTTCACAAGCACTGCCCGTAAAGACCAATAATCAGCACGTACTGCAGCCACATGAAATATTGCTGCCAACAATTAATAACTTGTGCATTTAATATGCACAATTTACCCCAAGCGACCGCCTTCCTTAACACCTTTTAAGGTTTCAAAACAAACCTTTTAGTTTGGAGTTGTTTCAAAGGCCCTTTGAAATCTCTCTAATTTCAAAAACTGGAAAAGATGGGTAATCCCATGCCTAGCAACTCTCTGCCGTGTGCAGGGACCCACTAAAGAATAGCCACTCTGTAATTATTTTCCAAACAAATCCACCAAAACAACATAAAATCGACTAGTCACCTAAAAAATAACAACGAATACAATTATATTTTTTTAGCTTTTAATAGGATCTGTTTTGAAAAGAAGCTTATCTGACAACAGTTGTGTAAATGCATAATCTTAATAAAGATGATGCAATCACTACCAGTTAAAATTAAGTTTTTAGGTTCACTGAGCCTAAGGCTATTCACATGATTACTGGGAAAAAGGATGGGCACAACTGTTATATTCCTGTGATACGCACTCACCGGCTTCATCAGCCTCATTTGCTTAAAACAAACAGTATGAAGCAAAATAGCAGCCTGGGCCTGTGATACGCCTGAAGACCAGGACAACCTGGACAAAAGAAGACGGAATATGGACACTGTGCCCATTTACAGGCGTTACTGACAGCGTAACACAGCCGGCAAGATGCGCGTTGCTGGCTTCGATACACGAGAAGGAAAGAACCCAGTATGCCCGTTAGATCCCACGGTGAGCTTGCAGGCGTGGAAGTTAGTGAAAACATCCTTTCCTGCAAAAACAGGGCATATCGGAGCTGGAAATCAAAGAGGCCGTTCAGGCACAGCAGCCCACTACGTCCTTTTTGTCACAACACTTTCCACACCGAACAAGTACACGAACCTCAAATGCCTGCGTTGACATGGAAGCAACTCTCAACGTCAACAGACACTCTTACTAACGTATTAAGCTAATCCCCTCCACCCTTCTAATCTGGAAACATTTCGGGCCACATCTTCCTTCTGCTGTAATAAGTACCACTGGATTGACCATCAGTAATTGAGACCACAGGCTTTTTTAATGAAAATCTTCCCCTTCGTGTAGCCTTTAAAACGTTGGGAGCTGGCCATGCAACTGTTCTTACCGTAGTTGTAATTGTTGCGTAGATAGGTCTTCTGGGTAGCTTTTATAGGCTTGCACTTGCAGCGCTCTGTAAAAACGGCAAGTTTTGTTTAGAAAGAAAAGAGCACATGTTCAGCGCCGAGCTCCCCGCAAGCCCAAGCTCACGCCAAATGAAAACTGCATGCATCGACTTGTTTATATTACAGGCAAGTGTAACGTGGAATATGATTTCTGCAGCTAATTCCCAACCTACAGTTAATCTCTGGAGCTGCATCATAAGGTTTCTTAGGGTGGTACAGCCCTTCCACGCCTGAAGATGTCTAAGATTTCTACAGTCAACGGATGAAGCGTGTCGGAGGGTGATGGGACCATGCAGCACGTGGGGCCCCGCTCTGAAGGCTTCTGGGATGGTCCCGACAGAATGAAACCTCAATCACGTCTCTTCTGGCAGGTTTAAGAGAGATTAAGAGGCTGAAGGGCTTCACTTGACTACTGTGGGTGTTTGCTGCTACCCTTCATCCTGTTCCGGACTCCTCCTCAACTAGTGTTTGAATTTTACACAATTTTATTATGATCCAGGCCCTCAGGTAACAATATTGGGAACAGTAACGACGGTAAAAACATTTTCATTCGTGCCCGGGGAGTGCTAACGCTGAAGCTCCAGACCCACGCGTTCATTAACACCACCCACATTCCACGGCTGGTTGTTCTAATGCAAATATTTACTTAATTCAAGCTAGTGTCTACATGGAGTTTGGTGGGGGTCCCCGTATTACCTACACCCGGGCGTCTATTTTGACATTGGACTCAGCAATGAAGTGGAAGTAGACTTAATGCAGCCCATTTCTATACACCGTCATTCTAAAATGCCAACGCACGTAAGCTAGAGATTTAGTTAAATCCAACGTGAGGAGTCCGAAAAAAGAACTTTTATTTGCTATACAAGATTTCTGCACATTAAAAAAAAAAAGAAAAGAGATGGAATCTTATGGTTATGGACTTCTCAAATCATTATTTATTTTCTACTGAAAGAACTTTTTTTTGTGGAAAATACAAGAAAATACAGGAAAGAGGAGAACATTTCAAGAGAAGAGTATATTGTTTCCTTGAATTTCAAACACATCCTCAGGAATCTATATATAGAGTCCTACAGACTTCAGCTTTTGTATGAGACTGTGTTAAAATAATAAAGGCAGAGAGGGGAAGTGATTTTTGGCTCCCCTTCTGCCTGTGGGAGCTCATGCATACTTCAGGCCAAATCACGGCCCATTTTATCAGCCGCCTCCTAACAGGCTGTAAAAGATGTGCTCCCGTGACCCACGCTCGCACAGGCATCTCAGCGTTCGAGCCCAACGTGTCGTACACTCTCACGTTCTCCTGCTCTACAGTACTTTGCTCTGTGGCACAAGTGGAATAAAACAGTCTGAATTACAAGACCGGAATACACAGCCTTCCATTTCCCTCAATTTTAATACGGTATTGGATTAGCTTTTTTTACTAATTTGAAGAACAGAGTTTATTAGTCTTGATCTAGAAACAAATTAAGGACCTGACCGTGTTCTTAGTGAAGGATCGCTCCCAGTCGCCCTCGTGCATTTCAAAGAACCGCACAAAACGCTGTGTTATCCCTAATTACTCGTTCGAGATACAAAAGCTAACAGAGTCACTTGCCAAGGGCAGTTATAAAGCCAGTCACAGAGGCAGAACCCACTCCTCTCCCCCAATCCCTGTTACAGGGACTGTCAAAGGAAGGACAACGTGACTCTTCCCGAACACATACTGGACTGATGCATGTTTCTGGCAACGCTGAGCTCTCCCGAGGGGCTGTGGCTTATAAAAGGTGGCCATAAAAACGTACTGCATCTCTTGATGCTGAGGGAAAGTCCCATCTGACAGGACAGTCTCTTCTGACCACAGCAACGTCATATCCCAAGCACTGAGACAGGCAGCAGAGACTCACACTGGTTTTGACTGAGACCTCAGCTAACTATGCCATTAAACATTCTTTTTTTAATACAAATCAATACAGAACCAACAAAAGCTCAAAATCTATACCTTTGGAGACTTCTCCCTGTTTACAGAACGAATGGATTACATGGGAAAAGGGTTTTGCCCATGGATCGCTATCAAGAAACATGCCATCTTAAATACATACAATCATAGACTGGTTTGGGTTGGAAGGGACCTTAAAGCCCACCCAGTTCCAACCCCCTGCCATGGGCAGGGACACCCCCCACTAGGCCAGGTTGCTCCAAGCCTCCTCCGGCCTGGCCTTGGACACTGCCAGGGATGGGGCACCCACAGCTTCTCTGGGCAACCTGTCCCAGTGCTTCACCACTCTCGAGACGCACACACAACCAAAACCCTGGCTGCAATACTGATTGGTACGAGCACTCAAACCTGGCAAATGCTTCCCTGATAAATTAAGGATGAAAAAAAAGCAACTTGGGAAAAATTTCTAAGTGACTTGAAAAGCACGAGATAAAGCAGACAGCAATGTAAAAGCATTAGATAATGCAGACAGCAATGATGTAGTTTACTGCCAAGAGAGATAAAAAAGCTCCCCCCTCAAGAAAACCAAACATGCAGACTCCAAGGGAAGGTTTTGCCAGGGATAAAAGGTGCCTTGAACCGGGGTAACCCACGAGTCCTGCTCACTGCAACCATACGCAGCAGCACGTGCAACATGCTCCAGAAACCACAGAGCCAAGCCCAAGGTATTTTAAAACACATCAGGTTGCTACTTGCAAAAAAAAAAAAAGAAAGAGTAATTCTATTTACAACGGCAAAATTACAAATGTACTTTACAGAACATACAAACAGAGCCACTGTGAAACAGCCTTTTAGGTGCTTAACCCGTGTTTGTCAGTTGAAACAGGTGTAGCACATGGAACCATAAAATTGTGTTTCTACAGCAAAAAGCAGTGATAAAAATATTACCCTTCCTTTTCACCAGCTCTTCTGCTGCACATCTTCACCCTATTTTTTGGATGGCTTTTTTTTTTTTTAGGTCTCATTTTGCTTTTGCTAGTTGAAAAGCATCACGACAGCAAGAGTATAACTGAATTCTACTCTTTTCTGCTGCAGGGTTGCTTACTGCTACTACATGCAGTGTGCATCCCTGAGGACGGGCGGTGCTAAAGATATGTTTAATATTTTTGATATCAGGTGATGTTCAAGGTACCCAGCTTTGTTTTCATACTCAAAGTGTAGCCTTTATGTTCTTTACACAATCACCACAGAGCATGAAATCCACACTTTCCCAATGCCATGCAACTGAACATGGCTAAAAAGATGCTAATATGAGCAATAAAAATCTTCAGAAGGTCTTTCAGATGTGTGAAAGGCCATTTAAAGTGAAGTTTGTTAAGGGGCTTACTTTTATCAGGCTTTTCGAATTGCAGCTGGCTTTCTGAAGGATGTGCACTGCAGCTTAAATAACGTTTTGCACCTACTTTCACATCGGGACCTACTGACAACATTTTAAATCTGCATTATAAACCAGGCACTACCAATATCTTTTTACGATTCAGTCACAGAGATGAATGCTGACGTTAATCAAAGCTTGCCATCTAATTTTATGCTCCACAGTCATAAGCGTTTACGTAGTAAACTAAGCATCAGTGCTGGTCAACACCTCTGGAGAAGGAAAGACACGATGGCCAACCCCAGGTTTCCAAGTGTCATCTTTTTGGCAAAGGCCTAAGAGGAAAACTTCTGGAGGAATGGTAATAAAATTCAAGGAAACTGATAGTCATCGGCTTGCTTGAGCAACAAATTCACATTTCTGACACCTATTTGCGACCCAAATCTGGGCTTTGCTTGGCTGCGTTGCCTATGACTAGCGGTAACACTCAAGGGGGTTTACTCAGTACCAGCAAACTCAAACCAAAACAAAAATAAAAGCACCAGGGGGCCTGCTGGAATAAAACCAGTCTCAGAAGGTCTCAGTCTCGATCGCCTCAGGTTAACGGGAGTGTTGCCATTATCTACAAAGAGGTCAGAATTTAAATTGCAAACTCTGAAGTCAGAATGAACCGTTATCTTCACTGGTTTTGCCCAGATCCCACCTGCCCACAGGATACAAAAGCACAATATACAGGATTCCCAGGCAAGACGGAGTATCTAAGCATCACCTAGTACCCCTCTTACTTAATCAAATACTAAAAGGATTTGAAAGACTACTGCTCATTGTGCAGTTTTATAAAAGTGTACTTACCAAGGCCGGCGCCTCTACAGTTGCCGTTATTAGAATCCATAGGGAAATCTGGCATGGATTCGGAAAATATGTAAAGAAATGTTAGTATTTTTAATACTGGATTATTTCAATACACCCACATTACAATGTTTTCTCTTTCTCTAATATTTAGCACATTAAAACTTAATAACTAATAACCAAATTGTAATGTTCTACAGGCCAGCCTGTTAAAGTTGGCACAATTTCTTATCTGAACTTCACCCAAATCCAGTGCATCATGTGAAGTGCAGAAGCGGCTTAAACATCCCATTTCTATTGGTGCACAGACTGGCAGGTTTAGGACGAGGATGGAAATTTATGGCATGACCTCAGAGGATCTACAAAAAGTACACGTACTGTTTGCATTTAATTAAATGATGAAGGAGAAATCACTTTTGGTTTGTTTTTTTTTTGGTTACTGAGGAAATCAAACCAACCAACCACAATCATACCTTTGAAGCAAATGCCAAAACAAATGTTTCAAGACCTTCTCCTTCCCTTTGGTTTAAGAACATACTGATTATTCTGAAGGACTGATAAGGAACAGAAGGAAAAAAAGGCACTGTGCCCGAAGAACTGCTTTTAGACACACTCATAAGTGGAATGTGTCCCACATCAGTAAAACGCATCATTTCAAACCGTTGTTTATTAAACCACACAATTTAATAGATTTATACACATACTTCATTATGTAAAACAAGTATGTTAATGCGTATGATGTCATACAAGTTGTGGAAAAAAACAAAGGCAGGAGAAACAAGACTTGGGAGAGAGGCAATACACTTTATTAGAATGCCACACGGAATGGAAAAACAAACGAGCTCTCAAATAAAAATCCCTTCCTAAAGTCTGCACGACCAAACGTTTACACAGCCTTCTCAACCCTGGCAGCCGGTATCATACAAACATCACCTTTCTTACGTGATCACGGATACACCGCCACTGCTGCATACAACAGAGGACAAATGAACACAAGGCCATGTCACAAAAGCTCCCCTCTCGCAGCTGAAGCTGTAAGGATCTGGCTGTCATACAGCCCCGGACACTGAGGATGCTGGGTATAGGCCAAGGGTTTAGATGTGTGGACTAAATTTTGAGGGCTGGGACCATTATTCATCACAAGTTCTGTAATTACGTATTTAAATTACCTGTTTACAAGAGATCTAGTATTACCTAGTTAATCCTCTAATTTGGCCATCCTCCTTTAAAAACCAAAATGCCTATCTGCACTTCTTACAGCAACATGAAACTCCCTTTACATAAATGGAGATACGGCTAAATGAGAGTCAGGGCAGGAGTAAAGCTGAAAAACAACTAATTCCCTTACTAACGCCGTGTCTTCACAAAACAGAGACTTCGAAGATCGCATGGGAGGATTGAATACGTGCCCTCTAACATCCAACAGTGCCAGTAAAAATCACACCTTTTCTTCCAAAGAAAGTTTCAAACTACTGCAGTATCTTAGTTTAGAGAGCAAACCCAACCTTTTCATGGGTTTTTTTGTTCGGTTTTGGTTGGCCTTCAGTTTCCACAGCAGCTGTAAAGGCTTCTCTATTCTGCCTCGTACCAAGTCCGATTACACATGCTAATTCTTACTTAGGTGTTTTACTTTGATTATTCACCTAAGTTACTCTCAATTCTTTTAAAAAAGCTGTTTTTATCAGGTGGTAATTAGAGATTATGACCTCTAACAATAGTATATGGTAAAAAAAAAAAGTCTTCATCAAATTTAAATTCATTTTACACTGAAATGCTTTCATGTATTCCACGACAGGATGAAAGAGGAATTAAAATGGTCTTCCTCTTGCAAGTGGTTAAGTAAAAGGATGACCACATTTCTTCTTCTCATTCACCCTCTCCTGGGCCAGCCCTCTGTTGTCTTCTTCGGTTAGCCAGTGCTTTGCTTTGAACCCACGCCTCCTTCTGATGCGGTAACAGCACAGAGAGCGCTCGGGTCTATGGTCTGATGATCCTCCCATCTGCTCCCACTGCAGACACAAGTCTGCAAAACCTCCCAGCCTCCAGCCACGGAGAGGTGGCTCTACCCCTCCCTGGGCTTAAGACTGGCCTGAGACATTCCACAAGTCTCTGGGCATGCAGAGAAACCTCCCCACATTCACTGCCCATCTTGTTCGCTGGCCTTGGCCAACTTCTCCACTTGCCTTGGCCAACTTCTCCACTTGCCTTACCCAACTTCGGTTGCCTTCAAGGCTGGCTGGCTTTGCACATGGCCAAGGCAACTCCTTCTGGTGCTTCGTGTGGCCCAGTAAGATACAATTCCTACCAAAACAGGTACTTGAGTTATGAACGAAGGGGTGGTTCCTTCAGAGCACCAAAGCGCAACAACACTGCTACTGGGGGCAGAAAACTTAGTCATCAGCAGAGGAGACAAAGGAAATAGGTTAAATGCTTACCATCTTCACACCCACAGAGGGAACAGGGAAGGAAAAAGAAGCCCTGAAGTGCACTCTCCCTTCCTAAACCAAGCAGTCACGACTTCATAGTGTTGGAGCAAACCAAGTCCAACTGACTCGGCAGTTACAACTAAACATAAACCACAGCTCGGTAAGGGGTTCGCAGCCTTTCCTGACCCCACTTGGCAGTACAATGCCTGTGTGTATCGGCTGAGGGACTGCCCTTCCAACCTACCCCGACACACGGGGGGCTGGTAAACACTCAGTAAGCCCAATATAAACCAGGTCCCGCAAACAAACACGGACCCAAACTGCTTTCCATCAGATGTTCCCTTCCACTCCTAAGTACACAACTTATTTTATTTTCACCCAACTACAACACACCACAACCTCAATGCATTTCCTAATTCCGCGTTCGTTCGCCAGGTCCCTTGTCCTACCCCAAATCAGAGGTTGTGGGTATCTGACGAAGCAGCTGGACGGGTAACAAGAGTAATTCGGAGGTGGTGTGCACAGCAGCTATTAACGGAAACGCCTCCTGTGAGAGCTTGGGCCAGGCAAGCACTGACCATGCCTTGATGTCTACCTTTCCTGGTGCACTCATGCTTACCTAGGGGTGAGCAGTATCTGCTGACGGAGAGAGCGTGGGCTTGTGGAGGGGACTGGAGACCTCCACCACTGTGCGACACGTCTCGGGAAAGGCTTCACATCCCCCTGATCCTTCCCCCAGTCAAGCTCATACTGCTTGGTCCCTTCTCATCTTCTCGGGAAGCGACAGGAAAAAGGGTCTGGGCCAGCCCCGCCACCAGCCACGTGCAAGATCTTAGGCGGGTGTGAGCAACCACGAAATGCCATCCCAACACCAGCAGTTTAAGGGCAGAGACCCCTCTCCCTCAGGAGAAGCACACTGCTTAGACTCCCAGCTGTAATGAAGACCGGGGAGGGGTGAGGGGGAGAAAGCTATCATAAAAAATAAATAGCTGACTTCCTATTG
Source organism: Rhynochetos jubatus (assembly GCA_027574665.1). Lineage (NCBI taxonomy): Eukaryota > Metazoa > Chordata > Aves > Eurypygiformes > Rhynochetidae > Rhynochetos > Rhynochetos jubatus. Next base: position 3,459,877 of record CM050654.1, on the reverse strand, counting down.
TTCCACTTCTCTTCAGAGGCGACCTCTCTGCCAAGTTTTCTCTACGCAAAACAATCTTTCTGAAAGAATTATCTGTCAGAGATGATTAGCAGGATTGCCAAAGAGGAAATATTATGCAGAGCTCTGATCCAAAGGCTTCCTATTAAATTTTGTTTAAGAGTAGGGGAAAAAATCCAAACTGATTTTGCCAATAGGCCATTTTAATTTATCGCTTTTCAGCGGGATGCTGTATTTAAAAAATCGCTAACAAAGAGAGCTGAGTAAGAGCCACTTGAGTACTAAGCGTAGACAATAACAATACTGGGACCAGAGATTCGTGTGAGAGGTTTGGGAAAAGGAAACAACTTGGTAAAACTCAGTTTTGAGCAAACACCTTCCTTGTTTAAATTAAAAAAAAGAGAAAGCCAGCACAGAGGAAGAGCCAAAAGCAAGATGATCCTCACTGTCACTACAGTTAAAGAATATGGCCCAGCTATTACTGAAGCCATCCCAAAGAACAGAACCACAGCGAGCGGTTGCTGCTTGGGCAGGTCCTTCAGATGGAGACACCCGTGAGCCCCACTGATTAAGAAACCCTTCCAAATGCATGAAATCAGACCGTGTAATCTACTTGCGCTCTTAATACAGAGAGGATCTTTGCCACTCTGAACGCAAAAACACGCCCAGTGAAGCAAATTGATACGAAAATTGATCCTAGTTAAAATTTATTACAGACCACTTGGACTCCAAGTCATAGAGCAGCCTCCAACGTGACAACGCCGCCGCTCTACCTAATTAATTATTCCATAGAACAAATCCTGATGGGTTTTGAGGATGTTTAACATCCTGACTTGATGCTTAGACCGTAAAAGCCATTCTAGGGGACCCAGCCTACAAAGGCAGACAAGCAAGTGATGGTGTAACATTAATAGCATCATCATTAATAAGGTTTAAATACTCCTCTTAGCTTTTCTTGTCCTCTTTAAGGCTTGAAGCTTGTAATGATTTTGGTCTTTAAACTGAGAAATGAGCTTTGAGCAAACACCTAAAACAAACCACAACTTTCAAATGCCAACCTGCGGCTCGTCCTCGATACAGTCTGAAACACTCCCCGAACACCGCTGTGCATTTCGGCTACTGGAAGCAGAGCTATGCACAGTCTGACTCAGAGCAAATTGGATGTGGAGTTTGGAATCCACTGATTTGGAAATGAAGTTAATAACATGAAAAACAAGCATGGGAAACGGCTCTTTTGCTTTTCTTCTAAGCACACGAGGCCAAATTCACATATGGGATTACTATAAATTCATCTGGGCAGACAGGCAGGTACGGAGGACTTGGCCTACAGGGAGAAATCATGGGTTCCTTTAAGAAAATACGACTCCATCACTTGAATAATCTCGAATTTTCTTTAATGTTTCAGAGACGGTTTGGTTGGTTTTTTTAAAGAGATTCAGAGTTCTCCTCAGTCATCTTATGTTAATCACCCAAAACGGTTCAGACATTAATTACATGTGGTTGATACCTTTAATTACATGTGGATGCTTCCCTTTTCTCCAATGTCTCCTTAACAACCCGACATCCCTTCAAGCTATTTTTCTCTCTCAGTAAGACACGATGAGACAGAAATCCAACCGACGGATCTGTCCTCCGATACGCACGGTACCCATCATCCTGCTCTCCTGTTATTGCCAGTTCCCTCTTCAAAACAGGAATAAACATGTCACTTGAGACATAAACAGCCTGCTAGATAGTAGCAGCCAAGAACACGCGCTGAAGTGCTTTTCCGAGCCAGCATCCCGACACCAGCAACGACTGTGGTCAGGCCAGTTGTTTGTTAGGTGTAAAATTAAAGGCAGGTCCTGCTACTGAAATTGCAGATTCAAGACAGGTTTTTGTCTAGCTGCACTCCTTCCTGCTTCACAGACAAGATTTGATAGGACCTGGAGTGAAGGAGGGAGACCAAGATATACGGAGCACGTGAATGGGATCCCCTGCGCATGCAAGACAGCCTGTATCGGATTGTGAAAGTGAATTTCTTACTGGGATTTGCCAGAGATTTTACCAACCACGGTTTCTCCTCATTTTGCAACAGCCACAGTCTGCTGGGCACGGGGACAAAACCCAAGTGAACTTCAAATGATGATCTTCAACTTGGCACCACTGAAACGAGAGTCAAGACCGACTGCTTCAACAGCGATGGGGAATTTTTGCGCGCTCTTGTTCTTCTGCAGAAGAGAAGACAATAACTGATCCAGCATGATGTTAACCCGCTGCAGCCTCCTGCGGGCGACTCAACGCGAAGAAAGTGTGTCCTGAGGGTCAGAAGAGCCCTCGCACCCAGCTCATAAGGAAGGTGCATGGTCCAAATATTGGAAAAGGAATGGAAATCGGGCTTTCTGAACGCTGTTCCTGCTCTGGTAAGGACAAACATCCGACCGTGTCAGCCCTTCAGGCTGCTGCCTTAGGGAAGGGACTAGACAAAGGCATTAACCCTCACCAGTAATAACGCAGAGAACTCAAGAGGAAAGGAAGCAGTAGAACCCCTTTACTTTGCAGCTTGCAAAAAAATGAAACAAAAATCAAAATTTCACTTCTGCAGAATTAAAAAAAACCACTTTTCTACAACAGAAGCCCATGAAAAAGTGGGTTTGTGTTCCTGCCTGCGCTATTAGATGTAGCTTACGGACAGCACTAGGGATAGGAGTGCTTAGGAGGTAAAATAAGAGCGAGTATTCTGCATGCTCCCCGTTAGGCAGTTGGTTATTCGTGTCTTCTACTTGGCTGCAATCCTTTATTTGGAGAATTGAATTTGGAAGTGTTCACCTTACCTCTTCCTAGAACAGGAATCCTTCGCTCTGCTTTCTAAAGGAGCAGTTTTATTCCCTCAAGAAGGATTCTTTCAGTCTGGTGCATAATGCATCAGTTCAACATTTTCAGCCCAGAAATGAGAATGTCATCAGGTTCTCATTCACTGAAAGAGAGTTTTCATGGATCCAGCCCTGGAATCCCTCAAAGAGGTTATTGTACTGCTGAGGTCCTCAGAAATAGGTAACTCGGGGGCAATTTCAGCCAAACTTCCTCCCTCCAGATCAGCGTGATTGCTTTCAAATCGCTGCAGACCTGCCAAGCCTCGCTCAGGTTGGAGCCGTTTTGAGGGCGGCGTTGAAAGCACCCCAAATGCTGCAGAGAAAGGCGCTTGGTGGTCACAACCACGCTTCCCCAGACCATCCCAGCAGGTCCGCAGCCCCAGGAGAGCAGACGCAGCGAGGGAGCTGCAGGCAAAACCAGATGGTTGGGTCCACGGGCTGCGGACAGCGGATGGAAAGGTGAGAGGGGAGCAATCAGAAGGGTTAGAGAGGAACAGTAACAACGGAGAGGTCAGGGTACAGTCCCCGAGCTGAGATTTCAAGAGGTGGAGAGGGTAATTCGGTGGAGTCGGAGAAGGAGCGGGATTAGTCTGCCCTAGAAATTAGTGGGGAGGGGTGGAGAGAGCAGCTTACCTGGGAAGGCTGAGCTGGGGAGCATGGTCAGGAAAGTGAAGAATGAGATTTCGTTAGGAGAAGAAAACAGGAGTTACAGTGTTTGGCATTGCTGGCAGGAGGATACATAAAGCATGTGGTAATGGGACAGAAACAGTCAAATACTGTGCTGAGCACAGCATGAGAAAAACCCCTTTCATTCACAGGCCACTGCTGGGGGAGGATGGAGAGGTGGGATCCGCTCCGGGCAGCAAGCTCCCGGCAGCGAAGGGAGCCAGACGGCAGTGCATCGAGCCTGCAGGGCACGTGGGGGCTGCTCTGCCTCAGACTCTGACCCCGCTTGGCTGCCCCCCTGCCCCAGCTCTGCTCCTCCGCACCAGGATGGAGAGGCCCGGCAGAGCCACCGACACTGCAACCCTGCAGCTTGGTTCCACCACCAGCAAACGCTTTCCTCAAGTAAGACGGGAACCGTGGTCATTTCGTACAGGTCAAAGCTCGCTCGTGATCACCACCCTCCGGCTTGCTTTAATTTCCGGTTCCATAGCTCCTCCAATTTAATCTTTCTGTGGCGCTCACCACGTTGCAGCTGTGCCCTGCTCCAGCCCAAAGTCAGCCGAGCCAGGAGCGCACCCCCAACAGCACAGCATCCCTGAGCAACAGCAGGTCTGCAGCATCGTGGCGGCCTGAGCGGTCAGTCTTCTCCTGACGGAGAAGTGATGCTCCAGGTGATGCTCCTGCCTCCCCGGTCCCCCCAGACGGCAGCCGGACACGCAGCGCCAGCTGTCCTGTGGGACCACAGTGCACACAGCCGGGGGACTGTGCCGTAACCGTGCCTCTGGTGCTGACCACATCGATGAGGTTGACCACAGCGATGAGGCTGACCACAGTGATGAGGCCGACCACAGCGATGAGGCCGTTTTCTCCCCTTCAGCTGTGAATGTGCCAGCACTGGCACGGGAGGAGGCGGGGGAGACCACAGTCTCCATCTCCTGTTTGGGGTCCCTCTGGGCACCCCACAGTGAGCCCAAGCGGGTGATGGCCTTGCACGGGGGGGCAGCAGCCGCTCAGGGGAGAGCGAGCGGCTAGGGAGGTGCGAAGAGGCGTTGGTGGGAGCTGCCAGCCGGGGAACACGCGTGAGGACCCCTCTCTTGGGGGGCTCTGTCTGCGGAACCGGCAATCGCTGCCCACGGGACACCGAAGCAGGGGCCCAAACCCGTTTCCCATCGACGTGAAAAGGGTGGGCGCTCCAACGCTTCCGGGCGCTCCCCAGGGCGGCGGTGGGGCTGTCACCCGTCACCCACCCCCCCGCGCCTTTCCCACCGGCCAAACTTTTCCAGCAGCGACGCGGCTGATAGAGGCGGAGAAAAGAGAAGGGAAAAAAAGCAAGCGGAGAGAATGAAAAAGAGTCCGAAAGAGCGGAGCAGAGGCCGGGGTCCCCGGGGCGGGCTGCCCCGCTCGCTCGCCCATTGTCCGGGCGGCGCGGCCCCGGCGCCGTCCCCGCGCACTCACCGGCGCCCTCGGCGGTGACGATGGCCTCAGGGGAGATGCAGACGCCGCGGTCGTAGAGCGGCAGCTCGTCGCAGGCCAGGCTCTCGGGCCAGGCGTGGCGGTAGCGGATGAGGACGGGCTCGCAGCCGGCGCGGGCGCGCTCGCAGACGGACTTGCAGGGTTTGATGGGCTCATGCTGGAAGTCGATGGTGCAGATGGGCGCGTACATGGCGCAGAGGAAGAAGAGGAGGTCTGGGCTGCAGTTGGTACCCAGCAGCCCCTCGAACTGCTCCATGGCCAGCACGGCGTTGGCCTGCGTGCTGTGGTGCAGGTGGTTCGGCATCTTGGTCATGTTCCAGGGCAGCGGCTTGCACAGCGGGATGCGCACCGGCTCGCAGGCCGCCGACCGCCCCGCCGGCGCCCGCCACAGCACCAGCAGCCCGGCCAGGGCCAGCACCGGCAGCCCCCGCCACATGCCGCCGCCCGCCCCGACGGCGTGCCCCCGCCGCGCCGAGCCGCGCCGAGCCGAGGGGGCCGAGACCTCGGCGCGGGGGGCGGCTCCTCCTCCGGCGGCGGCGGCCGCGCTGCCCCCGCCCGTCCGTCCGCCCGTCCGTCCGTCCGTCCACCCACCGGCCCCTCCGCCGGGCGGGACGGGGCGCTCGGCGGGACCCGCCTCTCCCCGCCCGGCGGGGCCGGGGGCCGCCCCGCTCCGCCCCGAGGCTCGTCCCCGAACAAAGGCGAGCACCGGCGGGGGGCGGCCAAAGTTTCCCTTTTCCTATGGCAAAAAGCAGGGAAGAAAAGGCTGCGGTCCCCGCCCGGCCCGGGGAGGGAAGTGCCGCCGCTGCGGCGGGGAGGGTGGGGGGGTAACGAAGGGGCTGTTTCAGACCCTGCCCCGGGCGGACGCGTTCGCGTTGCTGGGAAATCGCCTGTTGGCGTGCTCCTGGGGGGATGGCACGGGAGAGCGCGTGCCAGCAGCACCCCGAAAGGGTGATGGGTGAGCGAGGCGGTGAGAACCGGGAGCCTCAGAGCACACCGGATGAACAGCAAGTTCAGCTGGGCTGCGGGACGAGCTTGCTTTGCGGAAAGTTTAAAAAACAGTAAAGGTCTCACAGCGACGGTTCAGTAGGTCGCAGAGCAAGGGGTACCCTGACCGGTCTGAAAAAAGCGCCTCGATACGCATGAACCAGGTTATATTAACCGTCTCATTAACCAGATTATAACTAGGAATTATTCAAGGTAGCGAGCGAGTGGTGGGTGATGTGTTTGGTTTCGTTTCACGATGGGGTGAGCTGGTTTGTTATTTCAGCTTTTGCCGTTAAGCCAAACCTGTGACGAGAAACACACCTACCAGAAGCCAGTGCTTGGAAACTGCACCGAAAATCGGGATGGGTTATGAAAGCAACCACGGCCAGACCTGAAACTCGGGCTGCTAATCCTGGAAAGGCTTTTTTTTGCATTTTCTAACTTTATCGCTGCAGATAAACATCCCTTTAACTCAGCTGCAAAGGTCCCGTTTGGCTCTGACGGAGGCACACATCAAGCCAACAGCGAGCTGTAACAAAGCCCGTGGAGCAGAGGTACCATGTGCTTGTTCCACCAGCTCAGCACGAACAGTTGGCCTTTTACTTACCCACCCCCGCGGGCAGGTGCTAATTTCAAGGACCAGATTGTTCCCTGTGCTCCCAGAAGAAACTGTGGGCCTCAGAGACAGGGAGACACATCCATAGAGGTGTGCCAGGCTGCCCAGGGCCCTGAGCCTGCATCCAAGCGTGCAAAACGGCCGTGGGGGTAAGCAAGGGGAGCTGGGTCATCTCAGGGGGAATTAAAGAGAGGTCTGGTTTGACTCACCCTCTCAGCTCCTCAAATTAAGTCAGAGCAAAGTCTGAGTCTTGAGTTTCCAAAATACGTGTTTAAAGAGTACACGGTGTAATAGAAACCTCACCCAGCTGGTTGGGAACTGAACACGCGTTCTCTGCTCGGACCTTACCTGGCAGCGATGATGGAGGTGGGATTGCCGCATCCCAGGGTAGCTGAGCCAAGCGAGATGGGCCAGAGCGATGCAAAGGAACTAGTGACACCAATGAACTCCAGTTCACATTTATCCCCTTCAGCACGGAATTTTCTAATATCCACATTTTATTTCCTGGAATAATTTTTCCGATCACTTCCAACCTGTCTGAGAATCAACAATTACACAGAACGGCTTTAAAAACATGTCCTAGGGTTTGCAGGAAAAAGCATCCGTATGTTGAGTATTTCTACGTGTGCTAGAAGGCTATCAATTAATTAAGCTCAGTTTTTTTAACCCCAAGTCGTGATCTACACAACGTGACCTCGCGCTTCTTTTTTAAACCGTAAAAACACCGCAAATACTTTTTCAGTACAGCAAACGCCCCCACAAACTCACAAGCACTAACGTACGTTCCCGTAAGATCCGGCGGCGTGAAGGTACCTCCTACACGCTGAGCATCGCCCCCCCGTCCTGCCCCGCTGGCAAACCCCTCCGTGCACTGGGGGAGGCAGCCAGCGGGATGGGGGCTGCTGGCCGACCGGCCAGTCGCCGTTAATTACCTCGCAGGGTTTCCAGTATAAATCAGCTCATACCTGGTGGCCAAACTTCACCGCTGGCTGAAACTTGGCAATCGGCTACTGAGCCGAAACATCATTATTCTTACTGAATATCTGTACCCTGTTGCCTGGCTTCTGTCCTACAGAAGCACCACAGCCAGTCTCAACACCCTGGTTAAAGAAGCGAGGAGAGGCTGGGGTTTCAGGCTGTGAAAGCGCGGTCGCAGCGCTGCGCCCTGCGCGCAGAGAGGTTACGCCGGAGGGAAAATAAAATGGCTGGAGGAAAAGAGCAGAGGGACAACCTGCTCTCTGTCTTCATGTGCAGTTGCTGCAAAGCGCTGGAACGGCTGATTGAAAGCAAAATACACGTACAGACTTAAAGTGAGGAATATGGAGCTCACACATCAGCTGAGCAAGGCCTGCGCTGCGCTATCTAAAATTTACCACTGGTCCCCCTCCCCCCCTATTTTGCAGAGGGAGAATTGTGCTGGGAAGAGATTTGCTGGCCCCCCTGGCTGCCTGCGCTTGCAGGTTTTCCAGATGACCGCACAAACCACGCAGGGATTTTCACCCCAAGCTCCTGTACAGCCAGAAAAGGTTCAGCAGGAAAGTAGATTTTGCTTTGGGGGCCACAACCGTTGGGCATTTCATCCCCTTCTCTTCCTGCTGCCCTCTTAAGATTTAGGAAGAAAACAAATCTCTTTCTGCAGTTTGGATCACCAAGGGCAATGTTAAACCTTTGGGGGTGGGTGGTGACAATAATCGGATTCCTAACCTTGTGTGACTCCAACGGGGGTTAGTCAAATTATTGTATTATCATTGTATCAGCTCACTGTCATGTATGACTAGCAGGAATTTGTTAACAGAAGCATGCCTGGGCAGCGGTTTGGGATCAGCACTGCCTGCCTACGAGTTCCCTGGTAGGCTCTGAGGGCTCCATCGTATCACCCAAGTCCTTTCCTGGAATAAACAACTCCTCGGCGGGGCAGAGGCCAAAGGTGCGGACTTGTCTCCAGAGTAGCTCATGTGAAAACTACAGAAAAAGCGTATTTTGTGTTGCTACACCCCACAGGAACCATGGTAACCCGCGACAGTGCAAAACGCAGCCCGGGGCCAAACCGCCCTCCGTGGCCTTGCGATGCCACGACAGACCCTGTGGGAGGCGGCTGGATAACCCTCACAGCCCTAGGGATGGCCGAGCGGCTTTATCCGGGTACAGAGACGTAGCAGCATGAGGAGGGCTGCCCAGAGCATGAAAGGGCATTGAGGGCTTTGTTCCCGCACCCTTCCCCAAAAGGAAGCGAGTAAGGAACTGCTTCCAGACAGCTGGCATTCATTTATTCCTTTGTTGGTTTTTTTCCCCCCTTTTAGTGTCTATTTCCCCCCCCTCTGCTTGTTTTTCTCTCGTAGGAGTCAGATAAACAGCAACAGGCTTGGGAAGCAAGCGCTGGCTTGCGGGGATGCTCCGATGTCCACCTCCGCTGTTAGAACTGGGCATTAGGAAAACTTCATGGTTTAAAATACAGAAATGATGTATTTTAAGCTGGAAGAACTACCTTACTAAAAATTAAACTGCAGTTCAAAAGCTGCCTTTGCAACAATAAGGAGTGCACATGGGTTTGGCCAGGACGAACAGGCTGTAGGCAAGGCACTCCTGAGTGCGTCAGTTAGCGCTGGTTCTACCCTCGAGTGCTGCAGTCCCCTTGCAGGTACGTGAAACATCCCCATATATACATCTCTGAGGCAGGGGGTGTTTATAGGCCAGAGGAGGCGGAGGGAGGATGAGAGCCCAGCTCAGACCTGGTGGCATCTACGCTGGCTTGGGGCAGAGTTCAGCACATCAACAAATCCGTGTTTACATTCCCAAGAGGAATGATACTGAGTGGATGCACGCAACTCCATAGTCTGTTACGACCTGTTGAGAAACGAGTACGTGTCTACAGCGAACAAGGAAGAGGGCAAATGCAGGAAGGGATGATTAGAGCAACAATCAGGAAAAAATGCAGAACAACTAACAGCTGCCCTCACGAAGGGCCCACGTTGCACGGCACATGTGTATTTTACACACCCTGAACCCCTTTGGCACCGCAGGGAACGGCTTGCGTTAGGCTGGAAGCTGTAGGTGACGTGTCCCCTTTTCCCCTTTCAGTTCTCATGTGCTGCCAGACCCTCCGGACCAGCAGCCTGCGACGGTGTTCGGACAGACACAAGGTCATCCTACGCTTGGTGGGCTTCCCGGCGTCTTACTGGTGCGGGCTGCCCAAGTGCCCAGTGGGCTGCTGTTTATAAACCAGGTACCATGGTTTAGGGTCTGCTCCTGCCCATTCCGGCTGAAAAAACCAAAGGGCACACATGACCGTATCTATTCAAGGCTGTTCCTAAGAAGAAAACTAGCTGAGATAAAAATACTTCTTCAGACAGGTTTTTGCTTTCCTGAACCTTCCTGTAGCAATCTCAGGATTACATGCAATTTAATTTGCTTATATATGCTGCCTTAAGAAAACAAACACAAAACCACAGACCGAAAACAACCAACTCACTCACCAAAACCAAAACCCTAAAATACTTCTTACACAGCTGTTACTAAAACCATAAAATCATTGACTTACAGAGTCATAAAAATGGGATTTATTGTACATTTCCTGTCCCAGCCAGGGTCTTGTTTCAGCTCCCTCAGGTAGACAAAACACAGGGGACTATTAACTTATTTTAATAATCTTTCAAGCCTCTACAGGGATGACTTGGAAGCAGCAAGGAAGAAGAAAAGGTTCTTTTAATTCAGTCTCCTCAGACTTGTAGTTTTTGGGGCTGTTTTTATTAGACAGCTCATTATTAACTCTCCCATGCCCCCGGGGTCTGCGTGCCTCCTAGTATGATTGTTTTCATATTCATATTTGCTGGCATTACCGGTCTTCTTGAAGTCTCAGCAAAAAAGCCTGTTCGCCCAGTGTTTCGCATCCCGTGTTACTGGTAAAATCAATGGTGCAGCTGGGAAAACAGGCCACTTCAAACACCGAGAAGCCCAATTAACGTGCATTTCAAAGACAAAACGATGCCAACAGCAATTCTGCGTAGTAGCGCCTGTTGTAGGCTTTCAGTTTACCAACACAGATGCACACATAGACCTCTCCCACAGAAGGAGGGTGATGGGACGTAGGACATCTCGTTTTGCAGGGTGAAGTTGTCGGTTGCTTAAGACTTACCTGGATTTTTGTGGCCACGTCAGGGCTTACAGCTTCTCGATTCGCTACCAGCGACGCCGATTTCCCACCTGGATACTGGAACGTGTACGAGGCTGCCTGCAGAAAAGCACAGCTGGATTTATTGCAAGGGGCATGTGCTTCTCAAAGCACTCTGCCAACACCAAGGGGACTTCGGGCACGAGGCAAAAAGCTGAACCTGCTGACATGTCTCTGTCATCCTGACAGTCCCCCCGGCTCGTTTTAAGGGCAGTAGTGAATGGATTGTACAAATCTGAGCACAGGAGGTCCCAGTAGAAACACTCCTGTTTCTCGTTTAGCTGGAATTTTGATGTCGCCAACTTTCCTCATCCCTTGGCTCAGCACGCGTTAAGTGCACATTCGAGTAACGCAATGGATGGCACTTCCATCTTTTCCTTTGGGAAAGCACATCTTAAATTTAGAGGCAACAAATGCTTTCTAACTATAATCTATAGCTGCCCAATTTTGTGACCGTTGCACAAAATTCAAAATTAATGCCAGAGAGCTTTTTATTGTTGCCAATCTTTAAAGTCATCGAAGTATCGCGTCCACTGCCATTCTCTCTTCTTTGTAAGGAAACTGCCCGAAGCTGGCGAGCGCATTCAAAACGTTTTCACCTTTCAAACCACAGAAAAGCAGAGGTGGTACTTCTGGTGTGTCACCAGCCAGCCCGCCCTCTGCTTCCATCGATGACTTCGTATGAAGGTACTTGGATGTTTTCAGTCGTGCAAGTTTATCACCAAAAGTATAGGAAAACAAGGCAAAAGCATCAGGCTGGGGGAGGATGCTTGTCTGCTTCACCTCCCTACAGTTTTCTTTCTTTGATTGCTCAAGCATTTGTGAACACCAGTTAGCCTCCGTGGTAGCATTAGGTACAGATGCTCGATTTAAACATGCATTCTGTTCATGACTCTAATGAGGCAAATTGCTACATGCTATTACGATGACCGTGCAGATAATGAAAAATACATCTTTCCCTCCCAGTGTGGGCCATGCTAGAGACACAACAGAACCCACTGAACCCTCTCCGAGCTATAATCGCCTCCAGATGGAGCGTTTTAAGGCAAAAAACCCCACGCAAAGCTCTGTAATACCATATACGTTACGCCGCGTTTCTAGTCTGGCCCCTGCAGAAATAATTTGAGATGCCTAACTTAAAGGCCATAACCACTCAGAATTTAATTTTGTTAAACCATAAATTTACTATTTCAGATTTACGGCCTCTCCGGTCGCACGGCTTGAGTTTGCCTCTGCTCCTGCTTCCCCAGATTTATTAGCAGCGCCCGGCAGCGTTAAACACCGAATCACACCCGTGCCTAAAAATACGCCCTGCGCAAACAGTAACAGCCTGATATTGCCAGGTGCTGAAACTCAGGCTCACCCCTGGTTTCAGCGGGAGCTGATTGGGTTTGACATGCCCACGGATGGAGCGTTACATGCTAGCAGGAGCCAACACGGTCCGTGTGTATTTTACTCATGATTTTAGCAGTGGGATGACAAAGGGCTCTGCACGGGAACCTCAGCCAGCTTCGGGAAAGAAACACCGCCTTGCACCAACACCTGCTGAGCCACACAAACAGCAGATGCTCTAGAAACCCCAAAACTCCGACATCTAACCCTGTACACAATTTAAGAAGCCAACCCACGCACGTACGGAAGGTTTTAACGCTTCCAGGTTACGATTCCCCTCGGCGTACGCCTGGGCTGCACCCCGGCTCCAGCAGACCCCTCGCTGCGGGACGCACAGCCGACCACGCTTTCCAGACGAGCAGCTCCTCGGCGCTTATGTTAAATTTCACCGCTCAGGTTTCTCATCTGGGTTACTGAAAAGCCTTACAATCGCACAGAGTTGCCGAGGCTGCGGCCGCTGTCGGGACTTGGCGAGGGCGTTCACGTTTCACCGCTTTATTTTTACTTCTGTTAGTAAAATAAGAGTAGAAAATAGGTGTAGAAAGATTCACAGGGTTAAGGAAGAGCTGGTGGTCTGAAGCACAAATACCACGGTGTTATTTAAATGCAAAGCCATCACACAACAACAGAATCCACAGCCTACCCTCAAGTAAGTGCCCAAAAATCTCCAAAAATCTTGTTTTTCTGCAGAACCCTTCCCTTGCTCCCCAGCTCTTTCAGCCCTTGGCAGCAGCGCACAGCGTTCAGCATGCCTAGTGCTTTAGTCACTTCAAAGTACGCGCCGAGCCATGCTCAAGCTCTCCCCTCAGACACAAAATACAAGTGATTTGGGGGATATTTTGGGAACTTTGGGATTTGCAGATCATAGTTCTTCATCCCACACACACTTTAGTTGCGGCAGAATGAAGATCAGGCCCAGGAAATTGTTGACATGCTTAATCATCCTCCAGTTCCCCAATGGTACCAAGAATGCTGTTTTAACTAAAAAAAAAAAAAAAAAAAAAAAGCGGTGTTGATAACTAAACGTTTTTAAATTGCTTTACTTCTCAACAAACTTCCACAGCTCAACTAATACCAAGGGAAAAAGCTAGTGGCATTGTTCCAAAAAATATGTATAGGTTTTAAGCGTGGCCATTTTGCTGTCCCTCCCCCAGTATTTCTTTCACAAGATCCATAACCTCCCAACAAGCTTTCCTCAGGCTGGAGTTTGGGTTCTCCCCCCATTTACAGCCTGTTCATACAACAATGCTGCCTTTTCTCCTCTCCCCGAAGCCACAGGCGTCCACACTAAAACTGGAAGTCACAAATCCTTTTTTAGCAGCGCAGCTCACCCGCACACACCCAGCTATGTGCCAGTTTTTAACCGGACAGGAATAAACTCCATCAAGGTTTTATGATTTCGCAAAGCCGTTGTACTTTACCTGCTCGCTAAGGGCTAATTAAATACCCGCCGAGCCCGTCCCTCTGTTCGCAGGGCTGTCGCTCACCACGCTGGAATCATCAGAATACGAGTTTAGAACACAACATTTTCCAGTACCACAGGATTTATCGGTAGCTTTCCATAAGAAGGCGGCATCCCAGCTCCAGTGCTTTCTAAACACAGCCTTGTCCCGCTGGATTCGTAATGGTGGATTTGAAATGGTCCTCAGTGGTTACCACTGCCTTTTATGTCAGTCTCCCCCTTCGCATTAGGGTCACCGAGTGCTTAGCAGCAGGCAGACCTGGAAGCTGAGGTCCAGGCACCTCAACGTTGTGCCAGAGGCTGTCCTTCCTTGCTGTTCTACCTGCAAAGTGACAACCTCGATACCCAAATTCTCTCTTCTGCTGCTTGGATCCTCTGCCACTAACTGGGATTCTGAGAAGCTCCAAGGTGATGTTCGTTTGAGACGCTGCAGGATGATTCTCGCAAGACATCTGGTACCTACTGCAACCGTGCTAAGCGTCAGCTCAGCCAACAGAATCCAGGGGACGGAGTCCGTTTCCACCAGCTGAAGAGACCCAAACAAACTGGTTCCACACACCCCTTAGCACGACTGTGACCACTTTCAACCAGCGCCTGTGCCACCACGGATTAGCCAGAAAACAATCAGTATTGTATGATAAAATTCAAACTCATCGTTACTGTCCTGTCGCTACGGTTTCCCTCTGTCCTTTTAGCAGATAAAAGTTCACATACTTTCTTGGCATTCAAACAAAAATCATTATGAAAACAGTGGTGCAATTGTCTCCCTAATGGAGTTACCTCTAAAGCCAATGTCACAGGCTCGGCCCATTTTCTCAGTTGCTTTTCAGCCCTTTCAAGTGCTTTGTTACCCAAACATAAACTGCTGAGATGACAAACTCTTTCCCTTACCTGATCTCACTGTAACACTAAACATCATTCCTGACATCTTCCGCTGAAAGACACGAGTGGAGCTAACTCCAACCAGCACAGCCCATCTTTAGTGTTTCACCGTAACAGGCGTGAGAGACGCTCCTTTCCACGCTGCTGACTCTTTGGTCTTGGCAAACGCGCTCACACGAAGATGCCTCAAAGTTTTACACTTTCAAGCATCCTTTATTTACAAGCGATCCTGAGAGCTGGACAAGTTGGCTTCATGTACAGAATGGAAAAAGGACGGCACCTCACGCTGAAATTTTCAAATGCCATTCTGAAGTCTGAGAGATACAATCAAGATTTAATCCAGGAAATGTCAAATAAGACTTTACAGTTAGAAAACAGGCTCAGAGACACTGAGCCACACTTTTCCCAATTTCTCTGAGCTCTCTGTAATCACCACTTTCAGCTCCCCTTTTACCTCTCTCTTCACTGCTATTTGTAGCACCATAATTTACAGTGCTTTACACAGACTCACAGAGTGGTTGGGGTTGGAAGGGAGCCCTAGAGACCATCCAGTCCAACCCCCCTGCCAGAGCAGGATCCCCTAGAGCAGATCACACAGGAACAAGTCCAGGCGCCTTTGGAAAGGCTCCAGGGAAGGAGACTCCCCCCTCTCTGGGCAGCCTGTCCCATGCTCTGTCACCCTCACAGGGAAGAAGGGTTTCCTCATGTCCAGGCTGAACCTTCTGTTTCCCAGTTGATGGCCACTGCCCCTCGTCCTGTCACTGGACACCACTGAGAAGAGCCTGGCTTTCCTAGTTTCACTTCTCTTTCCTTTGCGTGCCTACGCAAGGAACAGTTTCACTGTTGTTGCTATTGTGGCCTTGCTATTACAAATATTGTCATTTAGTCTGTATTTAGAAATAATGCAACTTATTGTATTATTGCCAAACAAAGCCACCTGTTTGAGTTCACGTCAGATTTAGCCAAACCCGAAGGCTGATGACAAGGGTAGGGAGGGCAAGAGCAGAAGAGTTTGCAGGTAACCTGCGATAATGCCTTCTCCATCTTCCAGCTGCAACCCGAAGCGAGTACTGACAAGATATGAGATTACGTTGTTATTGGACAATGAACTGGATTTACCAGCATCAGGGTTTTAAACCTTCAGCTGAACACCTTTGCAGCTCACATCTGTACTCACCCAGTTGGCAGTGCAGTTCTTTATTCACCTTACCTGTGAGAAGGCACTTTTTAAGATTACTATTGTCACGAACAAGGCAGCAGCCTGAAAGTGGACACAAACTATTCAAATCCCCTTGCTTTCTGCCAAGCTCAACACAGGCTTTTCAATCCGATTTTAATAGCAGCATCTTCTGTTAGTGAATTGTGGGAGACACACTGACACTATAACCAGTGAGCAGGTCGTTTTGACCCACTGCTACCAGAAGCAGCATGACTAATAGCCAATTAGATGTGGTTTTGGACACATGTCAGGGGAGCATTTTGATTTTGTTATGTGTTAGTACAAGTATTTGCAGACTTTGTAACATGATGCAAAAGCATACGACAAGTGGTCAATTCCAGCAAAAAATCCTTATAGTTATTTCAGGGGATGATTTACCTTTGTCAGAAAAAAATGATTCAAAAATTGTACTTGAAGAAAAAATAGGCAGAACATCAGTGTTTTTGAAAACTGGTTATTTGACAACACTGGAAACAGTGGTCCTCATCCATGCAACCAAACCAAGTGTGCGTAGCTGTCATTTCTAGCTACTGACCCAGCCAGCCAGGGCAGTGTTTCAGGGATAGCCACGAGGAATGACGTGACATCCCCTTCCCCGGACTCATTCAGTCCGGAATTTATCAGCCACGTTTAGTAGCGAATACAGCTACAACAGATTACTTCTACAGTACCCAAAAAGTATTAGGGAGTTAACTGAGGCTTGAATTTGAATATGAGAACAATTTCAAGCCTGAAGGTGTCTAAAAACCTCCTTTAGGGTAGGTGGCTACACCTCTAACCCCAACTCTGAGTTCGGTTCAGCCTGACAGAGCGGTTCACCAAAACGTTACAGCATTAATTCGGATATACCCAAACTTCCAGAATTTATAATAGTTACTGGTAAGTAACTGAGAGTTCACTCTTCCGTATGAATCACAGTGCTGAATCCCAGGCCCAGGGAAATTTTTGGGGGAAAAAACCCCACTTTAGAGGCAAGGCATATCTACTTATGGTTGAGAATTCTTGTATCTGGGATGAATAAGCTCTCAAGTCACACAAGCCCATGATGACCTGCTGAAGAAGGCTCCTATCTTTCCTCAAATCACCAGCCTCAATTCCACATTTTCTGGGAGAATGCCATTCTCCAGTGCATCAAAACTAGCATACTCCAACTGTCAGGTTTGGTTACCAATTCCTTTTCCTGCCTAGAAAAACAGATCGCTACGGCAAAAAAGGTTTAACAGTAGCCCTTGTTTCCAATGGCAATCTTTTGTCCTGATGGACACATCTGTTTAAATAGTAAAAATAGTTTTCTGGGCAGCAACAGGACATTCTTCTTCCATGCTCTCTCTCGCATAAGGCAGAGCCCTCCCCCGCGAATCAGACATTTGATCCAAACTGGCTCCATATGGGACCAGCTCAGCCTCCTGTGCTTCATGCTCCAGGAATGACAAACACTTCTGGAAATGCACAAAAGGCCACCTGAGATGACTCAACATACAGCGTCAACAGTTGAACTTACTAAGTTGTGGACATGGTGTTGTCGGCTCCAGGGGAAGAATCCCTTCTCTACCTTCCTCCCCAACAAACTTGCTTACTACGGTTTATGTAGTGCACGGGCGGTTGTTTGAGGACTACGCTTGATGTGCTCTGCCTTCCACTAGCAAGCTGAACCCTCAATAGCTTTGTGGCAGCGCCGCTGAAACAAGAAATCGTGGAAATACAGCAAGCAAGAACAAAACGAGGACACCCTCCCACCCCCGGCCAAAACCCCTCCCAAACCCAGCCAATACACGGATGAGCCGACATAATTCTTCCCCAGTTTCCCTGTTCTTTGGTTTGGTTCTGAGCTCGCTCCGAGTTCTTGCAGGAAGGGTAGTTCAAACGGCAGCGCGTGTGCCAGACAGCAGCGCGATCACGCAAGGGCTCCCACGGAAACGGCCGAGCCCAGAGGGTTCACGACTACATCTAATCCGACTGCGTCAGCAGCAGCGTCTTGCAGAGATGCTGCGCTCGTCGCCTGTTTGTCAGCGACTTCCTATTTTCTAGGCCTGGTTCAGTAACACCTCAGCCAGTGGAAAGCTGCCAGGGATCCGAGGCAAACCACCAAATACAATCGCTTCGTACTTCAAGAGATTAAAGACACAAAATAGGTTATTTCTTAAACTTGAGTTTTTCAAGAGTCAGTCTTGAAAACAGGCATTGTTTTTCCACAAAAAGCTACATTACAATCAAAATCTGAATTAAAATCAAGACATTTGAACGTCATAGATTATAAATATTACAGAATAGAACTCTTCAGTCTCACATTCGACCTAACTTCTTTATGAACAAAACTTCTTCGTTATGGTACTAAATTACCAATTTAAAAACAGTTCCGTGGTTGTAACATAAAACGCATAATTAGGAAAAATATAGATGTACTGTCTTACTTCCTTAGGACAATTTTATTCCAGTACTTTTCTCCTCTGGACAGAGGAAGCTATTGTAACTGAGCACACAACAGCTCTTTCATAATAGAAAAAGTTACCAGCGTGCACCTAAGTCGCATCGAGAACAGGGGCTCTATACAATGTCCAGAGCCTGTTGAGAAACACACAGCTTTTATACGCTGTGGATTAAAGAGCACAACCATCTGGTCAGCTTTCAGGCTGAATGAGCCAACGCTGTCCTGCATGCCAATTTGCCCGATCGACAAAAAAAGAGGCCTATTATACATCTGCCTCAGTAATGTCTGATGTTGCGGATTTAGCAACACTCTCCTGTTTTATGATTATTTCCAGTTTTAGACTTTAACAATACACTTATTTCTACGGGTACAACTGGCATTGCTGCGTAGTACAGAAACTCTCGTCTCGCTTCATTATGTAAAATTAAGATTTAAAGGATAATGGCACTAAACTGACACTTTTTACATTGTTTTTAATTCCTTCTTCCAACTTTTTACAAGATTCACTATCGCAGAAGCCAAAAGGTGAAGGATTAAAAGAGGTCTTCACATAAAAGCTCTAAGGATTGATATTTAATGAACTGTGAGATGTAAATCAATGCACAACAGCACAGTTTAAGCTTAAAATACTAGGATAACATTTATATTAAAAATAATTCACCTACAGATAATATAGTCTAGTGTTTATTGTATGTTATGGAAGGTACACTTGAATTTCAAAAATTTAAAACATATAAAAAGTGGTTAAGGGCTAACATTTTATCAACATGTGATAAATGTGTAAGAGTGTTTATTATACAGCAGGGTACAATGGTAGTGTTAATGCCAACAGGGCACCACAGAAGTTAGTTTAAAAAAAATTTCCACTATGCTTTATACAAACAACACCACTTGCTGTTGTTTAAGAGTATCGGGAGAGGATCGCTGTCTGAAGGATAAGCAGTCCTATAACATTTTTAATGTTAGATAGTGTCATAGTACGTAGATCGGTGAATGTTTCAAAATAAAACTAGAAATGCTGTAATTACTTCACAGAAATGCACATCCAATATTTTTTTTTCAATAAGAACAATAGGTACAAGATTATAACTCTCCCTATATGAAATAATTTACACACAGATGAAAGCTACACTATCTAAAATAATCACTAAATACATTTTTCTTCTGGGAAATAAACAAGCAATTTTTGTTTTGCATGATCAATATCAAAAAACATATAGCAGAACTATTTTTTTTAACATAACTGATGTTCTAAAATAAAAAAATTAAAAAAAAAAAAAGAAGAAATGAGGAAAAAAAGATTTTTCATGAATGTGCAACCTAAAATCAACCAAGCTTATATTGTAGTACAACCATATTAAGAAACCACTGATCAGAAATACAACTTTATGGAAAAAGTTTATAATCCACAAAACTGTTCATCAGGCCATAAAGTAAAATAGCTCCACAGTTTACAGATAAAACTGAGGCCACAAAGATGCGTGCTATGTCTTATCTCCAGTAAGTAGATACTTAGGCAGAGGATGTGACGCTTTGTTTGTAGACAGCATGGTATGCGTTTCTCAGCAAGACGTAAGGGAAACAAGACTCCAAGAGATCCATTGTCAGGAACGGAGACTCCTGCACAATCTGAAAAACACCAGAAACACAGCGTTTTGCAGAACACCTTCTGCTGGAGGTACTTCTGGTCTGCACCACACCACCACTCACATATTTCAGAGCAGAAAGGAGTAATAAAAAGTTTAAGGGTTGGGGAGAAACACATTGCTACAGTCACAAAGTCAGCAATTCATCTTTCCTAGATACACAGTCACCTACAGCACTCCTGCCACTTCCCAGTGATACAGGATAGTGAAGGAAAACCTCCGAGCAGAGAGCATTTCCCTCCCCCTACTCTGAACAGTGCTGCTTTTATGTGAAATTTCATTTTAATACTGCATGTACTAAGTGTTCAATGAAAACGATCCAAACAACGTGACACGATATTCTAGGCAACAAAGGACGATGGTTAAAATACATCTGTGTGTTGGGGGAATGAAAACATTTCATTTCCAGCATCGGAATGTCAGGAAGAATGACATAAAAAATTATTTCCCACTGGTCGATGAGCTACAGCACACAAGGTGACACCCAAAACCCCTCTGCTGAATGACGCGATGTGGGGCCTGTTCCTGAAGTTAGCAACACGTAAAATAGACAAAAGCTTACCATGTCTAGTAGTAGGTAAACGGATTCTCTGTTCCTTGTAGTAGTTTTGTCCGTCTCCTGGCCAATCTTCAGCAGACTAGACGATGCAAGCTACATAAAAAACCCAAGAATTTCGAAGCAGTAAGTAAAACAAAATGAAAAAATTGATCAACTTCTGCTATTTGGCTATACACACACACAGACCCTTTCTGAAGAAATCGATATCCTAGCCAACAGACACTGCGGTGTACTAGTAACTACAAGGGAAAGTAAGTAAAACCCTGAACACACAAACCATCACCGGGCTTCTCAGTGAGCCATTTCTGTTTAGTTCTGGCAGTGTTTAATAAGAAATATGTGCTATTCTAATACAAAAAGTGAATTAACTTACTGCAAAGAACTTGTGGTTGTAATCACTGGTTGGCCATTATAAAGCCTACTGAAACTCAGAACTTCCATGGGATCAAAAATCTCCCCTTCTGTGTCTTTCTCAAACCACATATAAACTTACTTCACTTTGGTAAGACTGAAAGTGATTGGAGCTTTCACTGTTTGAAGTTACACCCATTTTGGAACAGAAGGACAAATTAAGTTTTACTTCCTAAACTACATTTTTAAGTAAAGAAATATCATCCTAAGTGTGAATGAGTAGTATTTTATCAGACCACAAGCAACCCTACAAAAACTAGTTTTAAAAGATATCCTAGACACTTGTAGCACGTACAAGCTTTACAAGCTCAGGATGACAGAATACAGTAAAATGCTTAATTTGCAGATGCACTGATGACCCATGTTTTCACGCCTTACAGGAATTTGCAAAAAACCCTCTTTTTCAACTTTCAGATGCACAATCATCATTTACGCCCCTCACATCAAACAACGGCCATGTGCCCAAACCACATTTAACCAGAAATGGGATTATAACTTAAAATGTTAATTTTAAAATCTAAATCAAGATTTTTCTTTGGAAAAAAAAAAATCTGACATTAATCAATTTGTAATATAACGTCAATGTGCAAACTGCAAAACAATCTTAGCACATACTCATCAGTATTAAATAACCTACTAAGTTTTATCTGTATTTAATTAACCTTGACAGAAAAGCAGATCATCCCCAGCAGCACATTTTCTTCTTAAGAGAAATATTTTTCTTTCGGACTAACAGTAAGTGATATATAAAAGGTGCTAGAAAAGACAGATTATCAAAGTATCTGAACCGTCAAGCCGTGCTCTGTGCAGTAAAAGCAGTGGTCTGAAACCAGTTCGTAAACAGTGAAAAAATGCAAACCTCATACCAAAAATGGTTTTTATCACATGAAACTCTACTGGTTTCCTTCACTTGTCAAACGTATGCAACTTGACACAACCATTTCTCTTTCATCTTTTACAGCCAGCAGTTGCATTAGACAAGGTCAATAGCCAAAGGGATTTTTTCTGCTTTACAAAATGCAATGAACCTCCAGAAATGAAAGGTCTTTTTAAAGAAAAGGAAAAAAAAGAAAAGAAAACTTCATTCTGTGGACTTTCCATTACAGAAAGTTACCGTTATCCCACCGTCATATGCATGAGGCATCTAAGATAAGGGAGGGGGGAAGAGATACATTTTCATATTTCAAGGCCAACAGCAAAAATCACTCAAAATCAGTAGCAGTTCTTAAAAATTTAAGTGAAGCTGTCGTTTTAGCCTTTAGTTTCCCCTCAAGTATCGGCTAATTAAGAGCCATTTTAAAAATTCTATTTCTACTCGGGCAGCACACCAAAACGTATTTAAAGTGCATCATCACCACCTAAGGGCTTTTGATTTTTTTCGAAGCATCACTAAGGATTTCAGAAGCTTTGATCTTCAAGCTACTCTGAAGCATAAAAATTCCTCTCCCCAAATATCCCTGCAACATACGGCTATCTGTTACCATTTAAGAAGGGCGGACATGTCAGAGGGTACAACTCCAAAGCTACTCTGGAGTTACCTTCTTTGAAAAGGTAAAATAAACTAAAGACTGCAACACATCATGGGAAAGAGTCTGCTAGACAGAATCTTGATTTTATATCCACTGCACAGTTCTTTCTCCAGTCACGGGCCACACAGCTGAAGAGATGGTATGTGCTAAAATATTAAAGATTCTACTGAAAAAAACATCATGACACTTGTACTAATTTGCTACTGTTTCTTTCCAACATCACACAGAGCTGGCTATTGCTAAAGGACTACTCCTCAGTTTAACCCACATCTAGACTGGTATTAACAATAAGCTTTTCTCTCCTGTATTCTAAAACCAGATTTATATGAAATCAGCTGCATCCCAAATTAATATTATGTTTTCTACCCAAATCTGAAAATACTTCCTGAAGTGAATAGATATTTTTCTTCTTAAGATACAAATTTTAACCTATTGCTAGACTTCAAAAAGTAACTTACCCACACCTGATTTTCTCCTAATCAAAATCAACACTGTATTATAGAGTAACTTTAGTTTTTCTGTGATCTGTAACTGTAGAAAAATAAATACTACATGCATTATGAAGCAATATTGCTATTGGAATAAATGTTGGTTAATCAATACTCATCCATGTTAATCTAAGTCTTTATAGCATGCCCTTGTGATTAAGAGTACTCATGGCTGATTGCCGCTGCAATAGCAAACACACTGATAATTTAGTGATAGCACTGCACAAGCTACACTCTGTGTAAAACTTGACTGAGGGGCTTTAGGGGGTGAGAGTTCCCCTTTTTAGCGGAGCTAGCTCGAGGAATGAAGTCATACATACAGCCAAAAATTCTTTAAGACGGTCTTCAATGCTTCCCTTGTGGATGGTAAATAAAGCTGCAGCAATCTGGTTGATCGCCTTCGCCAAGCAGTGAATGTTGTTGCAGTGCCCTAAACAAAAACATACACAGATCACCTCAGCATCGTGTTTGAACACAGCAGTATTCTTTGGAACGTATCACCAAGGAGCAAACACTTGTCACAATGAAAATGTGGAAAGCCACCGGCTCTCCTTCCCGAATGCTGCAATGGTCACAACCACCTGGTAACAATCCCTGTGGCTTTTAGAAAGAAGGAAAAATAAATATTGGGAGTTGATTTGGCTATGAAACTTGAGGGTATTACCCCTTGACTAGGCTAAAGAGACATGTGCAAGCAGGACTTTTTCAAGCTAAATTCACTATTTTTCTCCCCTCTGAGTAAATGAACAAGTTGTCATGCCCAGAGAGCATTCACCCGAGAGATCTACGGGAACTCAAGACAAAACTGCCAAATTGCTAACTGCTGTATGTAACATCTTGCCCAAAATTCACCCAGGCTTCAGAAGCCTGGGAGGTGATTAAATGACACCAACTTTCAGAGAGAGCAGAAGAACTGCTCCCCAGGAAGCCTGGTATCTCTTCATAGAATCACAGAACGGTTTGAGTTGGAAGGGACCTTAAAGCCCATCCAGTCCCACCCCCTGCCATGGGCAGGGACACCCTCCACTAGACCAGGTTGCTCCAAGCCCCATCCAGCCTGGCCTTGGGCACTTCCAGGGATGGGGCACCCACAGCTTCTCTGGGCAACCTGTCCCACTGCCTCCCCACCCTCTCTGGGAAGAATTTCTTCCTGATATCTAATCCAAATCTCCCCGCTTTCAATTTAAACCCATTACCCCTTGTCCTGTCACTACAGGCCCTTCAGGCCATTGTAAGAAGTCCCCCCTCCCCCAGCTTTCTTATAGACCCTTCAGGCACTGGAAGGCTGCAATAACGTCTCCCTGGAGCCTTCCCTTCTCCAGGCTGAACACCCCCAACTCTCTCAGCCTTTCTTCATAGCAGAGGTGCTCCAGCCCTCTGATTAATTTGCCTCCTAGACAAATTAAGTCAATTCTACCACTTTTAAACGAAGTTAACAGACATGGAGGCAAATATCTTGGGCAAGCTCTGCCATATGTAAAGGAGGAGGTCACTGAAGGAGTTAGGAAGCATACAAAAGCATGCAAACACTACTGATTCTTACCAATTCTTTCTGACCACTGCTGAGCACTGAGCTCATCTTTTCATTCAGTCATTTATCAAGATCATGCCTGAATAGTAAGGTCAGCTAGATCCCATCACTCTACATGAGAAAAAGTAATTTTTTCCCCCATGTGTATCATGATTGTTACTTAAAATGAATTTTATCTGTCATTATATTGCACAATTTACACAGTATCATAATATCTATCCGCAGCTCTTCACTCCTCAATAACTTCACGTGATATGAAAGTTTGCTCACCTCACTCTTCACCCTCCATCTGGGTGGTCTGCGAGTATGTCGACTAGTAGGTCTCAGCAAAGATCCCTGTGTATCTCCACCAGTGGGCCCACCCCCGAATTGATCCTCCTACTCTGTCTCCTATCTTTTAATTAAATACTGCTGCATGAATAGGCTAGTTTAAAAAAAGAGCAGATCACCACTTCCCCTGAACATCAGTCAAGAACATCTGTTCTTCTTAATTCTGATTTAAGTCTGTATTTTTTGTTTTTTAAATGGCTTGATTTTTTGAAGTGACTTCATTTTTATGTCTCAGGCTGCAGAAAAAGCATCAGCAAGGGAATTCAGCTGACAAACTGTTGCCTTCCAACCTGCGATGGCTTTCAAGTATTTGGAAAAGGCTGTATGTCTTGCAGACTAGTGTTCTGTTCTAGTCTGTAGATGACAAATTCATCCTCTAGCCTGGTATTTGACTAGCAGCTCAGATTTTTTACTGGGAACAAACGTAACGGTCTGTTGGAGTCAGGGCCTTTATCTGGAGCTAGTGTAAGAAACAGGCTTGATCCTGAAGTAGGCAGAGGGAAAACAGACATTGCTAAAGCTGCCCAAGAACGGTCTGTATTTGGGAGGTATGTCTCGCCAGATTAGAAAGCTGAAACTCCTTCAAATCTGTGACACGTTGGTGGATAAATTCAGGATTTGTCCAGGGAATTTACTTCATAAAAAGCAGCATTTATTAAGTTCACATTCTGGAAACAGCATCTATATTAAGTGTCTAAAGCCAGATGTTCTACAATAAGGGCAGAAATATTTTGCAAGGAGTAATATTATGCAAGGAAGGCAGGACTGACAAGGTCTATTCTGTTTGTTCAGTTATTTTTGTAGAGTGAACATATTTTATATATTCCTTTTGCCAGACTTTTCCTCCCAATAAAAAAAGAGCCCACTCAGTAAAGAATTACATAATACAGAGGCCACATCTCATAAAATCAGTAGCAACTCTTAATATGGGCTTTGAGTCCCTGATGTAACTTGTCTCCAGTCATAGTTTTATGACATCTTATTAACTGTTCTTAAAGAACCCACTTTGAAATAGGCTTTGTCTGACTGCACGTTAAGAGTTCCTGAATATAAATGAAATCACAGAAACTGGAGTATTTAAGCTACATGATATAAAGCAGGCAGAAGACAGGAATTAGCTGTTGTTTCAGACTGCTAAGAACCTGAGGAATAAAGAGGGTGCGTGGAAGAGAGGGGAGTTTAAGGAAGGCAACCTGCATGAGCTTTAACTTGCTGGAGAAACTCTAGCTAGACTGATTCACACTCTTAGAAATAAATTTGCAGAGGGGTGAATGGGAAAATATAATCACTGTTTAAACCTTGTAGTACTGTTCTCCTGGCAGGCAGTGTTCAGTTTTGAAACTCTACAGTGGTAAGGTAGTTTTGAAGGAGAAACCGGTAGCAGAAAATGTTTCCAGAGGGTTTCTTTCATGAAACTATAAACAAGTAATATTTAAGAGATGTGGTCTTAAATACACATAAGCAAGTTCATTTCGACTGACAGAAGAGAATCAGCCTGACTGCCCTTGAACAGGCAAGTTTCTACCTGTGCCCCTCACCAATCACATTTGATACTCCCTGCCCTTCCCAGTATTCTGAGTTTCTCGTTCAGCCATCGTGACTTTGAAAATGCTCACAAAAAGTGGTAGAAATACTATGAGAGTGCAGATAACATGAAACAACTCTGTGAGTTACCCATTGCTTGCATCAGAAAAAGCTGTGAACTCTAAAATTCGTAACTTTTCAAATCAGTGTCCAAGTTGTACTCATTGCATCACATTTATCCAACCTTTTCACGATTGGTAAAAGGCTACACTATGTTTAAACTTAAACTAGAGCTAACAAACCTCTCAAAACTGAAGAAAATGTTAATCAACCTCATTTAAACAACAATCTTGGGTCTCTCAAAAACTCTGATTTGCATACCACGCTAAGTGACACAGTATGCTTTCAGAACTTGTTGTCTTTTCCTGGTACTTTAAAATTTCTGAAGTCAGTTTAGATGTTCTTTGTGAGTTAAATTTTAACTGAAGTAAAAATAAGGTAGCTTTAAAAAAATGAAACAGAAAAAACACACTGTACCCAGTAAATGGATGCAGAATAAACATGGTCTTTTCTATAAGCCATGCTACACATCACAAAGGAAATAGCTTGAACAGCCAAAAGGTGACTTTTGTATGTGTTGGAACAGCTTTATCATTCTTCTTCTCAAGTTAATTTTGTCTGAAAGAAGACTTTTTTTCGTGGATTACATGCGAAGAATTTCCTTGAGGCAAAGATATTTTTTCTTTCTAAATAAGAAAGTTGACCTACTGCGTAGGATGTAATTCTGTTCACAGCTTACACCTTCCAGACTCTGTTTTCAACATTTTACACTTAGTAATATGAACAGCATATTAAATATAGAAAAGACACCTTGTATAAGTGGCCCAAAGCCAATGTAAACATTACTAAAACATCTATACTATTATATATTAAGCCTCACTGTATTTAATGTAGAATGTAACCTCCAGCAATATTAGGATGAGATTGCCCCCTACAGTATCTGAACTCTTCTGAAAATCTCAACTGGAAGACTCATTTTTTCACAGAAAGTTATCTCAAACAAGATAAGTAAATGCTCCTTGACTTTGAGAAGAACTTTCCTGGATGAGGGCTGATTTCTAAGTTTTGCTCACCAGAAAATATAAGTGAATATTTAAAGCAAAAGTATTCAAGAAACTAGCAGGAGTCTTATGGAGAACTCATCAACAGCAAATATTTAGCTGACTGTACATTACCTTCAATGGCGGGGCTATACTGAGACATCACATTACTAGCCAGAGTCGGCAAGGAGACTGCCACGAAGACCATGAGAAGGCAAGCGATTTTATACTCCTCTTCTGGACTAATGTTTTCTAAAATCAAAAAAAAAGTCCTTGAATTAACAAAGTCATCTTGAAGTATTTCCTCTGAACTGCAGGTAGTTCAGAATATAAAATCTTTGAGCGAACTGAAATGGAAACTTGTAGACAACAAACTCAAGGTGTGTATTGTGAAAGGAGGAATATTAGCCAGTCTCGCCAAAAGACGCAGGGTGGAGCTTCAAGAGTACCAGTGTGTTAGCTACAAGAATGAAGGCAAGGCGCTGCCACCCTATCACTTCTAACCATTTAGTAACTGACACTTTAATACGCTGAGCAGAATAGTAGTTTTACATGCTGGTGTAAATGCAGTTATGGCTCTGAGGTGAAGAGAGCTTCTCTTGCACTCTCCCAGAGCAGGTGGTGATGTGCACTCACCTCAACTCACACTAAAACCCTGCGTTTTCAAAAACAGCAGCACCACCACACATTACATCAGTTTAATAAAAAGGTCAACATTTTGTGAAATACAGTCCTTACATCTATACAAACTGAATTACTAAAAGCAAAATACTTCAAACTGCAGAGGTAAGAATCAAAATACAAGATCCTAATGGAATATGAAAAAATACTGAAATTCCCTGTCTTGTTCACCCGCTTCAACGTTGCACAGCTGCACCACAATGAAAAGAGCCTATTTAAAATGCTATTTCAGATACTGGCTATCTTCCAAAGACACACCTACACATTCCATACATTTAATGGATACAAACAGATCTTATTTTAAGGTACACAAATTGTGCTTGACACTTGAGTTGCAGTCTTAAAATGCCACTGGGAATTAGCTGTACTTTCCCCTCTCAGAATAACTACTATTAAAGAACAACTTAGGTAGCATTTAAAATAATCACCATCTGATGATAACATTAACTATCCATTACAAAGGGATAAAAAGCAATAAAGTGCTCAGTGAGGAAGATAGGGGGAAAAAAAAGCTGAAGACTGTCAAAAGGCACTTAAGAGTCCTAATTCATGCCTTCGCACCTGCCAGAGTAAACAAAACGGAAAAGCTTAGGCAGTGGTGCTTTAAAGCAAGTAAGAGGAAGCACTACACATGTTAGAACATTAACGTGCTCATTTTACCTTGTTTCCCCTTGTAAGCTCAGTGTTAACACTTGTGTAACACACCGGTAACACCATGTTGTGAAATTCATGAAGTTGGCATTTCGGCTCCCAACGCCTCCTCATGCGGCAGGGGTTTGTCACAGCTCTGTACAACAGAGCTGACCATGTCCACACTTGTTCACAAGACAGTCCTCCTTTCATTGTCCTTAAACTACAGTAGCTTTCACCAATAGCTATTAACCCCCTTCAACATGCACTCGTTACTCTTTTCTAGGTCACCAAGCTCATTCACGTGGTTGAAAAGATTCTCAAGCTAGCACATCAGTAGGCAGCTGGCACAAATAATTCATGTTCTTATGCTATTTATGGAGTTCATCGGCAGAATAAAAAGGACCCAAGAGATGAAAGTCTCCTCCTAGCACTTCCAACACTTCCATACCTGGGTGCATTTATTGTTTTGCTACTCCTAGTGTGGGTTGTGGGGGTTTTTTTCCTTTCCCCCCACCTTACGTGTGTTTGAGTTGTAACTTCTTACCTGACTTTTGGGAAGACAGTGCTACGACCAAGGCAGGATCAATCTCACAAGGCAATCCAGCAGCTGATGACAGCTCGTATACATTCATTGCCACCTGGGGACCAGAAGAAAGAGAATTACAAAGAAAGACAACATTGAGTGCGTTTTGTGTAAGCAAGATGATGCCGTTCTGCTGACGTGTTTAAAATGTTCGAATTAGTGTTTGAGGCACTGAGGAATTTCAGAAACTTGGCTGGAACAAGATAGAGAGACTCTAGATTCTTGTTTTGTTTCTAACCTACGTTGAGCAGCTGGGTCAGTACTCTCTGTGCTAGATTATCATTTCTTTTTGTCGAGCCAAACAAAGCTTGTATACTTTTCTACATTACCTCCAAAGCAAACATCCTGACTTCCAATTAGTTGTTTCTGTATCTTTCATCACTGTTCAAGAGAAGCTCACAGATTTTCTCTACCAGAGCTGAAGTATCAGCTAACATCTGCAAATATTGCATTTTTAGACAAAAGCCAAAAGTCACAATCCGGTGAAATATTACAGTAAGGCAGAAACCTTACAACATTCCAATTTGATACAGATTCAGTGTCCGGTGATTCTAAGCGCCAAGAATTAGACTCTAAGTGGCCCTAACACTTGGAAGAACTAAGAGCATCTTGAAACATATTCCATTTTCCAGCCTGCCCCAGGCTGTGTCTTTTATTGCCATGAACAAATGCTCCACACAGTTGTTCTCTCTTTCCCCAGGTTACATTTTGGACGAAGCATCTGAAGCTGTAGTTCAGATGCATCTCTGCAAAAGCAGGTTCATGCCAAACACAAAGGACTACAGAAGACGCTACCAATGTGTCCTACTGCCATTAATATTTGAAAAGTTTTACACTTCACCCATAAATCTCACATGGGGTTGGTCAGCTGCACGTAAGGGATATTGTGCAGGCTATCCTTATTCGTGTGCTCCAGTCTGGCTACCCGAGGGCACGTTCTGATATGATAAGCATATGGTGTTTGCACAGTGCTATGCTGTCAGCAGGACATCTGATATTACCTACATTAAAAGAGTTACAAACCATTCTGGACAGGAGCTGGTTCACAACAAACTGGTTAAGGAACGACAGTGGAACAAATGCAAGTTTGTTTCAAAAAAGCCTCTACAGATATCCCAACCACTTAATATTAAAATAACCAAAAGGGGAACAAATCCCCATTTTGCCAGTCATTCCAATCATAAGTTTCAGAGATACTGAAATAAAAACATTTCATAAAAAGTATTTATTTCATCAACAGCTTTAAAGCTATTTATGCTTTGCTTGGTAAATTCTGTACATAGCAAATTACTCTTATTATGTCCTAAAATATCTCCAATTGGGCAATTGTTGCAATCCATTGTACAAAGCCTTGTAAAGATCTGTCTGTTGACATGCCTTCACTTAAGAGAAAAAAAAAAAAGGCTGGCTTATAGTCCCAAAAGAAGCTTTTTCTGCCTACAGTTGCACTGCTGTATGTGACAAGGCCAGGAGAAAGCTCAGACAATGAGCTGCTGATTGTCCACAGGGCTTAATTGTCAGCAGGCTCATAGCACAGTTCTGGCGCTTCCAACAAGCTGTTTTCAAGACAAAGCTCTGGCAGAGCTGCAGGGTAGCACATGTCAGAATTCCCAATATTCCCAGTAGGCACTATGGACAAGACTACACAGGTTTGGCGGCTTCTCCACGCACAGTCTTCCAGCATTATCCAGGCAAGCCATGTACTCTCAAAAAAGCCCACGTGGCATCACGCCACACCACAAGACACGACATCTACGGCTGATACCACGTGAACACCAGCATGGGGGACTGTACCACAGCACTTAAGAGTTTATTTCAGACACTTTGAACCAGAAAAAGACACCCACACAAAACAGGTATATTTAAGAATCACTGTGGAACTATAGCAGACCCAGAGAAGGCCAACAGCCAAACATTACGTGAAGCTGAGGCAACAAGGTAGCGCTACGTGGCACGAGCCAGAGAACAGTCCTCAGCGTGGTTTTATTTAGCAGTAGGTAGTGGGTTTTGCCATCCAATTATTCCAGTGACCGCAAATTACTCCAATGACTTCCAGGAGAGAAGCAGGAAGTACCATGCTTTCTCGTATCTGCCCATAGAAATGAGGTTCAGTGATGTCTTTAGAGATCCACCGAGATGTTTAAAATGATCTGTTATCATCAGCTTAAAAATATCAGTGGTAACATACGGTCTTCAATGATCATTGCTACAGCCTGTACCCCACCCTATTTTTCAGCACTCCTTTGATAACAGAAGGTGTAAGGTGCTTTCTAAAAAGATCAAGTAATGTAAGCAGTGCACTTCCCTTCACATCTCTTCTGCATGCCAATTCCGTAAGTTCAACAGGACACTGTGTTTTGGTGATCAATGATCTTCTCTGTAACTATAGGTGGGAATTTTAGAAGGGTTTTTCTTGAGAAGTGCAAGGACAACTTGCACCATTTTGACACAATTTTTACCATGAACCAGTATCCCAGAAGTTAATTTTCCATAGCATTTCCACAGAATTCCTCTACCGTAGTACGAATTCCAATGTTTTCTGGGACATCAAACATCCAAGGCTGGTTTATCATCGCTGCAAGTTTCAAAAAGCATGTGATCATATTTTGGAGTGTAACACCATACACACGAAGTTTCTGTAACTTGTCATATTCTTCACGCAACCTCCGACTCAGACAGACTGCTAAACCATGTCTTCTGAAACCATGAGGCCCGCCATAATGGACTGTGAACTGTTCTGGCAATGTACTTTTAAACAGGAGAAGGATGGTTTTTTTATTTAGTGAATCTTCATACACAACAGAACTTAAGTCTCTTTCCTCAAGAGTAAATGGGAAAATGTAAACATCAGGTTCAGGAACACCACCACATTCTGGCCCTCAAAAACCAGCTAGGCTGCAGCTACTGTGCATATGTGTCCAGCTTCCACAAGGATTTTTGGATGGAAACATACTACCATTCAGAAGCAAGGGATCTTAGTTAAGCTGCCAACTATTTTTCAAGTATTTCAGACAGTGGGTTCACAAGAATGTTCTATTTAAGGTCAAAATTAGACTTGTAACTATTACATGCACACAGCTCCAACCATGTACACAGAGCCCATGAAAGAGTTACACTGCTCACACCATGAAGCAGCTCAGGATTCTTCCCTTCATCACCTAGTCACATTTTAACAAAATTCTTAATTCCTTCCATGAAAGTTCTCAAATGTGAGCACAGACTGTGCTGTTCCTATCCATGGTTGTTTTTCTCCAGAGCACTAAGAGGCTGCAGATGCACAAATGTCTAGCGCTTTGGGGAAAAAAAAAAAAAAGGGTGTTCTTTGTTTCTGGATGTTTCACTCTAAGCAGGAAAGTCTTGCCCCTTACATATTTTCATTAAGCTCCAAAAATGACTCCAGCACCCTTTGGGCCAAACATTACCTTCATGTCAGTCTCTCTTGGAATGTGATCTTTAAAGTCCTCAATGGAACTTACAAGGAAAGGAATGTGGTAGGATAAGACCTAAGAGAGACAAACACAAAATGAGAAACAATACTTCCCATGTCAATGACCACTTAGACACTGATTTTACTGGACTTATTAGTTTATAGGAAATAAATTTTTATTTGATCCATATTAATTTATTTGTAGATTGAAGACATTAAAGCCCAATGAACACAAAATCAAGCTGTTTGCAAAGAAAGGGAATTGAAAGCTTTTAAAGCGTACTAAACAGAAATAGAGAGCCATGCTCAAACTAAACCCGGTATATTTTAATGTAACATTTCTCTGAACCGTACTCAAAAAATAGATCCCCCCCCCCAACCTGCAATTCAAAGTTATGATTGAGCGCTGCCATTTTACCCGCATGCCAACCTCTTAAGAGGCGTTACTCCTAAATAACGAAGGATTTAGGATATGCCAATTCATTCCATTAAATTAAATACAATGAAAATTATTCACGACATTCAGTTATTTCTTACATCTCTAAGTGCTTCCTGTGCCAAGGATCGGAAAGACAAGATAACGCCAATAATCGTCATTCTCTTCAAAACACTGTCAACAGCTGAAGAGAAACAAGAACAACAGTGAACAAGAACCTGTTGATGTTTACAAGCTCAATTCTTCAAAAAAGAAAACATTTAACAAAATCCTGGGAAAAAACACGAGGTACTAAAACAATGGCATTCCTTAAAAGAGCCAAAATAAACAGTGCTAAAGCAGGCTGTTATAGCTGAGTTGACGATGGGATTTTCAGTAGAAAATGGTTCATGGAATGAACCCCGTTACACACAGCTGACAATACTGGATGCTAAACACTAGTTCTGTGTTTGAAGCCAAAAATGTCTTTTTATAATAACTATTTTTGTTAGGAATTATTACTTTTGTTAATTACGTGTACAATTTCTTTCCAAGAGTGCAGTAACTTATACTGTGATGGAATCAAATCAGGAAAGATTGTGGTTTGTATTCTACAGCTATGGACCCAGTTTGCAGGTTTCTGCTGTTACAGCCATACGTTATCATCACTGAAAAGATGCTCAGGGTTCACCCACTACTATAGTGCCCGTGTACTGATTAACACTGAAATCTCACTTTGTCTGTACATAGGACTGGAAAATTTAAAAAGATACAATAGTTTATACAAGCTCGTATACATTTTGAAGCTTCTGTGTACTTAATACAGAGAAAATGATTTTTCTGATTTTCATTACAAACAGAGACAGTTCTCTATCTTTAGTAGGCCCTTGCTAGTTACCCACATGATAATCTTTTGAAGAGCGCTGCCATCTGGTCTGGCTTGTCGAAGCTGGTCCTCATTTGTGTCAGAACTTCCACGTTCTCCACCACAAGTTTCTAAGAGGAAGCAAGGATTCAGGTCAGCTACAGATTTCAGTATGTTAACAGACTAATGGTTTAGGATATTTCAATCTGACAGAGGTAACCACACTCATGGAATACAGATGTACCCACTGTGTTCTTAATGGGACAAAGGATCAGTATTATCGTCAGGCACTAACTACTCTGCAGAAAAGCTAGCTCTGAATCAAAAAGCAGAGAATTAGATACCCCTTAGAACATGACTTTTATATTCAGTGATGTGTATAAACTTCTTAAAACAAGGGAATGAAACTCAGTGAGACCAGACAACATCTCCTCATGCTATTGAGCTTTTTATAAGAAAGGGTACATATATCAATAAAAATGCAGAATCACAAAGTAATCCATCCTTTTGGGTTGCTCCTTTCACTAGTTCTGCTAGGAACAGAAATTTAATGTTGGTAAAACTGAAAAATGGAATGAAGAGTGTAAGAGTAGACTGTTAAATTTTGGTGAATTTTACCTTGAAATTTTCTTCCATTAAAATATAAAATAAAAAACCCCACACTCATTCAAGTCCCAACACCTTAGCCTGAAACAGTAGAGCTCAAGTGCAATCTTTTTCCACGACAGTTTGACCCAAAGTAGAGAAAATGTGTGTTTCAAATTTCTATCAGCTCCATGACATGCAACTTGTAGCATTAGGGTGAATGTAATAACTTTCCTGAAATCATTTTCCAAATACGTATCAGATTTAAATTTGAAATATTACAGGGATTGCATAATCACATCTATAAAATGTCAGATCCAAAATGGGTTTCTTGCTAGCTGAGGAATTTATGTTGTGTCAAGCAGTATTTTTAAACTCTCCTAAGCAAGAAATAGGTACTTTATTCTTACAAACGTATTTGTGTAGTTTGGATGCAAAGTACCCTATTTCAGAAACAGAAAACATGACTGTAAATATGTCCTCTTTAGGTAGAGGACAACCAGCAGCTAAGAAAATGGAGCTATCTTGTGCGCTTCTGAACATTAGATGAAGAAAGTGTTTCCTTTCTTTTAAAGACCTAATTTAGTGCTTTGTATACTAAACAATATCCAGGTAGAAAAGAGTTGAAATAAGGAGGAAGAAAACAAGATATTCTGGATTGGGGGGTGGTCTTCCAAAGCAATTCTGAATAGTTTTACGTTTCAAGCGGATGCATTCCAATCTGTCTTAATTACCAGGCAGCACAAACAAAAGGAGAAATGAGGAGGGAGCAGGAAAGGCAACTATTCAAACATTTAGGCCACTATAAGCCTGGAACATAATTTAAGATACAGCATATAAAAATCTAAGAGACATACCCACAGGAAGCTAATGCTAAAGAGCTGAGAATATTTGACCTTTGACAGTTCCACTATATATAAAGTAGTTTTATTCTACTTTGATTCAACTCGTGGTGAAAAGAAGGCACAACACAGCAAGTGGCAAGCAGGGAAATTAAATTTCAGAGCAAATATGCCTGTGATGAAAGGAGGAAAAACACCCCCAAACAACACAACTTAGACAATAATGGTGATATGAAATAAATGGTGGCCTGAGCCTACTCCAACCTCCTAGTCAACTAGCCTGTGCAAAACAGATCTGTCCAACAGACCTCTCAGATTCAATTACACTGCATCATGGTGGTGCTACTTCCATAAGCTCAAGTCTATCCACGATCCACCCACTCTTCCCACTTACTTTCTTCCTATCTTCAGTGAGAAGCAAGGAAAGCAGTAAGTTACACAAGATGTAGCACACTAACCACCTCCAACAACGTGTGCACGCACGCAGACACGCAAGATGCACTCCTGTGCCGAAAGCCGCAGCAAGACTGCGTGGCACTGACATCAAGATGGGCAATTTTAAACCAACCGATGTATCAGAACTTGGCAGATGTGTGACATTTTAATTTAAACCCCTCAAAGCTCTCCAGAATGCAAGATTGAAGGCAACAGCCCACGCACATTGTTACTGAGTCAGGCTTTCAGCCTTACAAAAAATAACCAGCACCTCGGTTCAAGATTTAAAAGGAACAGGCTGAAGTACAGTTCAAATGGTTACTTAAATGAGGCAAACTTCCCCTCCTTGCCCCAGTCTTCAACTTCAGCTATAAACCCAACACCTGGTCCCACTGCGGGAAGCAAAGCAAGCATGTTGAACCCTACTCTTAATAAATTCCCCAACTCTATCCTCTTGTTGCTTCCTTCCCCCAAACACAGATGTTTCTCAGTGCTCTCTTGATAAGCCAACTGCATCTCAGCCAAAGAGATGAACATTTTATTACTTTTTTTTCTCCAAATATGTGGTCATGTGCACGTGGATCTACATTATGTTCTGCTTATCCTTAGCAGTATCAGAAAACAACAAATCCCAGAGACAATTTAAAGCTGTTTTTTAAAAAAAAAACAACCCACAGAACTACAATACCAATCATGCTGATTTTGAGGAACTATAACTCCACAGTAAGTGGATAAATACAGCAGCAAACAAACAAACATCTGCCCAAGGCCTTCATGTTTTACTTGAAAAGTGACAGATACCACTTCGTGTGTAGCCAGGAGTTACAGAATTTAAAATCATAGCATTCTCATCCTAAAACTCAAAAATTAGAATTGGCATAAGGAATCAATTACCCTGGCCGGTTGGTCACTCAGGTCAGGGATGCTGCATGCTCTTGCTGCAGCTTGGGAAGGCCCTTTCCTTAAGCTGTGACATCAAATAAAAGGTTTCAAATCTTTTAGGGCATCATGCCCCCTAGCAACTCAGCAGCACGGAAATGCACAGTGTTTATGGAGAGAGCAAGATCTTTAAAACTATAGATGGGATATATTTCACACACACACACACTTTTAAAGGCCTGGTATGCTAATAATGATAAACAGTTGTTCAAGGAAAAAAATTAAAGGCCCTTAGATCTCTTAAGTATTCATATGCATTTTTAAAAACACAGCACATGAATAGTTCCAAAAAAAACTCCTTATTGTAATTAGTGGTTAAATAAATTGAAAATTATGAGATGTAATAACAACTTGGAATTAAATTTGGAAACGACACTAAAAGAGTAAGTCATATGAAAAGCAAATATATGCCAATTAGTGACATTTTAATAGAATGACTATCCTGGGAAAGTAGTACATGCTATTACATTTATTAAAACCTCTTTCCAGAAAGAGTTAATTACATAGGCACCAGCGCTTCCCCTGTCACTGACTGTTGTTTTGAATATACATGCAACTCTCTTCCTTGACATGCCCATATTTCAGATTTCTTTTCATGGCACCAACTTCATCGTTCGTTTGTGCTACTGTAGGTATCAGAGTGGTTTATCAAAACACAGACATTTATAATAAATGGACACTTCAGCCAGGGGGAAAGGTATGTCTAAAAATGAGGAAAGCTAACAAAGGAAAAATACCTTCTAAACCGAACAATGGATGCTAACGCACAGGGTAAAGAAAGTAAATCCT
The DNA here is from genome assembly GCA_027574665.1 of Rhynochetos jubatus. NCBI lineage: Eukaryota > Metazoa > Chordata > Aves > Eurypygiformes > Rhynochetidae > Rhynochetos > Rhynochetos jubatus. The sequence continues at coordinate 3,422,426 of CM050654.1, read as the reverse complement.
TATAGATGACTAACATACATTTGAGATTTTTCATGCTAAGTTTTGAGAGCAAACAGATCTGGTAAGCGCTTCACAAGCACCTGGAGATCCTAAAAAACATTTCTCCTCCCACTGACGAAGAGAGACCTGACTCCTTATCTAGGGTATCTAACAGAAATCAACAAAGCCTGCTTGAAGTCCTGTCCATTCAGCTGTTGAAGAACGTGGGGTGCACATGTACTACACGTGCAAACGCACTACGAAAGGAGTAAAATTCACAGCTTTACCAGTTTGTTCGATGCAGCTGTTTCAAAAAGATGGCATGCAGAGCACAGCTATTACATATCCTAAAGGAAACTTAAACAGAAAGCCACCTGCCTTCCCACCCACCAGTTTCCCAAGGTTACCTTAAGCTCGGCAACCTGTGAAGAAATATGCCACATCAGACTTTCACTCAGGAACTTCATGCCGTATGGTCCCAGAAGTTCAGAAAGGGCTCGCATTTCTGAGAAATAAAACAAACTGTTTACTCCAAACATTCCTTCTTCAGTTATCAGGTACCTAGCAGTGGTGTTTTAACTGCAGAAGTGTGGTAGCAGAACTGAAGAAGCAGTCAGCAACACATCATATGCCTGTATCTATAGCTTACATTCAACAACCCTACTTTGGCCAAAAATAGGAAAGTGGAGCTCTCTCAAGACAGAGGCAGCACGAATAAAACGTATTTAAAATACTACTGAATGTTAACAATCGCTGTCTATAACAGAACACTAAGAGCTGCTGTTATTCCCACTGCTCAAGCATACAGTAACTATCCCTCAGGCGTTCAGTACCAACATCCAAGTTTACCTGATATGTCGGAGTATTCCTCCGCATTAAACGTCAATTCATTTTCGGTAGGCAAGTTCACAAACGCCTTCATGGCAGGAAAATAGGCTATGTGACCGTTGCTGACTTGCCGCAGCAAAGTTTCCAAATACCTTAACAGAAAGGGGAGAAGATTTAGATGACAAGATACATGTTCATAGATACTCTATACAGATAAAGTGTACTTGCGTGACAAGGGACAGCACAGCCTATAGATACAGTTTCACCGGTCGAGCTCTGAAAGTATCTCTATCTTACTCTAAATCTCCCCGCTGTGAAACCTAAGTTTCACAACAGGCAAACCTTAAAGTGCTTTTAACAGTATTGGGAGAAATAAACTTGAAACTCAAGAAAATTTCAAACAACTCCACCAATTCCAGATACTTAATTAAATAAAAATAATATTAAAAACTTGTACCAAGTGTTCATACAATTACTTACCAATTTGTGTACAGACTGGTAATGGTTGGCTCACCATGACTATCTAAATGCTGGGTCTGCTGAAGCAGGACATTGTTAAATACTCGTGTAATGTCGATCTGTACATAGTTTTCTATTGACTGGAGAACTGTCATATAGGCCCTTACACTGGTCAACAGCTCTGAAGGCTTTGCAATCTCTTGTGTTGCTTGATTATACATAGTCATTCCAACAATTGACCTTTTAGAAACAAAAAATGTGGAAACAAATAAATTGCATTTATTAGTAAAATTTAACAGAAGCCAAGATGCAGCTATGAAGACGACTTTATATTCAAAGTTTTTATCTGAATACTTCTCCAATCTACAAGTATAAAACTAATCAATGTACACACTATACCAGCACTTTTAGAAAAAAGTTCCAGATGCCAAAGGCAACTACATTCATCGTCCCACCAAAAATTTCCTAAGTCTGTAAGAATACTCACTGAGCGGTTTTAAAATAAAGCTTCCCCTCCCCGCATCGAAGGGAAATCAACAGCGTGGAAAATTTTTATGACAACGACATTAGTAAATAAGTTAGGCTTTTAAATGCAAGACTTCCAGGAAGTGCAAGAGCAATGACATATTAAAGTGTTCAAAGCATATTATCTAAGGCAAAGATTCTTTGACCAAAGTTGCTGTGATAGTCTTAGTTCAAAATCACTTTAAATAAATTCATATAGCTATAATAGAGTATGAACAGAAAAAATAGAAGCTTTCCTTTCAATCTGATGTTGCTTTCCATAAATATTTAAAGGCCTGTCTGATCATCTTGTGATATTAACTATGCCTACTGTATGTGAGTGCATGAATTTTTGTAAGGCACAGACCACAGCGTTTAATCCCTCTTCCTTCTGCCTCAGCTCATACGGTATGAAAAACAAATCTCTAAGTTACCTTGAAAGAACTGCACAAAGGACTGTGCATTCCCTTTTAACATCAACGGACATGGACTTTACTCAGTATCGCACTGAAACCAGGCCCTCAAACTGTATCAGCGCCTTAAAGCAAGCAAAGTCACCTTACCAGTGCTGCTTATAGTATTCATTTTAGACTTATTATGGTCTCAGACCTTCAGACATAAGCTTTGGAGTGGTAGATACTTTTCAAAGGCAGAATAGCAACAAAAAAGAAATCATTAAATTACTACCTTCATTAGAGGTAAATGGGATGAGTTATTCTGGAAAAGAACACCATCTTAATTAAGATTTTTGTTATTGCTTGGAAATGTGTAAATAAGTATTTTCACAAGCCTACTCCTGAGGCACTCTCTCATTTTAAAATAAATTCAAACTTGGTATAATTACAAGATTAAGTAGCATAATAATAATAAACTCTAGCCCTATCATACATGAAACAGAGCAGGTTAAGACAGTAAACAAAAAAACCCTAACACTGAAACAGTAACACTTTATTTGAAGGGAAACTGCAAGCCTCTGGAAGAAATGCCACTTAAATAATCTGAAAAATAATTATATATGGAACATTTATTCTGTATGGCTAACAAGTCTCATTTCTTTCATGAGGCAAGAAAAAGAAAGGCACTCTCTGAAAGTCACCTGCCTGTGGTTTCAGCCCCAGTCCAAAAGCCAAACCCCAACTGCCACTCCAAATTTAAAAAGTAAGCACAAGTGACCAACACTGCTCTGAGTTCTTAAACCTGAAGATTACAGCTGACTTGTCATAGTGTCATGAAGTTATCTTCACTTTTATGCCACTCAGTCCTACTTAAAAGATGGAGGGCTCTAGTAACCTAATATTATGCCTTGATGATTAAAACTAGTTATGCCCTGCTTGAAATACATAACTAGTAATCCTTGGGATAAAACACAGCTAGGATAGCTGGCTGGCTTAATATGAAATCCTCTCCAGAAGCTGCCATTTGCCTGTTTCTGTAAATAACAACAGGAAGATCAAAATAAGGACAGGAATATCAAGTGGCAACACTTTTGATTTTAAGAAGAAAAAAAAAAAGTAATTAAAATCTTCTCAGTTGGTTTTGTCAAGTCTTGAGTTCTGATTTTCAGATTTCCTTTCAGTCAGCCAGTAAACTCAAACACTTGAAACAATCCAGCACTGTGCAAAAGAATTGTGGGAAGACAGCCTTTATAGAAGCCTAAAAATAGCTGTCACCAACTCCTACAAAATATACAGGACTAGGAACGCGGGATCAGGCCGTTAAACAGGCGATATGCATTTCAGTATATTTTGTTTTAAACCAGGAACAAACAATTGTGTATGTCTGCACGTTACTTGTCATTTTAGGCCGAATCTGACTTACGAGTTTCGCAATCCACCTTTAAAAACTGATTTTATGTCGTAAGTATCTATCAGCTAAGACTTATCTCGTATGTGAGTACTTCTGACGTCACAGTGTTTCTTACTTGGTAAAGCGGATTTCCAGGTGAGACGTTAAATACTCTCTTGGGGTAAACGTGTGTTCCCAAACCACCATGTTCGGTACGTAGTTGATTGAGAAGCAGAGCTCAGAAAGTGCAGTGTGCAGTTTGTCCAGGCTTCAGGAACAAGCAACAAGAAATTAAGAGAAGTATTTCATGTAACGTAAGTATGTATTATTATGGAAAGCGCACACTGGACGGAAGACGCCTCATGAGCAGGTACAGCTCTAGCTCTTCCTTTCATTATCTCTTTCCTTCTGCTTTGAGACACTTTTCTAGCTTAATTTAAAAAACTGTATTTGGGGTAGGAACACATCCTACAACTGCATACTGATCTGCATCACACACAGTGATGAGAGAGAGATATATAAAATGACTATGTAAGCTTTTCCCTCTAAAAGAACAGCCTGTTAAGGCATTTTTCCCCAACTGAACTATGCAGTACAAGAAATGCTTGCTACTAGCCAGTACTAAAAGCCTAAAAATACTAGGGGATGAAATCGTAAGCTACAGCCAAGTTCTTTTCCCCCAGCTTCTCTAAGCTTTACAGTTCTCTGATGTTTGGTTGTTGCAACTGTAGCAAAACCACTTCCCCTTCGGCAGAGTGTGTTTCGGCACTCCCAGCCACACCACCAAACACTTTCCCTTTCTTAGCTTCCTTCCTCTCTGTACTTCTATCCCTCTACCATCTGGTCCTCTGATCTCACCTAACAATTATCTTCTACCTTTTCCTCCCCTATCATCTCTTACACCCCAAACTGTATTTATTAATCTTTCAGGTGGGCTTCTTGGTTTTGTTATTGATTTGGTTGTGTTTTCAATTTTTCTAGAGCCCCTAACAAGGAAACCTTCCCCAGCTGGTACAGGTTCTGAGGCCTCAACTCTAGCCCAGCAGCTGAAGGCAGCAAACAGCCTTTCGGCAGCAAGAACTTCCAGCTCAGCCTGTAATTCATAGCTAGTTAACAGTGTTAAAAGAAGGTGGAATCGATGACACCATCCACTCCTTGGGCTCCCACAACAATTAATATGACTATACAGGAAACTTGGCTACAGCATGGGGATCCTTTCTACCCCGGCAAGGAAACAGCCTAGGGGATAAATTCACATAAAGACTCAGTCCTTTTTCTCTGTGTAACAGGATTCAGTCTCTCTACAAGCTACAGCAGCATCATATGCTCACAGACTACAAAGTTGTCATACTTACAGTCAATTAAACTTATTCAAATAAATTAAACAAGAAGCATTCAATGCAGAGAACACAAGTTTTGACTTGGGATTCAAGGCGAAAGGAACAGAAGAGTAGCTTACTTTGTCACAACCAATCTGTTTTTCCTCATGCTTTCTACTCCTGGTTTCTCCCTTTCCGGTTCTCCTTTCTTTCCAGTCTGTTTTTTTGATTTTTTGTTCACTGCTTGACTGATGGTTTTGGCACAATGCTTTGGCAGCAACTAGTAAACGAGAAGAAACAGCCCCTCTAAATTAAAATCCAACTTTTTAGCAACCTTGAGATACAAAAGAAGGTTATGGTCCAGGTGGAGACTTCATCACACAAGTAACACATTCTTCCTTTCACTACTATCTACACAATGCTAATAAAAAGACTTCCTGAAATCACCTTCCATTTTATAAACAGAAAGCTTGCCCAAAACAGAGAAAAAAGTGCACAGGAAATGGAACCATAAACGTTCAGGGAGTTAAACAGAGAAAAATCTGAAAGGAGAATGAAAATCCACACAACCACACTCACCTGATCACTCAGCGTACATTGTTCTGTGCAAATGTCTGTGATAAGATTTCGAGCTTGCTTAGCCATTTCATCCAAGAACATGTTGCACAAAGACAGGCTACGATCTCCAATATGATGTCGCTATTAAAGAGGACAAAAAAGACCAAGGAAGTCTGAGTTTCAGTTTCCCATCAGTCCTACAATATTCACACAAGATACGCTGTACTGCAGAGAACAGCTCACTAAACCATAGCTAGGGTATGAGAAAGAATTAATTAATTACTCCTCAATAATCCCCTGAAATTTTCCAAGTCACTGACACCGTATTTTAGCATTAAAAATATCTTGGTTACTATATTTTGCAAAACATTTTCTGTAAAAGGAGACAAAACAGATTTTAAAGGGTAGGTTTTCATGTTTAATTTTGGACCAAATGTACTTTAACGTGTCCAATACTCAAGGTTTCTGTGAATCTCTTCTTCATTCATTTGTACCAGTACTAAATCCAGGACAAAAAGAGCATGCAACTCAAACTACAGAGAAAGCACAGTGCCCTCCCTATCGCTGAAAAAGTCAATAACGAAGCCCTGCTGCATTAATTTCTGGATTCAGTCCCTTTGTCCCTGGATCCGCACAAGCATGGCCTCTGTCTCACTGAAATCCTCCGTTCCCCGCTGATGTTTACTTTCTAACAGCCACACATTGTACACAGTACAGCAAAGATTGGTTTTCCAAAATGACACTAGTTACCAAGGCATACAATTCGGATATTGAACTCAAAGTTCTGCTGGCTGTGGCAAATGTGCTTGCTGCAGCTGAATTCACAGTGACTAGTGTACAGTGGACTTTGGCTATTGACCCCTTCCTGTCAATTGTTCTGAAAGACATCACTTGTCCCGAAGGGAAGCTTTCCTAGAAACACTTTAGTGGTTGTCTCGTATAGAATCTGCAGCTGTTTAAAGCAAAGTATACGTGGAAAATAATGATACAGACATATACTGAGATGAAGTTAAGCAGAAGAGGATTTAACGTTTAAATAAGAAACACCGTGCGTATCACATACGTGCACACCACAACAGATCTTACACATCTGATTGTTTCAGATGAGCACTGCTAAAAATGAAAACACGCTTTCGTGAGCACTACACAAAACTGGCCAAGTTAACCCCCAGAGTAATTTCAAAGTCAATGGACATCCAGGAAATGTACTAAAGGATCTATTTCATTGCAACAAAAATAGAAAGAATTTCCTCAGAATTACACTACTTCCTTTAACGAAGAGTCCATTTCTTCAAGTCCATTTCCACTCTGCAATTTTGCACGTCTGATTCTAAGCAAAGAGAGCTTGCATCACCTGGTTCTTCGCAAAATCAATGTCTGCATTATACTGCATATCCCTTAGGTGTTGGGCTTTTTTAATCTTACTGAAGAAACACTATTTATAACAAGCCATACAGAACTCCCAACTTCCTATTTCCTTTTTCTAACTGTGAATTTATAAACCATTTTAAAGAAAATTTGTTGTTTCTAAATTTTAACAGGGATATGGGATTTATGGCATCTAAGCCTGAATGACCCAAGAAAAGCCATCTAATCTTTCTACCTTAGTTTAATCTCTCTTTAAAGCCAAGATAATAATGCTTACTCACTTCAGAAAAGGATTTTGAGATCTATGGGTCAAGAATCACATAAGAAGGTATCTAATTCTCCATTTTTACCTCTTTCCTCCCTCGAATCTTACATTGCTGTAACAAAAACCACCTTGCAGTGTTCAGCCCTAGTCCTCCCTACTTCAAACAAGAGATGAAAACAACCAAGTCAACATATTTCAGAATTACCTCTTCTGGGCACAGTTCATGGGTACAGCTCATAAAATGAGTACAAAGCAGTGGGAATGCAATTGAGTATCTTGACTGAGAGGGAAGCTCCAAACACTGCTGAAACATCTTCTCAAAAGCACGACTATAAAAACTGATCAGAAACAGATATTTAAACAGAATACATACATAACTTTGCTGCAAATAAAGTCTACTTCACACAACAAATCAAACGTGCTGTTAGCGTCAGATCTGTAGTTAGAACTTATGCCAAGAACTGCATCACGCATTAAAGAAGTTTGTTTCCTGCATTCACTTCTTATGCATTTATTTGCATCTCTCTATTATTATCATCATAATTTTATTCTGACGCTTGTCACGGCAAAAACACACCTTTCACAAAAATGTATTAATGAAGAATCTGCAAATGACTCCAGATCAATTATGTGACTGCTTGAAGAATCTCTCTGACAGATCTTCAGAAATACCTTTACCTGATTCTGACGGAAACCAGAAATTCTAATTGATTCTCCCACTGACTTGTCTTCTTACAAAGTTTGTTATTTAAAATTTACACTTGCAAGTACAAACCAAGCAATAAATAATAAAGAGCTTCTACAGTCAGGATAGTAACATACCAAAATATAGAAAGATCTGAGGTTTCAACCAACATCTCCACCAAAGAATCTACCATTTTTGTGTGGAAAATGATTGTGTTCATCATCTTTCCTAGTTCTCTATGGTCTGCAAGACTAAGCGAAGCTTTAGAAACACTGGTGTAGGCCTGGAAAGACACAAGAAAAATTTTATTATACCTACAGCTGCTTTTTT